>CM067843.1:82551366-83801366 GCA_034509565.1 Triticum monococcum
CTATCCGTTTAACCAACTTAAATAAGTTTTTGTTACTGTAAAATTTGCCCTAGATCCAGATTAGTAGAACGAAGTTGTTTTTTTTCGCCGTTTGTCTTTTGTTGCTTCGTTCGATTTGATTCTTTTTGCCAACCTGATTTCTTAAGTTGAACTTTCTGGTTAGATCTCTTATTTGGGTTTTACCTGTACATTAGATGAGTACTTATTTTATGCTTGTTTGTTTGTCTGTGATAGAATACCCGGAGTGCGCCGCCTGTTACTTCGAATCATTAGGTTTCGCGGATCATCAGCAAGGCAAGTAACACTTTGATCATACCTTTTCTACTACCCAGTTTTATTGCATTAGATCAATCCTCGCACATTGCATGATTAGGATCTAATTAAATTGTGGGATGGGAACTAGATAAGCTAGTACCTATTACCTGTTTATTATCAAACCTTTGGGAGTTACTTCTACGTTTGCTTATTATGCCATGCTATGTTAGTAGACGTGGATTGGGTGAGTGAAATCCATGACAGATGTGAGATTGTTAAATTAATGGTTTATCTAAGGTGGCAACGTAAACACAGATCTGGGTGGATTGAGGCACCTGGGTATTCCAGGACTTGCCTGTTTTCTTTTGGACCGCCACCTAGGCTCAAAGGGATCATGAGACTATTCATACTAGAAACTTCCGTGTGCAGCCACAAGCTATTATGGGCTCTAGCATAGTTGAGTAAGTCGTGCGAACTCTTACAGTGGTAGACTAGCAGATGTAGGGGATGTAGGTGGTACGGTCTACCCGATCGTAAGGTGCTAGCGCTTCTGAAAGTCTATGTCTCGGTCTTCCGTTTCTCAAACACCATGTAGTGCGAGAAACCAAACGGAGGCGATCGAGTCTTGTGGGGAAAAGTGCGCAAACCTCTGCAGAGTGTAATAAACTAATCATGGTTAGCCGTGTCCTCGGTTATGGACATCTTGAGTATCTAGTACTTGGATTTTCATGTGAATCTCAACATGTTACTCTAAATTAATTTTGTTGGGTTATGTTTAATGATGATGCTTAATTGGGATTGAGAATGTTGTCAACCATTCTCAATGTTTAACAACCACCATGATAGTAATTAAATTTTATTCCTTTGAAGTACGGAAAAATTGGCTTTACGCAAAACTGTAACCATAGAGCTTTCCACCAGCCAAATATGCATATAGTATAGTTGTTTCATTTCATTACTCTCTATGTGTTACCTTGCCAGCATATTCCATGTGCCGACCCATTTTCGGGCTCCAACGTTAATGTTGCAGACTTCTCAGATGACGATTAAGGAGTTTTTAGGTCGTGGTTCTATACTCAGTGATGCCGTTGGAGTTGATGGACTCACTTATCTTCCAAGCCTTCTGCTGTTATCGTTATTAGATGGCCTTAAGCCATATTTATTGTAATAAGTTCTCTTTTGAGACACTCGATGTAATAAGTGTGTGATTGCTACTCTGCTATAAATCCTTCGAGTACTGTGTGGTGTCAGCATTATTGATCCAGGGATGACACCGGAGCATAGAGATCAGACTGTTTGAGGTCTGGTCGCTACAAAAGCGGACAAGGTTTTTGGAAAGCGCAAAAGGAAGTTTTGCGGAGTCCAGGGGCCAGACGCCAAGGTCCTTGGCATCTGGGTCCAGACGCCGGGAACCCTGGCGTCTGGCCCTGGAGTCCGAGAAGGACTCTTGCCTTTCGGGTGAAACCGACTTTGTGGAGGCTTTTACTCCAAGTTTCGACCCCAAGGCTCAACATATAAATAGAGGGACAAGGCTAGCACAAAAGACACATCAAGAATCACCAAGCCGTGTGTCGGCAATCTTGCCCCCTATAGTTTATCCTCCGTCATAGTTTCTGTAGTCCTTGGCGAAGCCGTGTGGAGATTGTTCTTCACCAACATCGTCACCACCCCGTCGTGCTACCGGAACTAATCTACTTCTTCGCCCGTCTTGCTGGATCAACAAGGCGAGGACGTCATCGACCTGAACGTGTGTTGAATGCGGAGGTGCCATACGTTCAGTACTTGATCGGGGCGGATCACGAAGGTGTACGACTACATCAACCGCGTTGATAAATGCTTCCGCTTTGTGATCTTCAAGGGTATGAATATGCTCTCCCCCTCTTGTTGCTATGCATCTCCTAGATAGATCTTGCGTGACCGTAGGAATTTTTTTGAAATTGCTTGCTACGTTCCCCAACAGTGGCATCCGAGCCAGTTCTATGCATAGATGATATGCACGAGTAGAACACAAAGAGTTGTGGGCGATAGTTGTCACACTGCTTACCACCAATGTCTTACTTTGATTCAGCGGTATTGTTGGATGAAGCGGCCCGGACCAACATTACATGACCACGTTCATGAGACTTGTTCTACCGACGTGCTTTGCACACAGGTGGCTGGCGGGTGTCTGTTTCTCCAACTTTAGTTGAATCAAGTTTGACTACAGCCGGTCCTTGTTGAAGGTTAAAACATCACACTTGACGATAAATCGTTGTGGTTTTGATGCGTAGGTAAGAACGGTTCTTGCTAGAAGCCCGTAGGAGCCACGTAAAACTTGCAACAACAAAGTAGAGGACGTCTAACTTGTTTTTGCAGGGCATGTTTAGATGTGATATGGTCAAGACGTCATGAGATATAAATTGTTGTATGAGCTGATCATGTTTTGTAAAAGTTATCGTCAACTGGCAGGAGTCTTATGGTTGTCGCATTATTGTATGAAATGTAATTGCCATGTTATTGCTTTACTTTATCACTAAGCAGTAGCGATAGTCATCGAAGCAATAGTTGGCGAGACGACAACGACGCTACGATGGATATCAAGGTGTCAAGCCGGTGACGATGGAGATCATGACGGTGCTTTGGAGATGGAGATCAAAGGCACAAGATGATGATGGCCATATCATGTCACATATTTTGATTGCATGTGATGTTTATCTTTTATGCATCTTATTTTTCTTAGTACGGCGGTAGCATTATAAGGTGGTCCCTCACTAAATTTCAAGGTACAAGTGTTCTCCCTGAGTATGCACCGTTGCTATAGTTCGTCGTTCCGAGACACCACATGATGATCGGGTCTAATAAGCTCTATGTTCACATACAATGGTTGCAAGCCAGTTTTGCACGTGCAGAATACTCGGGTTAAACTTGACGAGCCTAGCATATGCAGATATGGCCTCGGAACACTGAGACCAAAAGGTCGAATGTGAATCATATAGTAGATATGATCAAAATAGTGATGTTCACCATTGAAAACTACTCCATCTCATGTGATCATCGGACATGGTTTAGTTGATATGGATCACGTGATCATTTAGATGACTCGAGGGATGTCTATCTAAGTGGGAGCTCTTAAGTAATATGATTAATTGAACTTAATTTATCATGAACTTAGTCCTGATAGTATTTGCATATCTATGTTGTAGATCAATAGCTCGCGTTTAGCTCCCCAGTTTTATTTTTGATATGTTCCTAGAGAAAACTAAGTTGAAAGATGTTAGTAGCAATGATGCGGATTGGATCCGTGATCTGAGGATTATCCTCATTGCTGCACAGAAGAATTATGTCCTTGATGTACCGCTAGGTGACAAACCTATTGCAGGAGCAGATGCAGATGTTATGAACGTTTGACAAGCTCGATATGATGACTACTTGATAGTTTAGTGCACCATGCTTTACGGCTTGGAACCGGGACTTCAAAAATGTTTTGAACGCCATGGAGCATATGAGATGTTTCAAGAGCTGAAAATGATATTCCAGACTCATGCCCGTGTTAAGAGGTATGAGACCTCTGACAAGTACTTTTCCTACAAGATGGAGCGGAGTAGCTCAGCTAGTGAGCATGTGCTCCGAATGTCTGGGTACTATAATCGCTTAAATCAAGTAGGAGTTAATCTTCCAGATAAGATAGTGATTGACATAGTTCTCTAGTCACTATCACCAAGTTACAAGAACTTCGTGATGAACTATAATATGCAAGGGATGTAAAAGATGATTCCCAAGCTCTTCGCGATGCTGAAATCAGGAAAGGTAGAAATCAAGAAATAGCATCAAGTGTTGATGGTTAACAAGACCACTAGTTTCAAGAAAAGGGCAAGGGAAAGAAGGAGAACTTCAAAAAGAATGGCAAGCAAGTTGCCACTCCCGTGAAGAAGCCAAAAGCTTGACCTAAGCCTGAAACTGAGTGATTTTGCTGCAAAGGGAATGGTCACTGGAAGCGGAACTACCCCAAATACTTGGCGGATAAGAAGGATGGCAAAGTGAACAATGGTATATTTGATATACAGGTTATTTATGTGTACTTTACTAGTGTTCATAGTAGCCCCTAGGTATTTGATACCGGTTTAGTTGCTAAGATTAGTAACTCAAAACATGAGTTGCAGAATGAACTGAGACTAGTTAAGAGCGAAGTGACAATGTGTGCTGGAAGTGATTCCAAGGTTGATACGATCACCATCGCACACTCCCTCTACCTTCAGGATTAGTACGTTCAACCTAAAATAAATGTTATTTGATGTTTGCGTTGAGCATGAATATGATTGGATCATGTTTATTGCAAATACGGTTATTCATTTAAGTCAAAGAATAATTGTTATTCTGTTCACATGAATAAAACCTTCTATGGTCATACACTCAATATAAATGGTTTATTGAATCTCGATCATAGTGATACACATATTCATAATATTGATGCCAAAAGATGTAAAGTTGATAATGATAGTGCGACATATTTGTGGCACTGCCGTTTAGGTCATATTGGTGTAAAGTGCATGCAGAAACTCCATGTGGATGGACTTTTGGAATCACTTGATTATGAATTATTTGATGCTTGCGAACCATGCCTCATGGGCAAGATGACTAAGCTTCCATTCTCCGGAATAATGGAGGGACCCACTGACTTATTGGAAATAATAAAGACCGATGTATGCGGTCCGATGAGTGTTGAGGCTCGCAGCGAGTATCATTATTTTCTAACCTTCACAGATGATTTGAGCAGATATGGGTATATCTACTTAATGAAACACAAGTCTGAAAAAATTCAAAGGTTCGAAGAATTTCAGAGTAAAGTGGAGAATCATCATAACAAGAAAATAGAAGTTTCTACAATCTGATCGTGGAGGCAAATATTTGAGTTACGAGTTTGGCCTTCATTTAAAACAATGTGGAATAGTTTCACAACTCACGCCACCTAGAACACCACAACGTAATGTGAAGGAAATATGCCCTAGAGGCAATAATAAAGTTGTTATTTATATTTCCTTATATCATGATAAATGTTTATTATTCATGCTAGAATTGTATTAACCGGAAACTTAGTACATGTGTGAATACATAGACAAACAAAGTGTCCCTAGTATGCCTCTACTTGACTAGCGCGTTACTCAAAGATGGTTAAGTTTCCTAGCCATAGACATGTGTTGTTATAGCGACCAGACCTCAAACAGTCTGATCTCTGTGCTCAGGTGTCATCCCTGGATCAGTAATGCTGACACCACACAGTACTTGAAAGATTTATAACAGAGTAGCAATCACACACTTATTACATCAAGTGTCTCAATAGAGAACTTATTACAATAAATATGGCTTAAGGCCATCTAATAACGATAGCAGCGGAAGGCTTGGAAGATAAGTGAGTCCATCAACTCCAACGGCATCACTGAGTATAGAACCACGACCTAAAAACTCCTTAATCGTCATCTGAAAAGTCTGCAACATTAACGTTGCAACCCGAACGGGTCAGCACATGGAATATGCTGGCAAATTAACACATAGAGAGTAATGGAATGAAACAACTACACTATATGCATATTTGGCTGGTGGAAAGCTCTATGGTTACAGTTTTGCGTAAAGCTAATTTTTCCCTACTGCAAAGGAATAAATTTTATTTAACTATCATGGTAGTTGTTAAACATTGAGAGTGGTTGACAGCATTCTCAATCCCAATTAAGCATCATCATTAAACAAAACCCAACAAAATTAATTTAGAGTAACATGTTGAGATTCACATGATAGTCCAAGTACTAGATACTCAAGATGTCCATAACCGGGGACACGGCTAACCATGATTAGTTTATACACTCTGCAGAGGTTTGCGCACTTTTCCCCACAAGACTCGATCGCCTCCGTTTGGTTTCTCGCACTACATGATGTTTGAGAAACGGATGACCGAGACAGGGTCATTTAGAAGCGCTAGCACCTTACGATGGATAGACCGTTACACCTACTTTCCCCTACATCTGCTAGTCTACCCTGTAAGATTTCGCACGACTTAATCAAGTATGCTAGAGCTCATAATAGCTTGTGGCTGCACACGGAAGTTTCTAGTATGAAAAATCTCATGATCCCTTTGGGCCTGGGTGGCGGTCCATAAAGAAAAACAGGCAATCCTGGAATACCCAAGTACCTCAGTCCACCCAAATGTGTATTTAAGTTGTCACCTTAGATAAACCATTAATTAACAAACTCACATATGTCATGGATATCACTCACCCAATCCACGTCTACTAGCATAGCATGGCATAATAGGCAAACGTAGAAGTAACTCCCAAAGGCTTGATAATACAACAGGTACTAGGTACTACCTTAACTACTTCCCATCCCACAATTTAATTAGATCCTAATCATGCAATGTTTGAGGATTGATCTAATGCAATAAAATAGGGTAGTAGGAGGTATGATCAAAGCGTTACTTGCCTTGCTGATGATCCGCGGAACCTAGAGATTCGAAGTAACAGGCGGCGCACTCCGGGTATTCTATCGCAGACAAACAAACAAGCATACAATAAGTATTCATCTAATGCACAGGTAAAACTCAAATAAGAGATCTAACCATAAAGTTCAACTTAAGAACTCGGGTTTGCAAAAAGAATCAAATCAAACGAAGCAACGAAAGTCAAACGGCAAAAGAAACAGGCTTCGTTTACTATTCTGGATCTAGGGCAATTTTTACAGTGGCAAAAACTTGTTTAAGTTGGTTAAACGGATAGAGGGTTTCGAGACGAAACTCCAGGCGCTTGAATCGCCTGATTCCGATAAACGAGCGAAAAGTTATAATAAAACGAAAATCGGATCAGGAATCGCGATCAGAAAAATCGCGGATTTAATCCGAGAAAAGAAAAATGACGAATGTTCGCTAGAACGAATGAACGAACGAACGCTCCCTTTTTAAATAAATCGGAAAAACCGATCTATTTAAAAAAACCGAAACTAAAAAAACGAACAAAACTGTCGGAAAAACCGAACGGTTTTTCGGAAAAAAACCGGCGTCTAAAAACACTACCCGGCAAACTCCGGCGACAGATCCGGCGGCGGCGGCGGGGCTCCGGCGGTCGGCGGCGGCGCGGCGACGGCGGTCGGCAGCGGCGGCGGGGCGGGGCGGCGGCGGGGCTGGGGCTAGGCTTTGGGGAGGCTCTCGGGCCGGGCTCCCGGCTTATAAAGCCTGGACGGGCTTAGTGTCCAGGTCGGACACGGCCCGTAGGTGGGTTGCGTTTTTTTTAAATATATTTCGCGCAGAAAATCAAATAAAAGAAATACTAAACGGACTCCAAAAATCCTGAAATAAATTTTCCCGGGCTTCTAGAATCAAGCCGCACAAGGTGAACATTTATTTGGGGCCTAAATGCAATTTTTAAAAAAGCACATTTTTCCTAAATTCAAATAAAATAACGAAAAACTCCGAAATAAAAATCTTATTTGATTTTATTATTAAATCCTCAATATTCCTTTATTTTTGGAAATTCAGTTTATTCCCTCTCTCATACTTTTGTAATAGAAATAATTGATGATAAAATAATTAAAATCAAATGCTCCTATTCTCAAAATTTGAGAAAACTCAAATATGAAAATAACGAAATCCCCAACTCTCTCCGTGGATCCTTGAGTTGCGTCGAATTTCTAGGATCAAAGCCAAAAGAAAATAAATTATGATATGTAATGATGATCTAGTGTATAACATTCCAAATTAAAAATTTGGGATGTTACAAACCTACCCCCCCTTAAGATGAATCTCGCCCTCGAGATTCGGGTTGGCTAGAATCTCGCCCTCGAAGTCTTCGTCTCGCTCATGGGTGGCTTCATCCTGCGTGTGGTGGCTCCACTAAACCTTACAAAACTTGATAACCTTGCTGCGGGTGACTCGGCTGGCAAACTCGAGAATCTTAATGTAACACCCTCGATGCGGCTATATCTCCCACGTGTCAAAGCATGACTTAGAGGCATAACCGCATTGAAAGCAATGTCGCAAGTGAGGTAATCATCACACAACCCATGTAATACATAAGGGACAGAGATACATAGTTGGCTTACAATCACCACTTCACACAATACATGAATAAAGCATTACATCATTCAAATACAATCAAGGTCCGGCTACAGAACCAAAATGAAAGAAGACTGCCCCAAATGCTACATAGATCCCCGATCGACCCCAACTGGGCTCCACTACTGATCAACTAGAACGCAACAACACAAAGGATAAGATCTTCATCGAGCTCCTCCTTGAGCTTGGTTGCGTCACCTGCTCGCTAACATCGGCACTTGCAAGCTGGTTTTGGAAGTATCTGTGAGTCATGGGGACACAGCAATCTCACACCCTCGCGATCAAGACCATTTAAGCCTACGGGTAAGGAAAAGGCATGAGGTGGAGCTACAGCAAGCGACTAGCATATATGGTGGCTAAGATACGAAAATGAGAGCGAGAAGAGAAAGCAAAAGCACGGTCGAGAATCTATGATCAAGAAGTGATCCTAGAGCAACCTACGCCAACCATAACTCCAACACCGTGTTCACCTCCCGGACTCTGCCGGAAAGAGACCATCACGGTTACACATGCAGTTGATGTATTTTAATTAAGATCAACTTAAGGTTTTCTACAACCGGACGTTAACAAATTCCCATCTGCCCATAAACGCGGGCACGGCTTTTCAAAGTACAAATCCCTGCAGGGGTGTCCCAACTTAGCCCATCACAAGCTCTCACGGTCAACAAAGGATATTCCTTCTCACGAGACATTCCGATCAGATTCGGCATCCCAGTTTCACAAGACATCCTCGACAATGGTAAAACAAGTCCAGCAAGACCACCCGCTGTGCCGACAAATCCCGATAGGAGCTGCACATATCTCGTTCTCAGGGCACACCGAATAAGCTAAGCGTACAATCCAACGTAACCCAAGTTGCCAAGGGACGGCCCCGCACGGTGCTATGGGTTGGACCAACACTTAGAGAAGCACTGGCCCGGGGGGTTAAAATAAGATGACCCTTGGGCTGGCCGACCCGAGGGAAAGAAAAGTCTAGGTGGCAAATGGTAAAACCAATGTTGGGCCTTGCTGGAGGAGTTTTCTTCAAGGCGAACTGTCATGGGGTTCCCATTATAACCCAACGCGTAAGGAACGCACAATCCGGGAACATAACACCGATATGACGGAAACTAGGGCGGCAAGAGTGGAACAAAACACCAGGCATAAGGCCGAGCCTTCCACCCTTACCAAGTATATAGATGCATTAATTAAATAAGATATATTGTGATATCCCAACAAAATAACCATGTTCCAACATGGACCAAGCTCCAATCTTCACCTGCAACTAACAACGTTATAAGAGGGGCTGAGCAAAGCGGTAACATAGCCAAACAACGGTTTGGTAGGACAAGGTGGGTTAGAGGCTTGGTTCAACAATATGGGAGGCATGATAAGCAAGTGGTAGGTACCGCATCATAGGCATACAAAAGAGCGAGCAGCTAGCAAGCAAAGATAGAAGTGATTTCGAGGGTATGGTCATCTTGCCTGAAATCCCGCAAGGAAGAAGAACGAGTCCATGAAGAAGATAAACGGACGTAGTCGAATGGATCCTCACAAACGCAACGTTACCGGATTACAGAGAAGAAGTACACCGGAAAGAAAGCAAACAACATAGTAAACAACCATCACATAATCATGGCATGATGCACAATCAAGTATGATGCATGTCCGGTTTAATGAAGCATGGCATGGCAAAATGCACAAACAATCCTACAAATTAAGTGGAGCTCAACATGAAACTCCATTGCATATTGACGAAACACCACATTCAAGTTAGTTAGTTCGATCTCGTTTATGTACCCAACAATATTAAATGTTGTTAAACATGGCAAGAGGGTGAAGCAAAGTAAAAGTACCTATCTAGTCAAGTTTAAATGAGGCCGGAAGCAACGAACAACAATTCCGGTAAATCCCCATATGCATATATTGGTTTGGTACTGAACTGCCCTAAACACAATTTTAGAGTTATTAAACATGCAAAGTAAAGCCACCATGTTAAACTAGGCATTTTTCTACCCCATTTACATATAAAGATTATTAAATTCCGAGTTACGGTTATTTAGTTATGAATTAAATCATTTTTAACATGGCATAGGAGCAAATTTAGTCAAACAACATTTTAAGCATTTTAAACATGGGTGAAAGTTGCATATTATGAAACTAGACAAAATTCTAAGCAACTTTCATATTAAGTTTGTTTAATTTCGATGCACGGTTGATGAGTTTTTATATGCATGAAGTGAAAGGGTTTTCCTGCAAATATGTAAATCCCTGGTTATTTATCAAATTCACAGAACCAAAAAAAACAACCACTCGGCCGAAACTGCCTGGCCCAACAAGAGAAAAAAAAGGTGGGGCGCTGGGGTGGCTCACATTGGGCTAAGGCCCAATTGGTGGAAGCAGCAGGCTGGCGGGGCAAGTGGGCCGGCTGGATCTGGCTCAGGCGTTATCACGGTCAACGCGACAGGGACGAGCAGGCGTGCTGCTCTGATCGACAGGAACCAGAGCCGCGGCAGCACGGCTGCTCGCCGAAGACGAAGGAAGGGAGGCGGAGACGGCAGATCTAGACGGAGGGGGGTGATGCAGGTGAAGAAGCTCCAGGCAAAGAAGGACCCATGGGGCGGCGTGTTGCTCTGAAGCAGGGGAGGCAGCGGCGTCGAAGCCCTGTCCATGGTGGCAGAGAGAGGGAGCAGAGAGATTAGGGAGGTGGAAGAAGAAAGGATGGAAAAGGAGAAGGGCGATGAGTGTTGGCCTTGCCGCGGTAGTCTCCATGGCGAGTCGATTGGGGCGCACTACTGGTGGCCAGCGCGTGGACGAGCTCTGGCTCCTGGTTCGAGAGGGGGCGCAGGAAAACGGGGCGCCGTGGTGCTCCCTTGGTGGTGGTCGACGGCAGCGATGCCGGTCGTCGGGCGATGAGGCGAGGTCAAGCTTGAGGCCGGCACGCAGAGGTCGGGGTCAAGAGGACGACGTGGCTGGCCGAGGAGGAGCTCGTCCCCTCGCTCGATGCAGGCGGCAGTAGGCATGGCGACAGGGTCCTGGTGGCTCCGGATCATGGTGGAGTTTGCGGCGGTGAGCTGGTGGAGGCCCTCGGGTGCTGCTGCGGCTGAATCATGGGAGGAGGCCGAAGGTCCTGCAGGAGATCCTCTCCGGCGACGAGGTGGGGCTCGGTGAGGAGCACGCCATGGAGGAGCCCCACTCCTGTTGGGCTCGGAGAGCAGGACGAAGCAAAGCAGGAGGGGGTTCGAGTGGAGCTCAGGGATGAGGGGAGATCGGGCGCTGCTGGGCAGAGGAGCTCGGGCTCCTGCGGGATTAGAGCGACGCGGCTTGGTTGGATCGATTGGAAGGAGGAGGAGATTGGCTTGTGCTGAAAATGAGGGAGTTGGTCGTGTCGGCTGGGTGGAGTGGATGGATCTGGGAGGATCCCGATGGAGATGGTGAGTGGGTGGCGGCGGCGAGATGAGAGGGATGGATGGGACATCTAGGTCTAGGGTTACAATGATTATATAGGTAGAAGATAAGATTTGAGGTTATCTAGGTCCCTCCGATCGTAATTGTACGGTTCGAAATAAAATGCTTTGGGAGTCCAAACAAATAATCGCAGATGTTTTAGGGATGTTTGGGGATGATCCGAATCCAACGATGACGACTACCTAGGACGGGTCCGGGACAACTTCTGGGCGCGTGCGAGGGGTTCGATGCATTGCGCAGAGAGGGTTTTCGGACCGTGCGATCGCCTCGGACGACTCCGGACGCGGAGATGGGTAGGTGGATGGACTAGGTGGACTGTGGCGAGGCTGAGAGGAGAGAAGAGAGAGAGAGGGCCCGGCAGCAGTTTTTGGAGATTGAAAACGTTCGACGATAGACCGGCTACTATTGCCGCTATAGTTATCCGTTGGGGCGTCAAGCTGACTCCGAATGCGATGAAACTTGGCAGGCGGCCTACCTACATTATAATAAGACCGCACGCCAACTTTCAACAAATTCCGAGAAAATTTTCCAGCCACTTATAAAATAATATTTCGGACATGCCGCGGGCGCGTGCAAGTGTGTCTGGGCTCAGAACGGACCACGGAAATAAGGGGGGACCCGGACGGATGCAAGTTTTAAAAAACATGATGATGCAATGCACATGATGACATGACAAGATGAGACACGCAAGCAAAAGACAAGGCAACAACAATGAACACATGGGAGACACCTGGCGCGACGGTCTCGGGGCGTCACAACACTCCACCACTACAAGAGGATCTCGTCCCGAGATCTAGGATGGCACCGGAGGGTAAACGGAAGAGGAAGAGAAGAGGTAAAACTAATTTCTTCTTGGACAAGTGAGTGAAACCACGAACCTTGCGAGCTTGAACAAATTGAAAGAAAGAATACAGCAAAGATGAACAAAGTTGAAAACACTCCGTTAGAAAAGAGGAACAAGGAACATTACTAGAACCTTGTAGGTTGAAAGACATAAGAAAAAGGGATGCAATGGAGAAGAAGTACATGCAAGCACTCCGGTTGAAACGAGATGTACAAGGAACAATAAAGGTCAATTACGACAACACTCCAGTTAAAACAAGATAGAGGAGGAAAAAGAATGATATAATTTGGACAACACTCCAACTGTAAATGGAAATAAGTGAACAAGAGCTTGACAAGATGAGAAGATACTTGATGAAATCAACAACACACTGCCTCCGGAACTATTGAAAAAATGGCATAAGGGGTAAGAAAGATTTCAGACAGCACTCCGGTTGAGAATGGAGGTAAAACTTGATAAGATGAGAGAGCTCGAATGAAAACATGACACTCCGGTTGAATGGATAAACAAAAGGAAAGAACATGATCTTTGACAAACTAGATGATGGGTTGAAAAGAGCAACATCACAATGCCTCCGGAACGAAAGAATAGAATATAGATAATTGAAATAAAAGAATGGAGAAGAAAATGCCAACTTCTATCACAAAAGAGTTTGAGAAGGCATCCTTAGGAGAAGGGTCGAACGGAGTTGTTCGAACACCAACAACAAAAAGAATAATCTTGGTCTTATGGAATACATCTCAAATTATGAGGTGACAACCTGCCACTCATGGGAAGAAGAATTGGATTGATATGAACATGGAGACGAGAAAGCTTATTCACCGGAAGGATAAAAGAAGAACTTGGGTCATTTATAAGCACCATAAATAGCAACAATCCTTAGGGAAAACTTTAGGTGAAATATAACCCAAGATAACTCCAACAAAGAGGTTGATGGATTTAAAATACCCCATTCTTAACAATCTGTGAATCATGAAACATGAACTCAAATTATCAAGAATGACATAATACCACCTCCAATGATATGGAAGAAAGAATTGCACTCCGGATAGCAAGATGAAGAATACTTGAGCTCCTTAGAAAAAGAATCTCGATGAACACTTCGAAAAGGAATTAATCCTTGATGAACTACCATGGGGAACTCCGGTAATAAAAGGATGATCAAACAAAAGGAAAAAGAAGTTGAAACACAAGGTGAATTCTTGTAAAGATTTAGATGGATCTCCGTGGTGAAATAATTGAGAGAACTTGGAACTCCGGGAAAAGAAAGATGAATCAAGTGAAACCGAGAATTTGATGAACCTCCGGAATAAGGAATTGAATTTACTCGGTGAAACAAGAATAA
The DNA here is from genome assembly GCA_034509565.1 of Triticum monococcum. Classification (NCBI taxonomy): domain Eukaryota; kingdom Viridiplantae; phylum Streptophyta; class Magnoliopsida; order Poales; family Poaceae; genus Triticum; species Triticum monococcum. The sequence goes on from CM067843.1 coordinate 82,565,332, forward strand.
GGATTACATTATGCTTATCCTTCATCAGTTAAATTGATGACAAATAGTGGATTTGGCATAGTACTTATTCCCGTAGAAAGGATTAAGATAGACATAGCGTCAACTTGGGAAGGTCTTCGACGAACCAACGGTAGGATTTGGAAAAGCACGAATGCATTGATATGATAAACGAAGGAAGAAGAATCTTGGAAGAACCACCGTAAGAATTGAAAAACGATTGAAGAAAAGATATCGAAACACCGGGAAGAATTATGAAATGAACGAAGAAACTTGAGAGAATTTAGATGCAAGTGAACGAAAAGATCACGAGCTGATTAGAGGATATTTGAATGATGCACCGGTAAGATTTAGAGAATGAGAACTGAAAGCTGAGAATGAATAAATCTTCTGAAATGATGGGCTCCGGAGAATCGAACTGAAAAGACTCCTGAATTGCTCCAGATGGGTAAAAAGAATTCTCACAATCAAAAACAATTATGAGAGGATGGCAGTAAGCTAGAATAATGAATCCTTCAGAGAATGGAATAGATTTGGAGGAAAAACTCTTCTTCGGTCTTCAAATGTTGAGAATGATGACGAGAAACACCACCAAATTGTTGAGATACTCCGGAATAAAGAAGAATGGAAAAGTTGAACCAACGATGAAAAGAATTTGAAAGATCTTGGAGAAATACATATGACTGATGATGAATCATTCTTACATCAAACTTTGAAAAGAATTTGTGAGTAACTCCGGGAAAAATTAGAAGGGTCAGGTAAGACCCTGGGAAAAGACCTGTGGGTTAGGGCCCACTCAAAAGAAAGACCGTAGAATGATTTCTAGAAACTGAGATTGCACCGGTTGAATTAAATGGCTAGAATGAGATAACAACCTCGAAAGATCTTGAACGAATGCAGAGTGGAAAACACGAATCTTCGAGATATCTTGAGCACTCCGGAACAAATGAATAGCGAGAAATGAATGGTTATGAGGTGCACCGGCACGAGAAAAGCATTTGAAATACAGAAAAGAATATGATCAACACCGAAAGCTTGAATTGGATCCACCGGAAAAGGAAAGAATGGAGAATGATGAACTTGAAGCTCCGTTCGGATCTTCATCAGAATCACCGGATAAGAATATTGGCGGAAAATGATGGAGAGACTTCACAAGAATAAAAGGATACTTGATAAATACATCGGATTCCTTGAAGAAAAAGGGTGAGAGGGCGGGAAAAACAAAGGCAACTTGAGGACGGATGAAGACAACACCGTTGAGAAGAACTAGTAATAGATCTTGCTGATACTGGAATGATCGGATCCACTTGAAGAGAAGCACACCGGTTGAAAAGGATTGGCATGACAGTCTCGATTATCATGAAGGTTTAGTATTCCCATAGGAATACGAGAACACCGCTTAGGGAAGGTATGGAATCAACATTTGACTTCGAAGCAACTCGAATACCACAACTCAAAAACAAAACAAAGGATTGGCTTGCAGAATAAGCCAGAACAAACATATGATAGAACTTTCGTCCGAAGTTTTCGTGGTGGGGCCTACACGGGCTCGATCGTACAGCACCATCATGTACAAGGCAGTGCACATGACATACGAAGTGTCCCGAGTCGGCATAGCCAGGGACTCTTTAAGACACAACGAGACCACTATAAAACCAACCATGGATAGGCGGACCACTAGACGTCGAACCCCAATTTCAAATCATACATCTGTCGGAAAGATATCCTAAGAGCTACTTGAATTCTCACTTATAAACTCCCAAAATTTTCCGGTTATGCAATCAGGTGTTGGGGATACAGGGGAAGCATAATATCTCACCCAAAACTAGCAAATCCTACATCCAGCTGTATCCATCCTTCAACACATAACCAAGAAACCTTCGGAAATCGTCTACCTCAACCTTCGAAAAGCATCCGTTATATGAGTTATGGCAATACTCCCGAACTCCCGTCCCAGTACTGGGTGGTGTCGAGGTTATCTCACCAACAACTGCATAAAAGAGATTTTCGATGTCGGTGAAACTAAACTCAGGTATTCCAGAACTGCAATGATAAAATTGTGACGACAACACCTCGGAGCTCAACTCCCCGGGACACTGCCACAACCCCTAAATGACAGGAGGCACCAAGAACAATGTTCTCGTCACAAATCGATCGGAACGATTCCAAGATACCCGCGTGATCCTAAAAAAATTTAGTGAAATTTGAGAAGAGAAGAGTCAAAACTATACGTCAGGATGCCTTACCAGAGCGATGAAGGGACTGGGGAGTAAAAAGAATTCCTAGCTCTCCGATATATATAATCCTAAATGACTCAAAACATTTTTCTAGACTCAACAACGCCAGCTATTCGATCAAGCAGGGGGGCTCCTAAGGTCGGGGAAGGCTCTGATTACCAACTTGTAACGCCCTCAATGCGGCTATATCTCCCACGTGTCGAAGCACGACTTAGAGGCATAACCGCATTGAAAGCAATGTCGCAAGTGAGGTAATCTTCACACAACCCATGTAATACATAAGGGACAGAGATACATAGTTGGCTTACAATCACCACTTCACACAATACATGAATAAAGCATTACATCATTCAAATACAATCAAGGTCCGGCTATGGAACCAAAATGAAAGAAGACTACCCAAAATGCTACACAGATCCCCGATCGACCCCAACTGGGCTCCACTACTGATCAACTAGAACTGAACAACACAAAGGATAATATCTTCATTGAGCTCCTCCTTGAGCTTGGTTGCGTCACCTGCTCGGTAACATCGGCACCTGTAAGCTGGTTTTGGATGTATCTGTGAGTCACTAGGACTCAGCAATCTCACACCCTCGCGATCAAGACTATTTAAGCTTATGGGTAAAGGAAAGGTATGAGGTGGAGCTGTAGCAAGCGACTAGCATATATGGTGGCTAACATACGCAAATGAGAGCGAGAAGAGAAAGCAAAAGCATGGTCGAGAATCTATGATCAAGAAGTGATCCTAGAGCAACCTACGTCAAGCATAACTCCAACACCGTGTTCACTTCCCGGACTCCGCCGGAAAGAGACCATCACGGTTACACACGCGGTTGATCTATTTTAATTAAGATCAACTTCAGGTTTTCTACAACCGGACGTTAACAAATTCTCATCTTCCCATAACTGCGGGCACGACTTTCGAAAGTTCAAATCCCTGGAGGGGTGTCCCAACTTAGCCCATCACAAGCTCTCACGGTCAACAAAGGATATTCCTTCTCCCGAGACATTCCGATCAGACTCGGCATCCCGGTTTCACAAGACATCCTCGACAATGGTAAAACAAGTCCAGCAAGACCACCCGCTGTGCCGACAAATCCCGATAGGAGCTGCACATATCTCGTTCTCAGGGCACACCGGATAAGCTAAGCGTACGGGAGCCAACGTAACCCAAGTTGCCAAGGGACGGCCCCGCACGGTGCTCTGGGTTGGACCAACACTTAGATAAGCACTGGCCCGGGGGGGTTAAAATAAGATGACCCTTGGGCTGGCCGACCCGAGGGAAAGAAAAGGCTAGGTGGCAAATGGTAAAACCAATGTTGGGCCTTGCTGGAGGAGTTTTCTTCAAGGCGAACTGTCAAGGGGTTCCCATTATAACCCAACCGCGTCAGGAACGCACAATCCGGAAACATAACACCGATATGACGGAAACTAGGGCGACAAGAGTGGAACAAAACACCAGGCATAAGGCCGAGCCTTCCACCCTTACCAAGTATATAGATGCATTAATTAAATAAGATATATTGTGATATCCCAACAAAATAACCATGTTCCAACATGGACCAAGCTCCAATCTTCACCTGCAACTAACAATGTTATAAGAGGGGCTAAGCAAAGCGGTAACATAGCCAAACAACGGTTTGGTAGGACAAGGTGGGTTAGAGGCTTGGTTCAACAATATGGGAGGCATGATAAGCAAGTGGTAGGTATCGCATCATAGGCATACAAAAGAGCGAGCAACTAGCAAGCAAAGATAGAAGTGATTTCGAGGATATGGTCATCTTGCCTGAAATCCCACAAGGAAGAAGAACGAGTCCATGAAGAAGATAAACGGACGTAGTCGAATGGATCCTCACAAACGCAACATTACCGGATTACAGAGAAGAAGTACACCGGAAAGAAAGCAAAAAACATAGTAAACAACCATCACATAATCATGGCATGATGCACAATCAAGTATGATGCATGTCCGGTTTAATGAAGCATGGCATGGCAAAATGCACAAACAATCCTACAAATTAAGTGGAGCTCAACATGAAACTCCATTGCATATTGACGAAACACCACATTCAAGTTAGTTAGTTCGATCTCGTTTATGTACCCAACAATATTAAATGTTGTCAAACATGGCAAGAGGGTGAAGCAAAGTAAAACTACCTATCTAGTCAAGTTTAAATGAGGCCGGAAGCAACGAACAACAATTTCGGTAAATCCCCATATGCATATATTGGTTCGGTACTGAACTGCCCTAAACACAATTTTAGAGTTATTAAACATGCAAAGTAAAGCCACCATGTTAAACTAGGCATTTTTCTACCCCATTTACATATAAAGATTATTAAATTCCGAGTTACGGTTATTTAGTTATGAATTAAATCATTTTTAACATGGCATAGGAGCAAATTTAGTCAAACAACATTTTAAGCATTTTAAACATGGGTGAAAGTTGCATATTATGAAACTAGACAAAATTCTAAGCAACTTTCATATTAAGTTTGTTTAATTTCGATGCACGGTTGATGAGTTTTTATATGCATGAAGTGAAAGGGTTTTCCTGCAAATATGTAAATCCCTGGTTATTTATCAAATTCATAGAACCAAAAAAACAACCACTCGGCCGAAACTGCCTGGCCCAACAAGAGAAAAAAAAAGGTGGGGCGCTGGGGTGGCTCACATTGGGCTAAGGCCCAATTGGTGGAAGCAGCAGGCTGGCGGGGCAAGTGGGCCGGCTGGATCTGGCTCAGGCGTTATCACGGTCAACGCGACAGGGACGAGCAGGCGTGCTGCTCTGATCGACAGGAACCAGAGCCGCGGCAGCACGGCTGCTCGCCGAAGACGAAGGAAGGGAGGCGGAGACGGCAGATCTAGACGGAGGGGGGTGATGCAGGTGAAGAAGCTCCAGGCAAAGAAGGATCCATGGGGCGGCGTGTTGCTCTGAAGCAGGGGAGGCAGCGGCGTCGAAGCCCTGTCCATGGCGGCAGAGAGAGGGAGCAGAGAGATTAGGGAGGTGGAAGAAGAAAGGATGGAAAAGGAGAAGGGCGATGAGTGCTGGCCTTGCCGCGGTAGTCTCCATGGCGAGTCGATTGGGGCGCACTACTGGTGGCCAGCGCGTGGACGAGCTCTGGCTCCTGGTTCGAGAGGGGGCGCAGGAAAACGGGGCGCTGTGGTGCTCCCTTGGTGGTGGTCGACGGCAGCGATGCCGGTCGTCGGGCGATGAGGCGAGGTCAAGCTTGAGGCCGGCACGCAGAGGTCGGGGTCAAGAGAACGACGTGGCTGGCCGAGGAGGAGCTCGTCCCCTCGCTCGATGCAGGCGGCAGTAGGCATGGCGACAGGGTCCTGGTGGCTCCGGATCATGGTGGAGTTTGTGGCGGTGAGCTGGTGGAGGCCCTCGGGTGCTGCTGCGGCTGAATCATGGGAGGAGGCCGAAGGTCCTGCAGGAGATCCTCTCCGGCGACGAGGTGGGGCTCGGTGAGGAGCACGCCATGGAGGAGCCCCACTCCTGTTGGGCTCGGAGAGCAGGACGAAGCAAAGCAGGAGGGGTTCGAGTGGAGCTCAGGGATGAGGGGAGATCGGGCGCTGCTGGGCAGAGGAGCTCGGGCTCCTGCGGGATTAGAGCGACGCGGCTTGGTTGGATCGATTGGAAGGAGGAGGAGATTGGCTTGTGCTGAAAATGAGGGAGTTGGTCGTGTCGGCTGGGTGGAGTGGATGGATCTGGGAGGATCCCGATGGAGATGGTGAGTGGGTGGCGGCGGCGAGATGAGAGGGATGGATGGGACATCTAGGTCTAGGGTTACAATGATTATATAGGTAGAAGATAAGATTTGAGGTTATCTAGGTCCCTCCGATCGTAATTGTACGGTTCGAAATAAAATGCTTTGGGAGTCCAAACAAATAATCGCAGATGTTTTAGGGATGTTTGGGGATGATCCGAATCCAACGGTGACGACTACCTAGGACGGGTCCGGGACAACTTCTGGGCGCGTGCGAGGGGTTCGATGCATTGCGCAGAGAGGGTTTTCGGACCGTGCGATCGCCTCGGACGACTCCGGACGCGGAGATGGGTAGGTGGATGGACTAGGTGGACTGTGGCAAGGCTGAGAGGAGAGAAGAGAGAGAGAGGGCCCGGCAGCAGTTTTTGGAGATTGAAAACGTCCGACGATAGACCGGCTACTATTGCCGCTATAGTTATCCGTTGGGGCGTCAAGCTGACTCCGAATGCGATGAAACTTGGCAGGCGGCCTACCTACATTATAATAAGACCGCACGCCAACTTTCAACACATTCCGAGAAAATTTTCCGGCCACTTATAAAATAATATTTCGGACATGCCGCGGGCGCGTGCAAGTGTGTCTGGGCTCAGAACGGACCACGGAAAGAAGGGGGGACCCGGACGGATGCAAGTTTTAAAAAACATGATGATGCAATGCACATGATGACATGACAAGATGAGACACGCAAGCAAAAGACAAGGCAACAACAATGAACACAAGGGAGACACCTGGCGCGACGGTCTTGGGGCGTCACAACACTCCACCACTATAAGAGGATCTCGTCCCGAGATCTAGGATGGCACCGAAGGGTAAACGGAAGAGGAAGAGAAGAGGTAAAACTAATTTCTTCTTGGACAAATGAGTGAAACCACGAACCTTGCGAGCTTGAACAAATTGAAAGAAAGAATACAGCAAAGATGAACAAAGTTGAAAACACTCCGTTAGAAAAGAGGAACAAGGAACATTACTAGAACCTTGTAGGTTGAAAGACATAAGAAAAAGGGATGCAATGGAGAAGAAGTACATGCAAGCACTCCGGTTGAAACGAGATGTACAAGGAACAATAAAGGTCAATTACGACAACACTCCAGTTAAAACAAGATAGAGGAGGAAAAAGAATGATATAATTTGGACAACACTCCGACTGTAAATGGAAAGAAGTGAACAAGAGCTTGACAAGATGAGAAGATACTTGATGAAATCAACAACACACTGCCTCCAGAACTATTGAAAAAAATGGCACAAGGGGTAAGAAAGATTTCAGACAGCACTCCGGTTGAGAATGGAGGTAAAACTTGATAAGATGAGAGAGCTCGAATGAAAACATGACACTCCGGTTGAATGGATAAACAAAAGGAAAGAACATGATCTTTGACAAACGAGATGATGGGTTGAAAAGAGCAACATCACAATGCCTCCGGAACGAAAGAATAGAATATAGATAATTGAAATAAAAGAATGGAGAAGAAAATGCCAACTTCTATCACAAAAGAGTTTGAGAAGGCATCCTTAGGAGAAGGGTCGAACGGAGTTGTTCGAACACCAACAACGAAAAGAATAATCTTGGTCTTATGGAATACATCTCAAATTATGAGGTGACAACCTGCCACTCATGGGAAGAAGAATTGGATTGATATGAACATGGAGACGAGAAAGCTTATTCACCGGAAGGATAAAAGAAGAACTTGGGTCATTTATAAGCACCATAAATAGCAACAATCCTTAGGGAAAACTTTAGGTGAAATATAACCCAAGATAACTCCAACAAAGAGGTTGATGGATTTAAAATACCCCATTCTTAACAATCTGTGAATCATGAAACATGAACTCAAATTATCAAGAATGACATAATACCACCTCCAATGATATGGAAGAAAGAATTGCACTCCGGATAGCAAGATGAATAATACTTGAGCTCCTTAGAAAAAGAATCTCGATGAACACTTCGAAAAGGAATTAATCCTTGATGAACTACCATGGGGAACTCCGGTAATAAAAGGATGATCAAACAAAAGGAAAAAGAAGTTGAAACACAAGGTGAATTCTTGTAAAGATTTAGATGGATCTCCGTGGTGAAATAATTGAGAGAACTTGGAACTCCGAGAAAAGAAAGATGAATCAAGTGAAACCGAGAATTTGATGAACCTCCGGAATAAGGAATTGAATTTACTCGGTGAAACAAGAATAAGGATTACATTATGCTTATCCTTCATCAGTTAAATTGATGACAAATAGTGGATTTGGCATAGTACTTATTCCCGTAGAAAGGATTAAGATAGACATAGCGTCAACTTGGGAAGGTCTTCGACGAACCAACGGTAGGATTTGGAAAAGCACGAATGCATTGATATGATAAACGAAGGAAGAAGAATCTTGGAAGAACCACCGTAAGAATTGAAAAATGATTGAAGAAAAGATATCGAAACACCGGGAAGAATTATGAAATGAACGAAGAAACTTGAGAGAATTCAGATGCAAGTGAACGAAAAGATCACGAGCTGATTAGAGGATATTTGAATGATGCACCGGTAAGATTTAGAGAATGAGAACTGAAAGCTGAGAATGAATAAATCTTCTGAAATGATGAGCTCCGGAGGATCAAACTGAAAAGACTCCTGAATTGCTCCAGATGGGTAAAAAGAATTCTCACAATCAAAAACAATTATGAGAGGATGGCAGTAAGCTAGAATAATGAATCCTTCAGAGAATGGAATAGATTTGGAGGAAAAACTCTTCTTCGGTCTTCAAATGTTGAGAATGATGACGAGAAACACCACCAAATTGTTGAGATACTCCGGAATAAAGAAGAATGGAAAAGTTGAACCAACGATGAAAAGAATTTGAAAGATCTTGGAGAAATACATATGACTGATGATGAATCATTCTTACATCAAACTTTGAAAAGAATTTGTGAGTAACTCCGGGAAAAATTAGAAGGGTCAGGTAAGACCCTGGGAAAAGACCTGTGGGTTAGGGCCCACTCAAAAGAAAGACCGTAGAATGATTTCTAGAAACTGAGATTGCACCGGTTGAATTAAATGGCTAGAATGAGATAACAACCTCGAAAGATCTTGAACGAATGCAGAGTGGAAAACACGAATCTTCGAGATATCTTGAGCACTCCGGAACAAATGAATAGCGAGAAATGAATGGTTATGAGGTGCACCGGCACGAGAAAAGCATTTGAAATACAGAAAAGAATATGATCAACACCGAAAGCTTGAATTGGATCCACCGGAAAAGGAAAGAATGGAGAATGATGAACTTGAAGCTCCGTTCGGATCTTCATCAGAATCACCGGATAAGAATATTGACGGAAAATGATGGAGAGACTTCACAAGAATAAAAGGATACTTGATAAATACATCGGATTCCTTGAAGAAAAAGGGTGAGAGGGCGGGAAAAACAAAGGCAACTTGAGGACGGATGAAGACAACACCGTTGAGAAGAACTAGTAATAGATCTTGCTGATACTGGAATGATCGGATCCACTTGAAGAGAAGCACACCGGTTGAAAAGGATTGGCATGACAGTCTCGATTATCATGAAGGTTTAGTATTCCCATAGGAATACGAGAACACCGCTTAGGGAAGGTATGGAATCAACATTTGACTTCGAAGCAACTCGAATACCACAACTCAAAAACAAAACAAAGGATTGGCTTGCAGAATAAGCCAGAACAAACATATGATAGAAATTTCGTCCGAAGTTTTCGTGGTGGGGCCTACACGGGCTCGATTGTACAGCACCATCATGTACAAGGCAGTGCACATGACATACGAAGTGTCCCGAGTCGGCATAGCCAGGGACTCTTTAAGACACAACGAGACCACTATAAAACCAACCATGGATAGGCGGACCACTAGACGTCGAACCCCAATTTCAAATCATACATCTGTCGGAAAGATATCCTAAGAGCTACTTGAATTCTCACTTATAAACTCCCGAAATTTTCCGGTTATGCAATCAGGTGTTGGGGATACAGGGGAAGCATAATATCTCACCCAAAACTAGCAAATCCTACATCCAGCTGTATCCATCCTTCAACACATAACCAAGAAACCTTCGGAAATCGTCTACCTCAACCTTCGAAAAGCATCCGTTATATGAGTTATGGCAATACTCCCGAACTCCCGCCCCAGTACTGGGTGGTGTCGAGGTTATCTCACCAACAACTGCATAAAAGAGATTTTCGATGTCGGTGAAACTAAACTCAGGTATTCCAGAACTGCAATGATAAAATTGTGACGACAACACCTCGGAGCTCAACTCCCCGGGACACTGCCACAACCCCTAAATGACAGGAGGCACCAAGAACAATGTTCTCGTCACAAATCGATCGGAACGATTCCAAGATACCCGCGTGATCCTAAGAAAATTTAGTGAAATTTGAGAAGAGAAGAGTCAAAACTATACGTCAGGATGCCTTACCAGAGCAATGAAGGGACTGGGGAGTAAAAAGAATTCCTAGCTCTCCGATATATATAATCCTAAATGACTCAAAACATTTTTCTAGACTCAACAATGCCAGCTATTCGATCAAGCAGGGGGGGCTCCTAAGGTCGGGGAAGGCTCTGATTACCAACTTGTAACGCCCTCAATGCGGCTATATCTCCCACGTGTCGAAGCACGACTTATAGGCATAACCGCATTGAAAGCAATGTCGCAAGTGAGGTAATCTTCACACAACCCATGTAATACATAAGGGACAGAGATACATAGTTGGCTTACAATCGCCACTTCACACAATACATGAATAAAGCATTACATCATTCAAATACAATCAAGGTCCGGCTATGGAACCAAAATGAAAGAAGACTACCCAAAATGCTACACAGATCCCCGATCGACCCCAAATGGGCTCCACTACTGATCAACTAGAACTGAACAACACAAAGGATAATATCTTCATTGAGCTCCTCCTTGAGCTTGGTTGCGTCACCTGCTCGGTAACATCGGCACCTGCAAGCTGGTTTTGGAAGTATCTGTGAGTCACTAGGACTCAGCAATCTCACACCCTCGCGATCAAGACTATTTAAGCTTATGGGTAAAGGAAAGGTATGAGGTGGAGCTGCAGCAAGTGACTAGCATATATGGTGGCTAACATACGCAAATGAGAGCGAGAAGAGAAAGCAAAAGCACGGTCGAGAATCTATGATCAAGAAGTGATCCTAGAGCAACCTACGTCAAGCATAACTCCAACACCGTGTTCACTTCCCGGACTCCGCCGGAAAGAGACCATCACTGTTACACACGCGGTTGATCTATTTTAATTAAGATCAACTTCAGGTTTTCTACAACCGGACGTTAACAAATTCTCATCTTCCCATAACTGCGGGCACGACTTTCGAAAGTTCAAATCCCTGGAGGGGTGTCCCAACTTAGCCCATCACAAGCTCTCACGGTCAACAAAGGATATTCCTTCTCCCGAGACATTCCGATCAGACTCGGCATCCCGGTTTCACAAGACATCCTCGACAATGGTAAAACAAGTCCAGCAAGACCACCCGCTGTGCCAACAAATCCCGATAGGAGCTGCACATATCTCGTTCTCAGGGCACACCGGATAAGCTAAGCGTACGGGAGCCAACGTAACCCAAGTTGCCAAGGGACGGCCCCGCACGGTGCTCTGGGTTGGACCAACACTTAGATAAGCACTGGCCCGGGGGGGTTAAAATAAGATGACCCTTGGGCTGGCCGACCCGAGGGAAAGAAAAGGCTAGGTGGCAAATGGTAAAACCAATGTTGGGCCTTGCTGGAGGAGTTTTCTTCAAGGCGAACTGTCAAGGGGTTCCCATTATAACCCAACCGCGTAAGGAACGCACAATCCGGAAACATAACACCGATATGACGGAAACTAGGGCGACAAGAGTGGAACAAAACACCAGGCATAAGGCCGAGCCTTCCACCCTTACCAAGTATATAGATGCATTAATTAAATAAGATATATTGTGATATCCCAACAAAATAACCATGTTCCAACATGGACCAAGCTCCAATCTTCACCTGCAACTAACAATGTTATAAGAGGGGCTGAGCAAAGCGGTAACATAGCCAAACAACGGTTTGGTAGGACAAGGTGGGTTAGAGGCTTGGTTCAACAATATGGGAGGCATGATAAGCAAGTGGTAGGTATCGCATCATAGGCATACAAAAGAGCGAGCAACTAGCAAGCAAAGATAGAAGTGATTTTGAGGGTATGGTCATCTTGCCTGAAATCCCGCAAGGAAGAAGAACGAGTCCATGAAGAAGATAAACGGACATAGTCGAATGGATCCTCACAAACGCAACATTACCGGATTACAGAGAAGAAGTACACCGGAAAGAAAGCAAACAACATAGTAAACAACCATCACATAATCATGGCATGATGCACAATCAAGTATGATGCATGTCCGGTTTAATGAAGCATGGCATGGCAAAATGCACAAACAATCCTACAAATTAAGTGGAGCTCAACATGAAACTCCATTGCATATTGACGAAACACCACATTCAAGTTAGTTAGTTCGATCTCGTTTATGTACCCAACAATATTAAATGTTGTTAAACATGGCAAGAGGGTGAAGCAAAGTAAAACTACCTATCTAGTCAAGTTTAAATGAGGCCGGAAGCAACGAACAACAATTCCGGTAAATCCCCATATGCATATATTGGTTTGGTACTGAACTGCCCTAAACACAACTTTAGAGTTATTAAACATGCAAAGTAAAGCCACCATGTTAAACTAGGCATTTTTCTACCCCATTTACATATAAAGATTATTAAATTCTGAGTTATGGTTATTTAGTTATGAATTAAATCATTTTTAACATGGCATAGGAGCAAATTTAGTCAAACAACATTTCAAGCAGTTTAAACATGGGTGAAAGTTGCATATTATGAAACTAGACAAAATTCTAAGCAACTTTCATATTAAGTTTGTTTAATTCCGATGCACGATTGATGAGTTTTTATATGCATGAAGTGAAAGGGTTTTCCTGCAAATATGTAAATCCTTGGTTATTTATCAAATTCGCAGAACCAAAAAAAACAACCACTGGGCCGAAACTGCCTGGCCCAACAAGAGAAAAAAGGTGGGGCGCTGGGGTGGCTCACATTGGGCTAAGGCCCAGTTAGTGGAAGCAGTAGGCTGGCGGGGCAAGTAGGCCGGTTGGATCTGGCTCAGGCGTTATCACGGTCAACGTGACAGGGACGAGCGGGCGCGATGCTCTGCTCGACAAGAAGCAGAGCCACGGCGGCACGGTTGCTCGCCGGAGACGAAGGAAGGGAGGCGGAGACGGCAGATCTGGACGGAGGGGGCATGCAGGTGAAGAAGCTCCAGGCAGAGAAGGATCCATGGGGCGGTGCGTTGCTCTGAAGCAGAGGAGGCAGCGGCGTCGAAGCCCTATCCATGGCGGCAGAGAGAGGCAGCAGAGAGATTAGGGAGGTGGAAGAAGAAAGGATGGAAAAGGAGAAGGGCAACGAGGGCTGGCCTTGCCGCGGTGGTCTCCATGGTGAGTCGAGGCGGGGCGCACTGCTGCTGGCCAGCGCGTGGATGAGCTCCGACTCCTGGTTCGAGAGGGGGCGCGGGAAAACGAGGCGCCATGGTGCTCCCTTGGTGGTGGTCGGCGGCAGCGGCGCCGGTCGTCGTGCGATGAGGCGAGGTCGAGCTTGAGGCCGGCACGCAGAGGTCGGGGTCAAGAGGACGATGTGGCTGGCCGAGGAGGAGCTCGTCCCCTCGCTCGATGCAGGTGGCAGTAGGCGTGGCGACAGGGTCCTGGTGGCTCCGGATCATGGTGGAGTTTGCGGCGGTGAGCTGGTGGAGGCCCTCGGGTGCTGCCGCGGCTAAATCATGGGAGGAGGCCGGAGGTCCTGCAGGAGATCCTCTCCGGCGACGAGGCGGGGCTCGGTGAGGAGCACGCCATGGAGGAGCCCATCTCCTGTTGGGCTCGGAGAGCAGGACGAAGCAAAGCAGGAGGGGGTTCGAGTGGAGCTCGAGGATGAGGGGAGATCGAGCGCTGCTGGGCAGAGGAGCTCGGGCTCCTGCGGGATTAGAGCGACGCGGCTTGGTTGGATCGATTGGAAGGAGGAGGAGATTGGCTTGTGCTGAAAACGAGGGAGTTGGTCGTGTCGGCTAGGTGGAGTGGATGGATCTGGGAGGATCCCGATGGAGATGGTGAGTGGGTGGTGGCGGCGAGATGAGAGGGATGGATGGGACATCTAGGTCTAGGGTTACAATGATTATATAGGTAGGAGATAAGGTTTCAGGTTATCTAGGTCCCTCCGATCGTAATCGGACAGTTCGAAATAAAATGCTTTGGGAGTCCAAACAAATAATCACAGATGTTTTAGGGATGTTTGGGGAAGATCCGAATCCAACGGTGACGACTGCCTGGGACGGGTCCGGGACAACTTCTGGGTGCGTGCGGGGGGTTCGATGCATTGCGCAGAGAGGGTTTTCGGGCCGCGCGGTCGCCTCGGACGACTCCGGACGCGAAGATGGGTAGGTGGATGGACTAGGTGGACTGTGGCGAGGCTGAGAGGAGAGAAGAGAGAGAGGACCCGGCAGCAGTTTTCGGAGACCGAAAACGTCCGACGATAGACCAGCGACTATTGCCGCTATAGTTATCCGTTGGGGCGTCAAGCGGACTCCGAATGCGATGAAACTTGGAAGGCAGCCTACCTACACTATAATAAGACCGCATGCCAACTTTCAACACATTCTGAGAACATTTTGTGGCCACTTATAAAATAATATTTCGGACATGCCGTGGCCGCGTGCAAGTGTGTCTGGGCTCAGAACGGACCACGGAAAGAAGGGGGGACCCGGACGGATGCAAGTTTTAAAAAACATGATGATGCAATGCATATGATGACATGACAAGATGAGACACGCAAGCAAAAGACAAGGCAATAACAACGAACACCTGGGAGACACCTGGCGCGACGGTCTCGGGGCGTCACACTTAGTTGGTTTCTCCTCATAGGTCAAATCACTGTCCAACTGAATTGCTTCCAGTGGTACCGTATCTCTCAGCGGTATGTCAGCCATCTCCGCGTGGCACTTCTTCAACTGAGAAACGTGGAACACATCATGAACTCCTGACAATCCTTCGGGCAATTCCAACTTGTAGGCAACTTCTCCCATACGTTCCAATACTCGGTATGGTCCTACAAATCGTGGCGCTAACTTTCCCTTAACACCAAAGCGCTTTATTCCCCGAAGTGGGGATACTCGAAGATAAACTCTGTCTGCGACTTCGTAAACTATCTCCTTGCGTTTAGAATCTGCATAACTCCTCTGCCTGGATTGAGCTACCTTGAGCCTATCGCGAATCAATTTCACCTTCTGTTCAAACTCCTTAATCAAATCAGGTCCAAACAACTGGCGGTCTCCAACTTCATCCCATGACAACGGTGTCCTGCACCTCCTTCCGTACAAGGCTTCGAAAGGGGCCATCTTTAAACTGGATTGATAGCTGTTGTTTTAGGAGAATTCTGGATATGGCAAATTGTCGTCCCAACTAGATCCATAATCTAGCGCACAAGCTCTCAGCATGTCCTCCAAAATCAGATTGACTCTCTTGTTCTGTCCATTTGTCTGTGGATGAAAAGCTGTGCTGAACTCTAGCCTGGTACCCAAAGTTTCGTGTAATTGATTCTAGAACTTTGAGGTAAACTTGGTTCCTCTATCTAATACTATACTCCTCGGAACTCCATGTAAGCATACAATCCTGGTCATGTATATCTTTGCCAACTTAGCATTGGTGTAAGTGGTCTTTACCGGGATGAAATGAGCTACTTTCGTCAACCGATCAACTACAACCCAAATCGAGTCATAGCCTGAACGAGTCCTGGGTAATCCCGTGATAAAATCCATGCCTAACTTATCCCACTTCCATTCGGGTATCGGCAATGGTTGTAGCAATCCTGCTGGCTTCTGATGCTCTGCCTTCACTCTCTGACATACATCACATACTGCTACGTACTCCGCAATATCCTTCTTCATTCCGGTCCACCAAAAAATATCCTTCAAATCCAAATACATCTTGGTATTTCCTGGGTGAATCGAATATGGTGAATCGTGTGCCTCTTGTAGAATCAACCTCCTGATCTCCGGGTCATTGGGCACATAAACACGATCTTCAAACCATAGGGTGTCGTGCTCATCCTCACGAAATCCTTTAGCCTTTCCTTTGCTCATTTTCTCCTTTATAGAGGCAATCTCCTTATCAGTCTTCTGAGCTTCTCTGATTCTATCCATCAAAGTTGACTGAATCTCCAATGCTGCTACATGGCCTCTCGGAACTATTTCCAAACATAGCTCATGAAGAACCTCGGCTAACTCCTTTGGTATTTCTCCCGTCATTAGTGTATTGACATGGATTTTACGATTTAATGCGTCAGCTACTACATTAGCCTTTCCGAGATGGTAATGCAATCTCATATCATAATCCTTGATGAGCTCCAACCGTCTCCTTTGTCTGAGGTTTAACTCCTTCTGCGTGAAAATGTATTTCAAACTCTTGTGATCCGTGTACACCTCACAATGATTTCCAATGAGGAAATGTCTCCATGTTTTCAATGCATGCACTACGGCTGCTAAATCCAAATCATGCGTGGCATAATTCAATTCGTGGGGTTTCAGTTGTCATGAGGCATATGAAACAACTCTCCCTTCCTGCATAAGCACTGCTCCAAGTCCTCGTCGTGAAGCGTCGCAATACACCTCATAATCTTTGGTCTTGTCTGGCAAAATCAACACTGGTGAAGTAACCAAGCGTTTCTTCAACTCCTGGAAACTAGCCTCACACTCGTCAGTCCATATGAACTTGGTATCCTTCTTTAACAACTCCGTCATAGGTTTTGCAATCTTGGAGAAATTCTCAATAAATCTCCGGTAGTACCCTGCGAGTCCAAGGAAACTCCGGATCTCTCCAACTATGGTTGGTGCTTCCCACTTGGTCACGGTATCCACTTTAGTGGGATCAACTGCTATTCCTTCTCCGGATATAACGTGTCCGAGGAATCCTACTTCCTTCAACCAAAACTCACATTTGCTGAACTTGGCATACAACTGATGTTCTCTAAGCTTCTCAAGTACCAATTGCAACTGTTCCTTATGTTCCTCTTCATTCTTCGAGTAAACCAGAGTATCATCAATGAACACCACGATGAACTTATCCAAAAATTCCACAAACACTTTGTTCATCATGTTCATAAAATAGGCAGGTGCGTTAGTCAGACCAAATGACATAACAGTATACTCGTACAGCCCATACCTGGTGGTAAAAGTTGTTTTAGGTATATCATGTTCTCGAATCTTCAACTGGTGGTATCCTGATCGCAGATCGATCTTGGAAAATACCTTAGCTCCTTGCAATCAATCAAATAGATCCTTGATCATTGGTAGTGGGTGCTTGTTCTTGGTCGTTACTTCATTCAACCCACGATAGTCAACAACCATCCTTAACGATCCATCCTTTTTCTCCACTAGAAGTACTGGTGATCCCCAAGGCGACGAACTTGGGCGAATGTAACCTTTATCCAGTAACTCCTTAATCTGCTTCTTAATCTCCACAAAATCCTTTGCAGGCATCCTGTACGGTCTCTTCGATATTGGCCCCGTGCCTGGCAATAGCTCAATCAAAAACTCAATATGTCTATCCGGTGGCATGCCTGGCAACTCTTCTGGAAATACTTCAGGGAAATCCCTTACCACTGGTACTTCCTCCTGCACAACTCCTATTAAAAAATTTACTTGAGTCCCTTTTGGCACATGTCGGGATACATACTTGATCCTTCTCCCATCTGGGGTGGTAAGCAAAATTGTCTTACTGGCGCAATCGATGTTTCCCCCATACATCGACAGCCAATCCATACCCAGAATTACATTCAATCCTTGTGATTCCAAAATGATTAAATCCGAGGGAAACACATGCCTACCTATACTCAATGGCACTTGAAAACATCCTTGACTGGCCATATACTCCGCTCCTGGTGAGCTTACTAGCATAGGTGTTCTAAGAACCTTAGTGGGCAGGTTATACTTATCCACAAATCCCCTTGATATGGATGAATGCGATGCACCAGTATCAAAAGGAACGAGTGCAGTAAATGACTTAACCAAAAACTTACTGATTACTGCATCCGGCTGCTCTTCAACCTCCTCCAGTTAACGTGGTTCACATGTCCCCTGTTGAAAGTGTTCGGCTTCTTCCCAGAGCTTCCATTGCCATTCTGGCCTTCAGGACATTCATTGGCATAATGTCCGGTCTTCTGACACTTAAAGCAAGTGACTTGGCTCAGGTCTTTCTTGGCTGGGGTTGATGGGTTGGTACGGTTCTGGCCGTTGCTTCCTCCATTGCCATTACCATTCTTGGTGCCGTTGTGATTGTGCGAGCTACCTCCTCCATGGGTATGCTGAAAATGTCCTCCCGATCTAGGGGTAAAACGTGGCTTCTGCTGAGCTCTAGAATTGTACTTCCCTTGTCCATACTTCCTCTTGCGGTTCTCAATTTGCTGCTGCTTGCCTTCAATCATAAGAGCACGGTCTACCAACTCCTGGTAGTTGTTGAAGGTTGCTACCATCAACTACATGCGCAACTCATCATTCAGTCCCTCCAGAAACTTCTCCTGCTTAGCTGCATCTGTAGCAACGTCATCTGGGGCATAACGTGATAATTTACTAAAGTCCTCCACATACTGGCCAACTGTCCGTCCTCCTTGGCGCAAGTTGCGAAACTCTCGCTTCTTCATGGCCATAGCTCCTGCTGAAAAATGGGCAGTTCGAAAAGCCTGCTGAAACTGGTCCCATGTGACTGTGTCGACAGGGAAAGTGGCTATGAAATTCTCCCACCATGATGCTGCGGGTCTTTCAAGCTGATGTGCGGCAAACTTCACCTTCTCCGCATCTATGCATCCTGCTATGGTCAACTCTCTAGCTGTCTTGCGGAGCCAATCATCTGCTACTACCGGCTCGGTGCTACTGGAAAACACCGGCGGATTCAGCCTAAGAAAACAGGCTAAGTGATCAACAGGTGGTGGTGGTGGTGGGTTGTTGTTGTTCCCGTGATTCTGATTCTGGACTAGCAACTGCATCAATGTGTTCTGCTGCTGGATCAACTGGGTGAGCTCTGGTGGAAAGGTAAATCCAGGGTCACGTCTCGGAGGCATCTGAGGGTTTAGAAAAGATGAGATTTAAGAATAGAGGGGGTCTAAAGAGAAAACACTACCCAAATGCACATGAGGCAAAAGCAAACAATTCACTTCATTCAATCAAACAAGGGCATACAATCGATCTAACTATCGCAAAAGTGCTTGGACTACTGTATTTACATGGTGGACTACTAGTACTGATGAGGTGGTCTACTAGAAATATTCTTCGGTTGCAGACTCCATGATATCTGCTCTGGCTTCATCAACATAGTCATCATCGCTATCATCTGGGTCCGAGGTGTCGTCGATGATGATGTAGTCTTCTGGGCAAATATCCTTGGGTTCTTCATCTTCATCTACTGGTGTAGGGCCTCCCATAAATATCCCGATCTTCATTGTTAGGTCGGCATTCTTACCCACTAATACTTCAATTTACTCTTCATAATCTTCACGTGTAGCAATGAGTTCTTCCTCCAGTTCTTTGATTCTTGTCTTAGCCTTCTTCAGGTCTATCATGTCGGTGCACATCTGGTTCTCCTGTCATCGAATGTGCTAGTTTAATTCCTGGATAAAAGCTGCAATTGATCTATCCTTTCTGGTGCTAATCATCTCCCAGTGCTCATCTCGGCACCCACAAATTTGGTAGATACTATCCTTGAGATCATTGCGGTAGACTTCTCCAATGCGTCCCATGGCGATGTGAGCTGCCATGCTCTTCCCTAGACTCCACGTTGGTGCATCAAAAGAAAACTCTATGGGCATAGTGACTGGCATGAACGTCCTTCCTGGAACTTGAACTTGAATCATCCAGCGCTCTTCTTCAGGTAAAGTGGCGTTGTAGGTTCCGGTGAAGCTTGGTACTCCTATGTTTAGGTATTTAGTGACATCCTTCACGTGACGTCCAAAGGGTGTATCTTCATCTGGTTGCGTGAACTTGTTCCTTGCATCCGCCATCCTAAAGAGTAGAAAAGGTGAGAGGTCAGAAGAAAAGAGAGTGAATAGTGATCTAGGTATTTTAGCTTAGTGGTCGTGTCCTACAGTCAGCGTGTGCTCTGATACCATCTTTGTAGCGACCAGACCTCAAACAGTCTGATCTCTGTGCTCAAGTGTCATCCCTGGATCAGTAATGCTGACACCACACAGTACTTGAAGGATTTATAACAGAGTAGTAATCACACCCTTATTACATCAACTGTCTCAATAGAGAACTTATTACAATAAATATAGCTTAAGGCCATCTAATAATGATAACAGCGGAAGGCTTGGAAGATAAGTGAGTCCATCAACTCCAACAGCATCACTGAGTATAGAACCACGACCTAAAAACTCCTTAATCGTCGTCTGAAAAGTCTGCAACATTAACGCTGCAGCCCGAACGGGTTAGCACATGGAATATGCTGGCAAAGTAACACATAGAGAGTAATGGAATGAAATAGCTATACTATATGCATATTTGGCTAGTGGAAAGCTCTATGGTTACAGTTTTGCGTAAAGCTAATTTTTCCCTACCGCAAAGGAATAAATTTTATATAACTATCATGGTAGTTGTTAAACATTGAGAATGGTTGACAGCATTCTCAATCCCAATTAAGCATCATCATTAAACAAAACACAACAAAATTAATTTAGAGTAACATGTTGAGATTCACATGATAATCCAAGTACTAGATACTCAAGATGTCCATAACCGGGGACACGGCTAACCATGATTAGTTTATACACTCTGCAGAGGTTTGCGCACTTTTCCCCACAAGACTCGATCGCCTCCGTTTTGTTTCTCGCACTACACGATGTTTGAGAAACGGATGACCGAGAGATAGTCTTTCAGAAGCGCTAGCACCTTACGATGGATAGACCGTTACACCTACTTTCCCGTACATCTGCTAGTCTACCCTGTAAGAGTTCACATGGCTTAATCAACTATGCTAGAGCCCATAATAGCTTATGGCTGCACACGGAAGTTTCTAGTATGAAAAAATCTCATGATCCCTTTGGGCCTGGGTGGCGGTCCATAAAGAAAAACAGGCAATCCTGGAATACCCAGGTACCTCAATCCACCCAGATGTGTATTTAAGTTGCCACCTTAGATAAACCATTAATTAACAAACTCACATCTGTCATGTATATCACTCACGCAATCCATGTCTACTAGCATAGAATGGCATAATAGGCAAACGTAGAAGTAACTCCCAAAGGTTTGATAATACAACAGGTAATAGGCACTACCTCAACTACTTCCCATCCCACAATTTAATTAGATCCTAATCATGCAATGTTTGAGGATTGATCTAATGCAATAAAATTGGGTAGTAGGAGGTATGATCAAAGTGTTACTTGCCTTGCTGATGATTCGCGAAACCTAGAGATTCGAAGTAACAGGCGGCGCACTCCGGGTATTGTATCGCAGACAAACAAACAAGCATACTATAAGTATTCATCTAATGCACAGGTAAAACTCAAATAAGAGATCTAACCAGAAAGTTCAACTTAAGAACTCCGGTTTGCAAAAAGAATCAAATCAAACGAAGCAACGAAAGTCAAATGGCAAAAGAAACAGGCTTCGTTTACTATTCTGGATCTAGGGCAATTTTTACAGTGGCAAAAACTTGTTTAAGTTGGTTAAACGGATAGAGGGTTTCGAGACGAAACTCCAGGTGGTTGAATCCTGATTCCGATAAACGAGCGAAAAGTTATAATAAAACAAAAACCGGATCAGGAATTCCGATAAACACTCGCTATTTAAATAAATTGGAAAAACCGATCTATTTAAAAAAACCAAAACTAAAAAACAAACAAAACCGTCGGAAAAACCGAACGGTTTTTCAGAAAAAAAAACCGGCGTCTAAAAAAAACTACCCTGCAAACTCCGGTGACAGATCCGGCGGCAGTGGCGGGGCTCCGGCGGTCGGCGGCGGTCGGCGGCAGTGCGGTGGTCGGCGGCGGCGGCGCGGGGCGGCGGCGGCGGCGAAGGCGGCGGCGGGGCTGGGGCTAGGGTTTGGGGAGGCTCCCGGGCCGGGCTCCCGGCTTATAAAGCCTGGACGGGCTTAGTGTCCAGGTCGGACACGACCCGTAGGTCGGTTGCATTTTTTTAATATATTCCGCGCAGAAAAACAAATAAAACAAATACTAAATGGACTCCAAAAATCCTGAAATAATTTTCCCGGGCTTCTAAAATCAAGCCGCACAAGGTGAACATTTATTTGGGGCCTAAATGTAATTCTGGAAAATGCACATTTTTTCTAAATTCGAATAAAATAACGAAAAACTCCGAAATAAAATCTTATTTGATTTTATTATTAAATCCTCAATATTTCTTTATTTTGGGGAATTCATTTTATTCCCTCTCTCATATTTTTGTAATAGAAATAATTGGTGATAAAATAATTAAAATCAAATGATCCTATTCTCAAAATTTGAGAAAACTCAAATATGAAAATAACGAAATCCCCAACTCTCTCCGTGGATCCTTGAGTTGCGTAGAATTTCTAGGATCAAAGCCAAAAGCAAATAAATTATGATATGAAATGATGATCTAGTGTATAACATTCCAAATTGAAAATTTGGGATGTTAAAGTTGTCATTTGATGAACGGGATCACATCATTAGATAATGATGTGTTGGACAAGACCCATCCGTTAGCTTAGCGCTATGATCGTTTAGTTTATTGCTATTGCTTTCTTCATGACTTATACATGTTCCTATGACTATGAGATTATGCAACTCCCGAATACCGGAGGAACACTTTGTGTGCTACCAAATGTCACAACATAACTAGATGATTATAAAGGTGCTCTACAGGTGTCTCCGATGGTGTTTGTTGAGTTGGCATAGATCGAGATTAGGATTTGTCACTCCGATTGTCGGAGAGGTATCTCTGGGCCCTCTCGGTAATGCACATCACTATAATCCTTGCAAGCAATGTGACTAATGAGTTAGTTGCGGGATGATGCATTACGAAACGAGTAAAGAGACTTACCAGTAACGATATTGAAAACTAGGTATTGAGATACCGACGATCGAGTCTTGGGCAAGTAACATACCGATGACAAAAGGAACAACGTATGTTGTTATGCGGTTTGACCGATAAAGATCTTCATAGAATATGTGGGAACCAATATGAACATCCAGGTTCTACTATTGGTTATTGACCGGAGACGCGTCTCGGGCATGTCTACATAGTTCTCAAACCTGTAGGGTCCGCACGCTTAATGTTCGGTGACAATCGGTATTATGAGTTTATGTGTTTTGATGTACCGAAGATAGTTCGGAGTCCCAGATGTGATCACGGACATGACGCGGAGTCTCGAAATGGCTGAGACATAAAGATTGATATATTGGACGGCTATATTCGGACACCGGGAGTGTTCCGGGCGATTTTGGAGAAAACCGGAGTGCTGCAGGGTTACCGGACCCCCCCCCTCCCCGGGAGAACTAATGGCCCACATGGGCCTTAGTGGAGAGAGAGAGCCGGCCAGGGCAGGTCGCGCGCCCCCTCCCTCTCTGGTCCGAATTGGACTAGGGAAGGGGGGCGCCCCCCTTTCCTTCTCCCTCTCCTCCTTCCTTTCCCCCTCCTAGTAGGAGTAGGAAAGGGGGTCCTACTCCTACTAGGTGGAGGACTCCACCTCTCCTGGCGCGCCCCAAGGGCCGGCTGGCCTCCCCCTTTCTCCTTTATATACGAGGGTAGGGGCACCCTAGGACACACAAGTTGATTGTTTCCAGCCGTGTGCGGTGCCCCCCTCCACCATAATCCATCTCGGTCATATCGTAGCGGTGCTTAGACGAAGCCCTATTCTGGTAGCATCACCATCACCATCATCACGCTGTCGTGCTAACGAAGCTCTCCCTCGACACTCTGCTGGATCATGAGTTCGTGGGACGTCACCGAGTTGAATGTGTGCAGATCATGGAGGTGTCGTACTTTTGGTACTAAGATCGGTCGATCGTGAAGACGTACGACTACATCAACCGCGTTGTTGATGACCCACAAGTATAGGGGATCTATTGTAATCCTCTTAAGAAGTAAGAGTGTCGAACCCAACGAGGAGTAGAAGGAAATGATAAGCGGTTTTCAGCAAGGTATTCTCTGCAAGCACTGATATTATATGTAACAGATAGTTTTTTGATAAGATAATTGGTAATGAGTAACAAGTAACAAAAGTAAATAAAGTGCAGCAAGGTGGCCCAATCCTTTTTGTAGCAAAGGACAAGCCTGGACAAACTCTTATATGATGTAAAGCACTCCCGAGGACACAGGGGAATTATCGTCAAGCTAGGTTTCATCACGTTCATATGATTCATGTTCGGTACTTTGATAATTTGGTATGTGGGTGGACCGGTGCTTGGGTGATGTCCTTACTTGGAAAAGCATCCCACTTATGATTAACCTCTATTGCAAGCATCCGCAACTACAACAAAAGTATTATGGTAAACCTAACCATAGCATGAAACATATGGATCCAAATCAGCCCCTTATGAAGCAACGCATAAACTAGGGTTTAAGCTTCTGTCACTCTAGCAACCCATCGTCTACTTATTACTTCCCAATGCCTTCCTCTGGGCCCAAATAATGGTGAAGTGTCATGTAGTCGACATTCACATAACTCCACTAGAGGAGAGACAACATACATCTCATCAAAATATCGAACGAATACCAAATTCACATGACTACTAATAGCGAGATGTCGGGGGCGACTGATCCCACGGACACCTATGGGACCACGGCGGACCGAGGCCCCTTACGGTTCGGCAGGGGGCGGAGAGAGCACGAAGAGCAGATCGAGGCGAAACGCACGAGCGCACGATCGATTTACCCAGGTTCGGGCCGCACGGATGCGTAAAACCCTACTCCTGCTTTGATTTGTATTGTGTTCTTGCTCGGGAGTGATGAATGCTAAAGTACACTTGGGTGGCTAGTGAGACCGAGTGTGAGAATGATCCTCCCCTCCCCCTACATTGCACGTGGGCCTCCTTTTATATGTCTAAGGGGTCACCGACAGGTGGCAATGTAGATGAGGGTAAAAATGTAAAAGAGGTGGTCGTTGGCTTCACCGCTTACTACAGTTGTATCATACCTAACCCTGACGGCAGGGGACAAAGGCATTAAATGCCTGTCTGTGTCGCCCAGACGGTGCAGAAAGGGACCGCCAGGGACGCCGTTGCTTGCCACGATGGCAATCTTGCCAGCGCCGCCCGCCACTGTGTATCTCTGGTTACACAGCTTTCCGCCATGTACGCCTGGAAGGGTCCCCGAGCGACACGTTGGTGGGTGAGCTGGAGCGCGGGCTGCGGAGTAGTAGCTTGCCGCGGCAAGCGCCTTGCCGCGGATGTTGTCTTGTCGCGTCCGGCAGCTTGTCGCTCACCGGGTCTTGCCGGGACGCATGATGCATTGCGGCAAGTTCCTTGAGATGCCTTAGTTGGCCTTCCCGGCAAGCTCCTCTTGCCTGGGTCTTTGTGCTTCGAGTGGCCTTCCCGGCAAGCTCCTTTTGCCAGGGCCTTGCACCTTGGCTCGAATACTTTGTTCTTGAATGGCTCCAAAGGAACCACGGAGGACCTTGGTGGTCACCCGGCAAGCCTTGCCGCGGGGTGCTGCGACTGCCCGTGCACAAGTTCGGGATACTAAGGTACCCCTACTTTAGTACACCGACAGGAGCCCCGGGCCTGGGCCATACACGGTGCTGAGCGCTGTTGGGCCAGGCCCAAAACAGTGCACGGGCACGCGCGGCCTAGGTTACGCCGTAACTCACTCCGCATCCACCGCGCCCTCCCCGCATGGCACGCGTCAAACACGGCATCGTGGGAGAGATCATGGGCGGTTTCTTTATTAGGAAAGGCGGAACATCCGCCACCCCCCTTTATAAGCAAAGGGAAGCAGGGGTAGTGCGCCCACTCGCCCCCATTCTGCTCCAATCTTGAAAAACTCCGCCCCGCCTCCGTCTTCCCAAAGCACACAGAGCGCAGTGCCCTGCCCCCCCCCATTGCCACCAGCACCACCTACGCCGTCGCCCTCCTCCACCACATTCGCCATGGCTCTGAAAGCCGACAAGGCGAAGGCCGTGAAGTCGACCGAGGCGCAGCGGCTCGCGGCGATGCGGAGGGAGCGAGCCATCTTCCCCCCCAAGCTCGGCGCCAAGGAGCTGCGGGAGTATTTTTATCTCTTTTGGGCGACGGAGACGCGAGCTCACCCGCGGACCAAGGTGCTCCCGGCCGCTGCTCACGCGACGGCTCCGGACGGGTACCCCTTCTTTGCCGTTTTCTTCTACTGTAGGCTCTGCCCGCCTTTTTCCGAGTTCTTCTGTGATATCATGAATACCTACAATCTCTGCCTCCATGACTTCACCCCCAACGCCGTCCTCACCATGGCTGTTTTCGCACACCTCTGCGAGAACTTTGACGGAGTCCACCCTAGTGTAGCCCTTTTTTGCCACTTTTTCATTCCTCGAGTAGAGAGGGGAGAGCCCTTGTCCGGCGGAATTGCCTGGGTCTCTAGGACCGGCAAGAAGGATTCCTATTTGGAGGGCGAATTCCACGGCAAGTGGGAGGAGTGGAGGGCTGACTGGTGCTGGATTGTCGAGGAGAGCCCGCAGCCATTCACCGCCCGGCGCCAAGTAGCAGCAGTACGCGGCAGCGACTGGAGTGACATGGCCCCGGAGGACAGCAGGCTAAGGATTGCCGTCACCAGGATCCAGCGCCTCAGGCTTGCCGGACTTACTGTAGGCGCCGTTGGCACAGACTTCCTTTGCCGCCGCATCGCCCCCCTGCAGGAACGGAGGAGGCCTGCTTGGGAGTTCAAGAACGCGGCAGATATCATGAGGCTGCGCCCGGGCCTCAACTACAATTTCACTGTCCTTGAGCTCAACGGAATACTGCAGGAGCTCTTCAAGTATGATTCAGACCATCCCGAGATCTTCAGGTTGCCGCAGGGCATCGTCCCTTTGTGCAACAATTCGGCGCTCGACCGCATCAGGGCGATGATGCCACTGTGCGATTCGCACGGAATCGTGCCAACTTGGCAAGAGCCAGAAGACGAGGTTGTGCAGCAATTCTTCGACGACCTGGTGGAAGTGCCAATCCGCACCGACAAGAAGGACGGCCTCATCCGCGACACCACCGAGGCGGAGTTGGCGTATTATCGCCACCAGGTTGGAAGAGGCGGCGGCAGCTGCCGCGGCGGGCGAGTTCGGCTTCACCTTGGAGGAGGCAGCGGCAGCAGAGGCGGAGAACCGTGCGGAGCGAGAGGAAATATCCGGCAAGAAGGAGCTTGCCCGGCAAGAAGAGCTTGCCGGCAAGGAAGGTCTTGTCGGGCGTGGTGCCGGGCCGAGCGAGCCTGCCGAGGATCCGAGCGGATCGTTGGAGATTGGCTCCTCCTCCTCCACTTCGTCCTCAGACAGCACGCCCCCAGCAGCGTCTCCGTCCCCACCAAGAAGGCGTCTCCGCAAGGCCGGGGATGCGGCAGGCAGGCCGACAGCCGCAGCGCCGCACGACGCGCTCCACCGCGGCAAGCACCATTGCCGCGGGAGCGCCCCATGCTGCTGCTTCGACTGGAGCGGGGTCTTCCCGGACTGCTGCTTCTGCTTCCGCCAAGCGACCAAGGGAGCCTACTCCTCCACCTCCCCGTGCCGGACGCGGGCCGGATTTTGACTTCTCCGCGTTCAGCTCCGACGAGGAAGAAGAAGAAGAGTAAGTTTCTCTTATTGTTCTTGCTATTCTTTGATTTTTGCTGTTTTTTGTCTTGTCTTGTTTCTCACTTGCCTTTCCCTGTATCTGTTCCTTTTTAGGACTCTGACGCAGAGAGCGGCAAAGAGAGCCAAGGCGCCGGTGATCGTCATCGAGGACGAACCCACTGCATCAACAGGGGACGTGCCTGAGACGAACTTGTCGGACCCGACGGCTGGTCTTCAGAGCAGCCCCCAGCGTAAGTGTCTTGTTCGTTTCCGCTGTTTGGCGCGCACGAAGATCCTTGTTGTGCTGATACTTGTTTGTTGACTTGTGCAGGAGCAGAGCAGCCTCACTAGGAGAGCCTGGAGGCCGCTCCCGAAGCGCCAAGGGAGAGTCCTCCGGCGAGAGAGAGATCTCCGGCAAGGGAGGAGACTCCGACAAGGGAGGAGCCCCCAGCAAGGGAGGAGACTCCGGCAAGGGAGGAGCCCCCGGCAAGGGAGGAGGCTCCGGCAAGGGAGGAGCCCCCGGCAAGGGACTGCGTCAGCGATCCCCCGGCAACGGAGACCACAGCTGCAGACCCTGGCACAGGTAACTTCCCTGCTTCCAACTCCCCTTGGCTTCTTCGTCTTCTTGATCTTTCTCTTGGATTTTGCTCGAATTTTGTTTGAATTTTCTCCCCTCTTCCGGCCATCAGATCCATCTACTGCAGAGCCGATGGAGATTGAAGTCGCCGCCGAGGGAGCAGCCGACGCCGGCGAGGAGGCTGCCAGGGCTGCCGCCGCGGAGGCGGGCGGGGAGTCTGGCGGTCGTACTGACGACCCAGAGGCCGCAGGAGCGCCAGGCGCTGCTCCGACCACTGACTCCTCCGTCGCTGCCGCCGCGCCAGGCTCCGAAGAGCCCCAGCCTGGCATCTACCTGAAGGCCGGTGACAACATCTTCATCAACCTCCCCTGGGCGTCGAGCTCCAGGGCGCCGGTCGAGGGAGAAATGCTTGACGGAGAGGTGCTTGCCTCCGCCGGGCTGAAGCTGGTCGACACGCCAAGCAGCAGCAGCGGCGAACCTGAAGAGGAGCGCCTGCTGCGAAAGCTAGTGGCGCTCTACCGTGCCCGGCAGGCCAAACTGGAGTCCCGCGAAGTGCTCGTCGCGAAGGCCAGTGCTGATATCGAGAAGCGTGCAGAAGAGCTCCGGGGCGCCAACCAGGAAGCTCTCCGCTCCCTGGCGAAGGAGCGGAAAGATCTTGCCGAAGCGCAGCAGGCCTTCCTCCTCGAGAAGGCCGACGTCGAAGAGCGCCAACGCCTTGCCGCGGAGAAGTTATCTTCGCAGGAGGGTGACTTGACGCAGCGGAAGGTCCACCTCGACAGCTACGAGGAGGAACTTGCCGCGCGCGAGCGAGCAGTTGGCGGAGCCCTCAAGCAGGCCGAAGACGCCACTGCAGCTGCCGAGGCCGCCAAGACTGAGCTGGAGTTGAAGGTGGTGCAGCTGGAGGCGAGCCTCAAGACGAGCGGCGACGAACTTGCCGCGCTCAAGCTTGAGCGGGAGAAGGACGCCAACAGCTACTCGGAGTTGCAGGCCTATCTCGCCGAGAAGGACAAGGAACTAGACGCCACCAAGAACTCCAACGCTGATCTTGAAGTGAAGCTGGCGGCTCTAACGAAATCTCTGGACGGCGCCAAGGAGCAGGAGGCGGCCTTGAAGGAAGAAGTCGAGGCCGGCAAGGTGCTGCTGGCGAACGCTGCTGCCGCCCAGAAGACCTTGTCGGAGAACGTGGAGCACTGGACGGAGGGTCTGGTGAACGTCGCCGCGGATGTCGACAAGGAGCTGGCGCAATTGGGGATGGTGGATCTCGGGTACTCTTCCAACGAGAATCTCCAACCCAGCGCCAAGCTGACTCTGTTCTTCAAGGGCGTGGCGACGGCGCTCCAGCGACTCCGGGAGCAGATCCCAAAGCAGCTTGCCGACGAGTCGTGCAAGATTTGCGCGGGAGGTCTCCAGAAGGTGCTGATGAAGGTGGCCTTCTGCAACCCAGGCCTTCGCCTCACCAACGTCCTCCGAAGCTTGCCGCCAGATGCTGATCTTGAAGAGCTCAAGGCTCTTGTCGCACCTATTGTGGACAGGGTGGGCGGAATCAGGAGAGTCGAAGGCGACCGTGTAGACTAGGCCATTCATCTTCTCTTTTCCTTGTCGTTGTTAATCATGTGATGAAAAACAGTCTATTAGAGCTGCGAAAAGTTATTTTGTAATATACTCTATCCTTGGTAGTAACTGCTATGTTATTTCCTTTACTTGACTCTTTCCTTTGTATGTTTTTACCCTACGCTTTTCGGGAACTTGCCGGCGCAGGCACCTTTGCCGCGAGCGCTGAGTGCGGAACGTCAGCAACCTGCGGGCGGTGCCGCAGCTGGCAAGAAACCTTGTCGCGGCTAGTCGCAGCTCACTTAGGTTGTTGAGCGGACTCGAAACAACAGTAAGGGCGCGACTAGCTATGAGTTGGTTCCTCTACGCACAGGTTTTCCATACAAAGCACGGTCGTTCAAGGAAAATAACTTCAAAATTTAAAGGAAATTTGATTGCTCAGACTTTGGCAACTTATCTTTTCTGTTATTTTCTCCCGGCAAGGCAAAACCTTCTTGGACGATGCCTGGTCCATACCGTATCTTCTCCCTTCCCCCCCCCCCCCCCCGGCAAACTTGTGCTCGAGGGAACCTCCTTTTCCTTGCGAAACAGAAAAAAGACGAGGTAACAGTATGGAGCCTTATGGCTCGTTATTGCTTACCGGGAGTAAGTGCTGCACAAAATGTCAGATAATACATGCAAAATTTAAAAAGCATGAAATAGACAAGGTGTGCTGAGCACATAATCTTTATGCACGGGATCTGCACCCGGCTTTGTACAAAGGATTACATGCAACAGCGGCAAGACTTGTACAAAAGGTGGTTGCTGAAACGGATTCCGGCAACTGCGCCCTACAGGTAAAACTTGCGAAGATGCTCAATATTCCAGGAGTTGCTCACTGGTATGCCATCTTCGGTCTCAAGGCGGACAGCGCCAGGCCTTGTGACTCGTTTCACCCGGTAAGGGCCTTCCCACTTCGGCGTCAACTTGTTGGAATTCTTGGCGGACTGAACGCGCCGAAGAACAAGGTCGCCTTCCTCGAGACTTCGGGCGTTAACTTTGCGGCTATGGTAGCGGCGCAAAGCTTGCTGGTGGCGAGCGGCTCGCACAGCAGCCTGAAGACGGTCTTCCTCAAGGAGCAGCGCGTCGTCTTGTCGCAGCTGCTCTTGCTCGAGCTCATCATAAGCGAGCACTCGAGGCGACCCGTATACAAGTTCCGTGGGGAGAACTGCCTCCGCTCCATAGACTAGAGCAAAGGGTGTTTGGCCAGTGGCTCGATTTGGTGTCGTCCTGATCGACCAAAGAACCACCGGCAATTCCTCGATCCAGTTTCTTCCGCACTTGTGCAGCCAGTCGAAAGTTCTGGTCTTGAGCCCGCGCAACACTTCAGCATTTGCCCTCTCTGCTTGACCGTTGCTTCTCGGGTGAGCAACAGAAGCGAAGCAGACCTTGGCGCCAAGATCTTGGACGTATTGCATGAAGGTGCAGCTCGTAAATTGCGTACCGTTGTCGGTGATTATCCTGTTAGGGATCCCGAAACGGCAAACAATCGACCTGAAGAACTTGACTGCTGACTGTGCTATCACCTTCCTCACTGGTTCCACTTCCGGCCACTTTGTGAACTTGTCGATTGCAACGTACAAGTACTCAAAGCCCCCGACAGCTCGGGGAAAGGGGCCGAGGATGTCGAGCCCCCAGACCGAAAATGGCCAGGATAAAGGGATCGTCTGGAGAGCTTGAGCTGGCTGGTGTATCTGCTTGGAATGGAACTGGCACGCTTCACACTTGGTTACTTGTGCAGTTGCATCCTGGAGGGCTGTCGGCCAGAAGAAGCCTTGGCGGAATGCTTTTCCAACAAGGGCTCTTGCGCCAATGTGGTGACCACATATGCCTCCATGTATCTCTGCCAACAGCTTCTGTCCATCTTCTCGGGGAATGCACTTCAATTTCACACTGTTGAGTCTTCTTCTGCATAGTGTGTCGTCGACAAACTGGTACATACTAGACTGCAGGGCTACTCTTTCTGCTTCTTCTGGTTCTTCGGGAAGTTCTCCTGTCTGAAGGAAACGGACAATCTGCTGCGCCCATGTTGGAGCCTGTGGCTCGACAACAAGGACTAAAGGCACATCTGCTGCTGCGGGAACATCTGCTTCTATGGCAAGAGCCTGCGGCTCTGCCGGAGCTTGATGTTCCCCGGCAAGCTTGCCGGAGCAGAACTTGTCGGGAGCGTCTGCTTCAACGGAACAAACCATGGGGCTTGCCGGAGCATACTGCTCCTCAGCATTCTTGGTGTTGATCCTGGGGACCTTCTTGGTGGCGGCTTCGGGAAGCTCTGCCGAAAAATAGTCGCCAGAAACTAACTTCCTCTTTTTGTTCTGTCCATTTGGTGGTGTTACGGACGGCTGAGTCAGCTTGAGCACAAAAATCCCTGGTTCCACTGGTAATTTAAGTGCGGCGCACTTTGACAGGCCATCGGCAATGTCATTCTGAGCTCTTGGGACGTGCTCCATCTGCAGGCCGTCAAAGTGCTCTTCTAGTTTTCTCACTTCGTCGACGTAAGCTTCCATTAATGGACTTTGGTAATTCTTGTTCACTTGGCGGACGACAAGCTGTGAGTCACCCCTGACTATGAGCTTCTTAATCCCAAGTTCTGCCGCGATCCTGAGACCGGCAAGCAAGCCTTCATACTCTGCAGTGTTGTTTGTCGCTTGCTCCTTGGGAAAGTGCATCTGGACTATGTACTTGAGGTGCTCTCCGGTGGGTGCGACAAGCAGCACTCCAGCCCAGGCGCCTTGCAGCGAGAAGGCACCGTCAAAGTACATGAGCCACTCTTTGCTCGTTTCCTTGGCGGGGATGCTTGTCTCCGGAATTTCTTCATCTGGAGTTGGCGTCCATTCTGCTATGAACTCTGCCAATGCTCTGCTTTGGATCGTTGATGTACTCTCAAATTTGAGGCCAAAGCTTGACAGTTCCAGTGCCCACTCGACAATCCTGCCTGTTGCTTCTGGATTTTGCAATATCCTCTTCAGCGGAAAGCGAGTGACAACTGTGATCTCATGTGCTTGGAAGTAATGGCGCAGCTTTCTCGAGGCCATGAGAAGGCCGAAAAGCAACTTCTGCACACCAGAGTACCTTGACCTGGCCCCCTACAAAAGGGAACTGACAAAGTAAACTGGGCGCTGCACCATCTTCTTCTGTATCTCCTCTTGCATCTGCGCAGATCCTTGCTTGTCGAGACCAGAGCTTGTCGGGGAAGCCCCCTGCTTGTCGCTGGATGTGCTTGCCGCGGTCGCTGGCTCGTCATCTGCCTCCCTCTCCGCTACTAACGCAGCACTAACCACTTGATTGGTCGCCGCTATGTACAGCAACAACTTCTCTTGCGGCTTAGGTGCGACAAGTGTTGGAGTGGAGGACAGGTATCTCTTCAGGTCCTGTAGCGCAGCCTCCGCTTCCGGCGTCCATTTCATTGGGCCTGCCTTTTTCAAGATTTTGAAAAATGGCAGGGCACGCTCAGCGGACCGAGAGATAAACCTGCTGAGAGCAGCCACGCAACCGACAAGCTTCCGTACATCCTTGACGCGCTTTGGTGCTTCGATCTGCTCAATGGCCTTGATCTTGTCGGGATTGGCTTCGATTCCCCGCTGAGACACAAAGAACCCGAGAAGCTTGCCGGAAGGGACTCCAAACACACACTTCTCGGGGTTGAGCTTGAGATTGATCTTGCACAGATTTGCAAAAGTCTCTTCTAAATCTTGGATCAGAGTTGCCCTGTCCTTGCTTTTGACCACTATATCATCCATGTAAGCTTCTACATTTCTGTGTATCTGTGGCTTCAAAGCGACATGGACTACT
The DNA here is from genome assembly GCA_034509565.1 of Triticum monococcum. Lineage (NCBI taxonomy): Eukaryota > Viridiplantae > Streptophyta > Magnoliopsida > Poales > Poaceae > Triticum > Triticum monococcum. The sequence continues at coordinate 82,599,098 of CM067843.1, forward strand.
CTAGCAAATGTTGAACCAGCATTCTTTAATCCGAAAGGCATTCGTACAAAACAGTATGTGCCACATGGAGTAATGAAGGCGGTTTTCTCCTCATCCTCTTCTGCCATGAAGATCTGATGGTGTCCTGAGTATGCGTCAAGAAATGAAAGCAAATCACATCCGGCTGTGGAGTCAACAATCTGGTCAATGCGCGGCAAGGGAAATGGATCTTTGGGACAAGCTTTATTAACATCAGTAAAGTCAATACAAAGCCTCCATTTTCCATTTGCCTTGCGCACTACAATAGGATTGGCCAACCACGTGGGATGGAGCACTCCTCTGACAAGGCCTGCTGCTTCCAATTTCTTGATTTTTTTCTGCTATGAATTCTTGGCGCTCCACTGCCTGTTTCCTGACCTTCTGCTTGACGGGCCGCGCATGAGGACAAACGGCAAGGTGGTGCTCAATTACTTTCCTGGGAACACCGGGGATGTCAGACGGCTGCCATGCAAACACGTCGACATTCGCCCGCAGGAAAGCAACAAGCGCGCTTTCCTATTTGGGGTCAAGCGTGGCACTGATGGTAAAAGTACCACCAGTGCCGTCTTCCTTGGCGGACACCTTCTTGGTATGTGGTGGAGCTGCCATGGCCTTCTTACACTTGCCGGTGGAGCTCGATGGTGTGTCCTCGACGGTAGCGCAGCACTCCAAGGAGGTGCGCTTGCCGGAGTGGGCATCAGAGCTCTTGCCGGACTTGGTCTTCTTCTTCCCCCCGGGAGCTTCAGCGGCAAGTGTCTTGTGATCTGTTGTAGCAGCTGCTTCCCAGTAGATCTTGTCGGCGCAGATAAGGGCATCCTTCTTGTCGCCAGGGACAGAGATGACGCTTATCGGGCCTGGCATCTTGAGCATGTTGTATGCATAGTGAGAGGCTGCCATGAACTTGGCGAGTGCTGGACGGCCAAGTATCCCATTGTAAGGCAATGGGAGATCGGCAACGTCAAAAGTGACCCTCTCCGTTCTGAAATTCAGCTCGCTGCCAAATGTAACCGGCAATGTGACCTTCCCTTTCGGCTTGCTCCTTCCCGGGTTAATTCCTTGGAATGTACCGGTTTCTTCGAGCTCGCTGTCCGGGATCTGGAGTTTCTGGAGCACAGCGGAGGAGATCAGATTTAAGCCGGCCCTGCCGTCAACTAGCATCTTAGTGACTTTGAGGTTGCAGATTGTTGGCGAAACCAACAATGGCAAGCACCCGACCGCAGTTGTGCGATCAGGGTGGTCCTTAATGTCAAAGATGATAGGCGTGCTGGACCATTTCAGAAGCTTGCGCGATTCGATAGGTGGCTCTGCCGCATTAACTTCCCGCAGCCACTGTTTGAGTTGACAGTGGGAAGTGTGCAGAGAAGCACCGCCGTCAACACACAAGACTTCTGTAGCTTTCTGAAACTCCTGCTCACTGTTCTCAACATCATCCATGTCCTCGTCGTTGTCTTCGTCTTCATCCTTGTCGCGGCCGCGGGGAGGTCTGTCTCCTTGCCGCTGTTTGGCCTTGCCGCGGCGTCCTCCCCGGCCAGCGCGCTTCTTGCCGGCCTCTCCACCGCCTCCTTGGGCTCTCTCCTTGTCGCGCCACTCGTACTCAGCTTTTTGTTGCTGAACAAGCTACTCGACCTTCTTGCAGCTCTGGAGATCATGGCCCTTGGTGCGGTGGATCTTGCAGTACTGCTTGTCGGAGCCGTCCTGCTTGTCGGCGGCTGCCACAACTTGGCAGTTAGTGCACGCGGCAACCTCCTTGCCGAAGCTGCCAACTTTGGCTTGCTTGGCGCCAGCGTCGTTGCCGGACTGCTCAACGACTAGTACCTCTTTGCCTTTCTTTTTCCTGTTGTGCCTCCGGTTTTTCTTTGCCGGGGCAGCATCTTCACTGTCAGATCCCCCTACTCCAGTATTCTCTCCGGGGAGTTTCCTCCCTTCTTCAGCGCGTGCACACTTGTCGGCCAGGGCGTACAGCTCGCTGACGTCTCTGATCCTGCTCATCGCCATCTCCTCCCGCATCCTGCGATTACGCACGTTCTGATGGAACGCGCTGATAACCGCGGCAGGGTGGATGTCTGGGATGTTGCGCTGTACACGGCTGAATCTTTGGATATGCTTGCGCAGGGGCTCTCCTTCCTTCTGGGCAAGCAGGTGGAGATCAATCTCTTGGCCATGTGGTTTGTGGCCACCCGTAAAGGCACCGACAAACTGATGGCACAAGTCTGCCCAAGAGGATATGGAGTTGTCCGGCAAGTGCATGAGCCAGGACCTGACTTCGGGCTTGAGCACCAGCGGGAAGTAGTTGGCAAGGACCTTGTCGTCTTGTCCCCCGGCAGCTTGCACCGCAATGGTGTAGATGCTGAGGAACTCTGACGGGTGCGACTTGCCGTCATACTTCTCCGGTACATCTGGCTTGAAATGCTTCTGGCTGGGCCACTGGACTTGCCGCAGCTCACGGGTAAACGTAGGGCAACCTATCGCGTATGGCAAGTCATCTGGTTCTCCGGGCGCATGCATGTCAACAGAGGGCCCAGCGCGCATGTCTGATTGACGCCGCACTTCTCTTCGGCGCTCGATGCGTGTTCGAGTGTCTTCTTGCTGTCTCTCATGAAGAACTTGGCGCTGATCGCGACGAGCTCGCGGATCTGATGACGCGGTGGAGTTGCTGTCGTGGTGGATCCGGCGAGTCGGCGGTCTTGGCCTTCGGGGCGGAGAGTGCACAGTGGTTGCACCCTCGCCGGTCTTGTCGCCACCGGCTCGCGCCTGGCTGACCTGCCGCGGCAGCGATGTGCTGGGCTGCCGTGGGTTGTCGCCGTTGGTGAAGCCGATGAGGCTCTGGATAGTGGCCCTCCAGTCATCAATCTTCTCTGGCGCTGGAGGGTAATCTAGGAGCAGTTGGGCCCGTGCCAACGCTTCTGCCGGAGCGGCGGGCGGCGGCGGCGGCGAACGGTGCAAGGAGCGAGATATGCTCGGACTTCTAACTGCGTTAGAAGGAGCAGTACCTCGTCCAGGCGACCGTGCCCTGCTCGCGCCAGCATGTTGGCGCGCATGCTGGTCTTGAGCGCTCCGGGATCCGCCAGCTTGATCTTGGCCCAGCAAACGTATGGTACCATGAGTACCATGACGCTGCTGGTCCTGCGCCTCCTGAGATGGGCACGGTGCGTGTACGGACGCCGAGGTCTTGGAGTGCGCCCGGTCATTGTGGGAGCCGACTGCACCGCCGATGTGTACCGCAGCCTTGTCCTTGGACCTGGCAGCACCACGAGCTCCCTTGTCGACGCCCTCTCTTCCGCCGACGTCTTCTTCACCAGCTGTTCGCTCCGGCGATGGTGGGCTCGGCGCAGACGGAGCAGCTGCCTCCGAAATCTTCTTCTTCGGCGGCATGTTGATGACGCGCCAAAGATGTCGGGGGCGACTGATCCCACGGACACCTATGGGACCACGGCGGACCGAGGCCCCTTTCGGTTCGGCAAGGGGCGGAGAGAGCACGAAGAGCAGATCGAGGCAAAACGCATGAGCGCATGATCAATTTACCCAGGTTCGGGCCGCATGGATGCGTAAAACCCTACTCTTGCTTTGATTTGTATTGTGTTCTTGTTCGGGAGCGATGAATGCTACAGTACACTTGGGTGGCTAGTGAGACCAAGCGTAAGACTGATCCTCCCCTCCCCCTATGTTGCATGCGGGCCTCCTTTTATATGTCTAAGGGGTCACCGACAGGTGGCAACGTAGATGAGGGTAAAAATGTAAAAGAGGTGGTGGTTGGCTTCACCGCTTACTACAGTTGTATCATACCTAACCCTGACGGCAGGGGACAAAGGCATTAAATGCCTGTCTGTGTCGCCCAGAAGGTGCAGAAAGGGACCGCCAGGGACGCCGTTGCTTGCCATGATGGCAATCTTGCCAGCGCCGCCCGCCACTGTGTATCTCTGGCTACACAGCTTTCCGCCACGTACGCCCGGAAGGTTCCCCGAGCGACACATTGGTGGGTGACCTGGAGCGCGGGCTGCGGAGTAGTAGCTTGCCGCGGCAAGCGCCTTGCCGCGGATGTTGTCTTGTCGCGTCCGGGAGCTTGTTGCTCACCGGGTCTTGTCGCGTCCGGGAGCTTGTCGCTCACCGGGTCTTGCCGGGAGGCATGATGCGTTGCGGCAAGTTCGTTGAGATGCCTTAGTTGGCCTTCCGGGCAAGCTCCTCTTGCCGGGGTCTTTGTGCTTCGAGTGGCCTTCCCGGCAAGCTCCTCTTGCCGGGGCCTTGCGCCTTGGCTCGAATACTTTGTTCTTGAATGGCTCCAAAGGAACCACGGAGGACCTTGGCGGTCACCCGGCAAGCCTTGCCGCGGGGTGCTGCGACTGCCCGTGCACAAGTTCGGGATACCAAGGTACCCCTACTTTAGTACACCGACACGAGACTTCTCCCATGTCCTCAGGAACAAACGTAACTACTCACAAAACATATTCATGTTCATAATCAGAGGGGTATTAATATGCATATAGGATCTGAACATATGATCCTCCACCAAATAAACCAACTAGCATCAACTACAAGGAGTAATTAACACTACTAGCAACCCACAGGTACCAATCCCGGACTTGGAGACAAGAATTGGATACAAGAGATGAACTAGGGTTTTGAGAGGAGATGGTGCTGGTGAAGATGTTGATGGAGATTGCCCTCTCCCGATAAGAGGAGAGTTGGTGATGACATGGCGATGATTTCCCCCTCCCAGAGGGAAGTTTCCCCGGTAGAACAACTCCGCCAGAGCCCTAGATTGGTTCCGCCAAGGTTCCGCCTTGTGGCGGCGGAGTCTCGTCCGAAAAGATGGCTTATGATTTTTTTTCTCATCGGAAGACTCCATATAGCAGAAGATGGCCATCGGAGGGTCACTAGGGAGCCCATGAGGTAGGGGGCGCACCTAGGGGGTAGGGCGCGCCCCCACCCTCATGGGCAGGGTGTGCCCCCCCTAGTGAACTTCTTGCGCTCGGTATTTTTTATATATTCTGAAAATGACTTCCGTGAAGTTTCAGGACTTTTGGAGCTGTGCAGAATAGGTCTCTAATATTTGCTCCTTTCCAGCCCAGAATCCCAGCTGCCGGCATTCTCCCTCTTTATGTAAACCTTGTAAAATAAGAGAGAATAGGCATAAGTATTGTGACATAATGTGTAATAACAGCCCATAATGCAATAAATATCGATATAAAAGCATGATGCAAAATGGACGTATCAACTCCCCCAAGCTTAGACCTTGCTTGTCCTCAAGCAAAAGCCAAAATCGAAAAATATGTCCACATGTTTAGAGATAGAGGTGTCGATAAAAATAAAATACGGACATGTGGGCATTATGATCATTTTTAGAACAGCAACTTATATAATTCTTGTCATATGATCTCTTATGCTAGAGTAACAATTCAATCACAATTTCAAGTATGAACCACAAACTTCATTGAAAACTAACAAACTATAATCTCAGTCATTGGAGCAATTGCAATTTATCATAACATAGGAAAGAGTCAATATAAGATATTTCCAGCAAGTCCACATACTCAACTATCATATAGTCTTTCACAATTGCTAACACTCATGCAATACTTATGGGTATGGAGTTTTAATCGGACACAGAGATAGATAGGGGCTTATAGTTTCGCCTCCCAATGTTTTACCTCAAGGGTAATGTCAACAATAATAGTTCATGAAAACTCACATCCAATTAGCCATATATACCAGGATCTTTCCAACATGTTGTGCTTGCCAAAAGATAAAGTGTAAAAAAGGAAGGGTGAAAATCACCATGACTCTTATGCAAGGTAGGAGATAAAAGTAAAAGATAGGCCCTTCGTAGAGGGAAGCAGAGGTTGTCATGCGCTTTTATGGTTGGATGCACAAAATCTTAATGCGAAAGAACAACACTTTATATTGCCACTTGTGATATGGACCTTTAGTATGCAGTCCGTCGCTTTTATTTCTTCCATATCACACGATCGTATAAAGCTTATTTTCTCCCACAGTAATAAGTCATACATATTTAGAGAGCAATTTTTATTGCTTGCACCGATGACAACTTACTTGGAGGATCTTACTCAATCCATAGGTTGGTATAGTGGACTCTCATGGAAAAACAGGTTTAAGGGTGTTTGGAAGCACAAGTAGTATCTCTACTTGGTGCAAAGAATTTGGCTAGCATGAGGGGGAAGGGCAAGCTCAACCATGTTGGATGATACATGGCAATATAATTTATCTCAGATGTAAGAAAACATAACCCATTACATTGTCTTCCTTGTCCAACATCAACTCTTTAGCATGTCATATTTTAATGAGTGCTCACAATCATAAAAGATGTCCAAGACAGTATATTTATATTTGAAGACTCTCTTTCTTTATTACTTCCTATTAATTGCAACGATGACCAAAACTATGTTTGTCAACTCTCAACAACTTTTATTCATCATACTCTTTCTATGTGAGCTCATTACTCTCCATAAGATCCATATGATCTCTTTCTTTCTTTTTATTCTTTCTCTTTTATTTTATTCACTCAAGGATCATGGCAAAATGATCAAGCCCTTGACTCAACACTAATCTTTATTATATATAGCTCACGGACTCGATTACATAGAAGGATCATAAAGCAAAACGCACAACTAGATCATACTAAGAACTTTTATTCTACTAGATCAGAATATTATCAAAAGGATCGAACTAAGAAAAGCGGTAAGGATAAAAGTGATGGTGATACGATACCGGGGCACTCCCCCAAGCTTGGCAGTTGCCAAGAGGAGTGCCCATACCCATGTGATCATGTCTCCTTTGTTGGTGAAGAAGTTGATGGTTTTGTTCATGGCGTAGGCTTGTCGTCCTTCTTCCAAGGCATAGGCTCACCATCATAGAAGGATGATCGAGTTTCCTAAAACCTCAAATCTGCAGCCAAACTCATCCTCTTGAATCTATATTCATACCCACAGTTTTGATTTTGTAGGTCATAGATCTAGGCTTGCAGGTGCTCGATTTTCTCATGAAGCTTGAAGATGGCCTCCCTAATGTCCTTGACGTCCAGCTTGTGGTTGTTGCTGAACTCTATGATCATAGTGTGATTGGAATCAAATCCATGCTCCACCATCTCCTGACACTTGAAAACTTCTTGCTCCAATGCCTCGAGCCTTGCCTCCGTGCTTCCGGTCTTCCTTGGTCCCTCAACATCGCGGATGTGCAACAACCCCTCACGCATCTCAATGGTTTGAGGGTGTTGCAGCACTTCCGTGAGGTAGGGGTCGATGACCTTCTCGAAGAACTGGTCCTTGGGGGCACTTGAAGACGACATGACGACCTGGATCTGTCAGAAAAACAGCTCAAAACAAAGACAGGATATTTTTGCATGATACGGTGGTCAAAACCTTCGGGAGGTTATATAATGAATTTTTACCGACCAAAATACGTGTCGTGAAAGAAAACGGAGTCCGGAGAACACACGAGGTGCCCACGAGGTAGGGGGCGCGCCCAGGGGCTACGGCGCGCCCTCCACCCTCGTGGAGCCCTCGTGTCCTTCCTGGACTGCTTCTTATTTTTCTATTTTTCCAAATATTCCAAAACGGAAGAAAATTGCCATTAGAACTGTTTTGGAGTTGGTTTACTTACGGTACCACATTCCTATTCCTTTTCGGAGTCTGAAACATTCCGGAAAGTGTCCCTTATGTATTCCTTCGGGGTTACAGTTTCAATAACATTGGTTTCAACATTTATAGGATTACCTGAGATATAATGTTTAATTCTTTGACCGTTCACCACCTTCGGATTTGTGCCTTCGAAATTGTTGATTTTTATGGCACCGGAACGATAGACCTCCTCGATAACGTAAGGACCTTCCCATTTAGAGAGAAGTTCTCCTACAAAAAATCTTAAATGAGAGTTGTATAGCAATACATAATCACCTACATTAAACTCACGCTTTTGTATTCTTTTGTCATGCCATCTTTTAACTTTTTCTTTAAACAACTTGGCATTTTTGTAGGCTTGGGTTATCCATTCATCAAGTGAGCTAATGTCAAATAACTTCTTCTCACCGGCAAGTTTGAAATCATAGTTGAGCTCTTTAATAGCCCAATAAGCCTTATGTTCTAGTTCGAGAGGTAAGTGACATGCTTTTCCATAAACCATTTTATACGGAGACATACCCATAGGATTTTTATATGCAGTTCTATAGGCCCATAATGCATCATCAAGTTTCTTGGGCCAATTCTTTCTAGATCTATTAACAGTCTTTTGCAAAATTAATTTGAGTTCTCTATTACTCAATTCTACTTGACCACTAGACTGAGGGTGATAAGGAGATGCAATTCTATGATTAACATCATATTTAGCAAGCATTTTACGGAAAGCACCATGAATAAAATGTGAACCAATATCATTCATTAAATATCTAGGGACTCCAAACCTCAGAAAAATAACTTCTTTAAGCATCTTAATAGAGGTGTTATGATCGGCACTACTAGTTGGAATAGCTTCTACCCACTTAGTAACGTAATCTACAGCAACTAGAATATGTGTATATCCATTGGAGGCAGGAAAAGGTCCCATATAATTAAAGCCCCAAACATCAAATGGTTCAATAACAAGTGAATAATTCATAGGCATTTCTTGACGTCTACTAATATTACCAATTCTTTGACATTCATCACAAGACAAGACAAACTTACGGGCATCCTTGAAGAGAGTAGGCCAATAAAAACCGGATTGCAATACCTTATGTGCAGTTCTATCTTCGGCGTGGTGTCCTCCATAAGCCTCGGAGTGACACTTGCATAGGATCTGTTCATGTTCATGCTCAGGTACACAACATCTAATAACACCATCTACTCCTACTTTATAAAGATGTGGGTCATCCCAAAAGTAATGTCTCAAATCATAGAAGAACTTTTTCTTTTGCTGGTATGTGAAACTAGGTGGTATAAATTTAGCAACAATGTAATTAGCATAATCAACAAACCATGGAGCAGTGTGAGAAGCATTTATGACATTTAATTGTTCATCAGGAAAGCTATCATCAATAGGTAGTGGGTCATCAAGCACATTTTCTAACCTAGGCAAGTTGTCTGCAACGGGGTTCTTAGCTCCCTTTCTATCAATAATATGCAAATCAAATTCTTGTAGCAAGAGAACCCATCTAATAAGTCTAGGTTTAGCATCTTTCTTTTCCAGAAGATATTTAATAGCAGCATGATCCGTGTGAATAGTTACTTTAGAATCAACAATATAAGGTCTGAACCTATGACAAGCAAATACAACTGCTAAGAATTCTTTTTAGTAGTAGCATAATTTCTCTGAGCATTGTCTAGAGTTCTACTAGCATATTGAATAACATTCAATTTCTTATCAACTCTTTGCCCTAGAATAACACCTACAGCATAATCACTAGCATCACACATAATGTCAAAAGGTAAATTTCAATCAGGAGGCTTAACAATAGGTGTAGAGATTAAAGCTTTCTAAGTATTTCAAATGCTTCTACACAATCATCATCAAAAACAAGTGGTATATCTTTTTGTAATAAATTAGTCAGAGGCCGAGAAATTTTTGAGAAGTCCTTAATGAACCTCCTATAAAAACTGGCATGACCAAGGAAACTTCTTATACCTTTGATGTCCTTGGGACATGGCATCTTTTCAATAGCATCAACCTTGGCTTTATCAACCTCAGTACCTCTTTCAGAAACTTTATGCCCCAAGACAATACCTTCATTAACCATAAAGTGGCACTTTTCCCAATTCAAGACAAGATTATTTTCTTCACATCTCTGCAAAACTCGATCAAGGTTGCTCAAGCAATCATCAAAAGAGGATCCATAGACGGAAAAATTGTCCATGAAAACCTCACAAATCTTTTCACAGAAGTCAGAGAATATAGCCATCATGCATCTTTGAAAGGTAGCAGGTGCATTACATAAACCAAAAGGCATACGTCTATAAGCAAAAGTACCAAAAGGGCAAGTAAAAGTAGTCTTTGATTGATCATTGGCTGACACAGGTATTTGAGAGAAACCAGAATAACCATCTAGAAAGCAAAAATATGTATGTTTGGATAATCTTTCTAGCATTTGATCAATAAAAGGTAAAGGGTAATGATCTTTTTGAGTAGATTTATTTAATTTGCGGAAATCAATTACCATCCTATAACCTGTAATAATTCTTTGCGGAATCAATTCATCTTTATCATTAGGAACGACAGTAATACCTCCCTTCTTAGGGACACAATGGACAGGACTTACCCACTAACTATCAGCAACAGGATAAATTATACCTGCCTCAAGAAGCTTTAGTATTTCCTTTCTTACCACTTCCTTCATCTTAGGATTCAGCCGTCGTTGATGATCACGAACTGGTTTGACATCTTCCTCCAAATTTATTTTGTGTTCACACAGAGTGGGACTAATTCCCTTAAGATCATCAAGAGTATATCCAATAGCAACACGGTGCTTCTTCAGAGTTTTAAATAATCATCAAGAGTATGTTGTCATCCCTCTAGTGGTGTCATGTGAACGTTGACTACATGACACTTCACCATTGTTTGGGCCTAGAGGGAGGCATTGGGAAGTAATAAGTAGATGATGCGTTGCTAGAGTGACAGAAGCTTAAACCCTAGTTTATGTGTTGCTTCGTAAGGGGTTGATTTGGATCCATATGTTTCATGCTATGGTTAGGTTTACCTTAATACTTCTGTTGTAGTTGCGGATGCTTGCAATAGGGGTTAATCATAAGTGGGATACTTGTCCAAGTAAGGACAGTACCCAAGCACCGGTCCACCCACATATCAAATTATCAAAGTACCAAACGCGAATCATATGAACGTGATGAAAACTAGCTTGACAATAATTCCATGTGTCCTCGGGAGCGCTTTCCTTTGTATAAGAGCTCGTCCAGGCTTGTCCTTTGCTACAAAAGTATTGGGCCATCTTGGTGCACCTTATTTACTTGCATTACTTGTTACCCGTTACAAATTACCTTACACTACAAAAAAATACACTTCCGTGATGATACGTGTTTGTCACAGTAGGTCGCTTTTTTGTCATGCATGTACATCCATGACAAATTTATGACAGATTCAAGATAGTCATACATGTGCTGTCATAGAAGTGTTCCATGACATTACCAAAATTATCATCACGGAAGTGTCCACTTCCATGACAATAAATCGCGCGTCACAGAAGTGCTTTCGTCAAGGGTGACCGACACATGGCATCCACCGTAACGGAACGCCATTAAGCTATTGGGTCAGGTTTTGGATCCGATAACCCGTTAACAGCCCCGACCAATGGGGGTTTCCCACGTGTCGGCTCATCGTTGGGACAGATGTCATCCACTCACTGGACAGAAGGCGCCTATGATACGTCGACACGTGGCACGGCCCAATAGTGGCACATTCCTGTGAAAAGGCCGGCCCATTTGACTTGGTCAAAAGCTGGCGGGCCGGCCCATGGAAAGCCTATTAATGGCCTGTTCACATATAGCCCATTTACAGCCCGCTAACCCAAGGCCCGTTACGCCCTATCCGAATTAGGCCTAGTAGCGTCATCTGGGCCGTCCAATATGATTCCAGCCCGTTTTCACTTCTGGCCCATGTATAGCCCATGACGTCTTTCGGCCCATATGAGGCCCTTTGTAACTCTTGGCCCATTAGCGGCCCGTGCCAAAACTGGCCCGTAATGAACAGTGTATTACTTTACACCCATTAACGGCCAGTGGTGAAACTGGCCCGTAATGAACAGTGTATCACTTTATACCCATTAACGGCCCCTTATTCCGTTGGGCCGTTTCCAGCCCAAGTTAACTTTCGGCCTTGTAAGGGCCCATTTATTCTTGGGCTCATTTCCAGCATTCGGTTACTTATGGCCTGTTACTGTCATTTTTTGTTTGTGGGCCAAATTCAGCCCGTCGTTACAGTCGGCCCGTTTGTGGACCGTTAGTCTGTTGGGCCATTTTCATAGCATCACCAAATACGGCCTATTAACGGCCTGTTATGGTCAGCCCATAAAACGTACGATTTCCATTAAAGGCCCGTCTACGGCCCATTAAAGGCCCGTACAAGACCCATAAATGAGTCGGCGGCCCATGGATCCTACGAGACGTAGAAGGCCCATGGATCCTATGAGGCGTAGAAGGCCCATGGATCCTACGAGACGTAGAAGGCCCATGGATCCGACGGCTCGTGAAGGGCCATGGTCGGGCAAATTGGCCCCCGTTTGAACGATATAGCATATTCAAAGAATTATCCTACTCAATACTATCACCTCTAAAAAGCCTACACTATTACAACAAAGAGATCAAGGCATAGAAAGGTAGAATAATCCTACACTATACAATAAAGAAATTACAGCCGATTATACCCACTGGGCATTATGGTTCGGCACAGGTGATAATAAAGCATACACAAACAGCAAATTACATACACTGGGCAAATACAGCTCATACATCATGGACGCGCATCAACTTAACTCCATTTGCACTATAATCTCTTCAGAAAATAGGATTGGCCGGATTCAGATAGCACAAATTTCAGTCTGCAAAATCTCCAATTCCTTCATGGTTACCTCAGTGTCTTGTTTCATTTTTTGACTCCTGCATCTAATACCTGCATGTCCAGTCTCAACTTGTTGATTATACATTGACAATCATGTACACGTTGTCTTGCCAGCTCTAGTTGATGCTCGATAACATCAGCACATTCCAATTCCAATCCATAATCATTTGGTAATGGCCATGCCGCACTGCTCGCAGATCTTTGTTTTGATGTCACTTCATCCTGAAATGTTTCTGTAAGTACACATGACTAGGGCAAAAATATAGTTACAACAGTGAAGCGAACAAGATAGTATTTTGTACTACATGGCAAAACAGGACTAACAATAATGTTACACGTCACTTTCAAAAAAAATGTTACACGTCATGAAGCATAAGCAGGTGATATTTTAAAAATTATAAAAAAAGATAGTCTGTGCAGCCTGCACACAGAAATCCCTCTTAGCTCACCAGAGGAGCAAGATGTTGGGGCCCATTCGAAAACACAAACAAGTTACAAATTTAGACATCACGTTCCGTATAAGTAAGCAAGCAGTTGGCCATTCTGTGCCTCAATTAAAGTCTTAGGGAGCATAATGAACAGCAGAGGGTTTCATACAAACATACTACAACAGGCAAAACTCTGCAATCATTAGCGTAGTATAAACTAGATTGTGAGCCTCATGCAATAATAGTTGGTTAATAGACTTCAAAGCTTCAGGCACACTTCGGCAGAGTAATTAAATGGTAAGGCCTTTAATTATGTCAACTAATAGTGATACAAGTACTGACGGGGGTGCTAATCCCACGGACACCTATGGGACCGGCGGACCGAGCCCCTTTTGGTTCGGCAGGGGGCGGAGATTGCACGAAGAGCAGATCGAGGCAAAGCGCACGAGCACACGATCAGTTTACCCAGGTTCGGGCCGCACGGATGCGTAAAACCCTACTCCTGCTTTGTGGTTTGTATTGAGTTCTTGCTCGGGAGCGCCGAGTGCTACAGTACACACCCGCAGCTAACGAGACCGAGCGTGAGAGAGTGATCGTCCCCCCTCTACGTTGCGCATGGGCCTCCTTTTATATGCTCAAGGGGTCACCGACAGGTGGCAACGCAGACGAGGGTAAATATGGAAAACGCGTGGCGGTTGGCACCGCCGCCTACTACAGTGTATCATACCTAACCCTGACGGCAGGGGACAAGGGCATTAAATTCCCGTCTGCATCGCCCAAACAGTGTAAAAGGGACCGCCAGGGACGCCACCGCTCGCCATGATGGCAATCTTGTCAACGCCGCTTGCCACCGTGTACCGCTGGCTGCACAGCTTCCCACCACGTACGCTCTGGAAGGGTCTCAGAGCGACACATTGGTGGATGTGCTGGAGCGCAGGTACAAAGTGGAGGCTTGCCGCGGCAAGTGCCTTGCCGCGGTCATTGTCTTGTCGCGTCTGGGAGCTTGTCGCTCACTGGGCCTTGCTGGGACGCGTGGTGTGTCGCGGCAAGTTACTTGAGATGCCTTGGTTGGCCTTCCCGGCAAGCTCCTCTTGCCGGGGTCTTGTCCTTCCCGGCAAGCTCCTCTTGCCGGGGTCTTGTCTCCTTGGCTTGGATACTTTGTTCTTGAATGGCTCCAAAGAAACCACAGAGGACCTTGGCGGTCACCCGGCAAGCCTTGCCGTGGGACGCTGCGACTGCCCATGCACAAGTTCGGGATACTAGGGTACCCCTACTCTAGTTCACCGACAGGAGCCCCCGGGCCTGGGCCATACACGGTGCCGAGCGCTGTTGGGCCAGGCCCAAAACAGGGCACGGGCACGCGCGGCCTGGGTTATGCCGTATCTCACTCCGCATCCACCGCGCCCTCCCCGAACGGCACGCGTCGAATGCGGCGTCGTGCGAGAGATCGTGGGTGGTTTCTTTATTAGGAAAGGCGAAATGTCCGCCACCTCCCCCTTTATAAGCAGGGGAAGCAGGGGTAGTGCGCCCATTCGCCCCCTTTCCACTCCAATCTTGGAAGCCTCCGCCACTCCTCCATCCTCCCAAAGCTGAGAGAGAGAGAGCAGCGCCCCGCTCCCCATCGCCACCAGCACCACCAACGCCGTCGACCTCCTCCACCACTTCCGCCATGGCTCCGAAAGCCGACAAGGGGAAGGCTGTGAAGTCAACCGAGGCGCAGCGGCTTGCGGCGCTACGGAAGGAGCGGGCAATCTCCCCCCCCCCCCCAAGCTTGCCGCGAAGGAGCTGAGGGAGTACTACTACCTCTTCTGGTCGACGGAGACGAGAACGCATCCGAGCACGAAGGTACTTCTAGCCGCCGCTCATAAAATGGCTCCAAACGGATATCCCTTCTTCGCCGTGTTCTTCTACTGCGGGCTCTGTCCGCCTTATTCTGAGTTTTTCTGCGACATCATGAACACCTACGGCCTCTGCCTCCTTGATTTCACCCCCAATGCCGTTCTGACCATGGCAGTTTTCGCACATCTTTGCGAAAACTTTGTCGGAGTCCATCCCAATGTAGCCCTTTTCTGCCACTTTTTTATGCCCTGAGTAGAGAGAGGAGAGCCATTATCCGGCGGAATCGCCTGGATCTCAAGGGCCGGCAAGAAGGACTCTTATTTGGAGGGGGAGTTCCGCGGCAAGTGGGAGGAGTGGAGAGCAGACTGGTGCTGGATTGTCGAGGAGAATCCACAGCCATTTACCGCCCGGCGCCAAGCCGCAGCAGAGCGCGGCAGCGATTGGAGCGACGTGGCCCCGGAATATGATAGACTGAGGATTGCCATAACCAGGATCCAACGCCTCAGGCTTGCCGGACTCACTGTAGGTGCTGTTGGCGCAGATTTTCTTCGCCGCCGCATCGCCCCTCTGCAGGAACGGAGGAGGCCCGCCTGGAAGTTCAAGAATGCGGCAGATATCATGAGGCTGCGTCCGGGCCTCAATTACAACTTCACTGTTCTGGAGCTCAACGCGATGCTCCAGGAGCTCTTCAAGTACGACCCTGAGCATCCCGAGGTGTTTAGGTTGCCGCAGGGCGTCGTTCCGCTGTGCAACAATTCCGCGCTTGACCGCATCCGGGCAATGATGCCGCTGTGCGACTCGCATGGACTTGTGCCAACTTGGCAAGAGCCTGCAGACGAGGTCATGCAGGAATTCTTCAACAATTTGGTAGAAGTGCCGATCCGCCCCGACGACAAGAATGGACTTACGCGCGACACCACCGATGCGGAGTTGAAGCGCATCGCCACCAGGTTGGAAGAGGCGGCGGCAGCCGCAGCGGCGGGCGAGTTTGGATTCACCATGGAGGAGGCAGAGGCAGCAGAGGCGGCAAGCCGTGCCGAGCGAGAGGAGCTTGCCGGCAAGAAAGATCTTGCCAGCAAGAAAGAGTTTGCCGGGCGTGACGCCGAGCCGAGCGAGCCCGACGAGGATACGAGCGGCTCGTTGGAGGTCAACTCTATCGGGACCCCGATCCCAGGCCACATCGATCTAGCCAGTAACACATCATATCACTTTGCGGCCTCACGCACGGTATTCCCACGGGTGCCACCTTACCTGGCCCGGGACCGTTTGCGCCTTTTGGCTCACGTATATGATAGTGTCGCTAGCATCCATATGACAAAGAACCCGGGCCGACATGGCTAGTCGTGAACCCAAAGCGGCACAGACCTATGGAGACAGGCATACATGGATCACATCGAACATGTCGGTCATCAACGAGTGATTCCGGGCTGTAGCACTGGGCTAACAGGACTCCGGGGATCCCGGGCTGTAGCAGGCTAGGCAGGACTCCGGAAATCACCGCGTGACATTTCCCCGAAGGGACAGACATAGGGACGAAGTGAAACACATGCCGGCCAGTCAAGTGTCCCGAACAGCAGTGCTGGGCTAGCAGGACTCCGGTGAACCGGGCTGTAGCGGACTACTATGGCTCGAGGAACACTAGACTACATTTCCCCATAAGAAAGGCTGCGAAGGATAAACAACTAGATAGTCGGATCCCACACATACCAAGCATTTCAATCATGCACACAATATGCTCGATATGTGTAAATACAACATGGCATCACAACATAACTCTACAACTCAAGTATTAATTCATTAGGCTCCGAGGAGCGAGATATTACAAACATGGGTCTCATGACCCAACAATCATAGCATACAATGCAAAGCACATGTGGAAGCTTAAGATGTCTGAGTACAGACATCTATAAATGAAAAAAGGCTAAGAAGCCTGACTATCTACCAAATCCTGCCGAGGGCACAAGATCGTAGCTGAGGTATCAAGCTAAACGTCGAAGTCCACGCGGAACTACTAGCGAGACTGAAGTCTCTCTGCAAAACATAAATTAAGCAAACGTGAGTACAAAGGTACTCAGCAAGTCTTACATCAGAACTAACTACATATGCATCGGTATCAACAAGGGGGGTGGTGGAGTTTAACTGCAGCAAGCCAGCTTTGACTCAGTGGCTAACCTGAACTACGATTGCAAGCAACTCTTTTGAGGTGGCGCACACGAGTCCACACATTCACCATTCAATACACCACTATGGATCCGCTCCCGTCTCCCTACGAGAAGGCCATCCATAGCACTCACGCTTATCTTGCGACTTTTAGGGTATCCACTTTCACTTGTCTATGAACTATGCAAGGGGTCCAAGTTTCCATATCCGAGGAATCCGGCTATTCGAATAGATAATGATAACCCTGCAGGGGTGTACTTCTTCACACACGCTCTCACCACTTATAGCCCTGTACACGTCATGTACCTCGGCAACCTTCAAGCGGAAGCCGGGCGAGGGTGTCGGCCACGGCCTACCTAAACACTTAAGTCTCTAGTCCAGGTTTATCGCCTATTCGGGTTCCATCCGCGAGGAGATCCGGCCGGAGTTTCGCTCACAGCCCCAAACGATGTGTGCAGGGTTCCCGAGACACCAAACGGGCGCCCGGTACACCGTTCCACAGTGTATCTACCGCAACATAGCCCACCCCTAGGGTCAGCGCTACGCACGGCCGCCAACACAATCCTACAAACACCAGAAACTAGTTGCAACTCCTGGACAGAGTACTAGGGTGATTAAGAAGCCGAGAGGGTCCATTGGTTTCGGGCCCAATGCGCGGTAGTAACTGTTCATGGATCACAGACAAAGAACTCAGTTCCTGAGGACGGCTGCAATGAGACAACCCACCATGTACTCCTACATGGCCTCTCACCGCTACCTTTACCAAATCGTGTTCACACACTTAGCTCACACACAGTAGGACATGTTTACACACCTCCGATCCATCCCCGATGAATCAGACCTGACTCAACTCTAAGCAGTAGCAGGCATGACAAACAAGCATGAATGAGTAGGCACATCAGGGCTCAAACAATTCCTACTCATGCTAGTGGGTTTCATCTATTTACTGTGGCAATGACAGGTCATGCAGAGGATAAGAGGTTCAACTACCGCAACAAGTAACAGATGAATCGTTGTTGTCCTAATGCAGTAAAAGAGAGCAGGAGCGAGAGAGTGGGCTTGTATCAGAATGAACAAGGGGGTTGTGCTTGCCTGGCACTTCTGAAGATATCATTGGGTCTTCATCAGTGTCAACGATCACATCGTCGGTACAACGTCTATCGAGAGGGGACAAATACCGGCAACAGGAGAAAGAACACAATCAATGCAATGCACAATATGATGCATGATCATGGCATGTCAATATGCTGTGGTTTGAGCTAATGCAACTAGCTATGATTTAAATGAAGTTGGTTTGAGTGCAAGATTCAAATTCCAACCCCATATATGATTATTTAAATGCCCTTTATTTGTTTTGTCCAAAACAGAGGACAAACATTGTTCAAACATGCATGAAAATGGTACAGATGGATTCCTTGAATTTTTCTGATAATTTTACATATATAATTTATCTTATTTGGAGTTACGGTTGAATTTCTATGATTTTTAGAAGTTTTGGGCATTTTCTGGAATTTCCTGAATTATAATAATCCCAGAAAATAGTTTATTGCGTCAGCATGACATCGTCATGACGTCAGCAGGTCAACGGGGCAGGGTCCAGGTCAAACCTGACCAGTGGGACCCACTGGTCAGTGACCCAGTGCTGGTTTGTCTCACAGACAGGTGGGGCCAGTCAATTGCCACGTCAGTGTGGTCAACGCCGACGCGTGGGGCCACTGTGTTTAGATTTAGTTTAATCTAAACTTAACCCGCGGTTATTTAGTCGGTGGGTCCCTATTGTCAGCGGCTGAGGTGATTAAGCTAAGCGTGATTAGGCCATAATCTCGACGCCACGTCAGCAGTCGTCGGGGTTAAACGCCGGCGCTAGCAGAGGGCACCGGAGTTGCCCTCCCGGCCGTTTCCGGCGACGGGAGCAAGCGGGGCTGGGCTCTATGGACGCGTTGTGGTGAGGCGCACCTAGTGGAGCACGCGGGGCGAGCTGGGGTGGTCAGTGGCAGCGACGGTAGCGAGCTGGGCGGCCGCCGGAGCTCGGACATCGACGAAAACGATGACGCAGCGCGCGGAGAAACTAGCGGTTAGCACCTACGTGTTCCTCGCGTGCACACGAGGCCAACGGACATATGCACGGGACCAAAAGGTCACCGGAAGGACGCTGGCGTCGAGCTCGTGCGGCGGAGCGTCTGGCTCCGGTGGAGGAGGCGGCTAGAGGAAAGGGTTGACCGCAGGGAGAGGGGGAAAATGCTCAGGGGCTCACTGCAGTGCCGTAGGGATGGCCAGCGTGCTCGGGGCAGCTTGGACGGCGTCAAATCGTCGACGCTTGTCATCGGATCCCGCGGAAGAAGACGAAGGCGAGGACGACGGCATGGGGCTCCCGGCGTCACGTGTCTTGGCGATGAGGAAGAGGGTGTTGCGGCGGAGCCTATGGGCATGTTGGCAGGGGGTGCGGTGGTCGGTGGCCACGGCTACGGCGATCGGCGGCGACGGCAACGCTCGGGTTTGTGTGAGAGATCAAAACAGGGGAGGGGATGAGGGCGAGGGAGAGTGCGAGAGCGTCAAGGGGGTCCAGGGGGGTAGCGTGGCGTTGTTCGGACGCGTCGAGGAGGAGCCAGCCAGGCAGGGAGGGAGGAGGTGGCCGGGCGCGTGCCGGTGCGCGGTGGCCACACGCCTCGCGTCCTTCTGGCGCGAGGTGGGAGACGGTGGCGGCACTGGTGGGCTGGGCCTGGTAAGTGGGCCGCCAGGTGGTTAGGTAGGCTGCACAGGAGCTGGGCCGGGGGCTTTGCCAGGTGAGCACTCTCTCTCCTGTTTTTTTAAATTTAATTCTGTTTTCTAATTTGCAGGTTTGTTTTGAATTTGGTTTTGAAGCCAAATCAATTTTGTTGCTTCTGGAAATATTTTTAGAAGCTAAGGGAATTAAACCAAAGCTCCACAAAAATATTTCAGAATTATTGGACCTATATTTATTTAATAGTAAATATAAATCCAATTCAAATAGTTATTGAATTAATTCAAAGGCCCAAAATAAATATCTCTGAGATTCCAAAAATATTGGTTTGAATTTTACCTCTTGCCAATATTTTTATAGCTTAACAGGAACATTTTCTTGGACTTATTTGAAGAAATTTTATCTTGATCATTTTTTTAAAGGGATTCTGAGGCTTGAAAATTCCTCAATTCAATTTTCATTTGAATTTAAACATGATGCAACCACCAAGCTAGTCCAAGGCCAAAGTAGGGCTAGGGATGTGACAAACTCCTCTTCATCTTCATCCTCAGATAGCTCGCCGCAAGCAGAGCCTCCATCTCCACCAAGAAGGCGTTTCGCAAGGTCGGGGACGTGGCGAGGCGGCAAGCGAGTCGACAGTCGCCGCGCCGCGCGACACGCTCCACCGCGGCAAGCACTGTTGCCGCGGGAGCACCTCACGCTGCTGCGGCAACTGGAGCAAGGTCTTCCAGGACCACCGCTTCTGCTCCCACCAAGCGGCCAAGGGAACCTACTCCTCCGCCTTGCCGCGCCAAAGATGTCAGGGGTGCTAATCCCACGGACACCTCTGGGACCGGCGGACCGAGCCCCTTTTGGTTCGGCAGGGGGCGGAGATTGCACGAAGAGCAGATCGAGGTGAAGCGCACGAGCACACGATCGGTTTACCCAGGTTCGGGCCGCACGGATGCGTAAAACCCTACTCCTGCTTTGGTTTGTATTGAGTTCTTGCTCGGGAGCGCCGAGTGCTACAGTACACACCCGCAGCTAACGAGACCGAGCGTGAGAGAGTAATCGTCCCCCCTCTACGTTGCGCATGGGCCTCCTTTTATATGCTCAAGGTGTCACCGACAGGTGGCAACGCAGACGAGGGTAAATATGGAAAAGGCGTGGCGGTTGGCACCGCCGCCTACTATAGTGTATCATACCTAACCCTGACGGCAGGGGACAAGGGCATTAAATGCCCGTCTGCGTCGCCCAAACAGTGTAAAAGGGACCGCCAGGGACGCCACCGCTCGCCACGATGGCAATCTTATCGGTGCCGCTTGCCACCGTGTACGGCTGGCTGCACAGCTTCCCGCCACGTATGCTCTGGAAGGGTCTCAGAGCGACACGTTGGTGGATGTGCTGGAGCGCAGGTACAAAGTGGAGGCTTGCCGCGGCAAGTGCCTTGCCGTGGTCGTTGTCTTGTCGCGTCTGGGAGCTTGTCGCTCACCGGGCCTTGCCGGGACGCGTGGCGCGTCGCGGCAAGTTACTTGAGATGCCTTGGTTGGCCTTCCCGGCAAGCTCCTCTTGCCGGGGTCTTGTCCTTCACGGCAAGCTCCTCTTGCCGGGATCTTGTCTCCTTGGCTTGGATACTGTAACGCCCGGGTAATTAAGCTACAGTGAACCTCTACTAATGATGCCACGTCACCTCGATTACTGTTCCTAATCTCGTGTTAGTTCGAAACTGATTCAAATTCAAATTCAAAATCAACCAAAGAATAAAAACTTTTCAAAATTCAAAACAAAAATGTTCGGGGTGTGCAAATAAATGCATAGGAATTTATGGTGTGGGATCCATGCCTTTATAAAAGACCTAAATACTTAAAATGAATTAGAACAGAAAAGAAAATAAATAAAGAAAAGAAAATACAAAAACAGAAAACAAACAAAAAATTAATATAAAAGAACCCCCCCCCCCCCACTGGGCCAGCTGGCCCAGCTGTTAGCCAGGCCGGCCCAACTGACCCAACCGGCCACCCCCCCCCCCCCATTCCCTTTTCCCCTGCACCCGACCGAAACCCTAACCCCCCACTCCTCTCGATCCCCACTCCTCTCCCCCTCTCCCGATCCGATCTGGGGGCGGGATCGAACTGCCCCCCCCCCAGCGCCCGAGGCCGCTGCCCCTGACGCCGCCCCGACGGCCGCACCCCGCCCCCCGGTGCTGCCCGACGCCGCTTGCCGTTGCCCGCCGACGCCGTTGCTCGTCGCCTCCCCGACCCCGTCGCTGGTGCCGTCCCAGGCCGCCGTTGCTGCTCACCGGAACCACCGCGCGCCACGACTCCGTCGCCGCCCGTCATCCCCGACTCCTCCTCGACCCCCACTGCCCCAGACCCTGCTCCGCGCCGTGAGCCCCCCCTTTCTCCTTCCCTCCCCTGCTCTACGCGCCACCGCGCGAGCTCGTGCGCCCCAGCACCCACGCTCACCATGGCCCCGCACCCGCTGGCCACGTCAGGCGCCCCCCAGCGCGTCGCGCCCCGGTCCTCCTCCCCGTGCCCGCGCGCCGCGCTCGCCCGCGGCTCTGCTGCATCTGCTTCTGCCGCCGCACGAGCTCCCGCTCACGGCCACCATGGCCCTTGCCGCCCCCAGCCGCGCCTGTACCCCTCCTCGACGCCGTTCAAGCCGCCCCGGTCGCCGCCGTCGACCACCGTCGCGCGCCTGGCCTCAGGCCTCGCCATGCCCGTGGCTGCCCCCCCCCCCTTCCGTCGATCAGGGCGCTCGCCCAGTCGGGCGCCGACACCCAGCGCCCGCACCCGCAAACCCACTAGGCCCCCAGGGCCAATGACAAGTGGGCCCCCTGCCCAGAACGTTTAAAAAAAGGAATTTAAAAAAATATATATGTGTAACAAATAAATAAATAATAATAAAATTAATTAACTTAATTAACTTAATTAATTCTGATTAAATTAACTAATTAAGGTTAATTAACCTAATGACTAATTAACCTAATTAACTACTGTTAATTAACTAACAGAGTATGACAAGTGGGACCCACGCGTAAGTTTGACTTAGTCAATCCCTGTGACTGCTGATGTCAACATGACCTCATGCTGATGTCGTAAATCCATTTTTGAATTAAATTAAATAATTAATTAAATTTCAGAAATTAATA
This sequence comes from Triticum monococcum, assembly GCA_034509565.1. Taxonomy (NCBI): domain Eukaryota; kingdom Viridiplantae; phylum Streptophyta; class Magnoliopsida; order Poales; family Poaceae; genus Triticum; species Triticum monococcum. The sequence continues at coordinate 82,621,944 of CM067843.1, forward strand.
AGATCTTTAGAAAATCCTGTCTTTTAATCCATAGCTCGGATTAAAATATTTTCAACATGAAAGTTGCTCAGAACGACGAGACAAACCCGGTTACGCAGCCCGTTCGTCCGCCACGCATCCCTAGCATAGCAAACTCGCAAGTTTCCTCCTCCGGCTCCTCTGCCCGAAAACGCGAAATACCGGGGATACTTTCCCGGATGTTCCCCCCCTTCACCGGTATCACCTCATACCGCGTTAGGTCACCCCTAGCACAACGTAATGCCGCATATTGCTTTTTGTTACATTGATTTCTCTATTATTTATTGTGTTCCCCCTCCGTTACTTCTTTCCGGTAGACCCCGAGATTGCCGGAGACCCCCAGTACGACTACGGTGTTGATGACCCCTCTCTCTTGCCAGAGCAACCAGGCAAGCCCCCCCTTTGATCACCAGATATTGCCTACTCTTCTCTATACTGCTTGCATTAGAGTAGTGTCGCATGTTACTGCTTTCCGTTATTCCTATCCTGATGCATAGCCTGTCCTTGCTACTACTGTTGTTACCATTACCTGCTATCCTACTGCTTAGTATAGGAAGCTAGTGTTCCATCAGTGGCCCTACACTCTTGTCTGTCTACCATGCTATACTACTGGGTCGTGATCACTCGGGAGGTGATCATGGGCATATACTATATATTTTACACTGTCACATTACCGGATAAACTGTTCGGAGATGGGGGCTGAAGGGGCAGGTGGTTCCACCCAGGTAGTGGTGGGCCTGGGTTCCCGACGGCCCCCGACTGTTACTTTGTGGCGGAGCGACAGGGCAGGTTCCGACCACCTAGGAGAGAGGTGGGCCTGGCCCTGGTCGGTGTTCGCGGATACTTAACATGCTTAACGAGATCTGGGTATTTGATCTGAGTCTGGCCATTTGGTCTATACGCACTAACCATCTACGCGGGAGTAGTTATGGGTATCCCGGCGTTGTGGTATCAGCCGAAGCCTTCGTGACGTCAGCGACTGAGTGGCGCGCGCCGGATTGGACTGGAAAGCCACTAGGCTAGGTCTGTTTCCGGCCGCGTACGCAACGTGCAGGTGTGCAATGGGCAATGGGCCCAGACCCCTGCGCCATAGGATTTAGACCGGCGTGCTGACCTCTCTGTTGTGCCTAGGTAGGGCTGCGACGTGTTGATCTTCCGAGGCCGGGCATGACCCAGAAAAGTGTGCCCGGCCAAATGGGATCGAGCGTGTTGGGGTATGTGGTGCACCCCTGCAGGGAAGTTTATCTATTCGAATAGCCGTGTCCCTCGGTAAAAGGACGACCCGGAGTTGTACCTTGACCTTATGACAACTAGAACCGGATACTTAATAAAACACACCCTTCCAAGTGCCAGATACAACCGGTGATTGCTCTCTCACAGGGCAACGAGGGGAGGATCATCGGTTAGGTTTACACTATACGATGCTACTTGGAGGACTTCAGTCTACTCTCTTCTACATGCTGCAAGACGAAGGCTGCCAGAAGCGTAGTCTTCGAAAGGACTAGCTATCCCCCTCTTATTCTGGCTTTCTGCAGTTCAGTCCACATATGATACCCTTATTCCATTTGATACCAATGCATACATATGTAGTGTAGCTCCTTGCTTGCGAGTACTTTGGATGAGTACTCACGGTTGCTTTCTCCCTCTTTTCCCCCTATCCCTTCTACCTGGTTGTCGCGACCAGATGTTGGAGCTCGGGAGCCAGACGCCACCATCAACGACGACTCCTACTACACCGGAGGTGCCTACTACTACGTGCTGCCCGCTGACGACGACCAGGAGTAGTTTAGGAGGATCCCAGGCAGGAGGCCTGCGCCTCTTTCGATCTGTATCCCAGTTTGTGCTAGCCTTCTTAAGGCAGACTTGTTTAACTTATGTCTGTACTTAGATATTGTTGCTTCCGCTGACTCGTCTATGATCGAGCTCTTGTATTCGAGCCTTCGAGGCCCCTAGCTTGTAATATGATGCTTGTATGACTTATTTTATTTGTAGAGTTGTGTTGTGATATCTTCCCGTGAGTCCCTGATCTTGATCGTACACGTTTGCGTGTATGATTAGTGTACGGTTAAATCGGGGGTGTCACAGATACTTTGTTCTTGAATGGCTCCAAAGGAACCACGGAGGACCTTGGTGGTCACCCGGCAAGCCTTGCCGCGGGACGCTGTGACTGCCCGTGCACAAGTTCGGGATACTAGGGTACCCCTACTCTAGTACACCGACAAGTACCGAACATCAGGCATGATTATTTGGGCATCTCATTAACTGAGGACAAATAAAGCAATTGAAAAGAGAAAATTAACTATGCTTGAAACAAACAAGGAATTGAACTGTTGAGTTGCATACAGTGACTTACCTTAGCAGGTTGAAGAGGCTCAGCGCAGCTCCTACTTCTCTTGCAAGGCTCCTTCCTAACATCTTGTACTTGGAAATCCTCAATCTTATCTTCATTGCACCCCCTCTGCAAGGTGACACAAACTAGTTACTCGTCTCCTTGGAAGATAAATATGCATACTTTCCAGTCTGTGAACACAAAAGGATGAGATTATAACAAAACAACACCACATAATTATGTCAACTAGTTACTCGTCTCCTTGGAAGATAAATATGCATACTTTCCTAACATACTTGCCTACTATAGTGTACAGCCAAACCTTTATGTCACCTATGAGTTAGACAAGGCCCCACTACAGCAACCCTTAGTGTTTAAATCGTTGACAAGCTCTATTAGAGTGTTAGGTCAAGAACAGCAAGTAATCAAAGCAAACAGTCCTAGTATGGCTGGCTGATGCAAACAAGCAATTGAACAAATGTGTGAGCAAATCTTACATATCAAGAAAAGAAGCAAAGAAGGAGGCTTAAAGACCATCACTTGACTGACCAGATTTAAGGGGCATTTAAACATCATATGCAACGTATGAACTAACATAAACATTGCATATTCCAGATTCTATAATGGAATGCACATGTATTAGGTTATGCCATGTATGATGATGCCTAAATGTATAGATAGCAGGCAGGAGTGATTCATCATTGCACGCACAATTGAATTGCAGGTTAAGGGCCAGTTCGATTCCGCCTTTTCAGGGCATATTGTAAAAATAAGCCATAAAAGATGTAAAGAAGTCATTTTTGAGTTATGGGCTTGGGCTTAACTAATTTCGCTTTGGAGGGGGGTGTTTCGGGTAGAACCTCACTAAAAATTGAAGGGAAGGGGAATAGTGAAATGACTCTATTGTCTGCCTATATTACACTCAAAATGCAACTGCTGAACCCCGTGTCACACCTGACCTTCAAGTAAAAAACAAACACGCAAGCATTCATTGCCCTGCCCGCTTGCATCTCCTCTCCCCTTTCCCACTACCTCGATCCCCTGCCTGCAGCACTAGGGTTCCTCCAGCGAGTCGTCGCCATTGGCCCCAGCTAGCCTTGTCCTCGATGATGCTATGTCCAGCTAGGCTACATGGCCGGCGGGTAGGCGCAAATCTCCCTGGCTTCTCCTCCCTCTGGCGCCGCCCCTCATTCTCATGGTCTCCAGCAGCTGATCTACTTTGGTTCGTCCAACGCACTACTCCGGTGGGTGCTGCCCAACTACGGTTGATGCCACACTGCGGCAGAAGGCACCTTATTCCCCCTCCCCTCCTCCCAGGCCATGGCCTTGAGGTGTTGTTGAAGGATGAGCTCATCCAACAAGGTGAGGATCTCCTCTGATTTTTTTGCCAAATTTTCATTCTGATCCACTATATGATGAATTGCTATGAGCTGCTTCTGTTGCTGCTATATGATGCATTGCTATGAGCTGCTCCTGCTGCTGCTATATGATGAATTGCTACGAGCTGCTACTGTATGATGAGTTGCTATGAGCTGCTGCAGCTATATGATGAATTGCTATGAGCTGCTGCTCCTATATGATGAGTTGCCACAAGCTGCTCCTGCTCCTGCTATATGATGAGTTGCTACAAGCTGCTCCTGTTGCTGCTCTATGATGAATTGCTATGAGCTGCTCCTGCTGCTGCTATATGATGAATTGCTATGAGCTGCTCCTGCTGCTGCTATATGATGAATTGCTATGAGCTGCTCCTGCTGCTGCTATATGATGAATTTCTATGAGCTGCTGCTGGTATATGATGAACTGCAGACTGCTGCTGCTATATGATGAGTTGCTATGAGCTGCTGCTGCTATATGATGCTTTCAGGTGGTGCTGCTATATGATAATAACCAGCCACTTGGACCATCAAATTTCAATAAATAATTGTTCTTCATTTAAATGTGGGTCATGCGTTCTTCGTTTAAATTAGGCAATGGGATCTCTATGGAAAACATTAACCCAAGTAGATTGTGCCAAGTAGATGGTATGTTTGTATTTTCATTTTGAGCAAATAGTGATGGTCTGTTTTCCTATCATATTAATTACTGCACTGGGTTCAATTTGTGATGTTTGCAAGTCAAATTAATTTCCATATGGGCATCAAAATGAAAAAAATATAATGCAATCTAGACTTTCCACTGATCATACCAAAGATAAGCTGAAAACGCAGTGAAAAGAACTAGTTGGCTTATTACATGGAGCTTATATTCACAGGTGCTCATTTTCTTAGGATAACTCGTAATAACTGTCCCTAAGAAACTTGGGTAATAGAACTGGCATACAAATAACATGTCACGATGATTGCAATGGAGGAGTGACGTACCATGGCACACTGTATAGGCTCACCGATGCCTCTCCTTTTTTTGCGATGTTCCATGAAATTGCCACATACATCTTGTACTTTTTCATTGTGTAACCCTATCTGCAACTTGACACGGCTAATTTCAAACATCTCTACATGATACTACATTGCATATCCCTTGTGCATATTTAAACCACCAATTAACGATTGTGTGCGTACCATAATCTAGCCATGACTCTGTATGCTGGACTAGCAGGCACTCTAAGGGAGCCTAATGTAGTGCACTGGAATTCCTACATGCCACCTATGATTTTGTGTAATGTACTGCCCCTGTTCCGAAATATATCTCTTTGTAGAGATTCCAGTATGGACCACATACAGATGTATATAGATGCATTTTCGAGTGTAGATTCACTCATTTTGCTCCGTATGTAGCCTATAGTGGAATATCTAGAAAGACTTATATTTAGGAACGGACGTACGAGGTAGTATCATGTATGGCATCTACATATCTAATTTAGCGGCCAGTAGTAGAAATCATTGTCTGCACAAAGGGATTACTGGTCAAAAATCCTAGCAAAGCACGCTGGCAGGCACAAAACAGTACAAGAGAGAGAGACGCGCTTACAAGATCATAGCAATGCCTCAGTCCAGGATCTTGGTTGGCCAAGCTATTAGATCCAGAAGAAACATCGTCCTTGTAGTTTTTGCCACCTGCATAACAGGTAACAGCGACCGGTTAGTATATTTGAAGTACATCGGGCAGGTGATGATGGACGGGTTTAAAGGTGACAAGTACCTAGGCCGTGGCGGGTGCTTGGCATCTCTCCAGACTATGGGAATCAGGTTAGAAACGTCGAGGGTGATGACACTGCGCTGGTTGTCGGGGTCCGGTAAGGAGATCTAGAACCGTCGAGTAGGGTGTTTGTTGAGCGGCTCCGGTAGGGTGGACTACGGTGTGGGCGAAGCGGATCTATGGCCGTGGACGAGGGCGTAGGTGAAGCTGCTCTGGTGGTTGGGTTAAGGATGGTGTCAACGATGCGGATCTGCGGCCATGGACGGGGCGTCAGAAGCTGCTCCGGTGGTTGGTTTAAGGGTGGTGTCGATGATGCGGATCTGCGGCCGTGGATGGGGCATCAGAAGCTGCTCCGGTAGGTTGGATGAGGGTGCGAGGAAGCGGATCTGAGGCCGTGGACTTGTGAGTTGGCAAAGCGTCCCCGGTAGGGTTGAGAATGGTATAGGTGAAGCTACTCCGGTAGGGTTGAGGAAGGTGTCGGCGAAGCGGCTCCGGTAGGGTTGAGGAACGTGTCGGCGAAGAGGATCAAAGGTCGTCGACGGGGCGTCGGTGGGGCGGCTCCGGGGGGTGTGGATGAAGCATCTCCGGTGGGGAGTACGAATGAGCCGCTGCAGATGCGCGGCGGTTGACGAGAGTACCGGCGAAGCAGATCCGGCGCCATGGGCAAGGCCGACACTGAATGGGCTGTGGTATAGTGGTGGATGAGCAGTCTACTTGTTTCTAGGGGAGGTGGGAGGGGTAGATGCGGCCGCAGAAGCAGATCCGGCGAGGTGGACGCCGTTGGCAGTGAATGGGCTATGGTACGCCGGTGGATGAGCAGTCTAGGGTTTCGAGAGGGGAGGGGAGAAAGGGCGATGATGTACGGATGGCATGATGTAAGATGCTCTGGTGCTGTGGAGTTAGTCATTTTTTGCGGGAGGGGGAGAGGAAATGGGGGTGCCATGTAGTGGGGGAACCGGAAGTTACCAAAGCAGCCCCGACCTATCATGTAGATGAGGGCGGTATTGTAACTGTTGGTCTCTGTGCACCAAGGACAAAAGGGGCATTTCGCATGCTAAAGACTAAGGTGGCGGAAATTTTAGACGGAGGCGGGAGATTTTGCCGCCCGCGGGATCGTTCGTATCCAGTTTCAACTAATTTTGGACCGTGCTAGCGGGAAGGTCATGCTAGACTGTGTACATGGGGCACGCATCAGCATTTAATAACTGGTGTGAAGTCCACCCCAGAAAAAAGAAAATAACTCGGGATGATGCGCCGATAACTTGGATGTTCACACGGGCGCGGCCAATCATACGGGTGTAGTGGCGCATTCACAAAAAAAGGGATCAAACACTCAGCCTATGTATTTCTCGTGTAAATAGATAATTTAGTGCCATTGGTTATTTACTTTAAACATAATGTATTGACGTGTTAGTGTAGAGGCGCACAAAAAGAAATGGATATTGTAGTCAGCTACTTAAAAGTGTTACCTCATATGATTACATAGCCTCCATTTCATAAATTGCGTACCCGTTGAATTCATATATGAATATTACATATATTACTTCAAAATAGAAACTTAAATCATCCAAGACTAATGAATTTGAATGCAAGAGTAACAATGGTGCATGTTCATGATAGCTACATTGGTTGTTTGAAGAAACATCACTGTAACTTTGGCATGCACAACTAAAAAGGCTTATTTAAATAGAAAAAAATGTGATATGTGAGTGTCCAATCTTTATAGCGTTGAATCGATATTGTACCTTTGGCCACAATACAAAGTAGATATTGACTTATGTTCAAGCGATGCACGTCCACGATCGCTAGATAGTGATACGTGAATGAATTATGCAATCTCTCTCACACGCATACATATCTCATTTCCGTGTGGGCATCGGAATCACACACGCGCACTTCATGTATTTCTCTCCCTCCGTCAGGGTTAAATTCGTCTTTCTACCCCGTCCTACAAGTTTCTCACACAGAAACACACACGCTCTCTATGTCTAACACGCCCACCCCTTTAATTCCGCCCACCCACAGCCACTAATGTCTCTCACACATATGCTATCTACCTATCCCTTAATATAGCTTGATATGTGTCACACAAACTCCTCCCTACTAGCAAGATGCCCATGCATTGCACGGAAGATCAAGATGCATTTGTATGAGAAGTTTATCTTGTGGGAGAAAAGGATGAACGAGGGAATGCCTTATTTGCAAATGTGGAGAGGGGTGTGGGTATCTTTTTGCAAAATTGCCATAGTTTCCTTCCTGTCCGTCGGATATAAATCGGATGGCCTATATTGTAGGATGGCAGGAACACCATCATCACCAACTCTGTTTTTTATAAGAGTAGAGATATGTGAGTGTCACTGCCCCCCCCCCCCCCCCACACACACACACCCACACTTCCCAACACCGAAAGAGTAGGGTGACACCTCGATTTTGATACTAATCTATCGACTGGCTTCTCTCTCAAACATACACACCCACACACACACTACCCAGCACCGAAGGAGTAGGGTGGCACATCGATCTTGATAATAACCTATCTACTCCTCTTTCAAACACACACACACACACACACGCTAGTTGTGCCTCTGTGCCTACCGCGCACACTCTCAATACGTCTTTCTCTCCCTTTCCCCCCCCCCCCAACAATGACAGCAGAAGGGTGACAACTCGATCTAATCATAATCTGTCAATTGGTTTCTCTCTCAAACACTCTATCTCGGTGCCTCACTCGGTAGCCCCCTTGATATGTAGACTTCTCGCGCGCGCACAGCTGTAGTGACGATGACGATGAACCCAGTGTGCCTTGTTTTTACCAGCCTCATGTGATAGTTTTCACCCTTTTTCTGTTAATTAACAAGGCAACCTTTTCTTTGTTACTACTAGTGAATCTCAAATCATTCGGGGCAGACATCAAATTTATCACTTCAACCCTATTACCGCAGCAACTATTTTAAAAGAAATTAGCTAGCTACCCGTGCGTTGCATGGAACATCAAGATGCATTTGTATGAGTAGTTTATCTTGTGAGAGAAAAGGTTGAATGAGGGAAGGCCTTATTTGCGAACATGGAGAGACGTGTGGGTATATTTTTGCATAATTGCCATGGTTTCTTTCCGATTTGTTAGATATAAATCCGACGGCCTATATTGCAGGATGGCACGCACACCATCATCACCAACTCTTTTTCTACTCCCTCCGTCCGAAAATACTAGTCATCAAAATGGATAAAAAGAGATGTATCTAAAACTAAAATACGTCTAGATACATTTCCTTTTATCCATTTTGGTGACAAGTATTTCCGGACAGAGGGAGTATTTGTCTTTTTAGAGATTTCAACAAGTGACTATGACCGGACCTTACCAACATACTCTAAAAAGTAGTCCATAATTTTGATGTTACCCTCTTTTCTTGGCGGTGCAGTGCCATCTGGATACCTCATAAATAAATCAAGGACAAATATGACCCCTTCCTGAAAAGACATACGGAGCAAAATGAGTGAATCTACACTCTAAAATATGTCTACATACACATCCGTATGTGGTAGTCCATTTGAAATCTGAAAAAGACAATATTTAGGAACGAATGGAGTATATATAAGAGTAGACATGGAGATATATCTCCAGCATGGTATGCAACAAAAATGTGCTGGGCTAGTTAACGTCGGATGCTCGCAACGCGATGACATGAGTTCAAATTCTGTCTTTTAACTTTATAGTTTTAGATTATATATTACTCTACTTATTTAATATATACTTCTTTCGCTACTGTACTGACAATGGAACCCACAGAGTACTTAGAATACAAGATTAAGGATGGACTTGTTTCTTTTTAACTTTCTGTACGAAGTTGTAGCCACCCTGCAAGTCACGTGTACATTGTACATGCAATTAACTTTTTATAGAGGGACAATCATACAGGAAATTAACTCAAATGGATTGGATGTCACCAACATAAAGAGCATCTCCAACGACAGCCATCAAATTTCCTCCCGCTTCCTTAAGCGGAGGACGACATCAAACGTCAGCGGCATACATTTTTACAACTCTAATCAACCAAATGAAATTCGTGCAAACACGGACTGATTTCATATAAGCATGAAGGATTTCGTATAAAAAAGTCAGATCTTCGTATAAACATGATGGATTTCATTACATTTACATGAACTAAGAGGTGCCAATCCGGCTCTCTTGTATAATTAATACTCCCTCTATCCGGAAATACTTGTCCTAGAAATGGATGTATCTAGACTTATTTTAGTTCTCAATGGCCGCCCGCAGATCCCTTTGTCTTCCTCATGTCCTTCAGAAACTTGCGGGGTTGATGTGTTGGGGAACGTTGCAGAAAACAAAAAATTTCCTACGGTTTCACCAAGATCCATCTATGAGTTCATCTAGCAACGAGTGATTGGATGCATCTACGTACCTTGTAGATCGCGAGCGGAAGCGTTCAAAGAACGGGGATGAGGGAGTCGTACTCGACGTGATCCAAATCACCGGACATCCTAGCGCCGAACGGACGGCACCTCCGCGTTCAACACACGTACGGTCAGCGTAACGTCTCCTCCTTCTTGATCCAGCAAGGGGGAAGGAGAGGTTGAGGAAGATGGCTCCAGCAGCAGCACGACGGCGTGGTGGTGATGGAGCTGCAGTACTCCGGCACGGCTTCACCAAGCTCTATGGAGGAGGAGGAGGTGTTGGAGAGGGAGAGGGAGGCACCCAAGGCAAAGGTAAGAGGTCCTCCATCCCCCCCCCCACTATACATAGGGGGGCCTAGGGGGGCGTCGGCCCTAGGAGATGCAATCTCCTAGGGGGCGGCCAAGGGGTGGGGGGCTTGCCCCCCAAGCAAGCCCCCCCCCCTTTAGGGTTTCCCCCACCCTAGGTGCATGGGCCCTAGGGGAAGTGGCGCCCCAGCCCACTTTGGGCTGGATCCCTTCCCACTTCAGCCCATGGGGCCCTCCGGGATAGCTGGCCCCACCCGGTGGACCCCCGGGACCCTTCTGATGGTCCCGGTATAATACCGGTGAGCCCGAAACTTGTCCCGATAACCGAATAGCACTTCCTATATATAATCCTTTACCTCCGGACCATTCCGGAACTCCTCGTGACGTCCGGGATCTCATCCGGGACTCCGAACAACATTCGGGTTACTGCATATACATATTCCTACAACCCTAGCGTCACCGAACCTTAAGTGTGTAGACCCTACGGGTTCGGGAGACATGTAGACATGATCGAGATTGCTCTCCGGTAAATAACCAATAGTGGGATCTAGATACCCTTGTTGGCTCCCACATGCTCCTCAATGATCTCATTGGATGAACCACGATGTCGAGGATTCAAGCAACCCCATATACAATTCCCTTTGTCAATCGGTATGTTACTTGCCCGAGATTTGATCGTCGGTATCCCAATACCTCGTTCAATCTCGTTACTAGCAAATCACTTTACTCGTACCGTAATGCATGATCCCATGACCATACACTTGGTCACTTTGAGCTCATAATGATGATGCATTACCGAGTGGGCCCAGTGATACCTCTCCGTCATACGGAGTGACAAATCCCAGTCTTGATCCGTGTCAACCCAACAGACATTTTCGGAGATACCCGTAGTATACCTTTATAGTCACCCAGTTATGTTGTGACATTTGGTATACCCAAAGTACTCCTACGGTATCCGGGAGTTACACGATCTCATGGTCTAAGGAAAAGATACTTGACATTGGAAAAACTCTAGCCAACGAACTATACGATCTTGTGCTATGTTTAGGATTGGATCTTGTCCATCACATCATTCTCCTAATGATGTGATCTCGTTATCAATGGCATCCAATGTCCATAGTCAGGAAACCATGACTATCTGTTGATCAACGAGCTAGTCAACTAGAGGCTTACTAGGGACATGTTGGTGTCTATTATTCACACATGTATTACGATTTCCGGATAACACAATTATAGCATGAATAAGGACAATTATCATGAACAAGGAAATATAATAATAATGCTTTTATTATTGCCTCTAGGGCATATTTCCAACAGTCTCCCACTTGCACTAGAGTCAATAATCTAGTTACACTGTGATGAATCGAACACCCATGGAATTCTGGTGTTGATCATGTTTTGCTCTAGGGAGAGGTTTAGTCAATGGATCTACTACATTCAGGTCCGTATGTACTTTACAAATATCTATGTCTCCATCTTGAACATTTTCACGAATGGAGTTGAAGCGACGCTTGATGTGCCTGGTCTTCTTGTGAAACCTGGGCTCCTTGGCAAGTGTAATAGCTCCAGTGTTGTCACAGAAGAGTTTGATTGGCCCCGACGCATTGGGTATGACTCCTAGGTCGGTGATGAACTCCTTCACCCAAATTGCTTCATGCGCTGCCTCCGAGGCTGCCATGTACTCCGCTTCACATTTAGATCCCGCCATGATGCTCTGCTTGCAACTACACCAGCTTACTGCCCCAACATTCAAAATATACACGTATCCGGTTTCTGACTTGGAGTCATCCAGATCTGTGACGAAGCTAGCGTCGACGTAACCCTTTACGACGAGCTCTTTGTCACCTCCATAAACGAGAAACATTTCCTTAGTCCTTTTCAGGTACTTCAGGATATTCTTGACCGCTGTCCAGTGTTCCTTGTCGGGATTACTTTGGTACCTTCCTACCAAACTTACGGCAAGGTTTACATCAGGTCTGGTACACAGCATGGCATACATAATAGAACCTATGGCTGAGGCATAGGGGATGACACTCATCTCTTCTATATCTTCTGCCGTGGTCGGACATTGAGCTGAGCTCAATTTCACACCTTGTAACACACGCAAGAACCCCTTCTTAGACTGATCCATATTGAATTTCTTCAATATCTTATCAAGGTATGTGCTTTGTGAAAGACCTATGAGGCGTCTTGATCTATCTCTATAGATCTTGATGCCTGATATATATGCAGCTTCTCCAAGGTCCTTCATTGAAAAACTCTTATTCAAGTAGGCCTTAATACTGTCCAAGAGTTCTATATCATTTCCCATCAAAAGTATGTCATCTACATATAATATGAGAAATGCTACAGAGCTCCCACTCACTTTCTTGTAAACGCAGGCTTCTCCATAAGTCTACATAAACCCAAACGCTTTGATCATCTCATCAAAGCGAATGTTCCAACTCCGAGATGCTTGCACCAGCCCATAAATCGAGCGTTGGAGCTTGCACACCTTGTCAGCATTCTTAGGATCGACAAAACCTTCCGGCTGCATCATATACAATTCTTCCTTAAGGAAACCATTAAGGAATGCCGTTTTGACGTCCATTTGCCATATCTCATAATCATAGAATGCGGCAATTGCTAACATGATTCGGACGGACTTTAGCTTCGCTACCGGTGAGAAATTCTCATCGTAGTCAACCCCTTGAACTTGTCGATAACCCTTAGCGACAAGCCGAGCTTTATAGATGGTCACATTACCATCCGCGTTTGTCTTCTTCTTAAAGATCCATTTATTTTCTATGGCTCGCCGCTCAACAGGCAAGTCAGTCAAAGTCCATACTTCGTTTTCATACATGGATCCTATCTCGGATTTCATGGCTTCTAGCCATTTGACGGAATCCGGTCGCTTCTTCATAGTTCGAAGGTTCACCGTTGTCTAACAACATGATTTCCAAGACAGGGTTGCCGTACCACTCTGGTGCGGAACGTGTCCTTGTGGACCTACGAAGTTCAGTAGCAATTTGATCTGAAGTTTCAAGATCATCATCATTAACTTCCTCTCTAGTCGGTGCAGGCACCTCAGGAACATTTTCTTGAGTTGCGCCATTTTCCGGTTCAAGAGGTAATACTTCATCAAGTTCTACTTTCCTCCCACTTACTTCTTTCGAGAGAAACTCTTTCTCAAGAAAGGATCCATTCTTGGCAACAAAGATCTTGCCTTCGGATCTGAGGTAGAAGGTATAGCCAATAGTTTCTTTAGGGTATCCTATGAAGACGCATTTTTCTGACTTGGGTTCGAGCTTTTCAGGTTGAAGTTTCTTGACATAAGCATCGCATCCCCAAACTTTTAGAAACGACAGCTTAGGTTTCTTCCCAAACCATAATTCATACGGTGTCGTCTCAACGGATTTCGACGGAGCCCTATTTAAAGTGAATGCGGCAGTCTCTAAAGCATAGCCCCAAAAAGATAGCGGTAAATCGGTAAGAGACATCATAGATCGCACCATATCTAATAGAGTGCGATTACGACGTTCGGACACACCATTACGCTGAGGTGTTCCAGGCGGCGTGAGTTGTGAAACTATTCCACATTTTCTGAAGTGCGTGCCAAATTCGTGACTCAAGTATTCTCCTCCATGATCTGATCGCAAAAACTTGATTTTTCTATCATGTTGATTCTCAACCTCACTCTGAAATTCCTTGAACTTTTCAAAGGTTTCAAACTTGTGTTTCATTAAGTAGACATACCCATATCTACTCAAGTCATCAGTGAGGGTGAGAACATAACGATAGCCACCGCGAGCCTCAACGCTCATTGGACCGCACACATCAGTATGTATGATTTCCAATAAGTTGGTTGCTCGCTCCATTGTTCTTGAGAACGGAGTCTTGGTCATTTTACCCATGAGGCATGGTTCGCACGTGTCAAATGATTCATAATCAAGAGACTCTAAAAGTCCATCTGCATGGAGCTTCTTCATGCGTTTGACACCTATGTGACCAAGGCGGCAGTGCCACAAGTATGTGGGACTATCATTATCAACCTTACATCTTTTGGTATTCACACTATGAACATGTGTAGCATTACGCTCGAGATTCATTAAGAATAAACCATTCACCATCAGAGCATGACCATAAAACATATCTCTCATATAAATAGAACAACCATTATTCTCGGATTTAAATGAGTAGCCATCTTGAATTAAACGAGATCCCGATACAATGTTCATGCTCAAAGCTGGCACTAAATAACAATTATTGAGGTTTAAAAATAATCCCGTAGGTAAATGTAGAGGTAGCATGCCGACGGTGATCACATCGACCTTGGAACCATTCCCCACGCGCATCGTCACCTCGTCCTTCGCCAGTCTCCGCTTATTCCGCAGCTCCTGCTTTGAGTTACAAATGTGAGCAACCGCACCGGTATCAAATACCCAGGAGCTACTACGAGTACTGGTAAGGTACACATCAATTACATGTATATCACATATACCTTTCGTGATGCCGGCCTTCTTGTCCGCTAAGTATTTGGGGCAGTTCCGCTTCCAGTGACCACTTCCCTTGCAATAAAAACACTCAGTCTCGGGCTTGGGTCCATTCTTTGGCTTCTTCCCGGCAGCTTGCTTACCGGGCGCGGCAACTCCCTTGCCGTCCTTCTTGAAGTTCTTCTTACCCTTGCCTTTCTTGAACTTAGTGGTTTTATTCACCATCAACACTTGATGTTCCTTTTTGACTTCTACCTCTGCTGATTTCAGCATTGCAAATAATTCAGGAATGCTCTTTTCCATCCCCTGCATATTGAAGTTCATCACAAAGCTCTTGTAGCTTGGTGGAAGCGACTGAAGGATTCTGTCAATGACTGCGTCATCTGGGAGATTAACTCCCAGCTGAGTCAAGCGTTTATGTAACCCAGACATTGTGAGTATGTGCTCACTGACAGAACTATTTTCCTCCATCTTACAGCTGAAAAACTTGTCGGAGACTTCATATCTCTCGACCCGGGCATGAGCTTGGAAAATCATTTTCAGCTCTTCGAACATCTCATATGCTCCGTGTCTCTCAAAACGTTTTTGGAGCCCCGGTTCTAAGCTGTAAAGCATGCCGCACTGAATGAGGGAGTAATCATCAGCACGTGTCTGCCAAGCGTTAATAACGTCTTGGTTCTGTGGGACGGGTGCGTCACCTAGCGGTGCTTGTAGGACATAATCTTTCTTGGCAGCTATGAGGATGATCCTCAGGTTCCGGACCCAGTCCGTATAGTTGCTGCCATCGTCTTTCAGCTTGGTTTTCTCTAGGAACGCGTTGAAGTTGAGGACAATGTTAGCCATTTGATCTACAAGACATATTGTAAAGATTTTAGACTAAGTTCATGATAATTAAGTTCATCTAATCAAATTATTCAATGAACTCCCACTCAGATAGATATCCCTCCAGTCATCTAAGTATAACATGATCCGAGTTAACTAGGCCGTGTCCGATCATCACGTGAGACGAACTAGTCAACGTCGGTGAACATCTTCATGTTGATCGTATCTTCTATACGACTCATGCTCGACCTTTCGGTCTTATATGTTCCGAGGCCATGTCTGTACATGCTAGGCTCATCAAGTCAACCTAAGTGTTTGCATGTGTAAATCTGTCTTACACCCGTTGTATGTGAACATTGGAATCTATCACACCCGATCATCACATGGTGCTTCGAAACAACGAACTGTCGCAACGGTGCACAGTTAGGGGGAACACTTTCTTGAAATTATTATGAGGGGTCATCTTATTTACTACCGTCGTTCTAAGTAAACAAGATGTACAAAACATGATAAACATCACATGCAATCAAATAATAATAGTGACATGATATGGCCAATATCACATAGCTCCTTTGATCTCCATCTTGGGGCTCCATGATCATCTTGTCACTGGCATGACACCATGATCTCCATCATCATGATCTCCATCATCGTGTCTCCATGAAGTTGCTCGCCAACTATTACTTCTACTACTATGGCTAACACGTTTAGCAATAAAGTAAAGTAATTTACATGGCGTTTCTCAATGACACGCAGGTCATACAAAAAATAAAGACAACTCCTATGGCTCCTGCCGGTTGTCATACTCATCGACATGCAAGTCGTGATTCCTATTACAAGAACAGGATCTCATACATCACATATATATCATTCATCATTCATCACAACTTTGGCCATATCACATCACAGAACACTTGCTGCAAAAACAAGTTAGACGTCCTCTAATTGTTGTTGCAAGTTTTAAGTGCTGCAAAAGGGTTCTAGCAAGAACGTTTTCTTACCTACGTGAAAGCCACAACGTGATTTGTCAACTTCTATTTACCCTTCATAAGGACCCTTTTCATCGAATCCGCTCCAACTAAAGTGGGAGAGACAGACACCCGCCAGCCACCTTATGCAACTAGTGCATGTTAGTCGGTGGAACCGGTCTCACGTAAGCGTACGTGTAAGGTTGGTCTGGGCCGCTTCATCCCATAATACCGCTGAAGCAAGATAAGACTAGTAGCGGCTAGAAAGTTGACAACATCTACGCCCACAACAAATTGTGTTCTACTCGTGCAAAGAGAACTACGCATAGACCTAGCTCATGATGCCACTGTTGGGGAACGTTGCAGAAAACAAAAAATTTCCTATGGTTTCACCAAGATCCATCTATGAGTTCATCTAGCAACGAGTGATTGGATGCATCTACGTACCTTGTAGATCGCGAGCGGAAGCGTTCAAAGAACGGGGATGAGGGAGTCGTACTCGGCGTGATCCAAATCACCGGAGATCCTAGCACCGAACGGACGGCACCTCCACGTTCAACACACGTACGGTCAGCGTAACGTCTCCTCCTTCTTGATCCATCAAGGGGGAAGGAGAGGTTGAGGAAGATGGCTCCAGCAGCAGCACGACGGCGTGGTGGTGATGGAGCTGCAGTACGCCGGCAGGGCTTCGCCAAGCTCTATGGAGGAGGAGGAGGTGTTGGAGAGGGAAAGGGAGGCACCCAAGGCAAAGGTAAGAGGTCCTCCATCCCCCCCACTATATATAGGGGGGCCTAGGGGGGCGCCGGCCCTAGGAGATGCAATCTCCTAGGGGGGCGGTGGCCAAGGGGTGGGGGGCTTGCCCCCCAACTAAGGGGGTGCCCCCCCCTTTAGGGTTTTCCCCACCCTAGGCGCATGGGCCCTAGGGGAAGTGGCGCCCCAGCCCACTTTGGGCTGGATCCCTTCCCACTTCAGCTCATGGGGCCCTCCAGCATAGGTGGCCCCACCCGGTGGTCCCGATACAATACCGGTGACCCCGAAACTTGTCCCGATGGCCGAAATAGCACTTCCTATATATAATTCTTTACCTCCAGACCATTTCGGAACTCCTCGTGACGTCCGGGATCTCATCCGGGACTCCGAACAACATTCAGGTTACTGCATATACATATTCCTACAACCCTAGCGTCACCGAACCTTAAGTGTGTAGACCCTACGGGTTCGGGAGACATGTAGACATGACCGAGATTGCTCTCCGGTCAATAACCAACAGCGGGATCTGGATACCCATGTTGGCTCCCACATGCTCCTCGATGATCTCATCGGATGAACCACGATGTCGAGGATTCAAGCAACCTTGTATACAATTCCCTTGGTCAATCGGTATGTTACTTGCCCGAGATTCGATCGTCGGTATCCCAATACCTCGTTCAATCTCGTTACTGGCAATTCACTTTACTCGTACCATAATGCATGATCCCGTGACCAGACACTTGGTCACTTTGAGCTCATAATGATGATGCATTACCGAGTGGGCCCAGTGATACCTCTCCGTCATACGGAGTGACAAATCCCAGTCTTGATCCGTGTCAACCCAACAGACACTTTTGGAGATACCCGTAGTATACCTTTATAGTCACCCAGTTATGTTGTGACGTTTGGTATACCCAAAGTACTCCTACGGTATCCGGGAGTTACACGATCTCATGGTCTAAGGAAAAGATACTTGATATTGGAAAAACTCTAGCAAACGAACTATACGATCTTGTGCTATGTTTAGGATTGGGTCTTGTCCATCACATCATTCTCCTAATGATGTGATCTCGTTATCAATGACATCCAATGTCCATAGTCAGGAAACCATGACTATCTGTTGATCAACGAGCTAGTCAACTAGAGGCTTACTAGGGACATGTTGGTGTCTATTATTCACACATGTATTACGATTTCCGGATAACACAATTATAGCATGAATAAGGACAATTATCATGAACAAGGAAATATAATAATAATGCTTTTATTATTGCCTCTAGGGCATATTTCCAACATGATGAAGGTCCTCGGAAGAGACGAAGCAGCAAAGAAACCACCTGAATCCGCGGTCGTCGCCTCGGCGGTGGCCTTCATGGGTCCCAAGTGGCGGCGGCCTCCCGTGTTCTACTTCTCCTCGATGATGGCGGCGGACACGGAGAAGCTGGCCACCTTCTCGTCGCTCTCCATGCACCCGGCTTCTGTCTCTGCCTGCATGGCGCTGCCGCAGGCACGGGAGGCGCGCCCACAGACACAGGAGGCGCGGCCACCGCAGACACTGGTGGCGCGGTACGACGCGACAGCGACGGCGCCCGTACCGGCGTGCTCGCCGCCGTGCCGGCGTGGAGCAACTCGCCACTCCTCATCAAGCTGAACTGGAGCG
The DNA here is from genome assembly GCA_034509565.1 of Triticum monococcum. Classification (NCBI taxonomy): domain Eukaryota; kingdom Viridiplantae; phylum Streptophyta; class Magnoliopsida; order Poales; family Poaceae; genus Triticum; species Triticum monococcum. The sequence goes on from CM067843.1 coordinate 82,640,817, forward strand.
GCGAGTTGCTGAACCACGCGCATGCTTGGGGCGGCAACTGGCTCCGTCGGGCCAAGCGAGGTTGGTGAAGCACCGAGCGGCCTCGCCCATATCCGGAGGGCTCGGCGAGCCAACCAGCCGGGTAATATGCCGGTGAACGGCTCATCGGAAGCCATCGGAAGAGTGGAGAAAATGGTTAAGGAGGAGATGGGGAAGCGGCGGAGGGGTGCGATTCTTGCCCGTTGTCTGTCTAGCCTCGTGTAAATAGAGGGCAGACGGTAGGAGCTTGGCTGGCGTCTGGCCTCGTTTAAACTGAGGGCGGACGGGAGGAGCTCGGCCGGTGTTGTGTTTAATTCCGGCCCGCTCATGAACGGACGTGTGGCCGGAGTAGGATTCTCGGTTTGCATGCGGGTTTAACGAAGGGGTTTAATGGAGGCGCCGGGCGTGCAGCGGGCGGTGCAGTACTATTCGATTTGACAACAGTAATGAGACGGCAAATCACAAAGGCCCTCGCCTCTCGTGAAACCGACCGAGCTAGACTGCCCCGCCCTCTAGCCTTTTAAAAAATGTATATACTCCACTTTTGTACTGTAGTACTATTAAATAGGCTTGTCACAATAATGGTGTCCATCATAAGTACACAACCCACCCCTCAAATAAAACTAAGCACCCTGGAATTCTTTGACAAAACTAAGCACCCTGAAATTCTTTGACAACTAAACTGCTGGCTATATGATGTTGGCCATATATATTGTACGTATATAATGTGAAGAAACGAGTGGTTTTCGTAAGATGACTTAATAATCACCTAGACGGAGGGAGTATTCGATTTGACAGCGGGTGGCACAGTTCCCGATACGGCTTTAATGCAGACGAGGGAGGGAGTAGCGGTTCTCGATATGTTGAACGGCCAATGCATCCTCCTTCAATTAATGCATGAGGGAAGTAATGGGAGGAGGTCCGGGAAAAGAGGTTGCACGATGTGAATGCAACGCAGTTTGCCCTCATTGCCCTTATATAAAGGCGCCCCTCCATTCCAATGCATCTACCACATCGTACGCACCTAAGCATTTGCCTAAGCACCTACACTAAGCGCAAAAGAGCTCACTCCAGACCCATGGCGGTGATGCGCATGAGCGGCCAGCGGCTGCGCCAGATGGTCCACGATGCCGGCCTGCGGCATGGCGCCGAGGATCGTCTCTAGACGGTGTTGGAGACCGGCTGGTGGATGGCCGCCTTCGACGCCAACTACGACTCTCAGTTGGACCAGATGATCGTTGACACCAGCAACAAGTTCACCGTCATCAAGAAGCTCGCGGACGACATCGCCGTACTCCTCCAGCCCGCGCGCCCGGGCTCCTCATTGCCTGCCACCCTAATCGGCCTCCATGGTCGGAACCTCTTTCAAGCACTGGTGGCCCTGCGACTGCCCGTTGACACCACGAAGGATGTCCACCTGGAGGTCGCGCTCGCCACGAGGCGCCTCGCCCTGCAAGAATTTGTCGACCTACACATCCACGTGTACGAGCAAATTGTGTACATAGGTATCTACAAGGCCTGTGAGGATGCTACGACGTTGGCCTTCCTCAACCGGCTGGAAGCCATGGATGCCTTTGCTGAGAAGCACCTCGACCTCGCCACAAAAGCCGCCGCTCCTTAGCCGCTGGTCGGTGGCCCGGCGCACTAAGTTGAGGAGGAGGAGGTCATACGTTCGTGGATCCATCTTTCTTCTTGCCTTCTGTAAGCACCACTGCGATCGCATCATCGTGGCCTTAATTCTTATTGTGTTGTTGCATTCTCATTCCAGTCAATACCGACATGTGTGATCCCTTTGCTTAATTATATGCATCACTGTAACTAGTACTCCATCCGTCAATTTATAAGTTGTGCTTACCTTTTCCATCAACTTCGTGCAATGCGCGGGCATCTTTCTAGAAACACTACTCCCTCCGTCCAGGTGAATAAGCCATCTTAGATTGTGTGTATGTCATGTGGGGCCTTAGTGTAGCTTGCCTAAGGTGTGGCTTGAACCAAACACTCACCTAAGTTAATCAAACTTGCCTAACCTTACATTCCACGAGATTTTGTCACATGTTAGAATCCAGAAAGCTCCACATGTAGAAGCATAATGCATAAACCACCAGAATCTCATGCGTGCAATTCACGTGTACCTTACTAGTACTAGTTGGTAGGAGTAGTAGTAAGAAACAAATTCCAGTGTTGGCACGAGCTCGTACTGCGGGAGCACCACAAGGCCTGCCGCGGGAGTTACATTTCCCTCTCGGGGCCCACGGGACCAAACTTCAGTGGCTTAGTGCCTGGCCTATGAGTCAATGACATGCGGACCTTAAATGCGGTTGGCCCACATGTCATTCTCATGGTGGTGGCGTGTTTCACGACTCACTCGTTCGAGATGAACTGGCCGGTGGTGGCGTGGCCATGGCGAGGGTGCCATAGCTGGGCGTCGGGGCGTTATGAGGCGTAGATGGCCACACCAGCGGGTACTACCTGTAGTACATAAGTACTCCAGCTGAGGATTGATGCCCCGGACGAAATGTGTCACAGCCGCTAGATGAAAAATCGATGGTGCGGGAGTACGGATCGGAGCATAGCAGTGGAGCAGGCAAACCATGTCCAATCAGGTGTGTCTGTGGTAGAAAGTTGATGGTCGTCGTAGTTTAGCTGGCCCGCATGTCATGCACACAAAGGCAGAGGGGCGGTGGGGCCGAGAGGGATGAGGGGCACGTCGGGGGGATGAGGATCCCCTGACGCGAACAATCTACCATTCTGTCACTGACATGTGGGACCCATAAGCGTAGGTCCCACCTGTCAGCGAACGAAAGGCAGGGCAAGGCAGTGATAGCCACGTCAGAGGATCCATGTCCATGTTGGGGGACGTCGTGCCGTGGGTTGGAGCGGCGTCGTGGGAATCGCGTGTGGGTGTGGCAGTGGTAGAAACAAGAAACGTGATGGTCACCGTGGTTCAACTTCCATGGACAAGTTGTCATGTCTGCTGACACATGTATATCAAAACTAGAGTGTTTATATTTCAAGCACATGAACAAGTATTATTCTACTACTTTGGATCCATTGCAACGCACGGGCCAGCACATTGGTAGTAGTAGTGTCCATCTCTATCTCTAGAGGCCTTCCCTCGTTCATCCTTTTCTCTCACAAGATAAACTACTCATACAAATGCATCTTGATGTTCCGTGGAATGCACGAGGATGTTTCCTTGGGGGTCTCTGTAGCGCGGCGTGGCCGTAGTTGCAAGTTGATGCCCCTTGAGATGCCGACATTGAGGGGCACTCGGATTTCCTTCGATGAGCAGGTAAGATGAGTTTGATCACGTAGTAAATGCATTCTAAAGTATACTTCCGTGTCCATTTCCTAATTCTCCCCCTGCCCACTGTTTCACAGGTTAGGCTTGGTGCGAGTGGAGATTGGCTTGCATATGTACGAGAGGGTACCAACATCAATTTGCACAACATTTACAACGGTGAAACCGTTCCCGTAGAACCTTTTCCAACATTGGGATCAGCCATGCAACGGGCCACCGCATGAATTGGTACGATGGAACCATGGTGAGATTTAATAAGATAGCACGAACCTTGCACATGGCAGTCAAAGGCGGACCATGTTGTCTGCGGCCGATTTGTTGCCGTACGAGTAGGAAGACGATGTGCTCCTTTCTAACCGCATCTTCACGGTGACAAACTACGGGACTTATTTTGTATGGGACACATCCTACGATATACTCCCTCTCTCCCAGTTTATTTGTTTTGAATCTTTTCGTTTTATAAGTTTCAAATTCAAATTTAGAGCTCCCCATCACATGTTGAGATTACAATATCCATTAAATCATTGTGTGCATGTATAGTAAAGAAACAAATCTCGAGTTTGGCACGAGTTTGTGCTGCGGGAGCACCACAAGCCCTGGCGCAGGAGTTACATTTCCCTCTCAGGGCCGTCGGGACTGAGCTTCAGCGCCTTACTACACCTACCTTTGAGTCAATAACATGTGGACCCGATAGGTGACTGGTCCACATGTAATGCTCCCGTAGGCAGAGGGGCAGTGGGGCCAAGAGGGGTGAGCCGCAGGTCAGGGGACGTGTGGTTTCATGGGTTCGAGCGGCGTCGTGGGAATCGCGGGTGGCTGTGGTAGAAACTTGATGCTCGCCGCATTTTAGGTGGCCCACATGTCATGCACACAAAGGCAGAGGGGTGGTGTGGCCGAGAGGGGTGAGGCGCACGTCGGGGGGTGTGGTGCCGTGGGTTGGAGAGGCATCGTGGGAATCGCAAGATGAAACGTGATGGTCACCGTAGTTGAACTTCCATGAACAAGATGTCATGTCTATGGACACATGCACTACATACCGATCATTGGAAGGAGTAGCAGAGAAAGCTATATATGCGGATAAATAGTTCCTTATAGTCAAGCGGACCCATGCTACTACTCTATTCCAAAGACATGCACACCATCGAAATAGTCCATCTATATCAATATACACCACGAGGGGATAATTTTTTTTACAAGAGAGGAAATAGTTCATCCATCCATAGTGCCCTCCTGCTGGTGCAGCCTTTTCTTCTTCTTCTTCTTCTTCTTCTTCTTCTTCTTCTTCTTCTTCTCATTCTCTGTGGGAGACGGCTTCGCAACAAGCTCTTTGGACCTTGCAGCTATCTCGAAACTCACACGAGCATCGAGGGCAGCATATTTTATCCGCTCGTACGTCAAGGGATAATTCTCCCATCCAGACGACCTTAATGCCACCATCTCGTCACCCTTCTGAAGATATGTACCGAGCACAAAATTTGCTACGAACAATAGGGATGGTGTCTGTTTATCACAAACTTCTACAGGAATTTTGATTCTGGTTTGTAGGTCAGCGATGCTATTCAAATCAAGGTTGTACGGCTCCAGCTTCTGTTTGTCCCCTTCGATGGCTGCCCCACAGAAGTATACGTCCTCCCAAGACAAGAAATTGTGAAGCTCGCCTGGTATGGAGGGCGAGTGTATGATGTGGTACACCAAAACTTCATCTTCGAGGCACAGCTGAAGGACGGAGGCGCGCTGGATCTTCCCAGGGGCACGCTCCGTGTACTCTGCGTCGAGACCGATGACCCTCGTCTCTACCTTTTCGAGGGAGTTGGATACATTGTTGATCCACTGCCGAACAACCCTTGGGTGGACGGTGACGGTGGCAACTATGCGCATCGAGCCTTCGACGAGGACATGTTGGACGCTAAAAACCTGCATCTTGATCTCTATCGCCATTTGGAACCGCTGGAACGGAGGGCTATGGTTTGGAGAATTAGGATTAGATGGCTAGTCTAACTTAAGTAGTAGATGATTATTTAAAGATGTTAAAACAATGTGAACGCAGTGGGGTTTGATTGGGCATGCTTGAGAATTTGGTTCTGCTAGCAATATGGATGATACCTGAATGATGAAGTGAACAGGCATGCTAGCACGGGAGACCTATTTACACCATACAATACTGGAGTACTCATGTACCTACTACTACTACTACTACTACTACTACTACTAGTAGTAGTAGTAGTATCCCCAGTGACATCCTCGACCTCTGTTGTTCGTGTATGGATATGTTGAGCGCCCTGCGGCTGGCTGCATGCTCGAGGGACATGCACATAGCCATCGTCGAAGTGAGGCCTAAGCTTTTCAAGACACCCTGCTTGCTGCTATCTGGTCTTGCGAGATTGGCTCACCATGATACGGAGGCGTGCATGATGCCCCTCGACTTCAATCCGATCTCCATTAGCCGAAACTTCTTTGCAGGTATGTAGTGGGTCGCCGTACATCATTTCCCTCGACATCGATCCGATCACCATCGCCTGAAACTTCTTGGCAGGTATGTACTGGGTCAGCATGAACTCCCACTGGATGGCTGACTTTAGAGAAGACGGTAAAAAGTTGGTGCTCGTGAACTTCCAGACCTCCCATGAGATTATCCTTCCTCCGTTGGATTATATAGAGTATTACCATCGCGGTCCAAGTCATCTAGATTACTATGTCAGTTGGACGGACCTTGTTTTGCAGAAGATTGTAATCTGCCAAGTGCCCACACGACATGCGAATTACGCAGACTTCAAGCTAATTGCCTTGTTCGACCATGGACTCGCCTATCTTTACGTCGGTGCCTTCTTTAGCTGGACACAACTCGGCTCGCAGTGGATCATCGTCAAAGCTGATACACACTTCTATGATGCTATTGAACACAATGGCATCATCTACGCGATCGACAAAGCAGATGGCACCACGTATTGCTGGGACGGCGCGTGTAAGTTGTTTCCTCTCATGTTAATGATGACGCCATGACACTGTTTGAATTTTTTGTGATGATTGGCATATCTCTGTTTGAGCAGAATTTGAGTAGAACTATGGCAATGTATTAGAGACGTCGTAAATCAGCTATATTTGGAATGAGTTCATTCATGCGATTGTGACCATGTCATTACAGCCAATTTGTACCATGAATAATCAAATGGTTAGGAATATATGGATATTATCCTTATTTTATAGTAATCTATATACTACTGCTAAATATGAGTGTGTATCAATGGCCATGTTAGTTTCCTCATTTTCATGATGTAGAAACATGCACCACACTGTTGGTTTCATCTAACCATACATTAGGGAAGTAAGTGTGCATATGGAGAACACTATATTTGGAAGTAGTGAAATCCTGCAATGCTTACCATGTGTACATACCTATATTCGCCCTTCAGCAATCAATGGATAGAATAATATCCTCACAAAAAATTTTCCCATAGAACACGAGTATATAACAATGCATGGTCTATTAGTTACCTTGAAGAATTTGTTTCTGAGGACAGAACATGATTACATAACATGCATGACATGGTAGTTTCCTGTGAAGAATCGATTACGAGATAACATGAGTATAACCATGCATGGCACTTCTATATTTTCGAACCCAGTATACATTTCCCTGTATTTTCCTCCCAGTTCCAACAGGGACATATCAATGTTGTTTCTTGCATTATCCTACTCATACTCTAAACAATGCTGATCTTACATTAACAATCCATGTCCTTTTTGATATGATGCAGTGTCCCTACAGTTACTGCCCTTTGTAATCACACCACCTTTGCCAAAAACAGGGAAGCACAACTGGTTCCTCGCTCGATCAGACGACGGCAAAAGACTGATGATCATTTGGATACATGAGCCGAAAAAGTTATATTACAAAAACCCCACTGTATACAAGCACCGTGTAATACGTGAGTATCCGGACAGTGGCTGTTACGTCTATGAGCAGGATACCAGCTTATTGGGGCCTTTAGGATTTTTTAGTTGGAGGCGGGTAAACAGCCTTGGTTCACACTCTCTGTTTCTCGGACTCAATTATCCGATTAACCAGGAGATCACCGTTGGCAAGGACCTTGATGGCAGAGAGGCTCTGTTTGCTCTGGAAAACTGTGTCTACACGGCGAGCCCTAGGAGTTCGGGAGCAAACTCCCCTAATTGTCAACGATACAGCCTGTAGCCAAAAGAAGGTGAGAATGACAAAGGCATCCGGATTAACTTTGATCCTTGGATGTCTCAATTACAACAGGCAGTGATGTGGTTCGAGCCTTCAGGTTGATAGGTAATTGGGCTGTTGCATCGAAAGGGTGGAGTACTGGTGTCTCCGGATCACTGGTCGCTAAAGCAGGGCTGCAAATTATGATGGTGTTGGATCATCTCTTTGAATGACTTTGTTGTCTTTGCTGCTGGTTCTGGATGGGTAGTTCTTTCTTTTGTTATGCATATTCCTTGTCATTTGGTCATCCTCGTCTATGTCACTCTTAGTATGTAATAGTTGCTTCTGTTTAAAATGTCATTCTCGTCTGGATCACGAGAGTCTGAGCGCTGCAGATGGGTGCGTTTTGGTGGTGTAGCAAGACTTCTTATGAACTATCATGTCTTGCTGTTTATGTCAGTAGTAGTCACTAGTCAATGTTTGAATGTTGTATATATCGTTGTTTCGAACTGTTTATTGTCTCGAACTACTAGTGGGCTAAATGAGGGCATCACCATTCTCCAGTGTTCAGAGTATATCTCCTTTTTTCAAGTTATATAATTTGAGCTCAGTGTCTTTTCGATGATGTACACTTGTTTGGGCCAGTGAGGTGTCGTTGAATATGGGCCGAGTAGTAACGCAATGCCAAACATGTCAATTATGACTCTCAGGCCGGGCTCTCAAAAGATCCTAAAAAAAGGTCGGGCTCTCCAAAAAAACAATGAATATGGACTCTTAGGCCGACATGTGGGCGCTACCGGTGTTTTCGTGCGCTTGCGCGCCGAGAGCATATTGGCGCGTGCTCGAAATTCATGCTACCTTTTCATCCGCAATCTCCCGCCCCTCCCCCACCTATGGAATCTCGATTCCTACTCTAGTTCCCCAAATCCCCCTCCTGTACTCCCTGTACGCAAGCACACTATCATGTCGCCGGTCAACGCGGATCTCCGGGAGGTCCGTCCTGCCTTTGGTCGCTGCGTGCTGTCGCTCAACAGTGGCATGGCGGTGCTTGACGACCAGTTTGCCGGCAAAGTGCTGATGGTAACCATCAACGGCGACCAGCCTCCCGTCTCGCCGGATGACCTTGTCAAAGCTCGTGGCATTGCGCACGGCATCCAAATAAGTGACTTGCTCGTCGAAGTCTGCCCGCCACCGGCTGATTTCTTCGTCAGGTTCCAGACAACTTTCGACTGCAGTCGTGTGTTCGAATCTTCCCGCGTTTGTTCTGCGATGGCGAGCTGGTGAGCTTTGATCGGTGGCACCCAGGATGGGGCTCGGTGCCCTCTGAGCTTGAGTTTTTAACAAAGCTTACCTTCCACGGCATGCCTCGACGTGCTTGGAACAGCGAGTCCATGAACGAGCTTATCGACGATCTTGGAGGTGAGCTCGTAAGTATGTTTGTTCCTCCAGACAGCTGGGCTCTGACGGTTATGGCATGGATGAAGAAGCCGTCCACCATACCGAAGGTGATTGGTGTTGAGATACCGGTGGAGGAACCGGGTTGTACTATTTGTCGCCACCAAAGCCGCCGCGGACCACGTTAGGGATGTACCTGTATCAAGTGTTCGTGCATGTCGAAGAAGTGGTCGATCCATCAATCGAAGTCCTGCCGCCGCCGCTGGTGCCAGGGTCCATCGACGACGTCCATTACAGGAGTCAACGTCAGACTTTCCCCGTGTTGCTCGGAACGATGGATGGCACAGGGCCTACTCCATCGCGCGGAAGAGGCCACTGCTTCTTTGGGAGAAGAGGTAGAGCTGGCTGCCTGGATGTGCTCTAATTTGAGGTAACAACTGAATCTTGTCAGATACTAGTTAAATCCGAGCTATGGGTGTGAAGCACTGATATGCCAGTACATTTGATTGTGACCTGTTCAAATTTTGTACCTGAACTTTTTTTAGAAATGGATGTACGTCAACTTAATGTGCTAGGAGAACTTATTGTGTTGTCTGTCTGTTTCCTTTGCACAACATTCAAGATATTTCCCCGTCATTGATAAAGACGATGAACCGTTATGTACGACTTCGTTGGTTTCAACATACCCTTCCCGTAGCGATCCACTGCTTCCATCCTGATTGTGCCGCCTGCGTGAAATTTTTGTATGCAAGTTCAGTGTGATATGATGTTCTATATGATTGTGTCAACTATATAAGTTTTTACTGAGCATCAGCAATGCATATGGCTGAAAGATGTATTTACGAGCATCGGCCGATGGGTCTCCCTCTCTATCTCTCTATCTCTCTCTCTCTCTCACACACACACACACACGCGCGCGCACACGCACAAGTGGGACCCATTGAATTATTTATTTGCTCATGACAGCTTTTAATTAGGTTCCACTGTAATCTAAATTTGTTCTTAAGTTATTAATTGAGCTTAGTGACTTCAAAAAGTTGTACAAAAGCCTTGTTTGGGCCTTTCCGGCGTTGCTGAATGTGGGCTGAGTAACCATGTTAGGTTGTACTATACTATACAGGCCTTTTTCGCTATTTTTTAAATAATACATTTTTAATTAATTTTCATAAATATTACGCTGGGTAAAAAAATTTCAAAAATAATACACCGTCGGCCCGCTGCAGGCCGACTGGGCCTAGTTGGCCCACAGCAGGCCGATTGGATTCCAGTCGGCCTATAGCTGGCCGACTGGCCCCTGTCGGCCCACTATGGGCTGATTGGGTCCTATCGGCCCATTGTGGGCCGACTGGAGCTAATTGGCTCGCTGTGGGCTAATTGTTTTTGCAAAAGTGTTAATCATGTATTTAAAAAATATGTGTATTGTGACCTCCTCCGCTCGTTGTGGGCCCGCTGTTGACTAAAAAATATGTTTTAAAAAGTGTTAATCGTGTATTTAAAAATTGTTAAATGTGTGTATAAAAAATGTTCCTTATCTATACAAAAAAAATTTAAATGTGTATAAAAAATAGCTTTTTTCAACATCAGCAATGCAACTGGGCCGACAGTTGTACACAATATGCGGGTCAACTTGTTATTCTCCGCCCCGCTGGGCTGCAAACTTTCCTAGGAGGTATGCATTAGGCTTAACAAGAAAATGGACTTTAATATATAATAAATGGGATGTAATTATAATAATTGGATAGTTACTATGCACCAAACACGTAATTAGTTTGAAAAATATATTATTTTTGGAATTTGAAAATTTTAATTTCATTACTTGTTGCGCGCGCAATATTTCATTGGATTTTAATGTAATACAACTTTATTTTGAAATTATATTAAACCTAACTAGAAATTTCGGATAAAAATATTTCGGATCCCATCAAAATGTGGGAATTTTTTTTGAATTCTGTTTTGAGCAGTTGTTTGAAATTATTAATCGTTGTCCTAGCTAGAAGTTGGGTTGTACTTTTAACAAACTGTAAATGGGTTGTAGTAAATTCCATTAGAATTAAAAAATGGGTTGTACATTCTTACAAATCGCAAATGGTCTATATGCTCTCTGCCAAATCCGAGCTGTGGGCCTACTAAGTTGACGCGTACTAAGGGCTTTGTCAACTTAGTCAATGTAAATGATTCTAGCTGCAGTGATTGTACGATGTCCATCCAATGGCCGTAGTGCTTCTTCAACCTCTGGTCTTCTTGCTCCAGCCGCCCAAAGCAGCGCCGGTCGTGTCGCGCGCTCCTGCCTCCCGTGGCTGGCTGTGATGCCGCGGAGGCCTCACCGCCCCGTACTACTCCCACCGCTGGCCTGGCCATCCCTCTACTCACCCACACCCCCTGTTATTCTGCGGCGACGGCAGCCTCACACCGCAACCGAACCAGTGAACCCTCGTACTCCTCTCCGCGCGGGCTTCCACTGCTGCGTCTTCCCCGGCTCCGCGTCGTCCCCTTCTTAGGCCTCGCCGTCGTCCAGACCACCGCCCTGTTGCTCTCGGCGCGGCGTGGTCAACGACCGACTTCCATCGGAAGAGTACTGTACGTGGAGAGGTTGACAGCTGGGTCCACGGCAGCCGCAAGGAAGTGCCTCCTTATTACGCACAAAATAATTATTCCTCCACCTGACAGCAGGGACCCACCGGACGGGCCACTGTATTTCGCGAAAAAAATGATTCGCCCCCTAACTGTTCGGACCCGCGAGCTACATCTTCGCACGCAAGGAAGTGTGTCCGAAAAAAAAAACGATTCACCCCCTGGCTGCTGGGACTCACCAGCTACACCTTCGCACGCAAGGAAGTGCGTCCGGGCAAAAACAAAAACAAAACGATTCGCCCCCTGACTGCTGGGACCCACCAGCTACATCTTCGCACGCAAGGAAGTGCCTAACAGTCGGGACCCACCTGGTCGAAGCATACGTAGCGTTGTCATTTTGGTCGCGAACGTGTACGTACATACTGGTCGATGTAGAGGCGCGCACGTGTCGTAGTAGAGGCGCGCACGTAGCATCTACACGTACGTACAGTGGCCAGGGTGCAAGAAAGAAAATACGGCCACGTATGTGTACATACAGGAGGGGTCTCGAACGCCTACTCGCGCATACGTACGGCCAGGGCTCGTGTACATGGCTGGGTCGGAACAGAGAAACAACGTCGTCGTTGTGTTCATGGGGAGGCAACGGAATGCGTCGTGTTCATGGGGAGGCAACGGAATGCGGCATGTTCATCGGGGGCTTGGACGGAACAGGCAATGGAAACGAGGCCTGGCGTACCGCAGAACGGAGGAAACAGCCTTGTGTTCGACCGGCCACGTCCGAAACGGGATCCTGTTCATCGGGAGGGGTCTGGCGTACCGTAAAACGGAGGAAACGGACCTCCTACGGTCGAAACGGGGGTCCTGTTGATCAGGAGGGGTGTGGCGTACCGTAAAACAGACGAAACGGACTTGTGTTGGAGCGCTACCGTTGAAACAGGGGTCCTGTTCATCGGGAGGGGTGTGGCGTGCTGCAAAACGGGACTCCACGGGATATTGTTCATCTCCACCATCGACCTCCTCTAGCCTCCATGGGCTCCTGTTCATCCAGCCTCCACGGGCTCCTGTTCATCCAGCCTCAACCGTGCGCTACTCCACCGGCTACTGTTCAACTACCCCTCCACCGTCTACTGTTCATCCAGCCCTCCACACCACGGGGTCCTGTTCAACCACCCCTCCACGAGCACCCCTCCACCGTCTACTGTTCATCCAGCCCTCCACACCACGGGGTCCTGTTCAACCACCCCTCCACCGTCTATTGTTCATCCAACCCTCCACACCACGGGGTCTTGTTCATCCACCCCTCCACGGGCACCCCTCCACCGTCTACTGTTCATCCAGCCCTCCACCACACCACGGGGTCCTGTTCATCCAGAGGCAACGCCACCGCTCACTGTTCATCTACCCCCCCCCCCCCCCCCCCCCGCAAGGCTCACTGTTCATCCCATCGATCGGCTTCAGTTAGCAGCAGTAGCGAAGGAATCGCTCGATCGGGTTCAGTTAACAGCCATCGATCGATCGCTCAGGTTCAGTAACGCGTAGCCTGTAGTGCAATCGCTCGGGTTTAGTTAGAGCCCAACGCCTCACTCGGGTTCAGTTAGAGCCAACGCCTCGCACACACGCGCGTACGTGTATGAGAGAAACGCGCATCGCTCGGCCCCGACCTCCTACCGTAACCGGGAACTCCCTGAAATTTTCCTCGCCCTCGCTTCTACCACGGTTTTTTCCGTCATGGACGGCCCAAAGAATGTTATGCAGCTGCGTCTCCGGCCCGCCCAGGACGAAAAGCCCATTTTCTGTCATGATTTTTTGTCATAGAAGTAGGAGCCCACCACATCAATGATGATACCGGGTTTTGTCACAATTATCGTCATAGAAATGTCATATGTATGACAGGAAAAAAATTCGTTTGGCCCAAAATGTCACGGATGTGTCTTTTTTTGTAGTGACCAATAGTAGCAACATCCTTTTTGCAATCTATCTTAGCATTAACTGTGTTCAAGAAGGGTCTACCAAAAATAATGGGACAAAAGCTATCTTGTGCGGATCCAAGAACAAGAAAATCAGCAGGATATTTAGTTTTCCCACACAAGACTTCAACATCTCTAACAATTCCCATTGGTGAAATAGTATCTCTATTGGCACGCTTAATTGTGACATCAATATCTTCTAACTCAACAGGTGCAATATCTTGCATAATTTCTCTGTATAAGTCAATGGGTATTGCACTAGCACTAGCACCCATATCACATAAGCCATGATAACAATGATCTCCTATTGTAACAGAAATAATAGGCATGCCTACCAAATATCTAGGTTTATATTTAGCACAAGGTTTAGCAATTCTAGCAGTCTCATCACATAAATGAATAACATGCCCATCAATATTATCAGACAAGAGATCTTTAACAATAGCAACATTAGGTTCAACTTTAATTTGCTCAGGAGGTGTATAAGTTCTAATATTGCTTTTACGAACCACAGTTGAAGCTTTAGCATGATCCTTTATCCTAACAGGAAAAGGTGGTTTCTCAACATAAGCAGTAGGAACAATAGGATCATTATAAGTGGCGGTCTTTTCTTCAACTTTAATAGGTGCAGCTACTTTTACTTATATGGGAGGATGATATTTAAACCACTTCTCCCTAGGGAGATCAACATGAGTAGCAAAAGATTCACAGAAAGAAGCTACTATTTCAGAGTCAAGTCCATATTTAGTGCTAAATTCACGGAAAACATCGGTATCCATAAAAGATTTAACACAATCAAACTTAGGTGTCATACCTGACTCCTTACCTTCGTCGAGGTCCCAACCTTCAGAGTTGCATTTAATTCATTCCAATAAATCCCATTTGAATTCAATAGTCTTCTTCATAAAAGAGCCAGCACAAGAAGTATCGAGCATGGTGCGATTGTTATCAGAAAGTCGAGCATATAAATTTTGAATAATCATTTCTCTTGAGAGCTCATGATTGGGGCATGAATATAACATTGATTTAAGCCTCCCCCAGCTTGAGCGATGCTTTCTCCTTCGCAAGGCCAAAAATTATATATATAATTGCGATCACTGTGAACAAGATGCATAGGATAAAACTTCTGATGAAATTCCAATTTCAATCGTTTGTAGTTCCATGACCCCGTATCATCACATAGCCTATACCATGTCAATGCATCTTCCTTCAAAGATAAAGGGAATACCTTCTTCTTAATAACATCTCCGGGTACACCTGCAAGCTTAAATAATCCACAAACTTCATCCACAAATATTAGGTGCTCATCAGGATGCGTTGTTCCGTCTCCTGCAAAAGGATTAGTTAGCAGTTTTTCTATCATACCCGAAGGAATTTCAAAGCATACATTTTCATTTTCAGTAGGTTCAGTAGGTTGAGGAGCAACTCTTTGCTCTACTGGTTGGGGTGAAGATACCCCGAACAAGCCCCTCAAAGGATTACTTTCCATACTAACATGTGACAGTAAATTTCAGCACACTATATAAATTTTTCCTTACCAAATTCCACCTACCAAAGGCGCTTTATTCCCCGACAACGGCGCCAGAAAAGAGTCTTGATGACCCACAAGTATAGGGGATCTATCGTAGTCCTTTCAATAAGTAAGAGTGTCGAACCCAACGAGGAGTAGAAGGAAATGATAAGCGGTTTTCAGCAAGGTATTCTCTGCAAGCACTGAAATTATAGGTAATAGATAGTTTTGTGATAAGATAATTGGTAACGAGCAACAAGTAACAAAAGTAAATAAAGTGCAAAAAGGTGGCCCAATCCTTTTTGTAGCAAAGGACAAGCCTGGACAAACTCTTATATGATGTAAAGCATTCTCGAGGACACACGGGAATTATCGTCAAGCTAGGTTTCATCACGTTCATATGATTCGCGTTCGGTACTTTGATAATTTGGTATGTGGGTGGACTGGTGCTTGGGTGATGTCCTTACTTGGACAAGCATCCCACTTATGATTAACCTCTATTGCAAGCATCCACAACTACAACAAAAGTATTAAGGTAAACCTAACCATAGCATGAAACATATGGATCCAAATCAGCCCCTTACGAAGCAACGCATAAACTAGGGTTTAAGCTTCTGTCACTCTAGCAACCCATCATCTACTTATTACTTCCCAATGCCTTCCTCTAGGCCCAAATAATGGTGAAGTGTCATGTAGTCGACGTTCACATAACACCACTAGAGGAGAGACAACATACATCTCATCAAAATATCAAACGAATACCAAATTCACATGACTACTAATAGCAAGACTTCTCCCATGTCCTCAGGAACAAACGTAACTACTCACAAAACATATTCATGTTCATAATCAGGGGGGTATTAATATGCATATAGGATCTGAACATATGATCTTCCACCAAATAAACCAACTAGCATCAACTACAAGGAGTAATTAACACTAATAGCAACCCACAGGTACCAATCCCGGACTTAGAGACAAGAATTGGATACAAGAGATGAACTAGGGTTTTGAGAGGAGATGGTGTTGGTGAAGAAGTTGATGGAGATTGCCCTCTCCCGACGAGAGGAGCGTTGGTGATGACGACGGCGATGATTTCCCCCTCCCAGAGGGAAGTTTCCCCGACAGAACAGCTCCGCCAGAGCCCTAGATTGGTTCCGCCAAGGTTCCGCCTCGTGGCGGTGGAGTCTCGTCCAGAAAGATGGCTTATGATTTATTTTTTTCTCATCGAAAGACTCCATATAGAAGAAGATGGCCATCAGAGGGCCACCAGGGGGCCCACGAGGTTGGGGGCTCGCCCAGGGGGTAGGGCGCGCCCCCCACCCTCGTGGGCAGGGTGTGGCCCCCCTGGTGAACTTCTTGCGCTCAGTATTTTTTATATATACTGAAAATGACTTCCGTGAAGTTTCGGGACTTTTGGAGCTGTGCAGAATAGGTCTCTAATATTTGCTCCTTTTCTAGCCCAGAATCCCAGCTGCCAGCATTCTCCCTCTTTATGTAAACCTTGTAAAATAAGAGAGAATAGGCATAAGTATTGTGACATAATGTGTAATAACAGCCCATAATGCAATAAATATCGATATAAAAGCATGATGCAAAATGGACGTATCAATTGTCATAATGCTTCCGCTTACGGTCTACGAGGGTACGTAGACAACACTCTTCCCTCTCATTGCTATGCATTACCATGATCTTGCGTGTGCGTAGGATTTTTTTGAAATTACTGCGTTCCCCAACAGTGGCATCCGAGCCAGGTTTATGCATAGATGTTATATGCACGAGTAGAACACAAAGGAGTTGTGGGCATGGGTATATACATATTGCTTGCCATCACTTGTTGATTCTTTATTCGGCGGTATTGTTGGATGAAGCGGCCCAGACCGACATTACGTGTACGCTTATGCGAGACTGGTTCTACCGACGTGCTTCGCACACAGGTGGCTGGTGGGTGTCAGTTTCTCCAACTTTAGTTGACTTAGATTCAATGAATAGGGTTCTTTCTGAATATCAAAAAGCAATCACTATACCGCGTTGTGGTTTTTGATGCGTAGGTCAGAACGGTTCTTTCTCAGCCCGTAGCAGCCATGTAAAACTTGCAACAAAAAGAAGAGGCCGTCTAACTTGTTTTTGCAGGGTATGTTGTGATGTGACATGGTCAAGACATGATGCTAAATTTTATTGTATGATATGATCATGTTTTGTAACAGAGTTATCGGCAACTGGCATGAGCCATATGGTTGTCGCTTTATTGTATGAAATGCAATCGCCGTGTAATTGCTTTATCACTAAGCGGTAGCGATACTCGTAGAAGCAATAGTTGGCGAGACGACAACGATGCTTCGATGGAGATCAAGGTGTCAAGCCGGTGATGATGGTGATCATGATGGTGCTTTGAAGATGGAGATCAGAGGCACAAGATGATGATGGCCATATCATATCACTTATATTGATTTCATGTGATACTTATCTTTTATGCATCTTATTTTGCTTAGTTCGGCGGTAGCATTATAAGATGATCTCTCACTAAATTTCAAGGTATAAGTGTTCTCCCTGAGTATGCACCATTGCTATAGTTCGTCGTGCCGAGACACCACATGATGATCGGGTGTGATAAGCTCTACATTCACATACAACGGGGGCAAGCCAGTTTTGCACATGCAGAATACTCAGGTTAAACTTGACAAGCCTGGCATATACAGATATGGCCTCGGGACACTAAGACCGAAAGGTCGAGCGTGAATCATATAGTAGATATGATCAGCATAGTGATGTTCACCATTGAAAACTACTCCATCTCACGTGATGATCGGACATGGGTTAGGTGATATGGATCACGTGATCACTTAGAAGATTAGAGAGATGTCTATATAAGTGGGATTTCTTAAGTAATATGATTAATTGAACTTTAATTTATCATGAACTTGGTCCTGATAGTAATTGCATATCTATGTTGTAGATCAATAGCTTGCGATGTAGCTTGCCGTTTAATTTTGATATGTTCCTAGAGAAAAAGAAGTTGAAAGATGATAGTAGCAATGATGCGGACTTGGTCCATGATCCGAGGATTATCCTCATTGTTGCACAGAAGAATTATGTCCTTGATGCACCGCTAGGTGACAGACCTATTGCAGGAGCAGATGCACACGTTATGAACGTTTGGCAAAGCTCGGTATGATGACTACTTAATAGTTTAGTGCACCATGCTTTACGGCTTAGAACCAGGACTTCAAAAACATTTTGAATGCCACGAAATATATAAGATTTTCTAAGAGTTGAAATTTGTATTTCATACTCATGCCCATGTCGAGAGGTATGAGACCTCTGACAGTATGTTGCCTACAAGATGGAGGAGAATAGCTCAACCAATGAGTATGTGCTCAGATTTTCTGGGTACTACAATTGCTTGAATCAAGTGGGAGTTAATCTTCTAGATAAGATAGTAATTAATAAAGTTCACTAGGCACTATCACCAAGTTACTAGAACTTAGTGATGAACTATAATATGCAAGGGATGATGAAAATGATTCCCGAGCTCTTCGTGATGCTGAAATCAACGAAGGTAGAAATCTAGAAAAGCGTCAAATGTTGATGGTTGACAAAACCACTAGTTTCAAGTAAAAGGACAAGGGAAATAAAGGGAACTTCAAGAAGAATGGCAAGCAACTTGCCACTCCCATGAAGAAGCCCAAAGATAGACCCAAGCCTGAAACTGAGTGCTTCTACTGCAAAGGAAATGGTCACTGGAAGTGGAACTGCCTTAGATACTTGGCGGATAAGAAGGATGGCAAAGTGAACAAAGGTATATTTGATATACATGTTATTGATGTGTACTTTACTAGTGTTTATAGCAACCCATCAGTGTTTTATACTGGTTAAGTTGCTAAGAGTAGTAACTTGAAATGGGAGTTGCAAAATAAACAGAGACTAGTTAAGGGCGAGGTGATGATGAGAGTTGGAAGTGATTCCAAGGTTGATAAGATCACCATCGCACACTCCCTTTACCTTTGGGATTAGTGTTGAACCTAAAATAAATGTTATTTGGTGTTTGCGTTGAGCATAATATGATTGGACCATGTTTATTGCAATACGGTTATTCATTTAATTCAAAGAATAATTGTTATTCTCCTTACATGAATAAAACTTTATGTGGTCATACACCCAAGGTGAATGATTTATTGAATCTCGATTGTAGTGATACACATATTCATAATAATGAAGCCAAAATATGCAAGGTTAATAATGATAGTGTAACTTATTTGTGGCACTGCCGTTTAGATCATATTGGTGTAAAGCGCATGAAGAAACTCCATGCTGGTGGGATTTTGGAATCACTTGATGCTTGCAAACCATGCATCATGGGCAAGATGACTAAGATTCCGTTCTCCGGAACAATGGAGCGAGCAATAGACTTATTAGAAATAATACATGCTAATGTATGCAATCCAATGAGTGTTGTGGCTCGCGGCGGGTATCGCTATTTTCTGACCTTCACAAATGATTTGAGTAGATATGAGTATATCTACTTAATGAAACACGAGTCTGAAACGTTTGAAAAGTTCAAAGAATTTCGGAGTGAAGTGGAGAATCATCATAACAAGAAAATAAAGTTTCTACGATCTGATCGCGGAAACGAAATATTTGAGTTACAATTTTGGCCTTTAGTTGAAACAATGTCGAATAGTTTCGCAACTCATGCCACCTGGAACACCACAGCATAATGGTGTGTCCGAACGTCATAACCATACTTTATTAGATATGGTGCGATCTATGATGTCTCTTACCAATTTACCACTATCGTTTTGGGGTTATGCATTAGAGATAGCGGAATTCATGTTAAATAGGGCATCATCTAAATCCGTTGAGACGACACCATATGAACTGTGGTTTAGCAAGAAACCCAAGTTGTCATTTCTTAAAGTTTGGGGCTGCGATGCTTATGTGAAAAAGTTTCAGCCTGATAAGCTCAAACCCAAATCGGAGAAGTGCGTCTTCATAGGATACCCAAAAGAAACTGTTGGGTACACCTTCTATCACAGATCCAAAGGCAAGATCTTTGTTGCTAAGAGTGGATCCTTTCTAGAGAAGGAGTTTCTCTTGAAAGAAGTGAGTGGGAGGAAAATAGAACTTGATGAGGTAATTGTACCTTCTCCCAAATTGGAAAGTAGTTCATCACAGAAATTAGTTCAAGTGATGCCTACACCAATTAGTGAGGAAGTTCATGATGATGATCATGAAACTTCAGATCAAGTTACTACCGAACCTCATAGGTCAACCAGAGTACACTCTGCATCAGAGTAGTACGATAATACTATTATGGAAGTCATGTTACTAGATCATGACGAACCTACGAACTATGAGGAAGTGATGATGAGCACAAATTCTGCGAAATGGCTTAAGGCCATGAAATCTGAGATGGGATCCATGTATGAGAACAAAGTATGGACTTTGATTGACTTGCCCGATGATCGGTAAGCCATTCAGAATGAATGGATCTTCAAGAGGAAGACGAACGTTGATAGTAGTGTTACTATCTACAAAGCTCGAATTGTCGCAAAAGGTTTTCAACAAGTTCAAGGTGTTGACTACGGTGAGATTTTCTCACTCGTATCGATGCTTAAAAGTCTGTCCAAATCATATTAGCAGTTGTCGCATTTTATGAAATCTGGCAAATGGATATCAAAACTACATTCCTTAATGTAATTATTATAGAAGAGTTGTATATGATGCAACCAGAAGGTTTTTTCAATCCTAAAGGTGCTAACAAAATGTGCAAGCTCCAGCGATCCATCTATGGACTGGTGCAAGCATCTCGGAGTTGGAATATACGCTTTGATGAGTTGATCAAAGCATATACTTTTATACAGACTTTTGGAGAAGCCTGTATTTACAAGAAAGTGAGTGGGAGCTCTATAGCATTTCTGATATTATATGTGGATGACATATTGTTGATCAGAAATGATACTGAATTTCTAGATAGCATAAAAGCATACTTGAATAAGAAATTTTTTCAATGAAAGACCTTAGTGAAGCTGCTTACATATTGGGCATCAAGATCTATAGAGATAGATCAAGACGCTTGATAAATTTTTCAATAAGTACATACCTTGACTAGTTTTTGAAGTAGTTCAAAATGGAACAGTCAAAGAAGGAGTTCTTGCCTGTGTTGAAAGGTGTGAAGTTGAGTAAAGACCCAAAACCCAACCACGGTAGAAAATAGAAAGAGAATGAAAGGTCATTCCCTATGCCCCAGTCATAGGTTCTATAAAGTATGTTATGCTGTGTACCAGATCTATTGTATACCTTAGCATGATTTTGGCAAGGGAGTACAATAGTGATCTAGGAGTAGATCACTGGACAACGGTCAAAATTATCCTTAGAGTACAAAGGAAATATTTCTCGGTTATGGAGGTGATAAAAGAGTTCGGCTTAAAGAGTTATGTCGATGCAAGATTTTGACACCGATCTAGATGACTCCAAGTCTCAATTTGGATACATATTGAAAGTGGGAGCGATTAGCTATATAGTAGCTCTGTGCAAAGTATTGTAGACATAGAAAAACTTGCAAAATACATACGGCTCTGAATGTGGCAGACCCGTAGACTAAACTTCTCTCACAAGCAAAACATGATCACTCTTTGGGTGTTAATCACATAGCGATGTGAACTAGATTATTGACTCTAGTAAACCCTTTGGGTATTAGTCACATGAAGATGTGAACTATATATTGGTGTGAAATCACATGACGATGTGAACTAGATTATTGAGTCTAGTGCAAGTGGGAGACTGAAGAAAATATGCCCTAGAGGCAATAATAAAGTTGTTATTTATATTTCCTTATATCATGATAAATGTTTTTTATTCATGCTATAATTGTATTAACCAGAAACTTAGTACATGTGTGAATACATAGACAAACAAAGTGTCCCCAGTATGCCTCTACTTGAGTAGCTCGTTAATCAAAGATGGTTAAGTTTCCTAGCCATAGACATGTGTTGTCATTTGATGGATGGGATCACATCATTAGAGAATGAGGTGATGGACAAGACCCATCCTTTAGCTTAGCACTATGATCGTTTAGTTTATTGCTATTGCTTTCTTCATGACTTATACATGTTCCTATGACTATGAGATTAGGCAACTCCCGAATACCGGAGGAACACTTCGTGTGCTACCAAACGTCATAGCGTAACTGGGTGATTATAAAGGTGCTCTACAGGTGTCTCCGATGGTGTTTGTTGAGTTGGCATAGATCGAGATTAGGATTTGTCACTCCGATTGTTGAAGAGGTATCTCTGGTCCCTCTCGGTAATGCACACCACTACAATCCTTGCAAGCAATGTGACTAATGAGTTAGTTGCGGGATGATGCATTATAGAATGAGTAAAGAGACTTACCGGTAACGAGATTGAACTAGGTATTGAGATACCGACGATCGAATCTCGGGCAAGTAACATGCCGATGACAGAAGGAACAACGTATGTTGTTATGCGGTTTGACTGATAAAGATCTTCGTAGAATATGTGGGAGCCAATATGAACATCTAGGTTCCGCTATTGGTTATTGACCGAAGATGCGTCTCAGTCATATCTACATAGTTCTCGAACTCGTAGGGTCTGCACGCTTAACGTTTGGTGACGATCAGTATTATGAGTTTATGTGTTTTGATGTACCAAAGATAGTTACGACTCCCGAATGTGATCACAAACATGACGAGGAGTCTCGAAATGGTCGATACATAAAGATTGATATATTGGACGGCTATATTCGGACACCGGAAGTGTTCCGGGCGACTTAGGAGAAAACCAGAGTGTCGGAGGGTTACTGGAACCAACCCCCCCCCCCCCCGAGGGGGGGGAGAACTAATGGGCCACATGGGCCTTAGTGGAGAGAGAGAGGGCCCGCCAGGGCAGGCCGCGTGCCCCCTCCCCCTCTGGTCCGAATTGGACAAGGGAAGGGGGGAGGCACCCCTGTCGGTGTCAAAACCGGAGGATCTCGGGTAGGGGGTCCCGAACTGTGCGTCTAGGCCGGATGGTAACAGGAGGCAAGGGACACGAAGTTTTACCCAGGTTCGGGCCCTCTTGATGGAGGTAAAACCCTACGTCCTGCTTGATTAATATTGATGATATGGGTAGTACAAGACTAGATCTACCACGAGATCGAAGAGGCTAAACCCTACAAGCTAGCCTATGGTATGATTGTTGTTCTATATGTTGTCCTACGGACTAAAACCCTCTGGTTTATATAGACACCGGAGAGGGTTAGGGTTACACAAAGTCGGTTACAATGGTAGGAGATCCACATATCCGTATCGCCAAGCTTGACTTCCACGCCAAGGAAAGTCCCTCCCGGACACGGGATGAAGTCTTCAATCTTGTATCTTCATAGTCCAGGAGTCCGGCTGAAGGTATAGTCCGGCCATCCGGACACCCCTAATCCAGGACTCCCTCAGTAGCCCCTGAACCAGGCTTCAATGACGACGAGTTCGGCGCGCAGATTGTCTTCGACATTGCAAGGCGGGTTCCTCCTCCAAATACTTCATAGAAGATTTTGAACACAAAGATAGTGTCCGGCTCTGCAAAATAAGTTTCCACATATTTCCATAGAGAGAATAATATTTACGCAAATCTAATCTGCTAACGTATTCCGTAGTGTGACATCGCACCACGGCCAAGCCTTTATTCGAATCGTTTTATTGTCCCACCTCAGCGTGTCATGCGAGGCGGTTTCCTTGGCACGTCTTGTTAAAGCAGAGATCGTGTCCCCTTATTCCGGGATTCTCATCGATACGGGCGTGGGTAACCCAACAGCTTCTAGGACTCCTAGACTATAAGGCAAGCCCAAACGGCCACGGAGAGGACGCTTGATATTCACCCTCTTTATAAAGGGACAAGGCTTTTATTTTTTCCCTCCCGTGCTCAATCGAATCCTTCCCCCACCTCAAGCTCAAACACCCAAAGTTCAGGTCAGGTGCTCTGAACCTTCAATCATGTCCGGATCTAGCCTTCAAGGCCGATGGGTGCCTTCCTCCGTTACGGAAGAAGACATCAAAAAGTTGAGGGAGGCCAGATATCTGACCGCCGAGGTTTTGCATCGGCTGCCTGCCCGAGGGCAGGCCGTCCCCTCCCCCGAACCCAACGAGAACGTCATGTTCGTCTCCCACTTCCTTCGAGGTCTAGGCCTCGCTCTGGATCCTTTTGTCAGGGGTTCGATGTTTTATTACAGGCTAGATTTCCATGATCTAGCTCCGGACTCCTTTCTTCATATCACGACATTTATTGTCGTGTGTGAGGCCTTCCTCCGGGTTACCCCTCACTTTGGCCTGTGGCTCAAGACCTTTGAAGTAAAGCCGAAGATGATCGAGGGGCAACATGCAGCGTGTGGAGGTGCCTCAATATGCAAGATGACGGGAGCTCCATGGCCCAAAGGTTCCATTCCAGAGGTGTCTAAATTGTGGCAACAGGAGTGGTTCTACATCACGGCTCCTCGAAGTGCCAAGTGGGTGGCCGCCCCTGTTTTCCACTCGGGCCCTCCACCACAACTGATGTCATGGATCAGCAGAGGTCTGAGCTGGGGTCCAGCCAAGGACGTGCCTATACTGCAAAGGCGCATTCGAGATCTCCTCAATGGAGATTTTAGTTTGGTTGCGGTAATACAAGTTATGCTGGTTCGTCAAGTCCAGCCTTGCAAACGCCGGCCCCTTCGCTTGTGGGAGTTCAATCCCGAGGGACCGCGTGTCATCCAAAATTTCCTCGGCCTGACGCACAAGGAGATGTACAAGTCATTCTTCGGACCTCAGGTAGAGTGTCCGGAAATCACCGAGGACGTGGGCCTGAGCAGTAACCGCGCCGCCGAACAGGTAAGGAATCTTCCGGCCGAACATACTATCTCTCATTTGTTATTTCTGAGAGTTCGCTTTTTGACCAGGACTGACTAACAAAGGCGAAGTTGATTCGGTGTTCGGCCCCTCTCCCTAAGGGTTTGGACAATCCGGTATTGGAAAAGATGCTCCAGGTCGCACCCTACCCGGAGCCCTTGAAGGAAGATACTGGGAAGGATAATACAGGCGGATGCGGGCCCCCAACGCTGCCCATTCTAACCGAGGGAGCGAGCGTCTCCATGAAGGAAGACGATCGGAGGAGGAAAAGGACTGTGCCCGGGGATTCGAAAGCCGAAGCTTCCAAACGGGAGAAGAAGTCTCCCACAGAGGGTCCTACCTTGGGGGGTGCCTTTGCCGCACAAAGTCCGCGGGGGGGATCAATTCTCCAGTGAGTCGTAAGTGACCCAAAATACTTTAATAGTACAGGTATGCCATCTTTTTCTTCTGAGAAAATAACCACCGCATATATTTTGCAGTTTGGGCCTTAGCCCCTCTCAAATGAGCTCGTCTTCGGGGGATCTTCTTCCAGAGATGATGGAGAGAGAAACGCCTCCTCCGGACTCCACCGCTCCGGAAGCGAGCGACCCCGGAGTGTCGTCGCGAAGGGCCTCTCCGAGTCCGGTGAGGCCAGAAGATAATCCCATTGACCCCCAAAGCTCCCAGTGTTCGGCTCCCAAAGAGAGTGGACAAAAGAGTCCGGCACCGTCTGGTGTGCGATCGGATGTTCTGAGGGAGTTGGTGGGGCGAGCGGCCATCTCAGATGAACACCATGTGCTGATGAATACGGTGATGGAGAGAATCTCGTCCGCCGAAAGCGGATTGCATGAAGCTTTTATGAGTCTACTCACAGGCTTTAAGGTACGTAAAATAATGTATGATAGTCCTGCACATGCTAGGTGTGCCCTGTGTAGATAGTAGCCCCTGAGACTCTGGTTGTCGTCGGAAACGACGATGAACAGAGGATCATATTCCCAGGTAATAACCATACTGCCTCTATGTGCAGGTGATGGAAGCTTCGGTGGCTAGCCGGACTAGCGAGTTTGCCCATTTAAAACGGCAGTTGGATGCGGCAGACGCCGACATCGAGCTTGTTAACAAAAGGCTTGACGAGGCACAGGGTAAGTGTCATTATCTGGTAAACTCCACATAGTAAGAACAACATGATGCCAGTATCTTTAATATGTTGTGACTGCAGATGGAGCTGCCACTGTTGAAGCCTTGCGGGCAGAACTTGCCTGAGCCAAGGAACAAGCGAGGTTTGGTAATGTGGCTGCTTTGAAGGCGGCCAAAGAGTTGAAAGCCGAGAAGGCCGCGCATGGCGAGAGCCGAGATAAGATGGCCAAGATGGCCATAGAATCAAAAGCCGCTGCCGGCCGTTGCCGGGTTCTTGAAAAGGAAAACCTAGTGAAGGCATCGGACCTTGAGAAGGCTGCTGCGACGAGAAAAGACATCCGCTCTGCTATGAGGGCGAAGAAGGAGGAGCTGCGGGAAGCCGGGGATGTTGTAGCTGGGAAATCCTTTATGTTGCGGAGGAAGTTCGGGGATCCATGGTATGCCTCTCTGGATCGGCTGTGGAGTTCGGAGGATGTCTATATGGATTTGGCGGCGAGCGCTGCCGATGCGGCCAAGTACTTCCAGGGTCAGACGGACCATGAAGTAGACCAGCTGTTTTGGACACAATTCCATTCTTCCGAGCGTCCGCTTTCATTGACTGACCAATTAGCCGAATGGGCCGAACTGAATAGGTTGTCCGGACTCGCCATGAGGTCTGTTGTGGATCAGCTATGGCCGGAAAGGCCAAAACCGAACAGCTATTTCAGCTTGGTGCAGCAGTTCCTTGACGTGGTGCCGCGCATTAATGCGATGAAGAGGTCGGCGTGCATAGAGGGCTCACGGATGGCCTTTGCCTGTGTTCAAGCATACTGGGCGGAGATGGATGCTACCACTGTTGCAGCACGGGATTCGGCCATAGGTCGAATGGATGCTGAGCACTACTTTGAAGAAGTTCTTGAGGGTGCTCGTTTGATAGAGACCCAGTGCTTAAAAAATATTATGTTTGAGTGATATGTAATCTCATTGTAAGTGAAATGCTTTTACAAATTTTTATAAGGCTATTTTTATACTTTTGCCTGAAAGTAATATGATGCCTCCTGGGCGGCCGTTTATGTATACATGTGTATAACCTGAAAGATTGCAGCCGTCGGCTTCAACCCCCACACATATAATGTGGAGGTGCTCGCAAAAAACACGCGTTCACACTTAAACCAACGTCTTGGTCCTATTAAGGAGGTGATAGCGGAGCGAGCGAGGCAACTGGACTATAATGCTTTAGCACTTTCACTTAGCCATAGGAGTTTGACAGTGGGACTACTAGATAGCCCCTGGTGGCTCCGCACTCTCCCGATCCCGGGGTGCATACATGCCTGGCCGAAAAATGGCCCTTCGTTAAGGCGGAGGAATTCTATCATTCCAACAGGTCATCGAGTGGTTGACCAGTCTCATGCTATATCATGACAGTCAGTTTTCGGCTTTCTCTACTGAGGTGCTCGTCTGGATGAACCAGGGCACAATAGCAGTAGTTCTCCTGGTGCTACATTAGCCGGTAAAGCGGAACGTAAGGCACCAAAACACAGGAGCCGGGCAAACCCAACATTTGACCAAAGACAATGATTCGGAGCTGATGCATATAGGGCCAAACTCGCGACGCCGAACACTCCCTAAGGTATTCGGTCTTTGTGGTATAAACCGGGCCTAAATAATGGCCTTTGTAAGAAGCCCCTTGTGTCCAGGTACGTGCATTGTTCTGGCGTGGCCACATGCCAAGACGTCAGCATCCTCCTCAACGATGGATATGTATCAACAAGAGACAGTAAAAAAGGTTTACGCAGGGTCTTAATCTAAAAAGAATCCTTGGAGCGGGTCCCTGCTGCACGTCTGCGCTTGTGTCTCCGTTGTGCCGTATCCTGGACGGGTGTAGCACGATGATCGTCTATAAAAGAGAGGAATTTAGGTGAAAAATTTGTCGTGCAAAAAGATAGTTTTTAAAGAAACCATGTACAATTCAAGATGAGAAAAAATTGCCACTTGTCTGCGCGCGTTGAGCCCCTTGTATTGACAAATAGGGGTGTGACCACTTATTCAGTATAAATAGCGGCGCCAGACTTCATTAATTGTGTCTGAGGTCTTGACGACCTATTGGATGCTTTCGCTGGTCCGAGCGCCTTTAGCGTGCGGCTACCAGGGCAGCCGCACTCTCTTCGGCACGCAGAGATCGCTTGATATTTCCGTTCACTGAAATGATGCCACGTGGTCTGGGCATCTTGAGTATGAGGGAGGCGTAGTGTGGTATTGCATTAAAGCGAGCAAAAGCTTCGCGTCCGAGCAGTGCTTGATAACCACTTTGGAACGGAGCAATGTGGAAGGTTAAATGCTCGCGACGGAAGTTATCGGGGGAGCCGAATATAACTTGTAGTAGGAGGGAGCCCGTACAATGAGCCCCTGGGCCTGGCGTTACTCCTTTAAAGGTAGTATTGCTATGGCGAATTTTTGTTGGGTCTAACCCCATCCCGCAGATTGTATCCTGATATATTAGGTTTAGATTGCTGCCACCGTCCATCAAGACTCGTGTGAAGTGATATCCGCCAATTACTGGGTCTAATACCAGGGCAGCCCATCCTGCGCGTCGGATACTTGCTGAGTAATCGCGATGGTCGAAAGTGATCGGTTGAGACGACCAGTGGCAGGACTTCGCGGTGACAGGCACTTGGGTATATTTTCCTGGGAGTGCCGCGTTGTTTTTTCCCTTGATCACGTGTAACACGTTTACTGTTTTGACTTCTAGTGGAAATTTCTTTTGTTCCCCAGTGTCTTGCTTGGGAGGCTCGTCCTCGTCTTCACTTGGTGTATCCTCCCCCTTGTGTACGGCGTTGAGCTTGCCGGACTGCTTGAAGACCCAACATTCTCTGTGGGTATGATTAGCAGGTTTACCAGGGGTACTATGGATCTGACATACTTGATCCAGAATTTTGTTGAGGCTGGACAGTTCATCCCTGGTGCCTTTAGAGGGCGGCTTTTGCTGACCTGGCCGAGAGCTTTTGAATCCGGCGTTTACTGTCGTGCCCTTCGTGTTGTCTTTTTTATTCCGGCGTTTGTTATTGCTGTTGCACCGTGATTTCCCGTTTCCATCTCTAACTTCAGATGTACTTGGGTCGCTAGTGCTGCATCTGGCTAGCCAGCTGTCCTCACCCGCGCAAAAGCGGGCCATGAGGTTTGTTAATGCGGCCATCGTTCTCGGCTTATTTTGGCCGAGGTGTCTGGCGAGCCATTCGTCATGGACGTTGTGCTTAAAAGCTGCCAAGGCTTCGGCGTCCGGACAGTCGACAATCTGGCTCTTTTTAGTAAGAAACTTGTTCCAAAGTTTTCGGGCTGACTCTCCGGGCTGTTGAATTATATGACTCAAATCATCCGCATCCGGAGGTCGGACATAAGTCCCTTGAAAATTTGCCCAAAAGGCGTCTTCGAGCTCTTCCCAATTTCCAATGGAGCTTTCGGGGAGGCCTCTAAGCCAGTGACGAGCTGGCCCTTTGAGCTTGAGGGGTAAGTACTTGATGGCGTGGAGATCATCTCCTCGAGCCATATGGATATGAAGGATGTAGTCCTCAATCCAGACCCCAGGGTCTGTTGTTCCGTCGTATGTCTCTATGTTTACGGGTTTGAATCCCTCTGGAAATTCATGGTCCAGCACCTCATCGGTGAAACATAGGGGGTGTGCGACACCCCTGTAGCTGGGTGTACCGCGTTGTTCGGATATTTGTTGTGTTGCATTGTATGCTAGGGCGCACTTGCGTGGTCCATAGATGGATCTTGTTGCGCCGTTCTTTGGGTGTGAACCCTCGTATGGGTCGCGTGTTGTATTGTGAGTGGCGTTGTATGCCGCTCTGTGTTGATAGAGGCGTCGTTCAAGGGTGGTTGGGGGTAATGGTCCTGGTGCGTGGTGGTTGGTGGCGGCGGCAGTGCTCGGCTCCCCTGGTTGCTGGCGTTGGTGGTGGTGGTGGTGGTGTGTGGGTCCTTCGCATCTTTCAGCAGCTCCTCGCCTTGTGTGTCGGTTGGTCGCCTGCCGGTGGTGGTCGTACGCGTGTTTGGCACGGTCTGGATGAACAGGAGGTAGTGGTCTTCCCTTCAGCAGTGGCCTGTGGCGGGCAGCGAGCGGCGGAGTCAACATCTTCCTTCAAGCGGTCTGGATCTTCATGTCCATGGCAATTGCTGGCGTCGGGTGGCTTCGGCTCTGCCGTTCTGGCTGAGCGATATCTCCGGCGGCTTGATCATTGCTTCTCTTGGTGCTTTGTCCGCTGCTGCCGCTTGTCGTAGTGATTTGGGCTTCTATTTTTCAGTTTTTGATTAAGTCTTTGTCTTTGTATTTTAGCATCATTGTATCCTAGCCGGTTGATGGTTTCATTAATTTAAAGTCGGGCCTTCGTTCCTTTTCTCTAAAATAAAATAAACAGGTTGCACACCCCAGAAGTTAACTATAGCATAAAGGGATTTAGTAGAATAAACCTCTTTGGATTCATACTGTCAAATCAAGGAATTATCACTCTGACTAAAGGAAGTAAGTTTCAGAATATTAACCAAATCAAACCATTGAAGCCTAGAGGAACACTTGAGCTCATGCCCATGCCAAAGATCTGCAATGGTCTTATATTCTTCTCATTCACCAAAACCGGGCCCCCAAATCCCTCGAAATGGCCATGCTTTCACGAGAAGGTGCCAGAACCGGGCGTCGAATTTAGACCTGAGCACCGTGCCCACCGTCCTCGCGCCCGAGAACGTTCCGCCCAGCTGCCGGGACATCTCCCTGCCCATGGCAGCCATCCTCGGGTGGTCTCCGGCGTCCATGCCGCTGAACGCGAACGCCTTGAAGTAGTACCAGTACTCCTCCTGCGGCAGCGGGCTCAGCACCACGGGGTCCACCGTACCGAGCCACGCGTGGTCGGCGTCGCAGCTCGTGAGCAGGAGCTTGCTCCCGGCTGCCAAGGTGCAGGCGGTGGGTGACGCGGCGAGCGCGCTCCACGCCGACGAGTCGATGGGCCACGCGTCCTCGAAGATGAGGAGCGATCTCCGCGCGGCGAACCTCTCCTTCCCAAGGATGCTGCGCACGCCGGCGAGGTACTCGGCGCCGTCGCTCGCCCACATGGTCTGGCCCGGGCGCCCGCCCTCCCTGATGACATGGTGCAGCTCGAAGCACTCGACGACGGAGAAGCGGCCGCGCACGCGCTCGTCGTCGCAGGCGTGCTTGACGAGCGTGGTCTTTCCGGCCTTGATCTGGCCGATGATGGGGAGGACGCTTAGGTACGGAGGAGGACCGGCAGGGGACGACTGCAGCAAGAAATTGACCACGCGTTCCGTCTCTACGTGCCGCCCGAACACGCACCGGTCCATGTACAGGGTGGTGGTCACCGGCCGGCGCACCCGCCGTGGGTACCCCTGCACCAGCAGCACGAACCCTCGCATGCAGTCGCGGGTCAGGCTCTCCAGATCCTCGATGGCAGCCTCGAGTTTGTCGCCGTGGTTGTCCCGGCCGAAGACCATGCCTGTGACGCGGAGACGCTTGGCGCCGTTGAACGGCGAACAGAGCGCAAAGGAGCGTCGACGGTCGACAACGTCGTCGTTATCGTCCATGGCAACGTCGAGGTCCATCTCCTCGAGGGCGAAGCGGCCACGGTACATGCCATCGGTGAGCTCCTTGAGTTGAGAGAGGAGGTGGTCGTTGGTGATGTGCCGCCCCTCCGCCTCCTCCACCGTGCCACCGATGGTCAGGAGGAGCCGCTCCAGCCTACGCCGGTGCGCTTCCCCCCTACTGGCTAGCCGAGGGAAGTTGCCGAGCACGAAGGAGAAGAGCCTGGAGAGAAGCTCGGACAGAGCAGCGGGAAGAACCACTTCCTTGGCGAAATCCATCTTGATTCACCAAATTGGAATTAAGCCACGCGGAGTAGGAGACTTCTACGGTAGAAAACTCTGCCGTGTCTACGGGGCATTGTTGACCATCAAGATTACTCGAATGGCATGATGACAGTGATTGTTGTAGAATGCTTCTCAGTTTCTGCCGCGCGACAAAACCAGCAGATTGGTGACCGGTGAGGGTGGTTTTTCTAGCGTCCGGTTTCTACAGCGTAGTTGGATGCCACACATTTATTTTAAACGGGGATGTGTGCGGGTATTGTTTTATTATGGAAATAATACACTTTGTGTAATATTAGTGAAAAATTTTATTATAAAACTTGGCTTGTATATTTCGGTGATGTACTTCCTCAAATGTCCGAGGTCTTCATGAGCAACCAAGTTGGATACACACTCACTTAGTTTTTAATTTGAGCTTTTCATACACTTATAACTCTTAGTGCATCCGTTGCATGACAATCCCTACTCCCCGCATTAATATCAATCGTTGAACATCTCCATAGCCTGTTGATTAGCCGTGTCGATGCGAGACTATATTCCTTTTTGACTTTTCCTTATTGATATGTATCACCACATTCTATTTCATCCATAGTGCTATATCCACGGCTCACGCTTATATATTGCATGGTGGTTGAAAAAATTGAAACGCATTAAAAAGTATGAACCAATTCCTCGGCTTGTCATCGGCATTGTACATGATTAATATTCTGTGTTATGAATACCATGATAAGGCTATATGATTTTGTAGGGATAACGTTTTTTAGCATTTTTATTCTAAAAGGCATGATTGTTTATGTTATGGCCGAGTATTGATGTTTTTATATCAAATTGTAGACTATTTTACTTTGATTCACTCGTTTATTAATATTTGTATCGTAAAGAGATTACATGACGAACATGTTAGGTAACATTCCACATCAAAAATTCTGGTTTTTATCATTTTCCTCTTCGAGGATGAGCATGAATTAAGCTTGGGGATGCTGATACATCTCTAACACCGGCATTATAGTATTAATCTTGGATGTTTTATATGCATTTATATCAATTTTTGGGACTAACCTATTAATTCAGTGTCCAGTGTCAGTTACTGTTTTCTGTTTGTTTTTAGTCTTCCAGAAAATCAATATCAAACGAAGTTCAGACGCTATGAAACTTTTTGGCATTTTTTTCTGGACATAAGTGACCCTAGAAGTTTCGGCAGGAGACCAGAGGATGTATGAGGAGACGACAAGGCAACCCGGCGCGCACTGGGGGCGCGCCCTCTTGCCTTGTTGGCCCCTGGAGGCTCTATCTGACCTAATTGGACGTATATAAACGGGTTTGCTATTTTCAGT
Source organism: Triticum monococcum (assembly GCA_034509565.1). Classification (NCBI taxonomy): domain Eukaryota; kingdom Viridiplantae; phylum Streptophyta; class Magnoliopsida; order Poales; family Poaceae; genus Triticum; species Triticum monococcum. The sequence continues at coordinate 82,673,915 of CM067843.1, forward strand.
CGACTGATTTTCAATTCGCTTTCATTCAAATTGTTGGCCGCTTGATCTTGTGCAGAGATTCACGCTGGAGCTCGCTATTTTCGGGACGGTTTTCTCATGTCGGGCGCACTTCTACTTTTGGGTCAGCCCGTTACTGCACATGTCGGGGGTGCTGTCTTCTTTGGGCAGAAAGAGAGAGGAGGGAGAGGAGAGAGCTACAGAAGCAGAGCGGAAGAGGCGATTCCTTTGCAATTTTGTTCATAGTCCATGGCTAGCTCTGCCTCTCCCCGAGCTTGATGTGCTTTCGTGGAACTTGTCTTCCCCTTTCCCCCTTTTCGATTTCATGTTTCTGTGCTCATGTCCCGTCCAGATCTTCCATCATTTTCTTAGATGCAGGTGTATGTCTAGATGTAGAGGTTGATGAATACGTAGGTGCAGATGTTATGATTTGATTTTGCCATGGCATTTGATGATGTTGCATCAGCTTGAATTCCAACGGCGTTTGTTGTAGATGGAGATAGTCGATTCGTTGGCTCTCCTTGATTGTTGCATATGTAGCTTTTAATCTGGATGTGGCAATGTACCCCCTTGTCATTTCTTATATTTTACCGTCGTTCGTTTTGACATCCCCCCTGTGTAACGACCTCAATGCGGCTATATCTCCTACACGTCGAAGCACGACTTAGAGGCATAACTACATTGAAAGCAATGTCACAAGTGAGGTAATCTTCGCAAACAACCCATGCAATGTAAATAAAGGGGAAAAGATACATAGTTGGATTACACTCGCCACGTCACACAAATACATAAATAGCATTACATTCATCCAATACACTCATGGTCCGACTACGGTACCAAAATAAAGATCAACCCCCAAATGTGACAAAGTCCCCGATCGCCCCAACTAGGCATCACTACTGATCATCTGGGAAAGACACATAGTAACGGCGAGAGTCTTCATCGAACTCCCACTTGAGCTCGGTCATGTCATCTGGTACGGTATCATCGGTCCCTGCATCTGGTTTTGAAAGGAATCTGTGAGTCACGGGGACTCAGCAATCTTACACCCTCGCGATCAAGACTATTTAAGCTTATAGGTAAGGTAAGGTATGAGGTAGAGCTGCAGCAAGCGACTAGCATATATGGTGGCTAACATATTCGCAAAAGAGAGCGAGAAGAGAAGGCAAAAGCACGATCGAACAACTATGATCAAGAAGTGATCCTAGAACAACCTACGTCAAGCATTACTCCAACACCGTGTTCACTTCCCGGACTCCGCCGAGAAGAGACCACCACGGTTACACACGCGGTTGGAGCATTTTAATTAAGTTAAGTTTCATGTTATCTACAACTGGACATTAATAAATTTCCATCTGCCCATAACCGCGGGCACGGCTTTCAAAAATTCAAATCCCTGCAGGGGAGTCCCAACTTAGCCCATCACAAGCTCTCACATTCAACGAAGGATATTCCTTCTCCCAAGACAATCCGATCAGACTCGGCATCCCGATTACAAGACATCCTCGACAATGGTAAAACAAGTCCAGCAACACCGCCCGAATGTGCCGACAAATCCCAATAGGAGCTGCACATATCTCGTTCTCATGGCACACTCAGATGAACACTACGTACAACTAAAACCAACCCTCAAGTTTCCCCGAGGTGGCGCTGTAAGTGGCTCTGTTTGGACCAACACTCAGGAGCACTAGCCCGGGGGGTTTAAATAAAGATGACCCTTGGGATCCGAAAACCCAAGGGAAAAAGTGGCTAGGTGGCAAATGGTAAAACCAAGGTTGGGGATTACTGGAGGAGTTTTATTCAAGGCGAACTGTCAAGGGGTTCCCATTATAACCCAACCGTGTAAGGAACGCAAAATCCGGGAACATGACACCGATATGACGGAAACTAGGGCGGCAAGAGTGGAACAAAACACTAGGCATAAGGCCGAGCCTTCCACCCTTTACCAAGTATATAGGTGCATTAAGATAAACAAGATAATATTGTGATATCCCAACAATAAACAATGTTCCAACAAGGAACGATCTCCAATCTTCACCTGCAACTAGCAACGCTATAAGAGGGGCTGAGCAAAGCGGTAAGATAGCCAAACAACGGTTTGCTAGGACATGGTGGGTTAGAGGTTTGACATTGAAATTTGGGAGGCATGATAAGCAAGTGGTAGGTATCATATCATAGGCATAGCAAAAGAGCGAGCATCTAGCAAGCAAAGATAGAAGTGATTTCGAGGGTATGGTCATCTTGCCTGCAAAATTCTCAGAGTTGACTTGATCCTCATAAGCGAACTCAACGGTCTCCTCGTTCACGAACTCGTCTCCCGGCTCTACCCAAACAAGAACAACAAGCAAAAGGAGCACAATCAACCACATGCAATGCTTAAGCAACATGATGCAAACATGGTATGATATGCGGGATGCGGTATGTGATGCATATGCATGATTTGCAAAGGAATGAAAGAACCTGGCCTCAACATGGAAATCCAAGAGTGCCACTGGAAAGGTGAGGTGATTTCGGTTGAAATCGATATAAAGATCACCGGAATCGGATGCACGGTTTGGAAATGGCAAGCAAAACAAATATGGCACCGGTCTGCGATAATCAGCAAGTAGCCATGTAAATGCAACAAGATAAATATGCTACAGCCCTCAAACATGACAACACAATACATGGCAGGGATCCACTCATGATGCTTGACAAAAGATGAACACTGAGCTACAGCTAATACATCTATTAACAGGTTCAAAGAAGCATGGCAAAAGTGCAAATGATAACAGGTTTCAGACTTAGTGAAATTAACACAAGTCTGGAATTTATCATCAAGAAGCAATCTTTAGAGCATGAAAACTACATGCTACAGGAACTTAACATGGCAAGGCAAGGCATCGCATGAAGCTACTCAAAGCACTTAAGAAAAGTCCCTTAGTGACCTTGAGCCAAAAGGGATCAGAAAATACAATTGCAAGCATGTGAACATAGCAAAAACACAAACAGATTCAGACTTAGTGAAAAACTGAAGCATGCAAAACAGTTAACGAGTAGGCATGTTTACGAGCTCGATGCACTCACTACAGAGCATGGCATGACAAACTAAGCATACACCCATCAAGAAGACATGGCATAGAAGCTAGACATGGCAAGAACAACAACATAGCATGCACGGATCAATAGCAACATCCTCGGCAAAATCGCTAAACATGTCAATAATCTGCCAGGATCACTTTATAGCAAAAGTATAGCTCGATTGACTCAAGCTAGGGTGCTCCATAAATGCAAACAAAGACATAGATGGATATAGAACCAGAATATTAACAAAACATCCTTACTGATCATCCTCAAAAGAGGCACGGATCACTAGGAAACAACATGAACATGTGGCATAACAACAAAATCATGACAAGGACTTGGTGAAATTCTAAGTCCCTGAAATCAGCATCAATGATTACGCTACTTTGCATGCTTGTGCTAGTCACCACAAATATCACAAAAATACATGGCAAGCACCTCTGTAAAGATAACATGGCATATAACAAAACAGATGTAGAGCTCACGATCATAGCATGCACACATTAATCATGGCAAAAATGACAAAAGTCCATTTGCTGAAACAGATCTGATAAATTCATCACATAGCCCTCTTCCAACAGCATTTCGGGCATCAAGATGAGCTCAAATGAAAATGATGCAATGAGATGAAATAATGTACTCGTCGAGGCGAGCATTTTGATATGCTATACGCACGAATTGGAGCTGCGGATGCAAAGTTATGGCATGTCAAAGATAGAAAAAATGCTAGGATTTGAGGACGAAAAAGTCAACCTCCCGATCCAGATCTGGATCTGGCGTGGGTACTATAGCTGCACGGATCATGAGGTTCGTCGGCGACGAAGAACGGCGCAGCGGCCGGAGTAGCGAGGGAGGCCGGAGGCCGCGGTGGAGGAGGCGAGGAGGGCCGCGGTGGCCGAAGCGGTGGCCGGCGCCGGGCGCGGTTGCCGGCGGCGAGGGGCGCGCCGAGGCGAGGCTTGCCGCGGGCGAGCTCCGGCGGCTGGATCTGCGGCGGCGGGGCGGATCGACGCCGGCGGACGGCGGAACGGCGTCGGGGACGAAGGCGCGGACGGCGGGGATCGGGCGCGGGCGCGGGGAGGCGAGGGCCTCGGGCGGCGGCGGCTCGGGCTGGGGGGGCTCGCCTGGGCCCGGGCGGGCCGGTGCGGGCGAGGCGGTGATGTGGTCTACCCGGGACAGGTGGCGGCTCCGGGTTGGTCGGCGGAGGCGGTGGACGTGTCCGGTTGCGGCCGGACGTGTCCGATGATGTGCGAGGTGATTTTCTAGGGTTTGGAAGGAGGGGATCCGGGATTTTCGAGGAGGGGTCTATATATAGGGGTAGAGGGAGCTAAGAAGCTCCAAATGAGGTGTGGTTTTCGGCCACGCGATCGTGATCGAACGCTCTAGATGATGGAGAGGGTTTATGTGGGTTTTGGGCCAGTTTGGAAGGGTGTTGGGCTGCAACACACACGAGGCCTTTTTGGTCCCTTGGTTAACCGTTGGAGTATCAAACGAAGTCCAAATGGCATGAAACTTGACAGGCGGTCTACCGGTAGTAAACCAAGGCCGCTTGGCAAGTATCGATACAATCAGAAAACGTTTAACCCCCACACACGAAAAGAGGTAGAAAGGACCACCGGAGGAGATAGGAGCGCCGGAATGCAAAACGGACAACGGGGAAAATGCTCGGATGCATGAGACGAACACGTATGCAAATGCAATGCACGTGATGACATGATATGAGATGCATGACAAAGACAACAACACACGGAGACAAAAACCCGACAACGAGGAAAATAATATAACTTAGACCGGAAACGGCAAGAGTTGGGATACATATAAGGTAAATTACATCCGGGGTGTTACAACACTCCACCACTACGAAAGGATCTCGTCCTGAGATCTATGACTGGAAAAACTCCGGGTACTCAGAACGGAGGTGATCCTCACGTTCCCAGGTGGCTTCACGGTCGGAATGATGTGACCACTTGACTTTGAGGAATTTGATTGACTTGTTGCGAGTCTTGCGCTTAGTTTCCTCAAGGATAGCAACTGGGTGCTCACGATAAGAAAGGTCTTCTTGGAGACCTATGTCTTCGAAGTTGACGGTGCGGTCAGGGGTCTTAAAGCACTTGCGGAGCTGAGAGACATGAAACACGTCGTGCACATTTGCAAAGTTGGAGGGAATCTCGAGTTGATAGGCGAGATCGCCTCTCTTGCTGACGATCTTGAAAGGACCCACGTATCTAGGGGCAAGCTTCCCTTTGATACCGAAGCGACAAGTACCTTTCATTGGAGAGACGCGGAGGTAAACATGGTCTCCGATCTCGAAAGCCAAATCATGATGCTTACTATCATAGTAGCTCTTCTGGCGCGATTGCACAGCTTTGAGATTATCTTGAATGACTTTGCACGTCTCTTCTGCCTCTATGATCAAGTCATTGCCAAGAAATTGACGTTCACCGGTCTCTGACTAGTTAAGAGGAGTACGTCACTTCCTGCCATAGAGAATTTCAAATGGGGCCTTGCCCAAACTCACTTGAAAGCTGTTGTTGTAGGAGAACTCAGCATATGGAAGACAATCTTCCCACTTCATACCAAAAGAGATAACGCAAGCCCTGAGCATATCCTCAAGGATCTGGTTGACACGCTCGACTTGGCCACTAGTTTGGGGATGAAAAGCTGTGCTGAAACGGATGTTGGTGCCCATGGCCTTCTGGAAAGAATCCCAAAACTTCGAGATGAAGATGCTACCACGATCTGAAGAAATCAACTGCGGAATGCCGTGCAGAGAGACAATCCGAGAGGTATATAGCTCTGCCAATTGAGCTGTTGTGATGGATTCTTTGATAGGCAGAAAGTGAGCCACTTTAGTGAGTTTGTCGATGACAATGAAGATAGCATCATTGCCACGCTTGGACTTTGGAAATCCAGTCATGAAGTCCATCTCAATGTGGTCAAACTTCCATTCTGGAATGGCAAGAGGTTGGAGGAGACCAGCTGGTCGTTGGTGTTCTGCCTTCACTCTTCTGCAAACATCACATTCATTCACGAACTGAGCAATCTCACGCTTCATTCGAGTCCACCAATACGACTGCTTGAGGTCATGGTACATCTTTGTACTTCCAGGGTGAATAGAGAGGAGTGAATTGTGAGCCTCGTTCATAATGACTTTACGAAGGTCACCTTTAGGCACAACAATGCGATCCTCGAAGAATAGAGTATCCTTGTCATCAAGGCGATAGCACTTGTACTTGGGTTGACTCTTGGCAATCCCAATCTTCACCTTCTTCACCATAGCATCAAGAAGTTGAGCCTCGCGAATCTGATCTTCCAAAGTAGGAGAGACTTGAAGGTTGGCAAGGAAACCTTGAGGAACAACTTGTAGATTGAGTTTGCGGAAAGCTTCACAAAGCTCGGGTTGGTAAGGCTTGAGAATCAGACTGTTGTAGTAAGCCTTCCTGCTCAATGCGTCAGCAATTACATTGGCCTTGCCTGGAGTATATTCGATACTCGGATTATACTCTTGAATCATTTCGACCCAATGAGTCTGCCTGAGGTTGAGATTAGGCTGAGTGAAGATGTACTTGAGACTCTTGTGGTCAGTGAAGATGTCCACTTTTCGTCCCAATAAGAGATGTCTCCAAGTTAAAAGAGCATGCACAACTGCCGCCAACTTGAGGTCATGAGTGGGGTAGTTCTTCTCGTTGGGCTTCAACTGGCGAGAGGTATAGGCCACAATTTTCTTCTCTTGCATCAACACTGCACCAAGACCTTGAAGAGAGGCATCGCAGAAGACCTCGAACGGTTTGGATTCATCAGGAGGAGTCAGAACTGGAGCAATGACTAATTTCTCTTTCAGGGTGTTGAAAGCGATGTCACATTCAGGAGACCAAACGTACTTCACGTGCTTCTGGAGAAGGTTGGAAAGAGGCTTCGCGATCTTTGAAAAGTTCTCAATGAACCTTCGACAATAGCTTGCGAGACCAAGGAAGCTACAGAGTTGCTTCACGTTCTGAGGTGGTTTCCAATTCACAATTGCAGACACCTTCTCAGGATTCACCTCTATGCCCTTGGCAGAGATGATATGCCCAAGGTAGAGAACCTCATCGAGCCAAAACTCGCACTTTGAAAACTTGGCATAGAACTGATGTTCTATGAGCTTATCTAGCACCAAACGCAAGTGCTTGGCATGATCTTCCTTGTTCTTGGAAAAGACCAAAATGTCTCCGAGGTAGACCAAGACGAAGTCATTTGTGTAGGGGTTGAAGATGAAATTCATCATGCGAGAGAAAGTCGGAGGAGCGTTGGCGAGACCAAAAGACATGACAGTGTATTCATATGAACCATAGCTTGTTCTGAATGCTGTCTTGGGGATATCCTCTTCACGAATGCGAATCTGATGATAGCCCATACGGAGATCAAGCTTGGAGAATACTTGAGCACCTTTGAGTTGTTCAAACAGCTCGTTGATGTTGGGAAGTGGGTACTTGTTCTTTATAGTCTTCTTGTTCAATGGACGATAGTCAACACAAAGTTGGTCCGTTCCATCCTTCTTCTTTACAAAAAGAACTCCACAACCCCACGGAGAAGAACTAGGTCGGATGAGACCCATTCGCTCTTGAATAACGAGTTGCTTCTTCAGCTCCTTCAACTCTTCAGGTCCAAGCTTGTAAGGACGTTTGCAAACAGGTTCCGTGCCAGGCTCAAGATCGATGACGAAGTCAACTGGCCGGTGCGCAGGCATTCTTGGAAGCTCTTCTGGAAAGACGTCTTGATATTCGCAAATGACTGGAATTTAAGAGATGGCATCCAGTTCACCCTTCTCATTGAGAGAAAACAGACGGATGATATCATCATTAGCGGCAAAGACAATTACATCCTCAGACGAATGAGTCAATTGAATCTGTCTGGCAGCACAATCAAGGTGAGCCTTGTGCTTAGAAAGCCAATCCATTCCAAGAATAAGATCAATATCCGAGTTACCAAGGACCACTGGAGAGGACAGAAACTTATAGTCACCCAATGTGATGGAAACATCCGGGACGCAATTGTTAGATGTCATTTGCTTGCCTGGGGACACAATCTTCAACGGGAAGGAATCCTTTCAGTCACAAAATCATGCTTGGCAACAAATGGTCTTGAAATAAAAGAAAGCGATGCACCAGTGTCAAAAAGAACTTTTGCAAGAACATCGTTAACAGGAAGGTTACCCATAATCACATCTGGCGAGTCCTCTGCCTGAGCTACGTTCAACAAGTTGACCTTGGCGTGCTTGGGGTTATGCTTGACCACTGCGGTACTTGCCGATCTCACAGGAGGAGGAGGAGGAAGACGCCTCTGATTGAAGCATTTGTTGGCATAGTGACCCTTTTGTTGGCACTTGTTGCATGTGACCTCCGAGAGCGGACGGTGATACGAAGCACTTGATCTTGGAGCTTGAGACGAAGTCTTGTTCTGAAAGCCAGGGTTGGGTGGGTGGGAAGATCCATTGCCACCTTTGCTCTTCTGCTGATAAGGCTGACGGAACGGAGGAGGAGGAAGCCAATACTTTTGTTGCTTAGCCACTTGAGTTGAGGAAGGAGTTGCATCTCTGACTCGCTTCTTGGAAGCAACGCACTTTAGTTGAGTAGTCTCTTGCTTCATTGCCATGTTGTAAAACTCATCGTACTTCTTGGGCTTAAAAAGGACGAGAGCTAGCTGGAGTTCTTCTCTGAGAGCACCCCTGAACTGGTATATCATGCTCTTCTCGTCAGGGACGTCTTGCTTAGCAAAACGGGCGAGCTTCCGAAACATGATGTTGTACTGGTAAACAGACATAGTTCCTTGCTTCAGGTTGTGGAATTCCTCATGCTTGCTCTCAACCACACTCTGAGGAATATGATGAGCTTTGAAGTCTTGACGGAATTCATCCCAGGTAATCACACGGCCTCCTCTGGAATCTTTGTACTGCTGAAACCGTTCTGCAGCTTGGTCTTTGAGTTGGAAGGAGGCAAACTTGACAAAGTCCTCAGGCCTGACGTTGCTGCACTCGAAATGCTTGCATATGTCCATGAGCCAATCATCAGCGTCTGTTGCCTCAACACAATTGTTGAAGGTCTTTGGCTGGTTAGCAAGGAACTAGTTGAGTGTAGCAAACTGATTCTGATTGTTGCCATGGCCATGGTTCCCTTGGTTGCGCTCTTGAAGAAGTTGCATGATCAGCTGCTGTTTGCATTGGTAGCGGCCATCACAGCTTGCCATGCCTCCGGAGGTGGAGGTGGTGGTGGCGGATCAGGATTCGGAGTCGTGCGCGTTGGAGGAGCCATCCTGAAGAGGGTGACATCCGTCAGCATATTGACAGGCAAATATTCAAGCTGAATCGAACGGATTGAAATTGCAACATATAGTCTTCACATTCGAACAAAATGAACGAATGCATTCCAATTGAAATGGTCACATTTCCATAAATTGAGAAGCCACTTAGAATTGAGGTAGAAGAATAAAAAAACAAGGTACGGACAAGAACAAATAATTGGTGAGGATTACCCAATCCCAAACCAAATATCCGCGGAAGAAGAACTAGAGCTACAAGAATTCCCACCTATGAAACTCCCGAACATTTCCGGTTATGCAATCAGGTGTTGGGGATACAGGGGAAGCATAATATCTCACCCAAATCTAGCAAATCCTACATCCAGCTGTATCCATCCTTCAACACATAACCGAGAAACCTTCGGAAATCATCTACCTCAACCTTCGAAAAGCATCCATTATACAAGTTATGGCAATACTCCCGAACTCCCGCCCCAGTACTGGGTGGCGTCGAGGTTATCTCACCAACAACTGCATAAAAGAGATTTTCGATGTCGGCGAAACTCAGGTATTCCAGAATCTCAACGATAAAATTGCGACGACAACACCTCGGAGATCAACTCCCCGGGACACTGCCACAAGCCCTAAATGACAGGAGGCACCAAGAACAATGTTCTCGTCACAAAACCATCGGAACGATTCCAAGATACCCGCATGATCTTAAAAAAAGTTAGTGAAATTTGAGAAGAGAAGAGTCAAAACTCTACGTCAGGATGCCTTACCAGAGCGATGAAGGGACTGGGGAGTAAAAAGAATTCCTAACTCTCCGATATATATAATCCTAAATGACTCAAAACATTTTTCTAGACTCAACAACGCCAACGATTCGATCGAGCAGGGGGCTCCTAAGGTCGGGGAAGGCTCAGATTACCAACCTGTAACGCCCTCGATGCGGCTATATCTCCTACGTGTCAAAGCACGACTTAGAGGCATAACCGCATTGAAAGCAATGTGGCAAGTGAGGTAATCTTCGCAAACAACCCATGTAATATAAATAAAGGGGAAAAGATATATAGTTGGCTTACACTCGCCATGTCACACAAATACTTAAATAGCATTACATTCATCCAGTACACTCATGGTCCGACTACGGTACCAAAATAAAGATCAACCCCCAAATGCGACAAAGTCCCCGATCGCCCCAACTGGGCACCACTACTGATCATCTGGGAAAGACACATAGTAACGGCGAGAGTCTTCATCGAACTCCCACTTGAGCTCGGTCATGTCATCTGGTACGGTATCATCGGTCCCTGCATGTGGTTTTGAAAGGAATATGTGAGTCATGGGGACTCAGCAATCTCACACCCTCGCGATCAAGACTATTTAAGCTTATAGGTAAGGTAAGGAATGAGGTGGAGCTGCAGCAAGCGACTAGCATATATGGTGGCTAACATATTCGCAAAAGAGAGCGAGAAGAGAAGGCAAAAGCACGGTCGAAAAACTATGATCAAGAAGTGATCCAAGAACAACCTACGTCAAGCATTACTCCAACACAGTGTTCACTTCCCGGACTCCGCCGAGAAGAGACCATCATGGTTACACACGTGGTTGGTGCATTTTAATTAAGTTAAGTTTCATGTTATCTACAACCGGACATTAACAAATTCCCATCTGCCCATAACCACGGGCATGGCTTTCGAAAGTTCAAATCCCTGCAGGGAGTCCCAACTTAGCCCATCACAAGCTCTCATGGTCAACGAAGGATATTCCTTCTCCCAAGACAATCCGATCAGACTCGGCATCCCGGTTACAAGACATCCTCGACAATGGTAAAACAAGTCCAGCAACACCGCCCGAATGTGCCGACAAATCCCGATAGGAGCTGCACATATCTCGTTCTCAGGGCACACTCAGATGAACACTATGTACAACTAAAACGAACCCTCAAGTTTCCTCGAGGTGGCAGTGCAAGTGGCTCTGTTTGGACCAACACTTAGAGGAGCACTGGCCCGGGGGGTTTAAATAAAGATGACCCTTGGGCTCCGGAAACCCAAGGGAAAAAGAGGCTAGGTGGCAAATGGTAAAACCAAGGTTGGGCATTGCTGGAGGAGTTTTATTCAAGGCGAACTGTCAAGGGGTTCCCATTATAACCCAACCGTGTAAGGAACGCAAAATCCGGGAACATAACACCGATATGACGGAAACTAGGGCGGCAAGAGTGGAACAAAACACTAGGCATAAGGCCGGGCCTTCCACCCTTTACCGAGTATATAGGTGCATTAAGATAAACAAGATAATATTGTGATATCCCAACAATAAACAATGTTCCAACAAGGAACGATCTCCAATCTTCACCTGCAACTAGCAACGCTATAAGAGGGGCTGAGCAAAGCGGTAACATAGCCAAACAACGGTTTGCTAGGACGTGGTGGGTTAGAGGTTTGACATGGAAATTTGGGAGGCATGATAAGCAAGTGGTAGGTATCGTAGCATAGGCATAGCAAAAGAGCGAGCATCTAGCAAGCAAAGATAGAAGTGATTTCGAGGGTATGGTCATCTTGCCTGCAAAATTCTCATTGTTGACTTGATCCTCATAAGCAAACTCAATGGTCTCCTTGTTCACGAACTCGTCTCCCGGCTCTACCCAAACAAGAACAACAAGCAAAAGGAGCACAATCAACCACGTGCAATGCTTAAGCAACATGATGCAAACATGGTATGATATGCGGGATGCGGTATGTGATGCATATGCATGATTTGCAAAGGAATGAAAGAACCTGGCCTCAACATGGAAATCCAAGAGTTCCACTGGAAAGGTGAGGTGATTTCGGTTGAAATCGATATAAAGATCACCGGAATCGGACGCACGGTTTGGAAATGGCAAGCAAAACAAATATGGCACCGGTCTGCGATAATCAGCAAGTAGCCATCTAAATGCAACAAGATAAATATGCTACAGCCCTCAAACATGACAACACAATACATGGCAGGGATCCACTCATGATGCTTGACAAAATATGAACACTGAGCTACAGCTAATACATCTATTAACAGGTTCAAAGAAGCATGGCAAAAGTGCAAATGATAACAGGTTTCAGACTTAGTGAAATTAACACAAGTCTGGAATTTATCATCAGGAAGCAATCTTTAGAGCATCAAAACTACATGCTACAGGAATTTAACATGGCAAGGCAAGGCATGGCATGAAGCTACTCAAAGCACTTAACAAAAGTCCCTTAGTGAGTGATGGAGTCCTGGATTAGGGGGTGTTCGGGTAGCCGGACTCCAGGACTATGAAGATACAAGATTGAAGACTACGTCCCGAGTCCGAATGGGACTTTCCTTGGCGTGGAAGGCAAGCTTGGCGATGCGGATATTCAAGATGTCCTACCATTGTAACCGACTCTATGTAACCCTAACCATATCCGGTGTCTATATAAACCGGAGGGTTTTAGTCCGTAGGACAACTTCATCAACTCCATAGACAGCAATCATACCATAGGCTAGCTTCTAGGGTTTAGCCTCCTTGATCTCATGGTAGATCTACTCTTGTACTACCCATATCATCAATATTAATCAAGCAGGACGTAGGGTTTTACCTCCATCGAGAGGGCCCGAACCTGGGTAAAACATCATGTTCCCTGTCTCCTGTTACCATCCGGCCTAGATGCACAGTTCGGGACCCCCTACCCGAGATCCGCCGGTTTTGACACTGACATTGGTGCTTTCATTGAGAGTTCCTCTGTGTCGTCGCCATTAGGTCCGATGGCTCCTTTGATCATCAACAACGATGCGGTCCAGGGTGAGACTTTTCTCCCCGGACAGATCTTCGTCTTCGGCGGTTTCGCTCTGCAGGCCAATTCTCTTGGCCACTTGGAGCAGATCGAAAGCTACGCCCCTGGCCATCAAGTCAGGTTTGGAAGCTTAAACTACACGGCTGACATCCGCGGAGACTTGATCTTCGACGGGTTCGAGCCACGGCCAGGCGCGCCGCACTATCTCGAGGGGCATGATCTAGCTCTGCCTCCGGACAGTGTCTTGGAGGCCGCTCACGCATCGGTTCCGACCTCTAACTCGGAGCCAATTGCGCCAATCGAGGACGAGCGGTTGGACGCCACCTCGGGGGCTGCGATCTCAAAGGCGATCGAGCCGAACGCTAGCCCCGCACTCTGCATGACCCATGACTCCGAGGATCCGGACTCCTCCCCGGACTCCGAACCCCCCGTGCCCCTGCCGATCGAATCCGATTGGGCGCCGATAATGGAGTTCACCGCCGCAGACATCTTTCAGCACTCGCCTTTTGGCGTCATCCTGAATTCTCTTAAGTCTCTCTCTTTATCAGGAGAGCCCTGGCCAGATTACGGTCAGCGAGGATGGGATGCGGACGATGAAGAAATTCAAAGCCCACCCACCACCCACTTTGTAGCCACTGTCGACGATTTAACTGACATGCTTGACTTCGGCTCCGAAGACATCGACGGTATGGACGACGATGTAGGAGACGAACAGGAACCAGCACCTGTAGGGCGCTGGAAGGCCACCTCGTCATATGACATATATATGGTGGACACTCCAAAAGATGGAGATGGCGATGGAACAGTGGGGGATGACACCCCCAAGAAACAGCCAAAGCGCCGGCGTCAGCGGCACCGCTCTAAATCCCGCCAAAGCAAAAATGGTGATTCTGGCACGGGAGATAATACTACCCCGGATAGCGCCGAAGAACACCCACCTCAGCAAGATTCGGCACAGGAAGATGGAGAAGCCAGCCCTCATGAGAGAGCGGCAGACCAAGAGGTTGAGGATGATAACTATATGCCTCCCTTCGAAGACGAGGCAAGCCTCGATGACGACGAATTCGTCATACCGTCAGACCCCGCCGAACAAGAGCGTTTTAGACGCAGGCTTTTAGCCACGACAAGCAGCCTCAAGAAAAAGCAGCAGCAGCTTAGAGCTGCCCAAGATTTGCTAGCTGACAGATGGACTGAAGTCCTTGCGGCCGAAGAGTATGAACTCGAACGCCCCTCCAAGAGTTACCCAAAGCGCAGGCCGCTACCCCGATCAGAGGAGGAAGCACCTACATCACCAGCGCATGACATGGCAGACCAGCCACCTCGCGGCCGCGACAGAGAGGTCTCTTGGCCCTCCACCCAAGTCACGCCCCGACGCCGCTCAACTAAGGCACGGGAAAATGCGCCAGACCTGCGAGACGTACTGGAGGACAAGGCAAGACAAACAAGATCGATCTACGGATCACGCAGGCGCCCTACAGCACGTGACGATGATCTTCACTCCGGATACAACAAATCCCGCCGGGTCGAACACAACAGACATAGCTCTTCCGAGCTGCGTCGTGATATAGCCCAGTATAGAGGCGCCGCACACCCGCTATGCTTCACGAATGAAGTAATGGAACATAAAATCCCAGAGGGTTTCAAACCCGTAAACATCGAATCATACGATGGCACAACAGACCCGGCGGTATGGATCGAGGATTATCTCCTTCACATCCACATGGCACGCGGCGATGATCTACACGCCATCAAATACCTCCCGCTCAAACTTAAAGGACCGGCTCGGCATTGGCTTAACAGCTTGCCAGAAAACTCAATCGGTTCTTGGGAGGACCTGGAAGCCGCATTCCTCGACAACTTCCAGGGCACTTACGTGCGACCACCGGATGCCGACGACTTAAGCCACATAATTCAGCAGCCAGAGGAATCGGCCAGACAATTCTGGACACGGTTCCTAACAAAGAAAAACCAGATAGTCGACCGTCCGGATGCAGAGGTCCTAGCAGCCTTCAAGCATAACATCCGCGACAAATGGCTTGCCCGGCAACTAGGACAGGAAAAGCCGAAATCTATGGCAGCCCTGATGACACTCATGACCCACTTTTGTACGGGAGAAGACAGCTGGCTAGCTCGCAGTAACAACTTATCAAAGAACCCTGGTAATTCAGATACCAAGGACAAAAGTGGCAGGACACGTTGGAATAAGCAAAAACGCCGCGTTAGAAGCGACAGCAATGAAGACACGGCAGTCAATGCCGAATTCAAAGGCTATAAATCCGGTCAGCGGAAAAAGGCATTCAAAAAGAATACGCAGGGCCCGTCCTGTTTGGACCGAATACTCGATCGCTTGTGCCAGATACATGGCACCCCCGAAAGGCCAGCCAATCACACTAACAGGGATTGTTGGGTGTTCAAGCAGGCAGGCAAGTTAAGGGCCGAAAACAGAGACAAGGGGCTGCACAGCGACGACGAGGAGGAGCCCAAGCCGCCGAACAACAAGGGACAGAAGGGCTTTCCCCCACAAGTGCGGACGGTGAACATGATATACGCAACCCACATTCCCAAGCGGGAGCAGAAGCGTGCGCTATGGGACGTATACACGATGGAGCCAGTCGCCCCAAAGTTCAACCCATGGTCCTCCTGCCCGATCACTTTTGATCGAAGGGACCATCCCACTAGCATCCGTCATGGCGGCTTCGCCGCATTTGTTCTCGACCCAATCATCGACGGATTTCATCTACAAGAGTCCTCATGGACGGCGGCAGTAGCCTGAACCTGCTTTATCAGGATACAGTGCGGAAAATGGGCATAGATCCCTCAAGGATTAAGCCCACAAAAACAACCTTTAAAGGCGTTATACCAGGTGTAGAAGCCAACTGTACAGGCTCAGTAACACTTGACGTGGTCTTCGGATCCCCGGACAATTTCCGAAGCGAAGAGTTAATCTTCGATATAGTCCCGTTTCGCAGTGGCTATCACGCCCTGCTCGGACGAACCGCATTTGCAAAGTTCAATGCGGTGCCGCACTACGCATATCTCAAGCTCAAGATGTCAGGCCCTCGAGGAGTAATCACGGTCAACGTAAACACCGAACGCTCCCTCCATACGGAGGAGCACACGGCGGCTCTCGCAGTGGAAGTACAAAGTAGCCTTCTTAGGCAATTCTCTAGTGCGGCTGTTAAAAAGCCAGACACCGCCAAGCGCGCCCGGAATAACCCACAGCAGGACCGCCTGGCACACTATGAGCAAGCGTAGCAATGCGGGCCCAACCCCAGCTCTCGCGACATAGCGAAACCAGTACCTCGCGTACATAACTACGCCCTTGAAATACCATGGGCACAGGGAAAGGGGCACAGTAACGGCACGCCCAAAATACGGCTTAAAACGTACTAGGGGCTGCCGGATTCTTTTTTTAATTTTTTTCTTACTTTCAGGACTCCATACTTCGGACGACCTATTCGGCAATTCGACTGTCGCACAAACGATGTAAGATCCAGGGAGGCAGACAAGCCATGCCGCATTATGGAACTCCCAGGTGGTCTCTATTATGAGCGGTATACCTGTTTTAAATACAATTCCGCGGCCTGCCCCTGGTCAGGACATACTAAATAGTCCAATATCTTTTGCTTACCGCACTATTTGTATCGTTCGGCTTTGATAAATAGCCTCTCTATAAACAATGCATAGCTTTCTGTCTATTTTTTGCATTATCTTCTTTTTACATATATGTTTATTAAATGACATGATTGCACCCATACACCATGGTACGGCAAATACGCCAAGGGCTTTAGTACCCATAAATATGGCGTGAGAAGTTCGTACACTTTCACAAGTGCGGCACCCCGAACTTATAGCACTATATGCATCGGCTCCGAATCATGATTTGGGTCAATAGTTGGGTTTGCCCGGCTCCTATGTTTTGGTGCCTTACGTTCTGCTATATCGGCTAAGGTAGCACTAGGAGAACAACTGCGATTGTGCCCCGGTTGAGCTAGGTTAAGCACCTCAATGGAGAAAGCTAAAACTGACTGTCATGATGTGGCGAGAGACTGGTCGCTGTTCGAGAGGTTTTTTCGAGTCCCTAAAGGCTTATGCCGCTTCGAGCGAGGAGCTGGCTTTGTCCGGCCAAGGCATGGATAGCGCCCCTAACTCGGTCTTCCGAACTAGGGGCTTCGCCGAAATTTAAAATTATAGAGTTCTATGGCTAAGTGAGAGTGTTCAAGCATTATAGTCCAATTGCCTGGTTCGTTGTGCTGATCGCCTCCCTCGAAGGACCCAACTATGGGAAAAAGAGCGCTCAGGTTTATCCCGAACACCCCGGCACTAGTGGCATGGGGGCAGAAGCCGACAACTGGCCATCTCTCAATTTTTTGATAAACGGCCGCATAGAAAGTAATATTTTAAATTCAACAAGCATTGCTTAGCGCATATGAACAAGTTTTCAGCGCACAGGATAAACACGAGCGAGTTCATTCAAAAATTACATCCTTGGTACATTCATCCGCCACAAGGCGGGCACCCGCAAGAACATCCTTATAGTAGTTCTCGGGCTTGCGATGCTCCTTCCCCGGCGGCAGCTCGTCCTTCACAAGCTTCTCACCGTCTAGCTTACCCCAGTGCACCTTTGCATGGGCAAGGGCCCTACGGGCACCTTCGATGCAGACGGAGCGCTTGATGACCTCAAGCCTTGGACAGGCCTCCACCAGTCGCCGCACCAGCCCAAAGTAGCTCCCAGGTAGGGCCTCTCCAGGCCACAGCCGAACTATGAAGCCCTTCATGGCCTGTTCGGCCGCCTTGTGGAGCTCGACCAGCTGTTTCAGCTGGTCGCTCAAGGGCACAGGGTGTCCGGCCTCAACATACTGAGACCAGAACACCTTCTCCGTCGAGCTGCCCTCTTCGGCTCGGTAGAATGCGGCGGCGGCGGATACGCTGCGGGGAAGATCTGTGAATGCCCTTGGAGAGCTCCGGATTCGAGTAAGTAACAAGTACTTTACTTTTATACTTCTGCTTTGCATAAAGAATGCCTTACCCGCCGCTATCTTTTTCATCTCCTCCAACTCTTGGAGGGCCTTTTGGGCTTCGGCCTTGGCGGACTTGGCAGTCTCAAGGGCCGCCGCGAGCTCGGACGCTTGTCTTGGACTCAAGCTCCAAACTCTCATGTTTTTTCATGAGAGCCTGAAGCTCCTGCTGCACCTCGCCGACCTGGGCCTCACTCGGTGCGCTCCGCGGCCGTTTTCTTTTCGGCCTCAGACAGCGCCTGCTTAAGGGTCGCCACCTCAGTCGTGGCCCCTACAATAAGCAGTACAATCCTGTTATTCTTTTTGCAATCAAGCCTTTCTATAGGCATTTTTTCTGTAAGGTATTTCTTACCTTCTTTCTCCTCGAGCTGTCGTTTGGCAAGGCCGAGCTCTTGCTCGGTCCGCTCGAGGCCCTGTTTCAGGGCACCCACCTCCGGTCAGTGCGGCGGTGGCTAGCAGCGAAGCCTGCATACGCATATAGACTCTTTGTTGTTAGACTCCTGCGAAATTTAATAGATCCTCTATTCGGCTTTTCTTTCTGAACGCCAAACAGAGCATCAGGGGCTACTGTCTATGCGGTAATATTTTTACATATTTTTTACTTACCTCGAAGCCTGTTAGAAGGCTAGCGCAAGCTTCACTCAGTCCGCTCTTGGCGGACTGAACCTTCTGGATCACCGTACTCATAATAGTACGGTGCTCCTCGTTGATGGAGGCGCTGTCAAGCACCTCCAGCAGATTGTCCGGCACCTCCGGTTGGACGGAGGCTGCCGGCTCAGAAGGCTTACTCCTCTTGGAAGGAGTTCGCCTACCGCGGTCCGGAACTGTTGTAGATTCTGGTGCGGTGTCCGGCTCAAAGCCGGACTTGGAGCCCTGGGGGGCCTTATCCCCTTCACTCCTGGAGTCCGGGAGGTTGCCTTGCGGCTCCTCCGGGACCACCTCCTCCTGCCCCGGAGCTCGTCGCGATGCCACTTCGGCATCGTCCGCGGTGCAGGGGGAGACAGCGGGCGGAACTGAGTTCAAGTCCGATGAATTCAGGGAGCCGCTCGATGACTCGTCGAGTCCGGCCCGGGGCGGACTGCATAATTATATTCGACATTAGGGAAAGCTGTGCAACAAAGGAATGTCATGAGTTATTCTGATATCCAAACTTACGATTTCGCCGGACGCTTGGCCCTGTCTGGCCACTCCTCTTCGTCCTCTTCGGCGCCGAGGGAGTAGTCCGGTGGAGGGGTCTTCCTCTTCCTGGACCCTCCGGCCTCCCCCGTTGGGGCGGCCTTCCTTTTCTTCCCTTCCCCCGCTGGGGGGGGAGTTTTCTTCTTCCTCCTCCTTGTTTTCATGGGAGGAGGGCGTCTTGGACTCGTCAGATGACGAGTCCGACACCACCATGTTGCGGGCACTCTTTTGAGTCCCCGTGGTCTTCTTCTTCTTGGCCTTCTTCTTCGGCACCACATAAGGTGCCGGAACCAGCAGCTTCACTAGTAGAGCTAGGGCTGGGTCTTCGGGCAGCGGAGCCGGACAGTTAATCGGTCCGAATATCGCCCGCCAAGCCTGTCAAAGGTAAGGGAGTTTAGATCCCACATAGAGTCAAACTATGAAAAAAGCTTAAACATCCTATAAAAGGTGTAGATGGCTTACCTCGTTAGCATGACGCTGCGAGCTGTATTCGCGGTCCTCGGAAGCGGATGCGGGAGCCTCGGTGCCCTTGAATAGCATCTTCCAAGCATCTTCGTATGTCGTGTCGAAGAGCCTGTTGAGGGTTTGATGCTGCGCCGGGTTGAACTCCCACAGATTGAAATCCTGTTGTTGGCACGGGAGGATCCGGCGGACGAGCATAACCTGGATTACATTAACAAGCCCGACTGGCTTGTTCACCAGGGACTGGATGCATGTTTGCAATCCGGTCACCTCTTTTTCGTCACCCCATGACAGGCCCGTCTCTTTCCAGGACACAAGCCGCGTGGGGGGTCCAGATCGGAACTCGGGGGCTATGGTCCATTTTGGATCGCGCGGCTCGGTGATATAAAACCACCCGGATTGCCATCCCTTTAGGGTCTCCACGAAAGAGCCCTCGAACCATAGGACGTTGGCCATCTTGCCCGCCATGGTGCCTCCGCACTCCGCCTGGTTGCCGCGCACCACCTTGGGCTTGGCATTGAAAGTCTTGAGCCAGAGGCCGAAATGGGGGCGGACGCGGAGAAAAGCCTCGCACACGACGATAAACGCCGAGATGTTGAGGATGAAGTTCGGGGCCAGATCGTGGAAGTCCAGGCCGTAGTAGAACATGAGCCCCCGGACAAATGGGTGGAGTGGAAAACCCAGTCCGCGGAGGAAGTGGGGAAGGAATACTACCCTCTCATGGGGCCTTGGGGTGGGGACAAGCTGCCCCTCCTCGGGAAGCCGGTGCGCGATGTCCTTGGACAAGTATCCGGCCTTCCTTAGCTTTTTGACTTGGCCCTCCGTGACGGTGCAGACCATCCACTTGCCTCTCGCTCCGGACATTGCTGGAGAAGGTTGAGGTGGGAAGTGCGGGCTTGGGCGCTGGAGCTCGGGTGCGCAGGAGATGGGTAGGCAAAGGAGGAAGAAGGGGTAGGTAAAAAGGTGGATCCTTATCCCCTTATGTGGGCGGATGCGGTTGTGCGTCCCCACCTGCCTAGTAAAACTCGCTTGCCTCCCAAGCGCCGTGATAAGTGGCGTGGTTGGGTTACCCACATCCGTATTGATGAGAATCTCGTAAAAGGGGGGTACACGATCTCTGCTTTGACAAGATGTGCCAAGGAAACCGCCTCGCAAAACACGCTGAGGTGGGAAAGTAAAAAACGATTTGAGTAAAGGACTTGGCCATAGTGTGATGGCGCACTGCGGAATACGTCAGCAGATTTGATTTGTGTTAATATTATTCTCTCTATGGCAATATGTGGAAGCTTATTTTGCAGAGCCAGACACTACTCTTGGTGTTTACAATCTTCTATGAAGGATTTGGAGGAGGAACCCGCCTTGCAATGCCGAAGACAATTTGCGCGCCGGACTCGTCGTCATTGAAGCCTGGTTCAGGGGCTACTGAGGGAGTCCTGGATTAGGGGGTGTTTGGGTAGCCGGACTATACCTTCAGCCGGACTCCAGGACTATGAAGATACAAGATTGAAGACTACGTCCCGTGTCCGGATGGGACTTTCCTTGGCATGGAAGGCAAGCTTGGCGATGCGGATATTCAAGATCTCCTACCATTGTAACCGACTCTATGTAACCCTAACCATATCCGGTGTCTATATAAACCGGAGGGTTTTAGTCCGTAGGACAACTTCATCAACTCCATAGACAACAATCATACCATAGGCTAGCTTCTAGGGTTTAGCCTCCTTGATCTCGTGGTAGATCTACTCTTGTACTACCCATATCATCAATATTAATCAAGCAGGACATAGGGTTTTACCTCCATCGAGAGGGCCCGAACCTGGGTAAAACATCGTGTTCCCTGTCTCCTGTTACCATCCGGCCTAGACGCACAGTTCGGGACCCCCTACCCGAGATCCGCCGGTTTTGACACCGACAGTGAGCTTGAGCCGAAAGGGATCAGAAAATACAATTGCAAACATGTGAACATAGCAAAAACACAAACAGATTCAGACTTAGTGAAAAACTGGAGCATGCAAAATAGTTAACGAGTAGGCATGTTTACGAGCTCGATACACTCACTACAGAGCATGGCATGACAAACTAAGCATACACCCATCAAGAAGACATGGCATAGAAGCTAGACATGGCAAGAACAACAAAATAGCATGCACGGATCAATAGCAACATCCTCGGCAAAATCGCTAAACATGTCAACAATCTGCTAGGAGCACTTTATAGCAAAAGTATAGCTCGATTGACTCAAGCTAGGTGCTCCATAAATGCAAAAAAAGACATGGATGGATAGAGCACCACAATATTAACAAAACATCCTTACTGATCATCCTCAAAAGAGGCACGGATCACTAGGAAACAACATGAACATGTGGCATAACAACAAAATCATGACAAGGACTTAGTGAAATTCTACGTCCATGAAATCAGCATCAACGATTACGCTACTTTGCATACTTGTGCTAGTCACCGCAAATATCACAAAAATACATGGCAAGCACCTCTATAAAGATAACATGGCATATAACAAAACACATGTAGAGCTCAGGATCATAGCATGCACACATTAATCATGGCAAAAATGACAAAAGGCCATTTGCTGAAACAAATCTGACAAATTCATCACATAGCCCTCTTCCAACAGCATTTCGGGCATCAAGATGAGCTCAAATGAAAATGATGCAATGAGATGAAATTATGTACTCGTCGAGACGAACATTCTGATATGCTACACGCATGAATCGGAGCTACGGATGCAAAGTTATGGAATGTCAAAGATAGCAAAAATGCTAGGGTTTGGGGACGAAAAAGTCAACCTCCCGATCCAGATCTGGATCTGGCACGGGTACTGTAGCTGCACGGATCACGAGGTTCATCGGCGACGAAGAACAGTGCGGCGGTCGGAGTAGCAAGGGAGGCCGGAGGCCGCGGTGGAGGAGGCGAGGAGGGCCGCGGTGGCCGGCGCCGAGAGAGGTTGCCGGCGGCGAGGGGCGCGCCGAGGCGAGGCTTGCCGCGGGCGGGCTCCGGCGGCCGGATCTGCGGCGGCGGGGCGGATCGACGCCGGCAGACGGCGGAACGGCGTCGGGGACGAAGGCGCGGGCGGCAGGGATCGGGCGCAGGCGCGGGGAGGCGAGGGCTTCAGGCGGCGGCGGCGGCTCGGGCCGGGGGGGCCCGCTTGGGCCCGGGCGGGCCGGCGCGGGCGAAGCGGCGATGTGGTCTCCCCGGGACAGGTGGCGGCTCCGGGTTGGTCGGCGGAGGCGGCGGACGTGTCCGATGGCGCGCGAGGTGATTTTCTAGGGTTTGGAAGGAGGGGATCCGGGATTTTCGAGGAGGGGTCTATGTATAGGGGTAGAGGGAGCTAGGAAGCTCCAAATGAGGTGCGGTTTTCGGCCACGCGATCGTGATCGAACGCTCTAGATGATGGAGAGGGTTTAGGTGGGTTTTGCGCCAGTTTGGAAGGGTGTTGGGTTGCAACACACACGAGGCCTTTTCGGTCCCTCGGTTAGCCGTTGGAGTATCAAACGAAGTTCAAATGGCACGAAACTTGATAGGCGGTCTACGGTAGTAAACCAAGGCCGCTTGGCAAGTATCGATCCAATCCGAAAACGTTTAACCCCCACACACGAAAAGAGGTAGAAAGGACCACCGGAGGAGATAGGAGCGCCGGAATGCAAAACGGACAACGGGGAAAATGCTCGGATGCATGAGACGAACACGTATGCAAATGCAATGCACATGATGACATGATATGAGATGCATGACAAAGACAACAACACACGGAGAAAAAAACCCGACAACGAGGAAAATAATATAACTTAGACCGGAAACGGCAAGAGTTGGGATACATATAAGGTAAATTACATCCGGAGTGTTACACCTTGTAGTTGTTATTGTTTGATCCCCTGAAATCAAATGTGTTGTTCTTAAACTTCTAATATTTCATAGAGGAGCACTTAAATATCTGTGCAGATTTTGTTGTTTTGCTACCGCAAACCCATGTGAGTCGACCTTACATTTCGGAGACACATTTCTTCCTGTGACCCTAATGTTAGCACGTCCTCTTCAGTGATTTGTTTGCTTTATTCCATGCATCTGCAAATTGGGGTGGATCATATAGATAGAACATATTATCATTAGAACATGTCAATACACCTGAATTTCAGCTTTTGCCCAGGTTGTAATCTCTGGAAATGTCAACTTACAGTCTCAAATTTCATTATAATTTCAGTGTAGATCATAGTGTAATTTCAGCGTAGATTATACTGGAGTTTTGGTGTTGTTTCAGTGTAAATTTCAATGCATTTATACTGTCGTCAACAATTCTTATTTACAACAGATTCACTGTAGTTCCACTGAATTTTGTTCTGGTATTACAGTGTAATTACAGTAAAATTGATTTGTGATTACAGTGTAATTACAGTGTTACTATACTGTAATTTCAGTGTAACTATAGTGGGCAATGTCCATTGTATGTATTGTATACTGTAATTTGGGTGATTACTTAGAGTAGCTCACATAAAGGTTCTTTTTCCGGTTTGTCTATGTTTGGCAATGGCAGCTCTTACCTTATATATTCTTATTTTTCTGAGGGTTTTCTATGGAGTGTAACATCCATCCATATTCTATATGTCTTTGGGCTTTGCCAATGTTTAGTGTTTTAGTTATGTTCCTTCAGTTAGTGGTTCACTATAAGTTTTCAGTTAGTTTTATAGTTGCATGCAAATTACTTGCAATTCTACTGTAGTTACATGTCAATTATTCTGTTAATTACACTACAAATGTACTATATATTACAAGTAATTCTATGTGATTGTAATTCAAAACTCACTACATTTTCAGCCACCATTTGCATTGTAGTACTGTATATGTATGTTGGGGGGTTTGTTCAGGTAACATCATTTTTCTAGATAGTTTTGGTGGTTTATCCATGTAGCGCTCTCTTACTGTGACTGTGAGAGCAATTTACGGTCAAGAGTGTTTCGTTTGTAAAAACTGTATATCTTACTAGTGTAATTCTATTGCAAATTTACAGTATAAACTCCACTGTAAAACTATAATGTATACTAGTGTAATTCAACTGATTTACATATCTATTGTAATTTACACTGTAAATCTTTCATGGTAAATATGTATTTACACTGTAATTTTAGTGTAAGTTTACTGTAAATTACATTGTAACGAAACAAACATAATTACACTGTAACTCTACTATAAATTACACTGTAAATCTTCACAATAAATACTATATTTGCATTGTAATTTACACTGTAATTTTAGTGTAAATCACTGTGAATTTCACTGTAAAGAAATCTACCAATTAAGTAACTCCTCTAAATTACATTGTAGACTGTCGCTTCTACTGTGTTTACACTGTAACTCTACTGCAAGTATACTGCAAATTAATTGTTAATTCTCCTCTGCCACAATGTAACTGTACACATAGCAGATCTAGTCTTTTCACCATGTAATATCTGTGCTATAGTTGTGTAATTCCTTTTCATAGTGAATATCCATGGTTCACTGAGTACTTATTTCCTCCTCTTGTCTACAGAAGGCACTAAAAAGGGGTACGTCCAAGGTTTTTGCATTCATAGGGAAAGGAGAAGAAGAGGGCAAAGGGGAAACATGACGAGTGTTTGTCAGCTGTTTTTGATGTCTTTTGGGTATCGGGTGAGGGGAACAGTTGAATGAGATACCCATTAGCGTACATACAAACAGCGCACATACGTTTCCCACTAAAAAACAGCGGGCATTCATTTTTCAGAAAATACAGCTGCAGCAATTTGCTTGGCTAAAAAATTTGACCAAAACCGAATTGTTTTTCAGCCGACTGTCCAATAGACAGCCCATAAACTATATAAATTCTCAAATATTGAGAAACCAACAAAGAGCCATGCAAAACATTTTTTGCCATCGCAAGTTTTTGTTTCTCCGCGATCCCATCTGGAGGCCTTTTTCGGCACTCTGCCGAAAAGAGAATCGATCACTGAGGTTTTCTACATCATCCTTGCTGCAATCCGATGATATGTGATTAATTTCTCACAGACCTATGGGTCTATAACTAGTAGCTATATGTCTTTTTCTCTCTCTTTGACCTTCAATACCACCCACCCGACGCACCATCAACCGCAGATCCGAGCACCCCATGAAGCAGGAGGAGAGGGGCGAACCTTCGCCACTATGCCGCCGCCCCGACCAGCCGAGACGGCCCCGGTCGAGGCAGCCGCCCGCAACCCTAGCCGACCACGGCCGGTGATGCCGCTAGGTCAGATCTGGCGGGCCGCCATTGCCGTCGTCCCATACCCCCTGCTCACACCACCACCCCCTCCTTGACTCGCGCCACCCACGGCCCACCCCGCCTGAGGTCAGATCGGCCGAGCCGAGCTGCGCCTCGCCAGCCGCCGTCCCCGACTCCATCAGGCACAACCGCCATGCCACAACCTGCCACAAGCAGGATCTGGTCGGGCCCGAGCCGGATCGAGCCGCCGCGGCCGCGACGGACCACACTGCCGCCCACCAGCCCACCGCGAGTCACCAGCAGCTGCCGTCGTCGCGGGGATGGTCGTCAACGCCGCGTCGCCGCGCCCTGCCGAGCGCCGCTCAAGCGCATGAGGAGCTTGCTCTGCACTAGCCTTCCCGGCACGATGGGTGACAAAGCCCGGCCGGCGTGCTCCGGCGACGTGGAGCCACGGCGACTCAGGACGCCGACCTTTACTCCTTTTGGAAGTCTAGATCGCCCTGGGTCTCGCCTCTTCTTACGTAAAAACATTTCACATGTATTATAAGCTTTTGCCAATGTTTGTTCAGTGGGTGAGGACGTTTTTGTTGACTATAAGATGTCTACGATGACTTTTTCAATCTTAAAATATTGTATCAACTCGGTATCTCGGAATTGAACATTTGCTTCGGTCGCCGTGTTAAAAATACTGAGATAAAAAACAAGATTTGACCGAGGCCCCATATGTTCTTAAGAGTTCATCGTTTTAGAAAAGTACAATTTCAGTTTGCTGAAAGGTACAAGTTGCACCACGGGGCAGCACCGTCCGAAGGCACACGCGAAGGAAAACTCTGCCGTGTCTACCGAGTGTTGTTGACTGCGGTGTGCCCGCACACTCTGACGATCTGTGTTGATTTCTGAGATGAGATACCCTCAGTAGTACGATAACAGTGATTGTCTTATAGACTTCACTTCCAAGTAGTATCAGTGGCAATCTCTCTGATAAAAATTAACACATTGGTCATCTGAAACTAAAATACATCTAAATACATTCGTTTTCAGGATAAGTATTTTCGGACGGGTGAAGTGGATGGAAAGGCAAAAAAGGGGAACATGGCAAAAACCAGAGATTCTTCTTCTTCAGGCTTTGCCGTCGCCGTAAGTGCTCAGATCTGCGTGCGTGTCCTTGTAGCGCTGTGATATGTACGCCGAGCATGTTATCGGGGGGAACCCGATCAGACAACAAGATCGCAAAAGCTTAGGCTTGGTATGTATGCCTTGGGTGATGAGATGGACAAGTGATCAACTTTAGTCATTGTTCATAGGGTTTAAAACATACTTTGGCGGATTTGTCTCGGATTTGCAGGTTGGCAGGCACTCGACTACCCAGTCGTGGCTTAGTTCCACGAAAAAGACAATCTGTTACTTCCTCCGTTCGGAAATACTTGTCCTAGAAATAGTTGTATCTAGATACAACTATTTTTAGGACAAGTATTTCCGAACGAAGGGAGTACAAGAAAGGAATAAACAGCACGATCAAGATCAACTTTTTTATGGTGCAATGCGGGGTTTGCCTTAAATCACATACAACTGAAAAAAAAGGAGCTTTACATTAACCAAGATCACATGGAAAATTAACTTTACTAGTAATAATGTAAGTGCAATGCACGTTTATATTAGGTAGGATATTAGTTGCATGTTATATTAGGTAAGATATATCTGTTGCACGTTGGTATTTGATAAGATATTAATTATTATTTTTCGTGGAAATAGTAAGATATTAATTACGTGGCAGATTTCATGAGATATCGTTGAGTCAAAACGTGTTTATAACCAATGGCAGCGGTGAATAATTAGAGCATTAAACGTGTTTGGTGCTCAACATTGAAGCGATTTGAACCACTAGATAACATGATTTGATGGTCGAGATAATTTGGATCTGCCCTTTGTTTTTTTTTATATTGGTATAGATACATGAAAATTGATAGTTTTTACATATTTATTGCACAAGAAACTTATGGTGCAACGCTCTCGTCCATCACTCGATGTAAAGTTTACAATTGTGGAATGATTATTGTATCATAAGTAAATATAAAAATAATAACCAAACGACAAAAGCCATTTATGTCACCCGAATACAGTGTGATTTTGGGCCGGCGTCTGATCTCGTTTAAATAGAGGACGGATGGAAGAAGCTTGCCGGGTGTTGCGTTTAATGTCGGCACGCTCGTGAATGAACGTGTGGCCGAAGTAGGTTTCTCGGCTTTCACGTTGAATGCAGCGAGGAGGCGTGTTTAGTCAAGTGTGCAGTGTGCGGTGCCCTCGGCCGGCGCACCGCTTCAATGGTGGAGGCAATGAGAGGTTGCGTCCAGACTAGGGCCTTCAATGGTGGAGGCAATGAGGTCACGTCCAGACTGGGGCGCTCTACAACGGCATGAATGCGGGCAGTTGATCATTGGCGGGAAGCACGCGTGGAAGAAGGAAGGGGTTTTTGGTGGGCTAGGGCGTGACAGCGATCCGGACTCCCGCAAACCTCTGCCATGTTTATCTCCAGTTTGCAGGAGAAAACGCATCCGGACAACGTCGTGGACCGTGGTCCGGACAACATGGTGTGGACTGATATGGAAGGTTTGCGAGTTGGCCTTGAAGAGGACCTTGTGTTATAAATTATAAGGGCATAAAATACATGAACATTCCGGAGGCGTTTCTAAATGCCTTGTTCTTTTCACCCTGGAGGGCATGCATTTGGATCTTCTTACATCGCCAGGTGTTTCTAAATGTCTCTTCTTTTCATCCCGGGGGGATATATACCTGGAGCCATTTCACCTATTATATATCACACCGACACAAAAACCTATTTCACAATGACTGACAAACTTTTCCAAAGACAAAATGACAGAATACTAACGTCTACGCAACACGCCCCTCTAGATATGCTTGGTATCGTGGGAAATATGTAACCATCAAAATGAACCCATATTCCCAATGTGGCCATATCCTTGAATCATCGTGGCAGATATATGGGGGGCCTTGCAGGGTTTGGGCGCCAGAATCTACGACGCCCACAGATAAAATTTCTTTTGTTATAACCTTATGGTCCTTGTCACTGAGCTGGATGATATTGCTCTTCAGATGGCGATTCTGTTTCAAGCAAAACCAAGCAAGGATCAGGATGGGAAACAAAATTAAGTATCAGAACATCAAATGGAGACCAAAACAAGTGGCTAGTACACCGATGGATAGTCAACTATTATGTGCGCTCCAAAGTTGAAGTGATGCATTTGTTCTAGTAACATGTTTTTAATTTTATTTTCTCCGGAAAAGCTCCAGGGATCAAGGTTAACTTAAATGCCTTCCTACCAGATGGATATATTAATTTACATTATACAGTTCAGAGTCCAATAAAAACAAGCACAGACTTACCAATGGTTAGTTTGAATTAGTCACTTCTGTCATATAAGAGGAAATTTCGTACATAACAGATTGAGGGTAAGCTTCAGACGTACTCCCTTCGTCCGGAAATACTTGTCCTAGAAATGGCTGTATCTATTTCTAGGACAAGTATTTCCGGACGGAGGGAGTAAGAAGCTAAGCCACGACCACAGCAGATTATTACACATTGATTAATTTTGAGAAATGGGAAGCTCAATTGCACGTATAAAGGGTTGTGATAACAGTTCAGCACCAGAAAATACAATGGGAAACATGATAACTAGGCTAGGAAGCTATCAGAACTTATATATGACTTTCCAGTACTTTCACACATGTCCAATTTGTAGTTAGAAAACAGTGATAATATAAAACAAAATGAAAGGTCCATGCCAATAAACCAGATAAATTGTTCTCATCACCACAAAAAATTGCTGCTCTCTAGCTAATCTCGAGATGGTATAAAAACTGCTAGCTTCACTAAACGTAAAACAAATGCAGAGATGGTACTAAGGATGGCAATATACAGGGAAATGCAAAGTTACAGGATAATTGGCACAACATGCAGCCATGCACAGCATTGCTTTTCAGATTGTGGGGCAAGAAAGAGCACTTAGAGCAACAGAATGTCAAATGATGCTGAACTAGTATTCGTAGAATGGCCTAATGAATCAATCACACACCTAACACCACTCCGCAGTTATAGCAAACAGTGTGATGGTTGATGAACTATTCATAAGAGTGCGAAGCATCACAAATGCAGCAAAGCCAATTCATACAACATTTACTAGATTACGATGGTGTATTAGCAATGCTACAAATTTGGACTTCAAAACACATGGCAAAAAACCTAGCAAAATAGAGAAGAAATTAACACGCACGATGCATGTTAGAAATGTTTGTAACCTCAGCAGAAGCAAAAGGAATACCTTGAAGGTTCGGCTTCAGTGCAGGAAATATCGGAGGCCAAACCATCTTAAAAGGAAAAATATAATAAGCCGAATACCAATCCTTATCTTTCATCTCATACACTTTACACAATGTCTTGCCCTTGATATCTAGATACAGTATGCATCGACCCATCTGGAAGAACACAAACTCGGCGTTGTCCCCGACCCGCAGTATCCGAAGAACATCAATATGCTCATCCTCAACAGTGTAATCTTGCATCCTCAAATTAGCAACCATCTCACTCATAAAGATGGTGTCCACCAGCAGCCAGTTGTTCCCCTTGTGGAGCCAGATATGAAGCTGAAGCTCCTTCACTTGAATAAGATATACACTAGATGCATCATCTGCCCGTGACAACATGGCGTCTCTATCTCCATACTCCACCTCTTGTGGGAGACAAATTGTAGAGCAACTTGAGACCGACAAATCCAAGACCATAATCTTTCTCGGGGCGACCGTGATATAAATTTTACTGTCGACCAGCACAAGTTTTGGGTCCCATAGCGGAAGAGATGGCTGGTCAGTGGCCAATGTATGATGTGTGCACCAGACACCATGTTGCAACATATATACTCGCACCGTAACCTTACTGGTCTCCTCGGAAGACTTGATCAGAACATAAAAGTAGGACAAGTCGTCGCCTTGTTCTTTGGAGATGAGACACGGCCAGATGCAGAACCTGCCCTCCGACCGGTTATACCTTGGAAATGGTGGGAAGGTAGTCATGCCTCTCTCAGTCAGTGTGCACAGAGCGGTATGCACTCCAAGTTCGAATCTAGGGCCGTCTTGGAGCATAGTTAAGACGCGGCCATTCCGGCAGTCGAGGACATGAGCCCGTGTGCACTGCCAGGTGTCCGGGCAGAAGCATGCACGGTCGATGACGGCGGCGAGCTCTGGTGGCTGAGGAAGCATCGGCGTGAAACGGGGCCCTGTCCCGGTGTCGATGTAGAAGCCGAGCAGGCGAGGGGGGTGCAGCTTACGGAACCGGCCGAGGAAGGCCTTGTCGGAGACGTGGCATAGCCAGCGTCTGCAGACCAGGGCGGCACGAACGAGGGTGTTGGGGAAGCTGACACGGAGAAGGATCTCAACGAGGAGGTTGTCATCGTCGAGCACCTTCGATACGGTGACGGAGGAGTCTGCCACCGCCGGCTGCGGCTGCTTCTCACCTTCCATGGCGACCTAAACAATAATGTAACAAAAAAGGGTTAGTACTGTGGGCTGGGTTTTTGCAGTATATTAATATTAATCAACAATTTACATTAAATAATTGGTGGCTACTGATCTGGCTTGAGTCTAAAATACTGGTACTCCCTTCATTCCCTTATACAAGGCCACTTCGTTTTTCGTGTCAAATTTTGACTTATAATTTTGGTCAACAAAATATGGATTATATGTCATCGAAAATATATCATCGGAAAGTTCTTTGAAATGTGCATTCAATGAAATACTTTTTGTGGCATATAAGTCAGCTCTTGTTGTTAAAATTACTGGTCAAAGTTAAGACATAAAAATATGAAGTGACCTTGTATAAGGGAATGGAGGGAGTACATGGCTAATGAATCTCATATGGGACTAAAAGTCTAGAATACTCCACAGCTAGTGGATCCGGTCATTTGCTAGTAGACCTGGCCATGGGCAGCCCGACCCGGTCAGCCCGAAAAATCCCGACCCGGCCCAACCTTGTCCATGGGCCAGGCTCGGGCCTTGATTTCAAGCCCGACGGCTGGGCCCGTCGTATTTGCGCATTAACAAAGAGGCCCGGCAGGCTTTTAGCATGATGGGCTGGGCTTGGGCCCAATTTTAGGCCCAATGGCCGGGCCGGGCCGGGCTCAGGCCTGGGTTTTTTGCATCTAGCTCTGGTAGGCCCGGCCCAGCACAACAGATGGCCAGGTATATTTGCTAGTGAATGTGCAGTGGGGGCTAAGGCAAATACTGAATCCAAGACATGATCGGCATCGATCTCATCTATAAAAGATCCATGGTAAAATACTCACTCCATGGCTATTGAATCTGGTTGAGTCTATAATACTCAATGGCTTGTGAATCTGAGATGGCACCAAAATATTTCTTGGCTATTGAATAGTAAAATACTTGAGTCTAAAATACTCCATGGCCTGTGAATCTGAGATGGTACCAAAATATTTTTTGGCTATTGAATAGTAAAACACTCCATGGCTATTGAATCTGGTTTGAGTCTAAAATACTCCATGGCTTGTGAGTCTGAGATGGCACCAAAATATTTCTCGGCTATTGAATAGTAAAATACTCCATGGCTACTGAACCGTTAGTGGGCGGTGGCTAGTAAATCTGAAGCCATCATCGACCAAATCCAAATGAGCGCCCGTCGGGAGGCCGACCTAGCTGGGATGGGAAGGCTAATTACCTCGGTCAAAATCGACCCGTCGGGAGGCCCTAGCAGCACTGGGCCTCTTGCGGCGGACGGCGGGAGGTGACGCAGTCCGGCAGGATGGGGCGGCGGCGAGGCGACGGCGCCGGTGGAGAGGAGAGCCGGCCGAGCGGGATGGGAAACCACTGGGTTGACCGTGTACTCTTCACTAGCAGGTGCAGGTTGGTGGGGAGGAGAAAACCAGTTGTACGAGTACTTCACCAGCAGATTTTTTTAAAGAAAAAATGGTACTAGCTCCTGCACGGTGAAAACAACGGACTGGGTTGACCGTGTCCACGTGTAAACGTCTGCGCGTGCGTGGGGTGGGTACTCTCTAAGAACAACTCCAACAGGACGACCCAAACGGACGGGTGCTTTGTCTTTTTCGTCCGTTTGGGTCGGCCGTCCATCCGGCGTCTGCCCTATTTTAGATTTGGGTCAGCAGTGCGCCAAATGCGCTGATCTATATGTGACAGCGTGGCCGGCTGGTCGCCCTATTTCAACAAATAGCTTATTTTTTGCATTGTTTCACACACAACTTTTGCATTCAAACATATAATTCTAAACCAAATAAATAACATAGTTTCAACCGAATAAAATAGCATAGTTTTATAAACCGAATAAAAATAAAAATGTCTCGCATAGTTTTACAAGCCGAATAAAGTTGCCAACATGAGCCCACATATGCTCAATCAAATCATTTTACAGTTGCATGTGAGTTTCCCAATCACGCATGTCATGATGAAGTTGGATGAACTGTTCAAACGTTGCTGCTTCTCCATGCTCAGGCACAACATTCGCACATTGAAACTGAAACCCTTGATCGTACAGACGTTTCGGGCGCTCATCTTCTACGATCATATTGTGCATCATCACACAAGCAGTTATCGCCTCTCACAGTTTCTGCGTGCTCCAAGTATTAGCAGGATACTGAACGATGCCCCATTTTGCAGTTGCATGTGAGTTTCGACATCCTTCCTCGCACTCTCTTCTCTTGCTCTTGAGTAAATCTTTTCCTCTTCTCTCCGACAGGGTTGAGGATTGTCTTCACAATAGTGGTCCACTTAGGATAGATACTGTCATCCAGGTAGTATCCTTTGTCGTAGTTGTGGCCATTGATAGTTAAATTCACCGGTGGGCTATTGCCTTCGGCAAGCCTAGCAGACAACGGCGAGTGCTGAAGCACGTTGATATCATTGTGCGGTCCGGCCATGCCAACGAAAGAGTGCCACATTTAGAGATCTTGAGACACCATGGCATCAAGTATGTGTTGGGGAAGGCAGTATTTCAAAAAATTTACATATGATCACGCAAGATCTATCTAGGAGATGCATAGCAACGAGAGGGGAGAGTGTGTCTACGTACCCTCGTAGACCGAAAGCGGAAGCGTTTAGTAACGCGGTTGATGTAGTCGAACATCTTCGCAATCCAACCGATCAAGTACCGAACGCACGGCACCTCCGCGATCTGCACACATTCAGCTCGGTGACGTCCCTCAAAATCTTGATCCAGTTAAGGCCGAGGGAGAGTTTCATCAGCACGATGGCGTGGTGACGGTGATGATGAAGTTACTGACGCAAGGCTTCGCCTAAGCACTACGACAATATGACCGAGGTGTAAAACTATGGAGGGGGCACCGCACACAGCTAAAGATCAACTTGTGTGTCTTTGGGGTGCCCCCTGCCTCCGTATATAAAGGAGGGAGAGGGAGAGGCAGCCGGCCCTAAAAGGTTGCATATTGTCGAACCACTAAGGATAACTTCTCCCGGGGGGTTCCGGTAACCTCCCGATACTCCGAAAAAATATCCGAACCACTCGGAACCATTCTGATGTCCAAATGCAACCCTCCAATATATGAATCTTTACCTCTCGACCATTTCGAGACTGCTCGTCATGTTCGTGATCTCATCCGGGACTCCGAAAAAACTTCGGTACATCAAATCACATAACTCATAATACAAATCGTCATCAAACGTTAAGCGTGCGAACCTTATGGGTTCGAGAACTATGTAGACATGACCGAGACACATCTCTGGTCAATAACCAATAGCAGAACCTGGATGCTAATATTGGTTCCTACATATTCTACAAAGATCTTTATCGGTCAAACCGCATAACAACATACGTTGTTCCCTTTGTCATCGGTATGTTACTTGCCCGAGATTTGATCGTCAGTATCATCATATCTAGTTCAACCTCGTTATCGGCAAGTCTCTTTACTCGTTCTGTAATGCATCATCCTGTGACTAACTCATTAGTCACATTGCTTGCAAGGCTCATAGTGATGTGCATTATCGAGAGGGCCCAGAGATACCTCTCCGATACACAGAGTGGCAAATCCTAATCTCGATCTATGTCAACTCAACAAACACCTCGGAGACACCTGTAGAGTGCTACCTCTTGAGCACTGCGGTGGTTTTCCCTTGAAGAGGAAAGGGTGATGCAGCAAAGTAGCGTAAGTATTTCCCTCTGTTTTTGAGAACCAAGGTGTCAATCCAGTGGGAGATCACGCTCAAGTCCAACGCACCTACACAAACAAATAAGAACCTCGCAGCCAAAGCGATAAAGGGGTTGTCAAGCCCTTCACGGTCACTTACGAGAGTGAGATCTGATAGATATGATAAGATAATATTTTTGGTATTTTTATGATAAAGATGCTAAGTAAAATAAATGGCAAAGGAAATAACTAAGTATTGGAAGATTAATATGATGGAAGATAGACCAGGGGCCATAGGTTTCACTACTGGCTTCTCTCAAGAGCATAAGTATTACTGTGGGTAAACGAATTACTGTCGAGCAATTGATAGAATTGAGCATAGTTATGAGAATATCTAAGTATGATCATGTATATAGGCATCACGTCCGAGACAAGTAGACCGACTCATGCCTGCATCTACTACTATTACTCCACACATTGATACGTCTCCAACGTATCTATAATTTTTTATTGCTCCATGCTATATTATCTACTGTTTTGGACTATATTGGGCTTTATTTTCCACCTTTATATTATTTTTGGGACTAACCTATTAACCGGAGGCCCAACCCAGAATTGCTATTTTTTGCCTATTTCAGTGTTTCGAAGAAACAAAATATCAAACGGAGTCCAAAGAGAAAAATCCTTTTTGGAACGTGATTTTCTTCTCGGATAAGACCCAGGAGACTTGGACCCTACTCCAAAAAGTACCGGAGGCGGTCACGAGGGTAGGGGGCACCCCCCCTACAGGGCGCGCCCCCTGCCTCGTGGGCCCCTCGGTGCTCCACCGACGTACTCCTTCCTCCTATGTATACCCACGTACCCCCAAACGATCAGAAGAGGAGATAAAAACCTAATTCCACCGCCGCAACTTTCTGTATCCACGATATCCCATCTTGGGGCCTGTTCCGATGCTCCGCCGGAGAGGGCCGTCATCACGGAGGGCTTCTACATCATCATAGCCCCTCCGATGAAGTGTGAGTAGTTTACCTCAGACCTTCGGGTCCATAGTTATTAGCTAGATGGCTTCTTCTCTCTTTTTGGATCTCAATACAATGTTCTCCCCCTCTCTTGTGGAGATCTATTCGATGTAATCTTCTTCTTTTGCGGTGTGTTTGTTGAGACCGATAAATTGTGGGTTTATGATCAAGTCTATCTATGAACAATATTTGAATATTCTCTGAATTCTTTTATGTATGATTGGTTATCTTTGCAAGTCTCTTCGAATTATCCGTTTGGTTTGGCCAACTAGATTGGTAGTTCTTGCCATGGGAGAAGTGCTTAGCTTTGGGTTCGATCTTGCGGTGTTCTTTCCCAGTGACAGAAGGGGCAGCAAGACACGTATTGTATCGTTGCCATCGAGGATAACAAGATGGGGTTTATTTCATATTGCATGAATTTATCTCTCTACATCATGTCATCTTGCTTAAAGCATTACTCTGTTTTTAACTTAATACTCTAGATGCATGCTGGATAGCGGTCGATGAGTGGAGTAATAGTAGTAGATGCAGAATCGTTTCGATCTACTTGTCATAGACGTGATGCCTATATACATGATCATGCCTATATATTCTCATAACTATGCTCAATTCTGTCAATTGCTCAACAGTAATTTGTTCACCCACCGTAGAAAAGTTATGCTCTTGAGAGAAGCCACTAGTGAAACCTATGGCCCCCGGGTCTATTCTCATCATATCAATCTCCATCACTTTAATCTTGCTTTGTTTTTACTTTGCCTTTTACTTTTCACTTTGCATCTTTATATCAAAAATACCAAAATATATTATCTATCGGATCTCATTTCCGTAAGTGACCGTGAAGGGATTGACAACCCCTAATCGCGTTGGTTGCGTTGAGCTCTTTGTGTTGTGTAGGTACGAGGGACTTGCGCGTGGCCTCCTACTGGATTGATACCTTGGTTCTCAAAAACTGAGGGAAATACTTACGCTACTCTGCTGCATCATCCTTTCCTCTTCGGGGAAAACCAACGCAAGCTCAAGAGGTAGCAAGAAGAATTTCTGGCGCCGTTGCCGGGTAGTCTACGCAAAAAGTCAATATACCAAGTACCCATCACAATCCCTATCTCCCGCATTACATTAGTTGCCATTTGCCTCTCGTTTTCCTCTCCCCCACTTCACCCTTGCCGTTTTATTCGCCCTCTCTTTCTCCTTCCCCTTCTCCTTCTCCGTTTGCCTTTTTTCGCTTGCCTTTTGTTTGCTCGTGTGTTGGATTGCTTGTTTGTCGCGATGGCTCAAGATACTACCAAATTGTGTGACTTCACCAATACCAACAATAATGATTTTCTTAGCACTCCGGTTGCTCCTCTTGCCAATACTGAATCTTGTGAAATCAATACTGCTTTGTTGAATCTTGTTATGAAAGATCAATTCGCCGGCCTTCCTAGTGAAGATGCCGCTACTCATCTGAATAGCTTCGTTGATTTATGTGATATGTAAAAGAAAAAAGATGTCATTAAATTGAAGCTATTTCCTTTTTCGCTTAGAGATCGTGCTAATGCTTGGTTTTCGTCTTTGCCTAAAAATAGTATTGATTCTTGGAACAAGTGCAAAGATGCTTTTATCTGTAAGTAATTTCCTCCCGCTAAGATCATCTCTCTTAGAAACGATATTATGAATTTTAAGCAACTTGATCATAAACATGTTGCACAAGCTTGGGAGAGAATGAAATTAATGATACGTAATTGCCCTACTCATGGTTTAAATTTGTGGATGATTATACAAAAAATTTATGCCGGATTGAATTTTGCTTCTAGAAATCTTTTAGATTCGGCCATGGGAGGCACTTTTATGGAAATCACTTTAGGAGATGCTACTAAACTCCTAGATAATATTATGCTTAATTATTCTCAATGGCATACTGAAAGATCTTCTAATAAAAAAGTTCATGCGATAGAAGAAATCAATGTTTTGAGTGGAAAGATGGATGAACTTATGAAATTATTTGCTACTAAGAGTGTTTATTCTGATCCTAATGATATGCCTTTGTCTACCTTGATTGAGAATAACAATGAATCTATGGATGTGAATTTTGTTGGTAGGAATAATTTTGGTAACAACGCTTATAGAGGGAATTTTAATCCTAGGCCATATCCTAGTAATCCTTCTAATAATTATGGAAATTCCTACAACAACTCTTATGGAAATTATAATAAGATTCCCTCTGAATTTGAGAATAGTGTTAAAGAGTTTATGAATTCACAAAAGAATTTTAATGCTTTGCTTGAAGAGAAAGTGCTTAAAGTTGATGATTTGGCTAGGAACGTTGATAGAATTTCTCTTGAGATTGATTCTTTAAAGCTTAGATCTATTCCTCCTAAGCATGATATCAACGAGTCTCTCAAAGCTATGAGAATTTCCATTGATGAGTGCAAGGAAAGAACCGCTAGGATGCGTGCTTCAAAAGATGCCTTTATTAAAGCGTGTTCTTCCAATACCTATGAAAATCAAGATGAAGATCTAAAATTTATTGATGTGTCCCCTATCAAATCTTTGTTTTGCAATTTGAATCTTGATGAAACTGAATATGATCTTCCTTTACCTAGAAGGCGTTCCAAAAATTCGAAGTATTTAGATCTTTATGATGAAATTGATGAAAGTGGGATTGAAAGAAATAAAAATTTAGATGTTGCTAAACCCACTATATTGGATTTAAAGGAATTTAATTATGAAAGTTGCTCTTTGATTGATTGTATTTCCTTGTTACAATCCGTTCTAAATTCTCTGCATGCTTATAGTCAAAAGAAAGCCTTCACCGAACATATTGTTGATGCCTTGATGCAATCTTATGAAGAAAAACTTGAGTTGAAAGTCTCTATCCCTAGAAAACTCTATGATGAGTGGGAATCAACTATCAAAATTAAAATTAAAGATCATGAGTTTTATGCTTTGTGTGATTTGGGTGCTAGTGTCTCCACCATCCCCAAAACTTTGTGTGATTTGCTAGATTTCCGCGATCTTGATGATTGCTCTTTAAACTTACATCTCGCGGATTCTACTATTAAGAAACCTATGGGAAGGATTAACGATGTTCTTATTGTTGCAAATAGGAATTATGTGCCCGTAGATTTCATTGTTCTTGATATAGATTGCAATCCTTCTTGCCCTATTATTCTTGGTAGACCTTTCCTTAGAACGGTTGGTGCGATTATTGATATGAAGGAAGGGAATATTAGATTCCAATTTCCATTAAAAAGGGCATGGAACACTTTCCAAGAAAGAAAATAAAATTGCCATATGAAACCATCATGAGAGCCACTTATGAATTGCCTTTCAAAGATGGCAACACCTAGATCTATCCTCGCTCTTATGCCTAGCTAGGGGCGTTAAACAATAGCGCTTGTTGGGAGGCAACCCACTTTTATTTTTTGTTTTTTGTGTTTTTATTCTGTTAGGGAATAAATAACCCATCTACCCTCTGTTTGGATGTGGTTTTGTGTTTTAATTAGTGTTTGTGCCAAGCTAGAACTATTGGATCTTCTTGGATGATAGTTATTTGATCTCGCTGTAATTTCCAGAAACTTTGTGTTCAGTGCCCGAATTACTAAAAATCATCAGAACGTGATAAATACTGATTCCAATTGCTGCTGATCAATAAACAAATTATCTAGGTTGTCTAATTTTGGTAGAGTTTTTGGAGTTCCATAAGTTTGCGTTAGTTACAGATTACTACAGACTGTTCTATTTTTGACAGATTCTGTTTTTCGTGTGTTATTTGCTTATTTTGATGAATCTATGGTTAGTAAAATATTTTATAATCCGTAGAGAATTTGGAATACAGTAGGTTTAACACCAAAATAAATAAAGAATGAGTTCATTACAGTACCTTGAAGTGGTTTTATGTTTTCTTTCTCTAACGGAGCTCACGAGATTTCTATTGAGTTTTGTGTTGTGAAGTTTTCAAGTTTTGGGTGAATTCTTTTGATGGATTATGGAACAAGGAGTGGAAAGAGCCTAAGCTTGGGGATGCCCATGGCACCCCCAAGATAATCCAAGGAAACCAAAAATTCAAAGCTTATCCCCTCTTTCGTCCACTTCCATCGGTAATTTACTTGGAGCTATATTTTTATTCACCAACATGATATGTGTTTTGCTTGGAGTGTCTTGTATTATTTGTGTCCTTGTTTGTTAGTGTGCCACAATCATCCTTGCTGTACACACCTTTTGAGAGAGTCATCTATGAATTAAAATTTGATAGAATACTCTATGTGCTTCACTTATATCTTTTGAGCTATGTAGTTTTACTCTATGTGCTTCACTTATATCTTTTGAGCGTTGAAATTTTGCTCTACGTGCTTCACTTAGATATTTAGAGCACGGTGGTGTTTTGTTTTGAAGAAACTATGATCTCTCATGCTTCACTTAAATTATTTTGAGAGTCGTAATAGCATGGTAATTTGCTTAATAATAACTTGCTTGGTATTCAAGATTTGTGAAACTTTCTTTTGAGTGCGTTGAATACTAAGAAAAGTTGGATGATTGATAATTGTTTTGAGATATGGAGGTAGTAATATCAAAGTCATGCTAGTAGAGTAATTGTGAATTTGAGAAGTGCTTGAGTTAAAGTTTGCAAGTCCCGTAGCATGCACATATGGTTAACATTATGCAACAAATTTGAAACATGAGGTGTTATTTGATTGTCCTCCTTATGAGTGGCGGTCGGGGACGAGCGATGGTCTTTTCCTACCAATCTATCCCCCTAGGAGCATGCGCGTAATACTTTGGTCTTTGATGGCTTGTAGATTTTTGCAATAAGTATATGAGTTCTTTATGACTAATGTTGAGTCCATGGATTATACGCACTCTCACCCTTCCATCATTGCTAGCCTCTACGCTACCGTGCATTGCCCTTTCTCACATTGAGAGTTGGTGCAAACTTCGCCGGTGCATCCAAACCCCGTGATAT
Organism: Triticum monococcum; assembly: GCA_034509565.1. Lineage (NCBI taxonomy): Eukaryota > Viridiplantae > Streptophyta > Magnoliopsida > Poales > Poaceae > Triticum > Triticum monococcum. Next base: position 82,715,070 of record CM067843.1, read on the forward strand.
GATATGCTCTTTCACACATAAACCTCCTTATATCTTCCTCAAACTAGCCACCATACCTACCTATTATGGCATTTCCATAGCCATTCCGAGATATATTGCCATGCAACTTTCCACCATCCAGTTTATCATGACACATTCATCATTGTCATATTGCTTAGCATGATCATGTAGTTGACATAGTATTTGTGGCAAAGCTACCGTTCATAATTTTTACTTGTCACTCTTGATTCATTGCATATCCCGGTACACCGCCGGAGGCATTCATATAGAGTCATACTTTGTTCTAGTATCGAGTTGTAAATAAATAGAAGTGTGATGATCATCATTTAATAGAGCATTGTCCCAAAATAAGGGCAATGTTACTATCCTTTTTTCCACACTTGTGCTTCAAAGTAGCACCATGATATAGCGAGTCTCATATATTGTGCTTCAAAGTAGCACCATGTTCTTCATATGGAGAGTCTCTTGAGTTATCACTTTCAGATACTAGTGGGAATTCTTCATTATAGAACTTGGCTTGTATATTCCAACAATGGGCCTCCTCAAGTGCCCTAGGTCTTCATGAGCAAGCAAGTTGGATGCACACCCACTCAGTTTCTTTTGCTGAGCTTTCATACATTTATAGCTCTAGTGCATTCGTTGCATGGCAATCCCTACTCCTCGCATTAACATCAATCGATGGCATCTCCCTAGCCCATTGATTAGCCTCGTTGATGTGAGACTTTCTCCTTTTTTGTCTTCTCCACACAACCCCCATCATTATATTCTATTCCACCCATAGTGCTATATCCATGGCTCACGCTCATGTATTGCGTGAAAGTTTATGAGTTCGAAATTATTAAGGTATGAAACAATTACTTGGCTTGTCATCGGGGTTGTGCATGATGAGAGCATTCTTGTGTGACGAAAATGGAGCATGACTAAACTATATGATTTTGTAGGGACGAACTTTCTTTGGCTATGTTACTTTGAGAAAACATAATTGCTTTGTTAGTTTGCTTGAAGTGTTATTATTCTTTATGTCAATATGAACTTTTGTCTTGAATCTTTCTAATCTGAATATTCATACCACAATTAAGAAATTTTGCATTGAAATAATGCCAAGTAGCACTCCGCATCAAAAATTCTCTTTTTCTCATTTACCTACTCGAGGACGAGCAGGAATTAAGCTTGGGGATGCCTGATACGTCTCCAACGTATCTATAATTTTTGATTGCTCCATGCTATATTATCTACTGTTTTGGACTATATTGGGCTTTATTTTCCACTTCTATATTATTTTTGGTACTAACCTATTAACCGGAGGCCCAGCCCAGAATTGCTTTTTTTGCCTATTTCAGTGTTTTGAAGAATCAGAATATCAAACGGAGTCCAAATAGAAAAATCCTTTTTGGAACGTGATTTTCTTCTTGGATAAGACCCAGGAGACTTGGACCCTACTCCAAGAAGTACCGGAGGCGGTCACGAGGGTAGGGGGCGCCCCCCCCCCCCCTACAGGGCGCGCCCCTGCCTTGTGGGCCCCTCGGTGCTCCACCGACGTACTCCTTCCTCCTATATATACCCACGTACCCCCAAACGATCAGAAGAGGAGCCAAAAACCTAATTCCACCACCGCAACTTTCTGTATCCACGAGATCCCATCTTGGGGCCTATTCCGGAGCTCCGCCGGAGAGGGCCGTCATCACGGAGGGCTTCTACATCATCATAGCCCCTCCGATGAAGCGTGAGTAGTTTACCTCAGACCTTCGGGTCCATAGTTATTAGCTAGATGGCTTCTTCTCTCTTTTTGGATCTCAATACAATGTTCTCCCTCTCTCTTGTGGAGATCTATTCGATGTAATCTTCTTCTTTTGCGGTGTGTTTGTTGAGACCGATGAATTGTGGGTTTATGATCAAGTCTATCTATGAACAATATTTGAATATTCTCTGAATTCTTTTATGTATGATTGGTTATCTTTGCAAGTATCTTCGAATTATCTGTTTGGTTTGGCCAACTAGATTGGTAGTTCTTGCCATGGGAGAAGTGCTTAGCTTTGGGTTCGATCTTGCGGTGTTCTTTCCCAGTGACAGAAGGGGCAGCAAGACACGTATTGTATCATTGCCATCGCAGATAACAAGATGGGGTTTATTTCATATTGCATGAATTTATCTCTCTACATCATGTCATCTTGCTTAAAGCGTTACTCTGTTTTTAACTTAATACTCTAGATGCATGCTGGATAGCGGTCGATGAGTGGAGTAATAGTAGTAGATGCAGAATCGTTTCGATCTACTTGTCACAGACGTGATGCCTATATACATGATCATGCCTAGATATTCTCATAACTATGCTCAATTCTGTCAATTGCTCAACAGTAATTTGTTCACCCACCGTAGAAAACTTATGCTCTTGAGAGAAGCCACTAGTGAAACCTATGGCCCCCGGGTCTATTCTCATCATATCAATCTCCATCACTTTAATCTTGCTTTGTTTTTTACTTTGCCTTTTACTTTTCACTTTGCATCTTTATATCAAAAATACCAAAATATATTATCTATCGGATCTCATTTCCGTAAGTGACCGTGAAGGGATTGACAACCCCTAATCGCGTTGGTTGCGTTGAGCTCTTTGTGTTGTGTAGGTACGAGGGACTTGCGCGTGGCCTCCTACTGGATTGATACCTTGGTTCTCAAAAACTGAGGGAAATACTTACACTACTCTGCTGCATCATCCTTTCCTCTTCGGGGAAACCCAACGCAAGCTCAAGAGGTAGCACACATCGACCGCTATCAAGCATGCATCTAGAGTATTAAGTTCATAAGAACACAGTAATGCTTTAAGGAAGATGACATGATGTAGAGGGATAAACTCATGCAATATGATATAAACCCCATCTTTTTATCCTCGATGGCAACAATACAATACGTGTCGGTTCCCTTTCTCTCACAGGGATCGAGCATCACAAGATTGAACCCAAAGCTAAGCACTTCTCCCATTGAAAGAAAGATCAATCTAGTAGGCCAAACCAAACTGATAATTCGAAGAGACTTGCAAAGATAAACCAATCATACATAAAAGAATTCAGAGGAGAATCAAATATTGTTCATAGATAACCTGGATCATAAACCCACAATTCATTGGATCTCGACAAACACACCGCAAAAGAAGATTACATCGAATAGATATCCAAGAAGATCAAGGAGAACTTTGTATTGAGATCCAAAGAGAGAGAAGAAGCCATCTAGCTAATAACTATGGACCCGTAGGTTTGAAGTAAACTACTCACACATCACCGGAGAGGCCATGGAGTTGATGTAGAGGCCCTCCGTGGTCAATGCCCCCTCCGGCGGAGCTCCGGAAAAGGCCACGAGATGGGATCTCTCGAGTACAGAAGGTTGCGGCAGTGGAATTAGGTTTTCGTGGTGCCCCGACCGCCACTCATAAGGAAGACAATCAATAAATAAATCATGCTCCGACTTCATCACATAAAGGTTCACCATACGTGCATGCTACGGGAATCACAAACTTCAACACAAGTATTTCTCAAATTCACAACTACTCAACTAGCATGACTCTAATATCACCATCTCCATATCTCAAAACAATTATCAAGTATCAAACTTCTCATAGTATTCCATGCACTTATATGAAAGTTTTTATATTATAGCAAATTTCCATGTTGTTCTAAAGGACTCTCAAAATAATATAAGTGAAGCATGAGATATTAATAGTTTCTATAAAACAAAACTACCGCCGTGCTCTAAAAGATATAAGTGAAGCACTAGAGCAAAAACTATATAGCTCAAAAGATATAAGTGAAGCACATAGAGTATTCTAATAAATTTCAATTTATGTGAGTTTCTCTCAAAAGGTGTGTACAACAAGGATGATTGTGGTAAACTAAAAAACAAAGACTCAAATAATACAAGACGCTCCAAGCAAAACACATATCATGTGGTGAATAAAAATATAGCTCCAAGTAAAGTTACCGATAGACGAAGACGAAAGAGGGGATGCCTTCCGGGGCATCCCCAAGCTTAAGCTTTTTGGTGTCCTTGAATTTTACCTTGCGGTGCCATGGGCATCCCCAAACTTAGGCTCTTGCCACTCTTTGTTCCGTAATCCATCAAATCTTTACCCAAAACTTGAAAACTTCACAACACAAAACTCAAAATAGAAAATCTCATGAGCTCCGTTAGCGAAAGAAAACAAAACACCACTTCAAGGTACTGTAATGAACTCATTCTTTATTTATACTGGTGTTAAACCTACTGTATTCCAACTTCTCTATGGTTTATAAACTCTTTTACTAGCCATAGATTCATCAAAATAAGCAAATGACACAAGAAAAAACAGAATCTGTCAAAAACAGAATAGTATGTAGTAATCTGTAGCTAACGCAAGTTCTGGAACCCCAAAAATTCTAAAATAAATTTCTGGACGTGAGAAATTTATCTATTAATCATCTTCAAAAATAATTAACTAAATAGCACCTTCAAAATAAAAATGGCAGCGATTCTCGTGAGCGCTAAAGTTTCTGTTTTCTACAGCAAGATCAAAAAGACTTTCCCCAAGTCTTCCCAACGGTTCTACTTGGCACAAACACTAATTAAACACAAAAAACACAACCAAAACAGAGTCTAGATAAACTATTTATTGAATAACAGCAAGGAAAAATATTGGGTTGTCTCCCAACAAGCGCTTTTCTTTAAAGCCTTATAGCTAGGCATTGATAATTTTAATAATGCTCACATGAAAGACAAAAATTGAAGCACAAAGAGAGGATCATAAAACACGTGACAAACACATATAAGTCTGACATACTTCCTATGCATAGGAATCTTATAGGCAAACAAATTATCAAGGCAAGCAAAAACTAGCATATGCAAGGAAGCGGAAAGAAACAATAGCAATCTCAACATAACGAGAGCTAATTTAGTAACATGAAAATTTCTACCACCATATTTTCCTCTCTCATAATAATTGCATGTGGGATCATAAGCAAATTCAACAAAATATCTATCACATAAAATATTTTCAACACGATCCACATGCATGCAAAGTTGACACTCTTCCAAAATAGTGGGATTAACATTAACTAAAGTCATGACCTCTTCAAACCCACTTTTATCGAAAACTTCATAAGATTGAACATTATCCAAATATGTGGGATCTAAAGTTGACACTCTTCCAAACCCACTTTCAATATTGCAAACATTATTATCAATCTCATATTCATCATGGGGCTTAAATAAATTTTCAAGATCAAAAGAAGAATCACCCCAATCATGATCATTGCAACAAGTAGAGGACATAACAAAACTAGCACCCCCGAGCTTAGGGTTTTGCATATTATTAGCACAATTAACATTAAGAGAATTTATAATAACATCATTGCAATCATGCTTTTCATTCAAAGATTCATTGTGAATCACTCCATAAAGTACTTCATCACAATTTTCAGATTCATGAATTTTAAGCAAAACTTCATAAAGATAATCTAGTGCACAAAACTCACTAGCAATTGGCTCATCATAATTGGATCTCTTAAATAGATTAGCAAGCGGATGAGGATCCATAGATCTTTAGGTTCTCTGTTTAGCAATAAATAAACAACTATCCCAACCAAATGAGCAAACGAGCCAAGGAAGACATCAAAGCAAATGGAAAAATGAACAGAAGAAGGGCGAATGCAATGACAAGGGTGAAGTGGGGGAGAGGAAAACGAGAGGCAAATTGCAAATAATGTAATGCGAGGGATAAGGGTTTGTGATGGGTACTTGGTAATGGCGCCAGAAATGACTCGTTGTTGGAGTCAAATCTTGACTTGACTTGGCGCAAATCTCCCCGGCAACGGCGCCATAAATCCTTCTTGCCACCTCTTGAGCACTGCGTTGGTTTTCCCTTGAAGAGGAAAGGGTGATGCAGCAAAGTAGCGTAAGTATTTCCCTCAGTTTTTGAGAACCAAGGTATCAATCCAGTAGGAGATCACGCTTAAGTCCCACGCACCTACACAAACAAATAAGAACCTCGCAACCAACGCGATAAAGGGGTTGTCAAGCCCTTCACGGTCACTTACGAGAGTGAGATCTGATAGATATGATAAGATAATATTTTTGGTGTTTTTATGATAAAGATGCTAAGTAAAATAAATGGCAAAGGAAATAACTATGTATTGGAAGATTAATATGATGGAAGATAGACCCGGGGCCATAGGTTTCACTAGTGGCTTCTCTCAAGAGCGTAAGTATTACGGTAGGTAAACGAATTACTGTTGAGCAATTGATAGAATTGAGCATAGTTATGAGAATATCTAGGTATGACCATGTATATAGGCATCACATCCGAGACAAGTAGACCGACTCCTGCCTGCATCTACTACTATTACTCCACACATCGATCGCTATCCAACATGCATCTAGAGTATTAAGTTCATAAGAATAGAGTAATGCTTTAAGGAAGATGTAGAGGGATAAACTCATGCAATATGATATAAACCCCATCTTCTTATCCTCGATGGCAAAAATACAATACGTGTCGGTTCCCTTTGTCACTGGGATCGAGCACCGCAAGATTGAACCCAAAGCTAAGCACTTCTCCCATTTGCAAGAAAGATCAATCTAGTAGGCCAAACCAAAATGATAATTCGAAGAGACTTGCAAAGATAAACCAATCATACATAAAAGAATTCAGAGGGGAATCAAATATTGTTCATAGATAATCTGGATCATAAACCCACAATTCATCGGATCTCGACAAACACACCGCAAAAGAAGATTACATCGAATAGATCTCCAAGAAGATCAAGGAGAACTTTGCATTGAGATCCAAAGAGAGAGAAGAAGCCATCTAGCTAATAACTATGGACCCGTAGGTCTGAAGTAAACTACTCACACATCACTGGAGAGGCCATGGAGTTGATGTAGAGGCCCTCAGTGATCAATGCCCCCTCCGGCCGAGCTCCGGAAAAGGCCACGAGATGGGATCTCTCGAGTACAGAAGGTTGCGGCAGTGGAATTAGGTTTTCGTGTTGCCCCTGGATGTTTGGGGGGTACGTGGATATATATAGGAGGAAGAAGTACGTTAGTGGAGCAACAGAGGGCCCACGAGGGTGGAGGCCGCGCCCAGGGGGGTAGGCGCGCCCCCTGCGTCGTGCCTTCCTCCCTTGTTTCTTGACGGCCACTCCAAGTCTCCTGGATCACGTTTGCTGAGAAAATTACGTTCCCTAAGGTTTCATTCCGTTTGGACTCCGTTTGATATTCCTTTTCTTCGAAACCCTAAAATAGGCAAAAAAATAGCAATTTGGGTTGGGCCTCCGGTTAGTAGGTTAGTCCCAAAAATGATATAAACGTGTAAAATAAAGCCCATTAACATCCAAAATAGATAATATAATAGCATGAAGCAATCAAAAATTATAGATATGTTGGAGACGTATCAAGCATCCCCGAGCTTAATTCCTGCTCGTCCCCAAGTAGGTAAATGATAAAAACAGAATTTTTGATGTGGAATGCTTTCTAACATATTTCTCAATGTAATTTTTCTTTATTGTGGCATGAATGTTCAGATCCAAAAGATTCAAGATAAAAGTTTAATATTGACATAGAAATAATAATACTTCAAGCATACTAACTATGCAATTATGTCTTCTCAAAATAACATGGCCAAAGAAAGTTATCCCTACAAAATCATATAGTCTGGCTATGCTCTATCTTCACCGCACAAAATATTTAAATCATGCACAACCCCAATGACAAGCCAAGCAATTGTTTCATACTTTTGATGTTCTCAAACTTTTTCAATCTTCACGCAATATATGAGCGTGAGCCATGGATATATCACTATGGTGGAATAGAATGGTGGTTGTGGAGAAGAAAAAAAAGGAGAAGATAGTCTCACATCAACTAGGCATATCAACGAGCTATGGAGATGCCCATCAATAGATATCAATGTGAGTGAGTAGGGATTGCAATGCAACGGATGCACTAGAGCTATAAGTATATGAAAGCTCAACAAAATAAACTAAGTGGGCGTGCATCCGACTTGCTTGCTCACAAAGACCTAGGGCATTTTGAGGAAGCCCGTCATTGGAATATACAAGCCAAGTTCTATAATGAAAAATTCCCACTAGTATATGAAAGTGATATCATATGAGACTCTCTATATGAAGAATATGGTGCTACTTTGAAGCACAAGTGTGGAAAAGGGATAGTAGCATTGTCCCTTCTCTCTTTTTCTCTCTTTTTTGAGGGGGGGGGGGGCTTCTTCTTTTTTTATGGCCTTTCTCCCTTTTTTCTTTTTTTCGTCCGAAGTCTCATCCCGACTTGTGGGGGAATCATAGTCTCCATCATCCTTTCCTCACTTAGGACAATGCTCTAATAATGATGATCATCACACTTTATTTACTTTACAGCTCAAGAATTACAACTCAATACTTAGAACAAAATATGACTCTATGTGAATGCCTCCAGCGGTGTACCGGGATGTGCAATGATGCATGAGTGACATGTATGAAGAATTATGAACGGTGGCTTTGCCACAAATACGATGTCAACTACATGATCATGCAAGCAATATGACAATGATGAAGCGTGTCATAATAATGGAACGGTGGAAAGTTGCATGGCAATATATCTCGGAATGTCTATGGAAATGCCATAATAGGTAGGTATGGTGGCTGTTTTGAGGAATGTATATGGTGGGTTTATGGTATCGGTGAAAGTTGTGCGATACTAGAGTCTAGCAATGGTGGAAGGGTGAGAGTGCGTATAATCCATGGACTCAACATTAGTCATAAAGAACTCACATACTTATTGCAAAAATCTATTAGTTATCGAAACAAAGTACTACGCGCATGCTCCCAGCGGGATAGATTGGTAGGAAAAGACCATCGCTCATCCCCGACCGCCACTCATAAGGAAGACAATCAATAAATAAATCTTGCTCCAACTTCATCACATAAAGGTTCACCATACGTGCATGCTACGGGAATCACAAACTTCAACACAAGTATTTCTCAAATTCGCAACTACTCAACTAGCATGACTCTAATATCACCATCTCCATATCTCAAAACAATTATCAAGTATCAAACTTCTCATAGTATTCGATGCACTTATATGAAAGTTTTTATATTATAGCAAATTTCCATGTTGTTCTAAAGGACTCTCAAAATAATATAAGTGAAGCATGAGATATTAATAGTTTCTATAAAACAAAACCACCGCCGTGCTCTAAAAGATATAAGTGAAGCACTAGAGCAAAAACTATATAGCTCAAAAGATATAAGTGAAGCACATAGAGTATTCTAATAAATTTCATTTCATGTGAGTTTCTCTCAAAAGGTGTGTACAGCAAGGATGATTGTGGTAAACTAAAAAACAAAGACTCAAATCATACAAGACGCTCCAAGCAAAACACATATCATGTGGTGAATAAAAATATAGCTCCAAGTAAAGTTACCGATAGACGAAGACGAAAGAGGGGATGCCTTCCAGGGCATCCCCAAGCTTAGGCTTTTTGGTGTCCTTGAATTTTACCTTGGGGTGCCATTGGAATCCCCAAGCTTAGGCTCTTGCCACTCTTTGCTCCGTAATCCATCAAATCTTTACCCAAAACTGAAAACTTCACAACACAAAACTCAAAATAGAAAATCTTGTGAGCTCCGTTAGCGAAAGAAAACAAAACACCACATCAAGGTACTGTAATGAACTCATTCTTTATTTATATTGGTGTTAAACCTACTGTATTCCAACTTCTCTATGGTTTATAAACTCTTTTACTAGCCATAGATTCATCAAAATAAGCAAACGACACAAGAAAAACAGAATCTGTCAAAAACAGAATAGTATGTAGTAATCTGTAGCTAACGCAAGTTCTGGAACCCCAAAAATTCTAAAATAAATTTCTGGACGTGGGGAATTTATCTATTAATCATCTGCAAAAATAATTAACTAAATATCACCTTCCAAATAAAAATGGCAGCGATTCTCGTGAGCGCTAAACTTTCTGTTTTCTACAGCAAGATCAAAAAGACTTTCCCCAAGTCTTCCCAACGGTTCTACTTGGCACAAACACTAATTAAACACAAAAAACACAACCAAAACAGAGTCTAGATAAATTATTTATTGAATAACAGCAAGGAAAAATATTGGGTTGTCTCCCAACAAGTGCTTTTCTTTAAAGCCTTATAGCTAGGCATTGATAATTTTAATAATGCTCACATGAAAGACAAGAATTGAAGCACAAAGAGAGCATCATAAAACACGTGACAAACACATATAAGTCTGACATACTTCCTATGCATAGGAATCTTATAGGCAAACAAATTATCAAGGGAAGCAAAAACTAGCATATGCAAGGAAGCGGAAAGAAACAATAGCAATCTCAACATAACGAGAGCTAATTTAGTAACATGAAAATTTCTACCACCATATTTTCCTCTCTCATAATAATTGCATGTGGGATCATAAGAAAATTCAACAAAATATCTATCACATAAAATATTTTCAACACGATCCACATGCATGCAAAGTTGACACTCTTCCAAAATAGTGGGATTAACATTAACTAAAGTCATGACCTCGTCAAACCCACTTTTATCAAAAACTTCATAAGATTGAACATTATCCAAATATGTGGGATCTAAAGTTGACACTCTTCCAAACCCACTTTCAATATTTCAAACATTATTATCAATCTCATATTCATCATGGGGCTTAAATAAATTTTCAAGATCAAAAGAAGAATCACCCCAATCATGATCATTGCAACAAGTAGAGGACATAGCAAAACTAGCACCCCCGAGCTTAGGGTTTTGCATATTATTAGAACAATTAACATTAAGAGAATTTATAATAACATCATTGCAATCATGCTTTTCATTCAAAGATTCATCGTGAATCACTCCATAAAGTACTTCATCACAATTTTCAGATTCACGAATTTCAAGCAAAACTTCATAAATATAATCTAGTGCACAAAACTCACTAGCAATTGGCTCATCATAATTGGATCTCTTAAATAGATTAGCAAGCGGATGAGGATCCATAGATCTTTAGGTTCTCTGTTTAGCAATAAATAAACAACTATCCCAACCAAATGAGCAAACGAGCCAAGTAAGACATCAAAGCAAATGGAAAAATGAACAGAAGAAGGGCGAATACAACGACAAGGGTGAAGTGGGGGAGAGGAAAACGAGAGGCAAATTGTAAATAATGTAATGCGAGGGATAAGGGTTTGTGATGGGTACTTGGTAATGGCACCAGAAATGACTCGTTGTTGGAGTCAAATCTTGACTTGACTTGGCGCGAATCTCCCCGGCAACGGCGCCATAAATCCTTCTTGCTACCTCTTGAGCACTGCGTTGGTTTTCCATTGAAGGGGAAAGGGTGATGCAGCAAAGTAGCATAAGTATTTCCCTCAGTTTTTGAGAACCAAGGTATCAATCCAGTAGGAGATCACGCTTAAGTCCCACGCACCTACACAAACAAATAAGAACCTCGCAACCAACGCGATAAAGGGGTTGTCAAGCCCTTCACGGTCACTTACGAGAGTGAGATCTGATAGATATGATAAGATAATATTTTTGGTATTTTTATGATAAAGATGCTAAGTAAAATAAATGGCAAAGAAATAACTAAGTATTGTAAGATTAATATGATGGAAGATAGACCCGGGGGCCATAGGTTTCACTAGTGGCTTCTCTCAAGAGCATAAGTATTACGGTGGGTAAACGAATTAGTGTTGAGCAATTGATAGAATTGAGCATAGTTATGAGAATATCTACGTATGATTATGTATATAGGCATCACATCCGAGACAAGTAGACCGACTCCTGCCTGCATCTACTACTATTACTCCACACATCGACCGATATCCAGCATGCATCTAGAGTATTAAGTTCATAAGAATAGAGTAATGCTTTAAGGAATATGTAGAGGGATAAACTCATGCAATATGATATAAACCCCATATTTTTATCCTCGATGGCAACAATACAATACGTGTCGGTTCCCTTTCTGTCACTGGGATCGAGCACCGCAAGATTGAACCCAAAGCTAAGCACTTCTCCCATTGCAAGAAAGATCAATCTAGTAGGCCAAACCAAACTGATAATTCGAAGAGACTTGCAAAGATAAACCAATCATACATAAAAGAATTCAGAGGAGAATCAAATATTGTTCATAGATAATCTGGATCATAAACCCACAATTCATCGGATCTCGACAAACACACCGCAAAAGAAGATTACATCGAATAGATCTCCAAGAAGATCAAGGAGAACTTTGTATTGAGATCCAAAGAGAGAGAAGAAGCCATCTAGCTAATAACTATGGACCCGTAGGTCTGAAGTAAACTACTCACACATCACTGTAGAGGCCATGGAGTTGATGTAGAGGCCCTCCGTGATCAATGCCCCCTCCGGCGGAGCTTCGGAAAAGGCCCCGAAATGGGATCTCTCGAGTACAAAAAGTTGCGGCGATGGAATTAGGTTTTCGTGTTGCCCCTGGATGTTTGGGGGGTACATGGATATATATATAGGAGGAAGAAGTGCGTCGGTGAAGCAACGGAGGGCCCATGAGGGTGGTGGGCGCGCCTAGGGGGTAGGCGCACCCCCTGCCTCGTGCCTTCCTCCCTTGTTTCTTGACGGCCACTCCAAGTCTCCTGGATCACGTTTGTTGAGAAAATCACATTCCCGAAGGTTTCATTCTGTTTGGACTCCGTTTGATATTCCTTTTCTTCGAAACCCTAAAATAGGCAAAAAAAAATTGGGTTGGGCCTCCGGTTAGCAGGTTAGTCCCAAAAATGATATAAAAGTGTTAAATAAAGCCCATTAACATCCAAAATAGATAATATAATAGCATGGAGCAATCAAAAATTATAGATACATTGGAGACGTATCATAGAGGATCTTTATAATTACCCAATTACGTTGTGACGTTTGATAGCACACAAGGTGTTCCTCCGGTATTCGGGAGTTGCATAATCTCATAGTTTGAGGAACATGTATAAGTCATGAAGAAAGCAATAGCAATAAATTAAATGATCATAGTGCTAAGCTAACGGATGGGTCTTGTCCATCACATCATTCTCTAATGATGTGATCCCGTTCATCAAATGACAACACATGTCTATGGCTTGAAAACTTAACCATTTGATTAACAAGCTAGTCAAGTAGAGGCATACTAGGGACACTTTGTTTGTCTGTGTATTCACACATATACTAAGTTTCCAGTTAATACAATTCTAGCATGAATAATAAACATTTATCATGATATAAGGAAATATAAATAACAACTCTATTATTGCCTCTAGGGCATATTTCCTTAAGTCTCCCACTTGCACTAGAGTCAATAATCTAGTTCACATCGTCATGTGATTTCACACCAATAGTTCACATCTTTATGTGATTAGTTCACATCTTCATGTGACTAATACCCAAAGGGTTTACTAGAGTCAATAATCTAGTTCACGTTGCTATGTGATTAACACCCAAAGAGTGATCATGTTTTGCTTGTGAGAGAAGTTTAGCCTACGGGTCTGCAACATTCAGATCCATATGTATTTTGCAAATTTCTATGTCTACAATACTCTGCACGGAGCTACTCTAGCTAATTGCTCCCACTTTCAATATGTATCTAGATCGAGACTTAGAGTCATCTAGATCGGTGTCAAAAGCTTGCATCGACGTAACTCTTTACAACGAACTCTTTTATCACCCCCATAACCGAGAAATATTTCCTTAGTCCTCTAAGGATAATTTTTACCGCTGTCCAGTGATCTACTCCTAGATCACTATTGTACTCCCTTGCCAAAATCATGCTAAGGTATACAATAGGTCTGGTACACAGCATATCATACTTTATAGAACCTATGACTGAGACATATGGAATGACTTTCCATTCTCTTTCTATTTTCTGCTGTGGTCGGGTTTTGAGTCTTTACTCAACTTCACACCTTGCAACACAGGCAAGAACTCCTTCTTTGACTGATCCATTTTGAACTCCTTCAAAATCTTATCAAGGTATGTACTCATTGAAAAAACTTATCAAGCGTCTTGCTCAATATGTAAGCAGCTTTACCAAGGTCTTTCTTTGAAAACTCCTTTATGCTTTCCAGAAAATTCTACATCATTTCCGATCAATAATATGTCATTCACATATACTTATCAGAAAGATTGTAGTGCTCCCACTCACTTTCTTGTAAATACAGGCTTCACCGCAAGTCTGTATAAAACTATATGCTTTGATCAACTCATCAAAGTGTATATTCCAACTCTGAGATGCTTGCACCAGTCCATAGATGGATCGTTGGAACTTGCACACTTTGTTAGCATCTTTAGGATTGACAAAACCTTCTGGTTGCATCATATACAACTCTTCTTTAATAAATCCTTTAAGGAATGTAGTTTTGATATCCATTTGCCAGATTTCATAAAATGCGGCAACTACTAACATGATTCGGACAGACTTTTAAGCATCGATACGAGTGAGAAAATCTCATCATAGTCAACACCTTGAACTTGTCGAAAACCTTTTGCGACAATTCGAGCTTTGTACATAGTAACACTACTATCAGCGTCCGTCTTCCTCTTGAAGATCCATTTATTCTGAATGGCTCACCGATCATCGGGCAAGTCAATCGAAGTCCATATTTTGTTCTCATACATGGATCCCATCTCAGATTTCATGGCCTTAAGCCATTTCGTGGAATCTGGGCTCATCATCGCTTCCTCATAGTTTGTAGGTTCGTCATGGTCTAGTAACATGACTTCCAGAACAGGATTACCATACCACTCTGGTGCGGAATGTATTCTGGTTGACCTATGAGGTTCGGTAGTAACTTGATCTGAAGTTTCATGATCATCATCATTATCTTCCTCACTAATTGGTGTAGGCATCACTGGAACTGATTTCTGTGATGAACTATTTTCCAATTTGGGAGAACGTACAATTACCTCATCAAGTTCAACTTTCCTCCCACTCACTTCTTTCAAGAGAAACTCCTTCTCTAGAAAGGATCCACTCTTAACAACAAAGATCTTTCCTTCGGATCTGTGATAGAAGGTTTACCCAACAGTTTCTTTTGGGTATCCTGTGAAGACACACTTCTCTGATTTGGGTTTGAGCTTATCAGGCTGAAACTTTTTCACATAAGCATCGCAACCCCAAACTTTAAGAAACCACATCTTAGGGTTCTTGCTAAACCACAGTTCATACGGTGTCATCTCAACGGATTTTAGACGATGCCCTATTTAACGTGAATGCAGCTGTCTCTAATGCATAACCCCAAAACAATAGTGGTAAATCGGTAAGAGACATCATAGATCGCACCATATCTAATAAAGTACGGTTACGACGTTCGGACACACCATTATGCTGTGGTGTTCCAGGTGGCGTGAGGTGCGAAATTATTCGACATTGTTTCAACTAAAGGCCAAACTCGTAACTCAAATATTTCTTCTCCGCAATCAGATCATAGAAACTTTATTTTCTTGTTACGATGATTCTCCACTTCACTCTGAAATTCTTTGAACTTTCCAAATGTTTCAGACTTGTGTTTCATTAAGTAGATATACTCATATCTGTTCAAATCATCTATGAAAGTCAGAAAATAACGATACCCGTTGCGAGCCTCAACACTCATCGGAACACATACATCAGTATGTATTATTTCTAATAAGTCTGTTGCTCGCTCCATTGTTCCGGAGAACGGAGTCTTAGTCATCTTGCCCATGAGGCATGGTTCGCAAGCATCAAGTGATTCATAATAAAGTGATTCCAAAAGCCCACCAGCATGGAGTTTCTTCATGCGCTTTACACCAGTATGACCTAAACGACAGTGCCACAAATAAGTTGCACTATCATTATTAACCTTGCATCTTTTGGCTTCAATATTATGAATATGTGTATCACTACAATCGATATTCAATAAACCATTCGCCTTGGGTGTATGACCACATAAGGTTTTATTCATGTAAATAGAATAACAATTATTTTTGACTTAAACGAATAACTGTATTGCAATAAACATGATCCAATCATATAATGCTCAATGCAAACACCAAATAACATTAATCCCGAAGGTAAAGGGAGTGTGCGATGGTGATCTTATCAACCTTGGAATCACTTCCAACACACATCGTCACCTTGCCCTCAACAAGTCTCTGTTCATTTTATAACTCCTGTTACAAGTTACTAATCATAGAAATTGAACCAGTGTCAAATACCTAGGGGCTACTATGAATACTAGTAAAGTACACATCAATAACATGCATATCATATATACTTTTGTTCACTTTGCCATCCTTCTTATCCGCCAAGTATTTGGGGCGGTTCCGCTTCCAGTGATCATTTCCTTTGCAGTAGAATCACTCAGTTTCAGGCTTGGGTCTAGCTTTGGGCTTCTTCATGGGAGTGGCAACTTGCTTGTCATTCTTCTTGAAGTTCCCTTTCTTTCCCTTGCCCTTTTGCTTGAAACTAGTGGTCTTGTCAACCATCAACACTTGATGCTTTTCTTGATTTCTACCTTCGACGATTTCAGCATTGCGGAGAGCTCGAGGAATCGTTTTCGTCACCCCTTGCATATTACAGTTCATCACGAAGTTCTAGTAAATTGGTGATAGTGACTAGAGAAGTCTGTCAATCACTATCTTATCTGGAAGATTAACTCCTACTTGATTCAAGCGATTGTAGTACTCAAACATTCTGAGCACATGCTCACTGGTTGAGCTATTCTCCTCCATCTTGTAGGCAAAAATACTTGTTAGAGGTGTCATACCTCTCGACTCGGGCATGAGTCTGAAATACCAATTTCAACTCTTGGAACATCTCATATGTTCCATGGCGTTCAAAACATTTTTGAAGTCCTAGTTCTAAGCCGTAAAGCATGGTGCACTAAACTATCAAGTAGTCATCATACCGAGCTTGTCAAACATTCATAACGTCTGCATTTGCTCCTGCAATAGTTATGTCACCTAGCGGTGCATCAAGAACATAATTCTTCTGTGCAGCAATGAGGATAATCCTCAGATCACTGACCTAGTCCGCATCATTGCTACTATCAACTTTCAACTTAGTTTTCTCTAGGAACATATCATGAATAAAACGGGGAAGCTATACGCGAGCAATTGATCTACAACATAGATATGCCAATACTATCAGGACTAAGTTCATGATAAATAGAAGTTCAATTAATCATATTACTTAAGAACTACCACTTAGATAGACATCCCTCTAGTAATCTAAATGATCATGTGATCCATATCAACTAAACCATGTCTGATCATCACGTGA
Source organism: Triticum monococcum (assembly GCA_034509565.1). NCBI lineage: Eukaryota > Viridiplantae > Streptophyta > Magnoliopsida > Poales > Poaceae > Triticum > Triticum monococcum. Next base: position 82,732,344 of record CM067843.1, read on the forward strand.
GATGGAGTAGCTTTCAATGGTGAACATCACTATGTTGATCATATCTACTATCTGATTCACGTTCGACCTTTCGGTCTCAGTGTTCCGAAGACATATCTGCATATGCTAGGCTCGTTAAGTTTAACCTGAGTATTCTTCTTGTGCAAAACTGGCTTGCACCCGTTGTATGTGAACATAGGGCTTATCACACCCAATCATCACGTGGTGTCTTGATACGTCTCCAACGTATCTATAATTTTTGATTGCTCCATGCTACATTATCTACTGTTTTGGACATTATTGAGATTTATTATCCACTTTTATATTATTTTTGGGACTAACCTATTAACCGGAGGCCCAGCCCAGAATTGCTGTTTTTTTGCCTATTTTAGGGTTTCGAAGAAAAGGAATATCAAACGGAGTCCAAACGGAATGAAACCTTCGGGAACGTGATTTTCTCAACGAACAAGACCCAGGAGACTTGGACCCTACGTCAAGAAAGAAAAGAGGAGGCCATGAGGTAGGGGGGCGCGTCTACCCCCCAGGCGCGCCCTCCACCCTCGTGGGCCCCATGTTGCTCCACCGACGTACTCCTTCCTCCTATATATACCTACGTACCCCCAAATGATCAGATACGGAGCCAAAACCCTAATTCCACCGCCATAACTTTCTGTATCCATGAGATCCCATCTTGGGGCCTGTTCCGGAGCTCCGCCGGAGGGGGTATCGATCACGGAGGGCTTCTACATCAACACCATAGCCCCTCCGATGAAGTGTGAGTAGTTTACCTCAGACCTACGGGTCCATAGTTAGTAGCTAGATGGCTTCTTCTCACTTTTTGGATCTCAATACAATGTTCTCCCCCTCTCCTGTGGAGAACTATTCGATGTAATCTTCTTTTTGCGGCGTGTTTGTTGAGACTGATGAATTGTGGGTTAATGATCAAGTCTATCTATGAACAATATTTAAATCTTCTCTAAATTCTTTTATGTATGATTGGTTATCTTTGCAAGTCTCTTCGAATTATCATTTTGGTTTGGCCTACTAGATTGATCTTTCTTGCAATGGGAGAAGTGCTTAGCTTTAGGTTCATCCTTGCGGTGTCCTTTCCCAGTGACAGTAGGGGCAGCAAGGCACGTATTGTATTGTTTCCATCGAGGATAACAAGCTGGGGTTTTCTTCATATTGCATGAGTCCATCCCTCTACATCATGTCATCTTTCTTAAGGCGTTACTCTGTTTTTAACTTAATACTCTAGATGCATGCTGGATAGCGGTCGATGAGTGGAGTAATAGTAGTAGATGCAGGCAGGAGTCGGTCTACTTGTCTCGGACGTGATGCCTATATACATGATCATACATAGATATTCTCATAACTATGCTCAATTCTATCAATTGCTCAACAGTAATTTGTTCACCCACCGTAGAATACTTATGCTCTCGAGAGAAGCCACTAGTGAAACCTATGGCCCCTGGGTCTATCTTTATCATATTGATCTCCTACTACTTAGTTATTTCCTTTGCTATTTACTTTGCCTTTATTTTACTTTGCATCTTTATCATAAAAATACCAAAAATATTATCTTATCATATCTATCAGATCTCACTCTCGTAAGTGGCCTTATAGGGATTGACAACCCCTATTTGCGTTGGTTGCGAGGATTTATTTGTTTTGTGCAGGTACGAGGGACTCGCGCATAGCCTCCTACTGGATTGATACCTTGGTTCTCAAAAACTGAGGGAAATACTTATGCTACTTTGCTGCATCATCCCTTCCTCTTCGGGGAAAACCAATGCAGTGCTCAAGAGGTAGCATGTCTCAGCATGAAGAACGGTCGCAATGGTGCATACTCAAGGAGAACACTTATACCTTGAAATTTTAGTAAGGGATCATATCATAATGCTACCGTCGTACTAAGCAAAATAAGATGCATAAAAGATAAACATCACATGTAATCAAAATATGTGACATGATATGGCCATCATCATCTTGTGCCTTGGATCTCCATCTCCAAAGTACCGTCATGATCTCCATCGTCACCGGCATGACACCATGATCTCCATCATCTTGATCTTTATCAACGTGTTGTCACATGGTCGTCTCACCAACTATTGCTTTTGCAACTATTGCTATCGCATAGCGATAAAGTAAAGCAATTATATGGCGCTTGCATCTTATGCAATAAAGAGACAACCATAAGCCTCCTGCCAGTTGCCGATAACTTTAGCAAAACATGATGATCTCATACAACAATTTATATCTCATCACATATTGGCCATATCACATCACAACATGCCCTGCAAAAACAAGTTACACGTCCTCTACTTTGTTGTTGCTAGTTTTACGTGGCTGCTACGGGCTTCTAGTGTAACGCCCCGAGGCCGATGTGCCAGGTGTCGTGCAATTATTCGATGTTGTTGCGTCATCATGTGCATTGTGTGTTTTTCATACATATTAAGTTGTTACATGTTCCATGCATGAATCTTGCTTCATCACCTTCTACTTCCCCCTACTTCCTTCTTTTGGCAAGTGTCACATTCCCTTCTCTTTTAATGTTCATCTTTGCCTCAATATTCCAACACCATGCACCTAGCCTCTATGTCAAATTTCATCTCTATTGAAATTGTTTTGGTTAGGGTTTAAAATGGTTCAAGTTTGAATTTAATTCAAACTTAAATTATTTTTTACTTCCTTTAAAAATCTCCAAACCAATTTTATTAAATAGAGCACATTTTTCGGGATCACGAGTATATTTTTATTTTATTTCTCTAGCTCCTCTCCTTTTCCTGCTCTTTCCTTTTGTTTTTTCTGCCTGGAGATATAGCAGCAGCAGCAGCTACCTGGGCCTCGGCCATCCGGGCGGCCCATTAGCTCAGCCGGCCTATAGGGCATCCAGCACCGGCCCACCTATTTTCGCCAAACCCTAGCCCGCATGTTCGCTCCACCAGCCCACCTCCCGATCCTCCCTCTGCTCTCCCCTCGCGCCGCCAGGGAGAGTTTTGGCTCGATCCCATCTCCCTCTCCCTCTCGTCCTCAACCATCGCTTGACCCACCTCTCCCTCCCGCTCCCACACGCATCGCACCAGGGCCCGACCCCATCTTCCATCTCCTCGATCCCCAGCGACCGAACCCAGCCCCGCTGCGCCCGATCCCCTCCACCCCATCGCCGGAGTCCCACCTCGCCGGAGCACAGGCCCCCCTCTGCCGCCGCGCCATGGATTGTTGCTGCTCCCTGCCGCGTCCTCGCCGGGCCTCTCGCGCGCCCGAGCTCCAACCTACGCCGCCCCCTTCCTCTTCAGGCGGCCATGGAGCCCCGCCGCCGGCGCCCCGTTGCCGCCTGGCGCGCCTCGCCGCCGCCCACGCTCACCTGCTCGCGCACCATGCCATGGCCTCCTCCTCGCCTCGAAGCTCAGGCCGCCGCCGTCCTTGTCCGCGTCCACCGAACCAGGCCACGCCCTGCTCCTCCCTCTCCCGCGCGCCATCCTGCCGTCTCCTGCGCCTCCTCCATGGACCTCCTCCTCCGGCCTCCTCGTCGTCCTGCCATGGCCACCGGAGCTGCTCTTCCCCGGCGCGCCCCCTGCACCGGTTCCTTCCACGCCCGGCATCGAGCAGCCAGAGCCAGCGCCAAGACCCGTTTCGCCTCTGCCATCCCCGTGCTGCTGCTTGCATCAGTCAAGCCCCTCTCTCCCAATTCGTTGACTATGCCTGCATGCATATGTGAGGTTTGTTGCTGTTTGTACCGAAGACCGCGAGTACTACTTCGTCCACAAACGCGTCGTGTACGACAACAACGTGAACAAGTACCACGACGACCGTCGAGACCGCCAAGTTCTACTACCGATGAACGCTTTGGACGTCAAGTACCCCTTCGAGATGACGAGATCGGCAAGTTCGAGGACCCCAAGTACCCCTTCGAAACGTGTTCCTCTACCGTCGTCTTCGGAAACGCCAAGTACCCCTTCGGATGCGCCAAGTTCGTCTACACGAGAACGGCAAGTACCTTGACGCCCGGTGCATAGAATGACTACCGTCGCCGATGACCGAGTACCACTACCGTCGACCCTCGAAGACCTCGTGGACGTCAAGTTCCGTGTCGTCGACCCCGAACCTCTACGAAAATGTGCACGATTACTTCCGTGGCCGAAGACCCGTGTACAACTACCATCGCCGAAGACGTCGAAGGAACGTCTACCCACATCGTGTATTTGACCAAGTTCGATGACGACAAACTCAGATTCACCAAGTTCCACTACCGTCGCCTTCGGAAACATCGAATGCGTCAAGTCCTTCTCTGAGATGTGTACCACTACTTCCTCTACCGTCGCGAGAATGCCTACTTCCTCTATGAACCCGAACCGCCTCGAAATGCACGCTTCGAAGGTATAACCTGAGTCGACATTCGAGAACGAATGCATGTGTGATGTATGAAATGCTCGTGTTTGCTCCGTGTCGGAGTTGTTCGGTGCATGTTGCCCCTCTTTTGCCTTGCCACCATCTTGTGGGAACCCGGTATCCGGGATCACCCCACCTCCTATCGTGTGTCACGCTCCCGTCACTTTTCCTTTTGCGCCGGTATCTCCGCGAGTTACCGGAACCGATATGTTGCCGTGGCATCATTTTCGGATTCGTTGCCGTGGCACCCCCCCTTTTTTCCTTCCACCACGGTGACAAATGCTTCACATTCTCATATCAACATTCTTCATAAAAATTGCTTTAACTTGCATATGTCATCCGCATCATGATAACAACAATTAAAATTGTTTAAATTGATGTTTGGCTAAATTTGCTTAAATGCCATGTTAAAATGCTTTAATCCATATCTTAACAACCGTAACTCCGATTTTAATAAACTTTATATGTAAATGGGGTAGAATTTCGCCTAGTTTAACATGGTGGCCTCATCTTGCATGTTTAACAACTCTAAAATTGTGTTTAGGACAGATCAGGACCAAACCTAATATTTGCACATGAGGATTTTCCGGAATTGTTGTTCGTTGCTTCCGGCCTCATTTAAACTTGCCTAGATTAGATAGTTTCATCATGTTTCCCCTCTTGCCATGTTTAATAACATTTAATATTGTTGGGTACATAAACGAGAGAGAACTAAATAATTGATGTGGTGTTTTGTCAATATGCATCTCGTCGTATATTGAGCTCCACTTAATTTGTAGGATTGTTTGTGCATTTTGCCATGCCATGCCCCCTTTAAACCGGACATGCATCATATTTGGTTGTGCATCATGCCATGTTCATGTCATGGTTGTTTACTATGTTGTGTGCTTCTTTTCCGGTGATTGCTTCTTCGGGTTGGTTCCGATAACGTCGAGTTTGTGAGAATCCGTTCGACTACGTCCGTTTGTCTTCTTCATGGACTCGTTCTTCTTCCTTGCGGGATTTCAGGCAAGATGATCATACCCTCGAAATCACTACTATCTTTGCTATGCTAGTTTGCTCGCTCTTTTGCTATGCCATTGCCACGATGCCTACCACTTGCTTGTCAGCCTCCCAAATTGCCATGTTCAGCCTCTAACCCACCAATGTCCTAGCAAACCGTTGATTGGCTATGTTACCGCTTTGCTCAGCCCCTCTTATAGCGTTGTTAGTTGCAGGTGAAGATTGAAGTTTGTTCATTGTTAGAACATGGAGATGTTGTTCCATGTGGGAACATGTTTAGTTGTTGGGATATCACTATATATCATATTTAATTAATGCATCTATATACTTGGTAAAGGGTGGAAGGCTCGGCCTTATGCCTGGTGTTTTGTTCCACTCTTGCCGCTCTAGTTTCCGTCATATCGGTGTTATGTTCCCGGATTTTGCGTCCCTTACGCGGTTGGGCTATAATGGGAACCCCTTGACAGTTCGCCTTAAGTAAAGCTTCTCCAGCAATGCCCAACATTGGTTTTACCATTTGCCACCTAGCCTTTTTCTTCCCTTGAGTCGGCCGGCTCAAGGGTCATCATTATTTTACCCCCCGGGCCAGTGCTCCTCTGAGTGTTGGTCCACCTGTCAGCTGCCGGTGGCCACCAGGGGCAACTCTGGGCTGGCTTACCCGTACCTAAGACAATCTGAGTGTGCCCTGAGAAAGAGATATGTGCAGCTCCTATCGGGATTTGTCGGCACATTCGGGCGGTGTTGCTGGTTTAGTTTTACCCTGTCGAAATGTCTTGTTGTACTGGGATACCGAGTCTGATCGGAATGTCTCGGGTGGAGGTCTATTCCTTCGTTGACCGTGAGAGCTTGTGATGGGCTAAGTTGGGACACCCTGCAGGGATTTGATCTTTCGAAAGCCGTGCCCGCGGTTATGGGCAGATGGGAATTTGTTAACGTCCGGTTGTAGAAAACCTGAATTTGACCTTAATTAAAATGAATCAACCGCGTGTGTAACCGTGATGGTCTCTTTCCGGCGGAGTCCGGGAAGTGAACACGGTTGTTGGAGTTATGCTTGACGTAGGTAGTCCAGGATCACTTCTTGATCATACTTTTATCGACCGTGCTTTGCCTTCTCTTCTCGCTCTCATTTGCGTATGTTAGCCACCATATATGCTAGTCGCTTGCTGCAGCTCCACCTCATACCTTTACCTTTCCCATAAGCTTAAATAGTCTTGATCGCGAGGGTGCGAGATTGCTGAGTCCCCGTGGCTCACAGATACTTCCAAAACCAGCTTGCAGGTGCCGATGAGTCCGAGCAGATGACGCAACCAAGCTCAGGAGGAGCTCGATGAAGATCTTGTCCTTTGTGTTGTTTCGTTCTAGTTGATCAGTAGTGGAGCCCAGTTGGGGTCGATGGGGGACCTTTGTCGCATTTGGGTTCTTCTTTTATTTTGGTTCCGTAGTCGGACCATGAGTGTACTTGATTGATGTAATGTTTATTCATGTAATTGTGTGAAGTGGCGAGTGTAAGCCAACTATGTATCTCTTATTCCTTGTTATATTACATGGGTTGTGTGAAGATTACCTCACTTGCGACATATGCCTTCAATGCGATTATGCCTCTAAGTCGTGCCTCGACACGTGGGAGATATAGTCGCATCTAGGGTGTTACAAGTTGGTAATCAGAGCCTTCCCCGACCTTAGGAGCCCCCATTGCTTGATCGTTTTTAGCAGCCGAGTTGTGTCTAGAAAAATGTTTTGAGTCCTTAGGAATTATATATCGGAGAGCTTAGGAATTCTTTTTACTCCCCAGTCCCTTCGTCGCTCTGGTGAGGCATCCCGACGTAGAGTTTTGACTCTTCTCTTCCCAAATTTCACTAAAAAAAATTTTAGGATCACGCGAGTATCTTGGTTTTGTTCCGATGGCTTATGATGAGAATACTGTCTTGGTGCCTCCTGTCAGGGGTTTAGTGGAAGTGTCCCGGGGAGTTGAGCTCTGAGGTGTTGTCATCATAATTTTATCGTTGCAATTCATGTATACTTGAGATATGTTCGTCGACATCAAAAATCTCTTTTATGCAGTTCGTTGGCGAGATAACCTCGACGCCACCCAGTACTGGGGCGGGAGTTCGGGAGTATCGCCATAACTTGTATAACGGATGCTTTTTGAAGGTTGAGGTAGATGGTTTCCGAAGGTTTCTTGGTTATGTGTTGAAGGATGGATACAGCTGGATGTAGGATTTGCTAGTTTGGGTGAGATATTATGCTTCCCCTGTATCCTCAACACCTGATTGCATAACCGGAAAGTTTCGGGAGTTTCATAGGTGGTAATTCAAGTAGCTCTTAGGATTTCTTTCCGACAGGTGTATGATATGACATTGGGGTTCGACGTATAGTGGTTCGCCTATTCACGGTCGATTTTACAGTGGTCTCGTTGTGTCTTAAAGAGTCCTTGGCTATGCTGACTCGGGGACGCTTTGTATGTCATGTGCACTGCCTTGTACATGATGGTGCTGTACGATCGAGCCCGTGTAGGTCCCACCACGAAAACTTCGGACGAAATCTCTATCATATGTTTGTTCTGGCTTATTTCGCAAGCCAATCCTTTGTTTTTGTTTTGAGTTGTGGTATTCGAGTTGCTTCAAAGTCAAATGTTGATTCCATACCTTCCCCAAATGGTGTTCTCATACTCCAATGTGAATACTAATCCTTCTCGATCATCGAGTTTGTCTTGTCAATCCTTTTTAACCGGCGTGCTTCTCTTCAAGTGGATCCGATCATTTCAACTCCCGCAAGATCAATTATCACTTCTTCTCAACGGTGTTGTTTCATTCGTCCCAAGCTGCCTTTGTTTTTCCCTCCCTCCCACCCTTGTTTCTTCGAGGAACCATATTTCTTATTCAAGTATCCTTTTATTCATGTGAAGTCTCTCCATTCGTTTCTATCAATATTCTTATCCGGTGATTCTCATAAATATTCTAATGGAGCTTCAAGTTTATCATTCTTTGTTCTTTTCTTCTCCGGTGGTTTCAAGTCAAGCCTTCGGTGTTGATCATATCCTTTCCTCGTTTTAGAAGCTTTATCATGCCGGTGCAATTCTTAATCATTCACCTCTCGCTATTCATTTATTCCGGAGTGCTCAAGATATCTCGAAGATTCGTGTTTCCACTCTTAATCCGTTCAAGCTATTTCGAGGATGTTATATCATTCAAGCCTTTTTATTCAACCAGTGCTTTCTCCTTTTCAAGTAATCGTTCAACGGTGCTTCTTTTGAGTGGGCCCTAACCCATAGGTCTTTTCCCAGGATCTTACCTGACTCTTCTTATTTTCTCGGAGCTATCCTCAAAAATTCCTTTCTAAAGTTTGACGTAAGAATGATTATCATCTGTCAAATGTCTTTCTCCAAGATCTTTCAAATTCATTTCATTCTTGAATCAACTTTTATATTCTTCTTTATTCCGGTGCCTCAACAATTCATGGTGGTGTTTCCCGTCATCATTCTCGGATTTCGAAGACCGAAGAAGATTTTTACCTCCATATCTTGCTCCATTCTCTTCAAGATTCGTGATTCTAGCTTGTTGCCATCCTCTCATAATTATTTTTCGATTGTGAGAATTCCTTTCACCCATCCGGAGCAATTCAAGAATCTTCTCGATTTGTTACCCGGAGTCCATCAATTTAGATGTATTCATTCTCAGCTTTCAGTTGTCATTCTCCAATGTTACCGGTGCTTTGTTCAAGTGTTCTCTAATCAGCTCGTCATCTCTTCGTTCTCATGGGTCTAAATTCTCTCAAGCATCTTCGTTCATTTGCTAATTCTTCCCGGTGTTTCCTTATCTTTACTCCGCTCATTTTCAATTCTTATGGTGGTTCATTCAAGTTTTCTCTTCCTTATCTTATCTATTTATTCGTTGTTTTCAATTCTACCGGTGGTTCGTCGAAATACCTTCTTAAGTTTGCGCTATATCTCTCTTAATCCTTTCTACAAGAATAAGTAGTGTGCCAAATCCATGGTTTGTCATCAATTTAATTGATGAAGGACGAGCATAACATAATTCTTATTCTTGTTTCATCGAGTTTATTCTATTCCTTTTTTTTCCGGAGTGGCTCATCATACTCATTCTTGGTTTCACTTGTTTCATCTTTTCTTTTCCGGAGTTCCAAGTTCTCTCAATTATATCATCTCGGAGATCCATCTAAATCATCTCAAGGATTCACCTTGTGCTTTCAACTTCTCTTTCTTCTCGTTTGATCATTCTTTCATTACCGGAGTTCTTCATGGAGGTTCTACATGATGGTTCTTCAAGGATTTAATTCCTTCTCGAAGCGTTCATTGAGATTCTTTTCTAAGGAGCTCAAGCTTTCTTCATCTTGCTATCCGGAGTGCAATTCTTTCTACCATATTACCGGAGGTGGTATTGTGTCATTCTTGATAATTTGAGTTCATGTTTTCATGATTCACATGCTGTCAAGATTGGGATATTTTAAATCCATCAACCTATTCGTTGGTATTGTCTTGGGTTATATTTCACCTAAAGCCTTCCCTAAGGATGGTTGTTATTATGGTGCTTATATATGATCCAAGTTTTCCACTTATCCTCCCGGTGAAATAGTTTCTCATCTCCTTGTTCATATCAATACAATTCTTTTCCCGTGAGTGGCAGGTTATCACCTCTAGTTTCGAGATGTTTTTCTATAAGACCATATCAAGCTTACTCTTTTCGTTGTTCGTGTTCCAACAACTCCGTTCGACCCTTCTCCTTAAGATGCCTTTTCAAGCTCTTTTATCTCAATTATCCTTATCCTATCTTTTCTCCCGGAGGTCTATTGATGTCGCTCTTCTCAACCCATCACCTTGTTTGTCTAGGATCATGTTCTTTTCATGATTGCCCATTTAACCGGAGTGTCGTGCCCTCTTTTCAAGTTATATTTCCTGATCAAGTTCTTGTTCAATTCCTTCCATTTACAGCCGGAGTGCTGCCCAAATTATACCAGTCTTATTCCCTCTCTACCTTGTTTTAATCGGAGTGTTCTGTCCTCTGCTGAAGTTCTTTTCGCCTTATCAAGCCTTGCATCTCTTCTCAATCGGAGTGCTGCCCGAAGTTGTTCTTCCTCGTTACTCTTCCCTATTGGAGTGCTTTCAACTTTGTCTTCCTCGTTGCATTTTTCTTTCAATTTGTTCAACCTCGCAAGGTTCTTTGGTTTCACTCGTTTGTCAAAGAAGCGACTTAGCTTTACCTCAACTCTTTTCTCTTCCGTTGTTTCCCCGGTGCCATTCTAGATCTCGGGACGAGATCCTCTCGTAGTGGTGGAGTGTTGTAACGCCCCGAGACCGATGTGCCAGGTGTCGTGCAGTTATTCGATGTTGTTGCGTCATCATGTGCATTGTGTGTTTTTCATACATATTAAGTTGTTACATGTTCCATGCATGAATCTTGCTTCATCACCTTCTACTTCCCCCTACTTCCTTCTTTTGGCAAGTGTCACATTCCCTTCTCTTTTAATGTTCATCTTTGCCTCAATATTCCAACACCATGCACCTAGCCTCTATGTCAAATTTCATCTCTATTGAAATTGTTTTGGTTAGGGTTTAAAATGGTTCAAGTTTGAATTTAATTCAAACTTGAATTATTTTTTACTTCCTTTAAAAATCTCCAAACCAATTTTATTAAATAGAGCACATTTTTCGGGATCACGAGTATATTTTTATTTTATTTCTCTAGCTCCTCTCCTTTTCCTGCTCTTTCCTTTTGTTTTTTCTGCCTGGAGATATAGCAGCAGCAGCAACAGCTACCTGGGCCTCGGCCATCCGGGCGGCCCATTAGCTCAGCCGGCCTATAGGGCATCCAGCACCGGCCCACCTATTTTCGCCAAACCCTAGCCCGCATGTTCGCTCCACCAGCCCACCTCCCGATCCTCCCTCTGCTCTCCCCTCGCGCCGCCAGGGAGAGTTTTGGCTCGATCCCATCTCCCTCTCCCTCTCGTCCTCAACCACCACTCGACCCACCTCTCCCTCTCGCTCCCACACGCATCGCACCAGGGCCCGATCCCATGTTCCATCTCCTCGATCCCCAGCGACCGAACCCAGCCCCGCTGCGCCCGATCCCCTCCACCCCATCGCCGGAGTCCCACCTCGCCGGAGCACAGGCCCCCCCTCTGCCGCCGCGCCATGGATTGTTGCTGCTCCCTGCCGCGTCCTCGCCGGGCCTCTCGCGCGCCCGAGCTCCAACCTACGCCGCCCCCTTCCTCTTCAGGCGGCCATGGAGCCCCGCCGCCGGCGTCCCGTTGCCGCCCGGCGCGCCTCGCCGCCGCCCACGCTCACCTGCTCGCGCACCATGCCATGGCCTCCTCCTCGCCTCGAAGCTCAGGCCGCCGCCGTCCTTGTCCGCGTCCACCGAACCAGGCCGTGCCCTGCTCCTCCCTCTCCTGCGCGCCATCCTGCCGTCTCCTACGCCTCCTCCATGGCCCTCCTCCTCCGGCCTCCTCGTCGTCCTGCCATGGCCACCGGAGCTGCTCTTCCCCGGCGCGCCCCCTGCACCGGTTCCTTCCACGCCCGGCATCGAGCAGCTAGAGCCAGCGCCAAGACCCGTTTCGCCTCTGCCATCCCCGTGCTGCTGCTTGCATCAGTCAAGCCCCTCTCTCCCAATTCATTGACTATGCCTGCATGCATATGTGAGGTTTGTTGCTGTTTGTACCGAAGACCGCGAGTACTACTTCGTCCACAAACGCGTCGTGTACGACAACAATGTGAACAAGTACCACGACGACCGTCGAGACCGCCAAGTTCTACTACCGATGAACGCTTTGGACGTCAAGTACCCCTTCGAGATGATGAGATCGGCAAGTTCGAGGACCCCAAGTACCCCTTCGAAACATGTTCCTCTACCGTCGTCTCCGGAAACGCCAAGTACCCCTTTGGATGCGCCAAGTTCGTCTACACGAGAACGGCAAGTACCTTGACGCCCGGTGCATAGAACGACTACCGTCACCGGTGACCGAGTACCACTACCGTCGACCCTCGAAGACCTCGTGGACGTCAAGTTCCGTGTCGTCGACCCCGAACCTCTACGAAAACGTGCACGATTACTTCCGTGGCCGAAGACCCGTGTACAACTACCATCGCCGAAGACGTCGAAGGAACGTCTACCCACATCGTGTATTTGACAAAGTTCGATGACGACAAACTCGGATTCACCAAGTTCCACTACCGTCGCCTTCGGAAACATCGAATGCGTCAAGTCCTTCTCCGAGATGTGTACCACTACTTCCTCTACCGTCGCGAGAACGCCTACTTCCTCTACGAACCCGAACCGCTTCGAAATGCACGCTTCGAAGGTATAACCTGAGTCGACATCCGAGAACGAATGCATGTGTGATGTATGAAATGCTCGTGTTTGCTCTGTGTCGGAGTTGTTCGGTCCACGTTGCCCCTCTTTTGCCTTGCCACCATCTTGTGGGAACCCGGTATCCAGGATCACCCCACCTCCTATCGCGTGTCACGCTCCCGTCACTTTTCCTTTTGCGCCGGTATCTCCGCGAGTTACCGGAACCGATATGTTGCCGTGGCATCATTTTCGGATTCGTTGCCGTGGCACCCCCCCTTTTTTCCTTCCACCACGGTGACAAATGCTTCACATTCTCATATCAACATTCTTCATAAAAATTGCTTTAACTTGCATATGTCATCCGCATCATGATAACAACAATTAAAATTGTTTAAATTGATGTTTGGTTAAATTTGCTTAAATGCCATGTTAAAATGCTTTAATCCATATCTTAACAACGGTAACTCTGATTTTAATAAACTTTATATGTAAATGGGGTAGAATTTCGCCTAGTTTAACATGGTGGCCTCATCTTGCATGTTTAACAACTCTAAAATTGTGTTTAGGACAGATCAGGACCAAACCTAATATTTGCACATGAGGATTTTCCGGAATTGTTGTTCGTTGCTTCCGGCCTCATTTAAACTTGCCTAGATTAGATAGTTTCATCATGTTTCCCCTCTTGCCATTTTTAATAACATTTAATATTGTTGGGTACATAAACGAGAGAGAACTAAATAATTGATGTGGTGTTTTGTCAATATGCATCTCGTTGTATATTGAGCTCCACTTAATTTGTAGGATTGTTTGTGCATTTTGCCATGCCATGCCCCCTTTAAACCGGACATGCATCATATTTGGTTGTGCATCATGCCATGTTCATGTCATGGTTGTTTACTATGTTGTGTGCTTCTTTTCCGGTGATTGCTTCTTCGGGTTGGTTCCGATAACGTCGAGTTTGTGAGAATCCGTTCGACTACGTCCGTTTGTCTTCTTCATGGACTCGTTCTTCTTCCTTGCGGGATTTCAGGCAAGATGATCATACCCTCGAAATCACTACTATCTTTGCTATGCTAGTTTGCTCGCTCTTTTGCTATGCCATTGCCACGATGCCTACCACTTGCTTGTCAGCCTCCCAAATTGCCATGTTCAGCCTCTAACCCACCAATGTCCTAGCAAACCGTTGATTGGCTATGTTACCGCTTTGCTCAGCCCCTCTTATAGCGTTGTTAGTTGCAGGTGAAGATTGAAGTTTGTTCATTGTTGGAACATGGAGATGTTGTTCCTTGTGGGAACATGTTTACTTGTTGGGATATCACTATATATCAAATTTAATTAATGTATCTATATACTTGGTAAAGGGTGGAAGGCTCGGCCTTATGCCTGGTGTTTTGTTCCACTCTTGCCGCCCTAGTTTCCGTCATATCGGTGTTATGTTCCCGGATTTTGCGTCCCTTACGCGGTTGGGCTATAATGGGAACCCCTTGACAGTTTGCCTTAAGTAAAGCTTCTCCAGCAATGCCCAACATTGGTTTTACCATTTGCCACCTAGCCTTTTTCTTCCCTTGAGTCGGACGGCTCAAGGGTCATCATTATTTTACCCCCCCGGGCCAGTGCTCCTCTGAGTGTTGGTCCACCTGTCAGCTGCCAGTGGCCACCAGGGGCAACTCTGGGCTGGCTTACCCGTACCTAAGACAATCTGAGTGTGCCCTGAGAAAGAGATATGTGCAGCTCCTATCGGGATTTGTCGGCACATTCGGGCGGTGTTGCTGGTTTAGTTTTACCCTGTCGAAATGTCTTGTTGTACTGGGATACCGAGTCTGATCGGAATGTCTCGGGTGGAGGTCTATTCCTTCGTTGACCGTGAGAGCTTGTGATGGGCTAAGTTGGGATACCCTGCAGGGATTTGATCTTTTGAAAGCCGTGCCCGCGGTTATGGGCAGATGGGAATTTGTTAACGTCCGGTTGTAGAAAACCTGAATTTGACCTTAATTAATATGAATCAACCGCGTGTGTAACCGTGATGGTCTCTTTTCGGCGGAGTCCGGGAAGTGAACACGGTTGTTGGAGTTATGCTTGACGTAGGTAGTCCAGGATCACTTCTTGATCATACTTTTATCGACTGTGCTTTGCCTTCTCTTCTCGCTCTCATTTGCGTATGTTAGCCACCATATATGCTAGTCGCTTGCTGCAGCTCCACCTCATACCTTTACCTTTCCCATAAGCTTAAATAGTCTTGATCGCGAGGGTGCGAGATTGCTGAGTCCCCGTGGCTCACAGATACTTCCAAAACCAGCTTGCAGGTGCCGATGAGTCCGAGCAGATGACGCAACCAAGCTCAGGAGGAGCTCGATGAAGATCTTGTCCTTTGTGTTGTTTCGTTCTAGTTGATCAGTAGTGGAGCCCAGTTGGGGTCGATCGGGGACCTTTGTCGCATTTGGGTTCTTCTTTTATTTTGGTTCCGTAGTCGGACCATGAGTGTACTTGATTGATGTAATGTTTATTCATGTAATTGTGTGAAGTGGCGAGTGTAAGCCAACTATGTATCTCTTATTCCTTGTTATATTACATGGGTTGTGTGAAGATTACCTCACTTGCGACATATGCCTTCAATGCGATTATGCCTCTAAGTCCTGCCTCGACACGTGGGAGATATAGTCGCATCTAGGGTGTTACATCTAGCAAGAACCGTTCTTACCTACGCATCAAAACCACAACGATTTTTCGTCATGTGTGTTGTTTTAACCTTCAATAAGGACCGGGCGTAGTCAAACTCGATTCAACTAAAGCTGGAGAAATAGACACCCACTAGCCACCTATGTGCGAAGCATGGTGGTAGAACCAGTCTCATGAATGCGGTCATGTAATGTCGGTCTGGGCCGCTTCATCCAACAATACCGCCGAATCAAAGTATGACATTGATACGTCCATTTTGCATCATGCTTTTATACTGATATTTATTGCATTATGGGCTATTATTACACATTATGTCACAATACTTGTGCCTATTCTCTCCTATTTTACAAGGTTTGCATGAAGAGGGAGAATGCGGGCAGCTGGAATTCTGGGATGGAAAAGGAGCAAATATTAGAGACCTATTCTGCACAACTCCAAAAGTCCTGAGATATCACGGGAGCAAGTTTCAGAATATATAAAAAATATTGGGCGAAAGAAGTACCAGAGGGGGGCCACCCACCATCCACGAGGGTGGGGGCGCGCCCCCTGCCTCGTGGGCCCCCTGGCAGCCCTCTGATGCCCATCTTCTACTATATGAGGTCTTTCGTCGAGGAAAAAAATCATAAGCTAGCTCACAGGACGAAACTCCGCCGCCACGAGGCGGAACCTTTGCAGAACCAATCTAGGGCTCCGGCGGAGTTGTTCTGTCGGGGAAACTTCCCTCCGAGAGGCGGAAATCATCACCAACGTCATCACCATCGATCCTCTCACCGGGAGGGGGTCAATATCCATCAACATCTTCACCAGCACCATCTCATCTCAAACCCTAGTTCATCTCTTGTATCCAATCTTTGTCCCAAAGCCTCAGATTGGTACCTGTGGGTTGCTAGTAGTGTTGATTACTCCTTGTAGTTGATGCTAGTTGGTTTATTCGGTGGAAGATCATATGCTCAGATCCTTTATGCATATTAATACCCCTCTAATTATGAACATGAATATGATTTGTGAGTAGTTACGTTTGTTCCTGAGGACATGGGAGAAGTCTTGCTATAAGTAGTCATGTGAATTTGGTATTCGTTCGATATTTTGATGAGATGTATGTTGTCTTTCCTCTAGTGGTGTAATGTGAACGTCGACTACATGACACTTCACCATTGTTTGGGCCTAGGGGAAGGCATTGGGGAGTAATAAGTAGATGATGGGTTGCTAGAGTGACAGAAGTTTAAACCCTAGTTTATGAGTTGCTTCGTAAGGGGCTGATTTGGATCCATATGTTTCATGCTATGGTTAGGTTTACCTTAATACTTCTGTTGCAGTTGCGGATGCTTGCAATAGGGGTTAATCATAGGTGGGATGCTTGTCCAAGGAAGGGCAGTACCCAAGCACCGGTTCACCCACATATCAAATTATCAAAGTACCGAACACAAATCATATGAACGTGATGAAAAGTAGCTTGACGATAATTCCCATGTGTCATCGGGAGCGCTTTCCTTTATATAAGAGTTTGTCCAAGCTTGTCCTTTGCTACAAAAAGGATTGGGCCATCTTGCTGCACCTTATTTACTTTTATTACTTGCTACCATTACAAATTACCTTATCGCAAAACTATCTATTACCGACAATTTCAGTGCTTGTAGAGAATACCTTACTGAAAATTGCTTACCAGTTTCTTCTGCTCCTCATTGGGTTCGACACTCTTACTTGTCGAAAGGACTACGATAGATCCCCTATACTTGTGGGTCATCAAGACTCTTTTCTGGCACCGTTGCCGGGAGTGAAGCGCCTTTGGTAGGTGGAATTTGGTAAGGAAAAATTTATATAGTGTGCTGAAATTTACTGTCACTTGCTACTATGGAACATAATCCTTTGAGGGGCTTGTTCGGGGTATCTTCACCCCGACCAGTAGAGCAAAGAGTTGCTCCTCAACCTACTGAACCTGTCGGGGATATTACTACTAGACGTAAACCGGCCAGGAGTAGCCGGGTTAGCTCCTTGAAGATAGAAGCCCATGAAGACGTGAAGATGGTGGCACTTTACGAAGGCCCAAGGCCCAAAGGCGGGTTAAAGCCTGTAGATGTAAACCGACCCTGTCATGTAACTTGTGTTGTAAGATAGAGGAATAGAGACCGAGCCGGACACGTCTATGATCCGGCCTCGGGACACTATAAACCGGCGGGCGTCAACCTATGTATATAAAGGGACGACCCGGCCGCGGTTTGGGACAACGGACAACTCAAGAGCCAGACAAAGTGGATTCGCTCCCTGGCCTTCGAAACCCTAGCAATACCAATCACAACTAGACGTAGGCTTTTGTTGGAAATATGCCCTAGAGGCAATAATAAAAGCATTATTATTATTATATTTCCTTGTTCATGATAATTGTCTTTATTCATGCTATAATTGTGTTATCCGGAGATCGTAATACATGTGTGAATAACAGACACCAACATGTCCCTAGTGAGCCTCTAGTTGACTAGCTCGTTGATCAACAGATAGTCATGATTTCCTGACTATGGACATTGGATGTCATTGATAACGAGATCACATCATTAGGATAACGATGTGATGGACCAGACCCAATCCTGAACATAGCATAAGATCGTATAGTTCGTTTGCTAGAGTTTTTCCAATGTCAAGTATCCTTTCCTTAGACCATGAGATCGTGTAACTCCCAGATACCGTAGGAGTGCTTTAGGTATACCAAACGTCACAACGTAACTGGGTGACTATAAAGGTAGACTACGGGTATCTCCGAAAGTGTCTGTTGGGTTGACACGGATCAAGACTGGGATTTGTCACTCCGTATGACGGAGAGGTATCACTGGGCCCACTCGGTAATGCATCATCATAATGAGCTCAAAGTGACTAAGTGTCTGGTCACGGGATCGTGCATTACGGTACGAGTAAAGTGAATTGCCGGTAACGAGATTGAACGAGGTATTGGGATACCGACAATCGAATCTCGGGCAAGTAACATACCGATTGACAAAGGGAATTGTATACGGGGTTGCTTGAATCCTCGACATCGTGGTTCATCTGATGAGATCATCGTGGAGCATGTGGGAGCCAACATGGGTATCCAGATCCCGCTGTTGGTTATTGATCGGAGAGTCGTCTCGGTCATGTCTGCTTGTCTCCCGAACCTGTAGGGTCTACACACTTAAGGTTCGGTGACACTAGGGTTGTGAAGATATGTATATGCAGTAACCCGAATGTTGTTCGGAGTCCCGGATGAGATCCCGGATGTCACGAGGAGTTTCGGAATAGTCCGGAGGTAAAGAATTATATATAGGAAGTGCTGTTTCGGCCATCGGGACGAGTTTCGGGGTCACCGGTATTGTACCGGGACCACCGGAAGGGTCCCGGGGGTCCACCGAGTGGGGCCACCCATCCCGGAGGGCCCCATGGGCCAAAGTGGGGAGGGGAACCAGCCCATAGTGGGCTGGTGCGCCCCCCTAGGCCCACCCCATGCGCCTAGGGTTGAAACCCTAGGGGTGGGGGGGGGCGCCCCACCTTGGCTTGGGGGCCACTCCAGCCCTAGCCGCCGCCCCCCTAGGAGATCCCATCTCCTAGGTCCGGCGCCCCCCCTAGGGGGCCTATATAAAGGGAGGGGGGAAGGGGGCAGCCGCACCCTGCATCCTTGGCGCCTCCCTCTCCCCTGCTACACCTCTCTCTCATAGTACACGGCGAAGCCCTGCTGCCGTGACGCCCTGCATCCACCACCACGCCGTCGTGCTGCTGGATCTTCATCAACTTCTCCTTCCCCCTTGCTGGATCAAGAAGGAGGAGACGTCATCCGCTCCGTACGTGTGTTGAACGCGGAGGTGCCGTCCGTTCGGCACTTGGTCATCGGTGATTTGAATCACGACGAGTACGACTCCGTCATCCACGTTCTAGTGAATGCTTCCGCTCGCGATCTACAAAGGTATGTAGATGCAATCCAATCACTCATTGCTAGATGAACTCATAGATGGATCTTGGTGAAACCGTAGGAAAATTTTTGTTTTCTGCAACGTTCCCCAACAGTGGCATCATGAGCTAGGTCTATGCATAGTTCTTCTTGCGCGAGTAGAACACAATTGGTTGTGGGCGTAGATGTTGTCAACTTTCTTGCCGCTACTAGTCTTATCTTGCTTCAGCGGTATTGTGGGATGAAGCGGCCCGGACCAACCTTACACGTACGCTTACGTGAGACCGGTTCCGCCGACTAACATGCACTAGTTGCATAAGGTGGCTGGCGGGTGTCTGTCTCTCCCACTTTAGTTGGAGCGGATTCGATGAAAAGGGTCCTTATGAAGGGTAAATAGAAGTTGACAAATCTCGTTGTGGCTTTCACGTAGGTAAGAAAACGTTCTTGCTAGAACCCTAATTCAGCCACGTAAAACTTGCAACAACAATTAGAGGACGTCTAACTTGTTTTTGCAGCAAGTGCTTTGTGATATGATATGGCCAAAGTTGTGATGAATGATGAATGATCTATATGTGATGTATGAGATGTTCATGCTATTGTAATAGGAATCACGACTTGCATGTCGATGAGTATGACAACCGGCAGGAGCCATAGGAGTTGTCTTTATTTTTTGTATGACCTGCGTGTCATTGAGAAATGCCATGTAAATTACTTTACTTTATTGCTAAACGCGTTAGCCATAGTAGTAGAAGTGATAGTTGGCGAGCAACTTCATGGAGACACGTTGATGGAGATCATGGTGTCAAGCCGGTGACAAGATGATAATGGAGCCCCAAGATGGAGATCAAAGGAGCTATGTGATATTGGCCATATCATGTCACGTTTATTATTTGATTGCATGTGATGTTTATCATGTTTTTGCATCTTGTTTACTTAGAACGACGGTAGTAAATAAGATGATCCCTCATAATAATTTCAAGAAGTGTTCCCCCTAACTGTGCACCGTTGCGATAGTTCGTTGTTTCGA
This sequence comes from Triticum monococcum, assembly GCA_034509565.1. Lineage (NCBI taxonomy): Eukaryota > Viridiplantae > Streptophyta > Magnoliopsida > Poales > Poaceae > Triticum > Triticum monococcum. The sequence goes on from CM067843.1 coordinate 82,752,634, forward strand.
AGCACCACGTGATGATCGGGTGTGATAGATTCTAACATTCACATACAACGGGTGTAAGACAGATTTACACATGCAAACACTTAGGTTGACTTGACAAGCCTAGCATGTACAGACATGGCCTCGGAACACAGAAGACTGAAAGGTCGAGCATGAGTCGTATAGAAGATACGATCAACATGAAGATGTTCACCGACGTTGACTAGTCCGTCTCACGTGATGATCGGACACGGCCTAGTTAACTCGGATCATGTTATACTTAGATGACTAGAAGAGGGATGTCTATCTAAGTGGGAGTTCATTAAATAATTTGATTAGATGAACTTAATTATCATGAACTTAGTCTAAAATATTTACAATATGTCTTGTAGATCAAATGGCCAATGTAGTCCTCAACTTCAACGCGTTCCTAGAGAAAACCAAGCGGAAAGACGATGGCAGCAACTACACGGACTGGGTCCGGAACCTGAGGATCATCCTCATAGCTGCCAAGAAAGATTATGTCCTACAAGCACCGCTGGGTGACGCACCTGTTCTCCCTGCTGAACAAGACGTTATGAACGCTTGGCAGGCACGTACCGATGACTACTCCCTCGTTCAGTGTGGCATGCTTTACAGCTTAGAGCCGGGGCTCCAAAAACGTTTTGAGAGACACGGAGCATATGAGATGTTCGAAGAGCTGAAAATGGTTTTCCAAGCTCATGCCCGGGTCGAGAGATATCAAGTCTCCGACAAATTCTTCAGCTGTAAGATGGAGGAAAACAGTTCTGTCAGTGAGCACATACTCACTATGTCTGGGTTGCATAACCGCTTGACTCAGCTGGGAGTTAATCTCCCGGATGATGCGGTCATTGACAGAATCCTTCAGTCGCTTCCACCGAGCTACAAGAGCTTTGTGATGAACTTCAATATGCAGGGGATGGAAAAGACCATTCCTGAAGTATGTGCTATGCTGAAATCAGCAGAGGTAGAAGTCAAGAAGGAACATCAAGTGTTGATGGTGAATAAAACCACTAAGTTCAAGAAGGGTAAGGGTAAAAAGAACTTCAAGAAGGACGGCAAGGAAGTTGCCGCGCCCGGCAAGCAAGTTGACGGGAAGAAGCCAAAGAATGGACCCAAGCCCGAGACTGAGTGTTTTTATTGCAAGGGAAGTGGTCACTGGAAGCGGAATTGCCCCAAATACTTAGCGGACAAGAAGGCCGGCAAAACAAAAGGTATATGTGATATACATGTAATTGATGTGTACCTTACCAGTACTCGTAGTAGCTCTTGGGTATTTGATACCGGTGCAGTTGCTCACATTTGTAACTCAAAGCAGGAGCTGCGGAATAAGCGGAGACTGGCGAAGGACGAGGTGACGATGCGCGTCGGGAATGGTTCCAAGGTCGATGTGATCGCCGTCGGCATGCTACCTCTTCATTTACCTACGGGATTAGTTTTGAACCTCAATAATTGTTATTTAGTGCCAGCTTTGAGCATGAACATTGTATCGGGATCTCGTTTAATTCGAGATGGCTACTCATTTAAATCTGAGAATAATGGTTATTCTATTTATATGAGAGATATGTTTTATGGTCATGCTCCTATGGTGAATGGTTTATTCTTAATGAATCTTGAGCGTAACACTACACATGTTCATAGTGTGAGTACCAAAAGATGTAAGTTTGATAATGATAGTCCCACATACTTGTGGCACTGCCGCCTTGGTCACATAGGTGTCAAATGCATGAAGAAGCTCCATGCAGATGGACTTTTAGAGTCTCTTGATTATGAATCATTTGACACGTGCGAACCATGCCTCATGGGCAAAATGACCAAGACTCCATTCTCAGGAACAATGGAGCGAGCAACCAACTTATTGGAAATCATACATACTGATGTGTGCGGTCCAATGAGTGTTGAGGCTCGCGGTGGCTATCGTTATGTTCTCACCCTCACTGATGACTTGAGTAGATATGGGTATATCTACTTAATGAAACATAAGTCTGAAACCTTTGAAAAGTTCAAGGAATTTCAGAGTGAGGTTGAGAATCAACGTGACAGGAAAATCAAGTTTCTATGATCAGATCATGGAGGAGAATACTTGAGTCACGAATTTGGCACACACTTAAGAAAATGTGGAATAGTTTCACAACTCATGCCGCCTGGAACACCTCAGCATAATGGTGTGTCCGAACGTCGTAATCGCACTCTATTAGATATGGTGCGATCTATGATGTCTCTTACTGATTTACCGCTATCTTTTTGGGGCTATGCTTTAGAGATTGCCGCATTCACTTTAAATAGGGCTCCGTCGAAATCCGTTGAGACGACACCGTATGAATTATGGTTTGGGAAGAAACCTAAGCTGTCGTTTCTAAAAGTTTGGGGATGCGATGCTTATGTCAAGAAACTTCAACCTGAAAAGCTCGAACCCAAGTCGGAAAAATGCGTCTTCATAGGATACCCTAAAGAAACTATTGGGTATACCTTCTACCTCAGATCCGAAGGCAAGATCTTTGTTGCCAAGAATGGATCCTTTCTAGAGAAAGAGTTTCTCTCGAAAGAAGTAAGTGGGAGGAAAGTAGAACTTGATGAAGTATTACCTCTTGAACCGGAAAAGGGCGCAACTCAAGAAAATGTTCCTGAGGTGCCTGCACCGACTAGAGAGGAAGTTAATGATGATGATCAAGATACTTCTGATCAAGCTCCTACTGAAATTCATAGGTCCACAAGGACACGTTCCGCACCAGAGTGGTACAGCAACCCTGTCTTGGAAATCATGTTGTAGGACAATGGTGAACCTTCGAACTATGAAGAAGCGATGGCGGGCCTAGATTCCGACAAATGGCTAGAAGCCATGAAATCCGAGATAGGTTCCATGTATGAAAACAAAGTATGGACTTTGACTGACTTGCCCGTTGAACGGCGAGCCATAGAGAATAAATGGATCTTTAAGAAGAAGACAGACGCGGATGGTAATGTGACCATTTATAAAGCTCGGCTTGTCGCTAAGGGTTATCGACAAGTTCAAGGGGTTGACTATGATGAGACTTTCTCATTGCTAGCGAAGCTAAAGTCCATCCGAATCATGTTAGCAATTGCCGCATTTTATGATTATGAGATATGGCAAATGGACGTCAAAACGGCATTCCTTAATGGTTTCCTTAAGGAAGAATTGTATATGATGCAGCCGGAAGGTTTTGTCGATCCTAAGAATGCTGACAAGGTGTGCAAGCTCCAACGCTCGATTTATGGGCTGGTGCAAGCATCTCAGAGTTGGAACATTCGCTTTGATGAGATGATCAAAGCGTTTGGGTTTACACAGACTTATGGAGAAGCCTGCGTTTACAAGAAAGTGAGTGGGAGCTCTGTAGCATTTCTCATATTATATGTAGATAACATACTTTTGATGGGAAATGATATAGAACTCTTGGACAGCATTAAGGCCTACTTGAATAAGAGTTTTTCAATGAAGGACCTTGGAGAAGCTGCTTATATATTAGGCATCAAGATCTATAGAGATAGATCAAGACGCCTCATAGGTCTTTCACAAAGCACATACCTTGATAAGATATTGAAGAAGTTCAATATGGATCAGTCTAAGAAGGGGTTCTTGCCTGTGCTGCAAGGTGTGAAATTGAGCTTAGCTCAATGTCTGACCACGGCAAAAGATAGAGAAGAGATGAGTGTCATCCCCTATGCCTCAGCCATAGGTTCTATTATGTATGCCATGCTGTGTACCAGACCTGATGTAAACCTTGCCGTAAGTTTGGTAGGAAGGTACCAAAGTAATCCCGGCAAGGAACACTGGACAGCGGTCAAGAATATCCTGAAGTACCTGAAAAGGACTAAGGAAATGTTTCTCGTTTATGGAGGTGACGAAGAGCTCATCGTAAAGGGTTACGTCGACGCTAGCTTCGACACAGATCTGGATGACTCTAAGTCACAAACCGGATACGTGTATATTTTGAATGGTGGGGCAGTAAGCTGGTGCAGTTGCAAGCAGAGCGTCGTGGCGGGATCTACATGTGAAGCGGAGTACATGGCAGCCTCGGAGGCAGCACATGAAGCAATTTGGGTGAAGGAGTTCATCACCGACCTCGGAGTCATACCCAATGCGTCGGGGCCGATCAAGCTCTTCTGTGACAACACTGGAGCTATTGCACTTGCCAAGGAGCCCAGGTTTCACAAGAAGACAAGGCACATCAAGCGTCGCTTCAACTCCATTCGTGAAAATGTTCAAGATGGAGACATAGATATTTGTAAAGTACATACGGACCTGAATGTAGCAGATCCGTTGACTAAACCTCTCCCTAGAGCAAAACATGATCAACACCAGAATTCCATGGGTGTTCGATTCATCACAATGTAACTAGATTATTGACTCTAGTGCAAGTGGGAGACTGTTGGAAATATGCCCTAGAGGCAATAATAAAAGCATTATTATTATATTTCCTTGTTCATGATAATTGTCTTTATTCATGCTATAACTGTGTTATCCGGAGATCGTAATACATGTGTGAATAACAGACACCAACATGTCCCTAGTGAGCCTCTAGTTGACTAGCTCGTTGATCAACAGATAGTCAAGATTTCCTGACTATGGACATTGGATGTCATTGATAATGAGATCACATCATTAGGATAACGATGTGATGGACCAGACCCAATCCTGAACATAGCATAAGATCGTATAGTTCGTTTGCTAGAGTTTTTCCAATGTCAAGTATCCTTTCCTTAGACCATGAGATCGTGTAACTCCCGGATACCGTAGGAGTGCTTTGGGTATACCAAACGTCACAACGTAACTGGGTGACTATAAAGGTAGACTACGGGTATCTCCGAAAGTGTCTGTTGGGTTGACACGGATCAAGACTGGGATTTGTCACTCCGTATGACGGAGAGGTATCACTGGGCCCACTCGGTAATGCATCATCATAATGAGCTCAAAGTGACTAAGTGTCTGGTCACGGGATCATGCATTACGGTACGAGTAAAGTGACTTGCCGGTAACGAGATTGAACGAGGTATTGGGATACCGATGATCGAATCTCGGGCAAGTAACATACCGATTGACAAAGGGAATTGTATACGGGGTTGCTTGAATCCTCGACATCGTGGTTCATTCGATGAGATCATCGTGGAGCATGTGGGAGCCAACATGGGTATCCAGATCCCGCTGTTGGTTATTGATCGGAGAGTCGTCTCGGTCATGTCTGCTTGTCTCCCGAACCCGTAGGGTCTACACACTTAAGGTTCGGTGACGCTAGGGTTGTGAAGATATGTATATGCAGTAACCCGAATGTTGTTCGGAGTCCCGGATGAGATCCTGGACGTCACGAGGAGTTTCGGAATAGTCCGGAGGTAAAGAATTATATATAGGAAGTGCTGTTTCGGCCATCGGGACGAGTTTCGGGGTCACCGGTATTGTACCGGGACCACCGGAAGGGTCCCGGGGGTCCACCGGGTGGGGCCACCCATCCCGGAGGGCCCCATGGGCCAAAGTGGGGAGGGGAACCAGCCCATAGTGGGCTGGTGCGCCCCCCTAGGCCCACCCCATGCGCCTAGGGTTGAAACCCTAGGGGTGGGGGGGGGCGCCCCACCTTGGCTTGGGGGCCACTCCAGCCCTAGCCGCCGCCCCCCCTAGGAGATCCCATCTCCTAGGGCCGGCGCCCCCCTAGGGGGCCTATATAAAGGGAGGGGGGAAGGGGGCAGCCGCACCCTGCATCCTTGGCGCCTCCCTCTCCCCTGCTACACCTCTCTCTCGTAGTACACGGCGAAGCCCTGCTGCCGTGACGCCCTGCATCCACCACCACGCCGTCGTGCTGCTGGATCTTCATCAACTTCTCCTTCCCCCTTGCTGGATCAAGAAGGAGGAGACGTCGTCCGCTCCGTACATGTGTTGAACGCGGAGGTGCCGTCCGTTCGGCACTTGGTCATCGGTGATTTGAATCACGACGAGTACGACTCCGTCATCCACGTTCTAGTGAACGCTTCCGCTCGCGATCTACAAAGGTATGTAGATGCAATCCAATCACTCTTTGCTAGATGAACTCATAGATGGATCTTGGTGAAACCGTAGGAAAATTTTTGTTTTCTGCAACGTTCCCCAACAGCTTTTACCTTCATCGAAGGGGCCGAACTAGTATAAACTCTCCGTGTCCCCTTGTCTGGTTTAACCCCTTTAAGGTAACCCGTTGCGATGGCTCCACGACTAAGTCCTTTCAGAAGGACATCTACCGTGACAAACCCACGACAGAACCTACTGAAAATGTTTACTTTGAAATTCCTTCGGGTATGATAGAGAAACTGCTAGCTAATCCTTTTACAGGAGATGGAACATTACATCCCGATTTGCACCTAATATATGTGGATGAAGTTTGTGGATTGTTTAAGCTTGCAGGTATGCCCGAGGATGTTATCAAGAATAAGGTCTTCCCTTTATCTTTGAAGGTTAATGTATTGACATGGTTTAGGCTATGTGATGATATGGGATCATGGAACTACAACCGATTGAAATTGGAATTTCATCAGAAGTTTTATCCTATGCATCTTGTTCATCGTGATCGTAATTATATATATATAATTTTTGGCCTCACGAAGGAGAAAGCATCGCTCAAGCTTGGGGGAGGCTTAAGTCAATGTTATATTCATGCCCCAATCATGAGCTCTCAAGAGAAAATATTATTCAAAAAATTTATGCTCGGCTTTCTCTCGATAATCGCTCCATGCTCGATACTTCTTGTACTGGCTCTTTTATGATGAAGACTAGTGAATTCAAATGGGATTTATTAGAAAGAATTAAACGCAACTCTGAAGATTGGGATCTCGACGAAGGTAAGGAGTTAGGTATAACCCTAAGTTTGATTATGTTAATCTTTTATGGATACCGATGCTTTCCATTAATTTAGCACTAAATATGGACTTGACTCTGAGGTAGTAGCTTCTTTCTGTGAATCCTTTGCTACTCATGTTGATCTCCCTAAGGAGAAGTTGTTTAAATATAATCCTCCCATTGAAGTAAAAGTAGTTGCACCTATTAAAGTTGAAGAAAATACTATCACTTATAATGATCATGTTGTTCCTACTGCTTATATTGAAAAACCACCTTTCCCTTTCAGAATAAAGGATCATGCTAAAGCTTCAACTGTGGTACATAAGAGTAATACTAGAACACCTTCACCCTCTGAGCAAATTAAAGTTGAACCTAGTGTTGCTATGGTTAAAGATCTCTTGGCCGATAATATTGATGGGCATGTTATTTACTTCTGTGATGAAGCTGCTAGAATTGCTAGACCCAATACTAAAAATAAACATAGACCTGTTGTAGGCATGCCTATTATTTCTGTTAAAATAGGAGATCATTGCTATCATGGCTTATGTGATATGGGTTCTAGTGCAAGTGCAATACCTCATTCCCTATATAAAGAAATTATGCATGATATTGCACCTGCTGAGATAGAGGAAATTGATGTTACTATTAAACTTGCCAATAGAGACACTATTTCACCAGTTGGGATTGTTAGAGATGTTGAAGTCTTGTGTGGGAAAGTTAAATATCCTGCTGATTTTCTTGTTCTTGGTTCCCCACAAGATGACTTTGTCCCATTATATTTGGTAGTCCCTTCTTGAATACTGTCAATGCTAAGATAGACTGCAAAAAGGATGTAATTACTATTGGTTTGGGGGATATGTCTCATGAGTTTAATTTTGCTAAATTTCGTAGACAACCCCATGATAAAGAATTTCCTAGTAAAGATGAAATTATTGGTCTTGCTTCTATTGCCGTGCCTCCTAGTGATCCTTTAGAACAATATTTGCTAGACCATGAAAATGATATGTTTATGAATGAAAGAAGGGAAATAGATTAAGTATTCTTTAAACATGGACCTATTTTGAAACACAACTTGCCTATTGAAATTCTAGGGGATCCTCCTCCACCCAAGGGTGATCCCGTGTTTGAGCTTAAACCTTTACCTGATACTTTTAAATATGCTTATCTTGATGAGAAAGAGATATATCCTGTTATTATTAGTGCTAACCTTTCAGAGCACGAAGAAAAGAAATTATTGAAAACTCTGAAGAAGCACCGTGCTGCTATTGGATATACTCTTGATGATCTTAAGGGCATTAGTCCCACTTTATGCTAGCACAAAATAAAATTGGAGAAAGACGCGAAACCGGTTGTTGATCACCAACAACGGTTAAATCCTAAGAAGAAAGAAGTGGTAAGAAAAGAAATACTAAAGCTTCTGGAGGCAGGTATAATTTATCTCTTTGCTGATAGTCGGTGGGTAAGTCCTGTCCATTGTGTCCCTAAGAAGGGAGGTATTACTGTTGTTCCTAATGATAAGGATGAACTGATCCCGCAAAGAATTGTTACAAGTTATAGAATGGTAATTGATTTCCGCAAATTAAATAAAGCTACTAAAAAGGATCATTACCCTTTACTTTTTATTGATTAAATGCTAGAAAGATTATCCAAACATACACATTTTTGCTTTCTAGATGGTTATTCTGGTTTCTCTCAAATACCTGTGTCAGCCAATGATCAATCAAAGACTACTTTACTTGCCCTTTCGGTACCTTTGCTTATAGATGCATGCCTTTTGGTTTATGCAATGCACCTGCTACCTTTCAAAGATGTATGACTGCTATATTCTCTGACTTTTGTGAAAAGATTGTTGAGGTATTCGTGGATGATTTTTCTGTTTATGGAACTTCTTTTGATGATTGCTTAAGCAACCTTGATCGACTTTTGCAGAGATGTGAAGAAACTAATCTTGTCTTGAATTGGGAGAAGTGCCACTTTATGGTTAATGAAGGTATTGTATTGGGGCATAAAATTTCTGAAAGAGGTATTGAAGTTGATAAAGCTAAAGTTGATGCTATTGAAAAGATGTCATGTCCTAAGGACATTAAAGGTATAAGAAGCTTCCTTGGTCATGCCGATTTTTATAGGAGGTTCATTAAGGACTTCTCTAAAATTTCTCGGGCTCTAACTAATCTCTTACAAAAAGATGTTCCTTTTGTTTTTGATGATGATTGTGTAGAAGCATTTGAAATACTTAAGAAAGCTTTGATTTCTGCACCTATTGTTCAGCCTCCTGATTGGAATTTACCATTTGAAATCATGTGTGATGCTAGTGATTATGCTATAGGGGCTGTTCTAGGACAAAGAGTTGATAAGAAATTAAATGTTATCCAATATGCTAGTAAGACTCTCGATAGTGCTCAAAGAAATTATGCTACTACTGAAAAAGAATTTTTAGCAGTTGTATTTGCTTGCGATAAGTTCAGACCTTATATAGTTGATTCTAAAGTAACTGTCCACACTGATCATGCTGCTATTAAATATCTTATGGAAAAGAAAGATGCTAAACCTAGACTTATTAGATGGGTTCTCTTGCTACAAGAATTTGATTTGCATATTATTGATAGAAAGGGAGACGAGAGCCCCGTTGTAGACAACTTGTCTAGGTTAGAAAATGTTCTTGATGACCCACTACCTATTGATGATAACTTTCCTGATGAACAATTAGCTGTCATAAATGCTTCTCGTACTGCTCCATGGATTGCTGATTATGCTAATTATATTGTTGCTAAATTTATACCACCTAGTTTCACATACCAGCAAAATAAAAAGTTCTTCTATGATTTAAGACATTACTTTTGGGATGACCCACACCTTTATAAAGAAGGAGTAGATGGTGTTGTTAGACATTGTGTACCTGAGCATGAAAATTGAACAGATCCTACGCAAGTGTCACTCTAAAGCTTATGGAGGACACCATGTTGGAGATAGAAATTCACATAAGGTATTGCAATCCGGTTTTTATTGGCCTACTCTCTTCAAAGATGCCCGTAAGTTTGTCTTGTCTTGTGATGAATGTCAAAGAATTGGTAATATTAGTAGACGTCAAGAAATGCCTATGAATTATTAACTTGTTATTGAACCATTTGATGTCTGGGGATTTTATTATATGGGACCGTTTCCTTCCTCTAATGGGTATACACATATTTTAGTTGCTGTTGATTACGTTACTAAGTGGGTAGAAGCTATTCTAACTAGTAGTGCTCATCATAACAACTCTATTAAGATGCTTAAAGAAGTTACTTTTCCGAGGTTTGGAGTCCCTAGATATTTAATGGCTTATGGTGGTTCACATTTTATTCATGGTGCTTTTCGTAAAATGCTTGCTAAATATAATGTTAATCATAGAATTGCATCTCCTTATCACCCACAGTCTAGCGGTCAAGTAGAACTAAGCAATAGAGAGCTTAAATTAATTTTGCAAAAGACTGTTAATAGTTCTAGAAAGAATTGGTCCAAGAAACTTGATGATGCATTATGGGCTTATAGAACTGCATATAAAAATCCTATGGGTATGTCTCCGTATAAGATGGTTTATGGAAAATCATGTCACTTACCTCTCGAACTAGAACATAAGGCATATTGGGCCATTAAAGAGCTCAATTATGATTTCAAACTTGCCGGTGAGAAGAGGCTTTTTGACATCAGCTCACTTGATGAATGGAGAACCCAGGCCTATGAGAATGCCAAACTGTTTAAAGAAAAAGTTAAAAGATGGCATGATAAAAGGATACAAAAACGTGAGTTTATTATAGGTGATTATGTATTATTATACAACTCTCGTTTAAGATTTTTTGCAGGAAAACTCCTCTCTAAATGGGAAGGTCCTTACGTCATCGAGGAGGTCTATCGTTCCGGTGCCATAAAAGTCAACAACTTCGAAGGCACAAATCCGAGGGTGGTGAACGGTCAAAGAATCAAACATTATATCTCAGGTAATCCCATAAATGTTGAAACTAATGTTATTGAAACCGTAACCCTGGAGGAATACATAAGGGACACTTTCCAGAACGTTCCAAACCCCGAAAAGGAAGGGGTATGAGGTACGGTAAGTAAACCAAGTCCAAAACAGTTATAATAGCAACTTTTCTCCATTTTGGAATATTTAAGAAAATAGGAAAATAAGAAGCAGTCCAAGAAGGACACGAGGCGTCCACGAGGGTGGAGGGCGCACCCTACCCCCCTGGGCGCGCCCCCTGCCTCGTGAGGACCTCGTGTGCTCTCCGGACTCCGTTTTCTTGCACGATACTTCTTTTGGTCGGTAAAAATTCATTATATAATCTCCCAAAGGTTTTGACCACCGTATCACGCAAATATGTCCTGTTTTTATTTCGAGCTGTTTATCTGACAGATCTAGATCGCCATGGCGTCTTCAAGTGCCCCCAAGGACAAGTTCTTCGAGAAGGTCATCAACCCCTACCTCGCGGAGGTGCTGCAACACCCCCATATCATTGAGATGCGTGAGGGGTTGCTGCACATCTGCGATGTTGAGGGACCAAGGAGGACCGGAAGCGTGGAGACAAGGCTCGAGGCAATGGAGCAACAAGTTTTCAAGTGCCAGGAGATGGTGGAACATGGACTCGACTCCAATCATATAATGACCACGGAGTTCACGAACAACCACAAGCTGGATGACAAGAACATTGGGGAGGCCATCTTCAAGCTTCACGAGAAAATTGAACGCCTCCAAGCCCAGATCTATGACCTGCAAAACCAAAACTGTGAGTATGAATATAGATTCAAGAGGATAAGTTTGGCTGCAGATTCGAGGATCCGGGAGACTCGATCTCCTTCTATGATGGTGAGCCTATGCCTTGGAAGATGGACGACAAGCCCACATCATCAACCACTCCATCATCACCACCTCCGAGGAAGGAGACATAAACACTTGGGTATGGGCATTCCCCTTGGCAACTGCCAAGCTTGGGGGAGTGCCCCGGTATCGTATCACCATCACACTTTTATCTTTACCATTTTTCTTAGTTCGATCCTTTTGGTAATATCTTGACCTAGTATAATAAAGTTTTAGTATGATCTAGTTTTGAGTTTTGCTTTATGATCCTTCTATGTATCGTGAGCTATATACAATAAAGATTAGTGTTGAGTCAAGGGCTTGATTATCTTGCTATGATCTTGAGGGGATAAAATAAAAGAGAAAGAATAAAAAGAAATAAAGAGATCATATGGATCTTATGGAGAGTAATGACTTCACATATAAAGAGTATGATGAATAAAAGTTGTTCAGAGTTGAAAAACATAGTTTTGTTCATTGTTGCAATTAATAGGAAGTAATAAATAAAGAGAGGTTTTCACATATAAATATACTATCTTGGACATCTTTTATGATTGTGAGCACTCATTAAAATATGACATGCTAAAGAGTTGATGTTGGACAAGGAAGACAACATAATGAGTTATGTTTTCTTACATCTGAGATAAATTATATTGTCATGGATCATCCAACATGTTGAGCTCGCCTTTCCCTCTCATGCTAGCCAAATTCTTTGCACCAAGCAGAGATACTACTTGTGCTTCCAAATATCCTTAAACCCAGTTTTTCCATGAGAGTCCACCATATCTATCTATGGATTGAGTAAGATCCTTCAAGTAAGTTGTCATCGCTGTAAGCAATAAAAATTGCTCTCTAAAATATGTATGATTTACTAGTGTGGAGAAAATAAGCTTTATACGATGTTGTGATGTGGAAGAAATAAAAGCGACGGACTGCATAATAAAGGTCCATATCACAAGTGGCAATATAAAGTGACGTTCTTTTGCATTAAGATTTCGTGCATCCAACCATAAAAGCACATGACAACCTCTGCTTCCCTCTGCGAAGGGCCTATCTTTTATTCTTGTCTTATACTTCATACAAGAGTCATGGTGATCTTCACCTTTCCTTTTTACATTTTATCCTTTGGCAAGTACAATGTGTTGGAAAGATCCTGATATATATGGCTAATTGGATGTGAGTTTTTATGAACTATTATTGTTGACATTACCCTTGAGGTAAAACGTTGGGAGGCAAAACTATAAGCTCCTATCTTTCTCTGTTTCCGATTAAAACTTCATAACCATAAATATCGCGTGAGTGTTAGCAATTGTGAAAGACTAAATGATGGTTGAGTATGTGGACTTGCTGAAAAGCTCTTATATTGACTCTTTCATATGTTATGATAAATTGCAATTGCTTCAATGACCGAGATTATAGTTTGTTGGTTCTCAATGAAGTTTATGATTCATACTTGAAATTGTGAATGAATTGTTACTTTAGCATAAGAAATCATATGACAATATTTATATATGTTGCTGTTATAAGAATGATCATGATGCCCTCATGTCTATATTTTATTTTTATCAACACCTCTATCTCTAAACACGTGGACATATTTATCGATATCGGCTTTCGCTTGAGGACAAGCGAGGTCTAAGCTTGGGGGAGTTGATACGTCCATTTTGCATCATGCTTTTATACCAATATTTATTGCATTATGTGCTGTTATTACACATTATGTCACAATACTTATGCCTATTCTCTCCTATTTTACAAGGTTTGCATGAAGGGGGAGAATGCCGGCAGCTGGAATTCTGTGGCTAGAAAAGGAGCAAATATTAGAGACCTATTCCGCACAACTCCAAAAGTCTTGAAACTTCACGGGAGCAAGTTTCATAATATATAAAAAATATTGGGTGATAAAAGTACCAGAGGGGGGCCACCCACCATCCACGAGGGTGGGGGCGCGCCCTACCCCCTAGGCGCGCCCCCCTGCCTCGTGGCCCCCCTGGCAGCCCTCTGATGCCCATCTTCTGCTATATGAGGTCTTTCGTCGAGGAAAAAAATCATAAGCTAGCTCACGGGATGAAACTCCGCCGCCACGAGGCGGAACCTTGGCGGAACCAATCTAGGGCTCCGTCGGAGCTGTTCTGCCGGGGATACTTCCCTCCGGGAGGGGGAAATCATCACCAACGTCATCACCATCGATCCTCTCATAGGGAGGGGGTCAATCTCCATCAACGTCTTCACTAGCACCATCTCATCTCAAACCCTAGTTCATCTCTTGTATCAAATCTTTGTCCCAAAGCCTCAGATTGGTACCTGTGGGTTGCTAGTAGTGTTGATTACTCCTTGTAGTTGATGCTAGTTGGTTTATTCGGTGGAAGATCATATGTTCAGATCCTTTATGCATATTAATACCCCTCTGATTATGAACATGAATATGATTCGTGAGTAGTTATGTTTGTTCCCAAGGACATGGGAGAAGTCTTGCTATAAGTAGTCATGTGAATTTGGTATTCGTTTGATATTTTGATGAGATGTATGTTGTATTTCCTCTAGTGGTGTCATGTGAACGTCAACTACATGACACTTCACCATTGTTTGGGCCTAGGGGAAGGCATTGGGGAGTAATCAGTAGATGATGGGTTGCTAGAGTGACAGAAGCTTAAACCCTAGTTTATGAGTTGCTTCGTAAGGGGCTGATTTGGATCCATATGTTTTATGCTATGGTTAGGTTTACCTTAATACTTCTGTTGTAGTTGCCGATGCTTGCAATAGGGGTTAATCATAAGTGGGATTCTTGTCCAAGGAAGGGCAGTACCCAAGCACTGGTTCACCCACATATCAAATTATCAAAGTACTGAACGCGAATCATATGAACGTGATGAAAACTAGCTTGACGATAATTCCCATGTGTCCTCGGGAGCGCTTTCCTTTATATAAGAGTTTGTCCAGGCTTGTCCTTTGCTACAAAAAGGATTGGGCCATCTTGCTGCACCTTATTTACTTTTATTACTTGTTACCCGTTACAAATTACCTTATCACAAAACTATCTGCTACCGACAATTTCAGTTCTTGCATAAAATACCTTACTGAAAACTGCTTATCCTTTCCTTCTGCTCCTCGTTGGGTTTGACACTCTTACTTATCGAAAGGACTACGATAGATCCCCTATACTTGTGGGTCATCATACATGCTGGTAAGCAGCATGACTATTATCGCCCACAACTCTTTGTGTTCTACTCGTGCATATAACATCTACGCATAGACCTGGCTCGGATGCCACTGTTGGGGAATGCAGTATTTCGAAAAATTTACCTACGATCACACAAGATCTATCTAGGAGATGCATAGCAACGAGAGGGGAGAGTGTGTCTACGTACCCTCATAGACCGAAAGCGGAAGCGTTTAGTAACGCGGTTGATGTAGTCGAACGTCTTCGCGATCCAACCGATCAAGTACCGAACGCACGACACCTCTGTGATCTGCACACGTTCAGCTCAGTGACATCCCTCGAACTCTTGATCCATTTGAGGCCGAGGGAGAATTTTGTCAGCACGATGGTGTGGTGACGGTGATGATGAAGTTACCGACGCAGGGCTTCGCATAAGCACTACGACAATATGACCGAGGTGTAAAACCGTGGACGGGGGCACCGCATACGGCTAAAGATCAACTTGTGTGTCTTTGGGGTGCCCCTACCTCCGTATATAAAGGAGGGAGAGGCAGAGGCAGCCGACCCTAAAGGGGTGCACCAAGGTGTGGAGTCCTACTAGGACTCCCAAGTCCTAGTAGGATTCCACCTCCCATACAGAGTAGGAAAGTGGGAAGGGAGAAGGAGAAGGAAAGTGATAACCCACAAGTATAGGGGATTGCAACAGTTTTCGAGGGTAGAGTATTCAACCCAAATTTATTGATTCGACACAAGGGGAGCCAAAGAACATTCTCAAGTATTAGCAGCTGAGTTGTCAATTCAACCACACCTGGAAACTTAATATCTGCAGCAAAGTATTTAGTAGCAAAGTAATATGATAGTAGTGGTAACGATAGCAAAAGGTAACAGTAGTAAAAGTAGTGTTTTGTATTTTGTAGTGATGATAGCAATAGCAACGGAAAAGTAAATAAGCGAAGAACAATATATGGAAAGCTTGTAGGCAATGGATCGGTGATGGAGAATTATGCCGGATGCGGTTCATTATGTAACAGTCATAACCTAGGGTGACATAGAACTAGCTCCAATTCATCAATGTAATGTAGGCATGTATTCCGAATATAGTCATACGTGCTTATGGAAAAGAACTTGCATGACATCTTTTGTCCTACCCTCTCGTGGCAGCGGGGTCCTAATGGAAACTAAGGGATATTAAGGCCTCCTTTTAATAGAGTACCGGAACAAAGCATTAGCACATAGTGAATACATGAACTCCTCAAACTATGGTCATCACCGGTAAGTATCACGATTATTGTCACTTCGAGGTTAACGGATCATAACACATAATAGGTGACTATAGACTTGCAAGATAGGATCAAGAACTCTCATATATTGATGAAAACATAATATGTTCAGATCTGAAATCATGGCACTCGGGCCCTAGTGACAAGCATTAAGCATAGCAAAGTCATATCAACATCAATCTTAGAACATAGTGGATACTAGGGATCAAACCCTAACAAAACTAACTCGATTACATGATAAATCTCATCCAACCCATCACCGTCCAGCAAGCCCACGATGGAATTACTCACGCACGGCGGTGAGCATCATGAAATTGGTGATGGAGGATGGTTGATGATGATGATGATGGCGACGGATTCCCCTCTTCGGAGCCCTGAACGGACTCCAGATCAGCCCTCCCGAGAGGTTTTAGGGCTTGGCGGCGGCTCCGTATCATAAAACGCGATGAATCCTTCTCTCTCATTTTTTTCTCCCCGAAACCAAATATATAGAGTTGGAGTTGAGGTCGGAGGAGCTCCAGGGGGCCCATGAGGTAGGGGGCGCGCCCTAGGGGGGCAAGCGCGCCCCACCCTCGTGGCTAGGGTGTGGCCCCCCTGGTCTTCATCTTTTGCAAGGATTTTTTATTATTTCCAAAAAGATGTTCCATGAAGTTTCAGGTCATTTCGAGAACTTTTGTTTCTGCACATAAATAGCACCATGGCAATTCTGCTGAAAATAGCGCCAGTCCGGGTTAGTTCCATTCAAATCATGCAAGTTAGAGTCCAAAACAAGGGCAAAATTGTTTGGAAAAGTAGATACGACGGAGACGTATCAGAAAGTGGGGCCCGACCCCCTTCTCCTAGTCCTAATCAGCCTCCTGCCCAAGGGGGGGGGGGGGCGCACCAGGCCCTCGTGGGCTGGTGTTCTTCCCTCTTATGTCCCATAAGGCCCATAACTTCTCCCGGGGGTTCCGGTAACCTCCCAGTACTCCGAAAAAAATGCCAGAACCACTCGGAACCATTCTGATGTCCAAATGGAACCTTCCAATATATGAATCTTTACCTCTCGACCATTCCAAGACTCCTCGTCATGTCCATGATCTCATCCGGGACTCCAAACAAACTTCGGTACATCAAATCACATAACTCATAATACAAATTGTCATTGAACGTTAAGCATGCGGACCCTACGAGTTCAAGTACTATGTAGACATGACCGAGACACATCTCCAGTCAATAACCAATTGCGGAACCTGGATGCTCATATTGGTTCCTACATATTCTACGAAGAACTTTATTGGTCAAACCGCATAACAACATACGTTGTTCCCTTTGTCATCGGTATGTTACTTGCCCGAGATTCGATCGTTGGTATCATCATACCTAGTTCAATCTCGTTACTGGCAAGTCTCTTTACTCGTTCCATAATGTATCATCCCGTGACTAACTCATTAGTCACATTGCTTGCAAGGCTCATAGTGATGTGCATTACCGAGAGGGCCCAGAGATACCTCTCCGATACACGGAGTGAGAAATCCTAATCTCGATCTATGCCAACTCAACAAACACCATCAGCGACACCTGTAGAGCATCTTTATACTTGATAACCCACAAGTATAGGGGATTGCAACAGTTTTTGAGGGTAGAGTATTCAACCCAAATTTATTGATTCGACACAAGGGGAGCCAAAGAATACTCTCAAGTATTAGCAGCTGAGTTGTCAATTCAACCACACCTGGAAACTTAATATCTGCAGCAAAGTATTTAGTAGCAAAGTAATATGATAATAATGGTAATGGTAGCAAAAGTAGTGTTTTTGGTATTTTGTAGTGATGATAGCAATAGAACGGAAAAGTAAATAAGCGAAGAACAATATATGGAAAGCTCGTAGGCAATGGATCGCTGATGGAGAATTATGCCGGATGCGGTTCATCATGTAACAGTCATAACCTAGGGTGACACAGAACTAGCTCCAATTCATCAATGTAATGTAGGCATGTATTCCGAATATAGTCATACATGCTTATGGAAAAGAACTTGCATGGCATATTTTGTCCTACCCTCCCGTCGTAGCGGGGTCCTAATGGAAACTAAGGGATATTAAGGCCTCCTTCTAATAGAGTACCAGAACAAAGCATTAGCACATAGTGAATACATGAACTCCTCAAACTGTGGTCATCACCGGTAAGTGTCCCGATTATTGTCACTTCGGGGTTAATGGATCATAACACATAATAGGTGACTATAGACTTGCAAGATAGGATCAAGAACTCTCATATATTGATGAAAACATAATAGGTTCAGATCTGAAATCATGGCACTCGGGCCCTGGTGACAAGCATTAAGCATAACAAAGTCATAGCAACATCAATCTCAGAACATAGTGGATACTAGGGATCAAACCCTAACAAAACTAACTCGATTACATGATAAATTTCATCCAACCCTTCACTGTCCAGCAAGCCTACGATGGAATTACTCACGCACGGCGGTGAGCATCATGAAATTGGTGATGGAGGATGGTTGATGATGACGATGGCGACGGATTCCCCTCTCCGGAGCCTCGAACGGACTCCAGATCAGAACCTCCCGAGAGGTTTTAGGGCTTGGCGCCGGCTCCGTATCGTAAAACGCGATGAATTCTTCTCTCTGATTTTTTCTCTCCAAAACCAAATATATAGAGTTGGAGTTGAGGTCGGAGGAGCTCCAGGGGACCCACGAGGTAGGGGGGGGGCGCCCCCACCCTCGTGGCTAGGGTGTGGGCCCCCTGGTCTTCATCTTTTGCAAGGATTTTTTATTCTTTCCAAAAAGATGTTCCGTGAAGTTTCAGGTCATTCCGAGAACTTTTGTTTCTGCACATAAATAACACCATGGCAATTCTGCTGAAAACAACGTCAGTCCGGGTTAGTTCCATTCAAATCATGCAAGTTAGATTCCAAAACAAGGGCAAAAGTGTTTGGAAAAGTAGATACAACGGAGACGTATCAACTCCCCCAAGCTTAAACCTTTGCTTGTCCTCAAGCAATTGAGTTGACAAACTGAAAGTGATAAAGAAAAACTTTTACAAACTCTGTTTGCTCTTGTTGTTGTAAATATGTAAAGCCAGCATTCAAGTATTCAACAAAGATTATGAACTAACCAGATTCACAATAACGCATAGGTCTCATGTTTACTCATATCAATGGCATAATCAACTAGCGAGCAATAATAATATATCTCGGATGACAACACTTTCTCAAAATAATCATAATATGATATAACAAGATGGTATCTCGCTAGCCCTTTCTGAGACTGCAAAACATAAATGCAGAGCACCTTTAAAGATCAAGGACTGACTAGACATTGTAATTCATGGTAAAAGAGATCCAATCAAGTCATGCTCAATGTAAACTAACAGTAATGAATGCAAATGACAGCGGTGCTCTCCAACTGGTGCTTTTTAATAAGAGGGGGATGACTCAACATGAAAGTAAATAGATAGGCCCTTCGCAGAGGGAAGCAGGGATTTGTAGAGGTGTCAGAGCTCGGTTTTGAAATAGAGGTGAATAATATTTTGAGTGGTATAGTTTCATTGTCAACATAACAACCAAGAGATGGCAATATCTTCCATGCTACACACATTATAGGTGGCTCCCAAACAGAATGGTAAAGTTTATACTCCCCCTCCACCAACAAGCATCAATCCATGGCTTGCTCGAAACAATGAGTGCCTCCTACTAACAAGAGTCCTAGGGGGAGTTTTGTTTGCAATTATTTTGATTTAGTTTGCATAAAGCATGGGACTGGGCATCCCGGTGACCAGCCACTTTCTCGTGAGTGAGGAGTGGAGTCCACTCCTCTTGAGAATAACCCGCCTAACATAGAAGATACAGACAGCCCTAGTTGATACATGAGCTATTCGAGCATACAAAACAGGATATTTATTTAAAGGTTTAGAGTTTGGCACATACAAATTTACTTGGAACGGCAGGTAGATACCGTATATAGGTAGGTATGATGGACTCATATGGAACAACTTTGGGGTTTATGGAGTTGGATGCACAAGCAGTATTCCTGCTTAGTACAAGTGAAGGCTAGCAAAAGACTGGGAAGCGACCAGCTAGAGAGCGACAATAGTCATGAACATACATTAAAATTAATCAACACCGAATGCCAGCGTGAGTAGGATATAATCCACCATGAACATAAATATCGTGAAGGCTATGTTGATTTTGTTTCAACTACATGCGTGAACATGCGCCAAGTCAAGTCACTTAAATCATTCAAAGGAGGATACCACCCTATCATACCACATCACAACCCTTTTAATAGCATGTTGGCACGCAAGGTAAACCATTATAAGCTCCTAGCTAATCAAGCATGGCACAAGAAACTATGATCTCTAGTTTTCATTGCAAACATGTTTATTCATAATAGGCTGAATCAGGAATGATGAACTAATCATATTTACAAAAACAAGACAGGTCGAGTTCATACCAGCTTTTCTCATCTCAGCCAGTCCATCATATATCGTCATAATTGCCTTTCACTTGCACGACCGAATATTGTGAATAATAATAATAGTGTGCGTGCATTGGACTAAGCTAGAATTTGCAAGCATTCAATAAACAGGAGAAGACAAGGCAATATGGGCTCTTTTGTCAGATCAACAATAATGCATATAAGAGCTACTTCAACAATTTAATCATGGTCTTCTCCTATCGACCCCCAAAGAAAAGAAAAGAAATAAAACTATTTACATGGGAAAGCTCCCAACAAGCAAAAGAAGAACAAGAAATCTTTTTGGTTTTTCTTCTTAATTACTCCTACAAGCATGGAAATTAAACTAATTGAAAGCTACAACTAATTTTTTTGGTTTTTCTTAAGGTTTATTAAACACACAAGAAGAAAGCATAAAAAGGGAAATAAACTAGCATGGATGATACAATGAAAAAGTATGAGCACCCACATCTAGCAATGGGTGTGTGAACATGAATATAATGTCGGTGGGAAATACGTACTCCCCCAAGCTTAGGCTTTTGGCCTAAGTTGGTCTATGGCCACGGCTGACCTGGCGGATATCAATAATAATAGTTGGGGTCGTACTGCGAGGAAGAAGACTCTGATTGCCACTGGTTGGCAATCATCTCCGGGTCCCAATGGTAATTGGACTGTCATGGAGGCTCAACTTGTGGTTCTAGCTCTGGCTCTGTGGCTGATGTAGGGTTCCGATAGGCGTGAATAGCCTCTAACGGAACAAGGTACTGGCCTGCAGATAAATCAAACAAGGAAGGAGCAGTCAGGGTAATAGTCTCAGGATGATGTTTATCAAAGAACAATTTGTATTTAAGCTCTCCTTCCCTATTCTTAAAAATAAAATCGTGTGCTACCATACTCTTATAATCTAAGTAAACACGAGGCAGCAATTTTTCTTACTTCTCATAATGCCTAATAGGTATGTTAAAATGTGCAGCTAGGCGTGAAGCATAGATGCCTCCAAAGATGGGGCCCTTTGTACAGTTCAGACTTAACCGTTTAGCAATAATACTGCCCATACTAACAGAGTTATCGCTGAATAAACCGTGGAACAAAATAATAACATCAGGAACACTAAGGTTTCCACAGTTTCCATGACCAATTAAGCAATGACTAGCAAATATTGCAAAGTAGCGTAAAATAGGAAAATGTATGCTAGTGATTCGTGCATCAGAAACCTTCCTCGTTTCCCCTACAGTGATGGTATCAACAAACCCATCCACATCGTCTCGATGTGGTTCCTCTACGCTGCCCTCGAAAGGGATCAAACAAACCCGACAAAAATCATAAAGTGACATCTCCTTATGCTCATCATATAAATAAAACTCCACTGTAGGTGGTGAGCTCCTAGAATGGAAATGAAAGTTTTGCACAAAGATATTTGTGAGTAAGAGATACTGATCGCGTTGGTCATGGAGAAAAGCGGTGAGGCCTGCATTCTCAGCCAATTCATAAAAATCTTCATAAATCCCGGCTGCTCTCAAGAAATCATCGGAAGGCCATTCACACGACCAAACCTCCATGGTGCGAGGCAGATTATATTTGGGCTTCTGTGCCTTTTCCTTCGAGCTTCGGCTCGATGAGCCCCTCAAAAGTCTCTTCATTATTTTCTGAAAAATTCTGAATTTTTTTGTAACTTCAAAATAAAAGTGAACCTAACTCAATAATATTGATAACAACTACTCCTACAAGTGCCTAGGGCCTATATCATGCATCAAAACTACTTTTGACCATATAAATTTGACACGCAAGCTCAAGAATAGGGTCACCTAAGCAGCAAAAAATTGCAATGAATAAAGTACTAGAACAAAAACTAATTGGACCAATGGAGCAGTCACATACCAAGGAACAATCTCCCCAAGTAGTTTTGTGAGAGATGCTTTGAGAAAGGTGATCGAAAATGGCAGCAAAATGAGCTTGGACTTGGGTTTGAGCTGGATATTCATGTTTGTGGGAGGAAGAAGGGGTGTAGGGGTGCAAGGATAAGTGGAGGAGGTCCACCATGGGCCCACGAGGCAGGGGCGCGCCCACGGGGGTAGGGCGCGCCCTCCACCCTCATGGCCAAGTGGATGACCCCCCTGCTGTGTTCTCAGTAAATATTCTCAAATATATTTTTAAATCATATTTAAATTTCAGGGCATTTGGAGAACTTTTATTTTCGGGGTATTTTTATATTGCACGGATAATCAGATAACAGTCAGAAACATACTTATTTTTTATTTAATTTAATATAAATAACAGAAAGTAAAAGGAGGGTACAGAGAGTTATGCCTTCTAGTTTCATCCATCTCATGCTCATCAAAAGGAATCCACTAACAAGGTTGATCAAGTCTTGTTAACGAACTCATTCCGAATAACATGGAACTGAAGAAATTTCGAATAACACTATGTTACCTCAACGGGGATATGCACATCCCCAATAATAAGAATATCATATTTCTTCTCGACAGTAGGAATAGGAAATTCAAAACCTCCAAATATAATCAATGAAAATTTTCCAATAGAGTTGATACTATGAACTTGAGGTTGTTTCCTCGAAAAGTGTATCGTATGCTCATTACCATTAACATGAAAAGTGGCATTGCCTTTAGTGCAATGAATAACAGCACTTGCAGTATTCAAAAAGGGTCTTCCAAGAATAATAGACATACTATCGTCCTCGGGAATATCAAGAATAACAAAGTCCGTTAAAATAGTAACGTTTGCAATTACAACAGGCACATCCTCACAAATACCGACAAGTATAGCAGTTGATTTATCAGCCATTTCCAAAGATATTTTAGTAGGTGTCAACTTATTCAAATCAAGTCTACGATATAAAGAGAGAGGCATAACACTAACACCGGCTCCAAGATCACATAAAGCAGTTTTAACATAGTTTCTTTTAATGGAGCATGGTATAGTGGGTACTCCTGGATCTCCAAGTTTCTTTGGTATTCCACCCTTAAATGTATAATTAGCAAGCATGGTGGAAATTTCAGCTTCAGGTATCTTTCTTTTATTAGTAACAATTTCTTTCATATACTTAGCATAAGGATTCATTTTAAGCATATCAGTTAATCGCATACGCAAAAAGATAGGTCTAATCATTTCAGCAAAGCGCTCAAAATCCTCATCATCCTTTTTCTTGCATGGTTTGGGAGGAAAAGGCATGGGTTTCTGAACCCATGGTTCTCTTTCTTTACCATGTTTCCTAGCAACAAAGTCTTTCTTATCATAATGTTGATTCTTTGATTGTGGGTTATCAAGATCAACAGCGGGTTCAAATTCTATATCATTATCATTACTAGGTTGAGCATCATCATGAACATTATCATTAACATTATCACTAGTTTCAGGTTCATTACCAGATTGTGTTTCAGCATCAGAAATAGAAATATCATTTGGATTCTCAGGTGTTTCAGCAATAGGTTCACTAGAAGCATGAAAAGTCCTATCATTTTTCTTTTTCTTCCTTTTAGAAGGACTAGGTGCATCTATATTATTTCTCTGATAATCTTGCTCAATTCTGTTAGGTTGGCCTTCAGGATACAAAGGTTCCTGAGTCATTCTACCAGTTCTAGTAGCCACTCTAACAGCATAATCATTATTCTTACTATTCAATTCATTGAGCAAATCATTTTGAGCCTTAAGTACTTGTTCTAGTTGAGTGGTAACCATAGAAGCATGTTTACTAATAAGTTTAAGTTCACCTTTGACATTAGCCATATAATCACCTAAGTGGTCAAGCATATTTGAATTGAATTTCAATTGTCTACCAAAATAAGTATTAAAATCGTCTTGCTTGGCCATAAATTTATCAAACTCATCTAAGCATGGGCTAGTAAACTTAGTAAATGGGATTTCAGCTTTATCATATCTATAGAGAGAATTTACCTTTACTACCTGTGTCGGGTTATCAAGACCATGAGTTTCTTCAATAGGAGATGGATTTGGATCATATGTTTCTTCAACAGGCGGTAAATCAAGACCGTGTATTTCTTCAATAGGAGGTAAATTCTTAACATCTTCACCTTTAATACCTTTTTCTTTCATAGATTTCTTTGCCTCCTGCATATCTTCAGGACTGAGAAATAGAATACCCCTCTTCTTCGGAGTTGGTTTAGGAATAGGCTCAGGAATTGGTTCAGGAAGTGTCCAATTATTTTCATTTGCCAACATATTATTCTATAGGATTTCAGCTTCATCCGGTGTTCTTTCCCTGAAAACAGAACCAACACAACTATCCAGGTAATCTCTGGAGGCATCGGTTAGTCCATTATAAAAGATATCAAGTATTTCATTTTTCTTAAGAGGATGATCAGGTAAAGCATTAAGTAATTGGAGAAGCCTCCCCCAAGCTTGTGGGAGACTCTCTTCTTCAACTTGCACAAAATTATATATATCCCTTAAAGCAGCTTGTTTTTTATGAGCAGGGAAATATTTAGCAGAGAAGTAATAAATCATATCCTGGGGACTACGCACACAACCAGGATCAAGAGAATTAAACCATATCTTAGCATCACCCTTTAATGAGAACGGAAATAGTTTAAGGATACAAAAGTAATGAGTTCTCTCATCATTAGTGAACAGGGTGGCTATATCATTTAATTTAGTAAGATGTGCCACAACAGTTTCAGATTCATAGCCATGAAGAGGATCAGATTCAACCAAAGTAATTATACCAGGATCAACAGAGAATTCATAATCCTTATCAGTAACACAGATAGGTGAAGTAGCAAAAGCAGGGTCAGGTTTCATTCTAGCATTAAGAGATTGCTGCTTCCATTTAGCTAATAACCTCTTGAGTTCGTATCTATCTTTGCAAGCTAAAATAGCTAAAGAAGCTTCTTTATCAAAAACATAACCCTTAGGAATAACATGTGAGTCTTCATCATCACTTTCATCAGTATTATCAGATTCAATATTTTCATTCTCTCTAACCCTAGCAAGTTGTTCATCAAGAAATTCACCAAGTGGCACAGTAGTATCAAGCATAGAAGTAGTTTCATCATAAGTATCATGCATAGCAGAAGTGGCATCATCAATAACATGCGACATATCAGAACGAATAGCAGAAGCAGGTTTAGGTGTCGCAAGCTTACTCAAAACAGAAGGTGAATCAAGTGCAGAGCTAGATGGCAGTTCCTTACCTCCCCTCGTACTTGAGGGATAAATCTTGGTTTTTAGATCTCTCAAGTTCTTCATAATGATAAGCAGATATAAATCCCAAGTGACTCAAAGAATAGAGTTATGCTCCCCGGCAACGGCGCCAGAAAATAGTCTTGATAACCCACAAGTATAGGGGATCGCAACAGTTTTCAAGGGTAGAGTATTCAACCCAAATTTATTGATTCGACACAAGGGGAGCCAAAGAATACTCTCAAGTATTAGCAGCCGAGTTGCCAATTCAACCACACCTGGAAACTTAATATTTAGTAGCAAAGTAATATGATAGTAATGGTAACGGTAACAAAAGGTAATGGTAGCAAAGTAGTGTTTTTGGTATTTTGTAGTGATGATAGCAATAGCAACGGAAAAGTAAATAAGCGAAGAACAATATATGGAAAGCTCGTAGGCAATGGATCGGTGATGGAGAATTATGCTGGATGCGGTTCATCATGTAACAGTCATAACATAGGGTGACATAGAACTAGCTCCAATTCATCAATGTAATGTAGGCATGTATTCCGAATATAGTCATACGTGCTTATGGAAAAGAACTTGCATGCCATCTTTTGTCCTACCCTCCCGTGGCAGCGGGGTCCTAATGGAAACTAAGGGATATTAAGGCCTCCTTTTAATAGAGTACCAGAACAAAGCATTAGCACATAGTGAATACATGAACTCCTCAAACTATGGTCATCACCGGTAAGTATCCCGATTATTGTCACTTTGGGGTTAACGGATCATAACACATAATATTTGACTATAGACTTGCAAGATAGGATCAAGAACTCTCATATATTGATGAAAACATCATAGGTTCAGATTTGAAATCATGGCACTCGGGCCCTAGTGACAAGCATTAAGCATAGCAAAGTCATAGCAACATCAATCTCAGAACATAGTGGATACTAGGGATCAAACCCTAACAAAACTAACTCGATTACGTGATAAATCTCATCCAACCCATCACCGTCCAGCAAGCCTACGATGGAATTACTCACGCACGGTAGTGAGCATCATGAAATTGGTGATGGAGGATGGTTGATGATGATGATGGCGATGGATTCCCCTCTCCGGAGCCCCGAACGGACTCCAGATCAGCCCTCCCGAGAGGTTTTAGGGCTCGGCGGCGGCTCCATGTTGTAAAACATGATGAATCCTTCTCTCTGATTTTTTTTCTCCGAAACCAAATATATAGAGTTGGAGTTGAGGTCGGAGGAGCTCCAGGGGGGCCACGAGGTAGGGGGGGCGCGCCCCCACCCTCGTGGCTAGGGTGTGGGCCCCCTGGTCTTCATCTTTTGCAAGGATTTTTTATTATTTCCGAAAAGATGTTCCGTGAAGTTTTAGGTCATTCCGAGAACTTTTGTTTCTGCACATAAATAACACCATGGCAATTCTGCTGAAAACAGCATCAGTCCGGGTTAGTTCCATTCAAATCATGCAAGTTAGAGTACAAAACAAGGGCAAAAGTGTTTGCAAAAGTAGATACGATGGAGACGTATCAATAGTCACCCAGTTGCGTTGTGACGTTTGATAGCACACAGGGTGTTCCTCCGGTATTCGGGAGTTGCATAATCTCATAGTCTGAGGAACATGTATAAGTCATGAAGAAAGCAATAGCAATAAACTAAATGATCATAGTGATAAGCTAACGGATGGGTCTTGTCCATCACATCATTCTCTAATGATGTGATTCTGTTCATCAAATGACAACACATGTCTATGGCTAGGAAACTTAACCATCTTTGATTAACGAGCTAGTCAAGTAGAGGCATACCAGGGACACTTTGTTTGTCTATGTATTCACACATGTACTAAGTTTCCGGTTAATACAATTCTAACATGAATAATAAACATTTATCATGATATAAGAAAATATAAATAACAACTTTATTATTGCCTCTAGGGCATATTTCCTTCAGTATGACAGTGCAAGCCCTGACATGGCCCTTGCACTGCCCTTGCCAAGCAGAAGCGCAGTTCTTCCACTCCTAGTGCATGCAGTCTATGCTGCCAAGCATCCCTGGGAAGCCCCTGCTGGCATTCATCATCAACAAACGGGCTGTATCTTCAGGAGTCGGCTCTCTCAAGTACTCAGGGCCAAACATAGCAATAACAACGCAGAACTTATACAGTGAGTCTAGGCATGTAGACTCGCTCATACGGACGTACTCGTCAATGAGATCACCGGGCACTCCGTATGCAAGCATTCGGATGGCGACTGTGCATTTTTGATAGGAGAAGAAACCAATCTTTCCAACGGCATCCTCTTTGCACTCGAAATAGTCATCATAGTCGACCACCCCCTCTCTAATATGGTTGAAAAGATGCCTACTCATACGGAAACGGCGGCGGAATTTCTGATGTTTGAACAACGGATTTATTGTGTCAAAGTAGTCCTTCCAAAGAAGGAAATGCCCGCTCTCTTGCTTGTGATTCAATGCCGGAAGGTGGCCCAGAATGGAGCCACGGAACGCCGTGCGCTGGCTATTCGAGGTGGTGATACCAACACGGCAATCAATACCTCCTCCTCGTCACCGGACGATGAATCGTGGGAGTCGCAAAGGAAATTGTGAAAAAAGAACTCATCGACAGAGTCCATTTTGTACCTTGGCAAACTGTCGAATAGCTTGCAGGCGTCGATGAAGGAGACGGCCGACGAAGAGAGTTGCGGCGCGCACTGAACAGCTAGCTGCCCTGCCGGCGTCCGACGGGCGTGCCGATGAGGATCTGGCCGGGGCAGCGAGGCGGCTTCTTGGTCGCGGTCGCGGCTGTGTCGGGGGAGCGGGGGTTGGGAAGCTTTCGGTTCCCCGGCGGCAAGACGGCGGTGGGGGGCGACGTGGGAGGTGGCGGCGTTGCAGAAGGGATGTTGCGGCACCGGCAGCTGGCAGAGTCACCAGAAAAAATGGGCGGCGACATCGGCGATGAAGGAAGAGGGCGATGGTTTTCTGTTGGATGGGGAGAGGCCAATGTGCCATCAACTAGCGGGCCAGGGGGAGGAGAAGGCGAGCACACGCGCGTCCATCTCGTGACCGCGCCGACGCAAATCCGGCGCGTTGGTCTGACTTTTGTGTCCGCGCCGACCTAAACGGACGCCCACGGATGAAATGAGTCGCCCCGTTGGAGTTGCTCTAATCTCCTCTTCTTTCTTTCTCTCGGCGTCGGGGGTGATTTCTTCTACCTGGATCTAAATTCAGCGCAACCGATATTATAAGCAAGATGTATGCCATCAAGCAGCTTCATGATTGGAGAATGGTTGAGAACCGCTCTGTATTGAACAACTCTGTTTGTTCAATGTGAGGAGGTGTTTTTTGATCGCAAGGCGTTCGTGATGACTTTGTTAATCTAAGATATTGTGTTGGCTCAGTATCTCAGAGGTACTCATAGAGATAGGATATTCATGCGTGCGTGCGTTTATACAAGTGAATGTATGTGTATACGCGAACATCTGCGTTTGTAACGGTGTTATAAAAACAACAACTGAGATTTGACATCGAGTTCCCAGATATCGAAATCACTAATTGAGAAGTTTTCCTTACAAAGATCACTCTCGCCTTCCGAGGTTGCGACAAAGTGCGCCACTTGTCGTAATCTGGAAGTTTTTTTTCTTTTTTCGTGGATCCGTTTATTCAAAACGTTTTATCTCTTAAACCACGTGTCCAAATCTCAAACCGTTTTCACCATTGGATTCCTCGTGTCGAGATCTCAAGATCTTCAAAACTAGATCCCATCTTTATATGTTTTGATGGACTTTTTTTTCACAAAAAAATGAACGAAATACCCTAACCGGGAGCACGTTTTTTCCCTTCCTAAAAGAGGCACGGTCACGAAATCACAACCGTGCCTATAGCGTAAGAAAAAAAAACAGAAAACACGTATTGTTTTCGTTTTCGAGAGGCATGAGCACAACCATGCGTCTCGGGGAAGCAAAACCATGCCTCTCACGGAAGAAAAAAAATGTTTTTTTCGTTTTCCAAAGGCACGGTCATGCCTCTCAGGGAAGCAAAACCTTGCCTCTGACGATAGGAAAAAAATAACACGTTTTTTGATTTTCGAGAGGCATGGCTGTGCCTCTCGCGAAAGCAAACCGTGCCTCTTGTGGAAGAAAAGAAAAAGAAAATGCGTTTCTTCGCGCATTTTTTTTTCAAAAGCTAAGGAAGACTGGTAAAAAACCAACTCGTCGAAAAAACCTGGGAAAAACTATTTAAAAACCCAAAAACGCGTGCAAGAAAAAATAAAATCCGAATGAAGCGTCTAGAACGCGACACGTGACGACGGCGGGGAGTGCGTCAAATGACGCTAATCGTTGTGAGGCTTCCGAAGGAGCGCTCGTCAACTAGCTGCTCTTTCTAGATATTCTTTAAGACTTCATCCATTTAGAAAAGTACAGTTTTCAGTTTGCTGAAAAGTACAACTTGCACCACGGGCATCACCGTCCAAAGCCACACGGGAAGGAAAACCCTGCCGTGTCTACGGAGTGTTGGGTGTGTCCGCACACTCGGACGATCTGTGTTGATTTCTGACATACCCTCAGTAGTACGACATCTTCACAAAAATGGTATGGTATAATGCTGATGTAGACGCCAAGATTATCATCCCAGAAACTCAGAAAGAGAGGTATGGTGCTGATGTAGACGCCCAGATTATCATCCCAAAAACTCAGAAAGACAAGGCCACGGTGAGCAATAAACTTCGGAACTTGTACACATTCAGAAAGAAGGCAACCATTGTTCATGTCCACATGAACAATGAATGACATCTCCACAGCTATGGTTACACTGATATTAGCACATTAGCAGTACAGCATTACCATCCTCCATCCTAAGGGCATTCTTATTGCCACTTGCAACATTACACGTCATACTAGATAGATGGGAAGGCAAAAAAGGGGGGGACAGGGCAAAAACCAGAGCTTCTTCTTTCAGGCTTTGCCGTCGCTGTAAGTGCTCAGATCTGCGTGCGTGTCCTTGTAGCGCTGAGATAGGTACGCCGAGCAAGTGATTGGGGGGAACCTGATCAGACAGCGAGATCGCAAAAGTTTAGGCTTTGTGTGTATGCCATGGCTGATGAGATGGATAAGTGATCAACTTTAGTCATTGTTGGTAGTAGGATTTAAAACTTACTTTGGAGGATTCGTCTCGGATTTGCAGGTTGGCAGGCACTCGACTATGCAGTCGTGGCTTGGTTCCACGAAAAAGGCAATCTGTTACAAGAAAGAAAGAAACAGCACGATTAAAATCAACCTTTTTATGGTATAATTCTGGGTTTGTCTTGGAGCATATATAATTTTTTTAAAAGGAGCTTTATGTTATTAATTGCATGAACAAAGATGACACAGTAGGTCAACTAGTACTTGCTTTCACTGGTACAGCGTTTGTCACACACACACGGATATAGATGATTTTCACATATTTACACAAGAGAACAAACTTACGGAGTAACGCTCTTGTCCATCAAGGACCACTCGATGTAAAGTGGACCTACAATTGTGAAAATGATTATTGTATCGTAAGTAAGTATAAAAATAATAACCAAACCACAAAAGCCATTTATGTCATCCAAGTTACCCTGAATACACAGTTTGATCTGCAAGCACAATATTGAAATGACAATATGAACTAAGAATACACTGACATAGATTCACAAACCTGAAAATGGAGTTACTCCAGCGTTCGAGCATATCACCAAGATTGACAATAAAGCCGCTGCGAAACAAAGACCAAAAGAGTGAGGGTTTTTAACTTATGATTAACAGGTAAATTTCACGCCGTTACCATCAATCAAGAACGAGACATAAATCTAATCAGGTTAACAGGCTAACCCTTTCACAGGAGCTACATATTCCCATACTTGAGGCTGAGCATTCCTGTCCTTGCATATCTGCAGAATTCGGATGGCAAATCCCAGTTAAGAAAATGTAAAAACAAATACAAGAAAAGGCCATGTTTCAAGATGCTTTACTTGGAGACCAACTACATCATCAGTTGCTAAGAGAGTGATCAGGCCATAATCCGAATGTGCACCAGCTCCATAAACTCCCTTAGAAGGATTCGACACTTGACCTGATGACAAAAATAACATCAAATGGAAGAATTCATCATGATTCATGCTGGATAAATATCATTTGACACGAAGGCATGACCTGTTTTTTGTCCACCTTCATAGTGCAGGAGCCTTAATGTGGCTATCGAATCGCCAAGCATTTCAGGTCTATCAAAGAAGTCCGCATCTAGGTTCAAAGCAAGAGCAATGATCCTTGCAACTGATTTGGCCACTCTCCTGAAACCAATAGAAAGCAAGCCAACTAAGAATAGAGTTCACCTCTGATCCAATAAATAAAACCTCATTCACTAGAGGCTACAACAAAAATCCAAAAAGGGCATTTGCATGAATACTTGGAAGCTATTTTCTTTGACTGCAAACACAGGTTTACATGACTCATGCATGCTACTTACTCATTCACATTCAGTCAGTTCCAACTTTATGGATAATCATTTACCACTTTGAAATGTTAAATTTAAAACCAAGAAATATAAATTAGGTTTCTACTTACAATGCTTCCCTGTGATATTGCTCCATCACCTCCCTCCATTTGGGCAAAACTTCTGTGAGAGCAATAAGAGAATTACATGTGAAGTAAGTAAAAAGGACCATGTAAGAGTTACTTTTAGGTGCCAAACACCAACGGTACAATGTTAATAGAACCCACAGTCCATTAGCATATTACTAGCTACAAGCATAATTGCAGATGTCTTGCTATTGATTGATTATTCAGTTTTCGGAAGAGGTGCTTTAGTAAAAAAAAGTACTTGACAACAGAGATAAATTACCTTCGGAAGGCCACTGGTTTGGACCATAAAATGGCTTATTTGACTGTGGGTCATCTGCAGGTACCTCAACACCAATATAATACCCTTCCTTGTAGTCACCTAAAGAGGGGACATAAGTGTCAATTGTAAGAAACCCCTCTTGCAGTGATGTTTGCTTGTATGATGCTGGTGACTCAAGAAAGGTGAGCTTAAGTGTAGCAAGTAGCAACACATGTGGAAGTCGATAGTGTACCATTCACTTGGTTTTCTGGATCAAGAATCTCATCTAGCATAGGTGTATACCCTCGATTCTTCTCATTTCGGAGAAGCTTCATTTTCTCACTGTTCGGAAGTTCAAAGAACTTCTTACTTTCGGCAAAAACCTCGTCCATGAATTCCTGGCTTATCCCATGATCCAGCACATAGAAGAAGCCTGAATCCAAGCATGCCTAAGAAAAAAATACGGAGCATTTGTTTACGGAACAATATGGTCCAAAACTATTAGAAGAAACAGAGCTTCCAGCACATTAACCATGTTTTCAGTACTTAAATATAAAAGAAGGTTGCATCATGGCATTCTTAGTGGTCCATTTCTTGCATTGCCTGATATGCAATGCAATAATGGAGCAAGCCCATAGTTTGCGATGGCTGGAATTTTAGAGGATGGTGAGTAAACTTAGCTATTTAAGGGAGTAAGTGGCAAGAAAACATGTCACATATAAAATGGTATTGGAAATTAATTGACCATACAAGTAGAAAATTATTATTCCCAAAATGAAATCTTTACTGCATGGATTACTTTAGCTATCTACTTCTAGGAACTAGAAATTCAGTAATACTGACTGAACTGATGTCTTACAGTTGACATCTTCTCAAAATAACATGCACACATGTTCCTTTTCAGAATATATGCAAGAGGTCAAGGCTGGCATAATCAGGATTCTATTTGAAAATGTTGGCTACTGCAAATAGTTTGTATATGTGTTTCTAGGACTCCACCTAAAAGAACAGACCCCGTGCTAGAAGCTCCCACACCAGCAGGGTGGGGTCTAGGGGAAGGATTATATGAGGCAAGCCTCCCCCCTGCACATTTCTAAGATTCCACCCAATACAATAAACAGAAATTTAAATGCCGTCCACGTCCTTGGGGACAAAATTGCACTTTTCTTGAAACACAATAAACCTTAACAAACTGTAAGATGGCGGTCACTCTCGGTCACTACCCCTTAACGATCCTTGTTTTCTGA
The DNA here is from genome assembly GCA_034509565.1 of Triticum monococcum. Lineage (NCBI taxonomy): Eukaryota > Viridiplantae > Streptophyta > Magnoliopsida > Poales > Poaceae > Triticum > Triticum monococcum. Next base: position 82,786,417 of record CM067843.1, read on the forward strand.
ACACAGAATGCTCTACACAGACCATGTACGAGGTCAAAGCAACAACTGGCAAATGACAAGTACTCCCTCCATAAAGAAATATAAGAGCGTTTAGATCACTAAAGTGGTGATCTAAACGCTCTTATATTTCTAGTGTGTTAGTGATCTAAAGTAGTGATCTAAACGCTCTTATATTTCTTCACAGAGTAAGTACCATTCAATACTACTAGTGTGTTTAATAAATAATAACTATACTACTGAAAAAAGCAGAGGCCGAGTTCATTGCTTTTTGCTGAACTTTTATGCACCAACTGTAACCACTTTTGTCTTCCTCTTCTATAATGATTGCAACCCAGCCTCGCTAACCTGCCTCGTGAACCAGCACTTTCCCACCATCTTACAGGCTTTCTCTTTAGAAAATTGACGAGCATGCTTGTACGAAATAAACTCCGCATACAGCTAAATAACCCCAAAAAAGGTGGCACATAATTGAGCCGTGGCCGACTTTTTTCTGGAGAAAGAAAGCTAACCAGCTTTCCGCTGTTCATGCGCCCATGGAACAAAAATTCTTTTCGATTATCAAGAAACGAACCTGCTTGAGGAGCGCCACCGATCTCTGGATGTCGGGGTCCGCCAGGCTGATGCAATTCAGGCTCGTCCTCGAGGTCGAGCTCTCCATGCCGCCGCCGCTACGCTTTCCCCACCACCAGCCTGATCCCCTGCGGCTGCCTGCTCCGCTCTTTCTCGCAGCGCGCCGCTGCCCCGATTCGTGGCCGCTAGCGTAGACTGTGACGCGACTCCTTTGTTGGATGCGCTCAGAGTCAGAGGTGGCTGGCTGGGTGGATCGCCGAATTGGCGCCGGGGGGCGATATATAGGGCGGAGGCTCGAGGTTGGTGGAATTTGGAAGAAGGTTTGCGAGGGGCACGAAAGCGGAGGCGATCTCCTGGTGGCTGCGGACGGCCTGGGTCTCTGGACCAGGAAAAAACAATGCGCGATTCCTCTCTGTATGGACTTCTATTTATTTTTCGTTGTGCGTTGGTGTGGTCTGCCTTTGAGCACTTTATATGCTTTTGTTGGTGTTGATTGATGTCATCCGAATCTAATCGCATGTGGGATGGATGGATGGGTGGGTCGCGTATGATGGCAGCGAATTTTCCTTGGTCTTTCGTTCACTCCAAGAGGACGGGTCAAAGGGAATCCCAAAAGGGCCGGCAATCATCTTCGTGTTCGCCTTGGCTTCATCATTCGGGATGCAAGCCATATCGCCCCCATCTCCACCGTGTTCTTCCTGCTCTTCATGAGAGCATCTATAATCGAACTTGTCAAATCCGACTTTCTATACATCAGCGGACGCGTCTGGACACATTCGCGGACGCATTCACACAGGTCCTCATATTTTTCTTCGGATATCCACATATCTCAACCAAGTAACCGTTTCCCTGCCGCACCTATTAATTTTACAGGTGTCTATATTACGCATGTAAATCACTGCAAAAGGCGCACCCCCTCGCATCGCTCCCGCGAGCGACCGAGGGGGCAAACCCTAGCCGCGGCCGGGGCTAGGCCTCCTCCAGCTCCCTCCCTCGCAGTCGCCGATCTGGTCGGCGTAGGCGGCGGCGGGGATCTCTCCTCTCCTCGCTCGATGTCATGCGGCGCGGGACGACGGCTTCAGGGATGGAGTCATGATCCAAGGCACGGCGGCGCGGGTGGAGTTCGGCTGGGCGTGGCCGGTGGCGGCGGTGACGTCCGCCCCGGATCCGTTCTTGGTGATGCCGAAGGCGACGGCTGGCCCGGATCCGGCCATAGTGGTGGTGGCGTCCCCTTCGTTGCGGCTGAAGGGCCAGGTGGTGGGTCCTTGTGGAGGGATGGCAATGGGTAGGGTATGGGCGGGTACAACCTCCTTCTACCCAAACCCATACCCACAAAAAAAATTCTATACCCACCCATTTCAATACCCATGGGCATAAATTGGAACACATGCCCATACCCATCGGGTATCCTATACCCAATGGGTATCCAATAGATATAATATATAGAATTTAAAATTTTAAAATGTAGAAAAATGGGTTTAAACTTCAAGTGATCATGGACGAGCAGTATATCACTAACACAGGCTACTATGGTGGGTGGCCTCTTGGAGGCATCAAGGGAGTATGAGCGGCGGTTAGTAGAAACCCGGTACAGTGGGAGGTCGTGCTGGGAATGGGGAATCGCTGGATCGAGCGTTGGATAGGAGTCTGGTAGCGAAGAGTCAAGATTTCATCTTTTCAACGAGTCACATAGGACGCATGAGGAGTGGCGAGCAGGTGATTGCGGGCCTATGAGCTATGGCCAATTTAAGGAATCGAGACTTAGGGTGGACCATAGGAGTTGGATGATGACCCCATATGTCATAGGAGTTATTTTCATTTATTAATTGTTTCTGGGTATCCATTGGGTTACCCATGGACGCAATGTCATACCCATATTCTACCCATATATTTTGCGGGTATGGATACCCATTACCCATGGGTAAATAATCTCTTCAGGTCTTGCCCATACCCGTTGTTTTCGGGTCGGGTACCCGTGGGTACCCATACCCATGGGCAAAACTGCCATCCCTACTTGTGGCGGCGGATCTTGGGATCTCATTTTTGTGCTCGCCACAGGACGCGCGTGGCGGTCAGAGCTTCCTCCGGCATCGATGGCGCTTGATGCGGGATCCCGGCGACGGTTGGCGTTGTATGAATGATGATAGTGGCTGGCGCGACGGCGGGTGCTCCTTGTAGCACCCAGAATCGGGGCGGCGTCCCCTCTTCATTAACGGCAGCGGACTCCGGGGTCGTGTGGGCGGCTCGGAGTCTGGATCTCAAGGTGGTGACGGCCTTCTGAGACTGGTGGCGTATAGGATGTCCCCTTCATCAACATACTGGATTCGATGCGACTCGGTAGGTGACACATGTGATTCTTTCGGAGTTGTCAGGCAATGCCTGTTAGCGGCAGGCGAAGCCACCGGTGGATGCGCTACCGGTGGATGTTACGCACGGCATCTTATGTGGAGACGTCAAGTCATGCTTGCTATCGGCAGGTGATGCACGGTGGCTCTGGTGTAGGGCTCATGTTTAGCGTGTTATTGTTGGATTGAAGGTGGTGCGGCAGTAGCGGGAGGCAGGTGGTATGGGACGTCCTTATCTTCCATTGTCTTTTCTAGAGGTATCCAGCTATTGAGGTGTCGGTAGACTGATAAGGGCGGATGGTATAGGAGGCTTCAACGATAATTTTATGCACTCCGGTGAAAACACAAGATCTCAGATCGGGCTATGTCATCGTGCGCCTGTGTCATGTCTTTGTTAAAGGTGGTGGATTGAAGCTTGGCTTTGGGGATGAGAATCCGGAGTTCAACCTTGTGATGGACTTGCCATCATCAACACACGTGTGGCGATTCCTTCTTGAAGGCGTAGCCTAAGAGTTGTGTATTTTTTATCGCTGTTGTGTCTTGTAACATAGGGTTAGTGGCTATCTGGGGAAGTTACTGTCGCAAGGTATTCGGCCTCAGGGTTTGTTTTTCATCTTATTTCCAAGTCGAGTTTGTTCGGCTGCTGGATTTTGCATTTTTAATAATATATAGCCGCATGCATCGTTTTGATGCAGAGGCCGGGATTATCCTCGTTTTTAAGAAAAATCCACATATCTCAAATCCATGCAAATCTATGCACGTCGATCATAAAAGACAATGTCGCACGTAAATACCAAATATTGGTAAGGAGTATAGATAGCCTTTACATAAAATTTATTTAAAGTGCACAACTCAAGCATTAGCTCATTGGTTGCCATTGTGGGTTCACATGTGCTCCACAAGATCATTGAGTAGCTGCATGTGCACCTAATGATCTGCATCTGCAGAAACTTCATAAATTGAGCTGCATCTTGATCTTCCAAGATTTCAACTTGTTCTCCAGGTGCTTCAAAATCATGGGTTTAGGCTACACCATCACCCTCATCCTCGACAATCATATTATGCAGAATAACACAACGTGTCATCAACTGCCACAAAGTTTATGATTCCCATATCATTGCAGCACTCCGCACAATTTCTCAATGAGCTTGAAGCACACCAAATGCCCTCTCCGCATCCTTCCTAGTCGTTTCCTGCATTGTTGCAAAGTGGCTCTGTTTATTGTCATGCGGTTCGGATATGGTCTTCACAAACGTCGCCCACTGAGGATAGATACCATCGACAAGATAGTATCCCATGTTGTACTCTCAGCCGTTGACAGTGTAGTTCCACGGAGGTGATTCTCCATTGCAAAGCCTCATGAACACCAGAGATTGTTGAAGCACGCCGATGTTGTTGTGAGAACCCGACATTCCAAAGAAAGCATGCCAATCCATAAGTCACGTGATGTCACTGCTTCTAGTATGATGGTGGCCTCTCTGGTGTGACCTTGATACATTCGTTGCAAAACTTTGGGGCAGTTCTTCAATTGCCAATGTATGCAATCAATTGATCCGAGCATTCCTAGAAACCCCCTTGCCTCTCCAATAGGCAACAACTTCTATGTGTTATGCATATTTGGTTCTCTGAGATACTCAGGTCCAAACACCTCCATCACGGCGCGGGCAAACTTGATAGTAGTCTTCAAGCATGTGCTCTCCCCCATCCTAACCATCTCACGGACGGCATCTGCAGCAGTACCAAGTGCAACCATCCTCAGAACAGCCATGCACTTCTGCTTGGCATAGAAAGAGAGTTGTCCATAGCAATCCCTTGTGAGCTTGAAGTAGTTGTCGTGTGCCTCCACTCCCTCCACAATGCGCAAAAACAATGGTTTTCGCATGCCAAAACAACGACGAAACTATGGATCATTCGAGAAAGTAGGTTTGGGAGCAAAGTACTCCCTGTGCAGTAACTTTGCTCCGAACACCATGTCTCGGTTGATCACTCTTCTGCCTTTGATTGAGCCCTTGAAGTTGAGAATATGCTCCACCTACCGGTCTATTTTCTCTTGCATGCTCATGAGCATGACCATGTCCACTTCTTCGTTCGAATCCAAAGAATCGAAGAACTCATCTTGAATCATTTGGTCAAGCTTTGTCGGTCCATACTCCTCGTCGGACGGAGCATCGGAGTCCATTGTTTTCCCTAACAAAATTAGAAAAAAACGGCCGGACAATGTGTCGAACACATCAAGCACAAGGCGGAGCCAGAGAGTTGTCGGACGTATCACGGTGGCATCCGGGCCGACGACGCTGTCCCTCGCGGTGAGGATGGGAGAGAGGACTGCTCTGTCGGAGCTGGCGGCGCAGAGGCTAGGAATGGATGTGGAGGAGGAAGAAGAGAGGAGATAGCAAATGGATCCGGCTGGTCTTCGGGGTGGATTTGGTGTAATTTGGGATGGGGTCGGGCTGTCGGGTCCGACGTGGTGGTTGTGCCCTGGCGCCCCCATATCCGCCCCATATTTGGGCTGGATATGAGGTGTGTCGGTCAGCCCGGGCATTTGAGGCCCGTTTGAGGCGCCCATTTGGGTCAAAATTTTACGAACGGACAGTGACCGGGCGGCCCGCCCAGGCGTATGAGGCGGGCTTGAGGCGCTCGACTATAGATGCTCTGAGCGCCGGTCGTTTCTCTATCCGTCCACCATGCTCTCCGCCTGTATGACACGTTTTGCTTCCTCCCTCGCTCCGTCATGTCAGTATCAACATGGCCCTGACACAAGAAATCGTCAAGACAGTCGAAACATGCTGACATGGCAGAGAAAGAGGAAAAGGCTACCATGGCAGCAAAACTGAGACAAGTGTCATGGCACAGCAAAACAACTGCCGTGGCAGTGTATCGACGAGTCCTAGAAAGAATAGTGAAGAAGATGGCTGAGAGTGAGCCACGAGGGCGGAGAAGAGTCAACTCTTTGTCGGTGAGCCCAATGTGGTTGGGTAGGTGTGCGTGAAGGACATATGACCTAGAGGCAATAATAAAGTTATTATTTATTTCCTTATTTCATGATAAATGTTTATTATTCATGCTAGAATTGTATTAACCAGAAACATAATACATGTGTGAATACATAGACAAACAGAGTGTCACTAGTATGCCTCTACTTGACTAGCTCATTAATCAAAGATGGTTATGTTTCCTAACCATAGACAAAGAGTTGTTATTTGATTAACGGGATCACATCATTAGGAGAATGATGTGATTGACTTGACCCATTCCGTTAGCTTAGCACTCGATCGTTTAGTATGTTGCTATTGCTTTCTTCATGACTTATACATGTTCCTATGACTATGAGATTATTCAACTCCCGTTTACCGGAGGAACACTTTGTGTCCTACCAAACTCCACAACGTAACTGGGTGATTAAAAGGAGCTCTACAGGTGTCTCCAAAGGTACATGTTGGGTTGGCGTATTTCGAGATTATGATTTGTCACTCCGATTGTCGGAGAGGTATCTCTGGGCCCTCTCGGTAATGCACATCACATAAGCCTTGCAAGCATTGCAACTAATGAGTTAGTTGCGAGATGATGTATTACGGAACGAGTAAAGAGACTTGCCGGTAACGAGATTGAACTAGGTATTGAGATACCGATGATCGAATCTCGGGCAAGTAACATACCGATGACAAAGGGAACAATGTATGTTGTTATGTGGTCTGACCGATAAAGATCTTCGTAGAATATGTAGGAGCCAATATGAGCATCCAGGTTCTGCTATTGGTTATTGACCGGAGACGTGTCTCGGTCATGTCTACATTGTTCTCGAACCCGTAGGGTCCGCACGCTTAAGGTTTCGATGACAGTTGAGGGAGTCCTGGATTAGGGGGTGTTCGGGTAGCTGGACTATACCTTCAGCCGGACTCCTGGACTATGAAGATACTAGATTGAAGATTTCGTCCCGTGTCCGGATGGGACTTTCCTTGGCGTGGAAGGCAAGCTTGGCGATACAGATATTCAAGATCTCCTACCATTGTAACCGACTCTATGTAACCCTAACCCTATCCGGTGTCTATATAAACTAGAGGGTTCTAGTCCGTAGGACAACTTCATCAACTCCATAGACAACAATCATACCATAGGCTAGCTTCTAGGGTTTATCCTCCTTGATCTCGTGGTAGATCTACTCTTGTACTACCCATATCATCAATATTAATCAAGCAGGACGTAGGGTTTTACCTCCATCGAGAGGGCTCGAACCTGGGTAAAACATTGTGTTCCCTGCCTCCTGTTACCATCCGACCTAGACGCACAGTTCGGGACCCCCTACCCGAGATCCGCCGGTTTTGACACCGACATTGGTGCTTTCATTGAGAGTTCCTCTGTGTCGTCGCTGTTAGGTCCGATGTCTCCTTTGATCATCAACAACGATGCGGTCCAGGGTGAGACTTTTCTCCCCGGACTGATCTTCTTCTTCGGCGGCTTCGCTCTGCGGGCCAATTCTCTTGGCCACTTGGAGCAGATCGAAAGCTACGCCCCTGGCCATCAAGTCAGGTTTGGAAGCTTAAACTACACGGCTGACATCCGCGGAGACTTGATCTTCGACGGGTTCGAGCCGCGGCCAAGCGCGCCGCACTATCTCGAGGGGCATGATCTAGCTCTGCCTCCGGACAGTGTCCTGGAGGCCGCTCACGCTTCGGTTCCGACCTCTAACTCGGAGCCTATTGCGCCAATCAAGGACGAGCGGTTGGACGCCACCTCGGGGGCTGCGATCTCAAAGGCGATCGAGCCGAACGCTAGAGCCGCACTCTGCATGACCCATGACTCCGAGGATCCGGACTCCTCCCCGGACTCTGAACCCCCCGCGCCCCTGCCAATCGAATCCGATTGGGCGCCGATAATGGAGTTCACCGCCACAGACATCTTTCAGCACTCGCCTTTTGGGGTCATCCTGAATTCTCTTAAGTCTCTCTCTTTATCAGGAGAGCCCTGGCCGGATTACGGTCAGCAAGGATGGGATACGGACAACGAAGAAATTCAAAGCCCACCCACCACCCACTTTGTAGCCACTGTCGACGATTTAACCGACATGCTTGACTTCGGCTCCGAAGACATCGACGGTATGGACGACGATGTAGGAGACGAACAGGAACCAGCACCTATGGGGCGCTGGAAGGCCACCTCGTCATATGACATATATATGGTGGATACTCTGAAAGATGGAGATGGCGATGGAACAGTGGGGGAGGACACCCCCAAGAAACAGCCAAAGCACCGGCGTCAGCGGCGCCGCTCTAAATCCCGCCAAAGCAAAAACGGTGATTCCGGCACGGGAGATAATACTACCCCGGACAACGCCGAAGAACACCCACCTCAGCAAGATTTGGCACAGGAAGATGGAGAAGCCAGCCCTCATGAGAGAGCGGTAGACGAGGAGGTTGAGGATGATAACTATATGCCTCCCTCCGAAGACGAGGCAAGCCTCGATGACGACGAATTCGTCATACCATCAGACCCCGCCGAGCAAGAGCATTTCAAATGCAGGCTTTTAGCCACGGCAAGCAGCCTCAAGAAAAAGCAGCAACGGCTTAGAGCTGCCCAAGATTTGCTAGCTGACAGATGGACTGAAGTCCTTGCGGCCGAAGAGTATGAACTCGAACGCCCTTCCAAGAGTTACCCAAAGTGCAGGCCGCTACCCCGATCAGAGGAGGAAGCACCTACATCACCAGCGCACGACATGGCAGACCGGCCACCTCGCGGCCGCGACAGAGAGGCCTCTCGGCCCTCCACCCAAGCCATGCCCCGATGCCGCTCAACTACGGCACGGGAAAATGCGCTAGACCCGCGAGACGTACTGGAGGACAAGGCAAGACAAACAAGATCGATCTATGGATCGCGCAGGCGCCCTACGACACGTGACGATGATCTTCACTCCGGATACAACAAATCCGGCCGGGCCGAACACAATAGACATAGCTCTTCTGAGCTGCGTCGTGATATAGCCCAGTACAGAGGCGCCACACACCCGCTATGCTTCACGAATGAAGTAATGGAGCATAAAATCCCAGAGGGTTTCAAACCCGTAAACATCGAATCATACGATGGCACAACAGATCCGGCGGTATGGATCGAGGATTATCTCCTTCACATCCACATGGCACGCGGCGATGATCTACACGCCATCAAATACCTCCCGCTCAAACTTGAAGGACCGGCTCGGCATTGGCTTAACAGCTTGCCAGCAGACTCAATCGATTCCTGGGGGGACCTGGAAGCTGCATTCCTCGACAACTTCCAGGGCACTTATGTGCGACCACCGGATGCCGATGACTTAAGCCACATAATTCAGCAGCCAGAGGAATCGGCCAGACAATTCTGGACACGGTTCCTAACAAAGAAAAACCAGATAGTCGACTGTCCGGACGCAGAGGCCCTAGCAGCCTTCAAGCATAACATCTGCGACGAGTGGCTTGCCCGGCACCTGGGATAGGAAAAGCCGAAATCTATGGCAGCCCTCACGACACTCATGACCCGCTTTTGTGCGGGAGAAGACAGTTGGCTAGCTTGCAGTAACAACTTATCAAAGAACCCTGGTAATTCGGGCACCAAGGACAAAAGTGGCAGGACACGTCGGAATAAGCAAAAACGCCGCGTTAGCAGCGACAACAATGAAGACACGGCAGTCAGTGCCGTCAAAGGCTATAAATCCGGTCAGTGGAAAAAGGCATTCAAAAAGAATACTCAGGGCCCGTCCAGTTTGGACCGAATACTTGATCGCTTGTGCCAGATACATGGCACCCCCGAAAGGCCAGCCAATCACACTAACAGAGATTGTTGGGTGTTCAAGCAGGCAGGCAAGATGAGAGCCGAAAACAAAGACAAGGGGCTGCACAGCGACGACGAGGAGGAGCCCAAGCCACCGAACAACAATGGACAGAAGGGCTTTCCCCCACAAGTGTAGACGGTGAACATGATATACGCAACCCACATTCCCAAGCGAGAGCGGAAGCGTGCGCTACGGGACGTATAGGCAATGGAGCCAGTCGCCCCAAAGTTCAACCCATGGTCCTCCTGCCCGATCACTTTTGATCGAAGGGACCATCCCACTAGCATCCGTCACGGCGGCTTCGCCGCATTGGTTCTCGACCCAATCATCGACCGATTTCATCTCACAAGAGTCCTCATGGACGGCGGCAGTAGCCTGAACCTGCTTTATCAGGATACAGTGCGGAAAATGGGCATAGATCCCTCAAGGATTAAGCCCACAAAAACGACCTTTAAAGGCGTTATACCCGGTGTAGAAGCCAACTGTACAGGCTCAGTAACACTTGATGTGGTCTTCGGATCCCCGGATAATTTCCAAAGCAAAGAGTTAATCTTCGATATAGTCCCGTTTCGCAGTGGCTATCACGCCCTGCTCGGACGAACCGCATTCGCAAAGTTCAATACGGTGCCGCACTACGCATATCTCAAGCTCAAGATGCCAGGCCCTCGAGGAGTAATCACGGTCAACGGAAACACCGAACGCTCCCTCCGTATGGAGGAGCACACGGCGGCTCTCGCGGCGGAAGTACAAAGTAGCCTTTTTAGGCAATTCTCCAGTCCGGCCGTTAAAAAGCCAGACACTGCCAAGCGCGCCCGGAGTAACCCACAGCAGGACCGTCTGGCATGTTTTAAACAAGCGTAGCAATGCAGCCCCAACCCCAGCTCTCGCGACATAGCGAAACCAGTACCTCGCGTACATAACTACGCCCTTGAAATACCATGGGCACAGGGGAAGGGGCACAATAACGGCACGCCCAAAATACGGCTTAAAACGTACTAGGGGCCGCCGGACTTTTTTTAATTTTTTCTTACTTTCAGGACTCCATACTTCGGACGACCTGTTCGGCAATTCGACTGCTGCACAAATGATGCAAGATCCAGGGAGGCAGACAAGCCATGCCGCATTATGGAACTCCCAGGTGGTCTCTGTTACGAGCGGTATACCTGTTTTAAATACAATTCCGCGGCCTGCCCCTGGTCAGGACATACTAAATAGTCCAATATCTTTTGCTTACCGCACCATTTGTATCGTTCGGCTTTGATAAATAGCCTCTATATAAACAATGCATAGCTTTCTGTCTATTTTTTGCATTATGTTCTTTTCATATATATGTTTATGACATGTTGCACCCGTACACTGTGGTACGGCAAAATACGCCAGGGGCTTTAGTATCCATTAATATGGTGTGAGAAGTCCGTACACTTTCACAAGTGCGGCACCCCGAACTTATAGCACTATATGCATCGCCTCCGAATCATGATTTGGGTCAATAGTTGGGTTTGCCCGGCTCCTATGTTTTGGTGCCTTACGTTCCGCTATATCGGCTAAGGTAGCACTAGGAGAACCACTGCGATTGTGCCCCGGTTGAGCTGGGCTGAGCACCTCAGTGGTGAGAGCTAAAATTGACTGTCATGATGTGGCGAGAGACCGGTCGCTGTTCGAGAGGTTTTTCGAGTCCCTAAAGGCTTATGCCGCTTCGAGCGAGGAGCTGGCTTTGTCCGACCAAGGCATGGATAGCGCCCCGAACTCGGTCTTCCGAACTAGGGGCTTCGCCGAAATTTAAAATGATAGAGTTCTATGGCTAAGTGAGAGTGTTCAAGCATTATAGTCCGATTGCCAGGTTCGTTGTGCTGAACGCCTCCCTCGAAGGACCCAACTATGGGAAAAAGAGCGCTCAGGTTTATCCCGAACACCCCAGCACTAGTGGCACGGGGGCAGAAGCCGACGACTGGCCATCTCTCAATTTTTGATAAACGGCCGCACAGAAAGTAATATTTTAAATTCAATAAGCATTGCTTAGCGCATATGAACAAGTTTTTAGTGCACAGGATAAACACGAGGGAGTTCATTCAAAAATTACATCCTTGGTACATTCATCCGCCACAAGGCGGGCACCCACAAGAACATCCTTATAGTAGTTCTCGGGCTTGCGATGCTCCTTCCCCGGCGGCGGCCCGTCCCTCACAAGCTTCTCACCGTCCAGCTTACCCTAGTGCACCTTTGCACGGGCAAGGGCCCTACGGGCACCTTCGATGCAGACGGAGCGCTTGATGACCTCGAGCCTTGGACAGGCCTCCACCAGTCGCCGCACCAGTCCGGAGTAGCTCCCAGGCAGGGCCTCTCCGGGCCACAGCCGAACTATGAAGCCCTTCATGGCCTGTTCGGCTGCCTTGTGGAGCTCGACCTGCTGTTTCAGCTAGTCGCTCAAGGGCACAGGGTGTCCGGCCTCAGCATACTGAGACCAAAACACCTTCTCCGTCGAGCTGCCCTCTTCGGCTCGGCAGAATGCGGCGGCGTCGGATACGCTGCGGGGAAGATCTGCGAATGCACCTGGAGAGCTCCGGATTCGGGTAAGTAACAAGTACTTTACTTTTATACTTCTGCTTTGCATAAAGAATGCCTTACCCGCCGCTATCTTTTTCATCTCCTCCAACTCTTGGAGGGCCCTTTGGGCTTCGGCCTTGGCGGACTTGGCAGTCTCAAGGGCCGCCGCGAGCTCGGACGCTTGCGTCTTGGACTCAAGCTCCAAACCCTCATGTTTTTTCATGAGAACCTGAAGCTCCTGCTGCACCTCGCCGACTTGGGCCTCAAGTTTCTCTCGCTTGGTGCACTCCGCGGCCGTTTTCTTTTCGGCCTCGGACAGCGCCTGCTTGAGGGTCGCCACCTCAGTCACGGTCCCTACAATAAGCAGTACAATCCTATTATTTTTTGCAATCACGTCTTTTTATAGGCACTTTTTATGTAAGGTATTTCTTACCTTCTTTCTCCTCGAGCTGCCGTTTGGCAAGGCCGAGCTCTTGCTCGGTCCGCTCGAGGCCCTGTTTCAGGGCACCCACCTCCGCAGTCAGTGCGGCGATGGCTAGCAGCGAAGCCTGCATACGCATATTGACTCTTTGTTGTTAGACTCCTGCGAAATTTAATAGATCCTCTATTCGGCTTTTCTTTCCGAACGCCAAACAGAGCATCAGGGGCTACTGTCTATGCGGTTATATTTTTACATATTTTTACTTACCTTGAAGCCTGTCAGAAGGCTAGCGCAAGCTTCAGTCAGTCCGCTCTTGGCGGACTGAACCTTCTGGATCACCGTACTCATAATAGTACGGTGCTCCTCGTCGATGGAGGCACCGTCAAGCACCTCCAGCAGATTGTCCGTCACCTCCGGTTGGACGGAGGCTGCCGGCTCAGAAGGCTTACCCCTCTTGGAAGGAGTTCGCCTACCGTGGCCCGGAACTGTTGTAGATTCCGGTGCTTGGAGCCCTGGGGGGTCCTGTCCCCTTCACTCCTGGAGTCCGGGAGGTTGCCTTGCGGCTCCTCCGGGACCACCTCCTCCTGCCCCGAAGCTTGTCGCGACGCCACTTCGGCGTCGTCTGCAGTGCGGGGGGAGGCAGCGGGTAGAACTGAGTTCACGTCCGATGAGTCCAGGGAGCCGCCCGACGATTCGTCGAGTCCGGTCCGGGGCGGGCTGCATAATTATATTCAACATTAGGGAAAGCCGTGCAACAAAGGAACGTCATGAGTTACTCTGATATCCGAACTTACGATTTCGCCGGACGCTTGGCCCTGTCTGGCCACTCCTCTTCGCCCTCTTCAGCGTCGGGGGAGTAGTCCGACGGAGGGGTCTTCCTCTTCCTGGACCCTTCAGCCTCCCCCGTTGGGGTGGCCTTCCTCTTCTTTCCTTCCCCCGCTGGAGGGGGAGAGGTTTCTTCTTCCTCCTCCTTGTTTTCACGGGAGGAGTGCGTCTCGGACTCGACGGATGACGAGTTCGACACCACCATATTACGGGAACTCTTTCGAGTCCCCGTGGCCTTCTTCTTCTTGGCCTTCTTCTCCGTCACCACATAAGGCGCCGGGACTAGCAGCTTCACTAGTAGAGCTGGGGCTGGGTCTTTGGGCAGCGGAGACGGACAGTTAATCGGTCCGGATATTGCCTGCCAAGCCTGTCAAAGGTAAGGGAGTTTAGATCCCGCATAGAGTCAAACTATGGAAAAAGCTTAACATCCTGTAAAAGGTGTAGATGGCTTACCTCGTTAGCGTGACGCTGCGAGCTGTATCCGCGGTCCTCGGAAGCGGATGCAGGAGCCTCGGCGCCCTTGAATAGAATCCTCCAAGCGTCTTCATACGTCGTGTCGAAGAGCCTGCTGAGGGTTTGATGCTGCGCCGGGTTGAACTCCCATAGATTAAAATCCCGTTGTTGGCACGGGAGGATCCGGCGGACGAGCATAACTTGGATTACATTAACAAGCCGGACTGGCTTGTTCACCAGGGACTGGATGCATGTTTGCAATCCGTCCACCTCTTTTTCGTTACCCCATGACAGGCCCGTCTCCTTCCAGGACATAAGCCGCGTGGGGGGTCCGGATCGGAACTCGGGGGCTGCGGTCCATTTCGGATCGCGCGGCTCGGTGATATAAAACCACCCGGATTGCCATCCCTTTAGGGTCTCCACAAAAGAGCCCTCGAACCATAGGACGTTGGCCATCTTGCCCGCCATGGCGCCTCCGCACTCCGCCTGGCTGCCGCGCACCACCTTGGGCTTGGCGTTGAAGGTCTTGAGCCAGAGGCCGAAATGGGGGCGGACGCGGAGGAAAGCCTCGCACACGACGATAAACGCCAAGATGTTGAAGATGAAGTTCGGGGCCAGATCGTGGAAATCCAGGCCGTAGTAGAACATGAGCGCCCGGACAAATGGGTGGAGTGGAAAGCCCAGTCCGCGGAGGAAGTGGGGAAGGAATACTACCCTCTCATGGGGCCTTGGGGTGGGGAGAAGCTGCCCCTCCTCGGGAAGCCGGTGCGCGATGTCCTTGGACAAGTATCCGGCCTTCCTTAGCTTTTTGACTTGGCCCTCCGTGACGGTGGAGACCATCCACTTGCCTCCCGCTCCGGACATTGCTGGAGAAGGTTGAGGTGGGAAGTGCGGGCTTGGGCGCTGGAGCTCGAGTGCGCAGGAGATGGATAGGCAGAGGAGGAAGAAGGCGTAGGTAAAAAGGTGGATCCTTATCCCCTTATATGGGCGAATGCGGTTGTGCGTCCCCACCTGCCTAGTAAAACTCCCTTGCCTCCCAAGCGCCGTGATAAGTGGCGCGGTTGGATTACGTATTGATGAGAATCCCGTAAAAAGGGGGTACACGATCTCTGCTTTAACAAGACGTGCCAAGGAAACCGCCTCGCAAAACGTGCTAAGGTGGAAAAGTAAAAACGATTCGGGTAAAGGACTTGGCCGTAGTGTGATAACGCACTGCGGAATACGTCAGCAGATTTGATTTGTGTTAATATTATTCTCTCTATGGCAATATGTGGAAACTTATTTTGCAGAGCCGGACACTACCCTTGGTGTTTACAATCTTCTATGAAGGACTTGGAGGAGGAACCCGCTTTGCAATGCCGAAGACAATTTGCGCGCCGGACTTGTCGTCATTGAAGCCTGGTTCAGGGGCTACTGAGGGAGTCCTGGATTAGGGGGTGTTCGGGTAGCCGGACTATACCTTCAGCTGGACTCCTGGACTATGAAGATACTAGATTGAAGATTTCGTCCCGTGTCCGGATGGGACTTTCCTTGGCGTGGAAGGCAAGCTTGGCAATACGGATATTCAAGATCTCCTACCATTCTAACCGACTCTATGTAACCCTAACCCTATCCGGTGTCTATATAAACCGGAGGGTTCTAGTCCGTAGGACAACTTCATCAACTCCATAGACAACAATCATACCATAGGCTAGCTTCTAGGGTTTAGCCTCCTTGATCTCGTGGTAGATCTACTCTTGTACTACCCATATCATCAATATTAATCAAGCAGGACGTAGGGTTATACCTCCATCGAGAGGGCCCGAACCTGGGTAAAACATCGTGTTCCCTGCCTCCTATTACCATCCGACCTAGACACACAGTTCGGGACCCCCTACCCGAGATCCGCCGGTTTTGACACCGACAACAGTTATATTATGAGTTTATGAGTTTTGATGTACCGAAGGAGTTCGGAGTCCCGGATGAGATTGGGTACATGACGAGGAGTCTCGAAATGGTCAAGATGTAAAGATCGATATATTGGACGACTATATTCGGACATCGGAAAGGTTCCGAGTGGTTCGGGTATTTTTCGGAGTACCGGGGAGTTACGGGAATACGGGGGAAGAAGTATATGGGCCTTATTGGGCTTTAGGGGAGAGGGAGAGGCAGGCCGCGTCCCCCCCATTGACTAGTCCGAATTGGACTAGGGGGAGGGGCGGCGCCCCCTCCTTCCTTCTCTTCCCTCTTCCCCTTCCTTGTCTCCTACTCCTACAACTTGGAAGGACTCCTAGTTGGACTAGGAAAGGGGGAGTCCTACTCCCGGTGGGAGTAGGACTCCCCTAGGGCGCGCCATAGAGAGGGCCGGCCCTCCCCTCCTCCACTCCTTTATATACGGGGCAGGGGGCACCCCATAGACACACAAGTTGATCTTCGTGATCGTTCTCTTAGCTGTGCGCGGTGCCCCCCCTCCACCATACTCCTCGATAATATTGTAGCGGTGCTTAGGCGAAGCCCTGTGACGGTGGAACATCAAGATCGTCACCACGCCGTCGTGCTGACGGAACTCTTCCCCGACACTTTGCTGGATCGCAGTCCGGGGATCGTCATCGAGCTGAACATGTGCTAGAACTCGGAGGTGCTGTAGTTTCGGTGCTTGATCGGTCGGTCGCGAAGACGTAAGACTACATCAACCGCATTGTCATAACGCTTCCGCTGTCGGTCTGCGAGGGTACGTAGACTACACTCTACCCTCTCGTTGCTATGCATCAGCATGATCTTGCGTGTGCATAGGAAAATTTTGAAATTACTACGTTCCCCAACAGTGGCATCCGAGCCTAGGTTTTATGCGTTGATGTTGTGCACGAGTAGAACACAAGTAAGTTGTGGGCGATATAAGTCATACTTCTTACCAGCATGTCATACTTTGGTTCGGCGGTATTGTTGGATGAAGCGGCCCGGACCGACATTACGCGTACGCTTACGCGAGACTAGTTCTACCAACGTGCTTTGCACACAGGTGGCTGGCGGGTGTCAGTTTCTCCAACTTTAGTTGAACCGAGTGTGGCTACGCCCGGTACTTGCGAAGGTTAAAAAAACACCAACTTGACAAACTATCATTGTGGTTTTTGTTGCGTAGGTAAGAACGGTTCTTGGTAAGCCCGTAGCAGCCACGTAAAACTTGCAACAACAAAGTAGATGACGTCTAACTTGTTTTTGCAGGGCATGTTGTGATGTGATATGGTCAAGACGTGATGAGATATAAGTTGTTGTATGAGATGATCATGTTTTGTTGAAGTTATCGGCAACTGGCAAAATCCTTATGGCTGTCTCTCTATTGCATAAGATGCAAGCGCCCAATAATTGCTTTACTTTATCGCTATGCGATAGCAATAGTTGCAAGAGCAATTGTTGGCGAGACGACCACGTGACGACACATTGATATAGATCAAGATGATGGAGATCATGGTGTCATGCCGGTGACGATAGAGATCATGACAGTACTTTGGAGATGGAAATCAAAGGCGTAAGATGATGATGGCCATATCATGTCACATATTTTGATTGCATATGATGTTTATCTTTTATACATCTTATTTTGCTTAGTTCGACAGTAGCTTTTTAAGATGATCTCTCACTAATTATCAAGAAGTGTTCTCCCTGAGTATGCACCGTTGCGAAAGTTCTTCGTGCTGAGACACCACGTGATGATCGGGTGTGATAGGCTCTATGTTCAAATACAACGGGTGCAAAACAGTTGCACACGCGGAATACTCAGGTTAAACTTGACGAGCCTAGCATATACAGATATGGCCTCGGAACACGGAGACCGAAAGGTCGACCGTGAATCATATAGTAGATATGATCAACATAGTGATGTTCACCATTGAAAACTACTCCATCTCACATGATGATCGGACATGGTTTAGTTGATTTGGATCACGTGATCACTTAGATGACTAGAGAGATGTCTGTCTAAGTGGGAGTTCTTAAGTAATATGATTAATTGAACTTAAATTTATCATGAACTTAGTCCTGGTAGTATTTTGCAAATCATGTTGTAGATCAATAGCTCGCGTTGTTGCTTCCCTGTGTTTATTTTGATATGTTCCTAGAGAAAATTGTGTTGAAAGATGTTAGTAGCAATGATGCGGATTGGATCCGTGATCTGAGGTTTATCCTCATTGCTGCACAGAAGAATTATGTCCTTGATGCACCCCTAGGTTACAGACCTATTGCAGGAGCAGATGCAGACGTTATGAACGTTTGGCTAGCTACATATGATGACTACTTGATAGTTTAGTGCACCATGCTTAACGGCTTAGAATCGGGACTTCAAAGACGTTTTGAACGTCATGGACCATATGAGATGTTCTAGGAGTTGAAGTTAATATTTCAAGCAAATACCCGAGTTGAGAGATATGAAGTCTCCAACAAGTTCTATAGCTAAAAGATGGAGCAGAATCGCTCAACTAGTGAGCATGTGCTCAGATTGTCTGGGTACTACAATCGCTTGAATCAAGTGGGAGTTAATCTTCCAGATAGGATAGTGATTGACAGAATTCTCTAGTCACCATCACCAAGTTAGTAGAACTTCGTGATGAACTATAGTATGCAAGGGATGACGAAAACGACTCCCGAGCTTTTCATGATGATGAAATCGATGAAGGTAGAAATCAAGAAAGAGCATCAAGTGTTGATGGTTGACAAGATCACTAGTTTTAAGAAAAGGGCAAAGGGAAAAAGGGGAACTTCAAGAAAAACAACAATAAAGTTGCTGCTCAAGTGAAGAAGCCCAAGTCTGGTCCTAAGCCTGAGACTAAGTGCTTCTACTGCAAAGGGACTGGTCACTGGAAGCGGAACTACCCCAAGTGATTGGCGGATAAGAAGGATGGCAAAGTGAACATAAGTATATTTGATATACATGTTATTGATGTGTACTTTACTAGTGTTTATAGCAACCCCTCATTATTAGATACTAGTTCAGTTGCTAAGATTAGTAACTCGAAACGGGAGTTGCAGAATAAACAGAGACTAGTTAAGGGTGAAGTGACGATGTGTGTTGGAAGTGGTTCCAAGATTGATATGATCATCATCGCACACTCCCTATACTTTCGGGATTAGTATTGAACCTAAATAAGTGTTATTTGGTGTTTGCGTTGAGCATGAATATGATTTGATCATGTTTATTGTAATACGGTTATTCATTTAAGTAAGAGAATAAATTGTTGTTCTGTTTACATGAATAAAACCTTATATGGTTACACACCCAATGAAAATGGTTCATTGGATCTCGATCGTAGTGATACACATATTCATAATATTGAAACCAAAAGATGCAAAGTTCATAATGATAGTGCAACTTATTTGTGGCACTGCTGTTTAGGTCATATTGGTGTAAAGCGAATGAAGAAACTCCATGCTGATGGGTTTTTGGAATCACTTGATTATGAATCACTTGATGCTTGCGAACCATGCCTCATGGGCAAGATGACTAAAACGCCGTTCTCCGGAACAATGGAGCGAGCAACTGACTTATTGGAAATAAAACATACTGATGTATACGATCCGATGAGTGTTGAGGCTCGCGGCGGGTATCGTTATTTTCTGACCTTCACAGTTAAGTAGACATGGGTATATCTACTTGATGAAACATAAGTCTGAAACATTTGAACAGTTCAAAGAATTTCAGAGTGAAGTGGAAAATCATCATGACAAGAAGATAAGGTTTCCACGATCTGATCACGGAGACGAATATTTGAGTTACGAGTTTGGTCTTCAATTAAAACAATGTGGAATAGTTTCACAAATTCATGCCACCTGGAACACCACAGCATAATGGTGTGTCCGAACGTCATAACCGTACTCTATTGGATATAGTGCAATCTATGATGTTTCTTACCGATTTACCACTATAGTTTTGGGGTTATGCATTAGAGACAGCTGCATTCACGTTAAAAAGGGCACCATCTAAATCCGTTGAGACGGCACCGTATGAACTGTGGTTTGGCAAGGAACCAAAGTTGTCGTTTCTTAAAGTTTGGGGTTGCGATGCTTATATGAAAAAGTTTCATCCTGATAAGCTCAAACCCAAATCAGAGAAATGTGTCTTCATAGGATACCCAAAGGAGACAGTTGGGTACACCTTCTATCACAGATCTGAAGGCAAGACATTTGTTGCTAAGAATGGATCTTTTCTAGAGAAAGAGTTTCTCTTGAGAGAAGTGAGTGTGAGAAATGTAGAACTTGATGAGGTAATTGTACCTTCTCCTAAATTGGAAAGTAGTTCATCACAGAAATCAATTCTAGTGATCTCTACACTAGTTAGTGAGGAAGCTAATGATGATGATCATGAAACTTCAGATCAAGTTACTACCAAACCTCATAGGACAACCAAAGTATGGTCCGCACTAGAGTGGTACGGTAATCCTTTCTGGAAGTCATGTTACTAGACCATGATGAACCTACGAACTATGATGAAGCGATGATGAGCCCAGATTTTGCGAAATGGCTTGAGGCCATGAAATCTGAGATGGGATCCATGTATGAGAACAAAGTATGGACTTTGATTGACTTGCCCGATGATCGGTGAGTCATTAAGAATAAATGGATCTTCAAGAGGAAGACGGACACTGATAGTAGTGTTACTATCTACAAAGCTCGAATTGTCACAAGTTTTCGACAAGTTCAAGGTGTTGACTGCGATGAGATTTTCTCACTCGTATCGATGCTTAAAAGTCTGTCCGAATCATGTTAGCAGTTGCCGCATTTTATGAAATCTGGCAAATGGATGTCAAAACTGTATTCCTTAATGGATTTCTTCAAGAAGAGCTGCATATGATGCAACCAGAAGGTTTTGTCGATCCTAAAGGTGCTAACAAAGCGAGCAAGCTCCAGCGATCCATCTATGGACTGGTGCAAGCATCTCAGAGTCGGAATATATGCTTTGATAAAGTGATCAAAGCATATGGTTTTATACAGACTTGCGGTGAAGCCTGTATTTACAAGAAAGTGAGTGGGAGCACTACAACATTTCTGATAAGTATATGTGACTGACATATTGTTGATCGGAAATAATGTAGAATTTTCTGAAAAGCATAAAGGAGTGTTTGAAAAGAGTTTTTCAAAGAAAGACCTCGATGAAGCTGCTTACACATTGAGCATCAAGATCTATTGTAACACCCTGGATGTAATTTACCTTATATGTATCCCAACTCTTGCCGTTTCCGGCACTAAGTTATTTTATTTCCTCGGGTTCGGGTTTTGTCTCCGTGTGTTGTTGTCATTGTCATGCATCTCATATCATGTCATCATGTGCATTGCATTTGCATACGTGTTCGTCTCATGCATCCAAGCATTTTCCCCGTTGTCCGTTTTGCATTCCGGAGCTCCTATCTCCTCCGGTGGTCCTTTCTACCTCTTTTCGTGTGTGGGGGTTAAATATTTCCGGATTGGACCGAGACTTGCCATGCGGTCTTGGTTTACTACTGGTAGACCGCCTGTCAAGTTTCGTACCATTTGGACTTCATTTGATACTCCAATAGTTAACCGAGGGACCGAGAAGGCCTCGTGTGTGTTGCAGCCCAACACCCTTCCAATTTGGCCCAAAACCCACCAAAACTCTCTCCATCATCTAGAGCGTTCGATCACGATCGCGTGGCCGAAAACCGCACCTCATTTGGACTCTCCTAGCTCCCTCTATGCCTATATATAGATCCTCTCCCGAAATTCCGGATCAAATCCTACCCCAAACTCTAGACCCTTCGTCCTCAGCGCGCCGGACACGTCCAATGAAAATGGTTCATTGGATCTCGATCATAGTGATACACATATTCATAATATTGAAACCAAAAGATGCAAAGTTAATAATGATAGTGCAACTTATTTGTGGCACTGCTATTTAGGTCATATTGGTGTAAAGCGCATGAAGAAACTCCATGCTGATGGGTTTTTGGAATCACTTGATTATGAATCACTTGATGCTTGCGAACCATGCCTCATGGGCAAGATGACTAAAACACCGTTCTACGGAACAATGGAGCGAGCAACTGACATATTGGAAATAAAACATACTGATGTATGCGATCCGATGAGTGTTGAGGCTCGCGGCGGGTATCGTTATTTTCTGACCTTCACAGATGATTTAAGTAGACATGGGTATATCTACTTGATGAAACATAAGTCTGAAACATTTGATCAGTTCAAAGAATTTCAGAGTGAAGTGGAAAATCATCATGACAAGAAGATAAGGTTTCCACGATCTGATCATGGAGACGAATATTTGAGTTACGAGTTTGGTCTTCAATTAAAACAATGTGGAATAGTTTCACAAATTCATGCCACCTGGAACACCACAGCATAATGGTGTGTCCGAACGTCATAACCGTACTCTATTGGATATAGTGCAATCTATGATGTTTCTTACCGATTTACCACTATAGTTTTGGGGTTATGCATTAGAGACAACTGCATTCACGTTAAAAAGGGCACCATCTAAATCCGTTGAGACGGCACCGTATGAACTGTGGTTTGGCAAGAAACCAAAGTTGTCGTTTCTTAAAGTTTGGGGTTGCGATGCTTATATGAAAAAGTTTCATCCTGATAAGCTCAAACCCAAATTGGAGAAGTGCGTCTTCATAGGATACCCAAAAGAAAATGTTGGGTACACCTTCTATCACAGATCCGAAGGCAACACCTTCTATCCTTTCCAAAGAAGGAGTTTCTCTCGAAAGAAGTGAGTGGGAGGAAAGTAGAAAACTTGATAAGGTAATTGTACCTTCTCCCTTGTTGGAAAGTAGTTCATCACAGAAATCTGTTCTTGTGACTACTACACCAATTAGTGAGGAAGCTAATGGTGATGATCATGTAACTTCAGATCAAGTTAGTACCGAATCTCGTAGATCAACCAGAGCAAGATCCGCACCAGAGTGGTACGGTAATCCTGTTCTGGAGGTCATGCTACTAGATCATGATGAACCTACAAACTATGGAGAAGCGATGGTGAGCCCAGATTCCGCAAAATGGCTTGAAGCCATGAAATCTGAGATGGGATCCATGTATGAGAACAAAGTGTGGACTTTGGTTGACTTGCCCAAAGATCGGCAAGCAATTGAGAATAAATGGATCTTCAAGAAGAAGACTGACGCTGACGGTAGTGTTACTGTCTACAAAGCTCGACTTGTCGCAAAAGGTTTTCGACAAGTTCAAGGGATTGACTACGGTGAGACCTTCTCACCCGTAGCGATGCTTAAGTCTGTCCGAATCATGTTAGCAATTGCCGCATTTTATGATTATGAAATTTGGCAGATGGATGTCAAAACTGCATTCCTGAATGGATTTCTGGAAGAATAGTTGTATATGATGCAACCGGAAGGTTTTGTCGATCCAAAGGGAGCTAACAAAGTGTGCAAGCTCCAGCGATCCATTTATGGACTGGTGCAAGCCTCTCGGAGTTGGAATAAAAGCTTTGATAATGTGATCAAAGCATTTGGTTTTGTACAGACTTTGGAAGAAGCCTGTATTTACAAGAAAGTGAGTGGGAGCTCTGTAGCATTTCTGATATTATATGTAGATGACATATTACTAATCAAAAATGATATAGAATTTCTGGATAGCATAAAGGGATACTTGAATAAGACTTTTTCAATGAAAGACCTCGGTGAAGCTGCTTACATATTGGGCATTAAGATCTATAGAGATAGATCAAGACGCTTAATTGGACTTTCACAAAGCACATACCTTGACAAAGTTTTGAAGAAGTTCAAAATGGATCAAGCAAAGAAAGGATTCTTGCCTGTGTTACAAGGTGTGAAGTTGAGCAAGACTCAAAGCCCGACCACGGCAGAAGATAGAAAGAGAATGAAAGTCATTCCCTATGCCCCAGCCATAGGTTCTATAAAGTATGCCATGCTGTGTACCAGATCTATTGTATACCCTACACTGATTTTGGCAAGGGAGCACAATAGTGATCTAGGAGTAGATCACTGGACAGCGGTCAAAATTATCCTTAGTGGAATAAGGATATGTTTCTTGATTATGGAGGTGACAAAAAGGTTCTTCGTAAAGGGTTACGTCGATGCAAGTTTTGACACTGATCCAGATGACTCTAAGTCTTAATCTGGATACATATTGAAAGTGGGAGCAATTAGCTAGAGTAGCTCCGTGCAGAGCATTGTTGACATAGAAATTTCCAAAATACATACGGATCTAAATGTGGCAGACCCGTTGACTAAACTTCTCTCACAAGCAAAACATGATCACACCTTAGTACTCTTTGGGTGTTAATCACATAGCGATGTGAACTAGATTATTGACTCTAGTAAACCCTTTGAGTGTTGGTCACATAACGATGTGAACTATGGGTGTTAATCACATGATGATGTGAACTATTGGTGTTAAATCACATGGCAATGTGAACTAGATTATTGACTCTAGTGCAAGTGGGAGACTGAAGGAAATATGCCCTAGAGGCAATAATAAAGTTATTATTTATTTCCTTATTTCATGATAGATGTTTATTATTCATGCTAGAATTGTATTAACCGGAAACATAATACATGTGTGAATACATAGACAAACAGAGTGTCACTAGTATGCCTCTACTTGACTAGCTCGTTAATCAAAGATGGTTATGTTTCCTAAACATAGACAAAGAGTTGTTATTTGATTAACGGGATCACATCATTAGGAGAATGATGTGATTGACTTGACACATTCCGTTAGCTTAGCACTCGATCGTTTAGTATGTTGCTATTGCTTTCTTCATGACTTATACATGTTCCTATGACTATGAGATTATGCAACTCCCATTTACCGGAGGAACACTTTGTGTGCTACCAAACGTCACAACGTAACTGGGTGATTATAAAGGATCTCTACAGGTGTCTCCAAAGGTACATTTTGGGTTGGCGTATTTCGAGATTAGGATTTGTCACTCCGATTGTCGGAGAGGTATCTCTGGGCCCTCTCGGTAATGCACATCACATAAGCCTTGCAAGCATTGCAACAAATGAGTTAGTTGCGAGATGATGTATTACGGAACGAGTAAAGAGACTTGCCGATAACGAGATTGAACTAGGTATTGAGATACCGACGATCGAATCTCGGGCTAGTAACATACCGATGACAAAGGGAACAACGTATGTTGTTATGCGGTCTGACCGATAAAGATCTTCGTAGAATATGTAGGAGCCAATATGAGAATCTAGGTTCCGCTATTGGTTATTGACCGGAGACGTGTCTCGGTCATGTCTACATTGTTCTCGAACCCGTAGGGTCCGCACGCTTAAGGTTTCGATGACAGTTATATTATGATTTTATGAGTTTTGATGTACCAAAGGAGTTCGGAGTCCCGGATGAGATCGGGGACATGACGAGGAGTCTCGAAATGGTCGAGACATAAAGATCGATATATTGGACGACTGTATTCGGACATCGGAAAGGTTCCGAGTGGTTCGGGTATTTTTCGGAAGACCGGGGAGTTACGGGAATACGGGAGAAGAAGTATATGGGCCATATTGGGCTTTAGGGGAGAGGGAGAGGCAGGCCGCATGCCCCTCCCATTGACTAGTCCGAATTGGACTAGGGGGAGGGGCGGCGCCCCCTCCTTCCTTCTCTTCCCTCTTCCCCTTCCTTGTCTCCTACTCCTACAACTTGGAAGGACTCCTAGTTGGACTAGGAAAGGGGGAATCCTACTCCTGGTGGGAGTAGGACTCCCCTAGGACGCGCCATAGAGAGGGCCGGCCCTCCCCTCCTCCACTCCTTTATATACGGGGGCAGGGGGCACCCCATAGACACACAAGTTGATCTTCGTGATCGTTCTCTTAGCCGTGTGCGGTGCCCCCCTCCATCATACTCCTCGATAATATTGTAGCGGTGCTTAGGCGAAGCCCTGCGATGGTAGAACATCAAGATCATCACCACGCCATCGTACTGGCGGAACTCTTCCCCGACACTTTGTTGGATCGGAGCCCGGGGATCGTCATCGAGCTGAACGTGTGCTAGAACTCGGAGGTGCCGTAGTTTCGATGCTTGATAGGTCGGGTCGCGAAGACGTACGACTACATCAACCGCGTTGTCATAACGCTTCCACTGTCGGTCTACGAGGGTACGTAGACTACACTCTCCCCTCTCGTTGCTATGCATCACCATGATCTTTCATGTGCGTAGGAAAATTTTGAAATTACTACGTTCCCCAACAGTGCGTGTGGTGTAGAGTGCGTGAGGTTGAGCCGTAGCAGTGGGGTATAAACCATGGGCGACACTAGGCAAGAGGAATCGAAGAAATGAATTAAGATTTTTTTCCATGTCTCCTTCCCCAAGCTTATGTCTGCCTCACCTACCCCTCCTCTACTAGATCCGATCGATCCATGGCCATCACAGTTGGTATCGGAGCTTCGTTCGGCCAGTGCACGCTTCCATACTCTCTTGATCACGAGGTAAGATCCCGTGGAAGGTTGCGGATCGCCCTTCGCTACCTCTTGAGCATTGCGTTGGTTTTCCCTTGAAGAGGAAAGGGTGATGCAGCAAAGTAGCGTAAGTATTTCCCTCAGTTTTTGAGAACCAAGGTATCAATCCAGTAGGAGACTACACGCAAGTCCCTCGTACCTACACAAACAAATAAGAACCTCGCAACCAACGCGATAAAGGGGTTGTCAATCCCTTCACGGTCACTTATGACAATGAGATCTGATAGAGATAATAAGATAAATGTTTTTGGTATTTTTATGATATAGATTGAAAGTAAAGATTGCAAATTGAAAACTTATATGATAAAAGATAGACCCGGGGTCCATAGGTTTCACTAGTGGCTTCTCTCAAGATAGCATAAGTATTACAGTGGGTGAACAAATTACTGTCGAGCAATTGATAGAAAAGTGCATAATTATGAGAATATCTAGGCATGATCATGTATATAGGCATCACGTCCGCGACAATTAGACCAAAATGATTCTGCATCTACTACTATTACTTCACACATCGACCGCTATCCAGCATGCATCTAGAGTATTAAGTTCATAAGAACAGAGTAATGCATTAGGCAAGATGACATGATGTAGAGGGATAAACTCAAGCAATATGATATAAACCCCATCTTTTTATCCTCGATGGCAACAATACAATACGTGCCTTGCTGCCCCTGCTGTCACTGGGAAAGGACACCGCAAGATTGAACCCAAAGCTAAGCACTTCTCCCATTGCAAGAAAGTTCAATCTAGTAGGCCAAACCAAACTGACAATTTGAAGAGACTTGCAAAGATAAGCAACCATACATAAAAGATTTTAGAGAAGAATCAAATATTGTTCATAGAACTTGATCATAAACCCTCTATTCACCGGATCTCGACAAACAGACCGCAAAAAGAGTTACATCGAATAGATCTCCAAAAAGATCGAGGAGAACATTGTATTGAGATCCAAAGAGAGAGAAGAAGTCATCTAGCCAATAACTATGGAGCTGAAGGTCTGTGGTAAACTACTCACACATCACCGGAGAGGCTATGGTGTTGATGTAGAAGCCCTCCATGATCGATTCCCCCTTCGGCGGAGCTTCAGAAAAGGCCCCAAGATGGGATCTCTTGGGTACAGAAGGTTGCGGCGGTGGAAATAGGGTTTTGTGGTGCTCCTGGATGTTTTCGGGGTATATGAATATATATATATATATATATATATATATATATATAGGAGGAAGAAGTAGGTCGGTGGAGCTGCGAGGGGCCCACGAGGGTGGGGGACGCGCCCAGGGGGCAAGCACGCCTCCCTGCCTCGTGGCCACCTTGTTTCTTTCTTGACGTGTACTCCAAGTCCCCTGGATCACGTTTGTTCCAAAAATAACTCTCCTGAAGGTTTCATTCCGTTTGGATTCCGTTTGATATTCCTTTTCTGCGAAACACTGAAATAGGCAAAAAAAACAACAATTTGCACTCGGCCCTGGGTTAATAGGTTAGTCCCAAAAATAATATAAAAGTGTATAATAAAGCCCATTAAACATCCAAAACATATAATATAATAGCATCGAACAATCAATAATTATAGATACGTTGGAGATGTATCAAGCATCCCCAAGCTTAATTCCTGCTCGTCCTCGAGTAGGTAAATGATAAAAACTGAATTTTTGATGTGAAATGCTACCTAGCATAATTCTCAATGTAATTTTTTATTGTGGCATGAATATTCAGATCTGGAAGATTCAAGACAAAAGTTTAATATTGACAAAAAAATAATAATACTTCAAGCATACTAACTAAGTAATCATGTCTTCTCAAAATAACATGGCAAAAGAAAGTTCATCCCTACGAAATCATATAGTTTGGTCATGCTCCATTTTCGTCACACAAGAATGCTCTCATTATGCACAACCACGATGACAAGCCAAGCAATTGTTTCATACTTTAGTAATCTCAAACATTTTTTAACTTTCACGCAATACATGAGCGTGAGTGACGGTGTCCTGGACTAGGGGGTACTCACCACGTCGTCTCCCGGTCAGTTAGATTGGGCCGAGGACCCCCATGGCCGTATACTCATGGGCCAGTTCGGACAGCTGCCGCATACAAGGAAGATTCCACAAGACTTGGTGGTCAAGAAAAGGACTCCTCCCCCACCGGCGTATTCGGCTAGGACTCTTGTCATCCTAGGCCTCTAGTGCATTATATAAACTAGGGCCAGGCTAGTCGATAGAGATACATACAATCATACCATAGGCTAGCTTCTAGGGTTTAGCCTCTATGATCTCGTGGTAGATCAACTCTTGTAATACTCATATCATCAAGAACAATCAAGCAGGACGTAGGGTATTACCTCCATCAAGAGGGCCCGAACCTGAGTAAACATCGTGTCCCCTGCTTCCTGTTACCATCCGCCTTAGACGCACAGTTCGGGACCCCTACCTGAGATTCTCCGGTTTTGACACCGACATTGGTGCTTTCACTGGGAGTTCCGTTGTGTGATCGGCAAAAGGATCGATGGCTCGTCTGCAGGTCAACTGCGATGTCGACATCTTCATCGCCGGCTCGACTGGTCACCTTGGCTCGACCGAGGACCGTGCTCTATCTCCGATCGTCATGTTCGGACAAGGGCCTTCATCAACATCAACTCCGATCTCTATTAAGATCATGGAGGAATCATCCATGGAGCTCGCGGGCTCAACGTCAACATTGCCCTCGGACGACCGTGCTGTTTTTCCGAACAATGAACTTGTATCCGCTGCCACCACCTCTTAGAGCATCTCTTTTATGATCCCTTTGGTGGAATTATGCGTAATTGAGTCTACAACAACCATGCAAAATTTCGTCGAGTTCCGATGGAGAAATCTCCGGCAATCTACGGTATACCGGAGCCCTATCAAATCTGGATGGGAATCTGGACGAGTTTAAGGCGTGGTCTCCAGCATCTAGCTCGGAAGTCCTTTGGAAGATCCAACCGTTGATCGGCTGCGGAACTACTATATCTAATACCCCTCAAAATTTCAGCTCGATCCGACCGTCCAAACTCCGGGGACCTTCCAATTAGTGTATCACTTTTCAGATATGTTTCCTGTGTGAATACGGATCCGACCCGAATTCATGTTTCTTTATGAACGTGATATTTGATAACCTTTTTAAAAGGAATTTTCTTCTAAGGTATTGTGCAGTGTTTTTAACACGCGCCCATAAAATTTTAATCCTCCTCTGAGGTAATCTTCTCCATCACGCTGGTGTCAAACCAGTCCGGCAATATAGCTCCATGACTGCCGACCTGCGCTAGACATGTCGTCGCTTTTTATGCCGAGCTCAACTTCTTCGAATCCTCACCTCGGCAAGCCGAATAAGAGTTTGGAATCACCAAGGATAAATCATCACAAACATCACCGCCCCATGGATTACACGGAGCAGGCACACCGGCATCACCGCATGGTCACTTCATCAAACCAACATTGGCCGCGTCACAAGTTACGACCTGGGTCGGCATGGCCGCACTGTCGCTTCTTCGAGTCAATGTCCATCGCGCTGAACTACTTCAACACCTCGTATGACATGGAAGCTACAACAACTCCTCACCGGCCTGCTCTGTTACCTTGGCTAGACCGGGGACTTGGCTATTTCTTCATCAACATACTCCGGTGACTTCGGCGTCACCAGCCGACCAGCTTCGTCACGTTAGCTGGACCGAGGGCTTCACCTCGGCAAGCCAACCTTTGCGAGCATCACCTGGCCATAGCTTTATCGCCCATCAGGCAATGGGTGTGCGGATCGATTCCCGATTTTGGGAGTCGCTTTTCTTCGGAATGCTACAACAAATAAATCAGGTGCTATTAATCCTAACAATTTTTGCTTGTTGGGCTTATTTCTTCTTAAGGAATTATTACTCTGGTTTGTTCCATCATCTGTACACAGGTCTATCAAATGGCGGCCACATTAAAAACGGTTGCGTAGTGGTTCGGTCAGTTTCCGTACATAGTTCGGCGAACGCCGCATCCGGAGCCCGGACCGCCCTGCAAATTCAGGCCTTGTCACGCCTTCACTACGTCACGCTGACGCCCTGCATCGACATTGGTTTCGGCGCCAGGCCACATTTCTTTAAATAAATTATTTTTGCATAAAGCAATTATGCAAGGATTATATATATATATATATTATTATTTCCTGGACCACATTGTTTTATGTGTGCAGGTAATCGATTTTGATTGCGTTAGGTGGTCATTACTCCGGAGTGCCGAACTCCTTGCTCGGACACCTCGGGCCTGGGGGCTGGGACCTCGGCCATGCCGAGAACTGTGAACCTTGTCGGATCTGTCACAGATCAATGGGCGTCTTCGTCCCGCCACAAGCCTGAATCGCGTCATCAACACCGAGCACATTAACCAGCTAAGTTGCTTTCATGCTAAAAACTTTCAATTTTAAATTTTGTTCGGTTCGACCAAGCATTCTACTTTTCGGCACAAAGTTTTTTGTGACAAAGTTCCTAGTCAAAACTTTGTTTGTGACGCGCATATTCAAATACCCCGTTTATTTGGGGGCTCCCTTGATGGAGCTTTTCCTCTTGCATATGATTATACTTGTACGGCTTCGTTCCTTATTCGTGTATTACGCCACAATATGCACCATATTGATCTAAGCGATTTGCAAGCTGGTTTGCCTGGCTCCTGTGCTTACCCCTGCGTTCCCGATTGTTTGGCTAGGGAGTAAAGGGAGCACCTCTGCGATTGTCACGACCGATTCATCCGAGCTCTGACCTTAGACTGGGTGAAGCCGAAAGCTAGCGCTCTTATTGTTTTCAATCATGGTCGGCACACAAACAGAACTCATGAGTACAAAAAATCTATTGCACAAGTCTCATAGTAATAATGAGCACCAAAGAAAGGTATCGATGGGGGTACTATTTTCTTCGAAGATGCTTCTTACACTTCGTCAGTAATATAGTATAAGTTCCCTGAGCGCGCTTTGTCTGTTACAGCCTTATGGCCTGATTGCCAGGTCATCGGAAACACCGTCGATACTCTCGACAGGTGGAGTACATGGCACTTTTCGACCCTTGGCCGAAGAGGGAGAAGTCGACGGTCGGTTAAGACGCGTTTAAAGTTCGGGTGAACACAGATATGATATAAGTACTTCGGTACGTACAATCATTATACATAAAATTCTTTTACCCAAGTCACTTGGGGGCTCTTAAAATTTATATGAGCTGTTTTATAGTAAATGTGTTTTCTTCTTGATCATTGCAAAGTCTTTTTCTACCGCTCCTTTTTCGACGCGAGTGTGTGGTCAATAGCCAGATAACCCATTTTCTCTCTAGTGATCGCTCGAGTTTAGTTCGCTAAACTGGTCTAACGAGCAGCACTCCGCCTTCGGGATAGGAGGCTGCAGCCGTAGGCTGACCCGCTTGAAGTTTTGAGATCGGATGTGTCATATTACTGCACGACAGAAGCACAAAAGTAAAACCAATTTTTGGATTGGCACCGAACACTTGATCTTGTTCGGATGTCAAGTTTTTACTGATGTTTTTTGGTTTTCCAAGCTTATGGCACTTTTAAACTATTTGTGTGTTTTCAGCACAAGTCTTGCAGTGCAACGCCGGACACCTTTAGAGATTCGGCAAAAACATTCTCGGATATTGCTAAATATGCATCGGTTTCGAATTGTGTCTTCGGTCAATAGTTGGGTTGCCCGGCTCCTGCGCTTGCCTTCTACGTTCCGCTTTGTTTGGCTAGGTGTGCAAAGGGAGAACCACTGTGATTGTGCTTCCAGCTCACATGGTTAAGCACCTCAGTGGAGAAAGCCGAAAACTGACTGTCACAATAAGTGTAAACTGGTCAGCGATCCGATGACTGTGTTAAATGGCGGGCCATTCATAACATTGGCCGAAGTGTTTACGGCTTGACCTTGACTGTCACCGAACACTACCAGGGGCTAGTAACTTGCCTCCCAAACAACATTCTCAATATTTTGCTCTTACATTAGAGCTGAGGTTTCATGATCATGCTTAGCATGACAACCCAAAGAAAGGAACCGATAGCGGGACTATTTTCTTTGGAAGACATTTCTTATGCTAAACAAGTAATATAACATATCTCTCTGCGTACCTTTGTTTATAAAACCGTCTGGCCAGATTGCTTTGTTTGTCGTAAATCTATGCCCTTATAAAGGCTTTATAAAGTAGGACAAGCACTCCTCGGCTACTGGCCGAGGAGGTGGAAGCCTATGGTCGGTCAACAAAGTTTTGTACAATGCGGATCCGAGCATTAATGATGTAAAGTACTTGGATACATAGAATCATTACACATAATTTGTGATTTTACTATGGATATCGATCCTTAATTCGGCCACCCGTGCCCGCATTAAGGCTCGGGGGCTACTGGGCTTCGGGCTTATTAATTACATATATTAAAGGGGGCACATCGATCCCCTGATCTGGTGTTGCCACCCGACCAGTGTCTCGGGGGCTACTGCATTGCCTGTCCAATGCAGAAAATTTTAAGTGCAATACAATTTCTGAGGAGATTTTGATCCTCAGGTTGGTCGACCGCACCCAACCTGAGTCTCGAGGACTGAGCACGCCGCTTTTTGTGTCCCGAAGTGTTCTGCCGAGTTAGGACTTGATCCTCAGGACGATTTTGCAAATCAACCTGAGTCTCAGCGGCTACTGGGATCAGCAGTCTTACGTCATCCTTCAGGTGCATCTCGGGTTTTAGACCGATACACACCTTGAGGGCTACTGACTATATATCTCGGCAGCGAGTAAATTGCACCAATAAAAATATTGACAAAAAATCAACCCACAGTCGGGGTGGTGCACCACCTCGGAAGCAATCCGGGATAAAGCTCAGGCGCGAGTGGCTGGCTCCATAGAGGGCATTTACAGTATTAAGCTCGGCTAAACTCCTTCGAATTTTTTGAAACAAGGTGATATGACACCTCGGATATAGTCCGGCGTTGGAGCCCGGATACAGTTCGGCGTTGGAGTTTGGACATAGTCCGACGTTGGAGCTCGAATACATTCCGGCGTTGGAGCTCGGAAAGCGGTCCGGCATTGGTGCTTGGCTGCAAAAGATACCTCGAATGCAGTCCGACGTTGGAGCTCGGACGCAAGAGGACGCTGCCGCCCGGGAACAACTTCAAACCCGAGGTGTGGCATAAAAATAACAAGGCATTGATAAAGGCCGGAAACTTAAAGGGGCTCCTCGGATACCTGATGCGTAAACTCTTTGGACTCACTTTGGCGATCCTCAAGATGGAAAGATTTGTTGAACCAGTTTTCAAGACCGACGACCGAAGATGAAGAACAATTCGAAAGAATCGAGGAGCGTCCCCAACTTGAAGACCGGTTCAGGGGGCTACTGACGGTGTCCTGGACTAGGGGTACTCACCACGCCGTTTCCCAGTCAATTAGATTGGGCCGAGGACCCCCATTGCCATATACTCATGGGCCAGTTCAGACAGCTGCCACATGCAAGGAAGATTCCATAAGACTTGGTGGTCAAGACAAGGACTCCTCCCCCACCGGCGTATTCGACTAGGATTCTTGTCATCCTACACCTCTGGTGCATTATGTAAACCAGGGCCAGGCTAGTCAATAGAGATACATACAATCATACCATAGGCTAGCTTCTAGGGTTTAGCCTCTACGATCTCGTGGTAGATCAACTCTTGTAATACTCATATCATCAAGAATAATCAAGCAGGACGTAGGGTATTACCTCCATCAAGAGGGCCCGAACTTGGGTAAACATCGTGTCCCGTGTTTCCTGTTACCATCCGCCTTAGACGCACAGTTCGGGACCCCCTACCCGATAGCCACCGGTTTTGACACTGACAGTGAGCCATGGATATAGCACTATGGGTGGAATAGAATAATATGATGGGGGTTATGTGGAGAAGACAAAAAAGGAGAAAGTCTCACATTGACGAGGCTAATCAACGGGCTAGGGAGATTCCCATCAATTGATGGCAATGCAAGGAGTAGGGATTGCCATGCAATGGATGCACTAGAGCTATAAATGTATGAAAGCTAAACAAAAGAAACTAAGTGGGTTTGAATCCAACTTGCTTGATCACGAAGACCTAGGGCATTTGAGGAAGCCCATTGTTGGAATATACAAGCCAATTTCTATAATGAAAAATTCCCACTAGTAAAGTGACAAAACAAGAGACTCTCTATCATAAAGATCATGGTGCTACTTTGAAGCACAAGTGTGGAAAAAGAGGATAGTAGCATTGTCCCTTTTTATTTTTCTTTTT
Organism: Triticum monococcum; assembly: GCA_034509565.1. Classification (NCBI taxonomy): domain Eukaryota; kingdom Viridiplantae; phylum Streptophyta; class Magnoliopsida; order Poales; family Poaceae; genus Triticum; species Triticum monococcum. The sequence goes on from CM067843.1 coordinate 82,821,067, forward strand.
TCTTTTTTTTTCCTTTCTCTTTTTGGCCTTTCTCTTTATTATTTGGGACAATGCTCTATTAATTATTATCATCACACTTCTATTTATTTACATCTCGATACTAGAACAAAATATGACTCTGTATGAATGCCTCCGGCGGTGTACCGGGAAGGTCAAAGAATCAAGAGTGACATGTATGATAAATTATGCATGGTGGCTTTGCCACAAATACGATGTCAACTACATGATCATGCAAAGCAATATGACAATGATGAAGCGTGTCATGAATGAAACAGTGGAAAGTTGCATGACAATATATCTCGGAATGGCTATGAAAATGCCATAATAGGTAGGTATGGTGGCTGATTTGAGGAAGATATAAGGAGGTTTATGTGTGATAGAGCGTATCATATGATGGGCTTTGGATGCACCGGCGAAGTTTGCACCAACTCTCAAGGTGAGAAAGGGCAATGCACGGTACCGAAGAGGCTAGCAATGATGGAAAGGTGAGAGTGCGTATACTCCATGGACTCAACATTAGTCATAAAGAACTCACATACTTATTGCAAAAATCTACAAGTCATCAAAAACCAAGCATTACGCACATGCTCCTAGGGGGATATATTGGTAGAAAAAGACCATCGCTCATCCCTGACCGCCACTCATAAGGAAGACAATCAAAGAACACCTCATGTTTCAAATTTGTTACACGACGGTTACCATACGTGCATGCTACGGGACTTGCAATGTTCAACACAAGTATTTCTCAAATTCACAACTACTCAACTAGCACACTTTAATATCACCATCTTCATATCTAAAAACAATTATCAAGCATCCAACTTCTCATAGTATTCAATGCACTTTTTATGATAGTTTTTATTATACCAATCCTGGATGCCTATTATATTAGGACCATTTTTATAACCAAAGAAAATTACCATGCTGTTCTAAAGGACTCTCAATATAATATAAGTGAAGCATGAGAGATCAATAATTTTTATAAAATAAAACCACCACCGTGCTCCAAAAGATATAAGTGAAGCACTAGAGCAAAATTATCTAGCTCAAAAGATATAAGTGCAGCACATAGAGTATTCTAATAAATTCCAATTCATGTGTGTTTCTCCCAAAAGGTGTGTACATAAAGGATGATTGTGGTAAACTAAAAATCAAAGACTCAAATCATACAAGACGCTCCAAGCAAAACACATATCATGTGGTGAATAAAAATATAGCCTCAAGTAAAGTTACCGATGGAAGAAGACGAAAGAGGGGATGCCTTCTGGGGCATACCCAAGCTTAGGATTTTGGTTGTCCTTTAATTTACCTTGGGGTGCCTTGGGCATAACCAAGCTGAGGCTCTTGCCACTTCTTATTCCATAATCCATCTAATCTCAATAGAAAATCTCATGAGCTTCGTTAGTATAAGAAAACAAACCACCACTTAAGGTACTTTAATGAACTCATTCTTTATTTATATTGGTGTTAAACCTACTGTATTCCAACTTATATATGGTTGATACACTCCGATACTAGCCATAGATTCATCAAAATAAGCAAACAACACACGAAAAACAGAATCGGTCAAAAACAGAACAGTCTGTAGTAATCTGTAGGTTTCGAATACTTCTGTAACACCCAAAATTCTGAAATAAATTGGTGGACGTGAGGAATTTGTCTGTTAATCATCTGCAAAAATAATCAACCTAATCGCGCTCTCCAGTAAAAAATGGCAGCAAATATCGTGAGCGCTAAAGTTTCTGTTTTTTACAGCAAGATCACTAAAACTTCCCCCAAGTCTTCCCAAAGGTTTTACTTGGCACAAACACTAATTAAAAGCATAAAACAACATCTAAACAGAGTCTATATTAATTATTTATTACTAAACAGAACCAAAAAGCAAGAAACAAAAATAAAAATGGGTTACCTCCCAACAAGCGCTATCGTTTAATGCCCCTAGCTAGGCATAAAAGCGAGAATAGATCTAGGTATTGTCATCTTTGGTATGCAATTCATAGGTGGCTCTCATAATATATTCATAAGGTAATTTAATTTTGTTTCTAGGAAAGTGTTCCATGCCTTTCCTTAACAGAAATTGGAATCTTATATTCCCTTCTTTCATATCAATAATTGCACCAATCGTTCTAAGGAAAGGTCTACCAAGAATAATAGGACATGTAGGATTGCAATCAATATCAAGAACAATGAAATCTACGGGCACATAATTCCTATTTGCAACAATAAGAACATCATTAATCCTTCCCATAGGTATCTTAATAGTGGAATCCGCAAGATGCAAGTTTAAAGAACAATCATCAAATTCACGGAGACCTAACACATCACACAAAGTTTTTGGAATCGTGGAAACGCTAGCACCCAAATCACATAAAGCATAGCATTCATGATATTTAATTTTAATTTTAATAGTAGGTTCCCACTCATGAAGTTTTCTAGGGATAGAAACTTCTAATTCAAGTTTTTCTTCATAAGATTGCATTAAAGCATCAACGATATGTTTGGTAAAAGCTTTATTTTGACTATAAGCATGCGGAGAATTTAGCATGGATTGCAACAAGGAAATACAATATATCAAAGAGCAATTATCATAATTAAATTCCTTGAAATCCAAAATAGTTGGCTCATTGCTATATAAAGCTTTGACCTCTTCAATCCCACTTTTACCAATTTTTGCATCAAGATCAAAAAACTCCGAATCATTGGGACGCCTTTTAACCAAAGTTGACTCATCTCAAGTCCCATCATTATCAAGATTCATATTGCAAAAAAAAGATTTAATGGGAGATACATAAATCACTTTTAGATCTTCGTCCTTATTATCAACAAAACTAGAAGAACATGCTTTTATAAATCAATCCTTTTTAGCACGCATCCTAGTGGTTATTTCTTTGCACTCATCAATGGAAATTCTCGTGGCTTTGAGAGACTCATTGATATCATGCTTAGGTGGAATAGATATAATTTTCAAAGAATAACATCAAGAGAAATTCTATCCACGTTCCTAGCCAACTCATCAATCTTAGACAATTTTTCTTCAACCAAAGCATTGAAACTCTTTTGCGAACTAATAAATTTTTTAATACTAGATTCAAAATCAGAGGGCATCTTATTATTATTACCATAAGAATTGCTGTATGAATTACCATAATTATTAAAGGAATTACTAGGGTACGACCTAGGATTAAAGTTTCCTCTATACGCGTTGTTACCAAAATTGTTCCTACCAACAAAATTCACATCCATAGATTCATTATTATTCTCAATCAAGGTAGACAAAGGCATATCATTAGGATCAGAAGAAACACTCTTATTAGCAAACAATTTCATAAGTTCATCCATCTTTCCACTCAAAACATTAATTTCTTCTATAGCATGAACTTTTTTACTAGTATATCTTTCGGTGTGCCATTGAGAATAATTAACCATAATATTATCTAGGAGTTTGGGAGCTTCTCCTAAAGTGATTTCCGTAAAAGTGCCTCCCGCGGCCGAATCTAAAAGATTTCTAGAAGCAAAATTAAATCCAGCATAATTTTTTTGTATGATCACCCACAAATTCAAACCATGTGTAGGGCAATTATGTATCATTAGTTTCATCCTCTCCCAAGATTGTGCAACATGCTCATGATCTAGTTGCTTAAAGTTCATTTCTAAGAGAGATGATCTTAGCGGGAGGAAAATACTTAGATATAAAAGCATATTTGCACTTGTTCCAAGAATCAATACTATTTTTAGGCAAAGACGAAAACCAAGTTTTAGCACGATCTCTAATTGAAAACGGAAATAGCTTCAATTTAACAATATCATTATCCACATCTCTCTTCTTTTGCATATCACACAAATCAACAAAGCTGTTTAGATGGGTAGTGGCATCTTTAATAGGAAGGCCAGAAAACGGATCTTTCATGACAAGATTCAGCAAAGCAGTATTAATTTCACAAGATTCAGCATCGGTAAGAGGAGCAATCGAAGTGCTAATAAAATAATTATTGTTGGTATTGGAAAAATCACACAATTTAGTATTATCTTGAGCCATCGTGACAAACAATCCAACACACAAGCAAACAAGAAGCGAGCAAAAAAGAGGTGAACGGAAAAGGAGGGCGAATAAAACGGCAAGGGTGAAGTGGGGGAGAGGAAAACGAGAGGCAAATGGCAAATAATGTAATGCGAGGTATAAGAGTTTGTGATGGGTACTTGATCACGCGGTAAGATCCCGTGGAAGGTTGCGGATCGCCCTTCTCTACCTCTTGAGCACTGCGTTTGTTTTCCCTTGAAGAGGAAAGGGTGATGCAGCAAAGTAGCGTAAGTATTTCCCTCTGTTTTTGAGAACAAGGGTATCAATCCAGTAGGATACCACACGCAAGTCCCTCGTACCTACACAAGCAAATAAGAACCTCGCAACCAACACGATAAAGGGGTTGTCAATCCCTTCACGGTCACTTACGACAATGAGATCTGATAGAGATAATAAGATAAATATTTTGGTATTTTTATGATATAGATTGAAAGTAAAGATTGCAAAGTAAAAATAGATTGGAAACTTATATGATAAAAGATAGATCCGGGGGCCATAGGTTTCACTAGTGGCTTCTCTCAAGATAGCATAAGTATTACGGTGGGTGAACAAATTACTGTCGAGCAATTGATAGAAAAGAGCATAATTATGAGAATATATAGGGATGATCATGTATATATGCATCACGTCCGTGATGTCTACTACACAACCTTCTTCTTGTAGATGTTGTTGGGCCTCCAAGTGTAGAGGTTTGTAGGACAATAGCAAATTACCCTCAAGTGGATGACCTAAGGTTTATCAATCCGTAGGAGGCGTAGGATGAAGATGGTCTCTCTGAAGCAACCCTCTAACCAAATAGCAAAGAGTCTGTTGTGTCCCCAACACACCCAATGCAATGGTAAATTGTATAGGTGCACTAGTTCGGCGAAGAGATGGTGATACAAGTGGTATGTGGATAGTAGATATAGGTTTTTGTAATCTGAAAATATGAAAACAGCAAGGTAACTAATGATAAAAGTGAGCGTAAACGGTATTGCAATGCGTTGAAACAAGGCCTAGGGTTCATACTTTCACTAGTGCAAGTTCTCTCAACAATAATAACATAGTTGGATCACATAACTATCCCTCAACATGCAACAAAGAGTCACTCCAAAGTCACTAATAGCGGAGAACAAACAAAGAGATTATGGTAGGGTACCAAACCACCTCAAAGTTATTCTTTCCAATCAATCCGTTGGGCTATTCCTATAAGTGTCACAAACAGCCCTAGAGTTCGTACTAGAAAAACACCTTAAGACACAAATCAACCAAAGCCCTAATGTCACCTAGATACTCCAATGTCACCTCAAGTATTCGTGGGTATGATTATACGATATGCGTCACACAATCTCAGATTCATCTATTCAACCAACACATAGAACCTCAAAGAGTGCCCCAAAGTTTCTACCGGAGAATCACGACGAAAACGTGTGCCAACCCCTATGCATAGGTTCATGGGTGGAACCCGCAAGTTGATCACCAAAACATACATCAAGTGAATCACATGATATCCCATTGTCACCACAGATACGCACGACAAGACATACATCAAGTGTTCTCAAATCTTTAAAGACTCAATCCGATAAGATAACTTCAAAGGGGAAACTCAATCTATTACAAGAGAGTAGAGGGGGAGAAGAAACATAAGATCCAACTATAATAGCAAAGCGCGCGATACATCAAGATCGTGCCAAATCAAGAACACGAGAGAGAGAGAGAGAGAGAGAGAGATCAAACACATAGCTACTGGTACATACCCTCAGCCCCAAGGGAGAACTACTCCCTCCTCATCATGGAGAGCACCGGGATGATGAAGATGGCCACCGGAGAGGGATTGCCCCCTCCGACAGGGTGCCGGAACGTGTCTAGATTGGTTTTCGGTGGCTACGGAGTCTTCTGGCGGCGGAACTCCCAATCTATTGTGTTCCCCGATAGTTTTAGGGTATATGGATATATATATAGGCGGAAGAAATACATCAGGGGAGCCACGAGGGGCCCACGAGGGTGGAGGGCACGCCCCCTGCCTCGTGGCTTCCTCGTTGACCCCCTGACGTGCACTCCAAGTCTCTTGTATTGCTTTCTTTCCAAAAATAACTTTCCCGAAGGTTTCATTCCGTTTGGACTCCATTTGATATTCCTTTTCTTCGAAACCCTAAAACAAAGAAAAAACAGAAACTGGCACTGGCACTCGGCTCTAGGTTAGTAGGTTAGTCCCAAAAATCATATAAAATAGCATATAAATGCATATAAAACATCCAAGGTTGATAATATAATAGCATGGAACAATCAAAAATTATAGATACGTTGGAGACGTATCAGCATCCCCAAGCTTAATTCCTGCTCGTCCTCGAGTAGGTAAATGATAAAAATAGAATTTTTGATGTGGAATGCTACCTAACATATTTATCCATGTAATCTTCTTTATTGTGGCAAGAATATTCAGATCCATAAGATTCAAGACAAAAGTTTAATATTGACATAAAAACAATAATACTTCAAGCAAACTAACAAAGCAATCATGTCTTCTCAAAATAACATGGCCAAAGAAAGTTCATCCCTACAAAATCATATAGTTTGGTCATGCTCCATTTTCATCACACAAGAATGCTCTCATCATGCACAACCCCGATGACAAGCCAAGCAATTGTTTCATACTTTAGTAATCTCAAACTTTTTTCAACTTTCACGCAATACATGAGCGTGAGCCATGGATATGGCACTATGGATGGAATTGAATATAATTAGGGGGTTATGTGGAGAAGAAAAAAATGAGAAAGTCTCACATCAATGCGGCTAATCAATGGGCTAGGGGGATGCCCATCAATTGATGTCAATGCAAGGAGTAGGGATTGCCATGCAACGGATGCACTAGAGCTATAAATGTATGAAAGCTCAACAAAAGAAACTAAGTGGGTGTGCATCCAACTTGCTTGCTCACGAAGACCTAGGGCATTTGAGGAGGCCCATTGTTGGAATATACAAGCCAAGTTCTATAATGAAATTTTCCCACTAGTATACGAAAGTGACGAAACAAGAGACTCTCTATCATGAAGATCAAGGTGCTACTTTGAAGCACAAGTGTGGAAAAGGGATAGTAGCATTGTCCCTTTTATTTATTTATTTGGCCTTTCCTTTTTTTGGCCTTTCTTTTTATTTGGCCTTTTTTGGGACAATGCTCTATGAATGATGATCATCACACTTCTATTTATTTACAACTCAAAGATTACAACTGGATACTAGAACAAAGTATGACTCTATATGAATGCCTCCGGCGGTGTACCGGGATGAGCAATGAATCAAGAGTGACATGTATGATAAAGTATGCATGGTGGCTTTGCCAAAAATACGATGTCAACTACATGATCATGCAAGGCAGTATGACAATGATGAAGTGTGTCATAATAAATGGAACGGTGGAAAGTTGCATGGCAATATATCTCGGAATGGCTATGGAAATGCCATAATAGGTAGGTATGGTGGCTGTTTTGAGGAAGATATAAGGAGGTTTATGTTTGATAGAGCGTATCATATCACGGGGTTTGGATGCACCGGCGAAGTTTGCACGAACTCTCAATGTGAGAAAGGGCAATGCACGGTACCGAAGAGGCTAGCAATGATGGAAGGGTAAGAGTGCGTATAATCCATGGACTCAACATTAGTCATAAAGAAATCACATACTTATTGCAAAAATCTACAAGTCATAAAAAACCAAGCATTACGCGCATGCTCCTAGGGGGATAGATTGGTAGGAAAAGACCATCGCTCGTCCCCGACCGCCACTCATAAGGAAGACAATCAAATAACACCTCATGTTTCAAATTTGTTACACAATGTTTCCATACGTGCATGCTACAGGACTTGCAAACTTCAACACAAGTATTCCTCAAATTCACAACTACTCAACTAGCACAACTTTGATATCACTATCTCCATATCTCAAAACAATCATCAAGTATCAAACTTCTCTTAGTATTCAATGCACTTTATATGAAAGTTTTTATTATATCCCTCTTGGATGCCCATCATCTTAGGACTAGTTTCATAACCAAACCAAACTACCATGCTGTTTAGGACTCTCATAACAATATAAGTGAAGCATGAGAGTTCATCTATTTCTATAAAATAAAACCACCACCGTTCTCTAAAAGGATATAAGTGAAGCACTAGAGCAAATGACAAACTACTCCGAAAGATATAAGTGAAGCTCAATGAGTGATAGAATAATTATGCAACTATGTGAATACTCTCTAACATTTAATAATTTCAGATCTTGGTATTTTATTCAAACAGAAATCAAAACAAAAGAAAATAAAATGACGCTCCAAGCAAAACACATATCATGTGGCGAATAAAAATATAGCTCCAAGTAAAGTTACCGATGACCGAAGACGAAAGAGGGGATGCCTTCCGGGGCATCCCCAATCTTAGGATCTTGGTTGTCCTTGAATTTTACCTTGGGGTGCCTTGGGCATCCCCAAGCTTAGGCTCTTTCCACTCCTTATTCCATAGTCCATCGAATCTTTACCCAAAACTTGAAAACTTCACAACACAAAACTTAACAGAAAACTAATGAGCTCCGTTAGCGAAAGAAAAAAAAACCACTTCAAGGTACTGTAATAAACTCATTATTTATTCATATTGGTGTAATATATACTGTATTACAACTTCTCTATGGTTCATACCCTCCGATACTACTCATAGATTCATCAAAATAAGCAAACAACACATAGAAAACTGAATTTGTCAAAAACAGAACAGTCTGTAGTAATCTGGATCAAACGTATACTTCTGAAACTCATAAAATTCTCAAATAAGTTGATGGACGTGAGTAATTTATATATTAATCATATTAAAAAATAATTAACTAAATATCACTCTCCAAATAAAAATGGCAGCAATTCTCGTGAGCGCTAAAGTTTCTGTTTTTTACAGCATGATCAACAAGACTTTCCCCATGTCTTCCCAAAGGTTCCACTTGGCACAAAAACTAATTAAAATCCTAAAAACTAAATCATAACAGAGGCTAGATAAATTATTTATTAATAAACAGGAGCAAAAAGCAAGGAATAAAAATAAAATTGGGTTGCCTCTCAACAAGCGCTATCGTTTGATGCCCCTAGCTAGGCATGATGATTTCAATGATGCTCACATAAAGGATAAGAATTGAAACATAAAGAGAGAATTATGAAGAATATGACTAACACATTTGAGCCTAACCCACTTCCTATGCATAGGGATTTTGTGAGCAAACAACTTATGGGAACAAGAATCAACTTGCATAGGAAGGTAAAACAAGCATTACTTTAAAACTTTAAGCACATAGAGGGGAAACTTGATATTATTGTAATTCCTACAAGCATATGTTCCCCCCTCATAATAATTTTCAGTAGCATCATGAATGAATTCAACAATATAACCAGCACCTAAAGCATTCTTTTCATGATCTACAAGCATAGAAATTTTATTACTGTCCACATAAGCAAAATTCTTCTCATTCAAAATAGTGGGAGCAAACTCAACAAAATAATTATCATGTGAGGCATAATCCAATTGAAAACTAAAATCATGATGACAAGTTTCATGGATATCATTATTCTTTATAGCATACAAGTCAGCACAATAATCATCATAGATAGCAACTTTGTCCTCATAATCAATTGGAATCTCTTCTGAAATAGTGGATTCATCAAAGAATAAAGTCATGACCTCTCCAAAGCCACTTTCATCAATATAATCATCATAAATAGGAGGCAAATAAATTTGCTCATCAAAACTTGGGGGACAAAAAATATCATCTTCATCAAACATAGCTTCCCCAAGCTTGTGGCTTTGCATATCATTAGCATCATGGATATTCAAGGAATTCATACTAACAACATTGCAATCATGATCATCATTCAAATATTTAGTGCCAAACATTTTAATGCATTCTTCTTCTAACACTTTGGCACAATTTTCCTTTCCATCAAACTCAATTCCATTTTTTGTAGTTTTCTTTTATAAACTAAACTAGTGCTAAAACAAGAAACAAAAAGATTCGATTGCAAGATCTAAAGATATACCTTCAAGCGCTAACCCCCCGGCAACGGCGCCAGAAAAGAGCTTGATGTCTACTACACAACCTTCTTCTTGTTGACGTTGTTGGGCCTCCAAGTGCAGAGGTTTGTAGGACAGTAGAAAATTTCCCTCAAGTGGATGACCTAAGGTTTATCAATCCGTAGGAGGCGTAGGATGAAGATGGTCTCTCTCAAGCAACCCTAACCAAATATCAAAGAGTCTCTTGTTTCCCCAACACACCCAATACAATGGTAAATTGTATAGGTGCACTAGTTCGGCGAAGAGATGGTGATACAAGTGGTATATGGATAGTAGATATAGGTTTTTGTAATCTGAAAATATAAAAACAGCAAGGTAACTAATGATAAAAGTGAGCGTAAACGGTATTGCAATGTGTTGAAACAAGGCCTAGGGTTTATATTTTCACTATTGCAAGTTCTATCAACAATAATAACATAGGTGGATCACATAACTATCCCTCAACATGCAACAAAGAGTCACTCCAAAGTCACTAATAGCAGAGAACAAACGAAGAGATTATGGTAGGGTACAAAACCACCTCAAAGTTATTCTTTCCAATCAATCCGTTGGGCTATTCCTATAAGTGTCCAAACAGCCCTAGAGTTCATACTAGAATAACACCTTAAGACACAAATCAACCAAAACGCTAATGTCACCTAGATACTCCAATGTCACCTCAAGTATCCGTGGGTATGATTATACGATATGTGTCACACAATCTCAGATTCATCTATTCAACCAACACATAGAACCTCAAAGAGTGCCCCAAAGTTTCTACCGGAGAATCACGACAAAAACGTGTGCCAACCCCTATGCATAGGTTCATGGGCGGAACCCGCAAGTTGATCACCAAAACATACATCAAGTGAATCACGTGATATCCCATTGCCACCACAGATACGCACGGCAAGACATACATCGAGTGTTCTCAAATCTTTAAAGACTCAATCTGATAAGATAACTTCAAAGGGGAAACTCAATCTATTACAAGAAAGTAGAGGGGGAGAAGAAACATAAGATCCAACTATAATAGCAAAGCTCGCGATACATCAAGATCGTGCCAAATCAAGAACACGAGAGAGAGAGAGAGAGAGATCAAACACATAGCTACTGGTACATACCCTCAGCCCCGAGGGAGAACTACTCCCTCCTCGTCATGGAGAGCAACAGGATGATGAAGATGGCCACCAGAGAGGGATTGCCCCATCATGCAGGGTGCCGTAACGGGTCTAGATTGGTTTTCAGTGGCTACGGAGACTTCTGGCGGCGGAACTCCTGATCTATAGTGTCACAGGCGGAATAAATACATCAGGGGAGCCATGAGGGGCCCACGAGGGTGGAGGGCGCGCCCAGGGGGGTGGGTGCGCCCCCTGCCTCGTGGCTTCCTCGTTGATCCCCTGACGTGCACTCCAAGTCTCCTATATTGCTTTCTTTCCAAAAATAACTTTTCCAAAGGTTTCATTCCGTTTGGACTCCGTTTGATATTCCTTTTCTTTGAAACCCTAAAACAAAGAAAAAACAAAAACTGGCACTGGGCTCTAGGTTAATAGGTTAGTCCCAAAAATCATATAAAATAGCATATAAAACATCCAAGGTTGATAATATAATAGTATGGAACAATAAAAAATTATAGATACATTGGAGACGTATTAGTCTGTGACAAGTAGACCGAAATGATTCTGCATCTACTACTATTACTCCACACATCGACCGCTATCCAGCATGCATCTATAGTATTAAGTTCATAATAACAGAGTAATGCATTAGGCAATATGACATGATGTAGAGGGATAAACTCAAGAAATATGATATAAACCCCATCTTTTTATCCTCGATGGCAATAATACAATACGTGCCTTGCTGCCCCTGCTGTCACTGGGAAAGGACACCGCAAGATTGAACCCATAGCTAAGCAATTCTCCCATTGCAAGAAAGATCAATCTAGTAGGCCAAACCAAACTGATAATTCGAAGAGACTTGCAAAGATAACCAATCATACATAAAAGATTTTAGAGAAGAATCAAATATTGTTCATAGATAAACTTGATCATAAACCCACAATTCATCGGATCTCGACAAACACACCGCAAAAAGAGTTACATCGAATAGATCTCCAAGAAGATCGAGGAGAACATTGTATTGAGATCCAAAGAGAGAGAAGAAGCCATCTAGCTAATAACTATGGATCCAAAGGTCTGTGGTAAACTACTCACACATCATTGGAGAGGCTATGGTGTTGATGTAGAAGCCCTCCGTGATCAATTCCCCCTCCAGCGGAGCTCCGAAAAAGGCCCCAAGATGGGATCTCTTGGGTACAGAAGGTTGCAGCAGTGGAAATAGGGTTTCGTGGTGCTCCTGGATGTTTTCGGGGTATATGGATATATATAGGAGGAACAATTAGGTCGGTGGAGCTGCGAGGGGCCCACGAGGGTGGGTGGTGCGCCCAGGGGGCAGGCGCGCCTCCCTGCCTCATGGCCACCTCGTTTCTTTCTTGACGTCTACTCCAAGTCCCATGGATCACGTTTGTTCCAAAAATAACTATCCTGAAGGTTTCATTCCGTTTGGATTCCATTTGATATTCCTTTTCTGCGAAACACTGAAATAGGCAAAAAAAACAACAATTTGCCCTAGGCCTTGGGTTAGTAGGTTAGTCCCAAAAATAATATAAAAGTGTATAATAAAGCCCATTAAACATCCAAAATAGATAATATAATAGCATGGAACAATCAAAAATTATAGATACATTGGAGACGTATCACCCTTGCGCTCGATCTGCCTAATTCCCAAAGTGGGTTCACCGGTTCGAACAAGGAAAGTGATCTCTATATTGGAGGAATTTGAGGAGCGGCTGATGAAGGAGCTCGAGGTACCAGGGACAAGATTGAGGGGATCGACGCGATCTATGCTTGTTTGGACATACTGGACAAGCGGGTGGAGGAGCAAATAGGGTGCATCAATGCGGTGCAAGCAAAGGTAAACCTCACCATGAACTCTATGGCGGATGTGAGGCAAGACCAAGTGGCAGCAAAAATAGTAGCCAAGTCCACCATAGTTCCAGTATCACCAGGGGCAACTGGACAAGAGGGAATTATTTAGTCGCCACCACCTCGTCCCCCTCCTCTTCCCTTATAGATTCCTTGGCCGGCCACTGATACGTCTCCAACGTATCTATAATTTTTTATTGTTCCATGCTATTATATTATCTGTTTTGGATGTTTAATGGGCTTTAATATACCTTTTTATATTATTTTTGGGACTAACCTACTAACCAAAGGCCCAGTGAAAATTGATGTTTTTTTTCCTATTTCAGTGTTTCGCAGAAAAGGAATATCAAACGGAATGAAACCTTCAGGAGAGTTATTTTTGGAACAAACGTGATCTAGGAGACTTGGAGTGGAAAAATCAAAAATTATAGATACGTTGGATACGTATCAAGCATCCCCAAGCTTAATTCCTGCTCGTCCTCGAGTAGGTAAATGATAAAAGTAGAATTTTTGATGTGGAATGCTACTTGGCATAATTTCAATGTAATTCCTCTTAACTGTGGTATGAATATTCAGATCCAAAAGATTCAAGACAAAAGTTCAATATTGACATAGAAATAATAATACTTCAAGCATACTAACTAAGGAATTATGTCTCTTCAAAATAACATGGCCAAAGAAAGTTATCCCTACAAAATCATATAGTCTGGCTATGCTCTATCTTCACCACAAAAAGTACTTAAATCATGCACAACCCCGATGACAAGCCAAGCAATTGTTTCATACTTTTGGTGTTCTCAAACTTTTTCAATCTTCACGCAATACATGAGCGTGAGCCATGGACATAGCACTTTAGGTGGAATGGAATGGTGGTTGTGGAGGAGACAAAAAAGAAGATAGTCTCATGTCAACTAGGCGTACCAATGGGCTATGGAGATGCCCATCAATAGATATCAATGTGACTGAGTAGGGATTGCCATGCAACGGATGCACTAGAGCTATAAGTATATGAAAGCTCAACAAAAGGAACTAAGTGGGTGTGCATCCAACTCGCTTGCTCACGAAGACCTAGGGCATTTTGAGGAAGCCCATCATTGGAATATACAAGCCAAGTTCTATAATGAAAAATTCACACTAGTATATGAAAGTGATAACATAGGAGACTCTCTATTATGAAGATCATGGTGCTACTTTGAAGCACAAGTATGGTAAAAGGATAGTAGCATTGTCCCTTCTCTCTTTTTTTCTCTCTCTCTCTGAGGGAGTCCTGGATTAGGGGTGTTCGGGTAGCCGGACTATACCTTCAGCCGGACTCCAGGACTATGAAGATACAAGATTGAAGACTTCGTCCCGTGTCTGGATGGGACTTTCCTTGGCGTGGAAGGCAAGCTTGGCGATGCGGATATTCAAGATCTCCTACCATTGTAACCGACTTTGTGTAACCCTAACCCTCTCCAGTGTCTATATAAACCGAAGGGTTTTAGTCTGTAGGACAACTTCATCATACAACAATCATACCATAGGCTAGCTTCTAGGGTTTAGCCTCCTTGATCTCGTGGTAGATCTACTCTTGTACTACCCATATCATCAATATTAATCAATCAGGACGTAGGGTTTTACCTCCATCGAGAGGGCCCGAACCTGGGTAAAACATCGTGTTCCTTACCTCCTGTTACCATCCGGCCTAGACGCACAGTTCGGGACCCCCTACCCGAGATCCGCCGGTTTTGACACCGACATTGGTGCTTTCATTGAGAGTTCCTCTGTATCGTCGCTTTTAGGCCCGATGGCTCCTTCGATCATCAACAACGATGCAGTCCAGGGTGAGACTTTTCTCCCCGGACAGATCTTCGTCTTCGGCGGCTTCGCACTGCGGGCCAATTCGCTTGGCCACCTTGAGCAGATCGAAAGCTACGCCCCTGGCCATCAGGTCAGGTTTGTAAGCCTAAACTACATGGCCGACATCCGCGGGGACTTGATCTTCGACGGATTGGAGCCACAGCCAAGCGCGCCGCACTGTCTCGATGGGCATGATATAGCTCTGCCACCGAACAGCGCCTTGGAGGCCGCACACGCATCGGTTCCGACCATTGATTTGGAGCCTACTGCGCCGATCGAGGATCAGCGGTTGGACGCTGCCTCAGGGGCTGCGATTTCAGAGGCGATCGAGCCGAACTCTAGCCCCGCACTCCGCATGGCCCGTGACTCCGAGGAGCCGGATTCCTCTCCGAACTCCGAGCCCCCGCGCCCTTGCCGATCGAATCCGATTGGGCACCGATAATGGAGTTCACTGCCGCGGACATCTTTCAGCACTCGCCCTTCGGTGACATCCTGAATTCTCTAAAGTATCTCTCTTTATCAGGAGAGCCCTGGCCGGATTACGGTCAGCAAGGTTGGGATACGGACGATGAGGAAATTCAAAACCCAACCACCACCCACTTCGTAGCCACTGTCGACGACTTAACCGACATGCTTGACTTCGACTCCGAAGACATCGACGGCATGGACGACGATGCAGGAGACGAACAAGAACCAGCACCTGTAGGGCGCTGGAAGGCCACCTCGTCATATGACATATATATGGTGGACACTCCAAAGGATGGAGATGGCGATGGAACAGCAGAGGACGATACCTCTAAGAAACAGCCCAAGCGCCGGCGTCAGCGGCGCCGCTCTAAATCTCGCCAAAGCAAAAATGGTGATTCTGGCACGGGAGATAATACTACTCCGGATAGCGCCAAAGAACACCCCCTCCAGCAAGATTCAGCACAAGAGGATAGAGAAGCCAGCCCTCACGAGAGGGCGGTGGACCAAGAGGTTGAGGACGATAATTATACGCCTCCCTCCGAAGACGAGGCAAGCCTCGATGACGACGAGTTCGTCGTGCCAGAGGATCTC
This sequence comes from Triticum monococcum, assembly GCA_034509565.1. Lineage (NCBI taxonomy): Eukaryota > Viridiplantae > Streptophyta > Magnoliopsida > Poales > Poaceae > Triticum > Triticum monococcum. The sequence goes on from CM067843.1 coordinate 82,837,084, forward strand.
GCGGAACAAGAGCGTTTTAAACGCAGGCTTATGGCCACGGCAAGCAGCCTCAAGAAAAAGCAGCAATAGCTTAGAGCTGATCAGGATTTGCTAGCTGACCGATGGACTGAAGTCCTTGCGGCCGAAGAGTATGAACTCGAACGCCCCTCCAAGAGTTACCCAAAGCGCAGGCTGCTACCCCGAATAGAGGAGGAAGCACCTACATCACTAGCGCATGACATGGCCGACCGGCCACCTCGTGGCCGCGACAGAGAGGCCTCTTCGCCCTCCACTCAAGCCATGCCCCGACGCCGCGTCAAGCATACTAAGGCACGGGAAAATGCGCCTGACCTGCGCGACATACTGGAGGACAAGGCAAGGAAAACAAGATCGATCTACAGATCACGCAGGCGCCCCATGGCACGTGACGGTGATCGTCACTCCGGATGCAATAAATCCGGCCGGGCCGAACTCAACAGACAAAGCTCCTTCGAGCTGTGTCGTGATATAGCCCAATACAGAGGCGCCGCACACCCACTATGCTTCACATATGAAGTAATGGATCATAAAATCCCTGAGGGCTTCAAACCCGTAAACATCGAATCGTACGAGGGCACAACAGATCCTGCGGTATGGATCGAGGATTATCTCCTTCATATCCACATGGCCCGCGGTGATGATCTACACGCCATCAAATACCTCCCACTCAAACTTAAGGGACCGCCCCGGCATTGGCTTAACAGCTTGCCAGCAGACTCAACCGGTTCTTGGGAGGACCTGGAAGCCGCATTCCTTGATAACTTCCAGGGCACTTATGTGCGACCACCGGACGCCGATGACCTAAGCCACATAATTTAGCAGCCAGAGGAATCGGCCAGGAAATTCTGGACACGGATCCTAACAAAGAAAAACCAGATAGTCGACTGTCCGGATGCAGAGGCCTTAGCGGCCTTCAAGCATAATATCCGTGATGAGTGGCTTGCCCGGCACCTGGGACAGGAAAAGCCGAAATCTATGGCAGCCCTCACGACAATCATGACCCGCTTTTGCGTGGGAGAAGACACCTGGCTAGCTCGCAGCAACAATTTAACCAAGAACCTTGGTAATTCGAATACCAAGGACAAAAGCGACAGGTCGTGTCGGAACAAACAAAAGCGCCGCGTTAACAACAACCGCAACGAGGATACGACAGTTAATGCCGGATTCCGAGGCTGCAAATATGGTCAACGGAAAAAGCCATTCAAAAGAAATACTCAGGGCCCGTCCAGTTTGGACCGAATACTCGACCGCTTGTGCCAGATACATGGCACCCCCGAAAAGCCAACCAATCACACCAATAGGGATTGATGGGTGTTCAAGCAGGCAAGAAAGTTAAGAGCCGAAAACAAAGACAAGGGGCTGCATAGCGACAACGAGGAGGAGCCCAGGCCGCCGAACAATAGTGGACAGAAGGGATTTCCCCCGCAAGTGCGGACGGTGAACATGATATACGCAACCCACATCCCCAAGAGGGAGCAAAAGCGTGCGTTACGGGACGTATAAGCGATGGAGCCAGTCGCCCCAAAGTTCAAACCATGGTCCTCCTGCCCGATCACCTTTGATCGAAGGGACCACCCCACTAGCATCCATCACGGCAGCTTCGCCGCATTGGTTCTAGACCCAATCATTGACGGATTTCATCTCACAAGAGTCCTCATGGACGGTGGCAGCATCCTGAACCTGCTTTACCAGGATACAGTGCGAAAAATGGGCATAGATCCCCCGAGGATCAAGCCCACCAAAACGACCTTTAAAGGCGTCATACCAAGTGTAGAAGCCAACTGTACAGGCTCAGTCACACTGGAAGTGGTCTTCGGATCTCCGGATAACTTCCGAAGCGAGGAGTTATTCTTCGACATAGTCCCGTTCCGTAGTGGCTATCACGCACTGCTCGGGCGAATTGCATTCGCAAAATTCAACGTGGTACCGCACTATGCATACCTCAAGCTCAAGATGCCAGGCCCTAGAGGAGTAATCACGGTCAATGGGAACACTGAACGCTCCCTCCAAACGGAGGAGCACACGGCAGCGCTCGCAGCAGAAATACAAAGCAGCCTCTCTAGGTAGTTCTCCAGTTCGGCCTTCAAGAAGCCGGACACTGTCAAGCGGGCCCGGAGTACCCTACAACAAGACCACCTGGCACGTTCTGAGCTAGCGTAGCAATGCGGCCCCAACCCTAGCCCTCGCGATATAGTGAAACCAGTGCTTCATGTACATAACTACGCTCTTGAAATACCATGGGCACAGGGGAAGGGGCACTATCATGACACGCCCGAAATACGGCTTAAACCGCACCAGGGGCTGCCGGATTCCTTTTTTTTCTCTTACTCTCAGGACTCCATACTTCGGATGACCCATTCGGCAATTCAACTGCCGCACAAACGATGCAAGATCCAGGAAAGCAGACAAGCCATGCCACATTATGGAACTCCCAGGTGGTCTCTATTGCGAGCAGTATACCTGTTTTTTAATACAATTCCGCGGCCTTCCCCTGGCCAGGACATGTTAAATAGTCCAATTTCTTTTGCTTATCGCACTATTTGTATCATTCCGCTTTCATAGCAGCCTTTCTATAACCAATGCATAGCTTTTTGTCTATTTTTTTGCATTATCCTCTTTTTATATATATGTTTATTAATAACATGTTGCATCCGTAGACTGTGGTACGGCAAAAATACGCCAGGGGCTTCAGTACCCATCAATATGGCGTGAGAAGTCCGTACACTTTCACAAGTGCGGCACCCCGAACTTATAGCACTATATGCATCGGCTCCGAATCATGATTTGGGTCAATAGTTGGGTTTGCCCGGCTCCTATGCTTTGGTGCCTTACGTTCCGCTATATCGGCTAAGGTAGCACTAGGAGAACTACTGCGATTGTGCCCCAGTTAAGCTGGGCTGAGCACCTCAGTAGAGAAAGCTAAAACTGACTGTCATGATGAGGCGAGAGACCGGTCGCTGTTCGAGAGGTTTTTCGAGTCCTTAAAGACTTATGCCGCTTCGAGCGAGGAACCGGCTTTGTCCGGCCAAGGCGTGGATAGCACCCCGAACTCGGTCTTCCGAATACTAGGGGCTTCGCCGAAATTTAAAATTATAGAGTTCTATAGCTAAGTGAGAGTGTTCAACCATTATAGTCTGATTGCCTTGTTCGTTGTGTTGAGCGCCTCCCTCGACGGACCCAACCATGGGAAAAAGAGCGCTCAGGTTTATCCCGAACACCCCAGCACTAGTGGCATGGGGGCAGAAGCCGACGACTAGTCATCTCTCATTTTTTTGATAAACGGCCGCACAAAAAGTAATATTTTAAATTCAACAAGCGTTGCTTAGCGCATATGAACAAGTTTTCAGCGCACCGGATAACATGAGCGAGTTCATTCAAAAATTACATCCTTGGTACATTCATCCGCCATAAGGCGGGCACCAGCCAGAACATCCTTGTAATAGTTCTCAGGCTTGCGATGCTCCTTCCCCGGCGGCGGCCTGTCCCTCAGAAGCTTCTCACCGTCCAGCTTACCCCAGTGCACCTTTGCACGGGCAAGGGCCCTACAGGCCCCTTCGATGCAGACGGAGTGCTTGATGACCTCGAGCCTTGGACAAGCCTCCACAAGCCGCCGCACCAGTCCGAAGTAGCTCCCAGGCAGGGCCTCTCCAGGACACAGCCGAACTATGAAGCCCTTTAGGGCTTGTTCGGCCGCCTTGTGGAGCTCGACCAGCTGCTTCAGCTAGTCGCTCAAGGGCACAGGGTGTCCGGCCTCAGCATACTGTGACCAGAACACCTTCTCCGTCGAGCTGCCTTCCTCGGCTCGGTAGAATGCGGCGGCATCGGATACGCTGCGGGGAACATCTGCGAATGCCCCTGGAGAGCTCCGGATTCGGGTAAGTAACAAGTAGTTTACTTTTATATGTCTGCTTTGCATAGAGAATGCCTTACCCGCCGCTATCTTTTTCACCGCATCCAATTCCTGGAGGGCCTTCTGGGCTTCAGCCTTGGCAGATTCGGCAGTTTTAAGGGCCGCAGCAAGCTCGGACACTCGCGTCTTCGAGTTGAGCTCCAAACTCTCATGTTTTTTCAAGAGAGCCTGAAGCTCTTGCTGCACCCCGCCGACCTGCGCCTCAAATTTCTCCCGCTCGGTGCGCTCCGTGGCCGCTTTCTTCTCGGCCTCGGACAGCGCCTGCTTGAGGGTCGCCACCTCAGTTGTGGCCCCTACAATAAGCAGTGCACTCCTGTCATTTTTTTCAATTGCGTCTTCTTATAGGCATTTTTCTATAAGGTATCTCTTACCTTCTTTCTCCTCGAGCTACCGTTTGGCAAGGCCGAGCTCTAGCTCGGTCTGCTCGAGGCCCTGCTTTAGGGCACCCACCTCCGCAGTCAGTGCGGCGGTGGCCAGCAGCGAAGCCTGCATACGTATATTGACTCCTTTTTAGTTAGACTCCTGCGATATTTAATAGATCCTCTATTCGGCTTTTCTTTCCGAATGCCAAACAAAGCATCAGGGGCTATTGTCTATGCGGTAATATTTTTACATATTTTTTACTTACCTCGAAGCCTGTTAGAAGGCTAGCACAAGCTTCAGTCAGTCCGCTTTTGGCGAACCGAACCTTCTGTACCACCGTACTCATGATGGTACGGTGCTCCTCGTCGATGGAGGCGCCCTTAAGCACCTCCAGCAGATTGTCCGGCGTCTCCGGTTGGATGGAGGACGCCGGCTCAATAGGCTTGCTCCTCTTGGCAGGAGTTCGCCTGCTGCGGTCCGGAACCGTTGATGATTCCGGCGCGGTGTCCGGCTTAAAGCCGGACTTGGAGCCCTATGGGGTCTTGTCCCCTTTACTCCTGGAGTCCGGGAGGTCGCCTCGCGGTTCCTCCTGGACCACCTCCTCTTTCCCCGGAGCTTGTCGCGACGCCACTTTGGCGTCATCCGCAGCACAGGGGGAGGCAGCGGGCGGAACTGAATTCACGTCCGAGGAATCCAGGGAGCCTCTCGACGACTCGTCGAGCCCATCCTTGGGCGGGCTGCATGATTATATTCGACGTTAGGGAAAGCTGCGCAACTAAAGGAATATCATGAGTTACTCTGGTATCCGAACACTTACGATTTCGCCGGACGCTTGGCCCTGTCCGGCCACTCCTCTTCGTCCTCGTCGGCATCGGGGGCGTAGTCCGGCGGAGGGGTTTTCCTCTTCTTGGACCCTTCGGCCTCCCCTACTGGGGCGGCCTCCTCTTCTTTCCTCCCCCCACTGGAGGGGGAGAGGTCTCTTCTTCCTCCTCCTTGTCTTCACGGGAGGAGTGCGTCTCGGACTCATCGGACGACGAGTCCGACACCACCATATGCCGGGAACTCTTTCAAGTCCCCGTGGCCTTCTTCTTCTTGGCCTTCTTCTCCGGCACCACATAAGGTGCCGGAACCAGCAGCTTCACTAGGAGAGCAGGGGCTGTGTCTTCGGGCAAGGGAGCCGGACAGTTAATCAGTCCGGACTTCGCCTGCCAATCCTGTCAAAGGTGAGGGAGTTTAGATCCCACATAGAGTCAAACTATGAAGAAACTTAACATCCTGTAAAAGATGAAAATATTTTACCTCGCCAGCAGGACGCTGCGAGCTGAATCCGCGGTCTTCGGAGGTGGATGTGGGAGCCTCGGCGCCTTTGGTTAGCCCCCTCCAGACATCTTCGTACGTCATGTCGAAGAGCCTGCTCAGAGTTCGGTGCTGCGCCGGGTTGAACTCCCACAGATTGAAGTCCCATTCTTGACACGGAAGGATCTGGCGGACGAGCATGACCTAGACTACATTGACAAGCTTGATCTGCTTGTTCACCAGGGACTGGATGCATTTTTGAAGTCCGGTCACCTCTTCTTCGTCGCCCCACGACAAGCCCGTCTGCTTCCAGGACGTGAGCCACATAGGGGGTCCGGATCGGAATTCAGGGGCTGCGATCCACTTTGGATCGCGTGGCTCAGTGATGTAGAACCACCCTGACTGCCACCCCTTCAAGGTCTCCACAAAGGAGCCCTCGAGCCATAGGACATTGGCTATTTTGCCCGCCATGGCACCTCCGCACTCCGCCTGGTTGCCGCGCACCACCTTTGGCTTGACGTTGAAGGTCTTGAGCCAGAGGCCGAAATGGGGGCGGATGCAAAGGAAAGCCTCGCACACGACGATAAACGCCGAGATATTGAGGATGAAGTTCGGGGCCAGATCGTGGAAATCTAGGCCATAGTAGAACATGAGCCCGCGGACATATGGGTGGAGAGGAAAACCCAGTCCGTGGAGGAAGTGGGGGAGAAATACTACCCTCTCATGGGGCCTTGGGGTGGGGAGAAGCTGCCCCTCCTTAGGAAGCCAATGCGCGATGTCTTTGGATAGGTATCCAGCCTTCCTTAGCTTTTTGACATGGCCCTCCGTGACGGAGGAGACCATCCACTTGCCTCCCGCTCCGAACATTGTTGGAGAAGGTTGAGGTAGGAAGTGCGGGCTTGGGCGCTGGAGCTCGGGTGCGCAGAAGATGGATAGGCAAAGGAGGAAGAAGGCGTAGGTAAAAAGGTGGATCCTTATCCCCTTATATGGGCGGATGCGACTGTGCGTCCCCACCAGCCTAGTAAAACTCGCTTGCCTCCCAAGCGCCGTGATAAATGGCGCAGTTGGGTTACCCACGTCCGTATTGATGAGAATCCCATAAATAGGGGACACGATCTCTGCTTTGACAACACGTGCCAAGGAAACCGCCTCGCAGAACATGCTGAGGTGGAAAAGTGAAAACGATTCGAATAAAGGCTTGGCTGTAGTGTGATGTTACGCTGCGGAATACATCGGCAGATTAGATTTGTGTTTGTATTATTCTCTTTGTGGCAATACGTGGAAACTTATTTTGCAGAGCCGGACACTACTCTTGGTGTTTACAAACTTTTATGAAGAATTTAGAGGAGGAACCCACCTTGCAATGCCGAAGACAATCTACGCGCCGGACTAGTCGTCATTGAAGCCTGGTTCAGGGGCTACTGAGGGAGTCCTAGATTAGGGGGTGTTCGGGTAGCCAGACTATACCTTCAGCCGGACTCCAGGACTATGAAGATACGAGATTGAAGACTTCGTCCCGTGTCCGGCTGGGACTTTCCTTGGCGCGGAAGGCAAGCTTGGCGATGCGGATATTCAAGATCTCCTACCATTGTAACCGACTTTGTGTAACCCTAACCCTCTCCAGTGTCTATATAAACCGGAGGGTTTTAGTCCGTAGGACAACTTCATCATACAACAATCATACCATAAGCTAGCTTCTAGGGTTTAGCCACCTTGATCTCGTGGTAGATCTACTCTTGTACTACCATATCATCAATATTAATCAAGCAGGACGTAGGGCTTTACCTCCATCGAGAGGGCCCGAACCTAGGTAAAACATCGTGTTCCTTGCCTCCTGTTACCATCCGGCCTAGACGCACAGTTCGGGACCCCCTACCCGAGATCCGCCGGTTTTGACACCGACACTCTCCCATATATAATTTGGGCTTTTTTATGGCCTCTTTTTTATTATTTTTTTTATTTTTCGTCCAGAGTCTCATCCCGACTTGTGGGGGAACCATAGTCTCCATCTTCCTTTCCTCACTTGGGACAATGCTCTAAAAATGATGATCATCACACTTTTATTTACTTACAGCTCAAAAATTACAACTCAATACTTAGAACAAAATATGACTCTATGTGAATGCCTCCGGCGGTGTATCAGGATATGCAATGAATCAAGAGTGACATGTATGAAAGAATTATGAACGGTGGCTTTGCCACAAGTACAATGTCAACTACATGATCATGCAAAGCAATATGACAATGATGGAGCGTGTCATAGTAAACGGAACGGCGGAAAGTTGCATGGAAATTTTAACTTGGAATGCCTATGGAAATGCCATGATAGGTAGGTATGGTGGTTGTTTTGAGGAAGGTATATGGTGGGTGTATGATACCGGCGAAACGTGCGCGATATTAGAGAGGCTAGCAATGGTGGAAGGAAGAAAAGTGCGTATGATCCATGGACTCAACCTTAGTCATGAAGAACTCATATACTTATTGAAAAAATCTACAAGTTATCAAAGCAAAGTATTACGCGCATGCTCCTAGGGGGATAGATTGGTAGGAAAAGACCATCACTCGTCCCCGACCGCCACTCATAAGGAAGACAATAAATAAATAAATAAATCATGCTCCCACTTCATCACATAATGGTTCACCATACGTGCATGCTACGGGAATCACAAACTTTAACACAAGTATTTCTCAAATTCACAACTACTCGACTAGCATGACTCTAATATTACCATCTCCATATCTCAAAAAAATTATCAAGTATCAAACTTCTCATAGTATTCAACACACTCATAAGAAAAAAATTATTAATCTTGAATGCATAACATAATTAAAGCAAATTACCATGCTGTTTTGTAGGACTCTCAAAATAATATAAGTGAAGCATGATAGAACAATATTTTCTATAGAACAAATCCACCGACGTGCTCTAAAATGTATAAGTGAAGCACTAGAGCAAAAACTATATAACTCAAAAGATATAAGTGAAGCACATAGAGTATTCTAACAATTTCCGAATCATGTGTGTGTCTCTCAAAAGGTGTGTACAGCAAGGATGATTGTGGAAAACTAACAAATAAAGACTCAAATAATACAAGACGCTCCAAGCAAAACACATATCATGTGGTAAATAAAAATATAGCTCCAAGTAAAGTTACCGATGGAAGTAGACGAAAGAGGGGATGCCTTCCGGGGCATCCCCAAGCTTTGGCTTTTAGGTGTCCTTAGATTATCTTGGGGTGCCATGGGAATCCCCAATCTTAGTGTCTTGCCACTCCTTGTTCCATAATCCATCAAATCTTTACACAAAACATGAAAACTTCACAACACAAAACTTAAAGTAGAAAATCTCGTGAGCTCCGTTAGCGAAAGAAACAAAACACCACTTCAAGGACCTGTAATGAAAACATTCTTTATTTATATTCGGGTTAAACCTACTGTATTCCAACTTCTCTGTGGTTTATAAACTATTTTACTAGCCATAGATTCATTAAAATAAGCAAACAATACACGAAAAACAGAATCTGTCAAAAACAAAACAGTTTGTAGTAATCTGTAGCTAACGCAAAATCTGGAACCCTAAAAATTCTAAAATAACTTTCTGGACATGAGGAATTTATCTATTAATCATCTAAAAAAATAATTAACTAAATAGCACTTTCCAAATAAAAATGGCAGCAATTCTCGTGAGCGCTAAAGTTTCTATATTTTTACAGCAAGATTAAAAAGACTTTCCACAAGTCTTCCCAACGGTTCTACTTGGCACAAACACTAATTAAACACAATAAACACAACCAAAACAGAGGCTAGATAAATTATTTATTACTAAACAGGAGCAAAAAGCAAGGAATAAAAATAAAATTGGGCTGGCTCCCAACAAGCGCTATCGTTTAACGCCCCTAGCTAGGCATAAAAGCAAGGATAGATCTAGGTATCTTAGTTGGTAATTCTTTAATGAGAGATCTATCACCTTTAGGAGTTTCTTTCCTTTTATAAATAATCAAACTTCTAGGCACAAGATTGAAAAAATCATTAGTAACAAATGGTTCCTTAATGATAGCAAAAAGATTAGGATGCATACTTATAGATTTGAGATCCGTAGTTCCTTTGCTAGAGGATTCACCCTTATTTTTAGGAACATACATAAGCTTGGAAATTTTAGTTGGAGGACTTGGAGTATTCTTTACGGAAGAAAAAGTGGTTCGCAAGTTGGTAATGATACCCTCAAGTTTATTGATTCTAGTGGAATCATGATTTATTCTTTCATCAACTATAGGTTCCTTCTCTTTAATATTTTTCAAAGTTACTCCTGCTTTAGATCCATATTGGGTAATTTGGTTGTGGATCTTTTTATCGAAATTTTCAATTAACTCAACAGTAGCAACTTTATTTTCAATAATTTCAAGTTTTTGCATTACATGCTCCAAAGTTAACATAGTTCCATTAACCAAAAGAGGGGGTGAGCCAAACAAATCTATCATAGCATTATAGGAATCGAAAGTGTGGCTACCCAAGAAATTCCCTCCGGCAATGGTATCAAGGACATATCTGTGCCAAGGAATAGCACCTACATAAAAATTGCGGAGAATAATAGAAGTATATTGCTTCCTGGTAGATCTATTTTGAGCATTGCAAATTCTATACCAAGCGTCTTTTAGGTTTTCTCCTTCCCTTTGCTTAAAATTAAGAACTTCATTTTCAGGAGACAACGGAGAAGATAGGGGACTAGCCATAATGACAAGCAAGCAATCCAACACACAAGCAAACAAGAGACGGGCAAAAAGAGGCAAATAGAGAAAGAGAGGGAGGATGGAGAGAGAAGGCGAATAAAACGGCAAGGGTGAAGTGGGGGAGAGGAAAACGAGAGGCAAATGGCAAATAATGTAATGTGTGAGATAAGGGTTTGTGATGGGTACTTGGTATGTCTTGACTTGCAATGGCGCCACAAGTGACTCGTTGTCGGGAGTCAAATCTTGACTTGTCTTGCGCGAACCTCCCCGGCAACGGCGGCAGAAATCCTTCTTGCTACCTCATGAGCACTGCGTTGGTTTTCCCTTGAAGAGGAAAGGGTGATGCAACAAAGTAGCGTAAGTATTTCCCTCAGTTTTTGAGAACCAAGGTATCAATCCAGTAGGAGGCCGCGCACAAGTCCCTCACACCTACACAAACAAATAAATCCTCGCGACCAACGCGATAAGGGGTTGTCAATCCCTACACGGTCACTCACGAGAGTGAGATCTGATAGATATGATAAGATAATATTTTTGGTGTTTTTATGATAAAGATGCAAAGTAAAATAAATGGCAAAGGAAATAACTAAGTATTTGAAGATTAATATGATGAAAGATAGACCCGGGGGCCATAGGTTTCACTAGTGGCTTCTCTCAAGAGCATAAGTATTTACGGTGGGTGAACAAATTACTGTTGAGCAATTGACAGAATTGAGCATAGTTATGAGAATATCTAGGCATGATCATGTATATAGGCATCACGTCCGAAACAAGTAGACCGACTCCTGCCTGCATCTACTACTATTACTCCACACATCGACCACTATCCAGCATGCATCTAGAGTATTAAGTTCAAGAGAACAGAGTAACGCTTTAAGCAAGATGACATGATGTAGAGGGATAAACTCATGCAATATGATATAAAACCCATCTTGTTATCCTCGATGGCAACAATACAAATAGGGATTCAAAGAAGATTCAAATATTGTTCATAGATAAACTTGATCATAAACCCACAATTCATCGGTCTCAACAAACACAAAGCAAAAGAAGATTACATCGAATAGATCTCCACAAGAGAGGGGGAGAACTTTGTATTGAGATCCAAAAAGAGAGAAGAAGCCATCTAGCTAATAACTATGGACCCGTAGGTCTGAAGTAAACTACTCACACTTCATTGGAGAGGCTATGGTGTTGATGTAGAAGCCCTCCGTGATCGATGCCCCCTCCGGCGGAGCTCCGGAAAAGGCCCCAAGATGGGATCTCGTGGATACAGAAAGTTACGGTTGTGGAATTAGGGTTTTGGCTCCGTATCTGGTAGTTTGGGGATACGTAGGTATATATAGGAGGAAGGAGTACGTCGGTGGAGCAACAGGGGGCCCATGAGGGTGGAGGGCGCGCCCCCCTACCTCGTGCCTTCCTCGTTGATTGCTTGACGTAGGGTCCAAGTCCTCTGGATCATGTTCGTTCCGAAAATCACGTTCCCGAAGGTTTCATTCTGTTTGGACTCTGTTTGATATTCTTTTTCTGCGAAACCCTAAAATAGGCAAAAACAACAATTCTGGGCTGGGCCTCCGGTTAATAGGTTAGTCGAAAAATAATATAAAATGTATAATAAAGCCCAATAATGTCGAAAACAGAATATAATATAGCATGGAACAATAAAAAATTATAGATACGTTGGAGATGTAGCACAAATATAAATAAATAAAGAATAAGCTCATGAGATTTTCTATTGAGTTTTGTGTTGTGAAGTTTTCAAGTTTTGTGTAAAGATTTGATGGATCTTGGAATAAGGAGTGGCAAGAGCCTAAGCTTGGGGATGCCCAAGGCTCCCCAAGGTAAAATTCAAGGACAACCAAAAGCCTAAGCTTGGGTATGCCCCGGAAGGCATCCCCTCTTTCGTCGTCGTCTATCGGTAACTTTACTTGAGGCTATATTTTTATTCACCACATGATATGTGTTTTGATTGGAGCGTCTTGTATGATTCGAGTCTTTGCTTTTTAGTTTACCATAATCATCCTTGTTGAACACACCTTTTGGAGAGACACACATGAATCAGAATTTATTAGAATACTCTATGTGCTTCACTTATATCTTTTTGAGCTAGATAATTTTGCTCTAGTGCTTCGTTTATATCTTTTTAGAGCACAGTGGTGGTTTTACAACAACAACAACAACAACAACAACAACAACAAAGCCTTTAGTCCCAAACAAGTTGGGGTGGGCTAGAGGTGAAACCCATAAGATCTCGCAACCAACTCTTGGCTCTGGCACATGGATAGCAAGCTTCCACGCACCCTTGTCCATAGCTAGCTCTTTGGTGATACTCCAATCCTTCAGGTCTCTCTTAACGGACTCCTCCCATATCAAATTCGGTCTACCCCGCCCTCTCTAGACATTCTCCGCATGCTTTAGCCATCCACTATGCACCGGAGCTTCTGGAGGCCTGCGCTGAATATGCCCAAACCATCTCAGATGATGTTGGACAAGCTTCTCTCCAATTGGTGCTACCCCAACTCTATCTCATATGTCATCATTCCGGACTCGATCCTTCCTCGTGTGGCCACACATCCATCTCAACATACGCATCTCCGCCACACCTAACTGTTGAACATGTCGCCTTTTAGTCGGCCAACACTCAGCGCCATACAACATTGCAGGTCGAACCGTCGTCCTGTAGAACTTGCCTTTTAGCTTTTGTGGCACTCTCTTGTCACAGAAAATGCCAGAAGCTTGGTGCCACTTCATCCATCCGTCTTTGATTCGATGGTTCACATCTTCATCAATACCCCCATCCTCCTGCAGCATTGACCCCAAATACCGAAAGGTGTCCTTCTGAGGTACCACCTGGCCATCAAGGCTAACCTCCTCCTCACACCTAGTAGTACTGAAACCGCACATCATGTACTCGGTCTTAGTTCTACTAAGCCTAAACCCTTTCGATTCCAAGGTTTGTCTCCATAACTCTAACTTCCTATTTACCCCCGTCCGACTATCGTCAACTAGCACCACATCATCCGCAAAGAGCATACACCATGGGATATCTCCTTGTATATCCCTTGTGACCTCATCCATCACCAATGCAAAAAGATAAGGGCTCAAAGCTGACCCTTGATGCAGTCCTATCTTAATCGGGAAGTCATCAGTGTCGACATCACTTGTTCGAACACTTGTCACAACATTATCGTACATGTCCTTGATGAGGGTAATGTACTTTGCTGGGACTTTGTGTTTCTCCAAGGCCCACCACATGATATTCCGCGGTATCTTATCATAGGCCTTCTCCAAGTCAATGAACACCATATGCAAGTCCTTCTTTTGCTCCCTATATCTCTCCATAAGTTGTCGTACCAAGAAAATGGCTTCCATGGTCGACCTCCCAGGCATGAAACCAAACTGATTTTTGGTCACGCTTGTCATTCTTCTTAAGCGGTGCTCAATGACTCTCTCCCATAGCTTCATTGTATGGCTCATCAGCTTAATTCCACGGTAATTAGTACAACTCTGAACATCCCCCTTGTTCTTGAAGATTGGTACTAATATACTCCATCTCCATTATTCTGGCATCTTGTTTGCCCGAAAAATGAGGTTGAAAAGCTTGGTTAGCCATACTATCGCTATGTCCCCGAGACCTTTCCACACCTCAATGGGGATATAATCAGGGCCCATCGCCTTGCCTCCTTTCATCCTTTTTAAAGCCTCCTTGACCTCAGACTCCTGGATTCGCCGCACAAAACGCATGCTGGTCTCATCAAAGGAGTCGTCCAGCTCAATGGTAGAACTCTCATTCTCCCCATTGAACAGCTTGTCGAAGTACTCCCGCCATCTATGCTTAATCTCCTCAACCTTCACCAAGAGTTGGCCTACTCCGTCCTTGTTTTATTTTATAGAAATCATTGATCTATCATGCTTCACTTATATTATTTTGAGAGTCTTTTAGAACAACATGGCAATTTGCTTTGGCTATAAAATTAGTCCTAATATGATAGGCATCCAAGATGGGTATAATAAAAACTATCAAAAAAGTGCATTGAATACTATGAGAAGTTTGATGCTTGATGATTGTTTTGAGATATGAAGATGGTGATATTAGAGTCATGCTAGTTGAGTAGTTGTGAATTTGAGAAATACTTGTTCTAAAGTTTGTGATTCTTGTAGCATGCTCGTATGGTTAACCGTTATGTGATGAAGTCGGAGCATGATTTATTTATTTATTGTCTTCCTTATGAGTGGCGGTCGGGGATGAGCGATGGTCTTTTCCTACCAATTTATCCCCCTAGGAGCATGCGCGTAGTACTTTGTTTCGATAACTAATAGATTTTTGCAATAAGTATGTGAGTTCTTATGACTAATGTTGAGTCCATGGATTATACGCACTCTCGCCCTTCCACCATTGCTAGCCTCTCTAGTACCGGGCAACTTTCGCCGGTACTATACACCTACCATATACCTTTCTCAAAACAACCACCATACCTACCTATTATGCCATTTCCATAGCCATTCCGAGATATATATTGCCATGCAACTTACCACCGTTCCATTCGTTATGACACATTACATCATTGTCATATTCCTTTGCATGATCATGTAGTTGACATCGTACTTGTGGCAAAGCCACAGTTCATAATTCTTTCATACATGTCACTCTTGATTCATTGCACATCCCGGTACACCGCCGGAGGCATTCACATAGAGTCATATTTTGTTCTAGTATCGAGTTGTAATTTTTGAGTTGTAAGTAAGTAAATGTGTGATGATCATCATTATTAGAGCATTGTCCCAAGTGAGGAAAGGATGATGGAGACTATGATTCCCCCAGAAGTCGGGATGAGATTCCGGACGAAAAATAAAAAAGGGAGAAAAAAGAGGCCACAAAAAGGGAGAAGGCCCAAATAAAAAAAAGAAAAAAAGAGAGAAAAAGAGAGAAGGGACAATGTTACTATACTTTTACCACACTTGTGCTTCAAAGTAGCACCATGGTCTTCATGATAGAGAGTCTCCTATGTTGTCACTTTCATATACTAGTGGGAATTTTACATTATAGAACTTGGCTTGTATATTCAAATGATGGGCTTCCTCAAAATGCCCTAGATCTTCGTGAGCAAGCGAGTTGGATGCACACCCACTTAGTATGAGGGAGGAACATATGCTTGTAGGAATTGCAATAATATCAAGTTTCCCCTCTATGTGCTTAAAGTTTTAAAGTTATGCTTGTTTTACCTTCCTATGCAAGTTGATTCTTGTTCCCATAAGTTGTTTGCTCAAAAAATCCCTATGCATAGGAAGTGGGTTAGGCTTAAATGTGTTAGTCATATTATTCATAATGTTCTCTTTATGTTTCAATTCTTATCCTTTATGTGAGCATCATTGAAATCATCATGCCTAGCTAGGGGCGTCAAACGATAGTGCTTGTTGGGAGGCAACCCAATCTTATTTTTATTCCTTGCTTTTTGCTCCTGTTTAGTAATAAATAATTTATCTAGCCTCTGTTATGGTTGATTTTTATGCTTTTAATTAGTGTTTGTGCCAAGTGGAACCTTTGGGAAGACTTGGGGAAAGTCTTGTTGATCATGCTGTAAAAAACAGAAACTTTAACGCTCACGAGAAGTGCTGCCATTTTTATTTGGAGAGTGCTATTTAGTTAATTCTTTTTGCATATGATTAATATATGAATTAGTAAAGTCCAGAAACTTATTTGAGAATTTTATGAGTTCCATAAGTATACGTTTGATCCAGATTACTACAGACTGTTCTGTTTTTTACAGATTCTGTTTTCTATGTGGTGTTTGCTTATTTTGATGAATCTATGAGTAGTATCGGAGGGTATGAACCATAGAGAAGTTGGAATACAGTAGATATTACACCAATATGAATAAATAATGAGTTAATTACAGTACCTTGAAGTGGTGTTTTGTTTTCTTTCGCTAATGGAGCTCATGAGTTTTCTATTAAGTTTTGTGTTGTGAAGTTTTCAAGTTTTGGGTAAAGATTCGATGGACTATGGAATAAGGAGTTGCAAGATCCTAAGCTTCAGGATGCCGAAGGAACCCCAAGGTAAAATTCAAGGACAACCAAGAGCCTAAGCTTGGGGATGCCCCGGAAGGCATCCCCTCTTTCGTCTTCGTTCATCGGTAACTTTAATTGGAGCTATATTTTTATATGCCACATGATATGTGTTTTGCTTGGAGCGTCATTTTATTTTATTTTATTTTGCTTTCTGTTTGATAAAATACCAAGATCTGAAATTATTAAATGTTAGAGACTATTCACATAGTTGCATAATTATTCGACTACTCATTGAGCTTCACTTATATCTTTCGGAGTAGTTTGTCATTTGCTCTAGTGCTTCACTTATATCCTTTTAGAGCACGGTGGTGGTTTTATTTTATAGAAATAGATGAACTCTCATGCTTCACTTATATTATTTTGAGAGTCCTAAATGGCATGGTAGTTTGCTTTGGTTATGAAACTAGTCCTAATATGATGGGGATCCAAGAGGGATATAATAAAAACTTTCATATAAAGTGCATTGAATACTAAGAGAAGTTTGATATTTGATGATTGTTTTGAGATATGGAGATAGTGATATCAAAGTTATGCTAGTTGAGTAGTTGTGAATTTGAGGAATACTTGTGTTAAAGTTTGCAAGTCCCGTAGCATGCACGTATGGAAACGTTGTGTAACAAATTTGAAACATGAGGTGTTATTTGATTGTCTTCCTTATGAGTGGCGGTCGGTGACGAGCGGTGGTCTTTTCCTACCAATCTATCCCCCTAGGAGCATGCGCGTAGAACTTGGTTTTTGATGACTTGTAGATTTTTGCAATAAGTATGTGAGTTCTTTATGACTAATGTTGAGTCCATGGATTATACGCACTCTTACCCTTCCATCATTGCTAGCCTCTTCGGTACCGTGCATTGCCCTTTCTCACATCGAGAGTTGGTGCAAACTTCGATGGTGCACCCAAACCCCGTGATATGATACGCTCTATCACACATAAACCTCCTTATATCTTCCTCAAAACAGCCACCATACCTACCTATTATGGCATTTCCATAGCCATTCCGAGATATATTGCCATGCAACTTTCCACCGTTCCGTTTATTATGACACACTTCATCATTGTCATAGTGCCTTGCATGATCATGTAGTTGACATCGTATTTTTGGCAAAGCCACCATGCATAATTTATCATACATGTCACTCTAGATTCATTGCTCATCCTGGTACACCGCCGAGGCATTCATATAGAGTCATACTTTGTTCTAGTATCGAGTTGTAATCTTTGAGTTGTAAATAAATAGAAGTGTGATGATCATCATTCATAGTGCATTGTCCCAAAAAAGTCCAAACAAAAAAGAAAGGCCAAAAAAGGACAGGCCAAATAAATAAATAAATAAAAGGGACTATGCTACTATCCCTTTTCCACACTTGTGCTTCAAAGTAGCACCATGATCTTCATGATAGAGAGTCTCTTGTTTTGTCACTTTCATACACTAGTGGGAAATTTTCATTATAGAACTTGGCTTGTATATTCCAACAATGGGCCTCCTCAAGTGCCCTAGGTCTTCGTGAGCAAGCAAGTTGGATGCACACCCACTTAGTTTCTTTTGTTGAGCTTTCATACACTTATAGCTCTGGTGCATCTGTTGCATGGCAATCCCTACTCAGTCACATTGATATCTATTGATGGGCATCTCCATAGCCCTTCGATACACCTAGTTGATGTGAGATTATCTTCTCCCTTTTTGTCTTCTCCACAAGCTCCATTCTATTCCACCTATAGTGCTACATCCATGGCTCACGCTCATATATTTCTTGAAGATTGAAAAAGTTTGAGAACATTAAAAGTATGAAACAATTGCTTGGCTTGTCATTGGGGTTGTGCAAGATTTAAATACTTTGTGTGGTGAAGATAGAGCATAGCAAGACTATATGATTTTGTAGGGATAACTGCTACCTCTTGAGCACTGCGTTGGTTTTCCCTTGAAGAGGAAAGGGTGATGCAGCACAGCAGCGTAAGTATTTCCCTCAGTTTTTGAGAACCAAGGTATCAATCCAGTAGGAGGCGTGTAACATCCCAAAATTCTAAATTTTGGAATGTTATAATAAATAAATAGATAGATTGATTGTTTGTTTGATTGATGTGTGATTGATTGAGTGAAATTTGAAACTTTTGGAAGTTAAATGAGAGGGAATAAAAGGACTTTCCCAAACTTTCACTTTTGCATTTATGATCTCCGGGAATTCAAATTCTTTTCACCACAAAACTCTGGAGAGAAGATGACATGACTTCTTCCATTTATTTAAATGATAAAGGGTTTTGAAAAGATTTGAATTTCATTTGAAAATATTTCCAATTCTGAAACTTTATGCAACTCAATGATTTTCACGAGAGAAGATAAAATGACTTCTTCAAATTATATGAAATATGAGTTGGGAGTTTAAAAGGATCAAATTTAAAGTCCTTTTGGAAATTATTTTCAATTTAGAGTTATTTGGGTTTTATTCAAATTATTTTTCTCCAAAAATAAAATATACGGAAAATAGGGTAACATGATTCCCTACAATAGAAAATTGGAGAAAAAATAATTTGAAATCATTTTGGTATTTTAAAATGATTTTTATTGGATTTTATTAGAGCAGTAGCACTGTTTGCTTTATTTGAATTTTTGTGTATTTTATTTGGAGCTAGAATAATGTTTATGTTGTAGGAAATCTTTTTCTGAAAATTTTGATATATTATATGCCTATATTATTTTTTATTTATTTAAGGTTTTCTTTTTTCTTTACGTTGTTTTTATTATAAAAAAAGAGCTTCTTCCCCGACTGGGCCGGCCCAGCCAACCGGGCCAGGCCACGGCCTAGCCCAACCGTGCCAGGCCACGGCCCAGCCCAACCGTGCCATCCCCGACCTCCGGTCGGAGGCCGGCTGCCACACGCCAGCGCCACCATGCTCCGCACGGACTCCCGCCGCCGCCTCTCCCTGCCCCCTCGCCCACGCCTCGCCTCCCCTCCTATAAAGGGCACCGCCCCGGCCCCGTTCCTCTCCTTTTCGCGTCACGCCACCGCCACCGCCGCACATCTCGTCGCCGCCGCCGAATTTGCTGTCGCCGACGCTGCTCCGCGCTTCGCCTCACCGCTCTCGCATCGCGCCGATGCCCGCGCCACCGTCCCGCGCTTCGCCCTTGCCGCGCACTCGCCTCTGCGCCGCGCCGCTCGACCCGCCGGACGCCGCCGCCCCGCCGAAGTTCACCGCCACCTCGACCCGCCAGACGCCGACCCGGTCCGCCGCCGAGAACCGTGGTAAAAACCGCCACCGACCGGTCCGATCCAAATCGGTTTTTTTTATATAAACCGTTATTATTATTATTTAGCGGGCGTTCTCTATTTAGATCTCTTTAGAGAATGGTTCTCGTTTGTTAGGGTTCAGTAGTGAACGTTCACTGTTTAGTATTTTTCTTTTTAATTCCAGCCAGGGACCTATCAGTGATGATTTCCTTTACAGATTAGTCCCTGTTCTTCAAACGATCATAACTTTTCACCCGTTTGTCCCAATCCAACGAAACCAACGCCCACCTCTTCATTATGATCTCCTCTATCCAGTAAAACAACTTAAACATGTTTTTGAAGTTTTTAAAATTTGAATTCAAACAGATTTGTATTCAAACTTTGTTTGTTCGTAACTTGTGTTTCGTAGCTCCGTTTGAGTTGATTCTTTTTGCCAATCGAAGCTCTTGGCCTAAACTTTCTGATAAGGCCAAATTCACATAATTTTGGTACTATTAGGAATTTTTTTTATGTTGCAAGAGTATTTGCTTGGTTTTGATGTTTTCCAAATCATCTTCTTCGTTTTTGCGATCTTTTGAGTGATTGCTTATGTGTGGTTACTATTGCTTGTTTACGATAGATTGAACGGAGTGTGACGAGTAGAACTATCAAGAGTTATGAGTGCGAATCATCTTCATCAACATTGCAGGCAAGTTCACACTTTGATCATATCCCTTTCATACCCAGTTTTTATGCATTTGTTTCACCCTCAAACATTGCATGGTTAGGAATTGATAACATGTGGGTATCGGGAAGTAGTTGATGAGGTAGGAACCTATTGCCCTGCATTCAAACCCTGGGAGTTAGTTTTACGTTATGCTTATATTGCTATGCTATGCTCGTAGACGTGGTTTGGGTGAGTGAAATCCATGACAGATGTGAGATTGTTAAATAATGGTTTAACTTAAGGTGGCAACTTGAATACACATCTGGGTGGATTGAGGCACCTGGAGTACCCAGTGTTGCTTGTATTTTTAGAGATCCCGGGGTTCCATGTGATTTTCCTATGGACCACCGTCGAGGCTCAAAGGGATCATAAGATTATTCATGCTAGAAACTTCCGTGTGCAGCCACAAGCTATTATGGGCTCTAGCATAGTTGAGTAAGTTACGTGAAGCTCTTGAAGAGGTGGATCAACAGGTAGTGGGTTATAGGTTTGGTATGGTCCGACCGGAGTAGAGAGTTAATGTTTCTGAAAGACTGTGTCTCGGTCGTCCGTTTCTCAAACATCATGTAGTGCGAGAAATTCAACGGAGGCGATCGAGTCTTGTGGGGAAAAGTGCGCAAACCTCTGCAAAGTGTACAAACTAATCATGGTTAGCCGTGTCCCCGGTTATGGACATCTTGACTATCTAGTACTTGGATTATCATATTGACCTCATCCCGTTACTTAAATAATTTGTTGGGTTATTGATGTTAATTTGGGATTGAGTTGGAGGAACCTTCTCAATATTTTCAACCAAATTTGTAGTTAAATAAATTATATTCCTTTGCAGTAGGAAAAAATTGGCTTTTCGCAAAAACATTATAACCATAGAGCCTTTCCACCAGCCAAATATGCATGTAGTGATAGCCTTTATTCATCATTATCCTATGGTGTGAATTTGCCAGTACATTCAATGTACTGCCCCTTTGTGGCTGCAATGTCTCATGTTGCAGGATTCTTATGACGAGTAAGTGATACGTTAGGGTTATGATTTCTACACTCAACTTTGCCGTTGGTGTTGATGGGAATCCACAACCTTTGTTACTTCCGCTATATGGATTGAGGTAATAGTATTTACGATACTTTATACATGTGATTTACCTCTGTTATAAATCCTCGAGTACTGTGTGTGTCAGCATACCAATCCAGGGATGAT
This sequence comes from Triticum monococcum, assembly GCA_034509565.1. Taxonomy (NCBI): domain Eukaryota; kingdom Viridiplantae; phylum Streptophyta; class Magnoliopsida; order Poales; family Poaceae; genus Triticum; species Triticum monococcum. The sequence continues at coordinate 82,858,593 of CM067843.1, forward strand.
ACTTAAGCAAGGAGACTTGACCGTCTGAGGTCGGGTCGCTACAAGATGGTATCAGAGCACATGTTGACTGTAGGACGTGACCCCTAAAAACTAGCAAGCCCATAGGAAGGATTTTCTCTAAAACTTTGTTTTTAAAAAAGATCTTTTACCTCTCTTCTCTTCTGAGCTTATTCAAATACTCTCTTTTAGTGAGACTATACCCCTTTCCCTTTTTGACCACACGAAGATTCGGCTGATGAGACCACTTCAAGAAGTACAAGATATTGGACAACTAAGACCATTCAGAATGAAGAGGACTTTTACCGTGTATTATAATAATGGAAACTACAACGGTTGAAGACACCGAAGACTAGGAGAATTTGAAGGCCCTGTAGAATTTTCCAGATTTGTATGACCTATGAAGGCACCCTTATGGAACTCGGCAGACTAAGGAAGCTGTCAATACCCGAGATCAAGGTGTGTCGGAGAAAGACCGGAACATGGAGCATGAGAACTCAAAGTTTTGTCAAGAAAACCCTAAGGCAGGAGATATCAACTATGGAAGATAGCTCATGGCAATGACAAGGGCAGAAACACGGTTATCCATGATGTCATCGCCACTGATACTATGGTCACCGAGCTGAGCTAAGCATGCATTTCTTCGGAAGGATTGGATGGTAGAAGGCTGATGGAGCATCTATCAGCAAAAGATGAAGTTTTAACCTTAGCCGGTGTATCACCAGGATCTGGAGTAGTACATCAAGAATTATAATATGGAGCTCCAGGAAGCCGTATTAGACAAGGAAGCATTTCGTGAAGAACTCATGAACCAGAAGCTGAAAGTAGCCAAGCTGGAGGAGCTACAACCTCGAGAATACCGGAGATTTGTCAGGAACTGAAGGATAGTAGGACCATGGCTCATGCCAAGGGTGTTGAAACCCAGAAGTTTGGAACACAACTCCAAAAATATTAAAGGATGTCACGAGGGACTTCGCGATAACAGAGATGATCTGGCAAAAGAACTTGAGAAGGATAAGCATGATCGGAAGAAGTCATCGGAGACATGAGCAAGACTTGAAGAGTCTGGTGATTTTGAAGATTTATTGACCTTTAGAAGACCAAACCCCTGTTATATACTTATGTTAGATGCGACGATTGTGAGCTGTCATTTGTTTGATTTTTCGACACCCACAATAAAATCTATCTTTTCAAAACTGGTGTTTGCATTGTGTGTATCCCTCTCTATCTCTCTTATCCCACCCCAAACCCTTGGACCCAATAGAGGATGAATGGAGATGAACTCATGTTTTTTGGACCGATGGATTCGGAACATGGAGGATCACATGAAGAATAACCCTATAGCCGGAAAGGAAATGGCCCAGCATGCTCTTCAGTTCTTTGAAAGAGGTGCTGCTACTTGGTGGAGGATGTACCAAACCATCAATGGATGGCAAGGAGTAACCACTTGGAAAGAATTTAAGTTGACTTTGCCAAAGTCTCAGTTTGTGTCCCAGAAGTTGAAGTCTTATGGAAAGGATATGAAGAAACCTTGTGCATGCAAGATTTGTGGAGAAATAGGACACACCCATAAAGAACACAAGGATGAATGCCCTAATTGTGAAGGAAGTCACCCAGTTGAAGAATGCCCAACTAGGCACATTACTTGTTTCTTGTGTGAAGGGACTACCCACTATCCTGCTCAGTGTCACATTTACCCCATGGTACAACGAACCATCCAGCAGAAGAAAGAAGTAATGAAAGGAGCCCTCATGGAAATTTTAGAAGAAACTGTGATGAAGGAAGAGGTGGAGGACACACCTAAAGAGGACCCGAGTAAACCCTGCACTAAGTCTTGCTATTCATGTGGAGAAGAAGGACACATCTCCCAAAATTGTTTGAATGGGGATCTAGTAGAATTCCGGACAGAGGAAGTAGAATATGACCCACAGGAAATAGAAGCCCTGATTGGAATGGAAAAGTCCAGGAAGAGAAACCGATTGGAGTCCAAGAGGGACCTGAGTCATATCACCTGTTACAGGTGCAAGGAGTCACGGCACTACCTCAGCAGTTGCCCAAAAAGGAAACCTCGATACTTGTCAGAAGTAATATGTTTTCGTTGCAATGGAGTAGGGAACTTTGCCAGAGAATGCCCCAAGGAGAAGGAGACTTGTGCTAGATATGAGTTTGCAACAAAAGAAATGGAGTAGTAGAAGTGAGAACATTTTCTTTTATATTGAGGTGTTGAATTGAGACATGTAATGGCAGGAGGGAACAGAACAGTCATGCAGAAGAGAGAAGCAGGTGAGGATGGGACCCGGAAATGCATTCGATTTTCTCGAGTGAAGTAGTTGAAAATCTACCACCCTTTACGGGATCTTCTCTGGTGCGCCAACCCAAGCGAGAGATTGTAATCAATTGAGAGTGAATAAAGTTAGCATCGTTGGTACTAATATGGATTTTATGAGTTGTTACTCTATGAAGAAGGATTTTGACCATTTCTGAGGATATGAGAAATATGGTCTATGGAAGATTTGTGCATTTTAAGGGTGGTAGTACCCTGTAAGAACCCTTGACCCCTGGAAAAGATAAGGATACTCCACTGAGTGGATTTCAGACAAAATGAATATGACTTTTGTCTCGATATGTGTGATACCCCAAGAGTATGTGGGACGAAGTTGGAGACCGTCAGTTGTTTGGACCAAATGTGATCAAGGAGTCGGAAGAGAATGTTAAGTTGATTCGAGATAGACTGAAGGTAGCTCAGTCCAGACAGAAGAGTTATGCAGACTCAAAAACGCAAGGAGGTAGTCTATGAGATTGGAGACAGAGCATGTCTTCGTGTGTCCCCTCTGCGAGGAGTTAAACGATTTGGAGTTAAGGGAAAGTTAGCCCCGAGATTTGTAGGACCATACCGAGTTTTGGAGCGTATGGGAGAAGTGGCCAACAAGTTGGAGTCACCCGAAGGACTGTCAGGAGTTCATGATGTGTTTCACGTTTCCCAGTTGAAGAAGTGTCATGCAGAGATGGCCAATATTCCCCTGTAAGGACGCTTGACCCTGGAAAGGATAATGATGCTCCACGAAGTGGAATATGGAGTTCATAAGTATAAGTTTTTATCTCGGTATGAGGGATATCCCACGAGGATGAAGAGATAAATTACTATTGGATATAGAGGAGGTATGATGTCGGAAATATGGATCAATGGAAACTCCATGATGAGTCTGAGTAATCATGTCCTAGTTTGGTGCCAATAGAAGGAAGGAAGACAGTACAATTGGATGGATTTAAGAATACTAGGAAGTTGGAAGTTGGAATAATGATTAGTTGCCCGATGATAAGTTCAAGGACTACAAGTGATGAGATGGGCCATAACCCACAGGCCCCAGGACCTGCCAAGAAGCAAGCACATTCTTGCTGAAGGAAAAACCCTGGAAGAGATTATGACCTTACCCACAGACGATTTTATAGGAGTTTACGCAAAACCTGAGAGATGTGAAGGAACTATAGATGTTTGTTTGGCTTGCAGAATCAATGGATTTATCAGAACTTAGTTTGTTGACAAGAGAAATTCTGCAATGCTTGTGAGGATGACCGAGTGTTAGAATGCGAGATTCGCTAAACCGTATACAAGGTAATGATTTGGGTGCGGGATGGATTGATCACCATACCGACTTACTCTTATTATTCGCCTTGCTATACGGGATGGCAAATCTGGGTGACTTACCTATAGTAGAGAGACGACAATCAAAACCTTGTTTAAACCTTAGCATGGTATAGGTATTTTACCGTTGTACCAGGCAGCTGTTGCAAATCGTAGGTTATACGGTGAGGATCAACCAGACCTATTTCCTGCAAGAAGAAACCATAAACTGTTGACCACCATGAGATATCGATAGTTGTTTAGTATTGGCACCAGACCCGTCAGCACAGAAGACCCAGTCTCGGAATAACCCAACCAAGAAGAAAGAATACAGAAGAATTGAGGAAAAGGTTATGCCACTACCGGAAAAGTCAGAGAAGGATTTATACTGAAGATCTGAGGACACCGGCCCTGTCAAGAATAAGGATGGTGTATATGAGTGTTGATGGGACCGTAACGATGTTTCTAAGGGTGGTAGCACCCCAGACCCCGGTGATGATTGATGGATTTTGAGGAGACCCCCAAACCCTAACCTTTTTCTTGCTAGCCTCTCCGAATCTTGAGGACGAGATTCATTTTAAGGGTGGTAGGTTTGTAACATCCCAAAATTCTAAACTTTGGAATGTTATAATAAATAGATAGATTGATTGTTTGTTTGATTGAGTGAGTGAAATTCGAAACTTTTTGAAAGTTAAAGGAGAGGGAATAAAAGGACTTTCCCAAAATTTCACTTTTGCATTTATGGTCTTCGGGAATTCAAATAATTTTCACCACAAAACCCTGCAGAGAAGATGACATGACTTCTTCCATTTATTTAAATGATAAAGGGTTTTGAAAATATTTGAATTTCATTTGAAAATATTTCCAATTCTGGACCTTTATGCAACTCAATGATTTTCACGAGAGAAGATAAAATGACTTCTTCAAATTATATGAAATATGAGTTGGGAGTTTAAAAGGATCAAATTTAAAGTCCTTTTGGAAATTATTTTCAATTTAGAGTTATTTGGGTTTTATTCAAATTATTTTTCTCTGAAAATAAAATATACGGAAAATAGGGTAACATGATTCCCGACAATAGAAAATTGGAGAAAAAATAATTTGAAATCATTTTGGTATTTTTAAAATGATTTTTATTGGATTTTATTAGAGCAGTAGCACTCTTTTTGCTTTATTTGAATTTTTGTGTATTTTATTTGGAGCTAGAGTAATGTTTATGTTGTAGGAAATCTTTTTCTGAAAATTTTGATATATTATATGCCCATAGTATTTTTTATTTATTTAAGGTTTCTTTTTTCTTTACGTTGTTTTTTATTAAAAAAAGAGCTTCTTCCCTGACTGGGCTGGCCCAGCCAACCGGGCCAGGCCACAGCCCAGCCCAACCGAGTCGTCCCCGACCTCTGGTCGGAGACCGGCTGCCGCACGCCAGCGCCGCCGTGCTCTGCACGGACTCCCGCCGCTGCCTCTGCCTGCCCCCTCGCCCACGCCTCGCCTCCCCTCCTATAAAGGGCGCCGCCCCGGCCCCGTTCCTCTCCATTTTGCGTCACACTGCCGCCGCCACACATCTCGTCGCTGCCGCCGACGCTGCTTCGCGCTTTGCCTCGTTGCCGTCGCATCGCGCCGCTGCCTGCGCCGCGGTCCCGCGCTCCCCCCTTGCCGCGCGCTCGCCTCTGCGTCGCGCCGCTCGACCCGCCGGACGCCGCTGCCCCGCCGGAGTTCGCCGCCACCTCGACCCGCCGGACGCCGACCCGGTCCGCCACAGAGAACCGTGGTAAAAACCGCCGCCGACCGGTTCGATCCAAATCGTTTTTTTTGTATAAACCATTTTTTATTATTATTTAGCGGGCGTTCTCTGTTTAGATCTCTTTAGCGAAAGGTTTTCGTTTGTTAGGGTTCAGTAGTGAACGTTCACTGTTTAGTATTTTTCTTTTTCTTTTTAATTCTGGCCAGGGACCTATCGGTGATGATTTTCTTTACAGATTAGTCCATGTTCTTCAAACAGTCATAACTTTGCGCTCGTTTGTCCAAATCCAACGAAACTAATGCCCACCTCTTCGTTATGATCTCCTCTATCCAGTAAAACAACTTAAACATGTTTTTGAAAGTTTTAAATTTGAATTCAAACAGATTTGTATTCAAACTTTGTTTGTTCGTAACTTGAGTTTCGTAGCTCCGTTTGAGTTGATTCTTTTTGCCAATCGAAGCTCTTGACCTAAACTTTCTGATAAGGCCAAATTCACATAATTTTTGGGACTGTTAGGAATTGTTTTATGTTGCAAGAGTATTTGCTTGGTTTTGATGTTTTCCAAATCGTCTTCTTCGTTCTTTGCGATCTTTTGAGTGATTGCTTATGTGTGGTTACTATTGCTTGCTTACGATAGATTGAACGGAGTGTGACGAGTAGAACTATCAAGAGTTATGAGTGCGAATCATCTTCATCAACATTGCAGGCAAGTTCACACTTTGATCATATCCCTTTCATACCCAGTTTTTATGCATTAGTTTCACCCTTAAACATTGCATGGTTAGGAATTGATAACATGTGGGTATCGGGAAGTAGTTGATGAGGTAGGAACCTATTGCCCTGCATTCAAACCCTGGGAGTTACTTTTACGTTATGCTTATATTGCTATGCTATGCTCGTAGACGTGGTTTGGGTGAGTGAAATCCATGACAGATGTGAGATTGTTAAATAATGGTTTAACTTAAGGTGGCAACTTGAATACACATCTGGGTGGATTGAGGCACCTGGAGTACCCAGTGTTGCTTGTATTTTTAGAGATCCCGGGGTTCCATGTGATTTTCCTATGGACCACCGTCTAGGCTCAAAGGGATCATAAGATTATTCATGCTAGAAACTTCCGTGTGCAGCCACAAGCTATTATGGGCTCTAGCATAGTTGAGTAAGTTACGTGAAGCTCTTGAAGAGGTGGATCAACAGGTAGTGGGTTATAGGTTTGGTATGGTCCGACCGGAGTAGAGAGTTAATGTTTCTGAAAGACTGTGTCTCGGTCGTCCGTTTCTCAAACATCATGTAGTGCGAGAAATTCAACGGAGGCGATCGAGTCTTGTGGGGAAAAGTGCGCAAACCTCTGCAAAGTGTACAAACTAATCATGGTTAGCCGTGTCCCCGGTTATGGACATCTTGACTATCTAGTACTTGGATTATCATATTGATCTCATCACGTTACTTAAATAATTTTTTGGGTTATTGTTGTTAATTTGGGATTGAGTTGGAGGAACCTTCTCAATATTTTCAACCAAATTTGTAGTTAAATAAATTATATTCCTTTGCATTAGGGAAAAATTGGCTTTTTGCAAAAACATTATAACCATAGAGCCTTTCCACCAGCCAAATATGCATGTAGTGATAGCCTTTATTCATCATTATCCTATGGTGTGAATTTGCCAGTACATTCAATGTACTGACCCTTTGTGGCCGCAACGTCTCATGTTGCATGATTCTTACGACGAGTAAGTGATACGTTAGCGTTACGATTTCTACACTCAACTTTGCCGTTGGTGTTGATGGGAATCCACAACCTTTGTTACTTCCGCTATATGGATTGAGGTAATAGTATTTACGATACTTTATACATGTGATTTACCTTTGTTATAAATCCTCGTGTACTGTGTGTGTCAGCATACCGATCCAGGGATGACACTTAAGCAAGGAGACTTGACCGTCTTAGGTCGGGTCGCTACACCACGCACGAGTCCCTCGCACCTACACAAACAAATAAACTCCTCGCAACCAACGCGATAAAGGGGTTGTCAATCCCTTCATGGTCACTTACGAAAGTGTGATCTGATAGATATGATAAGATAATATTTTTGGTATTTTTATGATAAAGAGGAATAGAGATGCAAGTAAAATAAATGGCAAAGGAAATAACTAAGTATTGGAAGATTAATATGATGAAAATAGACCCGGGGGCCATAGGTTTCACTAGTGGCTTCTCTCGAGAGCATAAGTATTACGGTGGGTGAACAAATTACTGTTGAGCAATTGACAGAACTGAGCATAGTTATGAGAATATCTAGGTATGATCATGTACATAGGCATCACGTCCAAGACAAGTAGACCGGCTCCTGCCTGCATCTACTACTATTACTCCACACATCGACCGCTATCTAGCATGCATCTAGAGTATTAAGTTCAAGAGAACAGGGTAACACTTTAAGCAAGATGACATCATGTAGAGGGATAAACTTATGCAATATGATATAAACCCCATATTGTTATCCTCGATGGCAACAATACAGTACGTGCCGTGCTGCCCCTACTGTCACTGGGAAAGGACACCGCAAGATTGAACCCAAAGCTAAGCACTTCTCCCATTGCAAGAAAGATCAATATAGTAGGCCAAACCAAACTGATAATTCTAAGAGACTTGCAAAGATAACCAATCATACATAAAAGAATTCACGGAAGATGCAAATATTGTTCATAGATAAACTTGATCATAATCCCACAATTCATCGGTCTCAACAAACACACCGCAAAAGAAGATTACATTGAATAGATCTCCAGAAGAGAGGGGGAGAACTTTGTATTGAGCTCAAAAAAGAGAGAAGAAGCCATCTAGCTAATTACTATGGACCCGAAGGTCTGAAGTAAACTACTGACACTTCATCGGAGAGGCTATGGTGTTGATGTAGAAGCCCTCCGTGATCGATACCCCCTCCGGCGGAGCTCCGAAAAAGGCCCCAAGATGGGATCTCGTGGATACAGAAAGTTACGGCGGTGGAATTAGGGTTTTGGCTCCGTATCTGGTAGTTTGGGGGTACGTAGGTATATATAGGAGGAAGGAGTACGTCGGTGGAGCAACAGGGGGCCCATGAGGGTGGAGGGCGCGCCCCCTACCTCGTGCCTTCCTCGTTGATTGCTTGACGTAGGGTCCAAGTCCTCTGGATCATGTTCGTTCCGAAAATCACGTTCCCGAAGGTTTCATTCCGTTTGGACTCCATTTGATATTCTTTTTCCGCGAAACCCTAACATAGGCAAAAAACAACATTTCTGGGCTGGGCCTCTGGTTAATAGGTTAGTCCCAAAAATAATATAAAAGTGTATAATAAAGCCCAATATTGTCCAAAACAAGATATAATATAGCATCGAACAATAAAAAATTATAGATACGTTGGAGACGTATCAATAACTTTCTTTGGCCATATTATTTTGAGAAGACATGATTGCTTTGTTAGTGTGCCTGAAGTATTATTATTTTTATGTCAATATTAAAATTTTGTCTTGAGTCTTTCGGATCTGAAAATTCATGCCACAATAAAGAAAATTACATTGAGAAATATGCTAGGTAGCATTCCACATCAAAAATTCTGTTTTTATCATTTACCTACTCGAGGATGAGCAGGAATTAAGCTTGGGGATGCTTGATACGTCTCCAACTTATCCATAATTTTTGATTGTTCCATGCTATTATATTATCTATTTTGGATGTTTAATGGGCTTTAATATACCTTTTTATATTATTCTTGGGACTAACCTACTAACCAAAGGCCCAGTGCAAATTGCTGTTTTTTTGCCTATTTCAGTGTTTCACAGAAAAGGAATATGAAACGGAATCCAAACGGAATGAAACCTTTGGGAGAGTTATTTTTGGAACAAATGTGATCCAGGAGACTTGTAGTGGAGGTCAAGAAAGAAGCAAGGCGGCCATGAGGCAGGAGGGCGCGCCCGCCACCCTCGTGGGCCCCTCGCAGCTCTAGCGACGTACTTCTTCCTCCTATATATACCCATATACCCCGAAAACATCCAGGAGCACCACGAAACCCTATTTCCACTGCCGCAACCTTCTGTACCCGTGAGATCCCATCTTTGGGCCTTTTCCAGCGCTCCGCCGGAGGGGGAATCAATCATGGAGGGCTTCTACATCAACACTATAGCCTCTCCAATGATGTGTGAGTATTTTACGACAGACCTTCAGGTCCATAGTTATTAGCTAGATGGCTTCTTCTCTCTCTTTGGATCTCCATACAAAGTTCTCCTCGATTCTCTTGGAGATCTATTCGATGCAATTCTTTTTGCGATGTGTTTGTCAAGATCCGATGAATTGTGGGTTTATGATCAAGATTATCTATGAACAATATTTGCATCTTCCCTAAATTCTTTTATGTATGATTGGTTATCTTTGCAAGTCTCTTAGAATTATCAGTTTGGTTTGGCCTACTAGATTGATCTTTCTTGCAATGGGAGAAGTGCATAGCTTTGGGTTCAATCTTGCGGTCTCCTTTCCCAATGACAGAAGGGGCAGCAAGGCACGTATTGTATGTTGCCATCGAGGATAAAAAGATGGGGTTTATATCATATTGCTTGAGTTTATCCCTCTACATCATGTCATCTTGCCTAATGTGTTACTCTGTTCTTATGAACTTAATACTCTAGATGCATGCTGGATAGCGGTCGATGTGTGGAGTAATAGTAGTAGATGCATAATCGTTTCGGTCTACTTGTCGCGGACGTGATGCCTATATACACTATCATGCCTAGATATTCTCATAATTATTCGCTTTTCTATCAATTGCTCGACAGTAATTTCTTCACCCATCGTAGAATTTGCTATCTTGAGAGAAGCCACTAGTGAAACCTGTGGCCCCCGGGTCTATCTTCCATCGTATTATTTTCATATCAACTTGCTATTTCTATTACCATTTATTTTGCAATCTTTATTTTCCAATCTATATCATAAAAATACCAAAAATATTTATATTATTATCTCTATCAGATCTCACTTTCGTAAGTGACCATGAAGGGATTAACAACCCCTTTATCACGTTGGTTGCGAGGTTCTTGTTTGTTTGTGCAGGTACTAGGCAACTTGTGTGTTACCTCGTACTGGATTGATACCTTGGTTATCAAAAACTAAGGAAAATACTTATGCTACTTTACTGCATCACCCTTTCTTCTTCAAGGGAAAACCAACGCATGCTCAAGAGGTAGCAGCCACTTTCAAGTATCAACCAGATATGGCTTGGGGAGGAGAACCTATATCGTCCGCTAGAAGAAGTTGGATGCCGAAGATGAACTTGCCCAAATTTGATGGTTCATAGGTACGGATATGACTAGATGGGTGTGATGCCTACTTTGCTCTGTATGACATTCCAGAAAACTGCAAGGTTAGTTCGGCCACACCACATTCGGAGGGTGATGCAACTCACTAGTATCACACATACAAGCTCTCTATTGGCTGGGTGGACTGTGAGAGTTTTAGGGAGGCTGTATTTGTAGAGTTTGATGTGAATGTTGAAAGAACATGTGGTGCCCCCGTGTTTGGTTTTGGTAATTGATGACAATCTCTATGGACTAAGGGTTGCCTTGAGTTATATTTGAAGGGTTTATCCATAGGTATTTCTTGAAGACCATTTGTTGGTTTCAAGGTTTTAGAAGAAGAATGTGTGTTGACCAAGGTGTTATTCAAGGATTTATCCAAAGATTGGTCATGTGAGATTTGAGCCTATTGCAAGCATATCTTGAAGAATAAGATTGTGCGAACATTCATGTTTACCTTCAAGACATCATATTAATGAAAAGAGTTGGAAAGATTCACGGTTGATCAAGACTAAGTACAAAGAGTGGTTCAAGTTGATCAACACACAAAGCGTAGAAGATGTACCAAGTGATCTCATGGTGTGGTAAGCACTGTCCATTACACTTTGTGTACTAACCCCTGGTCTATGTGAGAGTTGTGTGTGGGGGGTTAGGTATGTTCCCACGGTTGTGCATCAAAAGGAGGATATCATATAACCCATGGAGGATGACATCAAGTGGTGATCATCATCAAGGTTGCGGTGTGCAAGTTCAAGTGGAGCATCATGAAGAGATCACATGCTTGAAGCTTGCCATCCATTGTGGTGACAATGGACATGTGAAGATGTGCCGAAGAGTGGCTCACCCATTGTGGAGTATGGGGGAGCAATCAAGTAGTCTTCATCGGGCCAACACAATCAAGAAAGGTGGTCCAACTTGAGGAAGTCAAGATCGTCATCATCTAGCTCAAGTGGACTTTGTGCAAGGCAAAGTTTACCCTTGATAGGTTTTGTATTTTACCGGTCTCATGGTGGTAGTTGAGAGACCGAGTTATAGGATCGATTGTCGTACTATCAAGGGGGGCTCTCAAGTAAGTATCTTGATTGTATCATTCGTAGAGAGCTCAAACCATTGCATTTTTGCATCATATTTCTTGGTTCTTGTTTGGTGTTTCTCTTTGTGAGTTTTAGAGCTTTTGGTCATCTTCATCACAAGCTCGAGTTCATCGAAAAATGGGTTCATATATGCATCTTCTATGATATTTTCGATGTCGGAGTTTTTTGTCGATTCTTCATTCCAAGAGGTTTCTCATCTATACCTTTAGCATTTTCTACTGCCTCTTCTTACTATCCAACAAGCTTGAGTTTTCTCAATTCAGAGTTCTTATGCATAAGTTATGGCAGTTCTGCTTTTTTCCTTCACAAGCAGTTGTACCGACCAATCAGTACTTCCGGGACAACCACCGCCCTAGGGGTGATACCCTAGGGTTGCAGTCTCCATGTGTTCGCCAAGCTGTTGTACCACTGCCTCTGGGCGGTTGTACTACCTGGTGCTTAAGAAACCCTAAGAATGCTGCTCGGCGATTGCACTTACCAAGTACCGCTCCATCCACCGCTAAGGGGTGACTCCCGTCTGATGTGGAGAGGTAGTTGGGCGGTGGTGAATCGGTAGTTTACGAATGGCTTAGGCGTACCGGTACTACCGGTGACTAGAGTGGTTGTACTACCCCAGACTTAGCCACCACAAGTACTTGGTCTCGGTGATTGTATCGGTCCAAGTACCTGATACGTCCATTTTGCATCATGTTTACCTACTGTTATTTATATTGTCTTTATCTATAATAATTCTTTTCGGAGTATTTCGAATGTCTTTTCTCTCATAATATGCAAGGTACACACAAAGAGGAAGAATGCTGGGATCTGGAATTCTGGACCCGAAAAAGCTACGTCGGGCTACCTATTCTGCACAACTTCAAATGAGCTGTAACTTTACGGAGATTTTTTATGGAATATATAAGAAATATTGGAGCTAATAAGTACTAGAGGGGGCCCACCAAGTGGGCACAACCCAACCGGGCGCACCAGGGAGCCTAGGCACGCCCTGGTGGGTTGTGCCCTCCTCGGCCCACCTCTGGTGCCCCTCCTCTGGTATATAAGTCATTTTGACCTAGTGTCGGGGATATACCCCGCGGTATGACCCGGCCGAATGTATGACCCGGCCGGACATGGCGACTCACTCGTGACCCGCCCTGATTTGGCGACTCACCAAGTAAACCGCCCGGATCTCTCCACTCACTGATGACCCGGCCGAGCCAGGTGACTCATTGGTGACCCGGCAGGAGGGTCAGAGGAGCGACAAGACCCGGAGGCCCAGAAGGCGGTTCATGGAAGACCGGCTTGTGTTATGGTGGGCCGGTTTAAGAAGAAAGCATAAGGAATATTCCCTTACAAATGAAGCAAGACTAGGACTCCACTTGTAATAGAATAATCCTAATCCTAATAGGACTAGTCATGTAAGCCGCCCCTTCAACATATATAAGGAGGGGCAGGGCTCCCCAAGGGGGTTAGGTTCCAGAAGCTTCATAAGTCTAGATAGATGGACAAGTCGATAGCTCTCGAGATAGAGCACCCCTGTAATCATGATGATCATCAATATCAATGAAGTAGGATGTAGGCTTTTACCTCCACCGTGAGGGGCCGAACCTGAGTAAAACCTCGCGTCTCTCGATTCCTACCAACCCTGTTCAAGCTACCACATAGATGTGTTGGCCTCACGACTAAGTCCTCACACTAGGACATCTGCCGTGACAATTCCACGACAGTTGGCGCCCACCGTGGGGCATGCGCACGGTGGTGTTGAGTTTTTGAAGGGATCTCTATCAAGGATCGAGAGGCTCGTGGTTGGTCAGACGAAGAAGAACTGGCACGGAAAAGATCGTACATGATAACCCATTATGGACAACCTTGGGACTTTAGGCGCGGAATTCAGTCCAATCTTCATCAACCAGATTTTCGGCGGTTCCATCGCCGTACCGGACGGCTTGTATGTCTACTAGATGTGGTTGATCATATCTTTCCGGCCTGCGTTTAAAGATTTGAGTCGCCCAGATTCGAGATCGACATAATCATCCTCGTCAGCAACACTTGTCTCCACTGGTTTTTAGCTGTCCGTATTGTTGTTCAATTCGATTGGTTCCTGGGCAACCTTTGCATTAATGAGTACATACAGTAAAAGCAAGTCTGACTCATACAAAGGGAAGCAAGTCCTGATAAAAAAAGAGTGGTCCAGATCCGGGTCCCAGGAGGAGTCAACGATGGGAAGTCACGGACTCAACCTCCACCTCCGCCTCTTGTGCTGTGGCCCGTCGCACTTGAGCCACCCCGGCCTTCATCGCCTCGGCCTCGTTCCGCCTAGGCCGTGGCCGAGCCGCTGACAGCCATCTGCCTCTCCTTGCTGGACTGCCTCAACACGCATACGATTCGCCCGGCGTCATCGAACCGTCATCGTCAAGTCGCCACCGCGAGCCGCCCTATTCGAGTGGTCTGGTTCCATTGCCAGGGCCCGCCGCCGACAGCGCTTCAAGCCGGCCGCACACCTCGCCGCTAAGCCACTCTGGCCGTCCTGGTTCGTCTCTGCCTCGACACTGCGCTCCGGCCTTCTGCACCGCGCGCTCACCTCTAAGCCGTCCACGCCTCGCTGGAGTCACTGAGCCGCTGCCCTTGTTGACGTGCGTTGAGCCGACGTCGCCGGTGTGGACAACGGCCGTGACACATGCCGACGTCTCCTTGACCCGCCGTCGAGCTGTTGTTTGTGTTGTGCATGTGTAAAGGAATTTTGTGGCTAGCCAGAATCGGTCAACTAAATTGACCGACGCACTGTTAGCTAGCTTTGAAGTGCAGATGGATCAAGCTAGCTTTACTTGGTTGTTGTTCGAGATGTTGCCTGCCATTGAAGGCGTGGCCTCGCCTCAAGTTGTCGCCTCCACCGCTGCTGCGGCAGCACAGCAACGGCTGCGCCTCAAGCCCCTCACAGCAGGCAGGATTGGGTTCAGAGGAGTTCTGGAGCGCTTGTTGGGGAACGTAGTAATTTCAAAAATTTCTTACGCACACGCAAGATCATGGTGATGCATAGCAATAAGAGAGGAGAGTATCGTCCACGTATCCTAGTAGACCGTAAGAGGAAGCGCGGTTGATGTAGTCATATGTCTTCACGATCTGACCGATCCAAGTACCGAACGGACGGCACCTCCGAGTTCAGCACACGTTCAACTCGATGACATCCCACGAACTCCGATCCAGCAGAGCTTCACAGGAGAGTTCTGTCAGCACGAGGGCGTGATGACAGTGATGATGTTGCTACCGACGCAGGGCTTCGCCTAAGCACCGCTACGATATAATCGAGGTGGATTATGGTGGGGGGCACCGCACACAGCTTGAAACAATCAACTTGTGTGTCTTCGCCCCCCCCCCCCCCCCCCCCCCCCCGCCCTCGTATATGAAGGAGCAAGGGGAGAGGTCGGCCAGCCTTGGTGCGCCCCAAGGAGAGGAGGAATCCACTTCCTACTAGGAAGAGGATTCATCCTTTCCTAGTCCGACTAGGAAGTGGGAAGGGGGAAGGAAAGAGGAGGAGAGGAGAAGGAAAGAGGGGGCCGACCCCCAAAGCTCTAAACCAATTCGGTTTGAGCCTAGGGGGGCCGCACCTCACACTTCCTTGCTTCCCTCTATTTACACTAAAGCCCACGAAGGCCCATTGACCCTCCCGGTGAATTCCCGTAACTCTCTGGTACTCCGAAAAATACCCGAATCATTCTGAACCTTTCCGATGTCCGAATATAGTCGTCCAATATATCGATCTTTTCATCTCGACCATTTCGAGACTCCTCGTCATGTCCCCGATCTCATCTGGGACTCCGAACTACCTTCGATACATCAAAACACATAAACTCATAATACCGATCGTCACCGAATGTTCAGCGTGCGGACCCTACGGGTTCGAGAACTATGTAGACATGACCGAGACTCATCTCTGGTCAATAACCAATAGCAGGACCTGGATGCTCATATTGGTTCCTCCATATTCCACGAAGATCTTTATCAGTCAAACCGCATAACAACATACGTTGTTCCCTTTGTCATCGGTATGTTACTTGCCCGAAATTCGATCGTCAGTATCCTCATACCTAGTTCAATCTCGTTACCGGTAAGTGTCTTTACTCGTTCTGTAATGCATCATCTCGCAACTAACTCATTAGTCACAATGCTTGCAAGGCTTATAGTGATGTGTGCCGGTGTCAAAACCCGCGGATCTCGGGTAGGGGGTCCCGAACTGTGCGTCTAAGGCGGATGGTAACAGGAGGCAGGGCACACAATGTTTTACCCAGGTTCGGGCCCTCTTGATGGAGGTAAAACCCTACGTCCTGGTTGATTAATATTGATGATATGGGTAGTACAAGAGTAGATCTACCACGAGATCAGAGAGGCTAAACCCTAGAAGCTAGCCTATGGTATGATTGTATGTTGTCCTACGGACTAAAACTCTCCGGTTTATATAGACACCGGAGAGGTTAGGGTTACACAAGGTCGGTTACAAAGGAGGAGATACACATATCCGTATTGCCTAGCTTGCCTTCCACGCCAAGTAGAGTCCCATCCGGACATGAGACGAAGTCTTCAATCCCGTATCTTCATAGTCTAACAGTCCAGACAATGGAGATAGTACGGCTGTCCGGAGACCCCCTAATCCAGGACTCCCACAATGTGCATTACCGAGAGGGCCCAGAGATACCTCTCCGACAATCGGAGTGACAAATCCTAATCTCGATCTATGCCAACTCAACAAGTACCATCGGAGACACCTGTAGAGCACCTTTATAATCACCAAGTTACGTTGTGATGTTTGGTAGCACACAAAGTGTTCCTCCGGTACTCGGGAGTTGCATAATCTCATAGTCATAGGAACATGTATAAGTCATGAAGAAAGCAATAGCAACAAACTAAATGACCATCGTGCTAAGCTAATGGATGAGTCAAGTCAATCACATCATTCTCTAATGATGTGATCCCGTTATTCAAATGACAACTCATGTCTATGGCTAGGAAACTTAACCATCCTTGATTCACCGAGCTAGTTAAGTAGAGGCATACTAGTGACACTTTGTTTGTCTATGTATTAACACATGTACTAAGTTTCCGATTAATATAATTCTAGCATGAATAATAAACATTTATCATGATATAAGGAAATATGAATAACAACTTTATTATTGCCTCTAGGGCATATTTCCTTCAGTCTCCCACTTGCACTAGAGTCAATAATCTAGTTCACATCCTTATGTGATTAGTTCACATCTCCATGTGACTAATACCCAAAGGTTTACTAGAGTCAATAATCTAGTTCACATCGCTATGTGATTAACACCCAAAGAGTGATCATGTTTTGCTTGTGAGGGAAGCTTAGTTCTACGGGTCTGCAACATTCAGATCTGTATGTATTTCGCAAATTTATATGTCTACAATGCTCTGTACGGAGCTACTCTAACTAATTGCTCCCACTTTCAATATGTATCCAGATCGAGATTTAGAGTCATCTAGATCGATGTAAAAAGCTTGCATCGACGTAACTCTTTACGACGAACTCTTTTATCACCTCCATAACAGAGAAATATTTCCTTAGTCATTTAAGGATAATTTTGACCGTTGTCGAGTGATCTACTCCTAGATCACTATTGTACTCCCTTGCCAGAATCATGCTAAGGTATATAATAGTACTGGTAAACAACACATCATACTTTATAGAACCTATGACTGAGTGATACGTCTCCGTCGTATCTACTTTTCCAAACACTTTTGCCCTTGATTTGGACTCTAACTTGCATGATTTGAATGGAACTAACCCGGACTGACGATGTTTTCAGCAGAATTGCCATGGTGTTATTTATGTGCAGAAACAAAAGTTCTCGGAATGACATGAAACTCCACGGAGCGTATTTTTGGAAATAATAAAAAAATAATGGCAAAAGATCAAGGCTAGGGGCCCACACCCTAGCCACGAGGGTGGGGCGCGCCTGCCCCCCCTGGGCGCACCCCCTACCTCGTGGGCCCCCTGGACCTCCTCCGACCTCAACTCCAACTCTATATATTCGTGTTTGGAGAGAAAAAAATCAAGGAGAAAGATTCATCACGTTTTACAATACGGAGCCGCCGCCAAGCCCTAAACTCTCTCGGGAGGGCTGATCTGGAGTCCGTTCGAGGGTCCGGAGAGGGGAATCCGTCGCCATCGTCATCATCAACCATCCTCCATCACCAATTTCATGATGCTCACCGCCGTGCGTGAGTAATCCATCGTAGGCTTGCTGGACGGTGATGGGTTGGATTAGATTTATCATGTAATCGAGTTAGTTTTGTTAGGGTCTGATCCCTAGTATCCACTATGTTCTGAGATTGATGTTGCTATGACTTTGCTATGCTTAATGCTTGTCACTAGGGCCCGAGTGCCATGATTTCAGATCTGAACCTATTATGTTTTCATGAATATATGTTAGTTCTTGATCCTATCTTGCAAGTCTATAGTCACCTACTATGTGTTATGATCCGGCAACCCCGAAGTGACAATAATCGGGACCACTTCCGGTGATGACCGTAGTTTGAGGAGTTCATGTATTCACTATGTGTTAATGCTTTGGTCCGGTACTCTATTAAAAGGAGGCCTTAATATCCCTTAGTTTACGCTAGGACCCCGCTGCCACGGGAGGGTAGGACAAAATATGTCATGCAAGTTCTTTTCCATAAGCACGTATGACTATATTCGAAATACATGCCTACATTACATTGATGAATTGGAGCTAGTTCTGTGTCACCCTAGGTTATGACTGTTACATGATGAACCACATCCGGCATAATTCTCTATCACCGATCCATTGCCTACGAGCTTTATATATATTGTTCTTCGCTTATTTACTTTTACGTTGCTATTGTTACAATCACTACAAAATACCAAAAACATTACTTTTGCGATCCCCTATACTTGTGGGTTATCAAGACTATTTTCTAGCGCCGTTGCCGAGGAGCATATCTCTATTCTTTGATTCTGATGTAGGGTAGGAACCCTAGGGGCCGATCTTTCATGAAAGGAGCGGATCCCGCGAAGAACATGAAGAACACGGGGAAGAACGGAGAGAAATCACAAGGGGAAACACTAAAGAACAAGTCCAATCACACATCCACTAGACAATCAAACACACAAGATCCACAAGGTACATGAACAACAAAGGGAAAGATACAAGGTAAGGTTCATCTCCATGAGGAGGTCTTGAAGGGGGGCGCCCAAGAGGGGGTCTTGATGTTCTTCTCCAAAAGGAGGTCTTGAATCCGCTTGGGGGATCTTCTCCGAGGAGGCTCGAATCTCCGAGGAGAAGGTAACCAAGTGGATGAGCAAAGTTCTCACACAAATATGAGCTAATCCTTTGCTAACCCTAGTACGGAGCTAGGAGACAAGTATATATAGTCCAAGGGGTAAGTTGGGGGATACATGGGGTGACACCCCTCTCACTACTCATAGGCACGGCTGAAAGGATCGAGAAGAGGTGTCTAGAGGGGGTGATTAGACACTAAGTGCCAAAAGTTGCGGTTTTTAATATTCTTAAGTTTAAGTGGAGTTTAAGCACAAGTTTAACAAACACAATACATATCAAGCAAGCATGCAATGAGTATATGAGCAGCGAAAAGTAAAGCATGCAACTTGCAAGAATGTAAAGAGAAGGGTTTGGAGTATTCAAACGCAATTGGAGACACGGATGTTTTTGTCGTGGTTCCGATAGGTGGTGCTATCGTACATCCACGTTGATGGAGACTTCAACCCACGGAGGGTAACGATTGCGCAAGTCCACGGAGGGCTCCACCTATGAAGGGTCCACGAAGAAGTAACCTTGTCTATTCCATCACGGCCGTCGCCCACGAAGGACTTGCCTCACTAGCGGTAGATCTTCACAAAGTAGGCGATCTCCTTGCCCTTACAAACTCCTTGGTTCAACTCCACAATCTTGTCGGAGGCTCCCAAGTGACACCTAGCCAATCTAGGAGACACCACTCTCCAAGAAGTAACAAATGGTGTGTTGATGATGAACTCCTTGCTCTTGTGCTTCAAATGATAGTCTCCCCAACACTCAACTCTCTCTCACGGGATTTTGATTTGGTGGAAAGAAGATTTGAGTGGAAAGAAACTTGGGGACGGCTAGAGATCAAGATTCATATGGTTGGAATGGAATATCTTGACCTCAACACAAGTGTAGGTGGTTCTCTCTCAGAAAATGTGTATTGGAAGTGTAGGTATGTTCTGATGGCTCTCTCCACGAATGAAGAGTGGGTGGAGGGGTATATATAGCCTCCACACAAAATCTAACCGTTACACACAATTTGCCAAACTCGGTGGGACCGAATGGTTAAACTCGGTCGGACCGATTCAGCAAACCTAGTGACCGTTAGGATTTTCGGTGGGACTGAGATGGAACTCGGTAGGACCGATATGGTTAGGGTTAGGGCATAACGTAATCTCGGTGTGACCGATTACACAAACTCGGTGGGATCGATTTTGGTAATAAGGTAACCAGAGAGTTGGTCAGGCAAACTCGGTAAGACCGATTACACAAACTCGGTGGGACCGATTTTGGTATTAAGCTAACTAGAGGGTCTGCATTGTAATCTCGGTAGTACCGATTGCTCAAACTCGGTGAGACCGATTTTGGTAATGGACATACACAGAGAGATTACAATCCCATCCCGGTGAGACCGAGATCCCTATCGGTGAAACCGATTTGCTAGGGTTTGTGGCAGTGGCTATGACATCTGAAACTCGGTGGCGCCGGATAGATAGAATCGGTGGGGCCGAGTTTGACTTTTGGTTTAGGTCATATGTGGATGTGGGAAGGTAGTTGAGGGTTTTGGAGCATATCACTAAGCACTTTGAGCAAGCAAGCCATTAAGCAACACCTCATCCCCTCTTGATAGTATTGGCTTTTCCTATAGACTCAATGTGATCTTGGATCACTAAAATAGAAAATGTAGAGTCTTGATCTTGAAGCTTGAGCCAATCCTTTGTCCTTAGCATCTTGAAGGGGTTCCACATCCTCTAGTCCATGCCACTCCATTGTTGAACTTATCTGAAACATACTAGGTAAAAGTGTTAGTCCAACAAGAGATATGTTGACATTAATTACCAAAACCACCCAGGGAGCACTTGTGCTTTCAATCTCCCCCTTTTTGGTAATTGATGACAACATACATCAAACATTTAGATAAAGATATAGAGAATGGCAAGTAAAGCTTTGGAAAGACATGTAACATGCATAGCCTCCCCCTACATGTATGCAATCATGTGAATATTGAATATAGGAGCATGTGAATGCATAAACATGACAGAGTAAGCAATGTGTTACATGTATCTTGGCTATATGCATCAGAGCAAATGATGTGAATGTGAGAAATGTACCTTCATGATCATGAGTCATTGCAAACAGTATGTACATCAGCAAGAACTTCTCATTCACATGACTGTGATGCATATACTTACCTTGTGGTCTTGAGTTTGCTTAGGATGGGATGAACCTGCGCAAACAAGGTTAAATAACACAGATACACCTACTGACCAGAGCAAGCAAGAGAAACCACAAGGGAACCAAGACTGGGATGACATGTAGAGTGAGTACTAAGTACCACATTGGATATAGACATGTCCCCAAAGGTAAATATATGCAATAAAATCAGAGATTTCCTTCTCTTAGATGTCTTGCTCCCCCTAAATCTGCATGGGATATTGGGAGAAGATAGGGAACAGAAAATCAGAGCAACAAAAAGGAAACAACAGAGCTTGAGCTAAAGCAAGCAACCAAACATGTCTTTCCCCTCTTAAAGACATGTGACATCTCTCCTCTTGAACACCAAGCATCTAGGGTCTTTGATGATATTACTTTCTCCGAGTTGAGAAACTCTCTCCCCCTGAGTATTCTCTCTTTCTCCCCCTATTGGAAGGATTAAGCTTTGATGTGATCTCTCTCTCCACCTTTGACATCAATTTCCAAGAAGGGTTCTAGACATGTGATACAAATGGGTTGGTCCTTGAGTCACAGAGCAAAGCAGCATGTCTAATATGATGCTAGTAGAGGACAAGAATCATTGAGTGGAGCCGGAGCAAACAGAAATTAGGAATAAGTGGCAAGTTGGTTTTCCTGTGGTGGAATCGGTGACTCCGAGTTGTGTGCTTCGGTTGCACCGAAAGATTTCGGTTGGGCCGAAGAGAACAAACCGGTGTGACCGAGTTCATTAGAGTGAAACCACTTGTCACCTCAGCTCACTAGATAAGTAAGATCTCACAAGAATATGCAAGGAATTTACTGAAAGATTTGCAATGAATTGGATGCAGAATATGCAAAACAAAAAGGAAAGAAAAGAAACTAAAAGTTCTAGATGAAGTTTGAAAGGGGAAACAAATTTGCAAATGCAAAAGCACGGAGAAACACTAGAGAACTTCATCTAGAAATGGTCAGTGACAAAGTCACCTATGTTAGAGTATGTTGACTTAGGAGTCAAGTGAGAGCACTTGATCATAGGTCATACTCGTCGTTTAAGCTCAAAATGGGGTTACCATTTTTCGTTTAAGCATCTTGATGTATTCACATCTTGTAGAGTTGCTTTGACTCATGACTTGGAGTAAAGCTTCTCTAAGATGGAGTAACATACCTTGGGTGGTGGTGTTGATCTTGCACATGTAGTTGAACTTGTGTGGGTTGCTCAAGATTGATGTAGTTCATCAAGAGTTGGGAGCAGCACTTGGAGTTTGAGTTCATCTACCTACATGGGTTAGCTTTGCAAGGAAGAGCACTTGTGTATCCAAAATGACAATCATGAGACTCAACATAGAATTTGCCAAAGGATATGTTTGAATGGTTTCGTGCTTCCTTGTCTTCAACCACCATTGTGTAGAGACTTGGTGATGTAGAAATTGCTCAAGATGTGAGTGTGTGGCAATCTCATAGATTTAGATTCATCCAAGTACCTACACGGGTTAGATACCATGCAAGGTACAAATATATCCAAGACATATGAATAGCATCATAAGAGAAATATCGAGGATTAGTCATAGGCTCATGCCCCGCATGTATCAAATGGAGTTCCTACTCCAAGTTTGAAGCATCAATGATGTTCAATTCACCTCTCAACCTGCAAAACACTTTCTCATCAAGTGGTTTAGTGAATATATCCGCCAATTGCTTATCGGTGTGTTCATGCTTAAGGTTAATGTCCCCTTTTGCAACATGATCTCAAATGAAATGATGATGAACTTCAATATTCTTAGTTCGAGAATGTTGCACGGGATTGTGAGCAATCTTAATAGCACTTTCATTGTCACATAGCAATGGAACATGTTTCACATATATCCCATAATCTTTAAGAGTTTGGGTCATCCAAAGTAATTGAGCACAACATGAACCAGCGGCAATGTATTCCGCTTCGGCGGTGGATAAGGATACCGAGTTTTGTTTCTTGGAAGACCAAGACACAAGAGATCTACCAAGGAATTGACAAGTACCCGAAGTGGATTTTCTATCAACCTTGTCTCCGGCATAGTCCGAATCGGAGTAGCCGACAAGATCAAAAGAGGACCTCTTAGGATACCAAATCCCAAAATTTGGTGTATGGATTAGGTATCTCACTATCCTTTTCACATCCTTAAGATGACACTCTTTAGGAGCAGCTTGATATCGTGCACACATGCACACACTTAGCATAATATCGGGACGAGAGGCACATAGATATAACAATGAACCAATCATAGAGCGATAAACCTTTTGATCAACCGGTTCAGCATCTTTGGTTAAATCAAGATGTCCACTAGTAGGCATGGGTGTAGTCATACCTTTGCATTCTTGGATATTGAACTTCTTGAATAAGTCCTTGGTGTACTTTGTTTGAGAGACAAAGGTACCTTCCTTAGTTTGCTTGATTTGCAAACCGAGAAAGAATTTGAGTTCACTCATCATAGACATCTCAAACTTCTCCGACATTAGCTTTCCAAACTTCTCACTAAAATGAGGGTTAGTTGAACCAAATATGATATCATCAACATAAATTTGGAACACAAATAGTTCTCCATTAACCCTTTTAGTAAAAAGAGTAGAATCAATTTTACCAATTTCAAAGCCTTTTTCAATAAGGAACTTGGTCAAGCATTTATACCATGCTCTAGGAGCTTGTTTAAGGCCATAAAGGGCTTTGTGAAGTTTGTAAACATGATTAGGTTTCTTAGGATTGACGAAGCCGGGAGGTTGCTTAACATAGACTTCCTCCTAAATTTTGCCATTTAGAAAAGCACTTTTAATGTCCATTTAGTACAAGGTGATATCATGGTGATTAGCATAAGCAAGTAAGATGCGAATGGACTCAAGTCTAGCAACGGGAGCATATGTCTCACCATAGTCCATACCTTCAACTTGTGTGTAGCCTTGGGCGACGAGACGTGCCTTGTTGCGAACCACTTGTCCATCTTCATCTTGCTTGTTGCGAAACACCCATTTGGTACCAATGATGTTGTGGTTGTTGTCGGGCTTCTCGACCAATGTCCACACTTGATTTCTCTCAAAGTTGTGTAGCTCTTCATGCATAGCGTTTATCCAGTCCGGATCCTCCAATGCTTCTTCAACCTTCATAGGTTCAATGATAGAGATGAATGAGTACTTTTCACAAAAGTTAGCTAAATGAGTACTTACCTTATGAATATATTATGAGAGCCACCTATGAATTGCATACCAAAGATGACAATACCAAGATCTATTCTTGCTTTTATGCCTAGCTAGGGGCGTTAAACGATAGCGCTTGTTGGGAGGCAACCCAATTTTATTTTTGTTTCTTGATTTTTGGTTCTGTTTAGTGATAAATAATTAATATAGACTCTGTTTAGATGTTGTTTTATTTTTCTAATTATTGTTTGTGCCAAGTAGAACCTTTGGGAAGACTTGGGGGAAGTTTTAGTGATCTTGCTGTAAAAAACAGAAACTTTAGCGCTCACGATATTTGCTGCCATTTTTACTGGAGAGTCCGATTAGGTTGATTATTTTTGAAGATGATTAATAGAAAAATTCCTCACGTCCACCAATTTATTTCAGAATTTTTGGTGTTACATAAGTATTAGAAACCTACAGATTACTACAGAATGTTCTGTTTTTGACCGATTCTGTTTTTTAATGTGTTGTTTGCTTATTTTGATGAATCTATGGCTAGTATCGGAGTGTATGAACCATAGATAAGTTGGAATACAGTAGGTTTAACACCAATATAAATAAAGAATGAGTTCATTAAAGTACCTTAAGTGGTGGTTTGTTTTCTTATACTAACGGAGCTCATGAGATTTTCTGTTGAGTTTTGTGTTGTGAAGTTTTCAAGTTTTGGGTAAAGATTAGTTGGATTATGGAATAAGAAGTTGATGTAGGGTAGGAACCCTAGGGGCTGATCTTTCGCGAAAGGAGGGGATCCCGCGAAGAACACGGGGAAGAACGGAGAGAAATCCCAAGGGGAAACACTCAAGAACAAGTCCAATCACACATCCACTAGACAATCAAACACACAAGATCCACAAGGTACATGAACAACAAAGGTAAAGATACAAGGTAAGGTTCATCTCCATGAGGAGTTCTTGAAGGGGGCCGCCCAAGAGGGGGTCTTGATGTTCTTCTCCAAAAGGAGGTCTTGAATCCACTTGGGGGATCTTCTCCGAGGAGGCTCGAATCTCCGTGGAGAAGGTAACCAAGTGGATGAGCAAAGCTCTCACACAAATATGAGCTAATCCTTTGCTAACCCTAGTACAGAGCTAGGAGACAAGTATATATAGTCCAAGGGGTAAGTTGGGGGATACATGGGGTGAAACCCCTCTCACTGCGCATAGGCAGGGCGGTTGTACCGCTAGGAGCTCAAGTACCGGTCTGGGGGTGTACGCGAAGGTAGGGAGTGGTTGTACCGGTGGTAGGACCGGTTGTACCGGTCTTGTCGCAGCTGGGGGGAAAACCGGGGCTATACCGGCATTGCACCGCTTGAATACAGAAGTTAGGCGGTAGTCGAGAGGTTGTACCGCCTGTGTGCCTTCAGCGGTAGTACCGCCTAGTGTGGGCAGTAGTACCGCTCGTTCCAGACTGGGTGGGTCCTCTTCTTCCTTCTCTTCCATGCTTCTCTCGCGGATGGTGCAGTTGTACACTTGTGCTCGCACTCCTCCTCCTCGTCCATGGTGTTCCGACAATGCCTATGCAAGCACAGGAGAGGAGTGTCAAGTAGTATACCATCCTCGAAGGGGTCAAGTGAACACGTGTAAAGGAGATGATTCACCTTTATGTATGTGAAGTATATGTCGCATGTGTCACTTGCCGAACGGACTCTTGACATGGTGATGTCCATAGGATGCTCCGCATCATCCCCTCCCCCTTGGGAAAGATCCGACCTCGGATCGAAATCCAAAACACCATGGGAAAGAGATGGCATCGCCGTGTAGGAATGGTCAATCACCAAGCTCTCGTCATCTTGAAGCTCGAAATGGGCACTCTCCAATGTCGCACCATCTTGGGATTCCTTCAAAAGGATCAAAGACAACAAACACTTGGAAAAACAAATGTGGTTAGCGTTAGTGCAAAACCAAGCATTCAAGCGGTGATTCACCCAACAAGTGTCGTCGTCATGCAAAGCATATGGTTTGACAAAGGATTGTGACATGGTATGTAAGCATACCAATCGAGCACAAGCAAAGAAATCATGGGGACAAGCATGTGAATGTGAGGTAGTGATGCAAATATGTGTGACAAGAGAAGAAGCATCTACCTCAAGTTCATAGAAAGCATTCACAAATTGATCAATGAAAGGTCTATGTGTCAGTGTACAAAAAGAGGGGTACACTTTTTTGTACCCCTATAACTGTGCACGGACAGTCTGAGCCACGGGCACCACCACACCAAGCAAGGCAAGGGAGGTGAGCCAGGGTAAGACCGAAGCTCAAGGGAACTAGGACGACGCCAAGGCCAAGACCACGAAGAGCAAAAGGGACGAAGCAGACTCCCCCGGTAAGATCCTTGCCGGGAGACAGCTTTGGCAACCCCGGCAAGACCCTTGCCGCGGCGACTTGCCCCATGCCTATGGAGCAAATTACCCTTGAGTCCACTGCCCCCAAGGGGCAAGGATTCGGGAGACATCCCCGTGGTGGCATGCAGATCTTTGTGAAGACATTCAATATCAGATACGCACTAAGAAGACGACGACCTTTGGCGAGATACCAGCCAGGGAAGACCACGAGACCCCCGGCAAGCGCCTTACCGGGGATGACAGCAGGCGCCTCTGCAAGACCCTTGCCGGGGGCCCGGCAAGGCCCTTGCCAAGGACATCCGCAGGGCCACCATCAGGCCCACGCCGACTAAACCTCCACCACCGTACACATGCAGCTGCCGACCCAACCAGCTGGGCAGGCACCTGCGTGGCAGCATGCAAATCTTCGTGAAGACCCACCACTACGCCACCTCAGCTGCCTGCCTACCTACATGGCATCACAGGCATCGCTGGCCAGGGCGCGTGTCGACACAAGAAGGAGCGGCGACGGACGAGACAGGTTTCTCCCCCGTCCCCGATAAAGCAAGGACACCTAAGCAAAACGCATTAAATGTGCCTTGTCATGTAATGCAAGGGATAACCTCGCATCACTGTACCCTTTCCATCTCTTGTGTGCCACTGTGGCAACCCCTTTTTCTATAAAAAGGAGGCCTGAGGCGACCAGGAGAAGGATTCGGCTTTTTTGGAGCTCCTAATGCCCCAGAGCTAGCTCAAAAATAGGAATATACATCCACCGAAGCAGGAGTAGGGTTTTACGCATCCTCGCGGCCCAAACCTAGGTAAACAAACTGTGTACTATCTGTTTGATCCGCTCTTCTCACGACCCCGCGCCCTGCTAACCATAGTAGGGATTCTTGTGATCCCATAGGTATCATTCCCACCGACATCTTTGGCGCGCCAGGTAGGGGGCGCAGTTGTGAGAATCGGCTTTAGCAGTTAGTTCGACGCTTCTTCATCATCATGGCGCCCAAGAAGAAGACAACGGTGGCGGTTGGCCAGTCGGAAGCCGGACAGCCCGTCCCAACGCGGGCGAGTAGCGGACCAGTCGCAGAAAGGACCCGGGGCGCTGCTCGCGAACACCAACACCATCCCAGCAGCTGGAGTTTGGGAGGCGGCGATGTTTGTGCACCTGGTAACGGGCCACACATCGCCAAATCCAAAGGCGGAGCCAGGCCTCCGCGGGTGGAGCGGGGCCTTCCAAGGTCATCGCCGCCCCACCCGAAGGCGATGCAAGGGCCTCCAAGACTCCCACGCCAGCGCCAACAGCGCGCTCCTCCCAGGCAGTGCGTGACGAACGGCGTAATCACGCCAAAGATCCCGGGCGTCACCGCGGGAAGAGCCCCGAGCGCCACTCCCGGGACATAGAAGACCTGCCCGCTCGCCGAAGCGCTGGTGAAAACGGCATGCGACCGCGGGGTCGTGATAGAGCTCCTTCTAACGTTGTCAGAAGTCGAAGCGCGTCGCGATCCATGCAGGTTCTGCTGCCACCGACGCCAGCAGAGGCCCTGGCGCGCGCGCAATTGCTCCTTGGCTTTACTCCCACTACGGGGAAACTCAACGAATGGAGAGCCACTATCCGAAGCCTTGTTGCGGTGGCCAACAAAGACGAACCAAGTCCGGTGGGGCCCCTGGGTCGACGCTCCGATGGAGTCCTGCGCACCAGTGGCGGAAAAGCCGCCGGTTCCGCGACCACGGTGCATTCACCTCTTCCCCATCCGGTACCGCGGATGCCGGCTCGTCGCGACGTCACGGGCAATGACATCTCCATAGCGTCGTCTGACCCATGGACCCACTATGACCAGCGCCAAGTTCTTCGGGAGCGAGCCCATGAAGACGCTCGAACCACTATCGAGCGCCGGCGCGGAG
The DNA here is from genome assembly GCA_034509565.1 of Triticum monococcum. NCBI lineage: Eukaryota > Viridiplantae > Streptophyta > Magnoliopsida > Poales > Poaceae > Triticum > Triticum monococcum. The sequence continues at coordinate 82,887,250 of CM067843.1, forward strand.
TGCACCACCAGTCAGACAGGCGAGCAGGGCCTGCTGCAAACCACCCGGCCCCGGAGAGCCCTGGAGGCCTACCTTACGAGGTAGGCTGTCCGGCTTTTACCCGTGAGCTGCGGCAGTTCCAGTGGCCCACTTGCCGCACCTTCAAACCTGACATTGGCAAGAAGTACAACGGCAAGACCCACCCGTCTGAGTTCCTCGGCATCTACACCATCGCGATGCAAGCTGCCGGAGCCTGCGATGATAAGGTGCTTGTGAATTACTTTCCATTGGCTCTTAAACCCAACGCCATGTCGTGGTTGATGCACTTGCCGGTAGACTCTATTTCCTCCTGGTCAGATTTGTGCCATGAGTTTGTGGGTGCCTTTACTGGAGGTCATCAAGCCCATGGCCAAGCAAGTGACCTGCACGTGATTCCCCAAAAGGGAGGCGAGAGACTGCGCAAGTATATACAGAGGTTCAGCTGGGTACAGTACAATATCCCTGATGTTCACCCTGCCGCCATCATCAGCGCGTTCCATCAGAACGTGCGTAACCGCAAGATGCGCGAAGAGCTGGCAATGAACAAGGTGAAAGATGTGGAGGAACTCTATGTTCTTGCTGACAGATGTGCCCGAGCTGAAGAGGGAAGGAAGTACCCTGGCGAAGATGCCGGCGGGGAAACCGACTCCTCAGATGAGGATACTGCCGCCCCGGCGAAGAAAGGCCGGCGCCGCAATAGGAAGCGCAAAGGTAAAGCCGTGCTTGCCGTCGAGGGATCTGACGACACCGGCTCCGCCAAGAAAACCAAGGCAGATGACCCCGGCAAGGAAATTGCCGGATGTGTCGCCTGCCGGGCCTTGGCGGCTGCCGAGAAGCCGGGAAACTCCGACAAGCAATACTGCAAGATCCATCGCACCAAAGGCCATGATCTCCAGAACTGCCGATAGGTTGAGCTCCTTGCTGAGAAGCAGAGGGCTGAATATGAGAGGCGGGACAAGGAGAAAGGCCAGGACGGTGCTGAGGGGTCCGGCAAGAAGCGTGACGGCCAGGCGGGCCGTCGCGGCAAAGATAAACAGCAAGAGAGGCCTGCCCGGGGCCGTGACAAAAAGCCAGAAGACGATGATTGCGAAGAAGACGATGAGTCTGGTGACCAAGAATTTCAGAAAGCTACGGAGGCCATGTGCGTCGATGGCGGTGCCTCGCTGCATACCTCTCACTGCCAGCTTAAACAGTGGGCGCGTGAGATTACAGCGGCAGAGCCGTCGTTTGATGCCCAAAGGCCGCTGAAGTGGTCCAGCACACCTATCATTTTTGACACTAAGGATCACCCTGATCGCACTACTGCAGTCGGGTGCTTGCCATTGTTGGTTTCACCAACAATACGCAACCTCAAGGTGACAAAGATGCTAGTCGATGGCGGGGCCGGTCTGAACTTAATCTCGCCTGCCGTGATCGAGAAACTGCAGATTCCTGATGAAGACCTTGAAGAGATGGGCACGTTTCAGGGGGTCAACCCGGGAAGAAGTCAACCAAAGGGAAAGGTCACGTTGCCCGTGACTTTTGGGAGTGATCTGAACTACAGGACAGAAAGGATTGTGTTCGACGTTGCCAAGATCCCCTTGCCTTACAACGGGATCCTTGGCCGCCCAGCGCTGGCCAAGTTCATGGCGGCGTCACATTACGCCTACAACACCCTGAAGATGCCGGGGCCTGTGATGATCATCACCGTCCCATCAGACAAGAAGGATGCGCTAATTTGCGCTGATCAACTCTACCAACAAGCAGTTGCAGTAGCCGCCACTGCTAAGGCGCTTGCTCCTGCCATTGGAGCCCCGGGAAGGAAAAAGAAGAAGACCAGTGAGACCTCAAGCACCCACTCCGGCAAGCGCACCTCTTTGGAGTGTAGCGCTCCCGTCGAGGACATGCCAGAGAGCTCCACCGACAGAAACAAGAAGTCCAGGGCCACACCGCCGGGAACCAAGAAGGTTTCTGTCAAGGAGGACGGCACGGGACGGGCTTTTACCATAAGCTCTGCCCTTGACGACAAATAGGAAGACGCGCTCGTCACCTTCCTGCGGGCGAATGTCGATGTGTTTGCATGGCAAGCATCTGACATCCCCGGCGTTCCCAGGGAGGTGATTGAGCACCACCTTGTTGTCTGTCCTCATGCGCAGCCCGTCAAGCAGAAGGTCAGAAAGCAAGCCTTGGAACGACAAGAGTTCATCACAGAGGAGATCCGGAAACTGGAAGCAGCGGGTTTGGTAAGAGGAGTGCTCCATCCAACGTGGTTGGCCAATCCAGTGGTAGTGCGCAAGGCAAATGGGAAGTGGAGGTTGTGTATTGATTACACAGATATCAATAAGGCTTGTCCCAAAGACCCCTTTCCATTGTCGCGCATCGACCAGATTGTTGACTCCACGCCTGGGTGTGATCTGTTGTCATTCCTCGATGCCTACTCCGGCTACCACCAGATCTTCATGACAAGAGAAAATGGCATTCATCACCCCATGTGGTATGTAATGTTTCATACAGATGCCTTTCGGGTTGAAGAGTGCTGGTTCAACGTTTGCAAGGGCGGTCCAGATTGGTTTTGAACCCCAGCTCCATAAAAATATGGAAGCTTATATGGATGATATAGTGGTCAAAACCAAGAACAGGGCAACCCTCATACCGGATTTATAAGAAACATTTGCAAACCTACGCAAGATCAATCTCAAGCTAAACCCTGAGAAGTGCGTCTTCGGCGTCCCGTCCAGCAAGCTTCTCAGGTTCTTTGTGTCGGTGTTCTGGGAACGGGGGTCCCCAGACTTGCCTGCCTGCAGCCTGCGGCGTGGCTCAAATGGGGGCCCAGTGCGGCCCATCTTCATCAACACAAGGCTCAAGACCCTCGCGAGGCGGACGACACGGCGCATCCTCAGGCGCAGCCTCCTCAGGCTGGCTCGCGAGGAGGCGGAGAGATCAAGGTGGGGTACCTCACGAGGTGCCCATGACGCAAGCCATGACGACTCAGGGCGCCAGGCGGGCACCAGCGCGCGCAGCGTCCTTCTTTCCTCTTTGGTGCAAAGGGGGCAAGCGCAGCCACGGAGTACCGAGGCATCAGGCAAAGGTTGCCATTTCGGTGCAATGAGACCAAGACTAGGAGGACTACGAGACGGAGGTCACCATGGAGCCCAGGACGGTGTCATCACCAGAGCCTTTGCGCAGGCGAAGACTGCTTTTGTCAGGATAGTTGATGCTTGTTGTCCCCCTTCAAATTAGCCCGCCATTGTTGGCTCCCTTCCCGCTCGATATTTGGGAAGAGGACCAGGGCCTTTATAAATAGGACTAGCCACCCACACAGCAAAGGGAGAGAGATCTGGAAGAGACATCGGATCGAAACCAGAGTGACAGAGAGAGAGAGAGAGAGAGAGAGAGAGAAGGGTGACTGAACTCCTCCTAGCAGTTCATCACCCCAGCCAAGAACAAACCCTCGCGAGGCTATTCTTCCTTGTATTGTTCATCATCATCAGCCCCAGAAGCCAATCCACCAACCACACACTGGAGTAGGGTATTACACCACAATGGTGGCCCGAACCAGTATAAATCTTGTGTCCTTTGTGCAGTTCTTTTAGTTTTTTAGATCTTTGTGAGACGGGGAGGTAGAAGGCGTGATCTCCGCACGCACCCCAATGTTCGAACCTTAAGGGTCTGCTGGAACCCGTGATCCGACATTTGGCGCGCCAGGTAGGGGTGCACCGGAATTCGTCTTCCACCACTCCGCTCTCCTCCGACCGTCGCGTCCATGTCCGACGCTCGTCGGGCCCGCGCCGAGCGCCAGCCGCCATCGCTTCTCGCGTCGCCCAGACGGCCCCCGTCGATGGGCGTCCTCGTCGTTCCCCATCGCCCGCCGTCATCGCCGCCACCGGCCCGGCGGGGGGCGAGCAGCAAGTGTCGTCTTAGCATCCATCCGTGCGGCAAGACGTCCGCACCGCTACTCCATCGCTCACCCCAGCCGGCTCTTCGTCTCGCGCGCTCCGCGCACCCTTGGAGGCTCGAGCTGCGCTCATCGCAGCAAACGAACTCCTGCGCTACCGCCCCATCGACGACGTCTACAAGGAGTGGCTCGACCGCGTCGCCGAGCTCGTCCGCGCCGCAGGGGGCTCTCCTACGTCGTCCGCTCCGCTGCGCCGCACCCCGCCCCGCGCGGGCAATGAAGCTCCGGGGGCATACCCGCCGCCTCCTCTCCAAGAAGACGCCATGGCCCCAAGGCGCGCAACCCCTGGGCAGAACCTGCTCCGCCAGGTGCCAGCACAGCAAGAACGGAGCTGCCTAGAAGTCCCTCGCCCGCAAGGGGCTGCCCGGGCGCTCCCTGCTCCGGCACGCCGCGACCCTGCTCCCGCTCCAGCACGCCAAAACCCTGCTCTGCTCCTAGCTGCAGCGCGTCGGGACCCGCAAGGCCAAGCTCTCCCTCAACCGAAACCTCCCGTAGCCACCGCAGGCTGCCGCGCCTACACCACCGAGCTGCGCAGCGTCGCGTGGCCCGGCAAGTTCAAGCCGGACCTGCCTCCTCGCTACGACGGCACGACTGACCCTGCAGAGTTCCTCCAGCTCTATGAGCTGGGCATCGAAGCTGCGAGCAGGGATGAAAAGGTCATGGCGAACTGGTTCCCCATGGCGCTCAAGGAAGGAGCTCGCACCTGGCTCCTGAATCTGGCTCCGGGCACGATCTCCTCCTGGGACCAGATGCGCACCCGCTTCATCGCCAACTTCCAAGGTACTTGCGACCGGCCGCTCGCCGTGAGCGACATGCGCCGCATCAAGCAACAACCTGGGGAGACCCTGCAAAAGTACATCCAACGCTTCAACAGTGCGTGCCTCAAGATCCCCAAGGTGTCCGAGGAAGCCATCATCTCGGCTTTCTCCGATGGTGTGCGCGACGTCAAGATGAAGGAGGAGCTGGCGATGCATGAAGACCTCTGCACCTCCCTGGAGCTGTTCAACCTGGCGACCAAGTGCGCCAGGGCTGAGGAGGGACGTCTCTCCCTCCTCGAGCTGCCTGCCGTGGACCCAGAAGAGAAGAAGCCCAAGGCCAAGGACGTGAAGCGCAAGGGGGCTGCCGTACTCGTAGCAGAACCGGACACCAAGCGGGGCAAGGATCTGCCCGAATCCTCTAGAGGCAGCCGGTACTGTGTGTACCATGACCTCCACACCCACAACACCAACGAATGTCAAGAACTCCGTGCCGTGCGAGAAGGAAGGATCGGCCGTCGCCCTGACCGTGCTGACCGGGGCTACGGCCGAGGAGGAGGAAGAAACCCAGGACGCTGGGAAGATCGCGGCCCGCGCCAGGGGTGGCGCGACCAACCTCACGAGGACCGCTGGCGGGACCTGCCTCGCGAGGGGGTCTGGCGGGATCAGCCTCGTGAGGATCGCCCTCATGGCAACGCAGGCCTACCTCCGCTGCCGCCTTAGCCAAGGAGGAATGAAGACCGCCATCAAGACGAGGGGGCTGGGGGCTTCCAAGAGCCGCACGCAATCGCCTGCATCCTGGGCGGAGCTCAAGCCCCAGCCTCTCAACGTATCTTCAAGCAGTTTGCCCGTGAAGTGAATGCAGTTCTCCCCAAGCTCGAAGCAACGCGCCCCCTCAGGTGGTCGGCGTGCGCCATCATGTTCAGCTCAGCAGACCAGCTCAAGTGCGCGGCCACGGCCGGAGTCCTCCCGATGCTTTGCTCCCCAGTCATTAGCAACGTGCTGGTCACCAGGACCCTCATCAACGGAGGGGCAGGGCTCAACGTCCTGTCCGTGGAAACATTCAACAACCTCCAAGTGCCCTATGACCAGCTTCAGCCAACCAAGCCTTTCTCCGGAGTCACCGACGGTTCCACAGTCCCGATCGGGCAGGTCTGCCTCCCTGTCACCTTCGGGGGCCGCAGCAACTACCGCACCAAGCTCATCGACTTCGACGTCGCCCACATCCGCCTGCCGTACAACGCCATCCTCAGGTACCCAATGCTGGCCAAGTTCATGGCCGTGACTCACCACGGCTACAACGTCCTCAAGATGCCAGGAAGTGGCGGCGTCATCACGGTGCCCTGTGAAGAGAAGGATGCAGTGTGTTCCCTGGAGCGAGCCTTTCAGGCTGCATCGCTAGAAGACCCAGATCACGGAAGCAGGAGGCTTCTTGAGACCACCCCCAAGAAGAAGAAGACGTCATCAGGCTTAGCCCCTCAGGAGGCAGGCCCTTCAGGGCCCGTGTCTGCCCAGGGGGACCCCCCTTCCATCGCATAGGAAAGCGCGCCCGGCGCCCTCCTTAGGCAGGGCTCGGGGGCTCTCACCTGGAGGGCCACCGACCTAGCTAGGGTCACGAGGGAGGCGCTTGGGCATCATGTGGAGGCGTGCTTCGAAGCATGTTTCCCTCGAGAAGGAGCCAGGCAAGGAAGGTCAGACCGGCAGGAGTTCGTTAACAAGGCCATTCAAGAACTACAGGAGTCAAGGATCATGAGAGGTTGCCGTCATCCACCAGCTGTGGCTCCACATCCAGGCGAGGATGGTGGGCTGCGCACCTGCATCGACGTACCAGGGCTCAATCAGATCGCCATGACGGAGCGTCTCCGGCCCTCGCAAGTGGGGCGCTGCGGGGGTCCACCCCACAGCTATGTTCGCATGCCTTACGGCCTGCCGAGCATGGCTGCAACGTACCAGCGCCTCATGAGGGGCATCATGGAGGCTCAGGAAGACAGGCATTCCGCGGCCCTGGCGGAGATGAAGACAGCTCGCGAGGAGCCACCAATGCCTCCGGAGCCTCCCGAGGCCCCGGGGCCTGGGGGCTCGTGAGGATCGGCTTCCGCAGCCCATCGAGTCTGCTGCACCAACGCCACTTCGCCGACGACACCCTCAGGTGACATCTTTTCAAGCTTCATTCCCAGCTGGGAGCGCCCTCCCAGGGTTGCATCACTCCCAGGCCGTGTGGGTCCATCCCTGCGGCATGTATCCCCTTTTATTTTTCGGTCATTAGTTTGCCTTGTTGGGGGCGCCCCTCGGGCTGCATCATCCCCAAGCCGCTTGGGCTAGGCCCAGCGGCGTGTATCTCCCTCGCGTTTATTTCCAACTATGCATTCGCCTATCACGCTTGATTACTTGATGCCTGTCCGCGGCATCCCTTCTTCTCCATGTCGGCCAATTGCATGTTAAAGGGGGGGTACCTGAGCATCGCGACTCAGAGCTCTTACTGGCTCTCCAGCCCTCACCCTCTGGCCTTGTCCACGGCATTGCGACCTGGCATACCAGCGACGGTTGAGACAAGCTCGAGGGCCGGGACCCGAGGACGTAGAGTGCCGGCATCTAACCAAATTTTGCAGGGACACATCTCAAGATACGGCCTAGTGCCAGGCGCAACCCGCCTAGAGGTAGGGCCTCGTGAGTCTCGCGCTGGCTCACGGGTACCCTGATACACCTCACCTGCTCCAACCAGCGAGCTCTTGAGCGACTAACGATCGACTGATGACTGCCATGGCAACCCCATCTTCTTTCTGTGATGAATCTGCAGGATCCTTGGAGGGAACTGCGCTAGCCAAGGCCCTCACGGAGTTCCCTTCACCCTCGCTCGCGCGAACCGCTTGCACGTTAAAGGGGGGGCGCCTGAGCATCGCGACTCAGGGCTCCTACTGGCTCTCCAGCCCTCACCCTCTGGCCTTGTCCACGGCATCATGACCTGGCATACCAGCGACGGCTGAGACCAGCTCGAGGGCCAGGACCCGAGGACGTAGAGTAGAAAGGGGAGCAGAGGCGAGGGAGAAGGGGCGCGCGAGGACCTCGCCGAGCAACTCCGTCCCAAGTACCCCACGGACCCGACGATGCGCTGGGGGCGATCCCCGATTCTCAAGATAAGTCACCAACCAAAGCACTGGCTACCGTGGCACTACCCCCGCACCTAAAGCAATTCCGTACTAGCGACGTTGCTTCCCTTTCTCACCAAGAGACGGCTGCTTGGGCGCCAAAGGGGACCTCCTGAGCATCGCGACTCAGGGGCTCTTACCGGACCCCGGGTCGCTCACCTCCTGGCCTTGACCACGGCATCACAAGCTGGCATACCAGCGACGACTGGCGCCGCCTTGGGACTGGGACCTGTCGACGCAGAGCACCAAGCTCTCGCGAGGTGCGAAAGGGAGGACTGAACTACAACGGAATTTGCGACTCGCACAGATCCATAGCAAAGGTTATGTATTAACAAACGGGACTACAGGCACCTTACAAGCCCCCGTGGGGCGCATTTTGATTCCTCGCAGGGAACAGATCCTAGGGGATGCTAACTACACGAGCTCCTGCAAAAGATGCCATCATCAACAGTGGGTCGTCAGGCGCCGGCGCCAACCCCATCCAGATCAGGGTCGGCGACGGCCTGACGAGCCCGCCCTACTCCGGGAGCGGCGCCGACTCGGGGGCTCGTAGCTGTCGTCGCTCGTCTCCGGAGTCGTGAAGATTTCGCTGGAGTCACTGGACCCTCCGGCGCCTCCGCCAAGGAGCGGTCGACGGGCCTAGCCCTCACCAGGGCAAGGTCCTGGCCACCTCTCCCGGGGCAACACTCCAGCCGGCGCCCGTTCGCGTCGAAGACCTTGAAGAACATCGCCGCAGCGCCATCGTACTCCAAGGGGACCGTGAAGACGCCCCTTTCCCTGCAAACCCGGGCGATCTCTCTCCAGCCGCGGGACATGTAGACCTCGCCCGGGGCAGCGACCACGACCTCTGCCTCGGTCGTGAGGGTGCTGCAGCCGGCGTGCTGCAGCCAGAGCTCCAGGGGCCCTCCTAGAGGGATGATGGAGGCGAAGAAGGGAGGCAGACCGATCCAGGACTGGAGAGGAATGGCGACGTGGAGCATGAACTCTTGGGAGGAGCCCTCGGCATGGACTCCAGGAGGAACAACCCACGCCTTCGTGACCCGACGGCGCCTACGACGGCTCCGACCGCGGAGATCGGCATCGACACCTTCGGGGCCCTCGACGTGGGCATACAAGGGAAGCGGGAACCCCGGCGGAGCCCGCTCGCACCAGGGCCCCGCCACCACCTGACGGTCCTCCTCGCCCCGGCTACAAAGGGCGAGTAGTTTCTTCGGCGGGAGCAGGTTTGGCCCCTCTCGAGGAGCCTTTCCCTTCTCCGCGGCTGAGAACCGGCGGATCGGAGCCATCGCAGCAAGATGGAGCAAGGATCGGGAAGAAGGAGAAGCCAGGAGGAATGGACTGGAAGGGCACGCACAGCTCCATACTTATAGCCGGCGAAGGCCAACCGCCGGCCTCCATGATCACAGGTAATCTTGACACGATCTGCATGCAGGGACTTGTCCAACTCGCGTGATCACCGAGGCATCATGGGGAAGTGGAGACGCCCACGTCCAATCAACCGCCACGCGGCTCCCAAGGCCGTAGGCTGTTAGGGCCCGCGGCGCTTCGCCCTTGCCCTTTTGCCTCTCGGCACGGTCAAGTCCATGCGCGCCTTGGGCCCCGGGGCTACTGTCGGCGTTCTGGGAACGGGGGTCCCCAGACTTGCCTGCTTGCGGCCTGCGGCATGGCTCAAATGAGGGCCCAGTGCGGCCCATCTTCATCAACACAAGGCTCAAGACCCTCGCGAGGGGCCAAGCCTCGCGGGGCGGACGACATGGCGCATCCTCAGGCACAGCCTCCTCAGGCTGGCTCGCGAGGAGGCGGAGAGATCAAGGTGGGGTACCTCACGAGGTGCCCATGACACAAGCCATGACGACTCAGGGCGCCAGGCGGGCGCCAGCGCGCGCAGCGTCCTTCTTTCCTCTTTGGTGCAAAGGGGGCAAGCGCAGCCGCGGAGTACCGAGGCATCAGGCAAAGGTTGCCATTTCGGTGCAACAAGACCAAGACCAGGAGGACTACGAGACGGAGGTCACCATGGAGCCCAGGACGGCGTCATCACCAGAGCCTTTGCGCAGGCGAAGACTGCTTTTGTCAGGATAGTTGATGCTTGCTGTCCCCCTTCAAATTAGCCCGCCATTGTTGGCTCCCTTCCCGCTCGATATTTGGGAAGAGGACTAGGGCCTCTATAAATAGGACTAGCCACCCACACAGCAAAGGGAGAGAGATCTGGAAGAGACATCGGATCGAAACCAGAGTGAGAGAGAGAGAAGGGTGACTGAACTCCTCCTTGCAGTTCATCACCCCAGCCAAGAACAGACCCTCGCGAGGCTATTCTTCCTTGTATTGTTCATCATCATCAGCCCCAGGAGGCAATCCACCAACCACACACTGGAGTAGGGTATTACACCACAATGGTGGCCCGAACCAGTATAAATCTTGTGTCATTTGTGCAGTTCTTTTATTTTTTTAGATCTTTCTGAGACGGGGAGGTAGAAGGCGTGATCTCCGCGCACACCCCAGTGTTCGAACCTTAAGGGTCTGCCGGAACCCGTGATCCGACACTTTGTGTCGCAGCACGGTATAGAGGCCAATCCGGACAAGATCAAAGCTATAGAGCAGATTGAAGCACCCAAGCGAGTCAAGGATGTGCGTCGGCTTGCTGGTTGCGTTGCCGCCATGAGCAGGTTCATTTCCAAGTCCGCCAAGCGCGCCCTTCCCTTTTTCAAGATTTTGAAAAAGGCGGGCCCGATGGAGTGGACACCAGAAGCCGAAGCAGCATTGCAAGATTTGAAGAGGTACCTCTCCTCCGCGCCAATACTAGTTGCGCCTAGGCCACGGGAACCGTTGCTGCTATACTTGGCGGAAACGAACCAGGTGGTCAGCACCGCACTAGTGGCACAGAGAGAAATTGATGACGAGGTAATGGCCGCGACAGAGCCCGATGCCACCGATGCAGAGACAACACAGCCAGTTGGATTGCCGCGGAAGAAGAAAATGATGCAGCATCCGATCTACTTTGTTAGTTCCCTCCTGCAGGGGGCTAGATCAAGGTACTCCGGTGTGCAGAAACTGCTCTTCGGCCTTTTTATGGCCTCGAGGAAGCTGCGTCACTACTTCCAGGTGCATGAAATCACTGTCGTCACTCGCCTCCCTCTGCAACGGATATTTCACAATCCAGATGCAACGGGAAGAATCATAGAGTGGGCACTGGAATTGTCCAGCTTTGGCCTCAAGTTTGAGAGTACCTCGATGATTCGAAACCGAGTCCTGGCGGAGTTCATTGCAGAATGGACCGCGACGCTTGACGAAGAAGCCCAAGAGACTGCTCTCCCCGGCAAGGAGGCAAGTTGCGACTGGATCATGTACTTTGATGGAGCTTTCTCCTTACAGGGCGCCAGGGCTGGCGTACTGCTTGTCGCGCCCACCGGAGAGCACCTCAAGTATGTGATCCAGATGCACTTCCCCAGGGAGGTGTCAAAAAACAATACGGCTGAGTACGAAGGGCTGCTTGCCAGTCTTAGGATCGCGGCGGACCTCGGAATCAAGAAACTCGTCGTCAGAGGCGACTCGCAACTTGTCATCAAGCAAGTCAACAAGGATTACCAGAGCCCGTTGATGAAGGCCTACGTCAATGAATTGAGAAAGGTGGAGCAGCGTTTTGACGGTATACAGGCAGAATACATTCCCCGAGCAGAGAGCGACATCGCTGATTACCTGTCAAAACGCACTGCCCTCAAGCTACCTGTGGAACCAGGTACCTTTGTGCTTCGGCTAACTCAGCCATCCGTTGATCCATCAACAGAGCAGAACAAGAGGAGAAAATCAAGGCCCGGCAAGTACTTTCCCGCCGAGCTCCCCGAAGCCGCCGGCAAGGATGTTGCCGGAGACACTGAGCCCGCCACAGGACGTCTAGCTCCGACGGAGCATCAAGCTCTTGCCATGGAGACAGCCGCTCCTATAGCGGAGGAAATGCCTTTAGTCCTCGCCATCGAGCCCCAGGCTCCAGCGTGGGCACAGCATACCATCCGATTCCTCCAAACAGTGGAACTTCCTGAGGAGTAGGAAGAAGCAGAAAAAGTAGCCCGTTGCTCTACTATGTACCAGTTCGTCGATGACGTCCTGTACAGAAAGAGGCCGAACGATGTGAAATTGAAGTGTATCCCTCGAGAGGAAGCACTGGGGCTGTTGGAGGAGATACATAGAGGCATATGTGGATCCCACATAGGGTCGAGGGCCCTTGCCGGCAAAGCGTTTCGGCAAGGCTTCTTCTGGCCCACCGCCCTCCAGGATGCAATGACACTAGTCACTAGGTGTGAAGCGTGTCAGTTCCATTCCAAGAAGTTTCATCAACCAGCTCAAGCCCTTCAAACCATTCCTCTCTCCTGGCCTTTCTCGGTTTGGGGGCTCGACATACTGGGCCCTTTCCCCCATGCTGTCGGGGGCTTTGAGTACTTGTACGTTGCAATCGACAAGTTCACAAAGTGGCTAGAAGTGGAAGCAGTGAGGAAGGTCACAGCACAGTCAGCCGTCAAGTTCTTCAAAGGACTGGTGTGCTGTTTTGGTGTACCCAATAGGGTCATCACCGACAATGGCACGTAGTTCACAAGCCACACCTTCATGCAATATATTCAAGACCTCGGCAGCAAGGTCTGTTTTGCTTCCGTTGCTCACCCACGAAGCAATGGTCAAGCTGAGAGGGCAAATGCTGAAGTACTGCGAGGCCTGAGGACAAAGACCTTTGACAGACTGCACAAGAGTGGAAGACGCTGGATTGATGAATTGCCGGCGGTCCTTTGGTCAATCAGAACGACACCAAATCGAGCCACCGGCCAGACACCCTTTGCCCTGGTATACGGGGCAGAAGCAGTTCTCCCCACGGAACTCATATACGGGTCACCTCGAGTACTCGCTTATAACGAGCTTGAGCAAGAGCAATTGCGGCAAGATGACGCAACGCTCCTTGAGGAAGATCGTCTTCGGGCGGCTGTGAGAGCAGCGCGCTACTAGCAAGCCTTGCGCCGCTACCATAGCCGCAAGGTTCATGCCCGAAGCTTTGAGGAAGGCAACCTTGTTCTTCGGCGCGTTCAATCGGCCAAGAAATCCAACAAGTTGACGCCAAAGTGGGAAGGCCTTTATCGGGTAATACGAGTCACCAGGCCCGACGCAGTCCGCCTGGAGACCGAAGATGCCGTTCCGGTGAGTAATTCCTAGAACATTGAGCATCTTCGCAAGTTTTACCCGTGAGGCGCGGCTTGCCGGGCCCCCCGGCAAGCCACCTTTTGTACGAGCCTTGCCGATGACGCATGTAACCCTTTGTACAAAGCCAGGCACAGACCCTAAGCATAAATAAATGAAGCGCTGGCGCCCTAAGTTATAGCATGCATGCTAGGTCGAGTCTCGTCCTTGGTTAGGGTTGATAGTGCTTAGCGGCCACTAACCCCTAGCTTAGAGGTCGAGTGTGCGTCTCTTTGTCTTTCTTTTGTCTTCTTTGGTTAACAGGACACACAGATATCCTTGCCGAACCACTTGGGGATAAAAAAAGGAACAAACCAGCATCTAGGCCCTGGCAAGCTAGTATTGCCGGGGGCTGCAAGAGCAAAGATTCACCCACGGCAAACCAGGGTTGCCGGGGGCTGCAGCTTCAGATAAGTTCTTCATCCCTTATCATGCATTCCATTATGGACTGAGGTATGTGAAACCTCGTTTTTCCTTAAGATACCATGCTCCCCTAACTCTAGGCCCTAGGGCTCGTTCCTGGGACCAAGTTTGGTCGTAGTCACGGCAGTGAAAGGGTGAAACAAGGAGCCTGAACCCGCCTCATCCCTGCCTCCGCCAAAGGCATGAGAAAGGCCGAGCGAAGTGGGGAGACGGCAAGGCCTGTTGCCAGGCGAGAAAGTGTTTATCTTAGAGATATCTAGGATTTACTCCTTGTCGTGGGTTCCACCCGCAAACAAATGACCCGGCAAGCATCCCTTTTTCATTAAAAACATTCCACTCAGATATAGTCCATAGGGAATGAAAAACATGAATGAAGGGATTACAAGTTTTAAATTCAACAAAGGCCCGAAGGCTTACAAACTAAAAAGAGATATGGTGCACGTAATCCCTTTCTTGTCCCTCTCCTCAGGAGGCAGGTCAAGGAGGCGAGAAGGGCAAAAGGAGCACCTAGGCGAGCTACGGGTGGCAGAAGACGCAGAGAGAACATCTTGGTGGCCGTCCAAAGGCTGGATGGTGATGGCGGCGCCAGAAGCAGAGCTCGAAGACGAGGCGGCAGGATGTTAGCACGCGTCGAAGGCATCGGTGCCCGCGTACTCCGACTTGCTGGCCTTGCCGCCCGCCCTCTTCCTCTTCCGCAGCCTCCCAACGCCAGCCGCCCAAGGAGACGACCCCGAGAAGTTCAAGGAGCCGGCAACACAGATGATGGGATCGCCGGTGCCACACGGAGCGGCACCTGACACCTAGTCGGACCCATCATCCTGCCGCCTACCGCCCTCGTCATTGCTGCCGTTGTCCTCCTCGTCACTCCCGCCCGAGGAGGAGTCTTCGCTATCAGAAGAGCTCTCCACGCAGCACCTTGTACTCCCAAAGTGCCCGAAGACCTTGACAGAGAGAAGGCCACCCTCCATCAGCTTAAAATGGAGAGTGAGCCCCTCCGTCAAGCTGTGGATATGAGCAAACGTCTTCCATCCCCGACGAAGATACATCACGTGAGGAGTGTGGAAGTCGACGCGGACCCGCGTGCCACTAATCCCGCAGCCCCTCATGTGCAACCGCAATGACTCCGGCGGATCCAGCTCCATCTCCCGCGCAAATGGAGTCGGGATACGAAGGCGACGGCGCGGCAGCCGGCGCAGCCTGACGAAGAACTCACAAGGGTCATCCCCAACATGGCCCTCCATTGGAGGACGAGTTGCTGGCGGAGGCGAGGCCGGCGCACCACCCCGTCCTCCTCTTCCCCGAGCACCCCGGCCTCGCCCACAGCCTCGCCCCCTCCCCCTTCCCCTCGCGGCTGGCCCTGCCACCGCAGGCACAGGAGAAGGAGGGACGCGTTGTCGAGCGGCGACCCTCGCCGCCACCGTTGAAGGACCGGGATTTCCTCTCTCCAGGACGAATGGAAGAGAGGAGCAGAAGCTGAAGGAGGAAGGAGATGGAAGAATGTGGGACGCCATCCCCCCTCCTGCTCTTTATAAAGGAACGGGGTTGGGGCTCGGCCGCCCCGCTCGGCCAATCAAAACATGGAAGGCGTGGGGAGCCAAGACCGACCCGCTGCCCAACCAGCGACGGCCCGGTTTCCCGCCTCCGCCATTTGCCACCCCAAGCGCATAGGAGACACGTGGCGGACATGCAGAACCAAGGGGACGGGTGAGGCGACCTCTCCCCACCCCGTGATCATGGGGAGTGGACGCCTTGAGGACCGCGCCTTGGCCCCATTCAGTAAATGGGCCGCGCATCCACACCTCCCTCCGTTTATGGGGAATACGCGAACTGCCCCTTTACTACGACGTGATGCATGCGTGCAGAGACCAACCCCACGCATGCCGCCCACGTCACACGCACCTCCCCACGCCGCGCCACGCACGGGAGTCGTGGGAAGCGCAGCGCGCGAAAAATCTTACCGCGGTAAAAAACCGCCCCGCCTGCCCGCGCACTGTTTTTGGGCCTAGCCCAACAACGCGTTGCGCTTATGTGTGGCCCAGGCCCGGGGGCTCCTGTCGGTGTACAAAAAGAGGGGTACACTTTTTTGTACCCCTATAACTGTGCACGGACAGTCTGAGCCATGGGCACCACCACACCAAGCAAGGCAAGGGAGGTGAGCCAGGGTAAGACCGAAGCTCAAGGGAACTAGGACGACGCCAAGGCCAAGACCACGAAGAGCAAAAGGGACGAAGCGGACTCCCCCGGCAAGATCCTTGCCGGGAGACAGCTTTGGCATCCCCGGCAAGACCCTTGCCGCGGCGACTCGCCCCACGCCTACAGAGCAAATTACCCTTGAGTCCACTGCCCCCAAGGGGCAAGGATTCGGGAGACATCCCCGTGGTGGCATGCAGATTGAGGGAGTCCTAGATTAGGGGGGTGTTCGGATAGCCAAGCTATACCTTCAAGTCGGACTCCTGGACTATGAAGATACAAGATTGAAGACTCCATCCCGTGTCCGAAAGGGACTTTCATTGGCGTGGAAGGCAAGCTTGGCGATACGGATGTTCAGATCTTCTACCATTGTAACCGACTCTATGTAACCCTAACCCTATCCGGTGTCTATATAAACCAGAGGGTTTTAGTCCGTAGGACAACAGACACATCAACAATCATACCATAGGCTAGCTTCTAGGGTTTAGCCTCTCTGATCTCGTGGTAGATCAACTCTTGTAATACCCATACCATCAATATTAATCAAGCAGGACATAGGGTTTTACCTCCATCGAGAGGGCCCGAACCTGGGTAAAACTTCGTGTCCCCTGCCTCCTGTTACCATCCGGCCTAGACGCACAGTTCGGGACCCCCTACCCGAGATCCGCCAGTTTTGACACCGACATTGGTGCTTTCATTGAGAGTTCCTCTGTGTCGTCGCCGTCAGGCCCGATGGCTCCTACGATCATCAATGGCGATGCGGTCCAGGGTGAGACCTTCCTCCCCGGACAGATCTTCGTCTTTGGTGGCTTTGCACTGCAGGCCGATTCACTTGGCCGTCTAGAGCAGATCGAAAGCTACGCCCCTAGCCGTCAGGTCAGATTCGGAAGTTTAAACTACATGGCCGACATCCGCGGGGACTTGATCTTCGACGGATTCGAACCACTGCCGAGCACGCCGCACTGTCACGACGAGCATGATCTAGCTCTGCCGTCGAACAGTGCCCTGGAGGCCACACCTGCATCAGCTCCGGCCCCTGGTTCAGAGCCGACCGCGCCGATCGAGGATGGGCGGTTGGACGCCGCCTTGGGGGCTGCGATCCTAACGGCGGTTGAGCCGAACACCAGCCCCGTACTCTGCAAGACTCGTGACTCCATGGAGCCGAATTCTTCTCCGGACTCCGAACCCTCCACGCCCCTGCCGAGCGAATCCGATTGGTCGCCAATCATGGAGTTCACGGCCGCGGACGTCTTTCAGCACTCGCCTTTCGGCGATATCCTGAAATCACTGAAGTCTCTCTCTTTGTCGGGAGAGCCCTGGCTAGACTACGATCAGCGAGGTTGGGGCACGGACGATGAAGAAATTCAAAACCCACCCACCACCCACTTTGTAGCCACTGTCGACAACTTAACCGACATGCTCGACTTCGACTCCGAAGACATCGACGGTATGGACACCGATGAAGGAGATGATGAAGAACCAGCACCTACTAGGCCCTGGAAAGCCACCTCATCATATGACATATACATGGTGGACACCCTAAAAGAGGGAGAGGGCGATGAAACAACGGAGGATGACCCCTCCAAGAAACAGCAAAAGCGCCGGCGTCAGCGGCGCCGCTCAAAATCCTGCCAACACAAAAACGGCGATTCCAGCACGGGAGATAATAATACCCCGGAAAGCACCGAAGAACATCCCCCCAAGCAAGATTTAGCACGGGAGGATGGAGAAACCAGCCCTCATGAGAGAGCGGCCAACAGAGAGGTCGAGGACGATAATTGTATGCCTCCCTCCGAAGACGAGGCAAGCCTCGATGACGATGAATTCGCCGTGCCGGAGGATCCCGTCGAACAAGAGCGTTTTCAACGCAGGCTTATGGCCACGGCAAGAAGCCTCAAGAAAAAACAGCAGCAACTTAAAGCTGATCAAGATCGGCTAGTCGATAGATGGACTGAAGTCCTCGCAGCCGAAGAGCATAAACCCGAACGCCCCTCCAAGTGCTACTCGAAGCGCAGGTTGCTACCCCAATTAGAGGAGGAAGCACTCGACGCGGCCGACAGGCCACCTCGTGGCCGTGACAGAGAGGCCTCATGGCCCTCCACCCAAGCCGCACCCCGTACCAAGGCACGGGAATATGCGCGGGACTTATGAGACATGTTGGAGGACAAGGCAAGGCAAACAAGAAAAGATCTACGGATGGCGTAGGCACCCCACGGCTCGAGACGATAATCGTCACGCTGGCCACAAATTCGGCAGGGCCGAACACAGTAGACAAAGCTCATTGGAGCTACGTCATGATATCGCCCAGTACAGAGGCGCCGCACACCCATTGTGCTTCACAGACGAAATAATGGATCATCAAATCCCTGAGGGTTTCAAACCCGTAAACATCGAATCATATGACGGCTCAAAAGATCCCGCGGTATGGATCGAGGATTATCTCCTTCATATCCACATGGCCCGCGGCGATGATTTCCACGCCATCAAATACCTCCCACTCAAGCTTAAAGGACCAGCCCGGCAGTGGCTTAACAGCCTGCCAACAGGGTCAAACAGCTGTTGGGAGGACCTGGAAGCCGCATTCCTCGACAATTTCCAGGGCACCTATGTGCGACCCCCAGACGCTGACGACCTAAGCCACGTAATTCAGCAGCCAGACGAATCGGCCAGGCAATTCTAGACACGGTTCCTAACAAAGAAAAATCAAATACTCGACTCTCCGGACGCAGAGGCCTTAGCAGCCTTCAAGCATAATATCTGTGACGAGTGGCTTGCCCGGCACCTAGGACAGGAGAAGCCGAAATCTATGCCAGCACCCACGGCACTTATGACCCGCTTTTGCGTGGGAGAGGATAGCTGGCTTGCTCGTAGCAACAATATGACCAAGAACCCTGGTAGTTCGGACATCAGGGACGTTAGTGGCAGGTCGCGTCGCAACCAACAGAAGCGTCGCATCAACGGCGACAATGCTAAGGATACGGCAGTTAATGCCGGATTCAGAGGCTCTAAATCCGGTCAGCGGAAAAATCATTCAAAAGGAATCCTAGGGGCCCGTCCAGCTTGGACCGAATACTCGACCACTTGTGCCAAATACACGGCACCCCCGAAAAGCCAGCTAATCACACCAACAGGGATTGCTGGGTGTTCAAGCAGGTAGGCAGATTGAGCGCTGACAATGAAGACAAGGGGTTGCATAGCGACGACGACGAGGAGCCCCGGCTGCCGAACAACAATGGACAGAAGGGTTTTCCCCCACAAGTGTAGACAGTGAACATGATATACGCCACCCACGTCCCCAAAAGGGAGCGGAAGCGCGCGTTAAGGGGCGTATATGCGGTAGAGCCAGTCGCCCCAAAGTTCAACCCATGGTCCTCCTGCCCGATCACCTTTGATCGAAGAGACCATCCCACTCGCATCCGTCATGGCAGATTCGCCGCATTGGTTCTCGACCCAATTATTGACGGATTTCATCTCACTAGAGTCCTTATGGACGGCGGCAGTAGCCTGAACCTGCTTTACCAGGATACAGTGCGGAAAATGGGCATAGATCCCTCGAGGATTAAGCCCACCAAAACGACCTTTAAAGGTGTAATACCAAGTGTAGAGGCCAGTTGCACAGGCTCAGTCACACTTGAAGTGGTCTTCGGATCTCCGGATAATTTCCGAAGTGAGGAGTTAATCCTCGACATAGTCCCGTTCCGCAGTGGCTACCATGCACTGCTCGGGCGAACCGCATTTGCCAAGTTCAATGCGGTCCCGCACTACGCATACCTTAAGATCAAGATGCCAGGCCCTCGAGGAGTAATTACGGTCAATGGAAACACCGAACGCTCCCTCCGAACAGAGGAGCACACGGCGGCCCTTGCAGCGGAAGCACAAAGCAGCATCTCCAGGCAGTTCTCCAGTCCGGCCATTAAACGTCCGGACACAGTCAAGCGCGCTCGGAGTAACCTACAACAAGACCGCCTGGCACGTTCCGAGCAGGCGTAGCAATGTGGCCCCAACCCCAACCCCCGCAAAAAGGCGATGCCAGTACTTCGCATACATAACCACGCCCTAGAAATACCATGGGCATAGGGGAAGGGGCTCCATCATGGCACGCCCAAAACACGGCTTAAACCGCACCAGGGGCTGCCGACCTTTTTTATACTTTTCTCTTACTTCCAGGGCTCTACTCTTCGGAAGGCTTGTTCGGCAGTTCAATTGCCGCACAAACGATGCAAGGACCAGGGAAGCAGACAAGCCATGCTGCATTACGGAAATCCCAGGTGGTCTCTATCATGAGCAGTGTATATGTTTCGCATACTATCCCGCAGCTTGCCCCTGAAGAAACATGTTAAATAGTCCAACTTTTTGTTTATCGCATCACTTGTATCGTTCTGCTTTGATCGCAGCTATTTTAGTGAACAATGCATAGCTTTTGTCCATTTTTTGCATTACCCCTTTTTTAATATATATATATATATATGTTCCTTAAATGACATGTTGCACCCGTACACTTTGGTACGGCCAAAATACGCCAGGGGCTTCAGTACCCCTCAACATGGTGTGAGAAGTCCAAACACTTTAACAAGTGCGGCACCCCGAACTTATAGCATTATATGCATCGGCTCCGAATCATGTCTTGGGTCAATAGTTGGGTTTGCCCGGCTCCTATGTTTTGGTGCCTTACGTTCCGCTATATCGGCTAAGGTAGCAGTTTGAGAACCACTACGATTGTGCCCCAGTTGAGCTGGGCCGAGCACCTCAGCGGAGAAAGCTAAAACTGACTGTCATGATGAAGCGAGAGCTGGTCGCTATTCGAGAGGCTTTTTCGAGTCCCTAAAGACTTATGCCGCTTTGGGCAAGGAGCCGGCTCTGTCCGGCCAAGGCGTGGATAGCGCCCCGAAATCGGTCTTCCGAATCCTAGGGGCTTCGCCGAAATTTAAAATTATAGAATTCTATGGCTAAGTGAGAGTGTTCACGCATTATAGTTCGATTGCCTCGTTCGTTGGGCTGAGCGCCTCCCTCGAAGGACCCAAATATGGGAAAAAGAGCGCCCAGGTTTATCCCCGAACACCCCAGCACTAGCGGCATGGGGGCAGAAGCCGATGACTCGCCATCTCTCAGTATTGATAAACAGCCACACAGAAGGTAATATTTTAAATTCAAGCAGCATTGCTTAGCGCATATGAACAAGTTTTCAGCGCACAGGATAACACGAGCGGGTTTTACTCAAAAAATACATCCTTGGTACATTCATCCGCAACAAGATGGGCACCCTTCAGAACATCCTTATAATAATTCTCGGGCTTGCGATGCTCTTTCCCTGGAGGTGGCCCGTCCTTCACAAGCTTCTCCGCTTCCAGCTTGCCCCAGTGCACCTTAGCACGGGCAAGGGCCCTACGGGCACCTTCAATGCAGACGGAGTGCTTGATGTCTTCAAGCCTCGGACAGGCCTCCACCAGCCGCCGCACCAGCCCGAAATAGCTCCCAGGCGGAGCCTCTCCAGGCCACAGCCGAACTAGGAGGCCTTTCATGGCCTGTTCGGCCACCTTGTGGAGCTCGACTAGTTGCTTCAGCTGGTCGCTCAGGGGCACGGGGTGTCCGGCCTCAGCGTACTGAGACCAGAACACCTTCTCCGTCGAGTTGCCCTCCTCGGCTCGATAGAATGCGGCGGCATCATATACACTTCGGGGAAGATCTGCGAACGCTCCTGGAGAGCTCCGGATTCGGGTAAGTAACAGGTAACTCATGTTTATGTGTTTGCTTTGCATAAAGAATGCCTTACCCGCCGCAATCTTCTTCACCTCATCCAACTCCTGGAGGGTCTTCTGGGACTCGGCCTTGGCAGACTTGGCATTTTCTATAGCTGCCGCGAGCTCGGACGCTCGCGTCTTCGAGTCAAGCTCCAAACTCTCATGTTTCTTCATGAGAACCTGGAGCTCTTCCCGCACCTTGCCAACCTCAGCCTCATACCTCTCCCGCTCGGTGTGCTCCACGGCCGCACTCTTCTCGACCTCAAGCAGTGCTTGCTTACGGGTCGCCACCTCAGATGTGGCCCCTGCAATAGCCATGTCAATCCTATCATTTTTTGCAATTGCACCTTTTTTATATACATATTCAAACAGGGTATTTCTTACCTTCCTTCTCCTCGAGCTGCTTCTTGGCACGCCCGAGCTCTTGCTCGGCCTTCTCGAGACTCTGCTTCAGCACGTCCACTTCCGCAGTCAGTGCGGCGGACGCTAGCAGAGAAGCCTGCATACGCATATTGACTCCTTTTGTTAGACTCCTGCGAATTCTTTGATCCTCTATTCGGCTTTTCTTCCCGAACGCCCAACAGAGCATCAGGGGCTATTGTCTATGCTGTAGCATTATTTGAACATTCTTTACTTACCTCAAAGCCTGTTAAAAGGCTTGTACAAGCTTCAGTCAGTCCGCTTTTGGCAGACTGAACCTTCTGGATCACCGCACTCATAATAGTGTGGTGCCCCTCGTCGATGGAGGCACCTTGGAGCACCTCCAACATATTGTTTGGCGCCTTCGGATGGGCGGAGGTCACCGGCACGGTAGGCTTGTTCCTCTTGGAAGGAGGTCGCCCGCCGGACTCTGGAACCCTTGAAGATTCTGGAGCTGTGTCCGGCCTTAAGTCGGACTTGGAGCCCTGGGGGGTTTCATCCCCTTTACTCCTGGAGTCCGGGAGGTCGCCTTGCGGCGCCCCCAGGACCACCTCCTCCCGGCTTGGAACCTGTTGGGACAACACTTCGGTGTCGTCCGCAAGGCGGGAGGATGAAGCCGTCGGAAGCGAGTTCACCTCCGACGGGTCCAGCGAACCGCTCGACGATGCGTCAAGCCGGTCTTTGGGTGGGCTGCACAAACATATTCGACATAAGGAAAAGCTGTGCGAAAAACGAATACTATGAATTACCCCGGTATCCGGACACTTACGATTTCGCCAGCGGCTTGGCCCTGGGCTGCCACACCTCTTCGTCGTCGGCGGTGTCGGTGGAGCAGTCCGGAGGAAGGGTTTTCCCCTTCTTGGACCCTCCGGCCTCCTCGGGGAGGGCGACCTTCCTTTTCTTCTCTCCTCCCGCTGGAGGGGGAGAGGTCTCTTCTTCTTCCTCCTCGTCTTCACGAGAGGAAGGCGCTTCAGGACCGTCGGATGACGAATCCGACACCTCCTGACGCCGGGCACTCTTTCAAGTCCCCGTGGCCCTTTTTGTGGCCTTCTTCTTCGGCACCACATAGGGCGCCGGAACCAGCAGCTTCGCCAAGCGAGCGTCCGCTGGGCCTTCGGGCAGAGGAGCCGGACAGTTGACCTGTCCGGACGTCGCCACCCAATCCTATCAAAGATAAGGGAACTCAGATCCCGCATAGAGTCAAACCATGAAAAACTAATACCCTGTAAAAGGACAAAAACGGCTTACCGCATGAGCGTGATGCTGAGTACTGAATCCACGATCCTCGGCGGCGGATGCGGGAGCCTCGGCGCCCTTGAAAATCACCCTCCAGGCATCTTCGTACGTCGTGTCAAAGAGCCTATTTAGAGTTTGATGCTGCGCCGGGTCGAACTCCCACATGTTGAAGGCCCGTCGTTGACACGGGAGGATCAGGCGGACGAGCATAACCTGGACTACGTTGACAAGCTTGAGCTTCTTGTCCACCAGGGTTTGGATGCATGTTTAGAGTCCGGTCAGCTCTCCTTTTTTACCCCACGACAGGCTGTTCTCCTTCCAGGAGGTGAGCCGCGTAGGGGGTCCGGACCGAAACTCGGGGGCTGCGACCCATTCGAGGTCGCACGGCTCGGTGATGTAAAACCATCCCGATTGCCACCCATTCAGGGTCTCCACAAAGGAGCCCTCGAGCCACAGGACGTTGGCCATCTTGCCAACCATGGCACCGCCACACTCCGCCTGGCTGCCGCGCACCACCTTCGGCTTGACATTGAAGGTCTTTAGCCATAAGCCGAAATGAGGGCGGATGCGGAGGAAAGCCTCGCACACGACGATAAATGCCAAGATGTTGAGGATGAAGTTCGGGGCCAGATCATGGAAATCCAGGCCGTAGTAGAACATGAGCCCCCGGACAAATGGATGCAGAGGGAAGCCCAGTCCGCGGAGGAAATGGGGGAGAAATACCACCCTCTCATGGGGCCTAGGAGTGGGGATGAGCTGCCCCTTCTCGGGGAGTTGGTGCGCGATATTGCTAGCTAGATATCCGTCCTTCCTCAACTTTTTGATGTGTCCCTCCGTGACGGAGGAGACCATCCACTTGCCTCCCGCTCCGGACATGACTGGAGAGGGTTGAGGTGGTAGTGCGGACTTGGGCGCTGGAGCTCGAGTGCGCAAGAATGAATAGGCAAAGGAGGAAGAAGGCGTGGGTAAAAAGGTGGATCCTTGTCCCCTTATATGGGTGGACGCGATTATGTGTCCCCACCAGCCTGGTAAAACTTGCTTATCTCCAAGCGCCATAATCAAAGGTGCGGTTGGGTTACCCACGCCCGTATTGATGAGAATCCCGAAATAAGGGGACACGATCTCTGCTTTGACAAGACGTGCCAAGGAAACTGCCTCGCATAACGCACTAAGGTGGGATAATGAAATGATTGGGATAAAGGCTTGGCCATGGCGTGACGCACCACGGAATACGTCAGCAGATTAGATTTGTGTTAATATTATTATTCTCTCTATGGCAATATGTGGAAACTTATTTTGCAGAGCTGGACACTATCTTTGTGTTCAAGATCTTCTATGAAGTATTTGGAGGAGGAACCCGCCTTGCAATGCCGAAGACAATTTGCGCGCCGGACTCGTCGTCATTGAAGCCTGGTTCAGGGGCTACTGAGGGAGTCCTGGATTAGGGGGTGTTCGGATAGCCGAACTATACCTTCAAGCCGGACTCCTAGACTATGAAGATACAAGATTGAAGACTCCGTCCCGTGTCCGGAAGGGACTTTCCTTGGCGTGGAAGGCAAGCTTGGCGATACGGATGTTCAGATCTCCTACCATTGTAACCGACTCTATGTAACCCTAACCCTATCCGGTGTCTATATAAACTGGAGGGTTTTAGTCCGTAGGACGACAGACACATCAACAATCATACCATAGGCTAGCTTCTAGGGTTTAGCCTCTCTGATCTCGTGGTAGATCAACTCTTGTAATACCCATACCATCAATATTAATCAAGCAAGACGTAGGGTTTTACCGCCATCGAGAGGGCCCGAACCTGGGTAAAACTTCGTGTCCCCTGCCTCCTGTTACCATCCGGCCTAGACGCACAGTTCGGGACCCCCTACCCGAGATCCGCCAGTTTTGACACGGACACAGATCTTTGTGAAGACATTCAAGATTAGATACGCACTAAGAAGACGACGACCTTTGGCGAGATACCAGCCAGGGAAGACCACGAGACCCCCGGCAAGCGCCTTGTCGGGGATGACAGCAGGCGCCTCGGCAAGACCCTTGCCGGGACCCCGGCAAGGCCCTTGCCAAGGACATCCACAGGGCCACCATCAGGCCCACACCGGCTAAACCTCCACCATCGTACGCATGCAGCTATTGAACCAACCAGCTGGGAAGGCACCTGCATGGCGGCATGCAGATCTTCGTGAAGACCCACCACTGCGCCACCTCAACTGCCTGCCTGCCTACATGGCATCACAGGCATCACTGGCCAGGGTGCGTGTCGACACAAGAAGGAGCGGCAACGGACGAGACAGGTTTCTCCCCCGTCCCCGATAAAGCAAGGACACCTAAGCAAAACGCATTAAATGCGCCTTGTCATGTAATGCGAGGGATAACCTCGCATCACTGTACCCTTTCCATCTCTTGTGTGCCATTGTGGCGACCCCTTTTTCTATAAAAGGAGGCCCGAGGCGACCAGGAGAAGGATTTGGCTTTTTTGGAGCTCCTAATGCCCCAGAGCTAGCTGAAGAACAGGAATATACATCCACCAAAGCAGGAGTAGGGTTTTACGCATCCTCGCAGCCCGAACCTGGGTAAACAAACTATGTACTATCTGTTTGATCCGCTCTTCTCACGACCCCGCGCCCCGCTAACCGTAGTAAGGATTCTTGTGATCCCATAGGTGTCGTTCCCACCGACACTATGGTAGGCATAGGAAGCATTCACAACACCAAATAAAATGAAGTGTCTAAACACATGGGTCAAGTGCAACACAATCCAAACATAATGTCCATGGGGTGTAGTGAATATAGTGTGGCACTCAACACAATAGAAAGAGCAAGTGTTCATCATGTGTGAGGCAATCAAGGCAAGCATGTAGCAATCGATGGGACATGGCATATGTGAAGTGATGACATTGTTGCAAGCAAACATATGAGAGGAGAAAGTAATCCAAGAATTGGATGCAACACACAAGGCATATATATCATGATGAACAATAAGTCTCATGGTGCAAGCAACACAAGTAGTACGATCCGCAATAGCCATGCTCAAGAAAGATGTCACCTTGAAGGCGTGTCCTTGTGCATTCTTCACAATGCCGAAGTGGTAGGAAAGGTGTTGGAGAAGTGAGTCGTGGTCGAATGTATGAGGCTCGCTCTGAAGAGCTCGAATGGTCAACTCATGTGAAGCGGAATTAGACACATGGTCCAAGTATCCTACACATGCACAAAACAAAGCAAAGAACGTAGGCACATGGTAGATAAACACATCATCCATCATGATGGTTATCTTCTCTTGCACATAACCATTAGAAGCACATGCATGAATAATATGATGCAACAATGGCAATATTCATGGCACTAGGTATATGGTGCAAAGGGTTAAGACAAGCACGCTTCACAAGAAATATGTCAAAATCTCCAAATATATGTGAGAATGCTATGCGGGCAATCTCATTAGCAAGACTAAGATCATTGGTGCACTCAATACATGGAAAATCATCTAGCATGAGAGAGGCAACATATGGAGATATATGACGGCAAGCAATAACAATCATGTGCAAAGCATGTAGATGGTTGTCATCAACCGCATGAAGTGAGCAAGTATGAATCATTGGTGATGCAACATAAGCAAGCATAGTAATCAAGTCATGCAAGCTAGTAGTGCGAAGGTGCAACACACTAGAGGAAATCATGGCAATCATGTCATGTGAGCAAATAATAGGCATAGACAATGCACATGACATATCGGAAGCACGAACACAAAGCAAGATGATAGTATCATCATAGGCATGGGGCACAAAGCAAACACGGCAATAACAAGTGATATCTCCACCAAGCTTGCAAATACACATACAAGTATGAGAATCAATCATCATGTGTAATGCGAAGCATGGGTCACAAATTCATGGCAAAGGCATAGGAATAAGCACATCATGCAAAGTGAACATGGCAAGATGGGCATAGAATGATATATAATGGGCAATAACCCATAGCCAAGTGAGGGCCATGTAGAAGAAATGCGCGAAGTATTTGCACGAAGAGAGCGGTGGGAAATACAATACATGGGATCCCAAGTCATCATTGCTCTCTAGAGCTCGTTTTGTCAACTCATGGGATTGCGAGGTTGACAAGTATTCATGGGTACCTACACAAAAGAGACACAAACCAAAGAAATTGTGCGCGTGGTAAATGTACACATCATCCATCATGATGTGTATGTGCACGTGTGAGTTAGCACAAGATAAGCATCGGTCAAAGAAATTTGATGCATGGTATAAGAACATGTCATCCATCATGAAAGAATAGTTATTGTGTATGACTCGATGGGGATGCAAATTTAGCATACAAGTATATGGCACATCAATAGCATGTTTATTCATGGGAAGCATATGGTGCGCACAAGTATTGGGATCATGCAATGAATGGGATGAATCAAAATCTCCTAAAATGTATGAGGAAACTATGGGGGTCTCATCATGAGAAATATTGGAAACATCATATGGAGAAAATGGACAACATCCAAAACAATGCATATCCGAAGCTATGTGGTCATGGCATGGCATATGAGAGAAATGATGCAAAGGGAGCATATCAATATCATCACAAGAAAAACAAATGCCAATAACCATGGGCTTGTCATCTATGCCATATGTGCAAATTGGGTTTATTTTAATAGCATATGCATAGTCACTATGAAGAGATTGCAAATATGACATATGATTGATCTCATGCATAGCATATGACAAGTCAAGCGGATTGGCAAACATGATGTGACCAAGAGAATTATCACAAGTGATCCTAAGCAACATGGCATCACAACTAATAGACTCCACATGGCAATCGTCAAACTCATCATAAATGGGTAAATCATCGCATGGGGAAGTCGCACTAACATGAAGCATGGTAATAGGTTGATCAACATCATGCAAGCAATCAATGTCAAGAATGTCCACTAGTGGAACTAGAGCATCACCTTCACCTATGTTACCTTTGCCATTCCACTCAAGTGGTGTAGGTGAGGTGGTAAAGACCAAATGGTGGTCATCATCATCAACTTGATGGAACCATGTGGGGGTGCATCATATTCCACCATGGCCATCGTCTTGTCCAAAGGTAGGACGTAGTCGTCATGAATCGGCGTGTCATCATATATGGGACCTAGCGCCAAATGAGAAGACACAATAGAGGTAGAGGTTAAGTCGTTAGAAATCATAGTGGCCTCACTTGCCCTATCAACTACCTCACTCTCTCTTTGTGGTGGTTCACTCACTCCCTCACAATAGGTGCACTCAAACTCACATATGGCGGGTCACTCATCTCACTCAAGTGGTGGGGGTTGTGGCCCTCCTCACATGGGAATTGTGGAAACACATCATATATGGGGCTACTGGTGAAGTCACTCTCACTCTCAATATGGTGGCAAAAGTCACTCAAGTCATCATACGTCACCGTTGTCGAGGTGAAATACTCAACCATCTCATCGCTGTCGCCATGGATGAAGGCCGAAGATGGAACATCATCACTCTCGCCTCCTAAGATGGAAGCATCATCCTTGCTCGCCACCGTGTCGCTCGCCTCCAAAGCTTGGTCGTTGAAGGTCTACGTAGTTGAACTCGTCGCTGCACCGTCTTGAAAAAGAGTCATGGAGGACTCGGCAACATCAATGCCACAAAGAGGGATGGCGGTGAAGTTGAACTTGGGAGCATCGTCTTGGAGCTTGTCGGGCTTGGACATCTTGGTGGTACTAGCCTCATGCTCGTTCTCATGGAGCTTGGTCGTCGCAAAGTGAGCTTGGGGTGGAGAAACTTTGGCCTTCATGAATTCTTGTTCCGCCTTGAGAGCACGAATGTAGTTGTCATCGAGGGACTTGTAGTTCTCAAGGAAGATTGTCTTGGAGATGTCGTTGTGTAATCCCATCATGAAGTGGAACTTCATCGAAATGGGGTCGTCCACGCCGGCTCGTCGCAAGGCTTTCTTCATCTCCTTGAAGTACTTGTGGATGGACTTGGATCCTTGGATGGTGTTCTCCAATTGGCGTTGAAGTTGTTCCGTGTAGGTTGGGGGCACGAACTCTCGCCGCATAGCTCTCTTCGTCTTGGGCCAACTCATGTCGTAGGTCTTCGAAGGTGTGTGAAGCCACCATGTCGACGCGTAGTCGTGGAAGTTTCTTATGGCGCACTTCACTTGATCTTCAGGAGGAACTTGATGTAGCTTGAGGTAGTCGTCCATCAAACGCTCCCACTCGAGATACTCCTCGGGTTCTAGAATCCCATAGAAAGTAATCTCATGGTCGATGTCGAGGTCGTAGTAGCTCATGGAAGTCATGGACTTGAGCTTGGGGAGCTTCTCTTGAAGTGCTTGTGGGCGAACATGCCGTATGTCCATAGGCGAAGATTCCTTGAAGTCGCTTGGCGAATATGCCAAGGGAGATGGTGAAGTCATCGAGCGGTTGTTGGTATTGAGCTCTTGACCTTCATGTTCATGGTGGTGATGGTGTCGATGCCGATGTGACCTTGCCGGAGATGGTAGCTTGGAAGCATGTGTACTTGAGCGTCTTCTTGAAGATGAGGAAGATCGCTTGTAGGACTTGATGAGGGCTTTGATCTCATCCATTGGAGCTTGCATCTTGGCGTTGGTAGAGTTATTCGTGGCATCGAACTCGTCGTTGTTGTTGTAGACTGAAGATGAAATGCCTTGCCTATCCATCACAAGACTCGAGTAGAGGTGAGTAGGAAATGAGATGAACAATACCAAGTTACCTTTTCCCAAAGTTGAGGATGTATCCCGTTTCACTCAATGTGAGATGAAAGAATAGTGGAATTGGTACCGGACGTGTTCACTCACACCTACAAACTAAAGCTTATGTAGGAGCTCGGTGAGGATAGTGGCACAAAAATTTAATGCAAAATGTTAGCAAGAGTCAATAATGTTGAAAGAGATTCACAAATTCGCAAGTCAAACAAGTAGACCAATAGCAATATATGGTACACGGAAACACACACACGAATAGATAAATGGGGTCGTGCAACCAAGGAATGAGCACAAAATGTGCAATCCACGGAAAATGCTCGTGTTGCACAACTCAAGAGACACGCTACCACGATTTCTCTATAGGCGGATACGACACTTGTGCACAACCTATGATATGCAAAATGTATCGACTTTCTATCCCAAGTATGCTATGTATGTATGGTTCCTGGTGTTATGATCCAAGATGATCGGATATGACAATGTGGTATGATGCTATGGCTATTGCTTACAAGCTTATTTGCTCTTTCTCTTTTGCTTAAAAGCTTATTCTTCTTTTTTTGTATGTCCACTTTGCGAAATGCACAAACCAAGATAGTAATTGTGTATATGCGGGAACAAACTTGAGGCACACGAGATGATATGATACCAATATGATATGGTATGTATGCAATGTATGGTGTAGATCACTAATGTGCACAAGTAACATTGCCAGCAATACTCAGATGGCTAGTATCGATAGGCAAGTAACACAAAATGGGCTAGGGGTTATCAATGCAACGGCAAGAGAATATACAATGGAGGGGTACCACGATACCAAGATGGTATGGAGGTTACCGTCCGCGGTGATGATGAGTGGCAGTGATCTTGATAGAGATACCAAGATGATGGAGACTCGTCCCTAAGTAGCTGAAACACCTTAGGAAACGGAAAAACCGCAAACTCAAAATCTCAAATGTCAAATGGTGGTAGCGGGAATGCGTTGGTGGTGGCGGAAGCTCAAAGGGATTACGGAAATGCAATGATGGGTTGTGGAGTACACAATGCAGAAATGGAGGGTAAGCTGGTGGACTATACATGGTGTTGGAGTTGTAAGCATAGTCCCTAAGTAGCTGAAACACCTTAGGAGACACAACTCACAACACAAGCAAAATTGGGTTAAGTTGGGGTGTCGGAAGTGTATGGTGGGCAAGCCTATGCGGAAGTTATGGTGGTGGTGGTGGTTGATGAAGAATCAATCATCCCTAAGTAGCCTAAACACCTTAGGAAACTCGAATCACAACTCAAACAACCACGAATGCGATGGGGAACAAAATTGGTTAGGTTGCGGAAGGTTATGGTGGTTTTGCGAACGATGTGGTGGAAGCCCTAGGCAAAGATGCCAAAGTTCCAAAAGGTTTATGGTGTCAAAAGGTGTTGGAACCTATGTAGATGGATGGAGGATGTCAATAGCTACTCAACGAGCTAAAGAACGCGAAAATCGGACTCCGGATGTGAAAGTTATGGTCAAAACTGTCAATCAGCCGAGGCTGAAACTGGGAGGGGCGGTTGTACCGCTTGCTAGGGCGGTTGTACCGCTCCTGGACCATCCTGGAGTTCCAGAATTAGCTGGCAGAAGTATCAGGTTATGGGGGAGCGGTAATACCGCCTTGGGGGGCGGTTGTACCGCTGGTGTCGGGAAAAATTCGCAGATCCGAATCGAGTGCATTTTGGGGTGGAAATGGGTGATTTCGGGGTCAAATTCGACGGATTTCGTGGATGGAAAGTGGAGAAACTTGGGGAGATGCTAGATCCACTTGAAACCAAGCAAATCCATGGATCAAATCCAACAAAACTTCGTCAAACCAACAAATCACAAAAAAAATTGGGGCTATTTTTGGTGGGGATTTTTGAAATTGGGAAAGAACACAACAAAATTAGGCTAGAAAACAACGAGGGGAGGCTCCGAAATCGTGATCAACATGGCTCATGATACCAAGATGAGGGAGGGTAGGAACCCTAGGGGCCGATCTTTCACGAAAGGAGCGGATCCCGTGAAGAACACGAAGAACACGAGGAAGAATGGAGAGAAATCACAAGGGGAAACACTCAAGAACAAGTCCAATCATACATCCACTAGACAATCAAACACACAAGATCCACAAGGTACATGAACAACAAAGGGAAAGATACAAGGTAAGGTTCATCTCCATGAGGAGGTCTTGAAGGGGGCCGCCCAAGAGGGGGTCTTGATGTTCTTCTCCAAAAGGAGGTCTTGAACCCGCTTGGGGGATCTTCTCCGAGGAGGCTCGAATCTCCGAGGAGAAGGTAACCAAGTGGATGAACAAAGCTCTCACACAAATATGAGCTAATCCTTTGCTAACCCTAGTACAGAGCTAGGAGACAAGTATATATAGTCCAGGGGGTAAGTTGGGGGATACATGGGGTGAAACCCCTCTCACTACGCATAGGCAGGGCGGTTGTACCGGATATGTGAGCAGTTGTACCGCTAGGAGCTCAGGTACCGGTCTAGGGGTGTACGCGAAGGTAGGGAGTGGTTGTACCGGTGGTAGGACTGGTTGTACCGGTCTTGTCGCAGCTGGGGGGAAAACCGGGGCTGTACCGGCCTTGCACCGCTCGAATACAGAAGCTGGGCCGGAAGTTGGGCGGTAGTCGAGCGGTTGTACCGCCTGTGTGCCTTCAGCGGTAGTATCGCTCGTTCCAGACTGGGTGGGTCCTCTTCTTCCTTCTCTTCCATGCTTCTCTCGCGGATGGTGTAGTTGTACACTTGTGCTCACACTCCTCCTCCTCGTCCATGGTGTTCCGACAATGCCTATGCAAGCACACAAGAGGAGTGTCAAGTAGTATACCATCCTCGAAGGGGTCAAGTGAATACGCGTAAAGGAGATGATTCACCTGTATGTATGTGAAGTATATGTCGCATGTGTCACTTGCCGAACAGACTCTTGACATGGTGATGTCCACAGGATGCTCCGCATCAGAGTCACTTGAGATTTATATCTGCTTATCATTATGAAGAACTTGAGAGATCCAAAAACCAAGATTTATCCCTCAACTACGAGGGGGGGTAAGGAACTGCCATCTAGCTCTGCACTTGATTCACCCTCTGTTTTGAGTAAGCTTGCGACACCTAAACCTACTTCTGCTATTAATTCTGATATGTCACATATTATTGATGATGCCACTTTTGCTATGCATGATACTTATGATGAAACTACTTCTATGCCTGATAGTATTGTGCCACTCGGTGAATTTCTTGATGAACAACTTTCTAGGGCTAGAGAGAATGAAATTATTGAAACTGATAATACTGATGAAAGTGATTATGAAGGTTCTCCTAATAAATATGAATTACCTGTTGTTCATGAGGGCTATGTTATGGATGAAGAAACTAAAAGAGGCTTTCTTGCTTGCAATGATAGAAGTGATCTTAAGAAATTATTGGCTAAGCTTAAACAAAAAACTCTGAATGCTAGAATGAAATATGATCTTGCTTATGCTACTTCACCTATCTTTGTTACTGATAAGGATTATGAATTCTCTATTGATCCTGATATAATTACTTTGGTTGAATCTAATCCTTTTTATGGCTATGAATCTGAAACTGTTGTGGCACATCTTACTAAATTAAATGATATAGCCACCCTGTTCACTAATGATGAGAGAACTCGCTAGTTTTATATTCTTAAAATATTTCCGTTCTCATTAAAGGGTGATGCTAAGATATGGTTTAATTCTCTTGATCCTGGTTGTGTGCATAGTCCCCAAGATATGATTTATTACTTCTCTGGTAAATATTTCCCTGCTGACAAGAAACAAGCTGCCTTAAGGGATATATATAATTTTGTGCAAATTGAAGAAGAGAGTCTCC
The DNA here is from genome assembly GCA_034509565.1 of Triticum monococcum. Taxonomy (NCBI): domain Eukaryota; kingdom Viridiplantae; phylum Streptophyta; class Magnoliopsida; order Poales; family Poaceae; genus Triticum; species Triticum monococcum. Next base: position 82,920,935 of record CM067843.1, read on the forward strand.
CACAAGCTTGGGGGAGGCTTCTTCAATTACTTAATGCTTTGCCTGATCATCCTCTTAAGAAAAATGAAATACTTGATATCTTTTATAATGGACTAACTGATGCTTCCAGAGATTACCTGGATAGTTGTGATGGTTCTGTTTTCAGGGAAAGAACACCGGATGAAGCTGAAATTATATTGAATAATATGTTGACAAATGAAAATAATTGGACACTTCCTGAGCCAACTCCTGAGCCTATTCCTAAACCAACTCCAAGGAAAAGAGGTGTTCTATTTCTCTGTCCTGAAGATATGTAAGAGGCAAAGAAATCTATGAAAGAAAGGGTATTAAAGTTGAAGATGTTAAGAATTTACCTCCTATTGAAGAAATACATGGTCTTAACTTACCGCCTATTGAGTAAACACATGGTCTTGATAACCCAACAAAGGTAGTAAAGGTAAATTCTCTCTATAGATATGATAAAGCTGAAATCCCTCCTACTAAGTTTGCTAGCCAATGTTTGGATGAGTTTGATAACTTTATGGTTAACCAAGAAGACTTCAATGCTTATTTTGGTAGACAATTGAAACAAAATGCTTATATAATTGAAAACTTGGGTGATTATATGTCTAGAGTTAAAGGTGAACTTAAACTCATTAGTAAACATGCTTCTATGGTTACCACTCAAGTAGAACAAGTACTTAAAGCTCAAAATGATTTTCTCAATGAATTAAAAAGTAAGAAAAATGATAATGTTGTTAGAGTTATGACTTGAGGTGGTAAAATGACCCAGGAACCTTTGTATCCTGAGGGCTATCCTAAGAGAATTGAGCAAGATTCTCAGAGAAATGATATAGATGCACCTAGTCCTTCTAAAAGGAAGAAAAAGAAAAATGATAGGACTTTGCATGCTTCTAGTGAACCTATTGCTGAACCACCTGAGAATCCCAATGATATTTCTATTTCTGATGCTGAAACACAATCTGGTAATGAACATGAACCTAATGAAAATGTTAATGATGATGTTCATGTTGATGCTCAACCCAGTAATGATAATGATATAGAAATTGAACCTGCTGTTGATCTTGATAACCCACAATCAAAGAATCAACGATATGATAAAAGGGACTTTGTTGCTAGGAAACACGGTAAGGAAAGAGAGCCTTGGGTTCAGAACCCATGCCTTTTCCTCCTAAGCCATCCAAGAAAAAGTATGATGAGGATTTTGAGCGCTTTGCTGAAATGATTAGACCTATCTTTTTGCGTATGTGTTTGACTGATATGCTTAAAATGAATCCTTATGCTAAGTACATGAAAGATATTGTTACTAATAAAAGAAAGATACCAGAAGCTGAAATTTCCACCATGCTTGCTAATTATACTTTTAAAGGTGTAATACCTAAAAAACTAGGAGATCCCGGAGTACCAACTATACCATGCTCCATTAAAAGAAACTATGTTAAAACTGCTTTATGTGATCTTGGAGCCGGTGTTAGTGTTATGCCACTCTCTTTATATCATAGACTTGATTTGAATAAGTTGACACCTACTAAAATATCTTTGCAAATGGCTAATAAATCAACTGCTATACCTGTCGGTATTTGTGAGGATGTGCCTGTTGTGGTTGCTAACGTTACTATTTTGATGGACTTTGTTATTCTTGATATTCCCGAGGATGATAGTATGTCTATTATTCTTGGAAGACCCTTTTTGAATACTGCGGGAGCTGTTACTGATTGCACCAAGGGCAATGTCACTTTTCATGTTAATGGTAATGAGCATACGATACACTTTCCGAGGAAACAACCTCAAGTCCACAGTATCAATTCTATTGGAAAAATTCCATCGATTATTTTTGGAGGTTTTGAATTTCCTCTTCCTACTGTCAAGAAGAAATATGATATTCTTATTGTTGGGGATGTGCATATCCCTGTTGAGGTAACCTAGTGTTATTCGAAAATTCTCTAGTTCCATGTTATTCGGAATGAGTTTGTTAACAAGACTTGATCAACCTTGTTAGTGGATTCCTTTTGATGAGCATGAGATGGATGAAGTTAGAAAACACAACTCTCTGTACCCTCTTTCTACTTTCTGTTATTTATATTAAATAAAATAAAAATAGTATTTTCTGTCTGTTTTCTGATTATTTGTGCAATATAAAAATACCTCGGAAATAAAAGTTCTCCAAACGCCCTGAAATTTAAATATGATTTTTTTCTGGAATATTTGAGAATATATGGCACTGAGAACACAGCATGGGGGCATCCACCTGGCCATGAGGGTGGAGGGCGTGCCCTACCCCCTGGGCGCGCCCCCTGCCTCGTGGGCTCACGGTGGCCCTCCTCCACTTATTCTTGCACCCACACACTCCTTCTTCCTCCCACAAACACCATTATCCAGCTCAAGCACGAGTTCTAGCTCATTTTGCTGTGATTTTCGATCTCCTTGCTCAAAGCACCTCTCACAAAACTACTTTGGGGGATTGTTCCTTGGTATATGACTCCTCCAATGGTCCAATTAGTTTTTGTTCTAGTGCTTCATTCATTGCATATTTTTGCTGCTTAGGTGACCCTGTTCTTGAGCTTGCATGTCAAATTTATGTGGTTCCAAGTAGTTTTCATGCAAGATATAGGCTCTATGCACTTGTAGGAGTAGTTGATATCAATTTTGTTGAGTTTGGTTCACTTTTATTTTGGAGTTACTAAAAATTTCAGAAATTTTTCAGAGGAAGAAATATGTTTAGGAAAATGTACCAAGGTGGTTCTTCAAGGAAACAAGCACCCATGCTTGCAATGCGTGATGCTGATGATGAGCCACCAAGGGACGCCCCAGTGTAGCCTTGTGAATGGCCTTCAGAGGACTTCATGGATCGAGTAGGAATTAAGGAAGAATTTAACGCATATTTGTGTAATGCTGATCTTGTGAGCTTCGAGGCAGAAAAATGTCGTCAGTATCACTATCTCACTAGTTCCTTTGTGAGGAGATTTGAATTTTTCATCTTCACATAATTCTCAAACTGTCCTGTTTGATCTTTATGAAAATTCTTACACTATGGACTTAGAGGACTTTACCACTGCTTGCAAACTTCCACAATGGGGTAGTGCTAGTGAACCTCACAAATATGAATTTTGAGATTTTCTTGCTAATATAACTGTGGGGGAATCTAGAGATATAGCACAAGCTACCATAGGGAGCATTCACTTTCCTGCTATACATTATTTTGCTCTCTTCATAGGTAGATGCATTAACGATAAAGATGAAGCATGTCACATGTGTGTCCATGACCTCAGTATTCTTAGGAGTGTTGTGTTAGGAGATAAATCTTATAATTTGGGAGCCATTGTTGCATGCAGGTTGCATCTTAATAGATTTAATGGAGATTTCTTTGGTGGAATTTATGCAACCCGCGTAGCTAATTTTCTTGGTATAACCATACGTGAGGATGATATTGAGTTGCCTCGTGCTTATTTGGATTATGAGGCTATGGTTCGTCATCAGTTTGTTGAGAGGAACGATCAGTTCCTCCAGTACCGACTAATCTTTGACAGACGACGCACCTATCACGTCGCTGTCCCTGCTTCTACATTCTTTGACTTTCAGGCAAAAGGGAGATATTTTATAACCCGAGAGGAGGTGGAAGAGTATAAGAGGAAAGCTGAGATAGCTCGCCTCCAAGCTACGGCCCATGATGCAATGACTGCTGCATCTCAGTACGACCCCAACTACAACTTTGGATATCCGCCAGGCCATCCGTGGCATTAGACCAACTTAGGCCAAAAGCCTAAGCTTGGGGGAGTACGTATTTCTCACCGACATTACATTCATGTTCACATACTCATTGCTGGATGTCGGTGCTCATACTTTTTCATTGTAATATCCATGCTAGTTTATTTCTTTTTTATGCTTTCTTCTTGTGTGATTGATAAACCTTAAGAAAAACCAAAAAATTAGTTGTAGCTTTTAGCTAGTTTTAATTTCCATGCTTGTAATAGTAATTAAAAAGAAAACCCAAAAATATTTCATGTTCTTCTTTTGCTTGTTGGGAGTTTTCCCGTGTAAATTGTTTTATTTCTTTTCTTTTCTTTGTGGGTCGCTAGGAGAAGACCTTAATTAAATTGTTGAAGTGGCTCTTATATGCATTATTGTTGATCTGACAAAAGAGCCCATATTGCCTTGTCTTCTCCTATTTATTGAATGCTTGCAGATTCTAGCTTAGTCCAATGCATGCGCACTATTATTATTATCCACATCGTTCGGTCATGCAAGTGAAAGGCAATCATGACGATATCTGATGAACTGATTGAGATGGGAGAAGCTGGTATGAACTCGACCTCTCTTGTTTTTGTAAATATGATTAGTTCATCATTCCTGATTCAGCCTATTATGAATAAACATGTTTGCGATGACAATTAGAGATCATAGTTTCTTATGCCATGCTTAATTAGCTAGGAGCTTATAATGGTTTACCTTTCATGCCAACATGCTATTAAAATGGTTGTGATGTGGAATGATAGGGTGGTATCCTCTTTTGAACGATTCGAGTGGCTTGACTTGGCACATGTTCACGCATGTAGTTGAAACAAAATCAACATAGCCTCTACGATATTTATGTTCATGGTGCATTATATCCTACTCATGCTTGTATTTAGTGTTGATTAATTTTAATGCATGTTCATGACTGTTGTCGCTCTCTAGCTGGTCGCTTCCCAGTCTTTTTCTAGCCTTCACCTGTACTAAGCGGGAATACTGCTTGTGCATCCAATCCCATAAACCCCAAAGTTGTTCCATATGAGTCCACCATACCTACCTATATACGGTATCTACCTGTCATTCCAAGTAAATTTGTATGTGCCAAACTCTAAACCTTCAAATAAACATTCTGTTTTGTATGCTAGAATAGCTCATGTATCAACTAGGGTTATCCGTATCTTCCATGTTAGGCGGGTTATTCTCAAGAGGAGTGGACTCCGCTCCTCACTCACGAGAAAGTGGCTGGTCACCGGGATGCCCAGTCCCATGCTTTATGCAAATCAAATCAAAATAATTGCAAACAAAACTCCCCCTGGGACTCTTGTTAGTTGGAGGCACTCGTTGTTTAGAGCAAGCCATGGATTGATGCTTGTTGGTGGAGGGGGAGTATAAACTTTGCCATTCTGTTTGGGAACCGTCTATAATGTGTGTAGCATGGAAGATATCGCCATCTCTTGGTTGTTATGTTGACAATGAAAGTATACCACTCAAAATATTATTCATCTCTATTTCAAAACCGAGCTCTGGCACCTCTACAAATCCCTGCTTCCCTCTGTGAAGGGCCTATCTATTTACTTTCATGTTGAGTCATCATCCTCTTATTAAAAAGCACTAGTTGGAGAGCACCACTGTCATTTGCATTTATTATTGTTAGTTTACATTGAGTATGACTTGACTGGATCTCTTTTACCATGAATTACAATGTCTAGTCAGTCCTTAATCTTTAAAGGTGCTCTGCATTTATGTTTTGCGGTCTCAGAAAGGGCTAGCAAGATACCATCTTTTATATCATATTATGATTGTTTTGAGTAAGTGTTGTCATCCGATTTATTATTATTGCTCGCTAGTTGATTATGCCATTGACATGAGTAAACATGAGACCTAAGCGTTATTGTGAATATGGTTAGTTTATAATCTTTGCTGAAAACTTGAATGTTGGCTTTACATATTTACAACAACAAGAGCAAACAGAGTTTGTAAAAGTTTTTTTTATCACTTTCTGTTTGTCAACTGAATTGCTTGAGGACAAGCAAAGGTTTAAGCTTGGGGGAGTTGATACGTCTCCGTCGTATCTAGTTTTCCAAACAATTTTGCCCTTGTTTTGGACTCTAACTTGCATGATTTGAATGGAACTAACCCGGACTGACGCTGTTTTCAGCAAAATTGCCATGGTGTTATTTATGTGCAAAAACAAAAGTTCTCGGAATGACCTGAAACTCCACGGAGCGTATTTTTGGAAATAATAAAAAATACTGGCAAAAGATCAAGGCCAGGGGGGCCACACCCTAGCCACGAGGGTGGGGGCGCGCCTACCCCCCTGGGCTCGCTCCCCTACCTCGTGGGCCCCCTGGAGCTCCTCCGACCTCAACTCCAACTCTATATATTTGTGTTCGGAGAGAGAAAAAATCAAGGAGAAAGATTCATCGCATTTTATGATATGGAGCTGCCGCCAAGCCCTAAACTCTCTCGGGAGGGCTGATCTGGAGTCCGTTCGGGGCTCCGGAGAGGGGAATCCATCGCCATCGTCGTCATCAACCATCCTCCATCACCAATTTCATGATGCTCACCGCCGTGCGTGAGTAATTCCATTGTAGGCTTGCTGGACGGTGATGGGTTGGATTAGATTTATCATGTAATCGAGTTAGTTTTGTTAGCGTCTGATCCCTAGTATCCACTATGTTCTGAGATTGATGTTGCTATGACTTTGCTATGCTTAATGCTTGTCACTAGGGCCCGAGTGCCATGATTTTAGATATGAACCTATTATGTTTTCATGAATATATGTGAGTTCTTGATCCTATCTTGCAAGTCTATAGTCACCTACTATGTGTTATGATCCGGCAACCCCGAAGTGACAATAATCGGGACCACTTCCGGTGATGACCGTAGTTTGAGGAGTTCATGTATTCACTATGTGTTAATGCTTTGGTCCGGTACTCTATTAAAAGGAGGCCTTAATATCCCTTAGTTTCCGCTAGGACCCCACTGCCACGGGATGGTAGGACAAAATATGTCATGCAAGTTCTTTTCCATAAGCACGTATGACTATATTCGAAATACATGCCTACATTACATTGATGAATTGGAGCTAGTTCTGTGTCACCCTAGGTTATGACTATTACATGATGAACCACATCTGGCATAATTCTCTATCACCGATCCATTGCCTACGAGCTTTATATATATTGTTCTTCGCTTATTTACTTTTACGTTGCTATTGTTACAATCACTACAAAATACCAAAAACATTACTTTTGCTATAGTTACCACTACTATCATATTACTTTGCTACTAAATACTTTGCTGCAAATATTAAGTTTTCAGGTGTGGTTGAATTGACAACTCAGCTGCTAATACTTGAGAATATTCTTTGGCACCTCTTGTGTCGAATCAATAAATTTGGGTTGAATACTCTACCCTCGAAAACTGTTGCGATCCCCTATACTTGTGGGTTATCACTGAGGCATAGAAAATGACTTTTCATTCTTTTTCTATTTTCTGCTGTGGTCGGGTTTTGAGTCTTTACTCAAGTTCACACCTTGCAACACAGGCAAGAACTCCTTCTTTGACTGTTCCATTTTGAACTACTTCAAAATCTTGCCAAGGTATGTACTCATTGAAAAAACTTATCAAGCGTCTTGATCTATCTCTATAGATGTAACGCCCTCGATGCGGCTATATCTCCTACGTGTCGAAGCACGACTTAGAGGCATAACCGCATTGAAAGCAATGTCACAAGTAAGGTAATCTTCACAACAACCCATGTAAATAGATAATAGGGGGAAAAGGGTACATAGTTGGCTTACACTCGCCACGTCACACAAATACATAAATAACATTACAATCATCCAATACACTCATGGTCCGACTACGGTACCAAAATAAAAGATCAACCCCAACAAGCGACATGGTCCCGATCGCCCCAACTGGGCACCACTACTGATCATCAGGGAAAGACACATAGTAACGGCGTGAGTCTTCGTCGAACTCCCACTTGAGCTCAAGCGCATCATCTGGAACGGAGTCATCGGGCCCTGCATCTGGTTTGGAAGTAAATCTGTGAGTCACGGGGACTAAGCAATCTCGCACCCTCGCGATCAAGACTATTTAAGCTTATAGGTAAGGCAAGGTAATATGTGGAGCTACAGCAAGCGACTAGCATATATGGTGGCTAACCTGTTCACAAAAGAGAGCGAGAAGAGAAGGCAGAGCACGAACGAAGAACTATAGAACAACCTACGGCAAACATTACTCCAACATCGTGTTCACTTCCCGGACTCCGCCGAGAAGAGACCATCACGGTTACACACGCGGTTGATTCATTTTAATTAAGTTAAGGTTCAAGTTATCTACAATCGGACATTAACAAATTCCCATCTGCCCATAACCGCGGGCACGGCTTTCGAAAGTTCAAATCCCTGTAGGGGAGTCCCAACTTAGCCCATCACAAGCTCTCACGGTCAACGAAGGATAAACCTTCTCCCGAGACATTCCGATCAGACTCGGCATCCCGGTTCTATAAGAAAACTTCGACAATGGTAAAACAAATCCAGCAACACCGCCTGAATGTGCCGACAAATCCCGATAGGAGCTGCACATATCTCGTTCTCAGGGCACACTCAGATAGGTCAAGCTACGAGTAAAAACCAACCCTTGAGTTTCCCCAAGGTGGCCCCGCAGGCTGCCCAGTTCGGACCAACACTCAGAGGAGCATTGGCCCAGGGGGGTTTAAATAAAGATGACCCTTGGGCTCCGGAAACCCAAGGGAAAAAGAGGCTAGGTGGCAAATGGTAAAACCAATGTTGGGCATTGCTGGAGGAGTTTTATTCAAGGCGAACTGTCAAGGGGTTCCCATTATCACCCAACCGCGTAAGGAACGCAAAATCCGGGAACATAACACCGATATGACGGAAACTAGGGCGGCAAGAGTGGAACAAAACACTAGGCAAAAGGCCGAGCCTTCCACCCTTTACCAAGTATATAGATGCATTAAGATAACAAGATAATATAGTGATATCCCAACAATAAACAATGTTCCAACAAGGAACGATCTCCAATCTTCACCTGCAACTAGCAACGCTATAAGAGGGGCTGAGCAAAGCGGTAACATAGCCAATCAACGGTTTGCTAGGACATGGTGGGTTAGAGGTTTGACATGGCAATTTGGGAGGCATGATAAGCAAGTGGTAGGCATCGTAGCATAGGCATAGCAAAAGAGCGAGCATCTAGCAAGCAAAGATAGAAGTGATTTCGAGGGTATGATCATCTTGCCTGCAAAGTTGTCAGAGTTGACTTGATCCTCGTAAGCAAACTCAACGGGCTCCTCGTTAGCGAACTCGTCTTCCGACTCTACACAAACAAGACAAACAAGCAAAAGGAACACAATCAACCACGTGCAAAGCTCGAACAACATGATGCAAATATGGTATGCTATGCGGGATGCGATATGTGATGCGTATGCAAGATTTGACAAGGAATGATTGAACCTGGCCTAAACTTGGAAATCCAAGAGTGCCACTGGAAAGGTGAGGTGATTTCGGTTGAAATCGATATAAAGATCACCGGAAACGTGTGCACGGTTTGGAAATGGCAAGCAAAACAAATATGTCACCGGTCTGCGATAATCAGCAAGTAGCCATCTAAATGCATCAAGATAATTATGCTACAGCACTCAAACATGACAACAAAATACATGGCAGGGATCCACTCATGAAGCTTGACAAAATATGAACACTGAGCTACGGCCAATTCATCCATTAACAGGTTCAAACAAGCATGGCAAAAGTGCAAATGATAAACAGGTTTCAGACTTAGTGAAATTAACACGAGTCTAGAATTTAACATCAGGTAGCACACTTTGGAGCATGGAAACTATATGCTACAGGAACTTAACATGGCAAATCAAGGCATGACATGAAGCTACTCAAAGCACTTATCACAAGTCCCTTAGTGACCTTGAGACAAAAGGGATCAGAAAATACAATTGCAAGCATGTGAACATGGCAAAAACATAATCAGATTACAGACTTAGTGAAAAACTGGAGCATGCAAATATGTTAACGAGTAGGCATGTTTACGAGCTCGATGCACTCACTACAGGCAAGGCATGACAAACTAAACATACACCCATCAAGAATACATATCATAGAAGCTAGACATGGTAAGAACAACAACATAGCATGCACGGATCAACAACTACATCCTCGGCAAAATCGCTAACAAGTAAACAATCTGCCAGGATTCACGAAATAGCAAAAGTAGAGCTCGATTGACTCAAGCAAGGGTGCTCCATAATTGCAAACAAGGACATAGATGGATAGAGCATCACAATATTAACAAATCATCCTTACTGATCATCCTCAAAAGAGGCACGGATCACTAGGAAACGACATGAACATATGGCATATTGATAAAATCAGATCAAGGACTTAGTGAAATTCTAAGTCCCTGAAATCAGCATTAACGAATGCACTACTTTGCAAGCTTGTGCTAGTCACCACACATGTCACAAAAATACATGGTAAGCACCTCTATAAAGATGGCATGGCATATAACAAAACACATGTAGAACTCAGGAGCATATCATGCACACATAAATCATGGCAAAAATGACAAATAGCTATTTGGTGCAGCAGATCTGACAATTATCTCAAATAGCTCTCTACCAACAGCATTTCGGGCATCAAGATGAGCTCAAATGAAAATGATGCAATGAGATGAAATGATGTACTCTCTGAGACGAACATTTTGATATGCTACACGCGCAAAACAGAGCTAGGGATGCGGAGTTATAGCATGATGAAAAACGCAAAATATCTAGGGTTTCGGGGATAAAAGGTCAACCGGGCCAAATCTCCATATCCAGATCCGGCGGCACGCGGAACGAGGTTGGCCGGCGCCAGAGAACACTGTAGCCGCCGGAGGGGAGGAGTCGCGCGGTGGCCGGACTTGGCGGCGCACGCCGACGCGGGAGGAAGGCGGCGGAGGGCGGCAGTCGTCGGCGGCGAGGCTGCCGCGGTGGTGCGGCGAGGTGCGGCCGGCGCGGGTTGGAGCTTGGCTCCGGCTGGCGAGGTGCGGGTGGCCGCCGGCGATGGCGCGGTGGAGCTGGGCGGCTCGGGCGCCCGGAGATGGAGGAGAGGGCGGCACGGGCGGCGAGGCGCCTTGGCCCGGAACGGCGGTGGGGAGGGCCGAAGATGGGCTCTCTGGCCCGCGACGGTGAAGTGGGCGCGCCCGCCACATGGCACGCTGCGGTAGGGCGCGGTGGTGGTGTCTGGCGCGTCCGGACGTGTCCGGCGCGCTGAGGACGAAGGGTCTAGGGTTTGGGGTAGGATTTGATCCGGAATTTCGGGAGAGGATCTATATATAGGCATAGAGGGAGCTAGGAGAGTCCAAATGAGGTGCGGTTTTTGGCCACGCGATCGTGATCGAACGCTCTAGATGATGGAGAGAGCTTTGGTGGGTTTTGGGCCAAATTGGAAGGGTGTTGGGCTGCAACACACACGAGGCCTTCTCGGTCCCTCGGTTAACTGTTGGAGTATCAAATGAAGTCCAAATGGTACGAAACTTGACGGGCGGTCTACCAGTAGTAAACCAAGACCGCATGGAAAGTCTCGGTCCAATCCGGAAATATTTAACCCCCACACACGAAAAGAGGTAGAAAGGACCACCGGAGGAGATAGGAGCGCCGGAATGCAAAACGGACAACGGGGAAAATGCTTGGATGCATGAGACGAACACGTATGCAAATGCAATGCACATGATGACATGATATGAGATGCATGACAATGACAACAACACACGGAGACAAAACCCGAACCCGAGGAAATAAAATAACTTAGTGCCGGAAACGGCAAGAGTTGGGATACATATAAGGTAAATTACATCCGGGGTGTTACAATAGATCTTGATGCTCAATGTGTAAGCAGCTTCATCGAGGTCTTTCTTTGAAAAACTCTTTTCAAACACTCCTTTATGCTTTCCAGAAAATTCTACATTATTTCCGATCAACAATATGTCAGTCACATATACTTATCAGAAATGTTGTAGTGCTCCCACTCACTTTCTTGTAAATACAGGCTTCACCGCAAGTCTGTATAAAACCATATGCTTTGATCACTTTATCAAAGCATATATTCCGACTCTGAGATGCTTGCACCAGTCCATAGATGGATCGCTGGAGCTTGCTCACTTTGTTCGCACCTTTAGGATCGACAAAACCTTCTGGTTGCATCATATGCAGCTCTTCTTGAAGAAATCCATTAAGGAATACAGTTTTGACATCCATTTGCCAGATTTCATAAAATGCGGCAACTGCTAACATGATTCGGACAGACTTTTAAGCATCGATACGAGTGAGAAAATCTCATCGCAGTCAACACCTTGAACTTGTCAAAAACTTGCGACAATTTGAGCTTTGTAGATAGTAACACTACTATCAGCGTCCGTCTTCCTCTTGAAGATCCATTTATTCTTAATGACTCACCGATCATCGGGCAAGTCAATCAAAGTCCATACTTTGTTCTCATACATGGATCCCATCTCAGATTTCATGGCCTCAAGCCATTTCGCAAAATCTGGGCTCATCATCACTTCATCATAGTTCGTAGGTTCGTCATGGTCTAGTAACATGACTTCCAGAAAGGATTACCGTACCACTCTAGTGCGGACCATACTTTGGTTGTCCTATGAGGTTTGGTAGTAACTTGATCTGAAGTTTCATGATCATCATCATTAGCTTCCTCACTAACTGGTGTAGAGATCACTAGAATTGATTTCTATGATGAACTACTTTCCAATTTAGGAGAAGGTACAATTACCTCATCAAGTTCTACATTTCTCACACTCACTTCTCTCAAGAGAAACTCCTTCTCTAGAAAAGATCCACTCTTAGCAACGAATGTCTTGCCTTCAGATCTGTGATAGAAGGTGTACCCAACTGTCTCCTTTGGGTATCCTATGAAGACACATTTCTCTGATTTGGGTTTGAGCTTATCAGGATGAAACTTTTTCACATAAGCATCGCAACCCCAAACTTTAAGAAATGACAACTTTGGTTTCTTGCCAAACCACAGTTCATATGGTGTCGTCTCAACGAATTTAGATGGTGCCCTATTTAACATGAATGCAGTTGTCTCTAATGCATAACCCCAAAACGATAGTGGTAAATCGGTAAGAAACATCATAGATTGCACCATATCTAATAAAGTACGGTTATGATGTTCGGACACACCATTACGCTATGGTGTTCCAGGTGGCGTGAGTTGTGAAACTATTCCGCATTGTTTCAAATGAAGATCACACTCGTAACTCAAATATTCTCCTCCATGATCAGATCGTAGAAACTTTATTTTCTTGTTACGATGATTTTCCACTTCACTTTGAAATTATTTGAACTTTTCAACGGTTTCATATTTATGTTCCATCAAGAAGATATACCCATATCTTACTCAAATCATCTGTGAAGGTCAGAAAATAACGATACCTGCCGCGAGCCTCAACACTCATCGAACTGCATACATCAGTATGTATTATTTCCAACAAGTCTGTTGCTCGCTTCATTGTTCCAGAGAATGGAGCCTTAGTCATCTTGCCCATGAGGCATGATTTGCAAGCATCAACTAATTCATAATCAAGTGATTCCAAAAGGCCATCAGCATGGATTTTCTTCATGCGCTTTACACCAATATGACCTAAATGGCAGTGCCACAAATAAGTTGCATGATCATTATTGACTTTGCATCTTTTGGCTTCAATATTATGAATATGTGTATCACTACGATCGAGATTCAATAAACCATTCACCTTGGGTGTATGACCATTGAAGGTTTTATTCATGTAAACAGAACAACAATTATTCTTTGATTTTAAATGAATAACCGTATTGCAATAAACATGATCAAATCATATTCATGCTTAACGCAAACACCAAAATAACATTTATTTAGGTTCAACACTAATCCCAAAAGTATAAGGAGTGTGCGATGATCATCATATCAGTCTTGGAACCACTTCCAACACACATCGCCACTTCACCCTTAACTAGTCTATGTTCATTCTGCAACTCCCGTTTCGAGTTACTAATATCAGCAACTGAACTAGTATCAAAATACTGAGGGGTTGCTATAAACACTAGTAAAGTACACATCAATAACATGTATATCAAATATACCTTTGTTCACTTTGCCATCCTTCTTATCCGCCAAATACTTGGGGCAGTTCTGCTTCCAGTGACCAGTCCCTTTGCAGTAGAAGCACTTAGTCTCAAGCTTAGGTCTAGACTTGGGCTTCTTCACTTGAGCAGCAACTTGCTTGCCGTTCTTCTTGAAGTTCCCCTTCTTCCCTTTGCCCTTTTCTTGAAACTAGTGGTCTTGTCAACCATCAACACTTGATGCTTTTCTTGATTTCTACCTTCGTCGATTTCAGGATCAGGAAGAGCTTGGGAATCGTTCCCTTTATCCCTTGCATATTATAGTTCATCACGAAGTTCCAGTAACTTGGTGATAGTGACTAGAGAACTCTGTCAATCACTATCTTATCTGGAAGATTAACTCCCACTTGATTCAAGTAATTGTAGTACTCAGACATTCTGAGCACATGCTCGCTAGCTGAGCTATTCTCCTCCATCTTGTAGGCAAAGTGCTTGTCAAAGGTCTCATACCTTTCGACATGGGCATGAGTCTGAAATACTAATTTCAACTCTTGGAACATCTCATATGCTCCATGGCGTTCAAAACATCTTTGCAGCCCTGATTCTAAGCCGTAAAGCATGGTGCACTAAACTATCAAGTAGTCATCATATTGAGCTCTCCAAACGTTCATAACGTCTGCATCTGCTCCTACAATCGGTCTGACACCTAGCGGTGCATCAAGGACATAATTCTTCTGTGCAACAATGAGGATAATCCTCAGATCACGGATCCAATCCGCATCATTGCTACTAACATCTTCCAACTTAGTTTTTCTCTAGGAACATATCAAAATAAACGGAGAGCTACATCGCGAGCTATTGATCTATAACATAGCTATGCAAATACTATCAGGACTAAGTTCATGATAAATTAAAGTTCAATTAATCATATTACTTAAGAACTCCCACTTAGATCATCCCTATAGTCATCTAAATGATCACGTGATCCAAATCAACTAAACCATGTCCGAGCATCACGTGAGATGGAGTAGTTTCCAATGGTGAACATCACTATGTTGATCATATCTACTATATGATTCACGCTCGACCTTTCAGTCTCCAGTGTTCCGAGGCCATATCTGCATATGCTAGGCTCGTCAAGTTTAACCCGAGTATTTTTGCGTGTGCAAAACTGGTTTGCACCCGTTGTATGTGAACATAGAGCTTATCACACCCGATCATCACGTGGTGTCTCGGCACGACGAACTTTGGCAGTGGCGCATACTCAGGGAGAACACTTGTACCTTGAAATTTAGTGAGAGATCATCTTATAATGTTATCGTCAATCAAGCAGAATAAGATGCATAAAGGATAAACATCACATGCAATCAAAATATGTGACATGATATGGCCATGATCATCTTGCGCCTTTGATCTCCATCTCCAAAGTACTGTCATGATCTCTATCATCACCGGCATGACACCATCTCCATCATCTTGATCTCTATCAATGTGTCGTCACATGGTCGTCTCGCCAACTATTGCTTTTGCAACTATTGCTATCGCATAGCGATAAAGTAAAGCAATTACATGGCACTTGCATCTTATGCAATAAAGAGACAACCATAAGGCTTCTTCCAGTTGCCGATAACTTTAACAAAACATGATCATCTCATACAACAATTTATACCTCATCACGTCTTGACCATATCACATCACAACATGCCCTACAAAAACAATTTAGACGTCCTCTACTTTGTTGTTGCAAGTTTTACGTGGCTGCTACGGGCTGAGCAATAACCGTTCTTACCTACGCATCAAAACCACAACGCGGTATAGTGATTGCTTTTTGATCTTTAGAAAGAACCATGTTCATTGAATCCGATTCAACTAAAGCTGGAGAAACAGACACCCACTAGCCACCTGTGTGCGAAGCACGTTGGTAGAACCAGTCTCGCATAAGCGTACGCGTAATGTCAGTCTGGGCCGCTTCATCCAACAATGCCGCTGAATCAAGAATCAACTAGTGATGGCAAGCAATATGTATATACCCACGCCCACAACTCCTTTGTGTTCTACTCGTGCATATGACATCTACGCATAAACCTGGCTCGGATGCCACTATTGGGGAACATAGTAATTTCAAAAATTTCCTACGCACACACAAGATCATGGTGATGCATAGCAACAAGAGAGGAGAGTATCGTCCACGTACCCTAGTAGACCGTAAGTGGAAGCGCGGTTGATGTAGTCGTACGTCTTCACGATCCGACCGATCCAAGTACCGAATGGACGGCACCTTCGAGTTCAGCACATGTTCAGCTCGATGACGTCCCACGAACTCCGATCTAGCAGAGCTTCACAGGAGAGTTCCGTCAGCACAACGGCATGATGACGGTGATGATGTTGCTACCGATGCAGGGCTTCGCCTAAGCACCGCTACGATATAATCGAGGTGGATTATGGTGGGAGGGCACCGCACACGGCTTGGAACAATCAACTTGTGTGTCTTTGGGTGCCCCCCTGCCCCCGTATATAAAGGAGCAAGGGGGAGGCCGGCCAGCCTTGGTGCGCCCCAAGGACAGGAGGAATACTCTTCCTACTAGGAAGAGGATTCATCATTTCCTAGTCCAACTAGGAAGAGGGAAGGGGGGAAGGAAAGAGGAGGAGAGGAGCGGGAAAGAGTGGGCCGGCCCCCAAAGCCCTAAACCAATTCGGTTTGGGCCTAGGGGGGCGCACCTCACACTTCCTTGCTGCCCTCTATTTCCACTAAAGCCCACGAAGGCCCATTGACCCTCCCGGTGAATTCCCGTAACTCTCCGGTACTCCAAAAAATACCCGAATAACTTGGAACCTTTCCGATGTCCGAATATAGTCATACAATATATCGATATTTACGTCTCGACCATTTCGAGACTCCTCGTCATGTCCCCGATCTCATTCGGAACTCCGAACTACCTTCGGTACATCAAATCACATAAACCCATAATACCGATCGTCATCGAACGTTAAGCGTGCGGACCCTACGGGTTCGAGAACTATGTAGACATGACCGAGACTCATCTCTGGTCAATAACCAATATCGGAACCTAGATGCTCATATTGGTTCCTACATATTCTATGAAGATCTTTATCGGTCAAACCGCATAACAACATACGTTGTTCCCTTTGTCATCGGTATGTTACTTGCCCGAGATTCAATTGTCGGTATCCTCATACCTAGTTCAATCTTGTTACTGGTAAGTCTCTTTACTCGTTATGTAATGCACCATCCCACAACTAACTCATTAGTCACAATGCTTGCCAGGCTTATAGTGATGTGCATTACCGAGAGGGCCCAGAGATACCTCTCCGACAATCGGAGTGACAAATCCTAATCTCGATCTATGCCAACTCAACAAGTACCATCGGAGACACCTGTAGAGCACCTTTATAATCACCCAGTTACGTTGTGACATTTGGTAGCAAACAAGTGTTCCTCCGGTACTCGGGAGTTGCATAATCTCATAGTCATAGGAACATGTATAAGTCATGAAGAAAGCAATAGCAACAAACTAAACAATCATCATGCTAAGCTAACGGATGGGTCAAGTCAATCACATCATTCTCTAATGATGTGATCCTGTTAATAAAATGACAACTCATGTCTATGGCTAGGAAACTTAACCATCTTTGATTCAACGAGCTAGTTAAGTAGAGGCATACTAGTGACACTTTGTTTGTCTATGTATTCACACATGTACTAAGTTTCCGGTTAATACAATTCTAGCATGAATAATAAACATTTATCATGATATAAGGAAATATAAATAACAACTTTATTATTGCCTCTAGGGCATATTTCCTTCAGCGCTCTGGTCATAGTGATTGATGAACTGCTTGCAGTCTGCCCTTTGATTATGTGAAGGCACGGATTCAGAAGATGCAACCTAAGGCTGCTGGCAAATACACATGCGATGGACCTTTGGATTGAGCCATGCAAACCTTGAACACATAACAACATTACCAAAAAGGGGGTCTGTTGAGTACTGCTGATTTGTCATCGTATGAAAGAAAAAGGAACTACGGTGCTAGGGCCACATCAGACATTTGATATGTTTATGATCTGCAGTATCCACGGTCATCGGACAAAAAATACCAGGTGATATCCATCTAAGTCTATTTTATTAGCACATGTTGTTTTTTATCAAGGAACAATTACTTGGTCTTGCAATATTGTTACGCAGGATAATTATTCATGACAAAGGGGTTGTTATACCGCGGATATGAAGTGTGCGCCAGCATCATCGTGCACTGATGTTGGTTCATGCCAAAATGCTCCACGGGCGTACGCAAGTCGCCGCCCCTACGACCCAGTTTGCATCAACACAACGCGATTGAGTCGCCCAATCGAGCAGTTTAACCACGCTGGCTTACAATGCCTCGGCCGGCTCATCTGTTTGCTCCCGCGGCCGACTCGGTCGTGACTGATTTCAACTTCATCATGGTGATCATCAACTCCATGGTGGATAAATTTTGACTTAACATATCAGGTGAAATCCATCCAGTATATTTTTATATTATAAATTACTTTCTTTAAAAGAGCAATTACTCTGGCTTGCAAGTTCTCCAATGCAGGACAAGTTATATCACTGAGCTGTTGAATGACTCATACCGGTTTATATCATGGTCAAATATGGAGAATCTCAAGACAACTCCTTGAGTCACCTTGAGACTTGGGGGCTATGATGACATGACTCAGTAAATGACTGATAGTTTAAAGCAAGTCAAGAACTCCGGATCAGTACAGGGACGATAACCCGGTCCCGGAGGCTGCTGGTATATTGATGAAAATTTAAAGGTTGTCAGAAAAATTTCCGGCTCAAAATGAAGATTCCGGTTTAAAATCCGGTTCAAGGGAAATCTGTTTCCTACAAAGTTTTGAAGCTCTCAATATCTGGTTTAAAACTCTGGTTGAAAAAGAAAATTCATCTCTCGCAAGTTTGAGTTCTCAGAAAAATTAAAGGTTGCCAAAGAGAACTTGCTGCCATGATGCACAGTTCAAACATGGGTATCCTGCCTTATTGGCTTATCTTATTATGATCACATGGGGGCTTCCTGATTACCCTTTGATCCGGCTTATACGCCATGCTTACAAAACACTTCGGGGCTTGCTACCTAGGTTAAAGGGACCAAAGAGAGTCTGTTGCAAAAGCACAACTCAAACATAGGCGCCCATTGAGCACAGCTCAAAAATATTGCTTGGGGGCTCTTTTGTTCTAAAGAACAAAGAGTTTTTATAACCCTTGTAATAGGCTTAAAAGCCAGGTGTATTCACCTAAAACCCTGGGTTATCCTGCCTTTTTATGTAAGGCACTCCGCCCAGGTAATCCTGGAATGACCCGCCGAATGTTTTTCAAGTCAATCTTATGCAGACACTGAACTTGTCAAAGTTAAAACGATGATTGGTTATGTGAGGTCCATCTTATAAGGTTTGTATATATGTTTAACTCAGTGGCTGTGCGGCCCGTGAAAGCACTCGATTTTCGGCCTGGCAGCCCATGAAAAGCCTAGTTTTTCGTTTGTTTTTATTTGACAGATTTTTTGAGGTTTATCGAATGAGGCTTATACGGTTTTATGATTACAATTCACCAGTGTTTATTAACTCGGCTTGGCTTTGGACTATAAGTCGCCAGGGTATGATGAGAAATTATTCGGTGTTTATTAACCTGGCCTGGCTTTGGACTATAAGTCGCCAGGGTATGATGAGAAATTATCTGATGTTTATTAACCCGGCCTGGCTTTGGACTATAAGTCATCAATGTGTGATGATTATGCACTTGGAGTTATGCACCAAGGTTTTGGGATGTTACCCTTTGCTGCGACTGGCATGATAAGCCGGCAATGTTCATAAGTATCACAGACAGCAGTATAAATCAATCCTACAGGTATGTTTTCCTGGTTATATGAATATGCGAGGTTTGATAACCCGCCCTGGTTTTTAACTTTAAGTTGCCAGTATGTTTAGGCTTGAATGGCCTTAATGCTAGTCTTTTCCATAATTGCATAAGACTATATTTGGGTTGTTATCCGCCCTGACTTTTGACATTAAGTCGCCAGGGCATATGTTGTTTAAACTCTGTGCAGGATTTGCAGAGCTATGACTTATATAAATGATTAAGTTCAAGCCCATCATCAAAATTTGAAATTGGTGTTTCAAAAGGGTTATCAATTATTGATTTTCACAAAGGCTATAAGCCATCGGGTTACAAAAATCCCGGATTACAATGGATGCGCATTAAGTCGCCATCGGCCAAGAGCCACCGAGTATTTAAATTTCGGATTTACTTGTCAACTGATAAGGTATTCAAATCTTTAAATAGCCAAACTTGGCTAGATTGTCATGATGATATTGAATGATTGAGGTTTGCATACCGGATTATATTATTCAAATCTTGAATAGCCAACATGGCTGGATTTTTATTATGGTTATCAATAACCAATGTTATGATCGAGGTTTTCAAAGTCGCTTCAGCGCAATGGATATAATTTATTTTACAATGGAAGGAATAGTCCCGAGCCGCTGCAGGCTTACGACCCGGCACTTGGGAGCTACATTATTCAAGTTGAGATTACATCAAATATGCAAGTCCCATGTCACTGCCAGCATGCACCATGGCACTTGGGGCTAATGCAAAGTCATTTTTTGCTCACCTTATTGAAGACCCGACTCATCACATTGTAATGAGCCGGCCCTTGGGGGCTACCAATTGCTCCTATCAAAAATTCAAGGTACACAAATTAAATCAGTTATATTGAAGACTCCATTGCTCAGTTGGTAAAGCGTAAGGCTCTTAAACCTTGTGGACGTGGATTCAAGCCTCATGGTGGGGTTACATCATATGATGTTATTTTCAATGAAGTATATATAAAGTCTCAGCTCAGTATTATCTTGTTGAGCCGGCCCTTGGGGGCTACATGCTGTTGTTCAAGTTTACATATCTACAAAGTCCTTGATCATTATTGCATAATGACCCAGCCCTTGGGGGCTACATAAGTGGAATATTCAGTTTATGACTAAAGATTGAGATGAACAACCGGATTTTCTTCAAGGTTGCAACACTTATATTGGAGCAAGTCTTAAGCTACCACTATGTTCTCCTCTTAAGACTTGGGAGCTACAGGTATTATGCATATAAAGGAGGAATGTCTTCCAATTTTTAGTTTTGAGCAAACCAGATTGACCCGGTGTCTGCAACAATCATGACCCGGCATCACCAACAATCATAACTCGGTGTCACCAATAACTATGACCCGGCGTTGGCAACAATTATGACCCGTGCTATCAATATTTACAAACCAAATATTTTGGCAATAATAAACCGGCAAGTTCTACAAGCCGGCTGAAAATCAGATGAGTATTTCAAGACCAATATTTTTGTTAAGCATTGGGAGCTGAATCAAATATCCTTCACAATATATTTCTTTGAGAAGCCAATGTCAGCAAATTGATTATGAAGCAGGTCTATGGACCCGGACTGTCCAGAAGATGGAAATGACAAGGACTTAAGTATGATCAGGTGCCGGCTTACAAGAATTTTTAACCCGGAGCACAACCTGTCAAATTTGTTCTTGTGTTTATTTTGCAGGATAAGTTTAACATGGATAAATCCAAATTAAACTAGGGGCTAATGTCGGGGATATACCCCGCGGTATGACCCGGCCGGATGTATGACCCGGTCGGACTTGGCGACTCACTCGTGTTATGGTGGGCCGGTTTAAGAGGAAAGCATAAGGAATATTCCCTTACAAATGAAGCAAGACTAGGACTCCACTTGTAATAGAATAATCCTAATCCTAATAGGACTAGTCATGTAAGCCGCCCCTTCAACATATATAAGGAGGGGCAGGGCTCCCCAAGGGGGACAGGTTCCACAAGTTTCATAAGTCAAGATAGATGGACAAGTCGATAGCTCTCGAGATAGAGCACCCCTGTAATTGAGATGATCATCAATATCAATAAAGAAGGATGTATGCTTTTACCTCCACCGTGAGGGGCCAAACCTGGGTAAAACCTCGCATCTCTCGATTCCTACCAACCCCGTTCAAGCTACCACATAGATGCGTTGGCCTCACGACTAAGTCCTCACACTAGGACATCTGTCGTGACAATTCCACGACACCTAGAAAAAACAAGGAGAGGACTTTCGAGACGAAGCGCCGCCGTCTCGAGGCAGAACTTGGGCAGGAGCACTTTTGCCCTTCGGAGGAGCAATTCCGCCGGGGGAACTTCCCTCCCGGATGGGGAAATCATCGTCGTAATCATCACCAATAACTCTCCAATCTTGGGGAGGGAAATCTTCATCAACATCTTCAACAACACCATCTCCTCTCAAACCATTGTTCATCTCTTGTGTTCAATCGTTGTACCAGAACTATAGATTGGTACTTGTGGGTGACTAGTAGTGTTGATTACATCTTGTAGTTGATTACTATATAGTTTATTTGGTGGAAGATTATATGTTCAGATCCAATATGCTATTTAATACCCCTTTGATCTTGAGCATGATTATCATTTGTGAGTAGTTACTTTTGTTCTTGAGGTCACGGGAGAAATCTGGTTGCAAGTAATCATGTGAATTTTATATGTGTTTGATATTTTGATGGTATGTATATTGTGATTCCCTTAATGGCGTCATGTGAACGTCGACTACATGACACTTCACCATACTTGGGCCTAAGGGAATGCATCGTGGAGTAGTTATTAGATGATGGGTTGCGAGAGTGAAAGAAGCTTAAACCCTAGTTTATGTGTTATTCTGTAAGGGACTGATTTGGATCCAAAAGTTTAATGCTATGGTTAGAATTTATTCTTAATACTTTTCTCGTAGTTGCGGATGCTTGCGAGGGGGTTAATCATAAGTACTCCCTCCGTTCGAAAATATTTGTCATCAAAATAGATAAAAAGAGATGTATCTAGAACTAAAATACATCTAGATATATCCCCTTTGATCCATTTTGATGACAAGTATTTCCGAACGGAAGGAGTAGGAGGTTTGTTCAAGTAAGAACAGCACCTAAGCACCGGTCCACCCACGTATCAAATTATCAAAGTAGCAAACACAAATCAAACCAACATGATGAAAGTGACTAGATGAAATTCCCGTGTACCCTCAAGAATGCTTTACTTATCATAAGAGACCGTTTTGGCTTGTTCTTTGCCTCAAAAGGATTGGACTACCTTGCTGCACCTTTGTTACTACTATAGTTATTTGCTCGTTACAAACTATATTGCTATCAAACTACTCGTTACTTATAATTTTAGTGCTTGCAGAAAATACCTTGCCGAAAACCACTTGTCATTTCCTTCTGCTCCTCGTTGGGTTCGACACTCTTACTTATCGAAAGGACTACGATTGATCCCCTATACTTGTGGGTCCTCAAGTCTCTTTTCTAGCGCCGTTGCCGGAGAGTGAAGCGCTCTTGGTAAGTGGAAATTGGTAAAGGGAAATTATTACTACGTGCTGAAATTTACTGTCACTTGTTACTATGGAGAACAATCCTTTGAGGGGTTTGTCCGGGGTATCTTCACCTCGACCGAAACCACAATTAGTCACCCCTCAATCTAATGCACCTACTAAAAATATTGGTTATGAAATTCCTTCGGATATGAAAGTTTATTTGTTAAATAAGCGAATATTTTTGGAATCGACAAACTATATTTTTGGAATTATGTTTTAAATTTTTCAACATTTTTATTGACGAATTTGTTTTTGTAGTGCATGAACTTTTTTCGAATTCATCAACATTTTTTGGATGAATTTTTGTGTAATTCATGAAGGTATTATGAAATTTGTGAACATTTCTACAAAACCGTGAACACTTTTGAAAATCCCTAACATTTGTTAAATTCTCGAACATGTTTTTCAATTCGGGGATTTTTTTTGAATTTGAGAACATTTCTCACGAACAATATTGAAATTTGGGAACATTTTTTCAAACTCATGCAGCTTTTTCTGAAATGTGACTCTTTTTGAAATCTTAACTGTTATTAAAATTCATAACTGTTTTTAAATCCCAAACAATTTTGTAGAGGAAAAAAATAACAAAAGAAGCAGAAAAAAGGGGCGCCCGCCCCATATGATCCGACCCAAATGCATGCACTTGGGGAGCAGGGTGATTGATAGGTCGCTGCCTAGCGACGCATGCAAGATGTACGAGCTCGCATCACGCTGGTCGGCAAATAAAAGGGAGCAACTAACTAAGGGTACCTTTTGTGGGAACCCCGCAAGGGTCACTTCACATGTTGGGCACTTCATTGGGATTTTTTATATATATTTCTATAATTTTTTGGTTTTAAATGTTTTTCCATTTTATATGGCCTTTCTGTTATATCTGGTTTTCTTTAGGTTTTGGATAAAACAAATTGCGCGAAAAAACGTGTTTTTTTGCGAGAGACACATATTTACTTCTCGTGATGGCACAGATTTACTTTCATGAAAAGCACAACCGTGTTTCTCGTAAAGAAAAAAATGTGTTATTTTGCTTCAACGAGGGGCATGGATTTGCTTCTCGCGAAGGCACAGATTTGTTTCGTGAGAGACACAACTATGGCCCTCGAAAAGAAAAAAACACATTTTTCTTTGATAAGAGGCACGAATTTGTTTCTCATGGAGGCACATATTTGCTTACTCGAGAGGTGCTTCTCGGAAAGGAGAAAACGCATTTTTTCTTTCATTAGAGGCACATATTTGCTTCTTGTGGAGGCACACAATTTTTATTTATGTTTCATGAATACAAAGTTCGTCGAAACATATTAACATGAATCTAGTTTTGAAGATCTCGACACGAGAAGTCCAACGGTGAAAACAGTTTACTATTTAGATGTGCAATTTAAGAGATAAAATGTTTTGAATAAACGAATATATTATGAAAAAATAAATTTAAGGTTACGATAAGTGATGCACATACAGTACGTCACTTTTTTTAAGGGAACATGCAGTACGTCACTTGTTACAATTTGAGAAGGTGGAATTGATCTTTGCAAAGGGTACCCTTAATTATTTCATAAAAAAATTTGTGAGTAACAATTATTTCGTAAAGAAAAGGTCCCCTATGAGGCGGCGAGCAAGCACAAGACGAAAACCAAGAAAGCCTTTTACTGGGTTGAGGCCCATATATGAGCGAATGTACGCGAGACTTCATATGGACTTAATTGCGAACACCATTTTGATGGCTGAGATTAAGTGGATCTTTTCCTTTCGCTCTTTTTATATTGGTATAGATGTTTATATATTTGGTAAAAACTGCACCAAATTCAAAAGACAATCATAAATTAAAATAAAGTATTAATGAATTTCATGAAACGTTCGCCCATTTCATGAAACGTTCGCCCATTCAAAACATATCCATGAATTACCAAAAATGAATAAATTTGAATTCCATGAGTGTTTTTTTAAATTCATGAATTTTTATGAAAAATATTTATGAACATTTCTATTTGATGAATTAAACTTTAAGTTGATAATCAAAATTTGACTTTGATGAACAATTTAGAATTTTACGAAAAGAAATTGAATTTGATGATTATTTTTTGAAATTCATGAACATTTGAAAAAAAATGTGATCAAAATTTTTTGTACTTGATGATTTAAAATAAATAAATTCGGTGAATATATTTTGAATTTGATGAACAAAATTAGAATTCAATGAATATGTTTTTGAATTGGATGAACATTTTTTGAAATTTATGAAGAATTTTGGTACTTAACGAACAAAAAGTGTTCGCAATATGAAAAATAAAACAAAAAAGGACAGAAAAACAAACATAAAAAAAGTCAAGCAAAACGAAGATGAATGATTTTTTTTGAAAGTTTCTACAACCTTCCCAAAATTAAAGAGGTATCGTGCGCCAGGCCGGCCTATTGGAAATCGTTGAGGGCGGTGACTATCGGGCCGCCAAGTAGCATAGGCCGCTCATTGCCGCTCAGGTCGCATTAGGTCACTCTACTTCGGTTTTATTTTTCTTTTCTTCTTGCTTTGTTTTATTTTTTCCATCGGTTTTCTTTGGGTTTTTAGTTATTTTTTAACTTTTTCCCGGCTTTTGTTATTTCTCCTTCTTTCTTCATTACACTCTTGTCTTCTTTGTTTCTTTCTTGAGTTTCTCTGTTTTTTGGTTTTATTTGTTTTTATTTTTGTTTCTTTCTCGGTTTTATTTTTGTAACACATGACTGCTTTTTCAGTATTTTTTTGCGGGCACATGAAACATTTTTTTGATATCGTTCGACATTTTCCAGAAATGTGATGTACAATTTATTTTATAAAATACATGTTTTGAACACTTTTTCAAATACATAGTAACATTTTTCTCATGCACGGTGTACACTTTTTATTGGCAATAAACATTATTTTTACCGTGCTGACTTTTTTCTACATTGTATAAATATTTTTAACTTTGAAAGACATTTTCTGGAAACACGTGAGTATTTCTTTGAAATGTCACGTACTTTTTAAATGGAAATATAGAAAAAAACCTGTGAGATCATTGGTTTACATTGCATAAAAAATTTCACAAATTTTACAAACATTTTTTTAAAACTAGGGAATAGTTTGTTAAAATCTCATGTACATTTTTTGAATGGTACAAAACATTTTTGTACATTACGCTAACATTTTTATACACTATGTACACATTTAAAAAAATCACACATATATTATTTGAAACACGGGAACATCCTTTGCCATGAACATTTTTCTTGGAAGTTATCAACAATTCTTAAAAGTGTGCTAACAATTTTTTTTATACTATGTTCACACTTTTTCAAATTCATGGTTTTCAAAAAATTTAAGTAAATTGAAGTTTTTCAAACATATCGTTTTAAACTGAAATTCAAATGACATCAGCATGATGACCCACACCCTACTAGGTCGGCCCACCACCGGCTCCTTGTAGCATGCCGTCTGTCTCGCTAGAATCTGCAGCCTTTATAGCAATTTCAATGGGGCGACCCATTACGTCCATCCGCGTCCGTTTGAATCAGTGCGGGCAAAAGTGGCGGCCCAACACGCCGACCCAAACGGACGCGCGTTCGTGTTTCGTCCGCGGGCGACACATTATAAACCCATTTTTGAGCCGGATTTGCGTCGGCGCGGACACAAGACGGACGCGCGCACGCCTACTCCTCTCCTCGGGCCCGCCTGTCGGTGCCAGCCACAACCATTTCCCCTCATTTTCCCAAAAATGCTCCCGCCAGCGCGGGCCCCCCGCCCCCAACCAGCGATGTGACGCCCCCGATTCAATCATACATTAATCATACACGCAAACATGTACGATCAAGGTCAGGGACTCACGGGAAGATATCACAACACAACTCTACAAATAAAATAAGTCATACATGCATCATATTACAAGCCAGGGGCCTCGAGGGCTCGAATACAAGAACTTGATCATAGACGAGTCAGCGGAAGCAACAATATCTGAGTACAGACATAAGTTAAACAAGTTTGCCTTAAGAAGGCTAGCACAAACTGGGATACAGATCGAAAGAGGCGCAGGCCTCCTGCCTGGGATCCACCTAAACTACTCCTGGTCGCCGTCAGCGGGCTGCACGTAGTAGTAGGCACCTCCCGAGTAGTAGTAGTCGTCATCAACGATTGCGTCTGGCTCCTGGACTCCAACGTCTGGTTGAAGCAATCGGATATAGAAAAGGGGAAAAGGGGAAGAAAAGCAACCGTGAGTACTCATCCAAAGTACTCGCAAGCAAGGAGCTACACTACATATGTATGCATTGGCATCAAATGGAATAAGGCTATCATATGTGGACTGAACTGCAGAATGCCGGAATAAGAGGGGGATAGCTAGGCCTTTCAAAGACTACGCTTCTGGTAACCTCCATCTTGCAGCAGGAGAAGAGAGTAGAAGATAAGTTCACCAAGTGACATCGCATAGCATAATCCTAACCGATGATCCTCCCCTCGTCTCCCTGTGAGAGAGCGATCACCGGTTGTATCTGGCACTTGGAAGGGTGTGTTTTATTAAGTATCCAGTTCTAGTTGTCATAAGGTCAAGGTACAACTCCAAGTCGTCCTGTTACCGAAGATCACGGCTATTCGAATAGATTAACTTCCCTGCAGGGGTGCACCACATAACCCAACACGCTCGATCCCATTTGGCCGGACACACTTTTCTGGGTCATGCCCGGCCTCGGAAGATCAACACGTCGCAGCCCTACCTAGGCACAACAGAGAGGTCAGCACGCCGGTCTAAATCCTATGGCGCAGGGGTCTGGGCCCATCGCCCTTTGCACACATGCACGTTGCGAACGCGGCCGGAAGCAGAACTAGCCCCCTTAATACAAGGGCAGGCTTACGGTCCAATCCAGCGCGCGCCACTCAGTCGCTGACGTCACGAAGGCTTCGGCTGATACCACGACGTCGAGTGCCCATAACTGTCCCCGCGTAGATGGTTAGTGCGTATAGGCCAGTAGCCAGACTCAGATCAAATACCAAGATCTTGTTAAACGTGTTAAGTATCCGCGAACACCGACCAGGGCCAGGCCCACCTCTCTCCTAGGTGGTCTCAACCTGCCCTGTCGCTCCGCCATAAAGTAACAGTCGGGGGCCGTCGGGAACCCAGGCCCACCTCTACCGGGATGGAGCCACCTGCCCCTTTAGCCCCCAACTCCGAACAGTACCACAGATAATGTAACTGTGTAAAGTATATAGCATATGCCCGTGATCACCTCCCGAAGTGATCACGGCCCAGTAGTATAGCATGGCAGACGGACAAGAGTGTAGGGCCACTGATGGAACACTAGCATCCTATACTAAGCAGTAGGATAGTAGGTAATGTTAACAACAGTAGTAGCAAGGACAGGCTATGCATCAGGATAGGAATAACGGAAAGCAGTAACATGCTACACTACTCTAATGCAAGCAGTATAGAGAAGAGTAGGCGATATCTGGTGATCAAAGGGGGGGCTTGCCTGGTTGCTCTGGCAAGAGAGAGGGGTCATCAACACCGTAGTCGTACTGGGGGTCTCCGGCAATCTCGGGGTCTACCGGAAAGAAGTAACGGAGAGGGAAAACAATAAATAACAGAGCAATCAATGTAACAAAAGGCAAGATGCGGCAGTACGTTGTGCTAGGGGTGACCTGACACGGTACGAGATGATACCGGTGAAGGGGGAAACATCCGGAAAAATATCCCCGGTGTTTCGCGTTTTCAGACAGATGAACCGAAGAGGAAAAGTTGCGTGTTTGCGATGCTAGGGATGCGTGGCAGACGAACGGGCTGCGTATCCAGATTCGTCTCGTCGTTCTGAGCAACTTTCATGTTGAAAATAATTTAATCCGAGTTACAGATTAATTTCTATTACTTTTAAAAAAAAATAGTATTTTCTGGAATTACTGCTAATTCGAATTAAATAGGGAAATTACTATGTGTACCCACTGTGCACACACCCAAAGAGGCTGACATGTGAGGCTAAGGGACTGGGTTGACCCAGTCAAAGGTTGACCAGTCAACAGGGCGTATGGCCCACATGCCATAGGCTACACCTAGCCAAATTAATAAAAAATTAACCTAATCAAATGGAACCCACATGTCATCTGCACATTAGGCTAATTGATCTACTAGTTTAAATCCTAATCTGTACTAGTCAAACAAGGGCCGGCCACACACACCTCTGTGCACACACTCACGCACACACATTACAAGCCACACACGGCCATGTACAGGGCCTTGGCGCCCATGGCCAAGATCGCTAGCAACAAATGGCAGCAGTAGCTAGTAGCAAGCAGAGCAAAGCAGTAGCGGCAAGCAGCAGGAGCAAATAGCAGCAGCACGCATGTGGGGAGGCGGTAGGCGACGGGGCAGTAGGGGCGAACGGTGCGCCGGCTCGCGCGAGGCCCGGACGCGCGGGACGCGAGCGCGGTGAGGAGCAGCGGCAGCGCCGCGGGCGGGGCACAGGCACAGCCATGTGCGGACGGCGAGCGCGTAGGGGAGCGGCAGCGGACGCGGAAGGCAGCAGCAACAGCGTACAACAACAGTGGTTGAGCAGCAGCGGTACACAGGAGCGGCAGCAGTAGCAGCACGCAAGGAGCAGCAACAGCTTAGAGCACGTACGCACACACGTTCGCGGAAGCTCTCGGGAGCTCGATCTAGGGCGAACAATGAGGTAGAAGGGCACAAATCGAAGGGGAAAACGAGGGGAATCGGTCGAGGAGCTCACTCCGGTTCTCGTGGACGAGGTCAGGAGGTCGAGGGCAGCCTGGACGCGTCGCGGTCGTCGACGAGATGCGGCGGTCATAGATGAGGGAGACGCGCGGGGACGAGCGTACGGGGCCTCCCTGCTCGATTCGATGCACGTAGGAAAAGGAGACGACGGCGATGAAGCTCATGGACAACCTCCCAAACGCAGGGGAGCACGGCGGCCGCGGAATCGACGAGGGCGCGGTGATGATGTCTCGGGCGCGAGTTCTTGCACAGAGAGAGCGAGAGGAAGGGGATCTGGGGGAGGAGGTGCTAGGGTTTCTGGGGGAGACGATGAGGGGGGGCCTTATCCACCGGGGGAAGCCGCGGGATGACCGGCACGTGGCCATCCTGGCCATGGACGCGCCACGCCCGTCCACGGAGCCTCGGGTGAATAGAGGGAGAAGGAGGCACCGGGATGGGCTGGGCCTGCACTGTAGCAAGTTGGCTAGAGTGTACAGTGAAGCTTTTAGTTTTATATCTTTCTTTTCTTTTGTTTCCTTTTTCCAGTAGCTTTTGCATTTTCCCTTAGCCACAAATGACTTTGCAAAAATATGCCACTGGCCAAAACAATTTTAAACAATTGTTGGGCATTGTCACAAAAAGTTTGGGGCCATCAGGAGTTGTCCAAGCATTTTAGAAAATGAAAAGGACATCTTAAATAATGCTGGATCAGATAATAAATTCCCAGGGGCAATTTGGGAATTCCAAAAAATGTTGGCTTCAACATGAAAAATATCTAGGGATTATTTGTCATAGGATGAACTATTTTATTTGCATGAAAGAAGAAGCAAATATTTGACATGCAATTTGAATTAGAAGCAGATTTTGGACAAGTGGCATTTTGGCATGATGATCATGATGACATGACTTTCATTAGAGGGAGATTACTGTAGTGTGATTTTGGGGATGTTACAATCGACCTCGACCTCGACCTCGACGCCGCCACCGGCCTCGCCTCCCTCGCCTCGTCCGGCGCCGTCGCCCCCTCCGGGAAAGGCAAGCCTCGTGCCCCGCGCAAGACCGCCGTGGCGACCAAGCCGAAGAAGGCGCTGATGCCCGAACAGCGAGCAAGGGAGTCGGCCAAGAGGAAGGGCCGGAGGCACGCCGCGGACGTGAGGGATGAGGCCGCTGCGCAGGCCGCCGGCGCCGGCGCCGCACAGCAGGAGTTCACCAACGCCTGCGTCGCCGCTGTAACGAGGGAGGCACTTTACATGCTTAGGGTAAACCCTAGCCAGCACCACCTCGTCCAAGCCACCGTCGCCGCGGCCAGCACCGGCTCGTCGGCATTTCCTCGGATGGTGATGCCCGACTCACCCCGCGCATCGGCTTGCAACCCGGTCCCCGGCTTCCACGTCTACCCGCAGGCCTCCCGCCTCTCCGGGGAGTGCTCACCCGACGTGAACGTGATCGCGCCTTCCACACCCGCGCCCGCGCCCATCGACCTCAACGCCACCCCGGTGGTCGGTGGCTCGTCGTCCGGCGGCGCGCGACAGACGCCGGCCGGCGGTCTCCCGGACGCCCGCAACCTGTTCGAGGAAATGCCGTCCGCCGTCGACAAGGACTACATGCAACACCTCATCTTCGAGGGTGGTGCGCCGGGCGCTGGCTACGATCCTGAGGAGATGCAAAGGCAGGACGGCCGCGGGGCGTTCACGCCGGCAGTGGCGGAGACAAGGGGAGACGAGCAGGGGCCTGACCCCCCTATCGATCGAGCAAACATCGAGTAGGCCGTAGATTTTTTTTTTGAGTAGAAGGCCGTAGATAATTAGCGATATGATTCAAGTACAGAAGTAATTGCCCCCCCCCCCCCTAACTCAACGTAATTTATGAAGAAAGGAAAAAGGGCCAATGTAAAAGCCCACTAGCAATCGTTTACAAGCCCATGACAAGGCCATATTTGTTGATCGGCCTTCGTTAAAAGTCTCCTGGGCGCTGGGCATTATTCCCGATGATGATTAGCACGTGTGTTGATTAGCGCTGCGCTGTTGCCGTCCTGCGCCCTCGCCGCCGCCCGCCTTGGCTCTCCCTTATCATGATCTGATTCGTAAAGTCAAGCTAATTCACTCGCCAATTATTTGTCCTGCAGCCAATGATCTAGCCAAGGTTAATCCAGCACTGTCTACTTCTCTGAATTCTCATCTTGTATCATTAATTTGTTATACATCAGATGTGTGATTTGTGATGCGTCGCGCTCGGGCACAGGCAATCGTTCGAAATCATACACCTTCCAACCACGACCAGCCGGTCTACCTCGACCTAGCAGTAGAGGGGACGAGTACAGGTTGGGTTTGATTCTCTATGTATGTATTCATGTAATATTGACCTTTTTTTCAATACAACAACAAAGTTACATAATAGAACCAGTGATGATTTTCCACTCAAACCTATTATTCGGTTATACAGTGATTTTTCTTATCTGTACATATGACATGTAGCATTTCATGCCATATTTCGGAGTAATTTGATTATCAACTTTGTCTAGTCTGCTTCAGCCACAAAAGGTTGTGTGTGTCTATGGAAAGTTAAAATAAATGATACTAGTCCCTTCGGGGACATCCGAGAAAGATGAATGATACTCGGATGTAAAACTATTAGGTAGTTTGTGAGGCAAAAAAAAACTGGCTTTATCGTCGGTCTGGCCCCCTCTATGTCTAAATCCTGGCTCCGCCCCTGCACGCCGGCTGCTGGCTATGATCCCTATCAGGCGGCCTTCATGCGTGATCAGGTCGGCGTCGACCTGGACGGCTTCCCCCTCGACCACGAGTTCCCGGACGACTATGGGCTAGAGGAAGAGGACGAGTGCGACATCGAAGTGGAGTCTTTGTTCGAGGACGAGCTCGCCAACCAAGCCGCTAGGCCGAAGCCAGAGCGCAAGAGCAAACGCATGAAGGCGTACACAGCTGCCGAGGACAAGTTTCTATGCGAGTGTTGGCGAGACATTGGACAAGACCCAAAGACGGGCGC
This sequence comes from Triticum monococcum, assembly GCA_034509565.1. Lineage (NCBI taxonomy): Eukaryota > Viridiplantae > Streptophyta > Magnoliopsida > Poales > Poaceae > Triticum > Triticum monococcum. The sequence goes on from CM067843.1 coordinate 82,953,988, forward strand.
CGAGCAAAAGCATTCAACCTTTTGGACTCGTGTGCACCGCGAGTTTCATGAGTGCAAGAAGTTTCCACCCTACCAATTTGTGAGCACGCGCGGGTGGGTCTCCATTTCCAAGCGGTGGAGGGTAATCCAACAAGAGTGCAACAAGTTATGTGCCACCCTTGAGAGCGTCAAGGCCCGCCCCGTGAGCGGCATCGGCGTGCAAGACATGGTATGAGAGCAAGCAAGTCGGCCTCTTTTGTGCCATCAAGATCATTTTTGTACGTCTTCATTTGCTATCACTTGCCCATATGCTTGCATGAAAACATTTTGTAGGCATTTCAAGCTTTGGAGGCATTCAAGGTTCAACACAATGGCAAGTGCTTCAACCTCTCCCATTGGTATCGTGTCATCAAGGACGAAGAGAAGTTCAAGGCACAATATGTCGCGCTCAAGGCACGTGGAGGGAAGGGCGCCGTGGAGGATGTTGGGGAGGGCGAGCCGGCAAGGCCGCGGGGGAAGACCAACTCCAAGAAGGAGGACAAGTGAGATGCGGCCACCAAGCCTTGATCGCAAGCGTGGACGGCATGATGAATAAGAAGGACTCAAGGAAGGAGGAGCGCCGGTGTTTCAAAGAAGAGCAAATAAGCGCTTTCATGGAGATCCAAAGGAGGAGGCTTGAGCTTGACGCCGAGAAGCAAGCCAAGATGTTCGAGCTCGAGGCCGAGAAGCAAGCGAAGATGCTAGAGATCGAGGCCGCCAACGCCAAGACAAAGGCGAAAGAAGTGGCTCTTGCAAGCATGATGACCGGGGTAGAGATCATGAAGGTGGATCTCAACGCCTTGTCGCCAAGGAAAAGGCCGTGGTTCGAGAAGATGCAGGCCGACATGCTCAAATTTCAGGACGACTGATCTATGGCGTCGAGCGTCATCTTTTTGTATGCCGGCAGGTGTGCTGGCATGACCACGGGAGCCGCGGTGGCATGGTCGAACTCCAAGTCCCACATTTTTTGCGTGCTGGCATGTGTGCCGGCCGGCTGACGAGCGAGTGCGCCAGCAGAAACTGTGGTATTTTTTGAAGCCGGCATTGTATGCCGGTGCTGGCATGGTGCCGGCATGAGACATGGCCGCTGGCATGATCGGCCGCGGGCCTTTTTTAATTCAAAAGTTGAATGAGGACATGAAATGGGTCGGCGCGTTGGACGCATTGCCGACCCAAATGCAAAACTGGGCGGACGCCGGGCGGGCAGCCGACCCAAACGGACAAATGCGTCGTCCGTTTGGGTCGCCCGTTTGAAGTTGCTTTTATAGAATCGGCAGCTCAACCAAACACAGCCTTGGATGCGCCCCTTGCAGTAGGCGTTTTGGATGAATATTGTGTCCCAGAGAAATAAAACTATTACAGTTCTACCTGTGTTTTTGGGGTGGATATTATATCAGACAATCAGTACGCATGTAGTGTTTTTGGTTCGACGGTTTGCTGGCTCTAGATCTAGCAGATCATGTCTGGTGATCCTTCCACATGTCCAAAGGTGGTGTGTGAAGATTGTGATGTTACGTTTAATTTTCTCAATGGTTCCCTTGGTCTGTTCCTTTGTGCTAAAATAATCTTCCAATAGTACAACACGTGTGTGTAGTGGTACGTCCTCAGCCACTATGCATTAAGCTTCTATTAGATTTTTACCTTTTGTACCCGAAAAAAAATGATTTTAACCTTTTGGAATGGATAACTCATGTTTTCTTCAAAATCCTTGAGGTTTTTTTGTTTTTTGTTTTTGCGGGAAAAAGGATCTTTGAGGTTGCTACAATCTGTACATATTTGGTCCTATTGAGAGGTTTGAAGAAATGTCCAGATGCAAAAGATGGAGCTAGAAATGACAACTTGTATTATTTTTATCAGAGATCTATGTTGCGCATGTTTGCTTCAAAAAAAAATTGGTATGTACATCGTTCAGTTAATATATAGTCATATTTTGTTGCTCAATAATCAAGGAAAGTAAAAAAATTAAGACGAAAAATGTGTAAACTTCTTGGCGTAACATGGTCAGAATTTCAGAAAGGAAAACATGAAAGAACTATGACTAAAAATATGAAATCATGTCCGAAACATCAATACCAGAATTTAACATTTTTTCATAGTGGGATTATTCACTCGGAATATATATGTGCGCTTTCATACTTGATAGTTATCTAAATTCAAAGATAAGGTCACGAGTTCATGATTTTTACCATTTCCATGTTTTATTTGACTTTTCTACCCTTTTGCTTGTCGCGGTAGATTATACTCGCACGTAGTTAGCGTCGCTAATGTATTTATCCAAAAAAGGACAACATTTTCATGGCGCTTGGGCGGAGTTGGAATAAAAACATTGGTTCCTAGTGAATCTAATGAAATCCGGTGAAAGATATGGCATTCTAAGCAATGACAAATAGGATTCTGAACTGTATATGAAAAATGCAAGAATATGATACAAATAGGACTCCAAAATACATGAAATCTGAAACTTGCGTGTTGGCTTTGCAAGAATGGAACCATAGAAATTTTACTAACCAAAGTAAAGTCAAAGTCCAACCACATGAAAAATATATTTAAGATGTTATTATGACACAAAGATCCCTGTTGTCGTACTTCATTTTTTAGAAAAGGAGGCATAACCCCCGGCCTCTGCATCACAATGATGCACACAGCCATTTTATTAAAAATCAAAGAGGTCCAAAAGTCTCCTCAAGCATTCTCAAAATATTATAAAGAAACCAATGCCACACGTGGCCAAAACAAAAAAGCCACAACCGGCTAAAATAGCTTAAGCTGCCTATACACCTAACCTATTACTGGACCGCCATCCATATCGGTTATAAGTATCCCGTGCAACCGTTTCCCATCGGTTGCACCCAATAGCCATGTGCGCCTTGTGGTCCGTATGGCTCAGCAAGGACCACGTACGGATCCATGTAGATGCTCTGAAGATGACATGCAAAAAATTAGTAATGTGTTGTCTGTTAAAAGCCATGTCATTCCGACAATTTCATATAGCCCAAAGCAACGCACATGCTCCTACTCTGATTTGTGCTGCTGTCTGAGGTCTCACCCCGTTCAGCCAGTTACGAAAAAATTGTGATATTGAAGTTGACGGATTGACATTAAAAGCCACATGAATAGTTCTCCAGAGTAACCTAGCAAGTGGACATTTGATAAACAAATGTTCAATTGTTTCGTTTTGATCACAAAAGCAACAACGGGAACTCCCTACCCATTACGTTTGGCTAGGTTATCTTTGGTTAAAATGACACCTTTGTGAACAAACCACATAAACACTTTTATTTTCAACGGCACTTTAATCCTCCAAATATGGCCCGACCTTGGGATGTCTCCGGTAATGATTAAATCCGTATAGATAGTTTTAACCGTGAAGACTCCTGACACCGTTAACTTCCAAACTTCATGGGTAGGAATTCTGAAAAAGATCCGAGTGGATTGTTAAATTCATACTTTTTTTCAGAGTGAGATCAAAAGGATTTTTTTTCACCTTTATTGTGCTTCATCATTGGAACCTAATTGGATGAACAGCACTGAAGGAAATAAATTTATATTCCTATACTTTTCCTCTAAATTTTCTATGAACCCGATTAGGCCCGACGAAACCATTTTTTCCTGGCATTCTAATTTGTATGTATTCGTTGACTATGTTACAAACTAGGTTTACAGCCGAATCATAAATTATAGATTTTTTTTCTTAAAGAAAGAAGGATAAGTCCACCGAATCCTAAATCCTACCCCCTCCTTAAAATGATCTTATATTCTGGGATGGAAGGAGTAGTATCTTCGTGGAAAATTACACTAACTGACAAATCAATGTGTGTGTATTAGTAAGAGACAGAGAGAAGCACAAAACGAAACTACTCAACTTTGAGTAAGAACTGGATCTGTGGTTGACAGCGATTGCTAGTTATGTCCAAGTCGGTTTATTTGCATAAATAAAACAAGCTGACTTGTCTCGACATACTCCAACTTTTCAGCCAAAATAATCTAGGAGCAAACAATGTATACACCATCTTATTACTTCCAAGCAAATTAATGTTAACTCTGAAGAAAAACCTTAATTTTCGGAGAGAATATTCTTCTGTGTAGCACAAGAGAATACATACAAAAATGTCTGGTATTGCACATGAAATTACCTCACCAACGTACCCCAGAGTCGTTCCCGAAGAGATCCAAGAAAAACATGGCACACGTACTCCAAACATAACACGAGTCACCGAGTCAGCAATCATATGTAGTTCCAAACAGAGAGTCTTGGCCTCTTGGGGCTACAATCATAGCCAGGTCACCGGCAACCAATAAACCCTCCGCGTCTTTTCTGGCATCTAGCCAGTAGCTAGGATAGCAACCCAGTGGTTAACTCTCGACGTCCATGTCGTTTTCGCAATCTCCCGCCTTTTGTTCCATCTGTGTGCGCAGGATCGGATCTCGCTTTCTCGTTAATCATGTGCTCTTATTTATCTTATCTGTCCACTAGGGTCCATACAGGTGTTCGACCGGAGCCGATGCGCTAATTAACACCATGGCGAGTGGGAGTATATGCGAATCATTGAGACGAACGCATGAGTTTCTCCTTTTTCAATCAATCAGAGAGATGCAGTACCATATGTGTTGGAGAAACCATTACCGCTGTAGCTGAAGCCATTTCTATGCTTTTTCGAAAGGATCCTCGGCCTCTGCATGAAGCGATGCACACACACAGACGTTTCTACACCCGCATTGTTTTAGCCAGAGAAAGCGTGCGATCGCGATGGAAATCATGGCCGATCTAGGCACGCTTTACCAAAGCGAAGCTTTCCGGCGAGTTGATTAAGTAGTGGCGCGCAGTTGCCTGAAGCAAAGCAAAGATGGATCGGTAGGCTGGTGAGGGCACGTGCACCTGCCTTATCAGCTAAGCTATGGCCGCCGGGCGCAAAGACGAAGCGCATGATCGATGAGCAGTGCAGTACGACGGCGTCCTTCCTTTTGGATGGATGGACGGAGGATATGCAGTACGTACTAAGGACGTGCGTGCCGTGCCACTCGATTTTCAGTGGCGGGGATATTCCGTCCCCGCTTCGGCGAAAATTCCCCAATGGAAAGGGTAGAAGAAGAAGAGGACGCGTCAGGCGAGATGTGAATGTGATTGTGACGAGTGGACGAGACTGCGGGCTTTCTGGCTCGGTGGTCGACGGCTGTTGCCTTGCAAGTCGGGACAAAAGTTCAACCCAAAATCGAAACTTGGGGTTCAGAATTGAGCGTTGAAAGCGTGAGAGGGATGTCCCAGTTTATGACAGCTGAGAGCATCTATAGCCCAACCTCCCTAAACGTTTGCGGATGCGTCTAAATTCACTTCTTAAATTTATACTAAATCATGCAATGCACAAAATCTACGTAAATACATGCCACATAGATGGCTGAACTGTAGAAGCCCACCTCCGACATGCCAGCTGCCACCGGGCAGATGGCCGCCTCCCGCGGCGACTACGGCTCCTCATCGGACTCCATGTCTGCAAAGATTACATCCACCTCCGCCCATCGGCCACAGATGTAACAACGGTTTGCCTCCACCTTCGCTGCCGAGCGGATGGAGTCCAGAATGGCCCGTTGCTCTACCGCATCCTCTGCTTGGGCGACTTCAAACTCGGTCAGCACGTCGGCCATGTCGAATCCGGCTTGGGTAACCGGAACTCCTCCTCCATCGCCGCGTCCGGCGCCTGCTCCTCCTCCTCTACAGAGTCCGGAGACAAGCCGATTGCAAACCGAGCGGCGCGATGTGCCCGGATCTACTCTAGAAGCTCTAGTCGGTGCTCTGGAGTGAGTAGAGTGTAGGTGGTTATCCATTGTCGGGCCATAGCCATGGACGACGAGCTACGAGAGGATGGGTGGATGGCGGTGCGGAGGGGAGAAAACTGGGATGCGGCTAAGGTTGTTGGTTGTTGTCCAGCTTAAATAGCCGGACTTGGGCCCTCAGGCGGCATGCCGTAGTGGCGCCATGTGGTGCTTCCTCATAAAAAATCGAAGGAGACACCATAGGACCGATGGGGTTTTGAGTGTTTCCGTGTGAGTCCCTGTGACCAGTCTGATGTGACGGACGCGTTCGGGTCTCTCCATACCCGTCTCAAATATAAACTGGATATAAAGTGTATCGGTCAGCCCGAACGTATGAAACCGGTCTGAGGAATTCGTCTATGTCGGATTTTTTTAATTAATCAGTAACCGGGTTATCCGTGCGGACATAAAGAAGATTTGAGAAGCTCTGTTGTAGATGCTCTAACGCACTAGAAACTTCGACGAGCAAGAAGATGGCTGGCAAGTTTTTGTGCTGAAGCTAGGAATCGTTGTTGTGATTTAGTGACGGTTTGATTGCCGCGGTAATATTTTGATGTGTAGGCGGCTAAGATTAAGGTCAACTCCAACGCGCGACCCTATTTGGTCTGGTGGCGTCAGTTTGGATCAAAACAGACACAAATCACGGCCTAACGCGCGCCCGTAAACGGACGGGCGTCTGTTTATTGTCCGTCATCGACCCATTTTCAACCCAAATTTAGGACGCGTTTGTGTCCAAAAGGACATCGCGCAGACAGGCGGGGGCGCTCTCTTTGTCCTCCCCTAGCCCTCCCGTCGGTAAGAAAGTTCCCTTTCCTCCTTCCCTACTTGGCTTTGCACCTCCTGCCGCCCCCTCCCCCCCCCCTCCCGGGGTAATAGCCGCCGCCCATATTCCAGCCACTCTGTCGCTATGTAGGCTAGCCGCCCCAAGCCCCGACAAATACACACAAATCCTCCTGCCCTGCCGGTCGCTTTCGGAGGAGTTCTTGTTAGCGTTTGTGAGCATTCTTTGCCACCTCCGGTACCAAAGAAACCAAGGCCGCCGGCGACGCCCATCGGCCCCAACACCATCTGCCTCGTGCTGCAAGGCCGCCTGCCGCTGCCTGTCTCCGCTTCTAGAGGCCTGCTACCTTCATGGGGCGGCCGAGCTGCTCTTCACCGGCCGCATCTCCACCACAACCACAAAGTGTTCGACACTTTGCTCTCAAGGTACCATGGATAGTGGGTACGAGTTTTTTTTCAACAACTTCATTTGTTCATCGGATGACGAAGAGCTTGTGGTTGTTGCATTGATCGTCAATGACCACATTGTTAGGCAGTGACCTAGGTTCAGGGGATCAATCTCGGGCCATGCTCTGGTGTTGAACCGCAACAGAGAGAGTTGTCATGCCCTGCTCTATGCGATTACTTTGAGGATTCCGCGCTCTTCAAACACCATCTTTTTTGGCGTCACCTCTGGATGGCTTATGTGTAAATAGATGATAATTAATGCACCACAATCATGTAAATTTATGTATATAATACCATGGTAACTTTGACCTTCGGGGAGGGGAAGAGGTGTTGAAACACACCTGATTTTTGTGTGTAAATAGCATGTTATTTTTACGCACCGCATATCTAATAAGTTATGCACAAGCACCATGGTAAAATTGACCTGAGGAAGGAGGGTTGTTGAAGTATACACCGGTAATTTCTGTGTAAATAACATGATAGTTTTTGAATGACAGACCTTGAAAGAGCATGGTGCCTCATGTGTGGTTTTGGTAATTGATGACATTCTCTATGGACTAATGGTTGCCTTGAGTTATATTCGTAGGATTTGTCCATAGGCATTTCTTGAAGTCCATTTGTTGGTTTCAAGGAGTTTATGTGATGACCAAGGTGCTATTCAAGGAATTATCCAATGATTAGTCATAGAAAAGTCATGATACAAGGTTGATCACGACTAAGTCAAAGAATGAATCTAGTTGATCAACACACAGAGCGTACAAGATGTACCATGAGGGATCAAGTGATCTCATGGTATGGTAAGCATTATCCATTATGCTTTGTATACTAACCCATGGTCCACGTGGGAGTTCTATGTGAGGTTAGGTATGTTTCCATGGGGTTAGAAAGATCTCATACAACCCATGATAATGACATCAAGTGGTGATCGTCATCAAGTTTGTTGTGTGCAAGTTTAAGTGGAGCATCACAAAGAGATCATGCTTGATACTTGCCGTCCATTATGGTGACAATGGGGGAGCAATCATCTAATCCTCATCGAGCCAACACAATCAAGAAAGGTGGTCCAACTTGAGAAAGTCAAGATCGTCATCATCTAACTCAAGTGAACTATGTGCAAGGCAAATGTTTGCCCTTGATAGGTTTCTATTTTACCGGTCTCATGGTGGTAGTTGTGAGACCGGATTATAGGATCGATTGCCGTACTATCAAGGGAGGCTCTCAAGTGAGTAGCTCAATTGTATCGTTCGTAGAGAGCTTAAACCATTCCATTCTTGCATCATCTCTCTTGGTTCTTGTTTGATATTTCTCCTTGTGAGTTTTAGAGCTTATGGTCATCTTCATGACAAGCTCGAGTTCAGCAAAAACAGAGTTCATATGCATATTCTACTATGTTTCTAGTGTGGGAGTTTATGCCGGTTCTTCTCTGATGAAGGTTTCACTCCTCTGTATCATAGGCATACTCCCCCTGCCACTTCTTATTATCCAACAAGCTTGAGTTTGCTCAATTCGAAGCTCATTTGCATAAGTTATGGCAGTTCGGGTTTTATTGTATCCATCTGTTTTGTTTGGGCTTCTTCATAGCACTCTCGCGGTAGTACCGCTCTGGTAAGTGGTAGTACCGCTTATAAGCGGTACTTTTGCTATCCAGTTCTGCGGCTACTACCGCTGCTTATGGAGACTCGACTTTTCATGTTAGGTTGCGCGGTAGTGGAACAGTAGTGCGAGCGGTAGTACCACTTACAAGTGGTAGTACCGCCTGCCCACTACCGCCCCACTTTTGCCTCTTTCTGGACTCGTTGTGGTCTCATCGGTGGTAGGCCAGCGGTGGGTGTGTAGCACTACGGCTTATAAGTCGTAACACCGCTCTCACCAAGCGATAACACTGCTGTTGTGGTGCTGCCACAATCCCCTGTTCCTGCCCTGCCTCTCTAGGCGCCTGAGCTGCAACCCCAGTGGTAGTACCGCTCCGGTGGCACTACTGCCTCGTGGCTCCTCGCCATTGCACTGTTAGGAAACGTAGCAGAAATTCAAAATTTTCCTACGTATCACCAAGATCTATCTATGGAGAGACCAGCAACGAGGGGAAGGAGAGTGCATCTACATACCCTTGTAGATCGCTAAGCGGAAGCGTTCAAGAGAATGGGGTTGATGGAGTCGTACTCGTCGTGATCCAAATCACCGATGATCCTAGTGCCGAACGGACGGCACCTCCGCGTTCAACACACGTACAGCCCGGTGACGTCTCCCACGCCTTGATCCAGCAAGGAGAGAGGGAGAGGTTGAGGAAGACTCCATCCAGCAGCAGCACAACGGCGTGGTGGTGGTGGAGGAGCGTGGCAATCCTGCAGGGCTTCGCCAAGCACCACGGGATATGAGGAGAAAGAGAGGGAGGGCTGCACCAACAGGGAGAGATCAAATCGCGTGTATTGGGCAACCCCTAGGCCAAGTATATATAGGGGAAGGGGAGGGGCTGCGCCCCCTTTAGGGTTTCCACCCCTAGGGGTGGCGGCCAGCCTAGATCCCATCTAAGGGAGGCGGCCAAGGGGGAGGGGGAGAGGGAGGCGCACCAGGATGGGCCTTAGGGCCCATCTGCCCTAGGGTTTGCCCCCTCTCCTCTTCCCTTGCGCATTGGGCCTTGTGGGAGGGCGCACCAGCCCACCTGGGGCTGGTCCCCTTCCACACTTGGCCCATGAAGCCCTCCGGGGCTGGTGGCCCCACTTGGTGGACCCCCGGGACCCTCCCGGTGGTCCCGGTACGTTACCGATAAACCCCGAAACTTTTCCGGTGACCAAAACAGGACTTCCCATATATAAATCTTTACCTCCGGACCATTCCGGAACTCCTCGTGACGTCCGGGATCTCATCTGGGACTCCGAACAATATTCGGTAACCACATACAAACTTCCTTTATAACCCTAGCGTCATCGAACCTTAAGTGTGTAGACCCTACGGGTTCGGGAACCATGCAGACATGACCGAGACGTTCTCCGGTCAATAACCAACAGCGGGATATGGATACCCATGTTGGCTCCCATATGTTCCACGATGATCTCATCAGATGAACCACGATGTCAAGGATGAACCACGATGTCAAGGACTTAATCAATCCCGTATACAATTCCCTTTGTCTATCGGTACGATACTTGCCCGAGATTCGATCGTCGGTATCCCGATACCTTGTTCAATCTCGTTACCGGCAAGTCTCTTTACTCGTTCCGCAACACATCATCCCGTGATCAACTCCTTGATCACATTGTGCACATTATGATGATGTCCTACCGAGTGGGCCCAGAGATACCTCTCTGTCACACGGAGTGACAAATCCCAGTCTCGATTCGTGCCAACCCAACAGACACTTTTGGAGATACCCGTAGTGCACCTTTATAGTCACCCAGTTAGTTGTGACGTTTGGCACACCCAAAGCACTCCTACGGTGTCCGGGAGTTGCACAATCTCATGGTCTAAGGAAATGATACTTGACATTAGAAAAGCTTTAGCATACGAACTACACGATCCAGTGCTATGCTTAGGATTGGGTCTTGTCCATCACATCATTCTCCCAATGATGTGATCCCGTTATCAATGACATCCAATGTCCATGGTCAGGAAACCGTAACCATCTATTGATCAACGAGCTAGTTAACTAGAGGCTTACTAGGGACATGGTGTTGTCTATGTATCCACACATGTATCTGAGTTTCCTATTAATACAATTCTAGCATGGATAATAAACGATTATCATGAACAAGGAAATATAATAATAATCAATTTATTATTGCCTCTAGGGCATATTTCCAACATGCACTACCCTGTGGGTACTATCGTCCGAGCGGTAATACCGCTTTTCAGAGCGGTAGTACCGCTTATGTGCATGTTGTGCACATAACAATTGGATTTGGGGATGCCTATAAAAGGGGGCCTTCTTTTCCAATGGTTCTTATCCCTTGAGCTCGTGTTTGCCCCCATTGATTCTTGCTAGTTTTTAAGGGAAAAGAGAGAGAAGATCTAGATCCACATTTTCACCAATCACTTTCTCCTCTATGTGGGGAACTCTTTGGATCTAGATCTTGGAGTTCTTTGTGTTCTATTTCTTATTCTTCCTTTCATATTCCTCCATAGCTTTCGTTGCTTTGGTGGGATTTGAGTGTGAAGGATTTGGGCGCTCCATGTGTCATTGCCATTGCATTTGGTGCATCGGTTTGAATTCTCCACGGTGATACGTGAGAGTGAAAGTTGAGAAGCTTATTACTCTTGGGTGCTTGATACCCTAGAGCTTGTTCCTCTTGGGTGCTTGGGCGCCCTAGACGGTTGTTGGTGCTACGGAGCTCAATCATTATGGTGTAAAGATCAGGGCTCGCGTCGGGGTCTCCGATTAGGTTGTGGAGATTGCCCCGAGCAATTTTTACAGGTTCTGGACCGTCCTCAAGGGTTGTCAAAGTGTACGGGTTCGGTGCCGCCTCCAAGGGTTGCCATTTGTATAGGTTCGGTGACCGCTCTTAAGGGTTCCTTAGTAGTGTCACAACATCTTGCATTGTGCGAGGGCGTGAGGAGATTACGGTGTCCCTGGTGGCTTCTTGAGGAGCATTGTGCCTTCATACCGCTCCAAACGGAGATTAACATCCGCAAGGGTGTGAACTTCGAGATACATCATCGTCTCTGCGTACCTCGGTTATCTCTTACCCGAGCCCTTTATTTTTGCACTTTACTTTGTGATATTCCCTCCGTCCGCGAATAAGTGTACATCTAGATTTTGTCCTAAGTCAAAGTTTTAAAATTTTGACCAATTTTATAGGGAAAAGTAGCAGTATCTATGGCACTAAATTAGTATCATTAGATTCGTTTTGAAATGTAGTTTCATAATATATCAAATTGATGTCATATATGTTACTACTTTTTACCACTCAGTCTGACACGTCCACGTGTTTGAGTAGCGCGCGCGTACGTGCCGGTGGAGGCTGCTGCTAGGAAGCTGGGATCGATGAAGATGAAAGCAGACGCATGGCAGGATAGGGAGAGATGAGAAGCGTCCAAAAGCTAGCCAAAGTCGGCATGGATCGAAGGCAGCTACTAGTAGCGCATAGGGTGAGCCTGAGCCAGGAAGTCAGAGATGCTTTCATTCTAGTACCTCTCCCCATCCCATAGCTTTCGATCATGTGCATGGCACGAAAAGCAGCCGTATTATATCCGGATCAGATGGCGCGGTGTGAACCTCTTTTCTTCCCTCGGTTGGCCTTTCCAACAAGATAAGAAAACTAGAAAAGCTCATCGTCTCGGTGCATGCATGCATGCACGCACGCACGCACGGCGCGGGGAGGACGGAAAAGAATGCCGTGCCCGTGCGTGCTACACGTACATACACACATACATGGCCTTGCATGTGAGATGAAGCGCACATGCATGGATGCCAAAAGTTTGGGAGGGAGATGAAGAGATCGATCTATCCACCCCGATCGATGCGATGCGATGTGATGTGATGCGGACCGTGCGGTGAACGCCAGCATACATACGTGTGTGCTTTGTGTGGAGCACGCAGATCGAGTACGCCATGTCGATCGACAGGCACACGTCGCCTCACCGTCGAAAAACTTCGAACCCACGTGCACCAGCACCACCGGTCGACACCTCTCTCCGGATACATACGTTATGCACCGTCCATGGTAACTACGTGAACCTCACCGGACATACATGGCTTTACTTCGAGAAGAAAGGATGTGTGGATGCATGGGGTTGATTAACGTGGTAGTAGTAGTGGTGTAATGATGAGCGTGACGCCGACGGCCGGCCATGGCCATGGCGCAGGGCCAAGTGTCCGGCTGTCCGCGATCACGGGGAACTAGACGAGCCGTGCACGCCGGCGCGCCACGCCCGCCCTACGTACGCGCGGGAGACGGGATGAGATGACGCGCCGGGTCGGTCGGTCGATGGGTCGTCAACCTGCCCCGCGCTGCGCTGCGCGGAGAGCACGTTGTGCGAGCGACGTGTGCGGCTCTCCGTGCGCCTCTTTTCGCCTTCTTCGAACCGCTAAATTTATTTTCTAGGGGGCTGCTGCTGCTGCTGTACCATGCCCTGCCAAGCACTCGTCGTGTCTAGACAAAAATGGCTGCAGATATTTTGTGCCCGGTTAAGAAATTAAACAATGTGAAGACAGTTTGGGAAAAATATAGTGCGTACTGAATTTCTAAGTCAAACTTTGTTCCTCGCAAAAAAAAAAGAGTCAACTTTGTAAATATTTATCAGGTTTTTAGAAAGAATTATCAACAGTTAGAACATTGAATAATTAAGTACCATTAGATTCTTATGAAATGTTTTTTTGAGTGGACATTATGAAAAATATTTTCATGTGATATATATTAGTATTGTAGATATAGATAAATCCCCCCCCCCCCCCCCCCAAAAAAAAGATATAGATAATTTTCTCTATAAATTTGGTCACAGTTTCGGAAGATTGACTTTTGCGAAACAAAAAGACACTGTATTATGGGATAGAGATGGTATAAATGAAGAAACACACGAAGTCACCCGTTTGAAACAAAAGATTTTACAATTATCGTAGGAATGTAACTCTATAAGAAAACTCCCTATGGTGTGCTTTGAATTATACTTCCTCCCTATAATGTAAGGTGTAGTGTCAAAAAAGCCTTACATTATGGGACGGAGGAAGTAGTATTGTAAATGATTCGAGCAAGAAGAGTGATGATGCGCTCGCGTCAGCCACCAACACATTTGCTATGTGTCCTCATGGGCCCCACATGGCGCTCTCCCCTCTGCCACATCCTCCCCATGTTTGTTTTGTCCTCACATTTTCTTTCTCCCCAGCCCGAGGGTGCACACACCAATCCTCGTCGATCAACCACCATTTTGCAAGCAAGCTTGTCGTTGTTGCCATCGTGTGTTGCCACTGGACCACCACGCCACTAAGCTATTGCACACCTCGAACAACAGTGTTGTAAGGCTACTTTCATGCATCTATGGCCTCCCCATGGTTCTTCTTAGATGTTGCAAAGGTGCAACTAAGAGAGGTAAAGGATCCTGGCAATGAGGAAGAGGGAGGAGGGGGACGCTGTTGTTGCAAGGGGGTACCGGTTGTGCAAGGCCCATTCAACGATGCCGCTACTACAAGGGGGACACTTGTCGGTGCTGCAAGGCTAGGGGCTGATTGTTGCAAGGTTGAGTTTGTCATCCCTCGTTGCTGGAAGATTGTCGTTGTGAGTCGGGATGCATGTTCCTATGGGCGCTCCGTGGATCCTATGAGCTGGCGCCACTGCTGCAAAGACGAGTTGCCCCTATAAAGCTCACTAGCATAGTTGCAAGAGGTCCCCCGCTATTGCAACTATTTGCTTCCTTGGTGGCAAACACACGTCAAGGCAGAGCGGTGTCCGACGCCTAAGGGTTCACATAAGCGTGTTAGGGTGGACATGGGGGCGGGGTGCATGAAGATGGAGCAGAGGTTCTCAAGGCGTGTGAGTAGAAGAGGACAATGCATGGAGCTGGTCTCGTGGCTACCATCATCGCTATCATATGGTGCGTAAGGGGGCTGATCGGACGATCTATGCATTACCAACGACTAGCACTTCCCATATAGGATTGGCTTTTAAATTTCGTACATGAACCATTCCGTTCCTTCAAATTTGAGTGGATTCTAAACATCTCATCAAACCTCGTCTGTTTTTTTACTTTACTTGATAAGCACAATGCAACATGTGTTTTCATCTCTCTTCTCTTAAAAAAAATATACAGAAGCTTTTTCTTGAAATAAAAAAATATACACAAGCTTTTTGAAACCAGGTTATTGTAATCCTGTTGGAAATATGCCCTAGAGGCAATAATAAATTAGTTATTATTATATTATATTTCATTGTTCATGATAATCGTTTATTATCCATGCTAGAATTGTATTGATAGGAAACTCAGATACATGTGTGGATACATAGACAACACCATGTCCCTAGTAAGCGTCTAGTTGACTAGCTCGTTGATTAATAGATGGTTACGGTTTCCTGACCATGGACATTGAATGTCGTTGATAACGGGATCATCATTAGGAGAATGATGTGATGAACAAGACCCAATCCTAAGCCTAGCACAAGATCGTGTAGTTCGTTTGCTAAAGCTTTTCTAATGTCAAGTATCATTTCTTTAGACCATGAGATTGTGCAACTCCCGGATACCATAGGAGTGCTTTGGATGTGCCAAACGTCACAACGTAACTGGATGGCTATAAAGGTACACTACAGGTATCTCCGAAAGTGTCTGTTGGGTTGGCACGATCAAGACTGGGATTTGTCACTCCGTGTAACAGAGAGGTATCTCTGGGCCCACTCGGTAGGACATCATCATAATGTGCACAATGTGACCAAGGAGTTGATCACGGGATGATGTGTTACGGAACGAGTAAAGAGACTTGCCGGTAACGAGATTGAACAAGGTATCGGGATAACGACGATCGAATCTCGGGCAAGTGCAATACCGCTGGACAAAGGGAATTGTATACGGGATTGATTGAATCCTCGACATCGTGGTTCATCCGATGAGATCATCGTGCAACATGTGGGAGCCAACACGGGTATCCAGATCCCGCTGTTGGTTATTGTCCGGAGAGTTGTCTCGATCATGTCTGCATGGTTCCCGAACCCGTAGGGTCTACACACTTAAGGTTCGGTGACGCTAGAGTTGTTATGGGAAATAGTATGTGGTTACCGAAGGTTGTTCGGAGTCCCGGATGAGATCCCGGACATGACAAGGAGCTCCGGAATGGTCCGGAGGTGAAGATCGGTATATTGGACGAAGGGTATTGGAGTCCGGAATTGTTCCGGGGGTACCAGGTGATGACCAGCGTGTCCGAAAGGGGTTTCGGAGGCCTCGGCAAGCGTTGGGGGGCCTTATGGGCCAAGGGGAGAGGGCACATCAGCCTACTAAGGGGTTGAGCGCCCCTCCCACCCCATCTCACGTAACCAGGAGAGGTGGGGGCGCCACCCCTAGGGCAGCCGCCCCTCCCGGCTTGGGGGGCAAGTTTCCTAGGGGGTGGGGGTGCCCAAACCCATCTAGGGTTCCCCTGTGGCCGCCGCCCCTCCCCTAGGGAACCCTAGGGCGCCTACCCCTCCTCCCTTCCCCCTATATATAGTGAGGGAGAGAGAGAGGGCAGCCGCACCCTTCCCCTGGCGCAGCCCTCTTCCTCCTCCAACACCTCATCCTCCTCCGTAGTGCTTGGCGAAGCCCTGCCGGAGAACCACGAGCTCCATCACCATCACGCCGTCGTGCTGTCGGAGTTTTCCCTCAACTTCTCCTCTCACCTTGCTGGATCAAGAAGGAGGAGACGTCTCCCAACCGTACGTGTGTTGAACGCGGAGGTGCCGTCCGTTCGGCGCTAGGATCATCGGTGATTTGGATCACGATGAGTACGACTCCATCAACCCCGTTCACTTGAACGCTTCCGCTTAGCGATCTACAAGGGTACGTAGATGCACTCTCCTTCCCCTTGTTGCTAGATTACTCCATAGATTCATCTTGGTGATGCGTAGAAAATTTTGAATTTCTGCTACGATCCCCAACAGTGGCATCATGAGCTAGGTCTATGCGTAGTTTCTATGCACGAGTAGAACACAAGTTGTTGTGGGCGTCGATTTTGTCAATTTGCTTGCCGTTACTAGTCTTATCTTGATACGGCGGCATCGTGGGATGAAGCGGCCCGGACCGACCTTACACGTACTCTTACGTGAGACTGGTTCCACTGACTGACATGCACTAGTTGCATAAGGTGGCTAGCGAGTGTCTGTCTCTTCCACTTTAGTCGGATCAGATTCGATGAAAAGGGTCCTTATGAATGGTAAATAGAAATTTGCATATCACGTTGTGGTTTTCATGTAGGTAAGAAACATTCTTGCTAGAAACCTATAACAGCCACGTAAAAACTTGCAACAACAATTAGAGGACTTCTAACTTGTTTTTGCAGCATATGCCTTGTGATGTGACATGGCCAAAAGGATGTGATGAATGATATATGTGATGTATGAGATTGATCATGTTCTTGTAATAGGAATCACGACTTGCATGTCGATGAGTATGACAACCGACAGGAGCCATAGGAGTTTTCTTAATTTATTTATGACCTGCATGTCAACATAAACGTCATGTAATTACTTTACTTTATTGCTAAAGCATTAGCCATAGTAGTAGAAGTAATAGATGACGAGACAACTTCAAGAAGACACGATGATGGAGATCATGGTGTCATGCCGGTGACAACGATGATCATGGAGCCCCGAAGATGGAGATCAAAAAGAGCAAAATGATATTGGCCATATCATGTCACTATTTGATTGCATGTGATGTTTATCATGTTTTACATCTTATTTGCTTAGAACGACGGTAGCTTAAATAAGATGATCCCTCACAATAATTTCAAGAAAGTGTTCCCCCTAACTGTGCACCGTTGCGAAGGTTCGTCGTTTCGAAGCACCACGTGATGATCGGGTGTGATAGATTCTAACGTTCGAATACAACGGGTGTAAGCCAGATTTACACATGCAATACACTCAGGTTGACTTGACGAGCCTAGCATGTACAGACATGGCCTCGGAACACGGAAGACCGAAAGGTCGAACATGAGTCGTATAGAAGATACGATCAACATGATATGTTCACCGTTGATGACTAGTCCATCTCACGTGATGATCGGACACAGCCTAGTCGATTCGGATCATGTTTCACTTAGATGACTAGAGGGATGTCTATCTGAGTGGGAGTTCATTAAATAATTTGATTAGATGAACTCAATTATCATGAACATAGTCTAAATTGTCTTTGCAAATATGTTGTAGATAAATAGCTCACGTTGTAGCTCCCTGTTTCAATACGTTCCTAGAGAAAGATTAAGTTGAAAGATATGGTAAGCAATGATGCGGACTAGGTCCGTAGTCCGAGGAGTGTCCTCACTGCTACACAGAAGGCTTGCGTCTTTGATGCACCGCTCGATGTGCAAACCCCTACAACGTCGTCTGTGGATGTTGTGAACACCTGACAGACACATCCTGATGACTACTTGATAGTTTACTGCACCATACTTTACGGCTTAGAATCGGGATTCCAATGACGTTTTGAACGCCATAAGACATATGCGATGTTCCAAGAGCTGAAATTGGGATTTCAGACTCATGCCCGTGTTGAGAGGTATGAGACCTCTGACAAGTTCTTTTGCCAACAAGATGGAGGAGAATAGCTCAGCTAGTGAGCATGTGCTCAGAATGTCTGGGTGCTACAATCACTTAAATCAAGTGGGAGTTAAACTTCCAGACAAGATAGTAATTGATAGAGTTCTCTAGCCACTATCACTAAGCTACTAGATCTTCGTGATGAACTATGACATGCAAGGGATGAAGTTGATCCCGGAACTATTCGCGGTGCTTAAGACCGCAAAAGGTAGAAATCAAGAAGGAGCATCAAGTGTTGATGGTTTAACAAGACCACTGGTTTCAAGAAGGGCAAGGTCTAGAAGGGAAACTTCATGGATGGCAAACCAGTTGCCGCTCCAGTGAAGGAACCCAAGGTTGAACCCAAACCCGAGACTGGGTGCTTCTATTGTAAGGGGAACGGTCACTGGTAGCGGAATTACCCCAAATGCATGGTAGATAAGAAGGCTGGCAACTTCAACAAAGTATATATGTGTTATTAATGTGTACCTCACTAGTACTCCTGGTAGCACCTGGGTATTGGATACCGGTTCAGTTGCTATTATTGGTGACTTGAAGCAAAAGCTACAGACTAAACGGAGACTGGCTAAGGGCGAGGTGACAATGTGTGTTGGAAGTGTTTCCAAAGTTGATGAGATCACCATCGCACGCTCCATCTGCCTTCGGGATTAGTATTGAACCTAGATAAATGTTATCAGGTGTCTATGTTGAGCATGAATATGATTAGATCATGTTCATTGCAATACGGTTATTCATTTAAATTTGAGAATAATGGTTATTCTGTTTACATGAATGATACCTTTCATGGTCATGCACCCTATGTGAATGGTTCATTGAATCTCGGTCGTGGTAATACACATGTTCACGCTAAAAGATGTAGAGTTAATAATGATAGTACCACTTTTTCGTGGCACTGCCGCTTAGGTCATATTGGCGTAAGATGCATGAAGAGACTCCATGTCGATGGATGTTTGGAGTCACTTGATTTTGAATCACTTGACACATGCGAGCCAGGCCTCATGGGCAGGATGACTAAGACCCCGTTTTCAGGTACAATGAAATGGGCAAGTGACTTGTTGGAAATCATGCATGCTGATGCGTGTGATCCAATGAGAATTGAAGCGTGCGGTGGATATCGCTATTTTCTCATATTCACTGACGATTTGGGTAGATATAGGTATATCTACTTAATGAAGCACAAGTCTGAAACGTTTGAAAAGTTTAAGCGATTTCAGAGTGAAGTTAAGAATCATCATAACAATAAGATCATGTTCCTACGATCTGATCAAAAGGGGATTTTCTGAGTTATGAGTTGGCAAACACTTAAGACATTGTGGAATTGTTTCACAGTTGAAGCCACCTGGAACACCACAAGGTAATGGTGTGTCCGGACGTCGTAATCGAACACTGTGAGATATGGTGCGATCTATGATGTCTCTTATCAATCTACCGTTTTCATTTTGAGGTTATGTGTTAGAGACAGCTGCATTCACTTTAGATAGGACACCATCTAAGTCCATTGAGACGACGTCGTATGAACATTGGTTTGGCAAGAAACCAAAGTTGTCATTTCTTAATGTTTGGGGCTGCGATGCTTAAGGCTTCAGCCGGAGAAGCTCGAACCCAAAGCGGACAAACACATCTTCATAGTATACCCAAAGGTGACAGTAGGGTATACCTTCTATCTCAGATCCGAGGGCAAATTGTTTGTCGCTAAGAACGGGTCCTTTCTCGAGAAGGAGTTTCTCTCGAAAGAATTGAGTGGGAGGAAGATAGAACTTGATGAGGTTGTCGAACCTTTACTTCAACCAGAGAGTGATGCAACACAGAAAGATGTTTTCTGTGGCACCTACGTCTGTTGAAGAGGAAGTTAATGACAGTGATCATGAAGCTTCGGATCAAGTTGCTATCGAACCTCATAGGTCGACAAGGATATGTACTACTCCTGAGTGGTACGGTAATCTTGTCTTAGATATCATGTTGTTGGACAACAATGAACCTACGAACTATGGAGAAGCGATGGTGGGCCCGTATTCCGACAAATGGTTAGAAGCCATGAAATCCGAGATAGGATCCATATATCAGAACAAAGTATGGACTTTGGTGGACTTGCCCGTTGATCGGCAAGCCATTGAGATAAATGGATCTTTAAGAAGAGGACGGACGTGGGCGGTACGTCTATGAAGCTCGACTTGTGGGAAAGAGTCTTTTCACAAGTTCAAGGAGTTGACTACGATGAGAATTTCTCACCCGTAGCGATGCTTAAGTCCGTCGGAATCATGTTAGCATTAGCTGTATTTTTCGATTATGAAATCTTACAGATGGATGTCAAAACAAGTTTTCTTACCAGTTTTCGTAAGAAAAGTTGTATGTGATACAATAAAAGGTTTTGTCGATCCTAAGGATGCTAAAAGGTATGCTGGCTCCAGCAATCCTTCTATGCACTAGAGCAAGCATCTCAGAATCGGAATATATGTTTTGATGGAGTTGTCGGGACCCCGATTCTAAGTCACACCGATCTAGCATGTAACACCTCATATCACTTTGCAGCCTCACGCACGGTATCCCCACGGGTGTCGCCTTACCATGGCCCGGGACCGTTTGCGCCTTTTGGCTCATGTATATGATAGTGTCGCTAGCATCCGACATGGCTAGTCGTGAACCCAAAGCGGCACTAACTCATGAGGACAGGCATACATGTATCACATCGAGCATGTCGGTCATCAACGTGTGAATCCGGGCTGTAGCACTGGGCTAACAGGACTCCAGATGTCATCGCGTGACATTTCCCCGAAGGGACAGACACAGGAACGAAGTGAAACACATGCCGGCCAGTCAAGTGTCCTGAGCAGTAGTGCTGGGCTAGCAGGACTCCGGTGAACCGGGCTGTAGCGGACTACTATGGCTCAAGGAAGCACTAGACTACATTTCCCCATAAGAGAGGCTGCCAAGGATAAACAACCAGATTATCGGATCCCACACATAGCAATGCACGTTACACGTACGCATAACATGCAAGTATGTGCTGTACAACATGGCATCACAACATAACGCAAACTCATATAGATAAAGGCTCAGAAGAGCCACATAGCATAAACACAAACAGGGGTCACATGACCCATCATTCAGAGCATACAAGCAACGGAAGCATTACATGTCTGAGTACAGACAACTACAAAAGAAAAGGGCTGAGAAGCCTGACTATCTACAAGACCCTCCCAAGGGGACAAGATCGTAGCTGAGGTAACAAGCTACTCGTCGAAGTCCAAGCGGAACTACTAGTAAGACAGATGTCTCATCTGCAAAACATAAATAAAGCAAACGTGAGTACAAAGGTACTCAGCAAGACTTACATCAGATCCTATCATATATGCATTTGTATCAAGAAGGTAATGTGGGGTTTAGTTGTAGCAAGCCAGCTTTGATTCAGTGGCTATCCTGTTCAACGACAACGAGAAACTTCTTTGAGATGAGGCAGCGCACACGAGTCCACTAATCACCACATCAATACACTACTATGGATTCATCCTCGTCTTCCTACGAGAAGGCCATCCATAGCACTCACACTTGTCTTGAGCATTTTAGAGTATCCACTTTAAGTTGTCTATGTACCACGTAAGCATCCAAGAAGTCCATAACCGAGGACACGGCTATTCGAATAGATCATGATAACCCTGCAGGGGTGTACTTCATCACACACGCTCTCACCACTTATCACCATGTACACGTCATGTATCTCGGCAACCTTCAAGCGGAAGCCTGGCGAGGGTGTCGGCCACGACCTGACTAACCACGCAAGACTCTAGTCCAGGTCTATCACCTATTTGGGTTCCATCCGCAAGGAGATCCGGCCGAGGTTTCGCTCACAGCCCCAAACGATGTGTACAGGGTTCCCGAGCCCACCATCCGGGTGCCACTTGGTACACCGGGCCACGTGTGCCTAGTCTGTCCCAAGTCCACCCCGCCGGGTGCCACTCGGTAGAAAAATAGCACTACCTACAAACACCAGAAACTATTTGCAACTCCTGGACAAAGATCAAGGCGGTTAATAAGTCGAGAGAGCTTGGAGTGCCCGGAGCCCAATGTGTGGTAGTAGCTAGTCATTGGACAACTTACACAGAACTCAGTTCTTAAGGACGGTCCCAATGAGACAACCCACCATGTACTCCTACATGGCCTCTCACCGCTACCTTTACCAAATCGTGTTCACACGCTTAACTTTCAACACCAGAACATATCATAACACTCCAATTCATTCCCGACGAATCAGACCTGACACAACTCTAAGCAATAGCAGGCATGGCATGGTAGGAACAAAACATGACTCAATCAACTCCTACACATGCTAGTGGGTTTTAACTATTTACTGTGGCAATGACAGGTCATGCAGAGGAATGGGTTCAACTACCGCAGCATAAATTAGCAGTTGAATCGTTGTTGTCCTAATGCAATAAAAGAGAGCAGGAGCGAGAGAGTGGGATTGTATCGGAATGAACAAGGGCAGTTGCTTGCCTGGTAGATCAACAGGGGGGGCACTGCTTCACTGATAGGTACTCTCGAACACTTCCGGAGCAGGACCTATCGAGAAGGAATGGTGTCAACAATCAATACACAAGCATATGCAACAATCTGATTCATGAACATGGCATGAAGATGTGATGCTGTTTGAGCTAATGCAACTAGTATTCCAATTGAATGAAGTCCATTTGAACCAAGGGTTCAAGTGCAACTCCAAATTAAGCTCTTATATATGCCAT
Organism: Triticum monococcum; assembly: GCA_034509565.1. Lineage (NCBI taxonomy): Eukaryota > Viridiplantae > Streptophyta > Magnoliopsida > Poales > Poaceae > Triticum > Triticum monococcum. The sequence continues at coordinate 82,976,984 of CM067843.1, forward strand.
TTATATGTTTTCACCTATACAGCAGGTATAAGTTGGTTGAACATGCATGAAAGTGGTACAGATGGATAGATTGAATTTTTCTGATAATTTTTCATATATAAATTATTTCAATCTGAGCTACGGTTGAATTTCTATGAATTTTTGAAGTTTTGAATATATTCTGGAATTTCCTGATTTATTTAATATCAGAAAATGAATAATTACGTCAGCATGACAGTGGCATGATGTCAGCAAGTCAACAGCGCTGACCAAGTCAAACCTAACGTGTAGGGTCCACACGTCAGTGACTCAGTTGAAGGAAATATGCCCTAGAGGCAATAATAAAGTTATTATTTATTTCCTTATATCATGATAAATGTTTATTATTCATGCTAGAATTGTATTAACCGGAAACATAATACATGTGTGAATACATAGACAAACAGAGTGTCACTAGTATGCCTCTACTTGACTAGCTCGTTAATCAAAGATGGTTAAGTTTCCTAACCATGAACAATGTGTTGTTATTTGATTAACGAGGTCACATCATTAGTTGAATGATCTGATTGACATGACCCATTTCATTAGCTTAGCACCCGATCGTTTAGTATGTTGCTATTGCTTTCTTCATGACTTATACATGTTCCTATGACTATGAGATTATGCAACTCCCGTTTGCCGGAGGAACACTTTGGGTGCTACCAAACGCCACAACGTAACTGGGTGATTATAAAGGAGTACTACATGTGTCTCCAATGGTAGATGTTGGGTTGGCGTATTTCGAGATTAGGATTTATCACTCCGATTGTCGGAGAGGTATCTCTGGGCCCTCTCGGTAATGCACATTACACAAGCCTTGCAAGCGTTGCAACTAATGAGTTAGTTGCGGGATGATGTATTACAGAACGAGTAAAGAGACTTACCGGTAACGAGATTGAACTAGGTATTGGATACCGACGATCAAATCTCGGGCAAGTAACATACCGATGACAAAGGGAACAACATATGTTGTTATGCGGTCTGACCGATAAAGATCTTCGTAGAATATGTAGGAGCCAATATGGGCATCCAGGTCCCGCTATTGGTTATTAACCGGAGACGTGTCTCGGTCATGTCTACATTGTTCTCGAACCATAGGGTCCGCACGCTTAACGTTACGATGACAGTTATTATGAGTTTATGCATTTTGATGTACCGAAGGTAGTTCGGAGTCCCGGATGTGATCACGGACATGACGAGGAGCCTCAAAATGGTCGAGACATAAAGATTGATATATTGGAAGCCTATATTTGGATATCGGAAGTGTTTCGGGTAAAATCGGGATTTTACCGGATTACCGGGAGGTTACCGGAACCCCCGGGGAGCCATATGGGCCTTATTGGGCTTTAGTGGAAAGGTGAAAGGGGCTGCCATGGTGCGCTGCGCGCCTCCCCCCTCCCCTAGTCCTATTAGGACTAGGAGAGGTGGCCGGCCACCTCTCTCTCTCTTTCCCCCTTGGGAGTCCTATTTGGAATAGGATTGGGGGGGGAGTCCTACTCCCGGTAGGAGTAGGACTCCTCCTGCGCCCTCCTCTTGGCCGGCCAGCCCCTCCCCCTTGGATCCTTTATATACGGGGGCAGGGGGCACCTCTAGACACACAAGTTGATCATTGAGATCGTTCCTTAGCCGTGTGCGGTGCCCCCTGCCACCATATTCCACCTCGATCATATCGTTGTAGTGCTTAGGCGAAGCCCTGCGTCGGTAGAACATCAAGATCGTCACCACGCCGTCGTGCTGATGGAACTCCTCCCCGAAGCTTTGCTGGATCGGAGCCCGGGGATCGTCATCGAGCTGTACGTGTGCTAAGAACTCGGAGGTGCCGGAGTAACGGTGCTTGGATCGGTCGGATCGGGAAGAAGACGTACGACTACTTCCTCTATGTTGTGTCAACGCTTCCGTTGCGATCTACAAGGGTACGTAGATCAGACTCTCCCCCTCGTTGCTATGCATCACCATGATCTTGCGTGTGCGTAGGAAATTTTTTGAAATTACTACGTTCCCCAACAGTGGCATCCGAGCCTAGGTTTTATGGTTTGATGTTATGTGCACGAGTAGAACACAAGTGAGTTGTGGACGATATAAGTCATACTGCCTACCAGCATGTCATACTTTGGTTCGGCGGTATTGTTGGACGAGACGACCCGGACCAACCTTACGCGTACACTTACGCGAGACCGGTTCCCTCGACGTGCTTTGCACATAGATGGCTTGCGGGCGACTGTCTCTCCAACTTTAGTTGAACCGAGTGTGGCTACGCCCGGTCCTTGAGAAGGTTAAAACGGAGTCTATTTGACAAACTATCGTTGTGGTTTTGATGCGTAGGTGAGATTGGTTCTTACTTAAAGCCCATAGCAGCCACGTAAAACTTGCAACAATAAAGTAGAGGACGTCTAACTTGTTTTTGCAGGGCATGTTGTGATTTGATATGGTCAAGACATGATGCTAAATTTTATTGTATGAGATGATCATGTTTTGTAACCGAGTTATCGGCAACTGGCAGGAGCCATATGGTTGTCGCTTTATTGTATGCAATGCAATCGCGATGTAATGCTTTACTTTATCACTAAACGGTAACGATAGTCGTGGAAGCATAAGATTGGCGAGACGACAACGATGCTACGATGGAGATCAAGGTGTCGCACCGGTGATGATGGTGATCATGACGGTGCTTCGGAGATGGAGATCACAAGCACAAGATGATGATGGCCATATCATATCACTTATATTGATTGCATGTGATGTTTATCTTTTATGCATCTTATCTTGCTTTGATTGACGGTAGCATTATAAGATGATCTCTCACTAAATTATCAAGAAGTGTTCTCCCTGAGTATGCACCGTTGTGAAAGTTCTTCGTGCTGAGACACCACGTGATGATCGGGTGTGATAGGCTCTACGTTCAAATACAACGGGTGCAAAACAGTTGCACACGCGGAATACTCAGGTTATACTTGACGAGCCAAGCATATACAGATATGGCCTCGGAACACGGAGACCAAAAGGTCGAGCGTGAATCATATAGTAGATATGATCAACATAATGATGTTCACCGATGAAACTACTCAATCTCACGTGATGATCGGACATGGTTTAGTTGATTTGGATCACGTGATCACTTAGAGGATTAGAGGGATGTCTATCTAAGTGGGAGTTCTTAAGTAATATGATTAATTGAACTTAAATTTATCATGAACTTAGTACATGATAGTATCTTGCTTGTTTATGTTGATTGTAGATAGATGGCTCGTGCTGTTGTTCCGTTGAATTTTAATGCGTTCCTTGAGAAAGCAAAGTTGAAAGATGATGGTAGCAATTACACGGACTGGGTTCGTAACTTGAGGATTATCCTCATTGCTGCATAGAAGAATTACGTCCTGGAAGCACCGCTGGGTGCCAGGCCTACTGCTGGAGCAACACCAGATGTTATGAACGTCTGGCAGAGCAAAGCTGATGACTACTCGATAGTTCAGTGTGCCATGCTTTACGGCTTAGACTTGGGACTTCAACGACGTTTTGAACGTCATGGAGCATATGAAATGTTCCAGGAGTTGAAGTTAATATTTCAAGCAAATGCCCGGATTGAGAGATATGAAGTCTCCAATAAGTTCTATAGCTGCAAGATGGAGGAGAATAGTTCTGTCAGTGAGCATATACTCAAAATGTCTGGGTATAACAATCACTTGATTCAGATGGGAGTTAATCTTCCAGATGATTGCGTCATTGACAGAATTCTCCAATCACTGCCACCAAGCTACAAGAGCTTCGTGATGAACTATAATATGCAAGGGATGAACAAGACTATTCCCGAGCTCTTCGCAATGCTGAAAGCTGCGGAGGTAGAAATCAAGAAGGAGCATCAAGTGTTGATGGTTAACAAGACCACTAGTTTCTAGAAAAAGGGCAAAGGGAAGAAGAAGGGGAACTTTAAGAAGAACGGCAAGCAAGTTGCTGCTCAGGAAAAGAAGCCCAAGTCTGGACCTAAGCCTGAAACTGAGTGCTTCTACTGCAAGCAGACTGGTCACTGGAAGCGGAACTGCCCCAAGTATTTGGCGGATAAGAAGGATAGCAAGGTGAACAAAGGTATATGTGATATACATGTTATTGATGTGTACCTTACTAATGCTCGCAGTAGCAACTGGGTATTTGATACTGGTTCTGTTGCTAATATTTGCAACTCGAAACAGGACTACGGATTAAGCGAAGATTGGCTAAGGACGAGGTGACGATGCGCGTGGGAAATGGTTCCAAAGTCGATGTGATTGCGGTCGGCACGCTACCTCTACATCTACCTTCGGGATTAATATTAGACCTAAATAATTGTTATTTGGTGCCAGCGTTGAGCATGAACATTATATCTGGATCCTGTTTAATGCGAGATGGTTATTCATTTAAATCAGAGAATAATGGTTGTTCTATTTATATGAGTAATATCTTTTATGGTCATGCACCCTTGAAGAGTGGTCTATTCTTGTTAAATCTCGATAGTAGTGATACACATATTCATAATGTAGAAGCCAAAAGATGCAGAGTTGATAAGGATAGTGCAACTTATTTGTGGCACTGTCGTTTAGGTCATATTGGTGTAAAGCGCATGAAGAAACTCCATACTGATGGACTTTTGGAACCACTTGATTATGAATCACTTGGTACTTGCGAACCGTGCCTCATGGGCAAGATGACTAAAACACCGTTCTCCGGTACTATGGAGAGAGCAACAGATTTGTTGGAAATCATACATACAGATGTATGCGGTCCGATGAATATTGAGGCTCGTGGCGGATATCGTTATTTTCTCACCTTCACAGATGATTTAAGCAGATATGGGTATATCTACTTTATGAAACATAAGTCTGAAACATTTGAAAAGTTCAAAGAATTTCAGAGTGAAGTGGAAAATCATCGAAACAAGAAAATAAAGTTTCTATGATCTGATCGTGGAGGAGAATATTTGAGTTACGAGTTTGGTGTACATTTGAAAATTGTGGAATAGTTTCGCAACTCACGCCATGCGGAACACCACAGCGTAATGGTGTGTCCGAACGTCGTAATCGTACTTTACTAGATATGGTGCGATCTATGATGTCTCTTACTGATTTACCGCTATCGTTTTGGGGATACGCTCTAGAGACGGCCGCATTCACGTTAACTAGGGCACCATCAAAATCCGTTGAGACGACGCGTTATGAACTATGGTTTGGCAAGAAACCAAAGTTGTCATTTCTGAAAGTTTGGGGCTGCGATGCTTATGTGAAAAAGCTTCAACCTGATAAGCTCGAACCCAAATCAGAGAAATGTGTCTTCATAGGATATCCAAAGGAAACTATTGGATACACCTTCTATCACAGATACGAAGCCAAGACTTTTGTTGCTAAATTCGAAAACTTTCTTGAGAAGGAGTTTCTCTCGAAATAAGTGAGTGGGAGGAAAGTAGAACTTGACGAGGTAACTGTACCCACTCCCTTATTGGAAAGTAGTACATCACAAAAAACTGTTTCTGCGACACCTACACCAATAAGTGAGGAAGTTAATTATAATGATCATGAAACTTCAGAACAAGATACAACTGAACCTCGTAGATCAACCAGAGCAAGATCCGCGCCAGATTGGTACGGTAATCCATTTCTGGAAGTCATGCTGCTAGATCATGATGAACCTACGAACTATGAAGAAGCGATGGTGAGCCCAGATTCCGCAAAGTGGCTTGAAGCCATGAAATCTGAGATGGGATCCATGTATGAGAACAAAGTATGGACTTTGGGTGACTTGCCCGATGATCGGCAAGCAATTGAGAATAAATGGATCTTCAAGAAAAAGACTGACACTGACGGTAATGTTACTATCTATAAAGCTCGACTTGTCGCAAAAGGTTTTCGACAAGTTCAAGGGGTTGACTACGATGAGACCTTCTCACCCGTAGCGATGCTTAAGTCTGTCCGCATCATGTTAGCAATTGCCGCGTTTTATGATTATGAAATATGGCAGATGGATGTCAAAACTGCATTCCTGAATGGATTTCTGGAAGAAGAGTTGTATATGATGCAACCGGAAGGTTTTGTCGATCCAAAGGGAGCTAACAAAGTGTGCAAGCTCCAGCGATCCATTTATGGACTGGTGCAAGCATCTCGGAGTTGGAATAAGCGCTTTGATAGTGTGATCAAAGCATTTGTTTTTATACAGACTTTCGGTGAAGCCTGTATTTACAAGAAAGTGAGTGGGAGCTCTGTAGCATTTCTGATATTATATGTGGATGACATATTGCTGATTGGAAATGATATAGAATTTCTGGATAGCATAAAGGGATACTTGAATAAGAGTTTTTCAATGAAAGACCTCGGTGAAGCTGCTTACATATTAGGCATAAAGATCTATAGAGATAGATCAAGACGCTTAATTGGACTTTCACAAAGCACATACCTTGACAAGATTTTGAAGAAGTTCAAAATGGATCAAGCAAAGAAAGGGTTCTTGCCTATGTTACAAGGTGTGAAGTTGAGCCAGACTCAATGCCCGACCACTGCAGAAGATAGAGAGAAAATGAAAGATGTTCCCTATGCTTCAGCCATAGGCTCTATCATGTATGCAATGTTGTGTACCAGACCTGATGTGTGCCTTGCTATAAGTTTAGCAGGGAGGTACCAAAGTAATCCAGGAGTGGATCACTGGAAAACGGTCAAGAACATCCTGAAATACCTAAAAAGGACTAAGGATATGTTTCTCGTATATGGAGGTGACAAAGAGCTCACCGTAAGATGTTACGTTGATGCAAGCTTTGACACTGATCCGGACGATTCTAAATCGCAAACCGGATACGTGTTTACTTTAAACGGTGGAGCTGTCAGTTGGTGCTGTTCTAAACAAAGCGTCGTAGCGGGATCTACATGTGAAGTGGAGTACATAGCTGCTTCAGAAGCAGCGAACGAAGGAGTCTGGATGAAGGAGTTCATATCCGATCTAGGTGTCATACCTAGTGCATCGGGTCCAATGAAAATCTTTTGTGACAATACTGGTGCAATTGCTTTGGCAAAGGAATCCTGATTTCACAAAAGGACCAAACACATCAAGAGACGCTTCAATTCCATCCGGGATCTAGTCCAGGTGGGAGACATAGAGATTTGCAAGATACATACGGATCTGAATGTTGCAGACCCGTTGACTAAGCCTCTTCCACGAGCAAAACATGATCAGCACCAAGGCTCCATGGGTGTTAGAATCATTACTGTGTAATCTAGATTATTGACTCTAGTGCAAGTGGGAGACTGAAGGAAATATGCCCTAGAGGCAATAATAAAGTTATTATTTATTTCCTTATATCATGATAAATGTTTATTATTCATGCTAGAATTGTATTAACCGGAAACATAATACATGTGTGAATACATAGACAAACAGAGTGTCACTAGTATGCCTCTACTTGACTAGCTCGTTAATCAAAGATGGTTAAGTTTCCTAACCATGAACAATGTGTTGTTATTTGATTAACGAGGTCACATCATTAGTTGAATGATCTGATTGACATGACCCATTTCATTAGCTTAGCACCCGATCGTTTAGTATGTTGCTATTGCTTTCTTCATGACTTATACATGTTCCTATGACTATGAGATTATGCAACTCCCGTTTGCCGGAGGAACACTTTGGGTGCTACGAAATGTCACAACGTAACTGGGTGATTATAAAGGAGTACTACAGGTGTCTCCAATGGTAGATGTTGGGTTGGCGTATTTCGAGATTAGGATTTGTCACTCCGATTGTCGGAGAGGTATCTCTCGGCCCTCTCGGTAATGCACATTACACAAGCCTTGCAAGCGTTGCAACTAATGAGTTAGTTGCGGGATGATGTATTACAAAACGAGTAAAGAGACTTACCGGTAACGAGATTGAACTAGGTATTGGATACCGACGATCAAATCTCGGGCAAGTAACATACCGATGACAAAGGGAACAACGTATGTTGTTATGCGGTCTGACCGATAAAGATCTTCGTAGAATATGTAGGAGGCAATATGGGCATCCAGGTCCCGCTATTGGTTATTGACCGGAGACGTGTCTCGGTCATGTCTACATTGTTCTCGAACCGTAGGGTCCGCACGCTTAACGTTACGATGACAGTTATTATGAGTTTATGCATTTTGATGTACCGAAGGTAGTTCGGAGTCCCGGATGTGATCACGGACATGACGAGGAGTCTCGAAATGGTCGAGACATAAAGATTGATATATTGGAAGCCTATATTTGGATATCGGAAGTGTTCCGGGTAAAATCGGGATTTTACCGGATTACCGGGAGGTTACCGGAATCCCCCGGGAGCCATATGGGCCTTATTGGGCTTTAGTGGAAAGGTGAAAGGGGCTGCCATGGTGGGCTGCACGCCTCCCCCCTCCCCTAGTCCTATTAGGACTAGGAGAGGTGGCCGGCCACCTCTCTCTCTCTCTCTTTCCCCCTTGGGAGTCCTATTTGGAATAGGATTGGGGGGGGGGGAGTCCTACTCCCGGTAGGAGTAGGACTCCTCCTGCGCCCTCCTCTTGGCCGGCCAGCCCCTCCCCCTTGGATCCTTTATATACGGGGGCAGGGGGCACCTCTAGACACACAAGTTGATCATTGAGATCGTTCCTTAGCCGTGTGCGGTGCCCCCTGCCACCATATTCCACCTCGATCATATCATTGTAGTGCTTAGGCGAAGCCCTGCGTCGGTAGAACATCAAGATCGTCACCACGCCGTCGTGCTGACGGAACTCCTCCCCGAAGCTTTGCTGGATCGGAGCCCGGGGATCGTCATCGAGCTATATGTGTGCTAAGAACTCGGAGGTGCCGGAGTAACGGTGCTTGGATCGGTCGGATCGGGAACAAGACGTACGACTACTTCCTCTACGTTGTGTCAATGCTTCCGTAGCGATCTACAAGGGTACGTAGATCAGACTCTCCCCCTCGTTGCTATGCATCACCATGATCTTGCGTGTGCGTAGGATTTTTTTTGAAATTACTACGTTCCCCAACATCAGTTAGTTAACAGGGGGTTTAATTTGTCTAATTAGGATTAGTGGGCGCCGGGCCCACTAGTCAGTGACTAACTAGGTAACTAACCTAGGTTAATTAGTGTTAATCTAATAATAACTAAATGTCAAGGGGGTGGCCCACGCGTCAGTGACACAAGGGGGAGGGTCAACCCTGGTCAGCGGGTCAAACCAGCCGGCGACTCGGCGCCGGCGAGGCCCGAGACGGCGGAGGGCGTCGGAAACGCGTCTCCGGCGACCAAATGGGCCGCGGAGACCATCTCCGAGGAGCTGGTGCACGCGCGCATCCACTGGTGCCCTCCATTTCACCGGAGACGGCCTAAATCGACGGCGGCGACCACTTGGGCGGCGGCCGGAGTTCGACGGGGAGGGGAAAAGGGGCTACGGTGCATGGCAGGAGCAGCAGGTGAGGGTTTTGGGGTCCTGGCGTTGCACTGAGCACGATGGTGTGCTCGGTTGCGGCTGGCTCGGCCCCTGGCCATGGTGGCTCCATGGCCGGCGGCGAGGAGCATCTCGGGCTCGTCGAAACGGCGACTACGGTGCGAAAATGAAGAGGAGGAGAGAGGGGTTGCGACGGGGTGCTCACGGGGATCACGCAGAGTAGGCCAGCGGGCTCGGGGAAGGCCCGGAGCGAGCGAGGGGTCGCCGGCGATCTCGTTCGCTGGAGGATGTAGACGACGACGATTGCGGCATTGCAGGGCCTCCCGCGTCGCTTCGCTGCTCGGGGATGACGTAGTCGACGACGGCGGTGCTTGCAGACACGTTAGGGAGGCGAGGCGATGACGGTGGCCGCAGCAGCAGCGATCGGCGGCGACGAGCTCGCTCGGATGCAAGGGAGAGAGATCCAGGAAAGGGGGTGAGAGCGAGGGAGAGTGAGGGAATGGTCCAGGGCGGCGCGTGGCGTCGTCCAGGACGGCCAGGGCGTCGGGGGAGAGGCCAGGCAGGCAGGTGGCGTGGCCGGACGCATGGCCGCGCGCGCCGGGCGCGTGCCCCTGTCCTCCTGGCGCGAGGAAGGGGACGACTGGCACTGCCAGTCGTCCGGGCCGGCCTGTTAGGCCGCTGGGCTGCACAGTGCCCGGCTGCACAGGTAAGTGGCCCGAGTAAGTTCCTAAACTATTTTCTTTTCTATTTTTCTGACATTTGTTTTGATTTAATAAAAATACTAAATCATTTTATATTATTCTGTAAATTTTAGTAGGGACTAGTTGGACCACTCCAAAGCCCCTCACCAAAATTCAGAATTATTGGACAATATTTTATATATAATAAAATATTTATCCAATGCAAATAATTACTGGATTAATTCCAAATGTCCAAAATAAATATTTATGAGCTCCTAAAAATATTGGTTTGATTTTTATCTCTGGCCAATATTTTCAGGGAGTAACATGAACATTTTCTTGGACCTTTTGGAGAAATTTTTATCTGGATTATTTCCAGAAATGATTCTGAGGGTTTCACCAATCCTCATTTCAAATTTAAATGGAATTTAAACATGATGCACACATGACATAGCTAGCCTAGGTCATACCAGAACTAGGGATGTGACAGGAGTGATCAAAGCTTTTAGGTTTATACAATGTTTGCTAGAAACTTGTATTTACAAGAAAGCGAGTGGGAGCACTACAACATTTCTGATAAGTATATGTGGATGACATATTGTTGATCCGAAACAATGTAGAATTTCTGGAAAGCATAAACGGTTGTTTGAAGAATGTTTTTCAAAGGAAGACCTGGATAAAGCTGCTTACATCTTGGGTATCAAGATCTATAGAGATAGATCAAAACGCCTTATGATACTTTCAAAGAACGCACACCTTGACATGTTTTTGAAGGAGTTCAAAATAGATCAGTCAAAGAAGGGGTTCTTACCTGAGTTGTAAGGTGTGAAGTTGAGTAAGACTCAAAGCTTGACCACGGCAGAAGAAAGAAGAAGGACGAAGGTCGTCCCCTATGCTCTTGTCATAGGCTCTGTACGGTATGCCATGCTGAAGTACCTCACCTAATGTGTGCCTTGCCACATGTCTGGCAAGAGGGTACAAAGGTGATCTAGGAGTGGATCACCAGATAGCGGTCAAAACTATCCTTAGAGGAATAAGGAAATGTTTCTCGGTTATGGAGGTGAGAAAAAGTTCGACGTAAAGAGTTATGTCGATGCAAGCTTAACACCTGTCTGGATAGCTCTGAGTAGAGATATCGGATACTTATAATGGAGCAACAATTTGGAATAGCTCCAAGTGGAACATGGTAGCAGCATCTACGATATGACATAAAGTTTTGCGAAATACATAGGGATCTGAATATGGCAAGACCCGTTGACTACAACCTCTCTCACAAGCAGAACATGATCAAACCCAGAACTCATTGAGTATTAATCACATAGTGATGTGAACTAGAGTAGTGACTCTAGTAAACTCTTTGGATGTTGGTCACATGGCGATGTGACCTGTGAGTGTTAATCACATGGCGATGTGAACTAGATTATTGACTCTAGTGCAAGTGGGAGACTGTTGGAAATATGCCCTAGAGGCAATAATAAATTAGTTATTATTATATTATATTTCATTGTTCATGATAATCGTTTATTATCCATGCTAGAATTGTATTGATAGGAAACTCGGATACATTTGTGGATACATAGACAACACCATGTCCCTAGTAAGCCTCTAGTTGACTAGCTCGTTGATCAATAGATGGTTACGGTTTCCTGACCATGGACATTGGATGTCGTTGATAACGGGATCACATCATTAGGAGAATGATGTGATGGACAAGACCCAATCCTAAGCCTAGCACAAGATCGTGTAGTTTGTTTGCTAAAGCTTTTCTAATGTCAAGTATCATTTCCTTAGACCATGAGATCGTGCAACTCCCGGATACCGTAGGAGTGCTTTGGGTGTGCCAAACGTCACAACGTAACTAGGTGGCTATAAAGGTACACTACAGGTATCTCCGAAAGTGTCTGTTGGGTTGGCACGAATCGAGACTGGGATTTGTCACTCCGTGTAACGGAGATGTATCTCTGGGCCCACTCGGTAGGACATCATCATAATGTGCACAATGTGATCAAGGAGTTGATCACGGGATGATGTGTTACGGAACGAGTAAAGAGACTTGTCGGTAACGAGATTGAACAAGGTATCGGGATACCGACGATCGAATCTCGGGCAAGTGCAATACCGCTGGACAAAGGGAATTGTATACGGGATTGATTGAATCCTCGACATGGTGGTTCATCCGATGAGATCATCGTGGAACTGAAGGAAATATGCCCTAGAGGCAATAATAAAGTTATTATTTATTTCCTTATATCATGATAAATGTTTATTATTCATGCTAGAATTGTATTAACCGGAAACATAATACATGTGTGAATACGTAGACAAACAGAGTGTCACTAGTATGCCTCTACTTGACTAGCTCGTTAATCAAAGATGGTAATGTTTCCTAACCATGGACAAAGAGTTATTATTTTATTAACGGGATCACATCATTAGGTGAATGATCTGATTGACATGACCCATTCCATTAGCTTAGCACCTGATCGTTTAGTATGTTGCTATTGCTTTCTTCATGACTTATACATGTTCCTATGACTATGAGATTATGCAACTCCCGTTTGCCGGAGGAACATATTGTGTGCTACCAAACGTCACAATGTAACTGGGTGATTATAAAGGTGCTCTACAGGTGTCTCCAAAGGTACATGTTGGGTTGGCGTATTTCGAGATTAGGATTTGTCACTCCGATTGTCGGAGAGGTATCTCTGGGCCCTCTCGGTAATGCACATCACTTAAGCCTTGCAAGCAATGCAACTAATGAGTTAGTTGCAGGATGATGTATTACAGAACGAGTAAAGAGACTTGCCGATAACGAGATTGAACTAGGTATTGGATACCGACGACCGAATCTCGGGCAAGTAACATACCGATGACAAAGGGAACAACGTATGTTGTTATGCGGTCTGACCGATAAAAGATCTTCGTAGAATATCTAGGAACCAATATGGGCATCCAGGTCCCGCTATTGGTTATTGACCGGAGACGTGTCTCGGTCATGTCTACATTGTTCTCGAACCCGTAGGGTCCGCACGCTTAAGATTTCGATGACAGTTATATTATGAGTTTATGAGTTTTGATGTACCGAAGGAGTTCGGAGTCCCGGATGAGATCGGGGACATGACGAGGAGTCTCGAAATGGTCAAGATGTAGAAATCGATATATTGGACGACTATATTCGGACATCGGAAAGGTTCCGAGTGATTCGAGTATTTTTTCGGAGTACCGTAGAGTTACGGGAATTCGCCGGGAGAAGTATTGGGCCTTATTGTGCCATACGGGAAAGAGAGAGGGGCTGCCTAGGGCAGGCCGCGCGCCCCCCCAAGGCCTAGTCCGAATTGGACTAGGGGGAGGGGCTGCTGAAGGAAATATGCCCTAGAGGCAATAATAAAGTTATTATTCATTTTCTTATTTCATGATAAATGTTTATTATTCATGCTAGAATTGTATTAACCGGAAACATAATACATGTGTGAATACATAGACAAACAGAGTGTCACTAGTATGCCTCTACTTGACTAGCTCGTTAATCAAAGATGGTTATGTTTCCTAACCATGGACAAAGAGTTGTTATTTGATTAACGGGATCACATCATTAGATGAATGATCTGATTGACATGACCCATTCCATTAGCTTAGCACCCGATCGTTTAGTATGTTGCTATTGCTTTTTTCACGACTTATACATGTTCCTATGACTATGAGATTATGTAACTCCCGTGTGCCGGAGGAACACTTTGTGTGCTACCAAACATCACAACGTAACTGGGTGATTATAAAGGTGCTCTACATGTGTCTGCAAAGGTACATGTTGGGTTGACGTATTTCGAGATTAGGATTTGTCACTCCGATTATCGGAGAGGTATCTCTGGGCCCTCTCAGTAATGCACATCACTTAAGCCTTGCAAGCAATGCAACTAATGAGTTAGTTGCGGGATGATGTATTACAGAACGAGTAAAGAGACTTGCCAGTAACGAGATTGAACTAGGTATTGGATACCGACGATCGAATCTCGGGCAAGTAACATACCGATGACAAAGGGAACAACGTATGTTGTTATGCGGTCTGACCGATAAAGATCTTCGTAGAATATGTAGGAGCCAATATGGGCATCCAGGTCCCGCTATTGGTTATTGACCGGAGATGTGTCTCAGTCATGTCTACATTGTTCTCGAACCGCAGGGTCCGCACGCTTAACGTTACGATGACAATTATTATGAGTTTATGCATTTTGATGTACCGAAGGTTGTTCGGAGTCCCGGATGTGATCACGGACATGACGAGGAGTCTCGAAATGGTCGAGACATAAAGATTGATATATTGGAAGCCTATGTTTGGACATCGGAAGTGTTCCGGGTGAAATCGGGATTTTACCGGAAAACCGGGAGGTTACCGGAACCCCCCGGGAGTCATATGGGCCATAGTGGGCCTTGGTGGAAAGGAGAAAGGGGCAGCCCAAGGTGGCCGCGCGCCTCCCCCCTTCCCTAGTCCTATTAGGACTAGGAGAGGTGGCCGGCCCCCCTCTCTCTCTCCCCCCCCATGATGAATCCTATTCCAACTAGGATTGGGGGGGGGATCCTACTCCCAGAGCGAGTAGGACTCTCCTGGCGCGCCTCCCTTGGCTGGCCAGCCCCTCCCCCCTGGATCCTTTATATACGGGGGCAGAGGGCACCTCTAGACACACAAGTTGATCATTGAGATCGTTCCTTAGCCGTGTGCGGTGCCCCCTGCCACTATATTCCACCTCGATCATATCGTTGTAGTGCTTAGGCGAAGCCCTGCGTCGGTAGTACATCAAGATCGTCATCACGCCGTCGTGCTGACGGAACTCCTCCCCAAAGCTTTGTTGGATCGGAGCCCGGGGATCGTCATCGAGTTGTACGTGTGCTAAGAACTCGGAGGTGCCGGAGTAACGGTGCTTGGATCGGTCGGATCGGGAAGAAGACGTACGACTACTTCCTCTACGTTGTGTCAACGCTTCCGTTGTGATCTACAAGGGTACGTAGATCAGACTCTCCCCCTCGTTGCTATGCATCACCATGATCTTGCGTGTGCGTAGGAATTTTTTTGAAATTACTACGTTCCCCAACAGTGGCATCCGAGCCTAGGTTTTATGGTTTGATGTTATTTGCCCGAGTAGAACACAAGTGAGTTGTGGACGATATAAGTCATACTGCCTACCAGCATGTCATACTTTGGTTCGGCGGTATTGTTGGACGAGACGATCCGGACCAACCTTACGCGTACGCTTACGCGAGACCGGTTCCCCCGATGTGCTTTGCACACAGGTGGCTTGCGGGCGACTGTCTCTCCAACTTTAGTTGAACTGAGTGTGGCTACGCCCGGTCCTTGCAAAGGTTAAAACGGAGTCTATTTGACAAACTATTGTTGTGGTTTTGATGCGTAGGTGAGATTGGTTCTTGCTTAAGCCCGTAGCAGCCACGTAAAACTTGCAACAACAAAGTAGAGGACGTCTAACTTGTTTTTGCAGGGCATGTTGTGATTTGATATGGTCAAGACATGATGCTAAATTTTATTGTATGAGTTGATCATGTTTTGTAACCGAGTTATCGGCAACTGGCAGGAGCCATATGGTTGTCGCTTTATTGTATGCAATGCAATCGCGATGTAATGCTTTACTTTATCACTAAACGGTAGTGATAGTCGTGGAAGCATAAGATTGGCGAGACGACAACGATGCTACGATGGAGATCAAGGTGTCGCGCTGGTGACGATGGTGATCATGACGGTGCTTCGGAGATGGAGATCACAAGCACAAGATGATGATGGCCATATCATATCACTTATATTGATTGCATGTGATGTTTATCTTTTATACATCTTATCTTGCTTTGATTGACGGTAGCATTATAAGATGATCTCTCACTAATTATCAAGAAGTGTTCTCCCTGAGTATGCACCGTTGCGAAAGTTCTTCGTGCTGAGACACCACGTGATGATCGGGTGTGATAGGCTCTACGTTCAAATACAACGGGTGCAAAACAGTTGCACACGCGGAATACTCAGGTTATACTTGACGAGCCAAGCATATACAGATATGGCCTCGGAACACGGAGACCGAAAGGTCGAGCGTGAATCATATAGTAGATATGATCAACATAGTGATGTTCACCATTGAAACTACTCCATCTCACGTGATGATCGGACATGGTTTAGTTGATTTGGATCACGTGATCACTTAGAGGATTAGAGGGATGTCTATCTAAGTGGGAGTTCTTAAGTAATATGATTAATTGAACTTAAGTTTATCATGAACTTAGTCCTGGTAGTATTTTGTAAATCATGTTGTAGATCAATAGCTCACGTTGTTGCTTCCCTGTGTTTATTTTGATATGTTCCTAGAGAAAATTGTATTGAAAGATGTTAGTAGCAATGATGCGGATTGGATCCGTGATCTGAGGTTTATCCTCATTGCTTCACAGAAGAATTATGTCCTTGATGCACCGCTAGGTGACAGACCTATTGCAGGAGCAGATGCAGACGTTATGAACGTTTGGCTAGCTCAATATGATGACTACTTGATAGTTTAGTGCACCATGCTTAATGGCTTAGAATCGGGACTTCAAAGATGTTTTGAACGTCATGGACCATATGAGATGTTCCAGGAGTTGAAGATAATATTTCAAGCAAATACCCGAGTTGAGAGATATGAAGTCTTCAACAAGTTCTATAGCTAAAGGACGGAGGAGAATCGCTCAACTAGTGAGCATGTGCTCAGATTGTCTGGGTACTACAATCGCTTGAATCAAGTGGGAGTTAATCTTCCAGATAAGATAGTGATTGACAGAATTCTCTAGTCACCATGACCAAGTTAGTAGAACTTCGTGATGAACTATAGTATGCAAGGGATGACGAAAACGACTCCCGAGCTTTTCATGATGATGAAATCGCTGAAGGTAGAAATCAAGAAAAACATCAAGTGTTGATGGTAGACAAGACCACTAGTTTCCAGAAAAGGGCAGAGGGAAGAAGGGGAACTTCAAAAAGAATAGCAAGCAAGTTGCTGCTCAAGTGAAGAAGCCCAAGTCTGGACCTAAGCCTGAGACTGAGTGCTTCTACTGCAAAGGGACTGGTCACTGGAAGCGGAACTACCCCGAGTGATTGGCAGATAAGAAGGATGGCAAAGTGAACATAAGTATATTTGATATACATGTTATTGATGTGTACTTTACTAGTGTTTATAGCAACCCCTCAGTATTTGATACTAGTTCAGTTGCTAAGATTAGTAACTCGAAATGGGAGTTGCAGAATAAACAGAGACTAGTTAAGGGTGAAGTGACGATGTGTGTTGGAAGTGGTTCCAAGGTTGATATGATCATCATCGCACACTCCCTATAAATTCGGGATTAGTGTTGAACCTAAATAAGTGTTATTTGGTGTTTACGTTGAGCATGAATATGATTTGATCATGTTTATTGTAATACGGTTATTCATTTAAGTAAGAGAATAAATTGTTGTTCTGTTTACATGAATAAAACCTTATATGGTTACACACCCAATGAAAATAGTTCGTTGGATCTCGATCGTAGTGATACACATAATCATAATATTGAAACCAAAAGATGCAAAGTTAATAATGATAGTGCAAATTATTTGTAGCACTGCTGTTTAGGTCATATTGGTGTAAAGCGCATGAAGAAACTCCATGCTGATGGGCTTTTGGAATCACTTGATTATGAATCAGTTGATGCTTGCGAACCATGCCTCATGGGCAAGATGACTAAGACTCTGTTCTTCGGAACAATGGAGCGAGAAACAGATTTGTTGGAAATCATACATACTGATGTATGTGGTCCGATGAATACTGAGGCTCGCGATAGGTATCATTATTTTCTGATCTTCACAGATGATTTGAGCAGATATAAGTATATCTACTTGATGAAACATAAGTCTGAAACATTTGAAAAGTTCAAAGAATTTCAGAGTGAAGTGGAGAATCATCGTAACAGGAAAATAAGGCTTCTACGATCTGATCGCAGGAGACAAATATTTGAGTTACGAGTTTGGTCTTCAGTTAAAACAATGTGGAATAGTTTCACAAAATCGTGCCACCCGGAACACCACAGCATAATGGTGTGTCCGAACGTCATAGCCGTACTTTATTAGATATAGTGCAAATCTATGATGTTTCTTACCGATTTACCACTATCGTTTTTGAGGTTATGCATTAAAGACAACTGCATTCACGTTTAAAAAGGGGCACCATCTAAGTCCATTGAGACGACACAATCTGAACTGTGGTTTAGCAAGAAACCAAAGTTGTCGTTTCTTAAAGTTTGGGGTTGTGATGCTTATGTGAAAAAGTTTCATCCTGATAAGCTCAAAACCAAATCGGAGAAATATGTCTTCATAGGATACCCAAAAGGAGACTGTTAGGTACACCTTCTATCACAGATCCTAAGGCAAGACATTCGTTGCTTATAATGGATCCTTTCTAGAGAAGGAGTTTCTCTCGAAAGAAGTGAGTGGGAGGAAAGTAGAACTTGATAAGGTAATTGTACCTTCTCCCTTATTGGAAAGTAGTTCATCACAGAAATCTGTTCCTGTGACTACTACACCAATTAGTGAGGAAGCTAATGATGATGATCATAAAACTTCAGATCAAGTTACTACCGAATCTCGTAGGTAAACCAGAGTGAGATCCGCACCAGAGTGGTACAGTAATCCTGTTCTGGAAGTCATGTTACTAGACCATGACGAACTTGCGAACTATGAGGAAGCGATGATGAGCCCAGATTCCGCAAAATGGCTTGAGGCCATGAAATCTGAGATGGGATTCATGTATGAAAACAAAGTATGGACTTTGGTTGACTTGCCCGATGATCGGCAAGCCATAGAAAATAAATGGATCTTCAAGAGGAAGACGGACGTTGATAGTAGTGTTACTATCTACAAAGCTAGAATTGTCACAAAAGGTTTTCGACAAGTTCAAAGTGTTGACTACGATGAGAGTTTCTCACTCGTATCTATGCTTAAGTCTGTCAGGATCATGTTAGCAATTGCGCATTTTATGAAATCTGGCAAATGGATAAACAAAACTGCATTCCTTAATGGATTTCTTAAAGAAGAGTTGTATATGATGCAACCAGTAGGTTTTGTCAATCCTAAAGGTGCTAACAAAATATGCAAGCTCCAGCGATTCATCTATGGATTGGTGCAAGCATCTCAGAGTTGGAATACACGCTTTGATAAGTTGATCAAAGCATATAGTTTTATACAGACTTGCGGTGAAGCCTGTATTTACAAGAAAGTGAGTGGGAGCACTACAGCATTTCTGATAAAGTATATGTGAATGACATATTGTTGATCGGAAATAATGTAGAATTATTCTATAAAGGATAAAGGAGTGTTTGAAAGGAGTTTTTCAAAGAAATACTTCGGTGAAGCTGCTTACATATTGAGCATCAAGATCTATAGAGATAGATCAAGATGCTTGATAAGTTTTTTCAATAAATACATACATTGACAAGATTTTGAAGTAGTTCAAAATGGAGCAGTCAAAGAAAGAGTTCTTGCCTATATTACAAGGTGTGAAGTTGAGTAAGACTCAAAGCCCGACCACGGCAGAAGATAGAAAGAGAATGAAAGTCATTCCCTATGCCTTGGCCATAGGTTCTATAAAGTATGTCATGTTGTATACCAGATCTATTGTATACCCTGCACTGATTTGGCAAGGGAGTACAATAGTGATCTAGGAGTAGATCACTGGACAGCAGTCAGAATTATCCTTAGTGAAATAAGGATATGTTTCTCGATTATGGACGTGACAAAAGGTTCGTCGTAAAGGGTTACGCCGATGCAAGTTTTGACACTAATCTAGATGACTCTAAGTCTCGGTCTAGATACATATTGAAAGTGGGAGCAATTAGCTAGAGTAGCTCCATGCGGAGCATTGTTGACATAGAAATTTGCAAAATACATGTGGATCTGAATGTGGCAGACCCGTTGACTAAGATTCTCTCACAAGCAAAACATGATCACACCTTAGTACTCTTTGGGTGTTAATCACATAGCGATGTGAACTAGATTACTGAATCCAGTAAACCCTTTGGGTGTTGGTCACATGGCGATGTGAACTATGGGTGTTAATCACATGGTGATGTGAACTATTGCTATTAAATCACATGACGATGTGAACTAGATTATTGACTCTAGTGCAAGTGGGAGACTGAAGGAAATATGCCCTAGAGGCAATAATAAAGTTATTATTTATTTCCTTATTTCATGATAAATGTTTATTATTCATGCTAGAATTGTATTAATCGGAAACATAATACATGTGTGAATACATAGACAAACAGAGTGTCACTAGTATGCCTCTACTTGACTAGCTCGTTAATCAAAGATGGTTATGTTTCCTAACCATGGACAAAGAGTTGTTATTTGATTAACGGGATCACATCATTAGATGAATGATCTGATTGACATGACCCATTCCATTAGCTTACCACCCGATCGTTTAGTATGTTGCTATTGCATTTTTCATGACTTATACATGTTCCTATGACTATGAGATTATGTAACTTCCGTGTGCCGGAGGAACACTTTGTGTGCTACCAAACGTCACAACGTAACTGGGTGATTATAAAGGTGCTCTACAGGTGTCTCCAAAGGTACATGTTGGGTTGACGTATTTCGAGATTAGGATTTGTCACTCCGATTGTCGGAGAGGTATCTCTGGGCCCTCTCGGTAATGCACATCACTTAAGCCTTGCAAGCAATGCAACTAATGAGTTAGTTGCAGGATGATGTATTACAGAACTTGTAAAGAGACTTGCCAGTAACGAGATTGAACTAGGTATTGGATACCGACGATCGAATCTCGGGCAAGTAACATACCGATGACAAAGGGAACAACGTATGTTGTTATGCGGTCTAACCGATAAAGATCTTCGTAGAATATGTAGGAGCCAATATGGGCATCCAGGTCCCACTATTGGTTATGTGACCAGAGATGTGTCTCAGTCATGTCTACATTGTTCTCGAACCGCAGGGTCCGCACGCTTAATGTTACGATGACAGTTATTATGAGTTTATGCATTTTGATGTATCGAAGGTTGTTCGGAGTCCCGGATGTGATCACGGATATGACGAGGAGTCTCGAAATGGTCGAGACATAAAGATTGATATATTGGAAGCCTATGTTTGGACATCGGAAGTGTTCCGGGTGAAATCAGGATTTTACCGGAAAACCGGGAGGTTACCGGAACCCCCCGGGAGTCATATGGACCATAGTGGGCCTTGGTGGAAAGGAGAAAGGGGCAGCCCAAGGTGGCCGCGCGCCTCCCCCCTCCCCTAGTCCTATTAGGACTAGGAGAGGTGGCCGCCCCCCCCCCCCTCTCTCTCTCCCCCCCTTGATGAATCCTATTCCAACTAGGATTGGGGGGGGGGGGGAATCCTACTCCCAGAGGGAGTAGGACTCTCCTGGCGCGCCTCCCTTGGCCGGCCAGCCCCTCCCCCTTGGATCCTTTATATACGGGGGCAGAGGGCACCTCTAGACACACAAGTTGATCATTGAGATCGTTCCTTAGCCGTGTGTGGTGCCCCCTGCCACTATATTCCACCTCGATCATATCGTTGTAGTGCTTAGGCGAAGCCCTGCGTCGGTAGTACATCAAGATCGTCATCACGCCGTCGTGCTGACGGAACTCCTCCCCGAAGCTTTGCTGGATTGGAGCCTGGGGATCGTCATCGAGCTGTACATGTGCTAAGAACTCGGAGGTGCCGGAGTAACGGTGCTTGGATCGGTCGGATCGGGAAGAAGACGTACGACTACTTCCTCTACGTTGTGTCAACGCTTCCGTTGCGATCTACAAGGGTACGTAGATCAGACTCTCCCCCTCGTTGCTATGCATCACCATGATCTTGCGTGTCCGTAGGAATTTTTTTTGAAATTACTACGTTCCCCAACAGCTGCGCCCCTTCCTTGTTTCCTACTCCTACTACATGGAAGGACTCCTAGTTGGACTAGGAAAGGGGGAATCCTAATCCCGGTGGGAGTAGGACTCCCCTAGGTGCGCCATAGAGAGGGCCGGCCCTCCACTCCTTTATATACGGGGGCAGGGGCACCCCATAGACACACAAGTTGATCCACATGATCATATTCTTAGCCGTGTGCGGTGCCCCCTTCCACCATAGTCCTCGATAATATTGTAGCGGTGCTTAGGCGAAGCCCTGCGACAGTAGTACATCAAGATCGTCACCACGCTGTCGTGCTGACGGAACTCTTTCCCGACACTTTGCTGGATCGGAGTCCGGGGATCGTCATCGAGCTGAACGTGTGCTAGAACTCGGAGGTGCCGTATTTGGTGCTTGATCGGTCGGGCCGTGAATACGTACGACTACATCAACCGCGTTGTCATAACGCTTCCGCTATCGGTCTACGAGGGTACGTAGACAACACTCTCCCCTCTCATTGCTATGCATCACCATGATCTTGCGTGTGCGTAGGAATTTTTTTGAAATTACTACGTTTCCCAACAGTGGCATCCGAGCCTAGGTTTTATATGTTGATGTTATATGCACGAGTAGAACACAAGTGAGTTGTGGGCGATATAAGTCATACTGCTTACCAGCATGTCATACTTTGGTTCGGCGGTATTGTTGGACGAAGCGGCCCGGACCGACATTACGCGTACACTTACGCGAGACCGGTTCTCCCGACGTGCTTTGCACATAGGTGGCTTGCGGGTGACAGTTTCTCCAACTTTAGTTGAACCGAGTGTGGCTACGCCCGGTCCTTGCGAAGGTTAAAACAACACCAACTTGACAAACTATCGTTGTGGTTTTGATGCGTAGGTAAGATTGGTTCTTGCTTAAGCCCGTAGCAGCCACGTAAAACTTGCAACAACAAAGTAGAGGACGTCTAACTTGTTTTTGCAGGGCATGTTGTGATGTGATATGGTCAAGACATGATGCTAAATTTTACTGTATGAGATGATCATGTTTTGTAACCGAGTTATCGGCAACTGACAGGAGCCATATGGTTGTCGCTTTATTGTATGCAATGCAATCGCGCTGTAATGCTTTACTTTACCATTAAGCGGTAGCGATAGTCGTGGAAGCATAAGATTGGCGAGACGACAACGATGCTACGATGGTGATCAATGTGTCGCGCCGGTGACGATGGTGATCACGACGGTGCTTCTAAGATGGAGATCACAAGCACAAGATGATGATGGCCATATCATATCACTTATATTGATTGCATGTGATGTTTATCTTTTATGCATCTTATCTTGCTTTGATTGACGGTAGTATTTTAAGATGATCTCTCACTAATTATGAAGAAGTGTTCTCCCTGAGTATGCACCGTTGCGAAAGTTCTTTGTGCTGAGACACCACGTGATGATCGGGTGTGATAGGCTCTACGTTCAAATACAACGGGTGCAAAACAGTTGCACACGCGGAATACTCAGGTTATACTTGACGAGCCAAGCATATACAGATATGGCCTCGAAACACGGACACCGAAAGGTCGAGCGTGAATCATATAGTAGATATGATCAACATAGTGATGTTCACCAATGAAACTGCTCCATCTCACATGATGATCGGACATGGTTTAGTTGATTTGGATCACGTGATCACTTAGAGGATTAGAGGGATGTCTATCCAAGTGGGAGTTCTTAAGTAATATGATTAATTGAACTTAAATTTATCATGAACTTAGTCCTGGTAGTATTTTGCAAATTATGTTGTAGATCAATAGCTCGCGTTGTTGCTTCCCTGTGTTTATTTTGATATGTTCCTAGAGAGAATTGTGTTGAAAGATGTTAGTAGCAATGATGCGGATTGGATCCGTGATCTGAGGTTTATCCTCATTGCTGCACAGAGGAATTATGTCCTTGATGCACCGCTAGGTGACAGACCTATTGCAGGAGCAGATGCAGACGTTATGAACGTTTGGCTAAGCTCAATAGGATGACTACTTGATAGTTTAGTGCACCATGCTTAACGGCTTAGAATCGGGACTTCAAAGATGTTTTGAACGTCATGGACCATATGAGATGTTCCAGGAGTTGAAGTTAATATTTCAAGCAAATACCCAAGTTGAGAGATATGAAGTCTCCAACAAGTTCTATAGCTAAAAGATGGAGGAGAATCGCTCAACTAGTGAGCATGTGCTCAGATTGTCTGGGTACTACAATCGCTTGAATCAAGTGGGAGTTAATCCTCTAGATAAGATAGTGATTGACAGAATTCTCCAGTCACCATCACCAAGTTAGTAGAACTTCGTGATGAACTATAATATGCAAGGGATGACGAAGACGAATCCCGAGTTTTTCATGATGATGAAATCGATGAAGGTAGAAATCAAGAAAGAGCATCAAGTGTTGATGAAAAGATCATTAGTTTCAAGAAAAGGGCAAAGGGAAAAAGGGGAACTTCAAGAAAAACAACAAGCAAGTTGCTGCTCAAGTGAAGAAGCCCAAGTCTGGTCCTAAGCCTGAGACTAAGTGCTTCTACTGCAAAGGGACTGGTCACTCGAAGCGGAACTGCCCCAAGTGATTGTCGGATAAGAAGGATGGTAAAGTGAACATAAGTATATTTGATATACATGTTATTGATGTGTACTTTACTAGTGTTTATAGCAACCCCTTAGTATTTGATACTAGTTCAGTTGCTAAGAGTAGTAACTCGAAACGAGAGTTGCAGGATGAACAGAGACTAGTTAAGGGTGAAGTGACGATGTGTGTTGGAAGTGGTTCCAAGATTGATATGATCATCATCGCACACTCCCTATACTTTCGGGATTAGTGTTGAACCCAAATAAGTGTTATTTGGTGTTTACGTTGAGCATGAATATGATTTGATCATGTTTATTGTAATACGGTTATTCATTTAAGTAAGAGAATAAATTGTTGTTCTGTTTACATGAATAAAACCTTATATGGTTACACACCCAATGAAAATAGTTCGTTGGATCTCGATCATAGTGATACACATAATCATAATATTGAAACCAAAAGATGCAAAGTTAATAATGATAGTGCAACTTATTTGTGGCACTGCCGTTTAGGTCATATTGGTGTAAAGCGCATGAAGAAACTCCATGCTGATGGGATTTTGGAATCACTTGATTATGAATCAGTTGATGCTTGCGAACCATGCCTCATGGGCAAAGATGACTAAGACTCCGTTCTCCGGAACAATGGAGCGAGCGACAGATTTGTTGGAAATCATACATACTGATGTATGTGGTCTGATGAATATTAAGGCTCGTGGCAGGTATCATTATTTTTTGATCTTCACAGATGATTTGAGCAGATATGGGTATATCTACTTAATAAAACACAAGTCTGAAACAGTTGAAAAATTCAAAGAATTTCAGAGTGAAGTGGAGAATCATCGTAACAAAAATGAAAGTTTCTATGATATGATCGCAGAAGTAAAATATTTGAGTTACGAGTTTGGCCTTCAGTTAAAAACAATGTGAAATAGTTTCACTACTCACGCCACCTGGAACACCACAGCATAATGGTGTGTCCGAACGTCATAACCGTACTTTATTAAATATGGTGCGATCTATGATGTCTCTTACCGATCTACCACTATCGTTTTGGGGTTATGCGTTAGAGACAGCTGCATTCACATTAAAAGGGCACCATCTAAATCTGTTGAGATGACACTGTATGAACTGTGGTTTGGCAAGAAACCAAAGTTGTCGTTTCTCAAAGTTTGGGGTTGCAATACTTATGTGAAAAAGTTTCATCCTGATAAGCTCAAACCCAAATGGGAAAAGTGTGTCTTCATAGGATACCCAAAAAGTTACTGTTGGGTACACCTTCTATCACAGATCTGAAGGCAAGACTTTTGTTGCTAAATTCGGTAACTTTCTGGAGAAGGAGTTTCTCCCGAAAGAAGTGAGTGGGAGGAAAGTAGAACTTGATAAGGTAATTGTACCTTCTCCCTTATTGGAAAGTAGTTCATCACAGAAATCTGTTCCTGTGACTACTACACCAATTAGTGAGGAAGCTAATGATGATGATCATGTAACTTCAGATCAAGTTACTACCGAATCTCGTAGGTAAACAAGAGTGAGATCCACACCAGAGTGGTACGGTAATCTTGTTCTGGAAGTTATGTTACTAGACCATGACGAACCTACGAACTATGAGGAAGCGATGATGACCCCAGATTCCACAAAATGGCTTGAGGCCATGAAATCTGAGATGGGATCCATGTATGAGAACAAAGTATGGACTTTGGTTGACTTGCCCGATGATCGGCAAGCCATAGAAAATAAATGGATCTTCAAGAGGAAGACAGACGCTGATAGTAGTGTTACTATCTACAAAGCTAGAATTGTCGCAAAAGGTTTTTGACAAGTTCAAGGTGTTGACTACGATGAGAGTTTCTCACTCGTATCTATGCTTAAATATGTCCGAATCATGTTAGCAATTGCCGCATTTTATGAAATCTGGCAAATGGATAACAAAAATGCAATCCTTAATGGATTTCTTAAAGAAGAGTTGTATATGATGCAACCAGAAGTTTTTGTCAATCCTAAAGGTACTAACAAAATATGCAAGCTCCAACGATCCATCTATGGACTGGTGCAAACATCTCGGAGTTGGAATACATGCTTTGATAAGTTGATCAAAGCATATAGTTTTATACAGACTTGCGGTGAAGCCTATATTTACAAGAAAGTGAGTGGGAGCACTACAACATTTCTGATAAGTATATGTGAAAGACATACTGTTGATCGAAGATAATGTAGAATTATTCTGCAAAGCATAAAGGAATGTTTGAAAGGAGTTTTTCAAAGAAAGACCTCGGTGAAGCTGCTTACATATTGAGCATCAATATCTATAGAGATAGATCAAGACGCTTGATAAGTTTTTCAATGAGTATATACCTTGACAAGATTTTGAAGTAGTTCAAAATGGAACAGTCAAAGAAGGAGTTCTTGCCTGTGTTACAAAGGTGTGAAGTTGAGTAAGACTCAAAACCCGACCATGGCAGAAGATAGAGAGAGAATGAAAGTCATTCCCTATGCCTCAGCCATAGGTTCTATAAAGTATGCCATGTTGTGTACCAGACCTATTGTATACCCTGCCCTGAGTTTGGCAAGGGAGTACAATAGTGATCTAGGAGTAGATCACTGGACATTGGTCAAAATTATCCTTAGTGGAATAAGGATATGTTTCTCGATTATGGAGGTGACAAAAGGTTCGTCGTAAAGGGTTACGTCGATGCAAGTTTTGACACTGATCCAGATGACTCTAAGTCTCAATCTGGATACATATTGAAAGTGGGAGCAATTAGCTAGAGTAGCTCCATGCAGAGCATTGTTGACATAGAAATTTGCAAAATACATGCGGATCTGAATGTGGGAGACCCGTTGACTAAGATTCTCTCACAAGAAAAACATGATCACACCTTAGTACTCTTTGGGTGTTAATCACATAGCGATGTGAACTAGATTACTGAATCTAGTAAACCCTTTGGATGTTGGTCACAAGTCGATGTGAACTATGGGTGTTAATCACATGGTGATGTGAACTATTGATGTTAAATCACATGGCGATGTGAACTAGATTATTGACTCTAGTGCAAGTGGGAGACTGAAGGAAATATGCCCTAGAGGCAATAATAAAGTTATTATTTATTTCCTTATATCATGATAAATGTTTATTATTCATGCTAGAATTGTATTAACCGGAAACATAATACATGTGTGAATACATAGACAAACAGAGTGTCACTAGTATGCCTCTACTTGACTAGCTCGTTAATCAAAGATGGTTATGTTTCCTAACCATGGACAAAGAGTTGTTATTTGATTAACGGGATCACATCATTAGGTGAATGATCTGATTGACATGACCCATTCCATTAGCTTAGCACCCGATCGTTTAGTATGTTGCTATTGCTTTCTTCATGACTTATACATGTTCCTATGACTATGAGATTATGCAACTCCCGTTTGCCGGAGGAACACTTTGTGTTCTACCAAACGTCACAACGTAACTGGGTGATTATAAAGGTGCTCTATAGGTGTCTCCAAAGGTACATGTTGGGTTGGCGTATTTCAAGATTAGGATTTGTCACTCCGATTGTCGGAGAGGTATCTCTGGGCCCTCTCGGTAATGCACATCACTTAAGCCTTGCAAGCATTGCAACTAATGAGTTAGTTGTGGGATGATGTATTACGGAACGAGTAAAGAGACTTGCCGGTAACGAGATTGAACTAGGTATTGGATACCGACGATCGAATCTCGGGCAAGTAACATACCGATGACAAAGGGAACAACGTATGTTGTTATGCGGTCTGACCGATAAAAGATCTTCGTAGAATATGTAGGAACCAATATGGGCATCCAGGTCCTGCTATTGGTTATTGACCGGAGACGTGTCTCGGTCATGTCTACATTGTTCTCGAACCCGTAGGGTCCGCACGCTTAAGGTTTCGATGACAGTTATATTATGAGTTTATGAGTTTTGATGTACCGAAGGAGTTCGGAGTCCCGGATGAGATCGGGGACATGACGAGGAGTCTCGAAATGGTCAAGATGTAAAAATCAATATATTGGACGACTATATTCGGACATCGAAAAGGTTCGGAGTGATTCGAGTATTTTTTCGGAGTACCGGAGAGTTACGGGAATTCGCCGGGAGAAGTATTGGGCCTTATTGGGCCATACGGGAAAGGGAGAGGGGCTGCCTAGGGCAGGTCGCGCGCCCCCCAAGGCCTAGTCCGAATTGGACTAGGGGGAGGGGCTGCGCCCCTTCCTTGTTTCCTACTCCTACTACATGGAAGGACTCCTAGTTGGACTAGGAAAGGGGGAATCCTAATCCCGGTGGGAGTAGGACTCCCCTAGGCGCGCCATAGAGAGGGCCGGCCCTCCCCTCCTCCACTCATTTATATACGGGGGCAGGGGGCACCCCATAGACACACAAGTTGATCCACGTGATCATATTCTTAGCCGTGTGCGGTGCCCCCTTCCACCATAGTCCTCGATAATATTGTAGCGGTGCTTAGGCGAAGCCCTGCGACAGTAGTACAAAAAGATCGTCACCACGCCGTCGTGCTGACGGAACTCTTCCCCGACACTTTGCTGGATCGGAGTCCGGGGATCGTCATCGAGCTGAACGTGTGCTAGAACTCGGAGGTGCCGTAGTTTCGGTGCTTGATCGGTCGGGCCGTGAAGACGTACGACTACATCAACCGCGTTGGCATAACGCTTCCGCTATCGGTCTACAAGGGTACGTAGACAACACTCTCCCCTCTCGTTGCTATGCATCACCATGATCTTGCGTGTGCGTAGGAATTTTGTTGAAATTACTACGTTCCCCAACAGGAACATGTGGGAGCCAACATGGGTATCCAGATCCCGCTGTTGGTTATTGGCCGGAGAGTTGTCTCGGTCATGTCTGCATGGTTCCTGAACCCGTAGGGTCTACACACTTAAGGTTCGGTGACGCTAGAGTTGTTATGGGAAATAGTATGTGGTTACCGAGGGTTGTTCGGAGTCCCAGATGAGATCCCGGACATGACGAGGAGCTCCGGAATGGTCCGGAGGTGAAGATCGGTATATTGGACGAAGGGTATTGGAGTCCGGA
Organism: Triticum monococcum; assembly: GCA_034509565.1. Lineage (NCBI taxonomy): Eukaryota > Viridiplantae > Streptophyta > Magnoliopsida > Poales > Poaceae > Triticum > Triticum monococcum. Next base: position 83,006,665 of record CM067843.1, read on the forward strand.
ATTGTTCCGGGGGTACCAGGTGATGACCAGCGTGTCCGAAAGGGGTTTCGGAGGCCCCGGCAAGCGTTGGGGGGCCTTATGGGCCAAGGGGAGAGGGCACATCGGCCCACTAAGGGGCTGAGCACCCCTCCCACCCCATCTCACGTAACCAGGAGAGGTGGGGGCGCCACCCCTAGGGCAGCCGCCCCTCCCGGCTTGGGGGGCAAGTTTCCTAGAGGGTGGGGGCACCCAAACCCATCTAGGGTTTCCCCTGTGGCCGCCGCCCCTCCCCTAGGGAACCCTAGGGCGCCTCCCCCTCCTCCCTTCCCCCTATATATAGTGAGGGAGAGAGAGGGCAGCCGCACCCTTCCCCTGGCGCAGCCCTCTTCCTCCTCCAACACCTCATCCTCCTCCGTAGTGCTTGGCGAAGCCCTGCCGAAGAACCACGAGCTCCATCACCACCACGCCGTCGTGCTGTCGGAGTTTTCCCTCAACTTCTCCTCTCACCTTGCTGGATCAAGAAGGAGGAGACGTCTCCCAACCGTACGTGTGTTGAACGTGGAGGTGCCGTCCGTTCGGCGCTAGGATCATCGGTGATTTGGATCATGACGAGTACGACTCCATCAACCCCGTTCACTTGAACGCTTCCGCTTAGCGATCTACAAGGGTATGTAGATGCACTCTCCTTCCCCTCGTTGCTAGATTACTCCATAGATTGATCTTGGTGATGCGTAGAAAATTTTGAATTTCTGCTACGATCCCCAACAAATCCATCATTCCACCTTGATACCAAATGACATATGCAACCTGAGAGCAACTTTAATAGAGTCACCATATTAGCAGCCTTCATAATGCTATGAAGCACGCTCCATATAGTAATATGGAGGCTATCGACGAGATGTGCAAAGTGAGAATCGTCACGTGTGGCTTCCAACAATGACATGTGTTTTGACATCCCAATTCGCCCACTCATTGAGGAGCGTGGGATCCTCATGCGCGGCTTCCAGCACGCGTGACACTCCTCTTTCTCGGCGAGGAGGGGCAGCCGCCTCATGCGGTTCCTTCTCGACTAGGATCCACTTCTCCTCCTATGTGATCTACATGTCCGGCCATAGAGGAAGCCGTGGGCGACGAGGCTACGAGCTAGATCATTCATGGCGACGACCTTTTTATAGCTGCAGCCTGCAGGCGGCAGGGAAAAATGGTTGAAAACATGGCAGCAATTGCGTGGGCAGTTGGGATGCGACGGCCGTCATTCATTAGCTCACTTCCAGGTCAAATTGACGCCTAGCCATCCGCGCCATTAGCAATGATGGAAGGTTGGCCATGTAGGAGGATGAAAAGGGACGAATTCCCTTCTGCACGAGCGGTTGACAATAAAGCCCTGCTCCAAATCAACGCCTTACAACCTTCAAATATAGGGGCTTGCCGGTTGTATTTGGAGCGCGTATCGAAATTACGGTGATTGGGAAGGCGGGGTGGCGACTCTTCTGTACCGTTTTCGATCAAAATTGCTAAACCATTGATCATTATGTCGATCGGGCCAATATGATGACTCAACTAGAGTTGCACCGAATGGAGTCTGCGTAAGCTTAAAATAAACACTGATTGCGTTTTATCAGTTACGATAAAGAGGGAAAAAAAAGCACACGCGAGCTCCTCGGATACCGCCGCAGGGCGGAGTGGTTATGCACAAGTGGAGTTTACCGCCATCCATCCATCCATCCGTTAATAAAAGGAGGTCATGGCCGTTCTTGTCATTTCGTCGCAAGGCTCTCTCAACCCCTCCTCTCAATAAATACCCAAAAATATCACCACCCCTCCCCTCCCTCCGGAGAGAGAGAGAGAGAGAGAGAGAGAGAGAGAGGGAAGGAGGCAACGAACTGAACGCGCACGGCGACACATCTGGCGCTACGCTTCCTTTGGCTCCCAGCGCTCCTCGTACGCACGCACGCACGCACGAGCACGCCTTGGGGCGCCTCGCCGGCGGTGGGGATGACGAGGCGGTGCTCGCACTGCAGCAACAACGGCCACAACGCGCGGACCTGCCCCGCCCGCTCCGGCGCTGGCGGCGGCGGAGGAGGCGTGAGGCTCTTCGGCGTGCACCTCACGTCGCCGCCGGTGGCCGCGATGAAGAAGAGCGCGAGCATGAGCTGCATCGCGTCGTCGCTCGGCGGCGGCGGGTCCGGGGGCTCGTCGCCGGCCGCGGGGCCGGGGGGCGGCGCCGCCAGGGGAGGCGGCGAGGGCGCGCCCGGGTACGTCTCCGACGACCCCATGCACGCCTCCTGCTCGACCAATGGCCGGGCCGAGCGCAAGAAAGGTACCGCCAAGATCTCCCCTCAATGCCTTGCTTGCTTGCTCGTATCTTGCCTATCATCTTCCCGTTCGACGAGTGAAATGCTTGGCTGGGCGGTAGAACATTCCCTCTCTCCTCCTCGGCGAATTGCCTCCGTGAGCGACCGAGGAAAATGGCGTCTTAGTTTTCCGCCATTAGCGCCCCGTACCGTCTCCACATCTGTTTGCTTCTGGTTAACTCATCGCCTTCAGGTGCATCTACCTACCGCGGCGCCTCATGCAGCGCTTAGCCTTAGCGGTATGAATGAATAAAATAAAAATAAATCCCGCAGCTAGTAGAGGAAAGAGACGATTTTCTTGTCGTCTCCCCCCATCATTCAGTGTTTTTAATCTCTAATTATTGAGTTAGCTTTCTTCAAATTCTGTAGTACAATATTGCTTCAGGCACCGCATCTCGTGTACGAGAGAAAACAGAATTTTGTGGGTTCATCCCTTCTTTTTAGTTCCTCGTATACTTTCGCTTCTCCGGAGATTTATATGCATCCAAGATAAGCAAACCTCCTTTAAATATCAAAGCGTGCCGAGTCCCAGTCCCATTGAAGAAACCAACAAGCGTTCCAAAACTTTTCTATTTTTCGTGTTTGCAATAAGAAATTATTTTGAATGGGTGTCAATAATTTGAACACATGCTTAGAATTTGTTGGTTTGCCTGCTGATACCATTGTTACCATGCGATATTTATGAGCCGTCCAGAATAGCCGACACAAATCAACACAAACGTACTACCTCCATATCTTTTCTCACCTGATTAAGTTAGATGCACATGTGCATCACACACAGGGCCTGTGCAGATCACATTGCCGTGCGACAGTGACTGGCCACGAATAAAGAGCCCCACAAGTCCCGCCCTGATGTCTCTTTGACCTTTATTTAATCACCTGATCCTAAAAGAATCTAGCCATATTAATTTCCAGCTGGTTTGACCAGTCCTAGATGTTTGCAGTGATATGCTATTCTATTGTATGATTGTACTCCCGCCCTGGGGTACTTTATTATTGGCACTTGGCTTCAAAGGGACTGTAGGAGCCAGGTGCCCTTTTAGTTGCTTATAGACTAAGGTAGGTCTGTTAGGAGTGTTAGATGTCATCTTTCCTTTTCCTTTTGTGATATTGTATTTTGGTCTTAAGTCTTCTGTGCTAATGGTTTTGAAATTAATTGAAATATACCGCTACAAACATTAGGAAAATACTTATGATGGAGTGCCCTTGTTTTACATGGGGCAACATCTTAGTTGATATACTGTAGAACTTTCCACTGGAATCACTCATATTGAATCAGGGGGACTTAGTGGGACTGAGATACTCCCTCTGTAAAGAAATATAAGAGCGTTTAGATCACTAAAGTAGTGATGTAAATGCTCTTATATTTGTTTACGGAGGGAGTACAGATTAAGTAGGCAACAATTTCTTTTCTGCTTTAGTCATTCAGAAAAGCTAGAATGGTTCTTTCGGTCTGTTTCACATTTTGGACCTTGTCGTGGTGTGGAATGCGCATGAACTTTGTGACCGATTGCGTAGAAAGCTGAGGCCAGACACAATGGTTTTCTGAACTGACCTTTTCTTTTTAAGGTAACAAAGCCAAAAGCTCGTGGTTTACATCAGGTTCAGATAGCAATGATGATTTTTCCTTTTTGAAATGTACATGGGCAAATCTGCTTCGCTATGTTATTATTGTGAGTGCAGCTTCCAATCATAGACCTATTTGTGCTTCAGGTACACCTTGGACTGAAGAAGAGCATAGGTTGTTTCTACTGGGTCTGCAGAAGCTTGGCAAAGGAGACTGGCGTGGGATATCTCGTAGTTTTGTTGTCTCAAGGACCCCAACTCAGGTGGCCAGCCACGCCCAGAAGTACTTCATTAGACAGACAAACTTCTCAAGACGGAAGAGGAGGTCAAGCTTGTTTGACATGGTCCCGGAAACGGTATGCAATTTTTTGCTGTACATAATAGCAGGGATTATCTGCCTTCTCCACATATGTTAAACTGCCTGCTGATACTTGTGCTTTCCTCTTCAACCTGAAGCCAATGGATGAGTCCCCCGATGGCGCGGAAGAGTTTACGCTCTGCAGCACTCAAGATGAAACAAGTAGTTCAAATAAATTGTCGCTGTTTCATCTTGGGCGACAGAAGGAAGCAGAGTGTGATAAAGATCTGCCAACTTTGCAACTAAGGCAGCACGAGGAATCTGAATATGCAGGGCCATCATTAGAAGCACCAGATTTGGAGATGAACAATGGTGTATCTTTCAAGGCCGCATCTGCCTCGACAGTGCCAGCGTTCTACCCAGCATTGCTCCCTGTTCCACTAACACTCTGGCCTGCGAATGTTTCTAATGTGGAAGCATCAAACGCAACCCATGAAGTCCTAAAGCCCACTCCTGTGAATCTAAAGGAGGCAATTAAGGCGGATGAGGTTGTCAGTATGTCCAAGCTCAGCATTGGTGGGGGTAGCTCTGGCTCAATGGAACCTTCCGCTCTTTCCCTTCAGCTTACCGGGCCGACAAATACAAGACAATCAGCTTTTCATGTGAGCCCACCAATGACTAGAACTGACCTTAGTCAGGGAAACAACAGCCCAATCCATGCAGTTTGAAGAGTCATGGAATGGGCCTTCCTGGTCAAGTCTTACAGATTGTATTAATGGTCCTGATACTCTATAATGTTGCGTAAGCTCCTGCGCTTGTACTTTTGTACCGTAACAGCTTCTAAGCTAATGTATCACCATCTTATTTATTTTTTCATTAATAAAGGTAGAGGTACACATGTCAATGAAAATATCCTATATGCCTGTCAGTAAACTCAGACTATCGCTACCTTTACGGATACAACTCTACTACTTTGGAGATTTTTGTATTCAAACTTTATAATTAGACATATGACTTCTTTACATATCTATGTGGGTTTACTAATCGAAAAAATTATTAATATTCCTGTATTCTATTTCGAAATTTGACAGATCTGCTTAAAACATAAAGCTAATAGAATGATTTATGTAGGTTGTTGGTATATATGTTTTTGTAGACTGTTAAATTCCTTGACTTAAAAAAAAACTGGGTTGTTGGTATATTAGCTTTTAATTACCAAGGGATGGAGATTTTGCAGTTTTTCTGTTCCTTTTCTGTATTCGTCTTGTAAACTCGATCCTCAGGAGGGAGGGCTTTACCCTCTCTTCCCATTTTTTGGCACTAAAATGTCAGTTCTCATGCCGATTTTCACTAAAAAGAAGCTGAGATGGAGAAAACTGAAGCACCAGATCGGCAGCAGTGTTCCTTTGGTTTGACGCATTGTTTTTACGAAACATCTATTTGCTCAATTTTAGTCTTGCAAAAGTTCGAGTTAAGTATTATGCGAATGTGAATCATTCTGTGTTTGACTTGATATGGTCTTCTTGATAGCCTATTTGCCGAACGTTAAATGTCCGGAACGCCTGTCTCATGTGCAATTGTGTCCTCTGCTGCTATCCGTTAGCCGCGTCTCTTGCTTAATGATATACCAATAATTAATCTTCATTCTCAAAGGCACTCATGCTCCATTATGTTTGATATGGATGCCACAGGTCACTCTAGAAGATGAAAGGGGATGATGCCGCAGTGCAACACAGGTCAGGGACTCATTTCTGAGTAATGAAGCAAGAAGCCAAGAATTTGTACCAAATCGAATGAAGTACTTGTGCGAAAGCAATCGAGTGCACCACTGAGTACATGGAACAGAGGAAATGCTGACCGCCGACTCGTCACCAACGTGTGCCATGTCGTCTTCATTATCCACTCATGCCGAGAAGCAAGAAGAACGTTTTCCTTGCGCCGATTTGAAACGATCGCGGCTGTTCCCTTTCAAGAAAGAGTGAATTGCACATAACCATAGGAATTGGGTCATCAGTTTCACATTACCACAACTTTTCTACTGTCAGCTTTCACAAAATCACACCTTTTGTGACAAATTCACTAACCAGGCAGCTAACTTGACAAAGCTGGCCCACATGCCAGGTTCTAGATGGATCGGCACTGATATGTGGGCCAGCTTCGTCAGTTCCGCTAGTAACCGCACAGTTAGTGACTTGACTTCAGCACAAAAGTTGCTGTTTTGCGCAAATTGGCATCCACACAAGTCATGGTTCTGTAAAATAGTGGCACAATTGTTGTCGTTATGTACAATTTACTCAGATTTTTGTTGTTCCTGCCCACCAGGCACCAGCAAGAGAAGGGCTGTCAAATTTTCCAGTGATGCCCACAAGAACTCACACAACGGTGAATCTAGCTGCCCCAGCCAGTGGCAAGCCAACATTAACAAGTGTGCAAGGCAAAGAATTGCATCAGGACAGAGTGTTAAAGCACATACAAAAATAATAATCCAGATGTCATGTGTCTTATTAATGCACTTACAGGGGAATTATATTAGGGCGTCGTATCATGTGAATCCAGCACCCCTCGTGCATCCCTGTATCCTTAGCGTTTTGGAACATCCGATCTACATCGTGCGTACTTGCTCAGTTGTTGACAATTTTGCAACAAACCGCCCGCCTCCAGCCCGTGCCTCCGCAAGTTAGCCAAGCAAATTTGCACGGGCACCCCTGCACATACGTGAGCCAAGCAAATTTGCACGGGCACCCCTGCACGTACCAGACGCGCGAACCCCGTGTCCCGATCACCTTGGCGGCGACTGGCGGCGACTTGCGGCTAGATACAGAAAAACTCAGCGTACGCCCTAACCTTCCACAAAGAAGAGATCCCGGCGGCCAGACGCGTATATTCGAAGGTCAATACCGTATCCCAAATCCATCCCTCAATCCTTGCCTTGTCCTGCATAGTATATGAAAGCAGATCGTTTTTCTTCAGCCCAGGAGAATTAATGTGTACAACAATGATCTTATTTGTATGTATACATGTATTCTTCTTAACTTGAGGTGAACTGGGATTTCTGTGGCACTACGATGCGATCTGGCTCATATTCACTATTCCAAATTTTGCTAGTTTGTAAAACTTTATTCTGAATGCACCTCTTTATGCTGCCATCTCTGTGGGTGCTGCAAGTTTTGTTGTAAAGCAGGGAATTGTTGTGCCTGCTTTTACCTCCACATACATATATTTGTTGGTAGACTGTAATTATGTACGCCAAGTGTCATTTAGGATGTCACCGGGTCTTTCCATTGGCACTGTTGGGCAAATCAAAATTGGGATGTACTTCTCATGTCAAATATTGTGTGCTTTTTCTGGTTACTTTCAGAGGCTTATCATGTACTTATTGCTGCAGCAATGGGATCTGCAAATAGTTGGTAGATGCAGATGAACAAGGAAGGATTTAGTAAACCCATAAAGAAAGCAAGTGTTCTTGTCATTGTAAGTCAATTGTTTCGCCGACCATTGTCGTATTCTGTTCAGTTATTTGTACATGAAGGTTCTTACTGATTAATTATTTATATTGCAGTGCTCATCTTTTATACCTAATTGTGAAGATAATTTGAAGCCTAATGTGGGGATGAAATTTCAAGGACTGAAGGCTGTGGAGGAGTTCTACAAGTCTTATGCACGTCACTCTGGTTTTGGAGAAGAACAAAGAAGCCAAGGTCAAGGTTGCATGCTTGTGTAAGACATGCTACAAAATAGGGTTTCATGACAGTCGCAATTGTCCTAGCAAAAAAGGTCAAGGAAAAGAAACCATGAATGTGCAGCACATGCTTCCAAATGGTCAATCATGATAACTGCAACTCCGTAAAAGACACAGGGCTTATTAATGCCATTTTGTTAGTTTTACTGAAAATTTCAATCTATGTAATACTCCGTCCGTCCGGAAAAGCTTGTCATCAAAATGGATAAAAGAGGATGTAGCTAGAACTAAAATACATCTAGATACATCTCCTTTTATTCATTTTGATGACAAGTATTTCCGGACGGAGGGAGTAGATGATAAGTTGTGTTTATTCTCCAACCTTTCACTTATTTCTATCACATTGGATGCATGCAGCATGTTTTATAAATTCGGAGTGGTTACAATACCCAAGGTTACTTAGACTGTGAGCTCACATGTTGATTCTGTTGTATAAGCAGTGCTCAGTACGAATCACACAAGGAACAACTCAGCTTACAACTCCACATCAACCTCAACGGTGGCATTCAAAAATAGAATGTAAACAGCTCTTTTCTTCAGAGAAAACTGAGAGCTTTCAAAGGAGTTTTCATTGTCATTTTCAGTTATCAGTCATATGATAAATGAACTTTCAGTGTAGGTCCAGCGAAGATTCATTTCCCATGTGAGTTCAAGCTCAGGCAGCCAACAAATGTTGTCCTGTTTCTCTCTCTCTCCCAACTTTCTGGATAACTAATTCACAGAGCCGAAATTCAGTTTTCTGAATTTTGCATTCAGCAATACATGTTTGCTCTTGGCACATCCATACAAGATCAATTGCTATTGAGATTTTGCAACAGGAGTTCGTCTAAAAAGTACTAGTAGTACTACCTAGTGATCACAGTTGTGGCCATCTACTGCAGTGGCAGTGACAGGCGAGTGCATTGGTCGCCTCGTCTCACGCTCCTTCGCGGGTCTCCGTCGCCGGGATGCGGCCGCCGCCTACGCGGGTCTCCGTTGCAGGCTCCTCATCCTGTGCTCCGTCGCACGCTCCTTCCCGCATGGTCCGTTGCAGGCCATTGATGCGGCGACCACTGACATGAATCTCCTTCCGAGTTTGCCGTCGCAGGTTGCCGCCGTGATGGAAACCAACATTACCCATCACTGGTATTGTTCGCCGGCTGTCATCCACGTCGTGGCTCGTCGCCGGCTGTCGTCCAGGTCGTGGCACTCCGTCGTGGCTGCAGCAGGGATCGAGGATTGGAGGAACGAAGAGATTTGAGAGATCTCGAATTGGGGGAGCTGCTGGGTGGAGGAGGGGTGTACATGGAAAATTTACACGGCTGACTTGGGCTACTGCGGGTGCTTTTCTGCAAAAGGACGCTGGACGCACAACAGGCACAGGATTTTGATCAAACAGCCGGTGATGTCAGGATACAGGGATGCACGAGAGATGCTGAATTCACAAGATACGACGCCTTATATTAGCTACTACCAAGTCTGAAAGTCCCAAGTATTATGACAATACTTTCTTGTGATGAGAATCAGTCTAAAGAAACCATAGGGGGCATCCAAACATGCGCATCGGAAAATCAAACACAAACAAACTTGAGCAGAGGTACCAGCAAGCCACAAAGAGCGGCCATTTCACACACACAGGCATTCAGAAATGACATAGACATCCAGATAACAAACATCCTATAATACTTACGACACGTTTGGTTCGGGGAAAATATTGCGGTTTCCGATTACAACGTTTTCTGAAACGGTATCAAGCGTTTGTTTCGCGTACGTTGTTTTCCGTTGCCGCGTTTTCCGATACGCCGCTTTGTAAAATCGAAACCGCCCGATCCAAAGTGTATTAGAAACCGGCACTCTCCGCCCGAACCAAACAAAGGCTGTGTTAGGTACTTCCTCCGTAAACTAATATAAAAGTGTTTAGATTACTATTTTAGTGATCTAAACATTTTTATATTAGTTTATAAAGGGAGTAAAACTGATTGCAAGCGGCGCTTTCAGATACGAATACGTTACAGGAGCTGAACCAAACGCGTTCTTAATTAGTTAGGAGTGAGGACACCCCACCAAGAGAAATTGCTATTCAGTCACCTTCATACTCAACGTCCTCAGCTGCCATGAACTCCCACTGGAAGCAATTTGGACCCAAAAGGCTTCCGGGGATGTCCAAAGTAGACCAGGTTACCTTCACCTCGAGAGCGGCCAGCCCAAGCTTGAAAACGGAGACATGGTTTCCATGCTTTTGAACAGGGAAGGTGCAGCTACGACTGAAAGCACAATCACCCGAGCCACCAGTCTGATCGAGCATCAACGATACAAGCAACTAACCTCCCTTCGCCACGGCAAGCACAGTCCTGCTCAGCTCAGTCGCCTCGGCGGCGACAACTCCGTCAAACAGCTGGATCTGCGCGCTCAACTCCTTGGTGTAAAACAATGTTGCGTTCAGCCTTATCAAGCCACTGTCCTGTGCCAGCTCTGATATCCCAACCTGCACGGTGGCCTCCGCGGCGCCCCTCAGAAGCGCATAGGCTATGTCCACCGCCCCGCAATCGCCATCGATCCGTCTTCTGTTCTTCGTAGCATGTCTCGAGGTTATGTCGTTGAGGCAACGCAATCGACGAGCTGTAAATCATCTTCTGCTTCTCCGACTTCTCTCTTGACCTTCATGTCGAACTCAATCAGCACGGGAGCCCCCATTCTGATGCCCCTCTTAGGGCCGGACATTCGGATAAGGCCGTCATGCTCCACGACGAAAGGATCATCCCTTATGCGGTTGAAGATGTAGTTACGCATAGGGTTCAAAAGATCCCTGACAGCCACGTATCCGTACAACTGGACCGGGCCAGTAACATGTGAAGAAGTGTAAGCTAGCTTCAGGAGAATATCTGCAGCATGGTGCGAAAATGTTGCCTTTCACAAACCATCCTGTCAGGCATGCAGGAGGCTAATGGCTCGGTCATCATCATTGGCTCCAGACAAGCTGATTGAGAAGCAATGGGAATTGTACATGCAGTAGATTATAAAAATTGTTAACCCCAAAATTTCAATTAAAAGGAGATGAAGAGAACGAGTGGCAGGATACATAGATTGATGCAAGCAAGGCTAGAAAGTGGAATCAAAACAGAATTATGATAATATTAAGCTTACAAATTATGAATGCAATATTATCGATATCCTGAAGTTTAGGTTAAAAACATATCAAGCACAGTTTGCACTAACTGTGCATATATGTTTCTGTGGTCCGGTCACAAAATAAATTGATGACTAGAGAAAATCAGAGGAAACTAAATATTTGGACCATTATTTGTCTTTCATGAGAATGAGAAAGTTCAAACATTTGTGCAGAATATATAAATGCAAGAGCTTTCTTAAATAAAGCTGCAAAGTCTTTTTAATCTAGAAACTGTGAATCACGTGGCCTCTTTAGGACAAGCAATACAAAATTTGAAAACAGTGGGTCGAGATTGATTAAAATGGGGTTAGATCCTCCTACTCATCCAAAAAGACAATCTTGATTTAATAATAGGCAAGCTAAATAAAAAAAGAAATACAATGCAATCATGAGGATCCATGCGTTTAAATGGTCTATAATAAACAGAACAAGTGATTACAAATGCTCAGTAGCGCCATTTCTAGAAATCATATAGCATCCCTACTTCGATCGATAGGTGGCTGTGGGTTTTCTAATCAACAGAAACAGTGCTTGTAGATGCTCTTGGCCATCTTTTTAGATCATATAGCACCTCTACTTTAAATACCACCCGTTCGTTAATTTTCAGAGAAGTCAAACTTATCTGTGATTGACCAAGTGACCAAGTTTATAGAGAGTAAAATATCAAGAACTGTAACACTAAAATAGTATCACTAGATTTACCATATATTTTCACATTCAGTTATTTGATACTGTATATCATAGCTGTGGATATAATTTTCTATAAACCTGATCAAACATATATATATACATTTAACTTTTTATACACATCTTATGATTTTGGCCACAGGATAAAACAGGTGCTTTTAGGATTTTGCCAAAATCTTGCAAAATGCAGAGGGTGTGTCTTTTGTTTTTACTGAAACAAATATTTGAGTTGTTGCTGGTTGTAAGGTGTAAACTAAATCATCAAGTGAAACCTTAGTGGTCTCCTAGTACATACAGAAAGTTTAAGGAAACTGGGAGCCAACCTCCTACATTGGAGCCATTCAGCAATCATAAGATGAAAAAATTACTCCCTTCGTTCCTAAATATTTGTTTTTCTAGATATTTTAATAAATGACTATGTACAGAGCAAAATGAGTGAATCTACACTCTAAGATATGTCTATATACATTCGTATGTGGTAGTCCATTTAAAATGTCTAAAAAGACAAATATTTAGGAACGGAGGGAGTACGTACGTACTCTCGCTGGTATCTTGGAGACGATAAACTTTGGTCCAATAACCGTTGCTTCTGAAGATAGAGCCGTCGCCATGCTTCAAGTGGCGAATGAGGCTGGCGCGCATCACGCCGTCGAGCGGGCGGCCGTCCTCACCCGAGGGCACTTTGCTCCGCGGAGCCCCCGCCGACGCGACGGCTCGCGCGCTGCCGCTCTCGATCTTTCTTCTCTTCTCTTCAATTGAATCTTGGTCGCCGAAGGTTACTCTCCTCTCGGAGGACTTCGACGACGGGACGCCCCGCGCGCTGCCGCTCTCCATCCCGGCCTCTTCTCTTTTCTTCGATCGGATTGACGTCGCCCCAGGTCATTCTAGTAATACGTTTTTACTCCGTAGACACCGATCGACGACGCCGCTTGTACGCCGCGGCTCCCCGTCACCTTTCCCCCCTAGTTTGGATTTGTTTGGTTAGGGTTTGGGTGCGTGTTTGATTTCGCATATCGGCTAATGTTTGTCCTTTTTTTTTGTTTTCTCATTTTCTTTGTTTTCATTTTCACATTATGTATAATTTTTAAAATAAATATTTAAAAAATGATTCCGAATATTGTGTACTTTTATGAATTCATGAGCATTTAAATTAGTTTTTATGCTGTTTAAAATTTATGTGACAAATTTGTAATTGTATTTTGTATTACTTCTGTAGTGACCCGACCCGAATGGATCAAGTCTCTGTGCTTAAGTGTCATCCCTGGATCGGTATGCTGACACACACAGTACTCGAGGATTTATAACAGAGGTAAATCACATTTATAAGTAACGTAAATACTATTACCTCAATCCAAATAGCGGAAGCAACAAGGTTGTGGATTCCCATCAACACCAACGGCAAAGTTGAGTGTAGAAATCGTAACCCTAACGTATCACTTACTCGTCGTAAAAAACCTGCAACATGAGACGTTGCAGCCCGAAACGGGTCAGTACATTGAATGTACTAGCAAATTCACACCATAGAGAAAATGATGAACAATGGCTATCACTACATGCATATATGGCTGGTGGAAAAGCTCTATAGTTATAATGTTTTTGCGAAAAGCCAATTTTCCCCTACTGCAAAGGAATAAATTTATTTAACTATCATGATGGTTGTTAAACATTGAGAATGGTTGACAGCATTCTCAGTCCCAATTAAAAGTAATCATTAACACCCAACAAAATTAATTAAAGTAACATGATGATCAACAGGATAATCCAAGAACTAGATACTCAAGATGTCCATAACCGGGGACACGGCTAATCATGATTAGTTTGTACACTCTGCAGAGGTTTGCGCACTTTTCCCCACAAGACTCGATCGCCTCCGTTGAATTTCTCGCACTACATGGTGTTTGAGAAACGGATGACCGAGACATAGTCTTTCAGAAGCGCTAGCACCTTACGTTGGATAGACCGATACACCTACTTTCCCCTACATCCGCTAGTCTACCCTGTAAGAGTTCGCACGACATAATCAACTATGCCAGAGCCCATAATGGCTTGTGGCTGCACACGGAAGTTTCTAGTATGAATAATCTTATGATCCCTTTGAGCCTGGGTGGCGGTCCAAAAAAAAAACAGGCAAGTCCTGGAATACCCAGGTGCCTAGACAGGCAAGTCCTGGAATATCCAGGTGCCTCAATCCACCCAGATGTGTGTTTAAGTTGCCACCTTAAGTAAACCATTAATTAATAGTCTCACATCTGTCATGAAATACTCTCAAACCCAATCCACGTCTACGAGCATAGTATGGCAGTATAAGCCTAACGTAATTGTAACTCCCAAGGGTTTGATAATGAACAGGTAATAGGTACTACCTCAACTACTTCCCATCCCACAATTTAAGTAGATCCTAATCATGCAATGTTTGAAGATTTATCTAATGCAATAAAAACTGGGTATGAAAGGGATATGATCAAAGTGTGAACTTGCCTGCAATGTTTGATGAAGATGATTCGCACTCAAAAATCTTGATAGCTCTACTCGTCACACTCCGGTTAATCTATCGTAAGCAAGCAATAGTAACCACACATAAGCAATCACTCAAAAGATCAGAAAGATCGAAGAAGATGATTCGGAAAACATCAAAACCAATCAAATAAATCTTGCAACATAAAACAATTTCTAACAGTACCAAAATTATATGAATTTGGCCTTATCATAAAGTTTAGGTCAAGAGCTTCGATTTGCAAAAAGAATCAACTAAATCGGAGTTACGAAACTCAAGTTACGATCAAACAAAGTTTGAATTCAAATCTATTCTAATTCAAATTTTAAACTTTTCAAAAACATGTTTGAGTTGGATTACCGGAAAGAGGAGATCATAACGAAGACGTGGGCGTTGGTTTCGTTGGATTTGGACTAACGAGTAAAAAGTTATGATAGATTGAAGATCATGGGCTAATCTGTAAATAATTATTCACAAACGGGTCCCTGGCAGAAATTAAAAGAAAAAGAAAAAGACTAAAAGGCGAACGCTCGCTTATAAGTTCTAAACAGTGAACGTTCGCTATTTAATAAAACCTAAAAAAACCGGTTTTAAACGAAAACCAAACTAAAAGAAAACCAGCGAACCGGGCGGTTTTACTCGGGTTATACCGGTTCGGGGTAAAAGTCCGGCGGCGGTGGTGGTTAACTCCGGCGGTCGGCGCGGCGAGACGGTGGCTCCGGCGCGGTGCAGCAGCGCGGGCGGCGGGGTGCGGCACAGGCGATGGCAGCGGGCGGCGGCGCTAGCAGGAGGCGGCGTAGGCGAGTAGCGGCGCGGGCGGCGAAGCAAGGCGGCGGCGGCGCGGGAGGCGTGTTCCGGCGTGTGCGGGCGGGGAGAGAAGAGGAGGCGGGGCCGGGCGCGCTATTTAAGGGCGGCGGAGGCGAGGTGGTGGCGTGGGCGAGGGGCAATGGAGGCGGGGCGGCGCCGGACTCCGGGGAGAGTCCCGGTCGGGGACGACGGGGAAGGCGGCGCGGAGCTGGGCCTTGGCCTGGCTTCGGCTGGGCCGGCCCAGTCGGGAAGTTTTTTTTAAATAAACATTTCCACACAAATAAAATAATAAAACAAATTAAAAGAAAAATTTATATAGGCATATAATATATCAAAATTTTCAGAAAAAGAATATCTACAACATGGACATTTCTAATATGCCAAATAAAATCTACACAAAATCAGATAAATCAAAGAGTGCTACTGGTCTATTAAAACCCAACAAAAATCATTTTAAAAATACCAAAATGATTTCAAATTAATCTTCCTCCAATTTTCTATTGTAGGAAATCATGTTACCCTAATTTTCATATATTTTATTTTTGGAGAATAATTATTTGAATAAACTCAAATAACTCAAAAGAAAATTAAATTCAAAAGAATTTTGAATTTAATTCTTTGAAACTCCCAACTCATATTTCATATGTTTTGAAGAAGTCATTTTATCTTCGCTCGTGAAAATCATTGAGTTGCATAAAGTTTCAGAAGTGGAAATATTTTCCAAATGAAATTCAAATATCTTCAACCCCCCTTGTCATTTAAATAAATGGAAAAAAGTCATGTCATCTTCTCTCCAGGGTTTTGTGTTTGAAAAGAATTTGAATTCATGAAGATCATAAAAGTAAAATGAAAGTTTGTGAAAGTTCTTTTATTCCCTCTCATTTAACTTTCAAAAAGTTTCGAATTCACTCACTTTCAGTCAATCAATCAAATCTATCTATTTTTTTATAACATTCCAAAATTTAGAATTTTGGGATGTTACAATTTCAATCCACAAAAATATTTGGTTCATGTATCTTTTAATATTAAAAATTTCCTAAGAAAATACCAACCGAAAAAAAAAGGTGGATGAAAAACCAACTGAAGTAAAAAATCACTGAACGCTAGATGGGCTGCTGGCCCACAACGCACTATAGGGGTTATTCGCTCATAAAGCGTGGAATAGGAGCTCCCAGGACACAAAAGCCCAATTCATGAACTTTGAAGAATCATGGAATGCGGAAATCCAATTTGGCTCTAGGGAGCAAATGCTCCTACTCGCCAAAAATGTATTTTGTAATTGTTACTTTTTAAGAATACATGTGTTTATTGTCACACCCAAATGCTATCCCTAAATTTTTAGGGCGAAAGCTTAAACATATTGACCTGTGATTTTTTTTCAAACATTCGAATGTTATCTCCAAATGTTACACCGTTTCGCATGAAAATTGTCAAGCACATTTTTACACTATCATGAACATCTACATAAAAAATTAGAATTCCTAAAATTCATTTACTATTTGTTTAAGTTTACTGTTCATCCGGGAGCATATGCTCCCCAGAGCCAAAACAACACTGCCCACTGAAGGACCCAACCATTTCTTTTGACGGGTCAGACCCAACCGTTCTTTTTTGAAAGGTCAGATCCAACCATTTTTGTTCGCTTTCGTGGGAATGTTTAGAATACTTGAGATGGGGAAAACTTAACCAGGTGGGTCGGCAGCAGTGTTTCTTTTGGTTTGTCACATTGTTTCTATGGAACATCTATCTGCTCAGTTTTAGCTAGCTAGTCTTGAAAGTTTCGGTTGAAGCATTTTTTTTTTGGAAAAAGAGGATAACCCCCGGTCTCTGCATCAGAGTGATGCATGCAGCCATTTTATTAAGCAAAAGTAGTCCAACAAAGTACAAAGCGTATAAGTTCAGAATTATGCAGGTGCTAATCATTCTGGGTTTGACTTGATATGGCACTTTTGAAAACCTATTTACAAAATGTCAAACCTCTGGAACCACTGTTTATGTGCAATTTTGTTTTCTGCTGCAATCTGCTAACTGCCTCTCTTGTTTACTGATAATATCTTAATACTAAGAATCTTGATTCTTGAAGGATTTTTCTTGGGCTCCTTATTTCCTTCTATCCTCAAGCAGCAAAGGAACTTCTGCTCCATTCTATGTTTGGTGTGGATGCCACAGGTTGCTCTAGAAGATTTAAGAGGATCATGCCACAGTGCAACACAAGTTACAGACTTATTTCCAGGTAATGTTTAGTACCGCGTTACCATATTGTTGAGACAGTCAGCGTGACAAGTGTATATGGTGAATGCAAGAAGGTCTGGGAGTGGACCTAATGGTGTCCGAATATCATTAATATGAACAAATGGAGTTATGTGAGAAATGCTAACGTTTTCCAACTGCCAACATGACTGAAAGATCTGTTTTACCTTGAACAATTGTTTTGTCAAAGTGCAGGGAATTAACAAAGAATCATTCACAGTTTTTGGTCACACACCTTCTTTGGCTACACTCTAGGGCTGCTATACGTCTTCGTGATCGTCAATAGACAAAACAGATAATAAAAAGAAGGCGAAGGGGAAATAGTTGTTCTCGTAAGATGTGTATACCATCAATTGGTCCATACCTCGTATGTCAGCGAGATCTTGGAATTTAAGTCGACTACCTGATATGTCTCTTGTTTTTAAATACTGTATGCCGATGATTGATTGAACAAAAATATTTTACTTTCAGTGATACTCTATCCTGGTGAGGGGAATCATAGTATACATGGAGACTTTTGCTAAAATTTCCAAACGGTATAGAAAAAGAGTATGATATACCAAAAATCAAATGAAGGAACGTGCTCTCCAGTATTATAGGTGTACTTGAATGTCAATGGATATAGATGGAAATGTTCAGATAAATTAATGAATTCCTATGTAGAGAAAGAAATGAATTCCTATTCTCCAAGTATCTTGTGGGTGTGGTACTTCTCACTTGAATAAGCTGTTTCCTCAAGAACTGGAGTTGAATTATTAGAGTCAATGCCTTCTTAATTGGACAGATTAAGTTGATAATCAAAATGTTCTCATGGAGATCAGATTTGATATGATCTTCTGTTAGTAATGTTCAGTTAACAATTTTTTTTGAACCAATCACACATGTTGATGCTCAGGTTGTTGACTATATGATTCTCTTTCTGACACAAACATCTCTTGTTATTTATTGTAGAGAGGATATTTGGTGCAACTCATTGTATTCCATGGAGTAGGTTACATTATATATACAGGATGTCTTGCGTGACAAGGTAACTAATCCTACCATATCTCTAGGAGTTAGCTATACAAGGCTAGAGAAGATAAGATTAGAAATACAAGATATGTCACGTTCAACACCCCCCCCCCCCCCCCCCCCGCAGTCGAAGCGTCGGCATCGGCGATGCAAAGACTGGAACGAAACTCCTGGAATGCAGCGGTTGGAAGCCCCTTGGTCATAATGTCGGCAAACTGCTGGGTGGTCGGTACATGAAGAACACGAAGCTGACCCAACTGTACCTTCTCGCGGACGAAGTGAACATCAAGTTCAATATGCTTGGTGCGCTTGTGCTGCACCGGGTTGGCCGCAAGATAGGTGGCCGAAACATTATCACAGTAAACCACCGTGGCTTTCGGGATGGAAACCCGAAGTTCGCGAAGTAACTGACGGAGCCAACATGTTTCGGCAACAACATTGGCGACGGCACGGTACTCGGCCTCGGCACTCGAGCGGGAGACGGTGGGCTGCCGCTTGGAGGACCAAGATATGAGAGAGTCACTGAAGAAGACACAATATCCCGATGTAGACCGGCGAGTGTCAGGACAGCCAGCCCAATCCGCATCAGTGTAGGCAAGCAACTCGGTGGAGGTAGAAGCACGAAGACGAAGACCGAAGGTCGGTGTGCCACGTGTTGGAAATATGCCCTAGAGGCAATAATAAATTGGTTATTATTATATTTCCTTGTTCATGATAATCGTTTATTATCCATGCTAGAATTGTATTGATAGGAAACTCAGATACATGTGTGGATACATAGACAACACCATGTCCCTAGCAAGCCTCTAGTTGACTAGCTCGTTGATCAATAGATGGTTACGGTTTCCTGACCATGGACATTGGATGTCGTTGATAACGAGATCACATCATTAGGAGAATGATGTGATGGACAAGACCCAATCCTAAGCATAGCACTAGATCGTGTAGTTCGTATGCTAAAGCTTTGCTAATGTCAAGTATCATTTCCTTAGACCATGAGATTGTGTAACTCCCGGATACCGTAGGAGTGCTTTGGGTGTGCCAAACGTCACAACGTAACTGGGTGGCTATAAAGGTACACTACAGGTATCTCTGAAAGTGTCTGTTGGGTTGGCACGAATCGAGACTGGGATTTGTCACTCCGTGTGACGGAGAGGTATCTCTGGGCCCACTCGGTAGGACATCATCATAATGTGCACAATGTGATCAAGGAGTTGATCACGGGATGATGTGTTACGGAACGAGTAAAGAGACTTGCCGGTAACGAGATTGAACAAGGTATCGGGATACCGACGATCGAATCTCGGCCAAGTATCATACCGATAGACAAAGGGAATTGTATACGGGATTGATTAAGTCCTTGACATCGTGGTTCATCCGATGAGATCATCGTGGAACATGTGGGAGCCAACATGGGTATCCAGATCCCGCTGTTGGTTATTGACCGGAGAATGTCTCGGTCATGTCTACATGTCTCCCGAACCCGTAGGGTCTACACACTTAAGGTTCGATGACGCTAGGGTTATAAAGGAAGTTTGTATGTGGTTACCGAATGTTGTTCGGAGTCCTGGATGAGATCCCGGACGTCATGAGGAGTTCCGGAATGGTCCGGAGGTAAAGATTTATATATGGGAAGTCCTGTTTTGGTCACCGGAAGAGTTTCGGGGTTTATCGGTAACGTACTGGGACCACCGGGAGGGTCCCGGGGGTCCACCAAGTGGGGCCACCTGCCCCGGGAGGCCACATGGGCTGTAGGGAGTGCCCCTTGGCCTACATGGACCAAGGGCACCAGCCCCACAAGGGCCCATGGCGCCTAAGAGGTGGGAAGGGGGCAAACCCTAAAGGGGATGGGCCTTAGGGCCCATCTAGCTGCGCCTCCCTCCCCTCTCCCCTCTTGGCCGCCACCCCCTTTGCCATCTAGGGCTGCGGCCCCCTAGGGGTGGGAACCCTAGAGGGGGCGCAGCCCCTCCCCTTCCCCTATATATATGAGGCCTAGGGGGCTGCCCATAACACACGCGATTCAATCTCTCTTGGTGCAGCCCTGCGTCTCTTCTTCCTCCTCTTCTGCGGTGCTTGGCGAAGCCCTGCAGGATAGCCACGCTCCTCCATCACCACCACGCCGTTGTGCTGCTGTTGGATGAAGTCTTCCTCAACCTCTCCCTCTCTCCTTGCTGGATCAAGGCGTGGGAGACGTCACCGGGCTGTACGTGTGTTGAACGCGGAGGTGCCGTCCGTTCGGCACTTGGTCATCGGTGATTTGGATCACGACGAGTACGACTCCATCAACCCCGTTCACTTGAACGCTTCCGCTTAGCGATCTACAAGGGTATGTAGATGCAACTCTCCTTCCCCTCGTTGCTGGTCTCTCCATAGATAGATCTTGGTGACACGTAGGAAAATTTTGGATTTCTGTTACGTTCCCCAACAGTGGCATCATGAGCTAGGTCTATTGCGTAGATTCTGTGCACGAGTAGAACACAAAGTAGTTGTGGGCGTTGATTTCGTTCAATATGCTTGCCGTTACTAGTCTTATCTTGATTCGGCGGCATCGTGGGATGAAGCGGCCCGGACCAACCTTACACGTACTCTTACGTGAGACCGGTTCCACCGACAAACATGCACTAGTTGCATAAGGTGGCTGGCGGGTGTCTGTCTCTCCCACTTTAGTCGGATCGGATTCGATGAAAAGGGTCCTTATGAAGGGTAAATAGCAATTGGCATATCACGTTGTGGTCTTTGCGTAGGTAAGAACCGTTCTTGCTAGAAACCCATAGCAGCCACGTAAAACATGCAAACAACAATTAGAGGACGTCTAACTTGTTTTTGCAGGGTATGCTATGTGATGTGATATGGCCCAAAGGATGTGATGAATGATATATGTGATGTATGAGATTGATCATGTTCTTGTAATAGGAATCACGACTTGCATGTCGATGAGTATGACAACCGGCAGGAGCCATAGGAGTTGTCTTAATTTATTTATGACCTGCGTGTCAACATAAACGTCATGTAATTACTTTACTTTATCGCTAACCGTTAGCTGTAGTAGTAGAAGTAATAGATGACGTGACAACTTCAAGAAGACACGATGATGGAGATCATGGTGTCATGCCGGTGACGATGATGATCATGGAGCCCCGAAGATGGAGATCAAAAGGAGCAAAGTGATACTGGCCATATCATGTCACTATTTGATTGCATGTGATGTTTATCATGTTTATACATCTTATTTGCTTAGAACGACGGTAGTAAATAAGATGATCCCTCATTGAAATTTCAAGAAGTGTTCTCCCCTAACTGTGCACCGTTGCTACAGTTTGTCGTTTCGAAGCACCACGTGATGATCGGGTGTGATAGATTCTAACGTTCACATACAACGGGTGTTGACGAGCTTAGCATGTACAGACATGGCCTCGGAACACATGTAAACACTTAGGTTGACTTGACGAGCCTAGCATGTACAGACATGGCCTCGGAACACAGAAGACCGAAAGGTCGAGCATGAGTCGTATAGAAGATACGATCAACATGAAGATGTTCACCGATGTTGACTAGTCCGTCTCACGTGATGATCGGACACGGCCTAGTTGACTCGGATCATGTAATCACTTAGATGACTAGAGGGATGTCTATCTGAGTGGAAGTTCATAAGATGAACTTAATTATCCTGAACATAGTCAAAAGGATTTTACAAATTATGTCGTAGCTCGCGCTTTAGTTCTACTGTTTAGATATGTTCCTAGAGAAAAATTAGTTGAAAGTTGATAGTAGCAATTATGCGGACTAGGTCCATAAACTGAGGATTGTCCTCATTGCTTCATAGAAGGCTTATGTCCTTAATGCAGCGCTCAGTGTGCTGAACCTCGAACGTTGTCTGTGGATGTTGCGAACATCTGACATACACATTTTGATAACTACGTGATAGTTCAGTTAAACGGTTTAGAATTGAGGCACCAAAGACGTTTTGAAACGTCGCAAAACATATGAGATGTTTCGAGGGCTGAAATTGGGATTTCAGGCTCGTGCCCACGTCAAGAGGTATAAGACCTCCGACGATTTTCTTAGCCTACATACTAAGGGAGAAAAGCTCAATTGTTGAGCTTGTGCTCAGATTGTCTGAGTACAACAATCATTTGAATCAAGTGGGAGTTGATCTTCCAGATGAAATAGTGATAGTTTCTCCGAAGTCATTACCACCAAGCTACTAGAGCTTCGTGATGAACTATAATATATCAGGGACATATATGATGATCCTTGAGATATTCGCGATGTTTGACACCACAAAAGTAGAAATCAAGAAGGAGCATCAATTGTTGATGGTTAGTGAAACCACTAGTTTCAAGAAGGGCAAGGGCAAGAAGGGATACTTCATGAAACGGCAATTCAGCTGCTGCTCTGGTGAAGAAACCCAAGGTTGAACCCAAACCCGAGACTAAGTGCTTCTGTAATAAGAGAAACAGCCACTGGAGCAGAATTACCCTAGATGCTTGGTAGATAAGAAGGCTGGCAAGGTCGATAGAAGTATATTGGATATACATTATGTTAATGTGTACTTTACTAGTACTCCTAGTAGCACCAGGGTATTAGATACCGGTTCGGTTGCTAAGTGTTACTAACTAGAAATAAAAGCTATGGAATAAACAGAGACTAGCTAAAGGTGAGCTGACGATATGTGTTGGAAGTGTTTCCAATGTTGATATGATCAAGCATCGCACGCTCCCTCTAACCATCGAGATTGGTGTTTGCGTTGAGCATAGACATGATTGGACTATGTCTATCGCAATACGGTTATTCATTTAAGGAGGATAATGGTTACTCTGTTTATTTGAATAATACTTTCAATGGTCTTACACCTAAAATGAATGGTTTATTGAATCTCGATCGTAGTGATACACATGTTCATGCCGAAAGATAGTAATGATAGTACCACCTACTTGTGGCATTGCCACGTAAGTCATATTGGTATAAAACGCATGAGGAAGCTCCATGTTGATGGATCTTTGGGCTCACTCATTTTTGAAAAGTTTGAGACATGCGAACCATGTCTATTGGTGTATATGCATGAAGAAACTCCATGCAAATGGACCATTTGGACTCACTTGATTTTGAATCACTTGAGACATGCAAATCATACCACATGGGCAACATGACTGAAAGCCTCGTTTTCAGTAAAATGGAACTAGAAAGCAACTTGTTGGAAGTAATACATTTTGATGTGTACAGTCCAATGAGTGCTGAGGCGTGTAGTGGATATCGTTATGTTCTTACTTCATGGATGATTTGAGTAGATTTTGAGTATATTTACTTGATGAATCACGAGTCTGAATTATTGAAAGGTTCAAGTAATTTTAGGGTGAAGTTGAAAAATCGTCGTGACAAGAGGATAAAATATCTATGATATGATCATAGAGATGAATATCTGAATTACGAGTTTGGCACAGAATTAAGACATTGTGGAAATTGTTTCACAACTGATACAGCCTGGAACACCATAGTGTGATGGTGTGTCCGAACATCATAACTGCACCCTATTGGATATGATGCATACCATGATGTCTCTTATCGAATTACCACAATAGTTTATGGGTTAGGCATTAGAGACAACCACATTCACTTTAAATAGGGCACCACGTAATTCCGATGAGATGACACCATGGTTTAGAGAAACCTAAGCTGTCATTTCTTAAAAGTTTGGGGCTGCGATGCTTATGTGAAAAAGTTTCAGGCTGATAAGCTCGAACCCAAAGCGGATAAATGCATCTTCATAGAACACCCAAAACAGTTGGGTATACCTCCTATATCAGATCCGAAAGCAATAAAGGATTGTTTCTAGAATCGGGTCCTTTCTCGAGGAAAAGTTTCTCTCGAAAGAATTGAGTAGGAGGATGGTGGAGACTTGATGAGGTTACTGAACCGTCACTTCAACTAGTGTATAGCAGGGCACAAAGAGTTGTTCCTGTGGCACCTACACCAATTGAAGTGGAAGCTTATGATATTGATCATGAGATTTCGGATCAAGTCACTACCAAACCTCGTGGGATGACAAGGATGCGTACTACTTCAGAGTGGTACGTAATCCTGTCTTGGAAGTCATGTTGCTAGACAACAATGAACCTACGAGCTATGGAGAAGCGGTGGTGGGCCTGGATTTCGATAAATGGCTCGAGGCCATAAAAATCCGAGAGAGGATCCATGTATGAAAACAAAGTGTAGACTTTGGCGGAACACTCGATGCTCGTAAGGCTATTGAGTACAGATGGATTTTAAAGGAAGACGGACAATGATGGTAAATGTCACCATTAAGAAAGCTCGACTTGTCGTTAAGATGTTTTTCCGACAAGTTCAAGAAGTTGACTACGATGAGACTTTCTCACTCGTAGCGATGCTAAGAGTCTGTTGGAATTATATTAGCGATTACTGCATTATTTATGAAATCTTGCAGATAGGATGTCAAAACATTGTTTCCTCGACGATTTTCTTGAGGAAAGGTTGTATGTGATACAACCGGAAGGTTTTGTCAATCCTGAAAGATACTAATAAGTATGCAAAGCTCCAGCAATCCTTCTAAGGACTGGAGTAAGCATATCGGAGTTGGAATGTATGCTTTGATGAGATGATCAAAGATTTTGGTGTATACAAAGTTTATGAGAAACTTGTATTTCCAAAGAAGTGAGTGGGAGCACTATAGAATTTCTGATAAGTGTATGTTGTTGACATGTTGTTGATCAGAAATGATGTAGAATTTCTAAGAAAGCATATAGGGTTATTTGAAAAGTGTTTTTCAATTGAAAGCCTGGATTAAGCTACTTGAACATTGAGCATCAAGATCTATAAGGATAGATCAAAACGCTTAATGGTACTTTCAAATGAGCACATACCTTAACATGATCTTGAAGGTGTTCGAGATGGATCAGTCAAAGAAGGAGTTCTTGCCTGAGTTGTAAGGTATGAAGTTAAGACTTAAAGCTCGACCACGGCAGAATAGAGAGAAAGGACGAAGGTCGTCTGCTATGCTTAAGACATAGGCTCTACAGTATGCTATGCTCTGTACCGCACCTGAAGTGTGCCTTGCCATGAGTCAGTCAAGGGGTACAAGAGTGATCCAAGAACGGATCACAGGACAGTGGTCAAAGTTATCCTTAGTAACTAGTGGACTAAGGAATTTTTTCTCGATTATGGAGGTGGTAAAAGAGTTCGTCGTAAAGGGTTACGTCGATGCAAGCTTAACACCTATCCGGATAGCTCTGAGTAGAGATACCGGATACGTAAAATGGAGCAACAATTTAGAATAACTCCAAGTAGAACAGTTATTTGGAATAGCTCCAAATAGAACGTGGTAGCTACATCTAGGAGATGACATAGAGATTTGTAAAGCACACACGGATCTGAAAGGTTCAGACCCATTGACTATAACCTCTCTCACAAGCATAACATGATCAAACCTAGAACTCATTGAGTGTTAATCACATAGTGATGTGAACTAGACTACTGACTCTAGTAAACTCTTGGGTGTTAGTCACATGGCGATGTGACCTGTGAGTGTTAATCACATGGCGATGTGAACTAGATTATTGACTCTAGTGCAAGTGGGAGACTGTTGGAAATATGCCCTAGAGGCAATAATAAATTGGTTATTATTATATTTCCTTGTTCATGATAATCGTTTATTATCCATGCTAGAATTGTATTGATAGGAAACTCAGATACATGTGTGGATACATAGACAACACCATGTCCCTAGTAAGCCTCTAGTTGACTAGCTCGTTGATCAATAGATGGTTACGGTTTCCTGACCATGGACATTGGATGTCGTTGATAACGAGATCACATCATTAGGAGAATGATGTGATGGACAAGACCCAATCCTAAGCATAGCACTAGATCGTGTAGTTCGTATGCTAAAGCTTTGCTAATGTCAAGTATCATTTCCTTAGACCATGAGATTGTGTAACTCCCGGATACCGTAGGAGTGCTTTGGGTGTGCCAAACGTCACAACGTAACTGGGTGGCTATAAAGGTACACTACAGGTATCTCTGAAAGTGTCTGTTGGGTTGGCACGAATCGAGACTGGGATTTGTCACTCCGTGTGACGGAGAGGTATCTCTGGGCCCACTCGGTAGGACATCATCATAATGTGCACAATGTGATCAAGGAGTTGATCACGGGATGATGTGTTACGGAACGAGTAAAGAGACTTGCCGGTAACGAGATTGAACAAGGTATCGGGATACCGACGATCGAATCTCGGCCAAGTATCATACCGATAGACAAAGGGAATTGTATACGGGATTGATTAAGTCCTTGACATCGTGGTTCATCCGATGAGATCATCGTGGAACATGTGGGAGCCAACATGGGTATCCAGATCCCGCTGTTGGTTATTGACCGGAGAATGTCTCGGTCATGTCTACATGTCTCCCGAACCCGTAGGGTCTACACACTTAAGGTTCGATGACGCTAGGGTTATAAAGGAAGTTTGTATGTGGTTACCGAATGTTGTTCGGAGTCCTGGATGAGATCCCGGACGTCATGAGGAGTTCCGGAATGGTCCGGAGGTAAAGATTTATATATGGGAAGTCCTGTTTTGGTCACCGGAAGAGTTTCGGGGTTTATCGGTAACGTACTGGGACCACCGGGAGGGTCCCGGGGGTCCACCAAGTGGGGCCACCTGCCCCGGGGGGCCACATGGGCTGTAGGGAGTGCCCCTTGGCCTACATGGACCAAGGGCACCAGCCCCACAAGGGCCCATGACGCCTAAGAGGTGGGAAGGGGGCAAACCCTAAAGGGGATGGGCCTTAGGGCCCATCTAGCTGCGCCTCCCTCCCCTCTCCCCTCTTGGCCGCCACCCCCTTTGCCATCTAGGGCTGCCCCCCCTAGGGGTGGGAACCCTAGAGGGGGCGCAGCCCCTCCCCTTCCCCTATATATATGAGGCCTAGGGGGCTGCCCATAACACACGCGATTCAATCTCTCTTGGTGCAGCCCTGCGTCTCTTCTTCCTCCTCTTCTGCGGTGCTTGGCGAAGCCCTGCAGGATAGCCACGCTCCTCCATCACCACCACGCCGTTGTGCTGCTGTTGGATGAAGTCTTCCTCAACCTCTCCCTCTCTCCTTGCTGGATCAAGGCGTGGGAGACGTCACCGGGCTGTACGTGTGTTGAACGCGGAGGTGCCGTCCGTTCGGCACTTGGTCATCGGTGATTTGGATCACGACGAGTACGACTCCATCAACCCCGTTCACTTGAACGCTTCCGCTTAGCGATCTACAAGGGTATGTAGATGCAACTCTCCTTCCCCTCGTTGCTGGTCTCTCCATAGATAGATCTTGGTGACACGTAGGAAAATTTTGAATTTCTGCTACATACAAGAGAAGCATGGCGACATGATTAGCTCGATGAAGCACAAATAGCGACGTGTCCGAGGTGGTGCTGCGAAACCCAAGAGCAGTGAGAAATGCTGCAATGCGGTGATACCAAGCACGAGGCGCCTGCTTCAGACCATAGAGAGACCGTGAGAGCAAGCAGACATCATCAGGCCGAGTGGGATCAACAAAACCAGTGGGCTGCTGACATAGAACACGCTCCTGGAGATGACCATAAAGAAAGGCGTTGTTGATGTCGAGCTGATGAACATGCCAATGACGAGTTGCAGCGAGCTGAAGGACAACGCGTATCGTGGCGGGTTTGACAACCGGAGAAAAGGTCTCCCAGAAATCAACGCCGACACGTTGCGCAAAACCTCGAACAACCCAGCGGGCCTTGTACCTGTCCAAAGAGCCATCCGGAAGGAATTTGTGCCGAAATACCCACTTTCCAGTAATGATGTTAGCACCAGGGGGACGGGGAACCAGCGTCCAAGTCCGGTTGGCGACGAGGGCATCATACTCAGAGCGCATGGCGGCAAGCCAATGCGGATCACTCAATGCAGAGCGCACCGAGCGCGGCACGGGTGAGACAACCGTGACACTGAGGTTATGATAGTGAGGGTTCGGTTGCCAGATCCCGTCCTTGGCGCGTGTCACCATAGAATGATGAGGCGGCGGAGGTGGTGGCCGAGGCCGCCGTCGAGGGGGAGCCACAGCCTCGGGAGAAGATGAGGCGACGGTGACATCTGGTGACGAGGCGTCAAGCAAGGCCGGAGACGAGACCGCCGTCAATGACGGCGTGACCGCGGCCGAGACGGCAGGTGACGAGGACGAAACCGTGGGCAAGGCCGCGGGTGGTAGCGTCGGCGACGGCGACGGAGCCATCGACGAAGCCGCGGGTGGCTGTACCAGCAGTGGCGACAAAGCCGCGGACGAGGCCGCGGGTGACCGCGATGACGACGGCGCCAGGGCCGCAGATGGGACCGCGGGTGGCGAAGTAGCCGCAGGTGGCGGGGAAGCCGCGACGTGCATGGGTGACGCCGACCGAGGCAAAACCGGATCCTCCTGAGCCGGCGAGAGTGACCCCGCGGAGAGACCTGAGGGGCCCGCCAAGGAAGAGGGCGGGCGTGGCGAAGGAAGCGCAAGGGCTCCCCGAGACCGTCGAGTGGGAACGTCGAAGGACGGAGCTGCTGTCGATGAAACCTGCTCAATAGGAAAAATAGCTTCATCAAAGTAAACATGCCGTGAGACGAACACTCGACGAGAGACCGGGTCGAAGCAGCGAAAGCCTTTGGTGTTGGGTTGATAGCCAAGAAAGACACAAGCGAGAGAGCGTGGAGCGAGCTTGTGTGGCGTGGTAGCGGTAATGTTGGGATAACACAAACAACCAAAGACGTGAAGATCATCATATGATGGAGGAGACCCGAACAGAAGATGGTGAGGAGTATAGCTCCAACGTGGTTTACACGGCCGGAGATTGAGGAGGAGAGTGGCAGTAGCGAGCGCATCTGGCCAAAAGCGAGGTGGCATGTGTGCATGGAAGAGCAAAGCGCGGACACTCTCATTGAGGGTGCGGAGAACACGTTCGGCACGGCCGTTTTATTGGGATGTGTATGGAGAAGTTAAGAGAAAGATGGTGCCATGCGTGGATAGAAGATGGCGAATGGCGAGGTTATCAAATTCTTTTCCGTTGTCGGTTTGAAGATGAGCAATGGTGCGATGAAAGTGGGTGTTGACATAGGCATAAAATGAGTGAAGGGTAGAGGCGACATCGGATTTGCGGCGTAACAGAAAAGTCCAAGTGAAGTGTGAAAAGTCATCTAAAATCACAAGGTAATATGATAAACCCGAATTGCTAGGCACTGGGGATGTCCAAACATCACAATGAATAACATCAAAGGAAAAAGTTGCAATCGATGAAGATGAAGAAAATGGTAGACGAACGTGTTTTCCTATGCGGCAAGCATGACAAGTGTGAGCTGCTGATTTATTACATGAAAAGGAAAAAGTGCTCAAAATTTTATAAAGAGCATCGGCGCCGGGATGGCCGAGACGAGCATGCCAAAGCGAGACATCGGCATGAAGAGCAACCGGGCCGCTGCCCGTAGAAGCACCGCATGGGTAGAGATCATCGGGAGAGTCACATCGGTGCAGAACCCTCCGGGAGCGAGCATCCTTAACAGAAAAACCGAGAGCGTCAAACTCCACAGTGACATGATTTTCACGAGTAAGAGTACGAACGGAACAAAGATTTTTAATTAAGGATGGTGAAACAAGCACATTATTGAGAGTTAAAGAAGAAGAGGGTAACGGAAGGGAGGATGAACCATGATGGGTGATGGGAAGAGAGCTGCCATCACCAACCATGATACGGGAGGAGAAGGGATAGGGAGCGGAACGAGATAAGATACCGGGGTTGGAGGCCATGTGGGCGGCGGCACCGGTGTCCATGTACCAATCGCCGCCTCCGGTGTAGGTACTCGGCGAGGGAGTAGCATGAAGGGCGGAGAGAAGCGCCGGGTCGTAGACCGGAGGGGCGCCACCATATGCACCAGAGCCCGGCACACCGCCGTACGCCGAGGGACCACCATAAGCCGCGGCAGCACCATATGCGGCAGGGACCGGTGCGGTCAGCAGCGCCTGAGGGGTGCTCGGCCGTGGCCCGAGGATGCTCGGAGCTGGTGGGCGGGGGACGGGCATGGAGTAGGCATGCACTACTCCCGTCCATGGGTTATACCCCGAGAGCCAAGGCGGGGGAGGTGCTGCCGCCGCGGGCGCAGGAGGGCGCGGCGTCGTGTTGGAGTTGCGGCCCCGGCCCCCGTGACCCTTCTGCTTGCGGCCACCGAAGGGTGCAGGCGCGGGTGGCGGGGCAGGAGCAGGAGCGCGCGGCCCGGGCTGGGTTGGGGTAGAGCCATGGCCGGCGGCGAGACCGACGTGGAGAGCGGCGTGGGTCGCCTGCCGAGCAGTGTGACGGAGACGCTTTTCCTCCATGCGAAGGTATGTGACCGCCTTCGCGTACGTCGGCGTGATGAGGGAGAGGTTGGCGGCGGACTGGCCAAGGTCGGGGTGGAGGCCGCGGAGGAGGTTGGTGAGGAGGACCGAGTCATCGATCGTCATGCCGACGTCGCGTAGCTCATCGGCGAGAACCTTCAGCCGCGTGCAGTACTCGTCGATCGAAAGATCGTTTTGCTGCATAGTGAAGAACTCCCCTTGAAGAAAGACGCGGCGCTGCAGTTGATTGTCGAGGAAGAGATCACACAGGCGCGTCCACATAGCATACGCGGATGGATCGCGGGCATTCACCATGTTGAAGAGGCTGCCGGAGATGGTGAGGAAGAGTCACTTGACGATGCAGGCATCCACAGCGAGCCACTCGTCATCGTCCTTCATGTCGCGGATGTCAATGCTCCCGTCAACATGCTCAATGAGACGGTAAGAGCGGAACAGCGGCGCAAAGTACGTGCGCCATGCGTTGTAGGACGGCGAGTCGAGGTCGAGGATGACAGGTACGTGGTCCTTGATGTGAATCTCGTTGAGGCGA
This sequence comes from Triticum monococcum, assembly GCA_034509565.1. NCBI lineage: Eukaryota > Viridiplantae > Streptophyta > Magnoliopsida > Poales > Poaceae > Triticum > Triticum monococcum. The sequence continues at coordinate 83,037,899 of CM067843.1, forward strand.
TCGGAGGTGAACATGGCACCGGAGAAGGAACCGGCGTCGGATGCCTCAGCCTTGGCCATGGAGACGGCGGGTGGTTAGGGTTTTGGGTGCTGGTGAGAGGAGGAGGGAGAGGTGGCTGCGATGAGCTTGGAGAAGAAGGCGGCGGCGGCTACAGAAAGAAGATAGGAGCGGCGGCGGCCCTTAGGGTTTTGGGAGAGAGGTAGTGGGAGCAGGGGGAAGGGGAGAAGCGGCGGCGGCGGCTACGGGAGAGATGGCGGCGGCGGCGGCTTGATGTGTGAGAGGAAAGCGGCGGCGGTGGCTACGGGTAGGGTAGCGACGGCGGCGGCGGGAGAGTTGAGGAGTTGGCGCGGCGGCGACTAGGGTTAGCCGCGGCGGCGTAGGGGTGCGGAAGCGACAGAAGATCGCGGTAAAACTGATACCATGTAAAGAGGATATTTGATGCAACTCATTGTATTCCATGGAGTAGGTTACATTATATACACAGGATGTCTTGCGTGACAAGGTAACTAATCCTACCATATTTCTAGGAGTTAGCTATACAAGGCTAGAGAAGATAAGATTAGAAATACAAGATATGTCACGTTCAACATTTATTCTTCGTATATATGTCATCTTTACGAGTTGACTTCTTTCACAGGGCAAATGGCGAGGTGGCAAACTTTGTGTATGAAAATGATGGTCGCACCTGCAAATTATGCAGATTTGGAGCTTTAAAATCTTCAGTCGTCCGGAGAACCGCACCGCTCGAACGAATGAAATGAAGGGGCTGACTAGATGAAATTAAGCACTAATTAAGCGCACCTGCTCTGGTGCATGAATGTCCCCCCATTACCCCATGAAATAAACAGTTCCTTTCAACTTCAGGCGCAGGCCATGGCCGGCCAAACAAAAGCCATTGTTCATCGAGGGAAGCAGCAATTGTCAAGCAGATGGCCAATCAAAGATATATTTTGCTGGGCATTGACAATCTCCTCTCTTTCGATGGGCAGAACGTGGCTGCCAATGTGATATGTACACTGATCACTGATGGTACGTACCTAGTGCCATCGTTCCTAACCAGAGGAAACGTGTGCCAAACTATGAGTCCCTAGTCAATCTTTTCTACATGCATTGGTCACAAATTCAAAAGAGAAAACTTGCGCGTACCAAGCGAAATGTTTCTAGTCGTCATCGTCGTGATCGCGCGGGATTTGATCTGATCAGACGCTAGATCTTGCTGGATCTGCCGATGATGGGATCGAGCTACAGCTCGTCTAAATCTACAGTAGAATATGAAGGACTTATCAACACAGGATCGGCTTAAACGATTAGACCGTCGATCGGGAGTCAGAGGATCGAAACCAGCAGGTTTCATTGGCTAATTAATCGATCAGTGTCACTCAGGAATGATCCTTGACACCTAACGAGATCTCTCTCGCACAGTTCCATTCATCCTCTCGCCGCAAGTTTCTTGGCACAATATCTGGATGGAATCTCGGATGCGTCCGACATGTAATGTAATCTATCGCTGGTCAGTCCCTGCTTGCGGCTGGACTGCTTCTTGCCGTTAAAAAAACGGAGGGTGACATTTCGCCATTTCCAGCTCCATCGCCCCTGTTTAGCTCCCGTCCGGGGGCACCAAGCGCCGCTACCACTACCACTATAACTACGATGTGGTACAGTGGTATTTGGTCAGATCAAATACTACTACCATTAGGCAGAAAATCAAGTTTCAGTGGAAACAATGTTTCAGCAATTCTAAAAAAACATAGTGTGCAGGAGGGTGACGTCCTACAAACATGTAAAAAAAATCAATTTCAAATTCAATATCACTTGGAAGCTATGAAGAAAACAAATTCAGCAACCAAAAAATGAAACATGTGAAAATGCAAAATTGATGCAGAATTTGTGTTTTTCTCTAGCTCCCAAGCGGAACTGAATTTGGATTTGACATGTTTCTGAAGCACGTGAGATTGTTTTTTTTTGTCAGGATTTTTTAAACATGATTTTTACTTTGTTTTCACCAGAACTTGGTTTCCACCAGATTTTCGGTCAAAAAGCTGAAACAAAACGCAGGTGCACCATTCAGTATTATGTGTGTGTGATTGATATAAAATGATACTCCCTCGGTATCAAAATATAGGACTTTTTTTACACTATTATAGTGTCAAAAACATCTTATATTTTGATACAAAGGGAGTACATTTTTATAACTTCTACAAACGCGTCTAGCATTCAGTAGCCACCAACCAAGGTTCGCCGTCCCTTCCTCTCGCCGTGCTAGAGAGTAGTGGTCGGGCTAAGCCGGGGCATCGGTCGATGAAGGTGGTGGCGGGGAGGTCTTTGTTCCCGTAGCCTTTGGCGGCGAGATGCGGTCTAAGTGTGGTGGCTTTAGGCAGAGAATACAGTTGTGCAGCGACTGCGGCTACATTTTTGCCTAGACTGGTGGTCTCTGGTGGCGAGGCGTCAATGATCGCAACCCTGTCTGCGGGTACATGGACGGCAACATCGTGACTTATGCACCCCATTGAGGCGGCCCTCCGATCGGGCGTGCGGGTGGCATTGTGGTCTTGCGCTACTAGGCCATTGATGGGCCGAGGCTCTTGGACCTTCTGATACGGCCGCAACAACAAGTATGTTTGCTGGTTGATTTTGTCGGCACAGGCAAGGACGACGGAGCAGGAGGATGGTGCAGCCTGTCAGAGCGTCCCAAATTAGAATTTTGGTGGTGCACCTTCCTCCCTCGGCAATCTTTGTAACGTGTGCGATGACGACCTTCCCGTTCAGAGCCTTTAGTGGTGACCACCTCTTGTCGTGGCTAGACAACTAATATGTCTGAGCATGGTCTTCACTTGTGTGGTTCACATTAAGACTATGGTACACATATAGTTGCTGGTATCATGGAAAATGGTCGTGATAATAGAATATGACTTCAATTTAGTGGTGCTTCTCAAGTACCTGGTCTTGAGTTCCGGGGGTGAACCTAGATCTGACCCTAATTTGTTACCTAGCAATGTCGGTGTTTTTGCGTTGTTACCTTGTTGAAGATATTGCTCATATTTGCTCGTTAGGATGAAAACTGAGGATCTAGCCCGCTATGTTCGATCTGGCAACGACAACGATTGAGCGTCGTTACCTTCCTGGAGGTATTACTAGTGCAATACTTATCTTGTTGTCTTTGTTATGTCATGCGATAGTTGATATGGATGGTCGTTGTTGTAATTCAACCAGTGATTATTATTGTGATCGCATTGTAGTTTTTTCTTTTTCATCCATCTAGGCATAACTTCGTTCTTGTATGATTTTGCTCTTTACCGTGTAATTCTTTATGTTCGTTTGTTAGTGTTGGCTGTGTGAACCTTAGTTATGCAAAGACAGGGTGTGTACTCATTATTCTTGTATGCCCTTTAATACAAATGTGGTTTGGTCCCTTTTTTATCTTTTACATCCAATGACAAATAGGTGACGACTAGTCCTAAGACAGGACATTAAGGAGACCCATCCAGATATCTTTATATTAAGAGCCACAAGCCATAAATGTCAAACAGTAAAAGAGTATGATGTACCACAGTTGCATACCCAAGCAATTTGGTAGAGTTGTACTTATTATTTATCTTGAAATTAGCATATGAGAATATAAATTTTACATGATTGGGTGGGTTTCAAAGGGCAATCTGAATTGGCTTGAAACTAGATAGAGAAATGCCAAGTTGTTGGCATCTCTTAATGGGTACACAATTTAGGCATGTTACACTACAATTTATTGAATTTTGAATTCTACATACTACTGTATATTAACATGACATTTATACAAAGAGCCGATGGCATCACCAAGCAAGAGCGTACGACGGGATTTGAGGGCAAATTGCTAGTTGATATCTCGTGCAATCTAGAATTATCTATTTAATTCCACCTAAGATGGATAGTCCTATACTCTAGAATCAGATACTACATAAAAGGATACATAAGAACACACAATATCATTGAAGGATACATAATCTAGAATTATCAATGTAAAAATGTTTGTAGAACCACAAATCTGCAACATAGCATAATGAACGATGTACACAAATAAAAATAGCACATATTTAGTGACAAAATGAGTTATGAAGAAGTAAAAAAATCAGTTTAAACTTGTGTTTGACTCACAAAATGAATGGTCAGTTCCATAATGCACTTATGTCTCAAATATATTATGTAAGAGTAGTAAAAAATTGTGCCCATAATTGACAAGTTTTAACTAGTGTTGGGCGCATGAAATGGTCAAACCAAAACAAAATTAGGAAGGGGAAGCGACATTTATGTCAACCACTATTGCCGGGAATACCCTTACATGTCTTTAGAAATTTGCAAATGAATTAAGATTGTTTTTTCATGTTCAACATACTTATGATTTAAACATTTTTATGCATAAATATTATGATATAATAATGAAAGTATATATATATATATATATATATATATATATATATAGTGTTACTATTCATCACCCAGGGTGCAGAATAAGTTATTCTTCACCCGATGTAATTTTACGATCATTTCATAATTAAATTACGTTTATATTTCAAATAGTTACGTTCATATTGATTCACTACGTAAAATTTGGCATAAGAAAATAAAAATATAGGTCATAAAATAAGAAAATTTGCAGTTTATGTGTATTTTACACTATGTTTTTACGTTTGTAATTTTACATAACATAAAATATTTTTTATGACGATTATATATTTTCTTACGATCTTTTTTTATGTTAGAAATAAGACACAACTTACGGAACGTAAAATTACGGTGCATTTATGGCAAAATAGAGGGGGTGAAGAATAACTATTCCTCACCCAGGGTGACGAATAGTCAATCCCTATATATATATATATATATATATATATATATATATATATATATATATATATATATATATATATATATATATATATATATATCACATAATGCATAACCACCTCAATCACGAATTAACATCTTTTGTTTTTCCATCTAACCCTATTCTCTCTTTTCAAAATTATTTTTGAATCACATCCATGTTAATTTCTTTATTTTTTGTAATAATTTTTGTATCACATCTCGTATAAACCATCAACTCATGTAGTATAATACACTCAACTATGTGACACTATATGTTAATGTTTGTTTTAACTAGCTTGAAGAGGTAGTCCTTTTTCTAGACATGAAACTTTTGCAGTAAAATGTCCAAAATGGTGTTGTATTTTCTCGGCAAGCTTCTTCGTGTGGAGGGGTGGGCGAGGGGAGCGTTTTGAAATTTTGCTTACCGTACAACAAACGGAATTACTACCCAACTAAAACCCTTATTCTACCATCTACGTGCAAATTGTTTCTTGAATTCCTTTGTGACTTCAAAAATAGCCATTGAATTTATTTTTTTAAATAAACATGTGTGTTCTTGAGTACAAAATCATTTCTAGATGCCACTACTCTTCTCTCATGGTGGGAGAGAATACGGGAATGACACAATATTTTTTTTTACGATTACGCAAAAGCCTTGCGTATCATTGCATTGATAGGTAGAGTATAGCAATATTACAAGACTTGAAAAGGGAAGGGCTGCCGAGCATGTACACATGGATGGCATGCAACGGTAGCCTTGGCGCAGAGGGGAGGTGGGTGCGCCAGCCACAAGGCCCTAGACTACGGCTCTGGCATGATCAACGCGAGACCTGCGGCGCCCGCGCGAGCCTAGAGTCTTGCCTCATCGCGAATGTCATTGACGGCGCGGCTGACCGAGGGGTGGTGGCCGTTGAAGATGCATCCGTTCTTGTGCTTCCAGAGCCACCAAGCTGTGAGGATGGCAACAGAAGCGAGCCCACGGCGAAGGCAGGGTGGGGTAGCGGCAAGGGCGGAGTGGAGCCAGGTGGGGAAGTCGTCGTCTTGTCCCGGGGGTGCAACAATGGAGCGGCACCAAGATAGGATTTCATGCCAAACTTGGCGGGAGAAGGAGCAGCCAGAGAGGAGGTGTTGCATCGTCTCGGGTTCCTGGTCACACAGGGGGCATGTAGGCTCCTGAGGTAAGTTGTGGCGCGCGAGGCGGTCGGCGGTCCAGCTTCTGCCGAGGAGCCCGAGCCAGACGAATAATTTGATGCGTAGCGGCACCCACCGTCGCCAGGTGATGCACCAGTTGGGGTCCTCCGTGGAGCCGAGGAATAGGGACTGGTAGCTAGAGCGCGTGGTGTAGCAGCCGGAGGTGGACCAGCGCCAGGAAATCCTGTCCGGTGTGTCGTCGAGGGCGAAGTGTTGTAGGTGCCGCTAGAGAGACACGTACTGAATAGTCACCTCGGTGCCGAGCACGCCCTGAATATCCGCGATCCAGGCGCGGTTGTGTAGGGCATCGCACACCGAGAGCGTTTTGCGCCATCGCTTGGGGACCTTGGCATAGACGAGAAGCGTGACCTCAGCGATGGAGCGGCCATCGAGCCAGTGGTCCTCCCAGAACTTGCACGTGCGCCCATCACCGATCGTCCAGGAGGTGGAGGCCCGGAAGAAGGCCACGCCCAGAGCGATAGGCCGGCATGCGCGACGCCAACTGACAAGGCAGTGGCCGCCGCTCGCGTCCTTGCGCCCATACCAGAGGAAACTTCGGAGCAGGCGGTTGATTTGCTTGAGGACGGGGGGGGGGGGGGGGTTGATCGTCAGCGCAATGAGAGTGTGCACGGGCATTGCAGACAGAACGTGGCGGCAAAGGGCGAGCCGGTCGCTGCGCGACATCATGGATGCCCACCATGGCGAAAGTCGACGCTTGAGCTTGTCGAGAAGGGGTTGGAGGGCTGCAGTGCTGATCTTCCGGATGGACAGGGGCAATTCGAGGTAAGAGGTGGGGAAGTCCTTGATCGGGCACGCGAAGCTGCACACGATCATGGCGCGGTCGTCGGGCGTGCACTGGATGGGGGATGCCGCGCACTTGGAGAAGTTAGTGCACATCCCAGAGGCGTTGCCGAAGACGCTGAGAATGCGGCGGACAGAGGAGAGGTCGTGCGCGTCCGGACGGCAGAAGATCACCACGTCATCAGCATATAGGGAGATGCTGGATGCCATGTGACGGGTGGTAAGGTGCTGGAGAACACCATCGGCCACCGCTCGTCAAAGCAAGCTGTTGAGATTGTCGATGACCATGACGAAGAGCATGAGGGAGAGAGGGTCGCCCTGACGGAAGCCGCACCGGTGGATGATCGGTGGTCCTAGGGTGCCATTGATGAGGACGTGCGTGCTCGCCGTGCCTAGGAGGATGCAGACCCATTCGCACCAGCGTCTACCAAAGCCGAGGTGGCGCAGGGTGTCGAGGAGGAATGGCCAGGAGACGGAGTCGAAAGCACGTGCAATGTCGAGCTTGAGCATGAAACGGGGTAGCCTGAGGTTGTGGAGCTGCTGTGCAGTCTGCTGCACGAGAAGAAAGTTGTTGTGGATGCAGTGGCCCGCAATGAACGCGCTCTGGTTCGTGGAGATCATGGTGCCGAGTCTGGGCGCGAGGTGAAGAGAGAGAACCTTGGCAAAGAGCTTGGCGAACAGGTGAATCAAACTGATGGGGCGATAATCCGAGAGGGTAGACGCGTCCGGCCTCTTGGGAAGAAGGGTGAGCAGCGCCTCATTCAGCCGTTGGAAGCTGATGTCGTTGAGTGAGTATAGCTTGTTGAGCGCGGCGATGAAATCTTCTTTGATAGCAGGCCAAGAGGCGCAGAGGAACTCGGATGTGAATCCATCGGGTCCCGGAGCCCTGCCTTTGGGCATGCGTTTGATGGCCTCCCAGATTTCCTGCTCGGAGAAGGGCGTCTCGAGCTCATGCAGGTCGAAGGACCGTGGGTCGAGGCTGTCGAGGTCAATGGTGGATGATCTCTCGTGGTCGGAGCCGAGGATGGAGCGGAAATGGATGTGCACGGCCTCATCAATGGCGGCCTGGTCGGACACCGAAGCCTCGCCTACCTACAGTTGGTGGATCGTGTTCTTCTTGGCACGGTGCGCTGCATGGAGCCGCAAGAAAGCCGGGTTTGTGTCGCCACCCTTGAGGAAGTTGAAACGCGCCCGTTGCCATGTAGTAGATCGCTCTAGGGAGGCGAGGCCGATGTAGGAGGTCTTGAGTTGGCGGCGCAACCAGGCCTCGGCGGCGGTAAGCGGGCGGGTGTCCTGTGCCGCGTCAAAGCGGGCGATGAGCTCGCGGGCCACCGCAAGCTGCAGAGAGATGTTGCCCACGGTCTTGGAGCTCCAGCGTTGTAAGTGCTTGGTCGGTTCAACGACACCACATCGGAAGAGTTACGCCTTTGACGACCACAATCATACCTGGCACATAAGCCTGAATGGTGGAATGTGTTGGCAGATTATTGTAAAGGCTAAATGTGGTGCAAAGAGGTGAAGAATACACAATATTGATTAACGTGTCATAAGTGTATAGTTATTTGGTTTAAAGTGGAGTTAGCTTTGCTATCATATAGGTGATACATATGCATGCTTATCATCAAACAAGTCAAAAAAAGTTACGAGTTTGATGGTAACCAGTAGGGCCAAAGTGGGGCACCTTGGCCCTTCAAATCCTCAACATTTTTTGCAACCGCACAAAATTAGCCATTGATTTAAATATTTTTTTCACACAAATTTTAGAGTATTTGTTTTTATTTATAAAGGTCAAAGGCCATACATTAATTAGCACGTGCCCTTACACAAGAAATGAAGGAACTTTTGCTCCATTCGATGTTTGCTATGGATGCCACAGGTCACTCCAGAAGATTTAAAAGGATCATGCTGTAGTGCAACATATGTTAAACACTTATTTTCAGGTAAAGTTTAATACTATGTTACCATATTGCTCAGACAGTTAGTGTGACAAGTGTATATGGTGAATTCAAGAAGACTTGGCAGTGGATCTAATGGTGGCCTAATATCATAATATGAACAAATGGAGTTCTGTGGGAAATGCTAACATTTTCCAACTGCCAACATGACTGAAAGGTTTGTCTTTATTTGCCTATATGATTGACAAACATAAAATGATTATGAATTTGGAGGTTGCTCTTACTAGAACCCTGAAATGATGGTTTTGTCAAGGTGCTGGGAGTTAAAAAAGTATGATTCACATTTTTTTTCACATATCTTCTTTGGCTACACCCTAGGGCTGTTATACGTCTTCATGATCTTCAATGGACAAAACAGATAATAAAAAAAAAGGGGAAGGGAAAATAGTAGTTCTCGTAAGATGTGTATATCATCAATTGGTCCATAAGTCGTATGTCAGCGAGATATTGGAATTTAAGTTGATTACCTGATATGTCTCTTGTTTTTAAATACTGCATGCCCATCATTGATTGAACAAAAAACTATTTTACTTTCAGTGATACTCTATCCCTGCTGGGAGAAATCATAGTATAAATGGAGACCTTCCTAAAATTTCTGAACTGCATAAAAAAGGCATGATATACAAAAAATCAGATGAACGAACGTGTTCCCCAGTATTATACGTGTACTCGAATGTCGAAGGATATAGATGAAAATGTTAAGATAAATTAATGAATTCCTGTGTATAGAAAGAAATGAATTACTATTCTCCAAGTAACTTGTGGGCGTGGTACTCCTCACTTGAATAAGTTATTTCCTCAAGATTTCGCAAAAAAGAAAAGTTGTTTCCTCAAGAATTGGAGTTGAATGATTAGAGTCAATGGCTTCATAATTTGACAGATTAAGCTCATAATCAGAATGTGCTCATGGAGATTAGATTTGATATGATCTTCCATCAGTAATGTTCAGTTAACAAAAAAAAAACAATTTAGCCAATCACCATGTTGATGCTCCTTTGTTGACTATGATTTTCTTTCTGACACAAACATCTCTTGTTGTTTATTCCTCGTTGCAGTATATATGTCTTCCTGACGAGTTGACTTCTTTCACAGGGCAGATGGCGAGCTAGCAGACTGTGTATAAAATGATGGTCGCAGCTGCAAATTATGCACATTTGGAGCTTTAAAAACTTCAGTCATCTAGCTTCACTCGAACGAATGAAATGAAGGGGCTGACTAGATGTAATTAAGCACTAATAAGCATACCTTCTCTGGTGCATGAATGTCCCCCCATTACTCCATGGAAGAAACAGTTCCTTTCAAATTCAGGTGCAGGCCATGGCCGGCAAAACAAAAGCCATTGTTCATCGAAGGCAGCAATTGTCAACCTGATAACCAATCAAAGGTATATTTGCCTGGTCACTGATGAACAGAACGTGGTCCATCTTGCCAAGGTGATGCCTACACTGATCAGTGATCACTGATGGTACGTACGTGCTGCCATCATTCCTAACCAGAGGAAACGTGTGCCAAACTACCAGTGAATCCCTAGTCAATCTTTTCTACATGCATTGGTCATAAATTCAAAAGAGAAAACTTGTGCGTACCAAGCGAAATGTTCTCGTCGTCATCGTCGTGATCGCGCGGGATTTGATCTGATCAGACACTAGATCTTGCTGGATCTGCGGATGATGAGGTCGAGCTACAGCTCGTCTATTTCTACAGTAGAATATGGGGGACGAACTGCTGCTCGTCAACACAGAATCGGCTTACACGATTAGACCGTCGTTGTTTTCCGTGGATCGGGAGTCAGAGGATTGAAACGAGCAGGTTTCAATGGCTAACTAATCGATCGGTGTCACTCACGCATGATCCTTGACACCTAACGAGATCTGTCTCGCACAGTTTGCGTGGTTTCATCCATCCTTTGCGGCAAGTTTCTTAGCACGAAATCTTGGTGGAATCTCGGATGCGTCCGACATTTAGTGTAATCTATCGGCGGTCAGTCCGTGCTGGCGGCTGGATTGCTTCTTGCCGTTAAAAAACGGGGAGGGTGACATTTCGCCATTTTCATTCAGTTCCATCCCCTTGTTAAGCTCCCCTACAGCGGCACCAAGAGCCGGTACCACTATAACTAGTAAGTGCACACCGTTCTGCATTCAGCAACCAAATTTTAGTGGAAACCGGTCAAAACCAAGTAGTAGTAATATTTTATAAATTGTGAAAAAAAATACAGAGTGCTGGAGAGGTGACATTTACAAACATGAATTTTTTTAGTTTCAAACTCAATTTCACTTGGGAGCTCACTCGCAAAAACAAATCACTTGGGGCTATGAAAATGACCAAATTAAGCAACCAAAAGATTGAAACATGTGAAAATGCGAACTTAATAAAATTGATGCTCCCCCCACAAAACAATAATAATAATAAAATTGATGCTGAATTTGTTTTCTTGTAGCTCTCAAGTGTTTTTTTTGCGAAAAGCTCCCAAGTGAAATTGAATTCGAATATGACATTTGCATGTTTCTGAAACATGTGATGCTGTGTTTTTCTTTGTCAGAATTTTTTGAGCATCTGAATTGTGGTTTTCACAGGATTTTCTCTCAGTTTGTATGAGTCTGAATGCCCGATATATTAATGCTCGTGCTTCAAAATGTTGCGGAAACAAGACGGACGTGCAATACCACGTATTATGTGCATGCGTATTTAATATAAAATGGTACCTTTTCATACGTTTAACCAAAAAGAATATTACGGTGTGTATAAATAGGTGTTTGATCCTTCATGTCTATCTTCAGGTAACAAATAAGCGCCGACAAGTCCTAAGGACAACTCCAACGTGGTTCACCAAAATGGACATCACCAAATATCCGCCTCTTCTTCAAGAAGTGTTGGGGCATCATCAAGCACGACCTCATGAGGGTGATTCAATGCTTTGACTCCCTCCACACAACAAATCTTCACTGGCTCAACTCTGCGAATGTTGTGCTGCTTCCCAAGAAGGATGGGGCGGAGAGCATGGTCGACTATAGACCCTTCAGTCTCATTCATGGAATCGCCAAGATCATTGCGAAAATGCTTTCCATAAGGCTCGGACCGCACATGTCCACCCTCGTCTCCAACACTCAAAGTGCTTTCATCAAAACTGGGAGCATCCACGACAACTTCATGTATGTTCGAAGCCTCGCGCGGTGCCTTCACAAGAGCAAGACCCCCTCCCTGCTATTCAAGTTGGACATTCGCAAGGCCTTTGACTCTATCAAATGGGAGTATTTGCTTGACCTCCTTCGGAGACGAGGTTTCCCAACCAAATTTCGAGAGTGGATTGTGGCACTTCTATGTTCCTCATCTTCGAGGATCCTCTTGAATGGGGTACCTGGTGCTCCCATCAAGCACGGCCAGGGGCTACGGCAAGGGGACCCCGTCTCTCCACTCTTGTTTGTCATAGCTATTGACCCCCTACAACGTATCCTCGACATAGCGACAAAAAAGGGGCTGCTTCATAAGCTCCAAGGGAGAGGTGTCATGGTGTGTACCTCCCTCAATGCGGACGACGCAGTCGTGTTTGTAGATCCTATTAAGAGTGTTGTGGACAACCTTGTGACTATTCTGAGAGGCTTTGGGGATGTCATCGGTCTGTGCACCAATTTCCATAAGAGTTCGATGGTTACGATTCGGTGCGGTAACCTTGACTTGGGGCAAATCACCCAAGGGCTACCGGCTGTTAGGGCCTCCTTCCCGCTGCGACATTTGGGCCTACCACTCTCTATGTGGAAGCTAAAGCTCGTTGACTTGCAATTCCTTGTGGACAAGCTGGCAAGCAGATTGACATCATATGAGGGCCAGAACATCACCACCATTGGGCGCGCGGCTCTTGTCAAGTTGGTGCTCGCTTCCCAAGTGATCTACTTCATCACGCCACTTGTCATACAACCCACCATCCTTCAAAACATCGACAAGCTTGAGAGGGCCTTCCTGTGATCTGGGTCAGATAAGACAACCATGGCAAAATGCAAGGTCAATTGGGACATTGTCAGTCGGCCGCTTGCTTATGGTGGGCTTGGGGTCCTCAACACCAATAAGTTCGTGCGGGATTTGAGACTGCGGTGGCCTTGGTATGAATGGAAGGAACCAACAAAATTGTGGGTTGGGAGAGGTAACCCGTGTGATGAGGAAGATCTCAACTTCTTCTATGCTAGCACCACAATCAAGGTCGAGAATGGGGCGAAGACACCCTTCTGGGAATCCCCTTGGCTTCTTGGGCGCAAGCCCAAGGACATTGCTCCTCTCATCTATGAGTCTTCATCGCGGAAACATTGGAAGGTACGGGAGGCCCTCAAGGAAAATGCGTGGATCCTCAAAATCAAGCCACCCGCGGTTGTTTCCACCCAACATGTAACACAATTCTTCACCCTTTGGATGCTTCTACATGAGGTGCATCTTGATGAGCTTGCTGAGGATGACATAGTATGGAAACACTTGGACTCCGAGCATTACTCTACGGCCTCTACTTACAGGGCACAATTTTTGGGTTTGGTCCTCTCCCGCATGGACCAAATGGTTTGGAAGCCTTGGGCCCCACCGAAGGTCAAATTCTTTGCTTGGCTCGCGCTGCAAGATAGAATTTGGACTGCCAACAGACTGGCTAAGCGGGGTTGGCCAAATTGTGTCCCTTCCCCTTGTGCAGGGGAGTGCAAGAATGTGGAAAACATCTATTCTTCAGATGCCTCTTCACGCTGAGGCTTTGGAATTTGGTTATTCAAAAATTTCTCATACACGACATGGACACGTCGGCGTGGAGCTCCTTCGACTCAGTCAAGTCATGGTGGGCGAGCAAGAGCGCCGTGGGCACCACCAACCGAAAAGCAAAGGCCTCGATCACCATGCTTGTGTCGTGGGTCATTTGGAATGAGAGAAATGCAATAGTGTTCCGGCATAAGAGCACGCCTCCACCAATTCTACTCAACACCAACGTCCACGAGGCAAACCTTTGGATCACCGCCGGGGCAAAGAAGTTAGGGTCTTCTTTATTGCGAGAATAATTGCCATGCGGTATTCTGGGTGTGTGTTGTAACAAACTCTTCTCTTCTTATTTAATATATGAGGCAAATATTTTGCCTCCGTTTCAAAAATAATAATATCCACAGACACGTCCGAACGTGTCCATGAACAGTCGAGCAGGCGCCAGTCATTCAATCATATTCACCTTGTCCAACGGAAAGAGGGGAGAGGAGGGAGGGGAAAAGTAGTTTTGTGGTGGGATTCAAGGCTGAGTTGGTGTGTCCGCGGTATGTGTTGGGGTAGCATGCAATTTCAAAAAAATTCCTATGCTCGTGCAAGATCTATCTTGGAAATGCATAGCAGTGAGAGGGGGGAAGTGTGTCCACGTACCTTCGTAGACCGAAAGAGGAAGCGTTTGACAACGTGGTTGATGTAGTGAACTTCTTCTCATTCCGACCGATCAAGCACCGAACGTACGGCACCTCCGAGTTCTGCACACGTTCAGCTCAATGACGTCCCTCGAACGTTTGATCCAACAAAGTGTCGAGGAAGAGTTCCGTTAGCATGACGATGTGGTGATGGCGATGGTGAAGTGATCCGTGCAGGGCTTCGCCTAAGCACTACGAAGATATGACCGGAGGCGTAAACTATGGAGGGGGACGCTGCACACGGCTAACAATTGTTGGTGTGTGTTCTAGCGGTGCCCCCATATATATATATATATAGGTTGGAGGGAAGGAGAGGCAGCCAAGGGGGCGCCCCAAGTAGGAGGAATCCTAGTTGGGCGCCTCCCCAATTCGGCCTCCCCCTTTCCATAAGTTCCGGAGGGGGGAGGAAGAAGGAGGGAGGAGGGAAGGAAGGGGAGGCCGAATCCCTCCCCTTCCTTCTCTCTTCCCCTTCTCCTCCTATTTCGGCCTATATGGGGGCGCACCAGCCCCTTGTGGGCTAGTCTGTCCCTCTCTTGGCCCATAAGGCCCATATCTTTGCTGGGGGGTGCCCGGAACCCCTTCCGGTGACCTGATATGTACCCGGTACCCCCAGAACACTTTCGGTGTCCGAATACTATCGTCCTATATATATATGTATATATATATATATATATATATACATACCTGTAGACCATTTAGAGACTCCTCGTGTCCATGATCTCATCCGGGACTCCGAACAACATCCGATCACCAAATCACATAACTCATATAATACAAAATCGTCATCGAACGTTAAGCGTGCGGACCAACCCTACAGGTTCGAGAACTATGTAGACATGACCGAGACACTTCTCTGGTCAATAACCAATAGCGGAACCTGGATG
This sequence comes from Triticum monococcum, assembly GCA_034509565.1. Classification (NCBI taxonomy): domain Eukaryota; kingdom Viridiplantae; phylum Streptophyta; class Magnoliopsida; order Poales; family Poaceae; genus Triticum; species Triticum monococcum. The sequence continues at coordinate 83,052,977 of CM067843.1, forward strand.
CTCATATTGGTTCCTACATATTCTACGAAGATCTTTATCGGTCGAACCGTTATGACAACATACGTTATTCCCTTTGTCCATCGGTATGTTACTTGCCTGAGATTCGATCGTTGGTATCTTCATACCTAGTTCAATATCGTTATCGACAAGTCTCTTTACTCGTTCCGTAATACATCATCTTGTAACTAACTCATTAGTCACTTTGCTTGCAAGGCTTCTTATGATGTGCATTACCGAGAGGGCCCATAGATACCTCTCCGATACTCGGAGTGAAAAATCCTAATCTCGATCTATGCCAACCCAACAAACACCTTCGGAGATACCTGTAGAGCATCTTTATAATCACCCAGTTGCGTTGTGACGTTTGATAGCACACAAGGCATTCCTCTGGTATCCGGGAGTTGCATAATCTCATAGTCGAAGGAATATGTATTTGACATGAAGAAAGCAATAGCAATAAAACTGAACGATCAATATGCTATGCACAGGTCTATGGTTAGGAAACTTAACCATCTTTGATTAACGAGCTAGTCTAGTAGAGGCTTACTAGGGACACGGTGTTTTGTCTATGTATCCACACATGTATCAAGTTTCCGGTTAATATAATTCTAGCATGAATAATAAACATTTATCATGATATAAGGAAATATAAAATAACAAATTTATTATTGCCTCTAGGGCATATTTCCTTCAGTATGTCCCATACCTCCCCTATATTTGGTATTTGTGGGATTTCGGATGTTCAGACTGTTTGGTCCAATGTCCACAGACATTTGATGACTTCTATTGGATGGCAAAATGTATCTGGACCGTTCGATTCAAACATTTACAGGTGATTTGCTGATCCACATTAGATTTGTCCTAAGCTAGGGCGATAAGGACAGCCATCCAAAGACCTTTGTCTTAGGCCTCCTTTGGTTCATAGGATAGGGACATCATAGGAATAGAAAAGTCATAGGAAATGATATGACATGCATCTCAAATCCTATGAGTAGGAATAGGAAAGGAGATGTCCTTTGATTCACTTTGTAGGATTTTTCCATTGAGTCTAGACTAATGTTTATTTTCCTATGAAATGTGGAGGATAGGAAGAATTCCTTCATAGGAATAGGATCTCATTCCTACAAACCAAAAGGCTCTAAAGGAATTTTTCTATCAAAATCCTACCCTATGGAATTCCTACAAAAATCCTCCAAACCAAAGGAGGCTTTAAGAGGCACAACCCATAAATATGATGGTGGATGGCCGACCTTCATTTTTATTTGATGACCTTCATTACATGGCTAGGCATGTTGGTACTCCTGCAAAACCTAGCCGCGCATAACATCGAACCGGCCATTTCCACCGCCTCGTCCTCCATTCTCATAGTCACATCTCCTTCCTTCCCTACAATCACCACCTCCTACCTCACTATCCTCCCTTACCCTCGTTGCCGCTAGAAACTAGTGGTTGAGCTAAGTCCTAGGATGGTTCGACGAAGGCGGAGCAGGGAGGTTTCTCCTCTGGTAGCATTCAACAACGAGATGTGATACAGATAATGATTTAAGACAGATGATATGGCCATGCAGCAGTGGTGATGATGTTTCCAACCCGACCGGTTGTCTCTAGTGGCAAGGTGCCGGTGGTCACGATCCCATCCATAGGTGAGCAGGCAGCGGAGGCGCCCCTCTATGTCCCAATGAGCCAGTCTTCCGCTTGAGCGCGTAGATGGTGCCATGGTCCTGCGCTGCTAGCCGGTCTTGCAACGTGCCAAAGGGTCTTGGGCCTTCAGATCTAGCAGCAATGACGAGTATGTTTTGTTGACCAATTCTACAGTGTAGGCGAGGACGGATGAGCATGAGGATGGTGCGGGACTGCCAGATTGTTCTGAATTGGAATTTTTGTAGTACTGGTGACCTTCCTCCCTCACCAATCTTTGTCTCATGTGTGACGGCAACCCACGTCGTTCTGAGCCTTTGGGGGTGAATGGCACTTGTTGCGGCTTGACTATCTGCTTGTGCAAGCATGGTCTTCATTTGTGAGGCATCTAACCTCAAGGTCGTGCTATGCATGTACCTGCTGGGATCTTGGAAAGTGGTGACAACAACACATGATGACTTTGATTTGGTGGTGCTTCTTGAGTACCTAGTCACGAGCCCCTAAATGAAACCCCTAGATTTGTTCCTAGTTGGTTATGCATGGCAATGACAATGTTTTTGCGATGTTATCTTATTGAAGGCATTTCTCGGATTTTCTCAAACTTTATCTTTAGAGTGAAAACCCAGATCTGCCCATTGGTGATTGGATTCAGCGATGATGGTGCTTGAGCATCGTTCCTTCCTGGAGGCATTGCAATTAGAGAATTCATTCTCATTGTCTTGTAATGTTATGAGATGGTTGGTGTGGTATGGTTGTTGTAGTTAGTCGATCGCCATTTTGATCACTTTGGAGTTTCAATTTCATTTTCCCCCTTCATCTAGGTGTATATCTTGTATAACTTTGCTATTGGTCTGTGTAACTTTGTCTGTGTGTGTGTATGTGGGGGGGGGGGGTCGGGTGTATGCATCCTAGTCATCCAGAGGACGGATGTATGTTCATTGTGTTTGCATCCATTGATGCTTCATTTCAAGTTAATAAAATCCATTATTTGTTGAAACAAAACAACCCATAAATATCAAAAAGTACACATGTACTTTAAAAAACAACCCATAAATATTCAGCAGACAACCTGAACTTCTTTTAAACATGATCAAGAGAGGTCAAGTAGGTGGCATCTAGGAATGGGTACACAATTTATGCATGTTACAATATATTTTTCTATGATAATCAAGGTATAAATAAAGTGAACAACGCTACAAATCCTAGAATTTCGATTTCCTCATATTGATGTGTATTACTTAACACCATAATGTTGATATAAGTGCATACTCCCTCCATCTAGATTTATTAGGCCCCCTCTTATTTTGGGTAAACGTTTAAGCATGGATTAAAACAATATATCATAAAAACTATACTGTGTAATCTCTTTTAAATACAAATCTAACAATGTTTCGTAGCATATATTTATAATTTTTTTGTTATATAGATGATCAAACTGTAACTCAAAATACGAGGGGGCAATAAACCCATCTAGAGGGAGTAAAAGGCATGTGCCAATGGCCCCACTGAAGCAAGAGGGGAAGACATGATTTGAGGACAATTTGCTAGTTGACACTTTGTGCAATCTAGAATTATCCTATTTAATTTGACCTAAGCTTGATACTCTATACTCTAGAAACCCCTGCCAACTTACTTACAAGTCATTTGCTACCAAATCTTGTTGATATTTGAAGGATACTATATGAAAAGGATACATCAAACACATAATTTCATGAACTCCACTAAACAACATATATAGTTTCTTAAATATTCCAAACTAAATAGAAACCAGTTTTGCAACAAGAATATGTGATTTGAGTTTGGCAACAGAAAATGTATTTGATGGTCATTATTGGAACGGTGTGAAAAATATGCAACTTAATATAATGAGTGTGTTTACATTGATAATTCTTCTAATTATAACTAAAATTAGTATTCAATATGGTATAACGAATGATGTATATAAATAAAAATAGCATACATTCACCGACAAAATAAGATATGACGAAGTAAAAAAAGTTCAGTATAAATATGTAAGAATGTTTTAACCCATGTTAGACAAAACAATTGGTCCGCCACGTAATGTGCTCATCTCTCAATTATATACCATATAAGGGCTTGGCTACCAAAATAAAATTTTGCCAAGGGGTAGTGATATTTACGGTTGCAGTTGTTACAGGAGAATAACACTGAATACCATCAGAAATTTTCAAATTAATTTGGAATTCAGAACTTCTTGTTCAACATAATTATGCTTTGAATATTTGTTATACATAAATATTTTTTAGCATGGCATAAGTGTATAATTACATGGTCCGAGATCCTTTGACATTGGGAGGAAAGTGTAAGTGCATCTAGTGCCACCCCTAGTTGGTTTTGGAGTATTGACGACAAACCTAGTTGAGGGACTAATGTGTTTGTGAGAATTGCAGGATAACACAGGTAGAAGTCCCTCATTGATTCGGTTTTACTACCAGAGATGACCCCTAAAAATGTACGAAGACATTGAAGACAATGGTGGTATATGAAGATATTCACATTGAAGACTATGACAAGAGAAGACACTATGTGAAGCCTATGGAACTCGAAGACTTAGATCCTTCGTAGTTCTATTTCATTTGTGTTGAGTCATAGGAACCACCGTACTGTTAAGTGGGGTCCAAGAGAACCAGTCAGAATGACTGAAGTGATGCCTAATTCAAAACCTATATCTTCGAGCGAAGACTATGAGAGCAAATCTTGTCCAGAGTCGGACAAGTGAGCTTTACTTGTAGCCCAAGTAAAGTTGCCGTGTGAGTTTGAAATCTGACCGTTGGTACACGTGTCAGTTCCTTAGTGACCCAGGGTCATTTCGGACAAATCAGGTCAGGTTGCCCAGTGGCTATAAATAGTCCACCCCTACAACCATAAACGGTTGGCTGCTCAGATTTCAGTGCACGGCTTTTGTCGTTTGAGAGCAACCCACCTCGAAGCCTTTGAGAGAAAATTCCTAGCAAGGAGAAAAGCCCTAACCACCCAGAGCCAGAGTAAATTGGGCATCACTTAAGTCTTCTTGTCTGAGTGATCTGAAGACTTATTACACTTGAGGACTGTGCATCCTCCAGTCGGTTAGGCGTCGCGTTTTGAGCATCCAAGAGAAATTGTGGATTGCCAGTGAACGAAGTCTGTGAAGGTTTGGGAGTCTACCTTGAAGACTTACCAGAGTGATTGGGCGAGGTCTGTGTGACCTTAGCTCAAGGAAAAAATGGTGAGGACTGGGTGTCCTAAGCTGCGTGTTCAGGACTGGGTGTCCGGGACTGTGTGTCCTTTGGTTTAAATACCTAGCCGCTCCAACTAGACGTACAGTTGTCACAGCAACTGGAACTGGTCCAACAAATCATTGTCTTTAGTGTGTCATTGGTTTCATCTTCACTTCCTTTTACTTACTGTTACACATTGTGAAGCCATTGCATGCTTGCTGTATCTTCTGTTTTCACATCATAACTGTATGATTTGTTTGGCTTCATAACTTCTTCCTTCCTGATCCTTATTACACTACAGCTACTTGTCTTGTGCTTTCACTCTATTGAATACTTGACCATGGCTTGCCTAGTGTAATCTAACTTCCGCTGCTTAAGTGATAGGCATATCTGTACTGTTTGTCTTCATAACTTTCACGTTTTGAAGACTTTCATAAAAATCGCCTATTCACCCCCCCTCTAGTCGATATAACGCACTTTCAATTGGTATCAGAGCAAGGTGCTCCCTTGTAATGTGTGATTCGGTTTAACCACCTGGAGTTTTAGCTATGTCGACTGCAGGGATAATTAATGTCTCCGCTGCGTGCCCCGTCTTCGATGGAACTGAATATCCCTACTGGACGAATAAGATGCGCATGCATCTTGAAGCCATTGACGTCGACCTATCGTATGTCATTGAAAACGGCGTTCCCAAGGCTGGAGAAGGTTTCACTGCTGCTGATGTCAAGAAGTTCACTCAACTGGACTCTACTGCCAAGAATATCATCTGTGGTCATCTGACCAAGGGACAGTACGGCCGTGTGAGTGCCTTGAAGACATCCAAGCTAGTCTGGGACTGGCTCTCCAAAGTCAATGAAGGCATCTCAACCCAGAGAGATCAGAGAATCAGTGTTCTTCGCAATCTCTTCAACCGCTTCAAGCGAAATGACAATGAGAATGTCCAGCACACATTTGACCGGCTCACTGACATCACAAATGAGCTTCAAGCCCTCGGCGCCACTGAGATCACCAAACATGAAATCGTCAAGACGCTGCTGAGATCACCAAACATGAAATCGTCAAGACGCTGCTGAGATCACTTGACAGTTCGTTTGACATCCTAGCCCTGATGATTCAAGAACGTCCAGACTTCAAGACACTCGATCCGTCTGACATACTTGAGAGGCTCAACACACATGAGTTTCAGCTTTCTGAGAAAAGAGATATCTACGGTCCAAACTATGGGCGAACTCGTGCCTTGAAGGCAAAAGCTGTGTCCTCATCTGAAGAAGAATCTGACAGCAGTTCTGATGATCCTGAAGACATTGGAAGGGAACTTGCAATGCTTGTGAAGAAGTTCCAGAAATTCACCAAGAAGAAAGGCTTCAGAAAGTCTTCACGATCAAGCTCAAGGAATGATGAAGCTTCTGCTCATGACTACAAGAAGAAAACATGTCACAAGTGCAAGAAAACTGGACACTTCATCTCTGAGTGTCCACAATGGGACAATGAGAGCAGAAAGAAGAAGAAGAGCAAGGAATATGACTCTGACGACAAGAAGAAGAAGAAATACTCAAAGTCTTCTTCCAAGTCTTCCTCAAAGTTTTCATCACACAAGAAGAGCTCAACTGGCAAGGCTCGTGCGTTTGTTGGCAAGGAAATGGATTCAGAGGAGGAATCCGCTTCTGAGGAGGCAGAGGTGGAGTCTGAGGAGGAATCTGATTCTGGCATTGCGAGTCTGGCTACAGCTTACGTCGCCAAGTCCATCTTCAACACTGAAGACAATGACTTCATCACCAACACCGATGCAAATGACAAGGACGACTCCACTCCTACCTACTGCTTCATGGCACGCGGTGCCAAGGTAAACACACGCACTACTCACTATCAAACATCCAGTGACGATGATTCTGATTGTGATTCAAAACCCAGCTACAAAACACTTGCTAAAATTGCAACTAAACAACAGAAAGCCATGGAACATATTCGAAAACTGTTAGACAGAAGCGATGATCTGTTGGGTGCTGAAATGACTCGGTCTGAATCCTTAATTGAAGACATAAAAAATCTTCACGTTAAGTATCAGGAACTTGAAGATCGTCATGATACTCTCTCAACAACTCATGAAAAGCTCTCCTATGATTATCTTCAAAGGAAGCAAGATCTTGAGAAATTGAGAGCGGCTCATGAAGATCTTCAAAAGGAAAACGAGTCGCTATGCGCCGAACAGATCAGTTCCGCTCAGGAAGGATTTGAACCACCATGCCTTAAATGCATTGAGCGTGATAATGCTACTTCTGTTGCTGAATGTTCCACTGCTACTGCTGTTGCAATATCTTCAACTGTTGAGGTGGTAACTAAGCCCTCTGCTGAGGATACCACTGCTATTGCTGATGAGAATGCTAGGTTGAAGACATTGCTTGAAACAGGGATGTACAAAAGTCTCAAAGGACATCAGACATTATGTGATGTCCTCAAGAAGCAGATTCTGAACCGAAACCCTAGGAAAGAGGGTGTTGGGTCCGTGAGGAAAATTAATGCAGATGGCTCTTACTGGAAACCTGAGCAGTACCCCAAAACCACATGGGTTGCTGCAAAGGAATCCTCAGCAGATCCATCCAATCTATCTGGCTTCACTTGTGCTAATCCCATTATCATTGATGAATCCTTTGATGCAAACTATAAACTGTTTAAGAATCAGAATGGTGAAGTATTTGCCAGGTACATTTGTACTAACTGCAGGAATGGACCGCCTATGAAGAAGATCTGGATTCCAAAAACATGTCTGGAGAATCTTCCTGTGAATGTCCTCATGACACCTCACATGAAGAAGACAAACCTCAGACCAAAGGCTTCATATGGTCCAAAGGCTTCATACAGACAGAGGACTCACCTGATTTGCACTAACGCAAATGTTTTGCAGGGAAACCATGCTCAGGCATATGAGAGCGGTTCTTCAAACCGTCATGTTCATATGACCAAGAACTATTCTACCTATTCTTATGAGTACTATTGCCCGCCTGCTAGACTATTTGCTAGGGCTCCAAAGCCAAAATTCTCAGATGCTGCACTTAGACTTATTGCTTCTAAGACACCCTTGAAGATGTGGGTGGTTAAGAAAGCTTAACTCTCTTTTGCAGGGAAAGGTCTCCAGCAGAAAACCAAAATCTTCTGACGCTATTGCTGGGGACCTTAAAAATCTTGTGGGGCGCAAGATCAAATGCCCGAATGGCATCACTATGTATTTCGTACCTGAATCGCATGCTACTCTTCCTATTAGTCCTAACCTGGATCTATGTTTTCATAACCCACTGGTTCGTCAAATGTTTTTGCTTCACAATTCTCTTCGTGAAGCCTATCCCCCTAACTGCACTGTAGGGTACGACACCAGCGCCTTCAGAGTCTTCAGAATGGATTATTGACAGTGGGTGTACAAATCACATTACTGGCAAAAGAAGTCTTTTTATGGACTCAACCTTACGTCCATTCGACAAGAGCCACATCACATTTGCTGACACTGGTAAAAGTAAGGTATTGGGTCTAGGTAGAGTTGCAATCTCAAAGGATCAACACATGGATAAAGTCATGTTTGTTGAATCCCTTGGCTTCAACTTAATGTCTGTCTCAATGCTTTGCGATTTGAACATGATTGTAATTTTTGGAAAATATCGTTGCCTAGTACTAATGGAATCTGACAAGTCTCTAGTGTTTGAAGGGTATCGGAAAGATGATATGTATGTGGTAGATTTCTCAGCAGGGCCACAGCTTGCAGTATGTCTTCTGGCAAAGGCTTCAGAATGCTGGCTTTGGCATCGGAGGCTTGGGCATGCTGGCATGAGGAACCTCCACACCCTTGCGAAGAAGAAGCATGTCATAGGCATCGAGGGCGTCAAGTTCAAGAAAGATCACTTATGCGGTGCCTGTGAAGCAGGGAAGATGACAAGGGCAAAACATCCTTCGAAGACAATCATGACCACTACTCGACCCTTCGAACTGCTTCAGATGGATCTTTTTGGTCCCACTCACTACTCAACTTTTTCCACTGCTGCTTGCCTCTATGGCTTTGTCATTGTTGATGATTACTCTAGATATACTTGGGTGCACATAGTCCTTTACAAGACTGAAGTGCAGGATGTCTTCAGACGCTTCGCAAATCGGGCTATGAACAATTATGGCGCCAAGATAAAGCACATCAGAAGTGACAATGGCACTGAATTCAAGAACACTGGCCTTGATACATATCTGGATACCTTGGGCATCACACATGAATTCTCAGCTCCATACACGCCACAGCAGAATGGCGTCGTCGAACGAAAGAACAGAACACTCATTGAGATGGCCAGAACAATGCTAGATGTGTACAAGACTCCAAGAAAATTCTGGCCTGAAGCCACTGACACTGCATGCCATAAAATCAACCGTGTTTATCTTCACAAGCTTCTGAACAAGACATCTTATGAACTTCTAACTGGCAAGAAGCCAAATGTCAGTTACTTCAGAGTATTTGGCGCAAGATGCTGGATCAAGGACCCACACCACACCTCAAAATTTGCACCAAAAGCACATGAGGGCTTTATGCTTGGATATGGAAAGGATTCGCACTCCTACAGAGTCTTCAATCTCTTTCACTACAAAGTGGTTGAAACAGTGGATGTGCGGTTCGATGAGACCAATGGTTCACAAAGAGAGCAACTACCAGATGTGCTAGATGAAGTTCCAGCCAGTGAATCAATCAAGCTAATGGGAACTGGAGAAATTATACCTTCTGAAGCTCATCCTGAAGAAGAACTTATCATCTCAGCACCTGATCCACATGAAGACAATGCTCAGCCTGAAGACATTCCTCCCCACGACAACATAGATCAGCAAGAGCAAAGTCTTCGACCCATACATCCTCGTGTTGCCAATGAAGTGCAGATTGACAGAATAATTGATAGCATCAATGCACCTGGTCCACTGACTCGTTCAAGGGCAACTCAACTGGCAAATTTCTGCGGACACTTCGCATTCGTTTCAATCACAGAACCCAAGAAAGTTGAAGAAGCTTTTATGGAACCTGAGTGGATTCAAGCAATGCAAGAAGAGCTTCATCAGTTTGAGCTGAACAATGTATGGGAATTGGTTAAGCGTCCTGATCCACGGAAGCATAACATAATAGGCACCAAATGGATATACCACAACAAGCAAGATGAGCATGGTCAAGTTGTCAGAAACAAAGCTCGTCTCGTTGCTCAAGGATATACTCAAGTGGAAGGCATTGACTTCGATGAAACATTTGCTCCTGTGGCCAGACTTGAAGCCATCCGTATACTGCTGGCCTATGCAAATCATCATAACATACTTTTATATCAAATGGATGTGAAGAGTGCCTTCCTCAATGGCAAGATTGAAGAAGAAGTGTATGTTGCACAACCACCTGGGTTTGAAGATCCAAAACATCCTGACATGGTTTACAAGCTCAATAAGGCACTGTATGGCCTCAAACAAGCCCCTCGGGCCTGGTATGACACACTCAAATACTTCCTGAAGAGCAAAGGCTTCATACCTGGCTCCCTAGATCCCACTCTCTTCACGAAGACATATGATGGTGAACTGTTTGTGTGCCAAATATATGTGGATGACATTATCTTCGGCTGCACCAATCAGAAGTACAGTGAGGAGTTTGGATATATGATGCAAGAGCAATATCAGATGTCTATGATGGGGGAGCTGAAATTCTTCCTCGGTCTTTAGATACGGCAACAACGCAATGGCATCTTCATATCTCAAGAGAAGTATCTCAAAGATTGCCTGAAGAAGTTCGGTATGCAAGACTGCAAAGGCTTCACAACACCAATGCCAGCCAAACATCATCTGGGTCCTGACGACAATGGTAAAGAGTTCGATTAAAAGGTATACCGCTCCATGATTGGTTCTTTGCTTTATTTATGTGCATCTAGGCCAGATATTATGCTTAGTGTTTGCATGTGTGCTCGATTTCAAGCGGCACCAAAGGAGTCGCATCACTTAGCAGTGAAGCGAATTCTTCGATATTTGGCTCATACCCCAACTCTAGGATTGTGGTATCCAAAGGGCTCAGAGTTTGATCTGGTTGGATTCTCGGATGCTGATTATGCTGGTGACAAGGTTGATCAGAAGTCTACATCAGGCACATGTCACTTTCTGGGATGATCACTTGTATGTTGGTCTTCAAAGAAGCAGAACTGTGTATCCCTCTCCACTGCTGAATCTGAATACATTGCTGTTGGATCTTGCTGCGCTCAGCTTCTGTGGATGAAGCAAACCCTCAAGGACTATGGCATTCAACTGAAGCAAGTGCCTCTTTACTGCGACAATGAAAGCGCCATCAAGATCGCCAACAACCCAGTTCAGCACTCGAAGACAAAGCACATTGAAATTCATCATCACTTTCTCAGAGATCATGTTGCAAAGGAAGATATTGATATCATACACGTCAACACTGAAGAGCAATTGACAGATATCTTCACCAAGCCCTTGGATGAGAAGAGATTTTGCAAGTTACGGTGTGAGCTAAATATCTTGGAATCCTCAAATGTCCTGTGATCAGGCACACATCCTAACACTTATGCATATTGATGACTTAGATGTGCAACACACAAAGTAACATATATCTTCAATCAATGAAGACATATATTCTAAGTGTGAATACATTAATGTGGAAATTGACTTCGGAGCGCCACGATAATTGTGCGCCGTGTCTGAGTCTAATACTTCCTATACGGTGGGTAATGCCACCACCAAACGTTCTATTTTGAAGTGCTTCACTGATGGCGTTACCTTGCAATGTCTTCACATTTAGTCTGGTTTCATTTCTAACATGTCTTCATGATTATATTCACTACGTGGATCATATAGACACACACATATATATATATATATATATATATATATATATATATATATATATATATATATATATACTAGTGTTCTGTCCTCTACAACATTCACTTATAGCTATGTCTTCTTGTTTTGAATCTTTTGAACTAAGTGAATGTGATCGGACCCTAATCTCTCTATGCTTTCTATCTCAAATTCTATCTCTCCAAGTCATATGCATCCTATTGAAACTGTCGAATGTCTTCTCTGCGTCCTTGTCAGCAGAAGACACAGAGACAAACTTTAAAACCGTTTTCAATGCTCATTCATCCACAAGAAATCCGGAGAAGTAGGAACGACCACCCGACAATCCAGGAGTGCGTGGGATGTGGAACTGCCCCCGAGACTCCGCATGATGGCCACGTGCTGTTCAGATGCGAATCGCCAGGGGCACCTGTGTAATAGCGCAGTGCAGCCCCTGTGACTATAAATACACACTCACCGCGGTCATTATCTCCTTCTCCTTCTTCCTCCCTCGCACGAACCCTAGCGCCACTGCTAGCTCTCGACGACGCCGGTGACGAAGCGCTTCACTGCCGCAACCTCTCCGACGCTGTTTTCACACCGACCGCGGACATCACTCTCTCCGCCGTCGCCGTAGGTGTCTTCCGTCGCCAAGTTAGGGAACGGAGGATCGAACTGCTCGGCCTCATCTCCCACTCCGTCTAGCAGTTCCAGGTGTGGTAAATAAAACCTCTTTTTATAGCCTCTTTTGATCCTATAGTTCGGTCACTTTCTGCCATAAGAAGTTTCTATTCACACAAGTTAGATCTGTCTCAGTCTGAATCTCATAACTTGCCTAGTATATTCACTTGTGCTTCATGAAGTAGTTAGATTCCTCATTTGTACTGATCTATGGGTTCGTAAAAATCTAGAACCAACTTCTTTTCTATAAGTGAATGTCTTCGCATGATGAGGTCAATATCTTCTAAACTGATTTATCTTCAAAATCTTCTGAGAATGCATATGACCTCTTCCCCTTCCCTCGCACCTTAATGCTGTCACAGGTACATGTCCGTGGGAGAATCTTTTGGTTCTCATAGTCTGCATTCATTTGCAGAGTTCTTACAGCGTCACATCAATTCTCCTGAAGCCAGTTCTTGTTGGTCCAGCAAAAGAAAGCCTTTGAAGCCTTTGAACGTCTTGAAGCCTTCCAAGTTAAGCTTCATGGCTGCAGAAAAACTAGCAAGGAAGGGTGGCAGAAAGCGTCGAGGGGAAACATCAAGAGATTTGCCCGATGACCTCTTAGAGCTGTACAATACAGATCCTGAAGAGGATTACAATCAGCGCAAGACACGAATCCAATGGATTCGACGCTATTGGGCGGAGCAATGGTTCCAATACCGCTTCGTCACCAAGGAGTACGCTGATAAAAGCGCCATCAAGAGACCATGGGTAGACGAACTATACAAAAATCTCGTGCCCAGGTCCAGAGACGAAGCCATTGCTCAAGGCTTTTATCCATGCATGGTCAGAGGACCGCAGCCTGCTGATGCTCATCCGTCGTCACTACAATGGTGTCGTGACGACAATCTGTTCAAGCGCAACTTCCAGTTTACCCAGAGGTCAGCGAAGCACAACAAGAAGAAATTGGGTTTAGACTTCAACCCTGGTCCCTCCGCACCAAGGGCAGATGGCACACGTGAGGCCGACCCCAATATCATCGGTCCGTATGCAAATCTTGAGGGCCTCATCACCCGCATCTTAGTCCAAGGGACTGCCGTCAATGACCCTCCTGCTGACTCTGAATCTGATGAAGCACCTGCTGCACCGAAGCCAAAGCAGGCAAAGAAGCCAAAAGCTTCAAAGCAGACCCCTTCACCCACAATCTCAAGGGCGAAGCCATTGGCAACTGCACCTCCTGAAGCCAGTGCGCAGTCTGAAGACATATCTCGAGTCTCCAAGCCCCAGGAAGCCAAGAAGCCTCAGCCACACACAGGCAAAGAGCTCACAGCTGCTACCATTCTGCGCAGCGAAACCATTGATCTGTCCAGTGACGAAGATCTTGGAGATGATGCTCTTGAGCAGCTCATCAAGAGCAAGGAGGAGGCTGAAATCTTCAACAATCTGCCTCTGTTTGATGTAGCAATCATCCACAACTTCATCGATGAGTGGTTTGCTACACCAAATATCAGCTTCGATGATCTGCAGCTGCCCATTGGCCTCAGCATCGCCTTCCAAGGCGCTATTGCTTCAGAACTTGCAATTGCCCAGAGCATTGTTGAACTGAAGCAGAAAATTGATTTTGAAAAGGCTCAGTTCAAGCAGCATATGGCCAAGCTCAGCGTGCAAGAAGTGAAGAACTTCAAGATCATGTTGCACGAACTAAAGGAGAACTTTCTGAAGAAGCGTGCTTGTAGGATCGAAAGTATGTCTATAGGGGGGGTGATTAGACTACTTGACCAAATAAAAACTTAACCTTTCCCAATTTTAGTTCTTGGCAGTTTTTAGCTATCTTAGGACAAGTCAAGCAATCATTACACAATTCAAGCAAGCATGCAAAGAGTGTATTGGTAGCGGAAAGTAAAGCATGCAACTTGCAAGAATATAAAGGGAAGGGTTTGGAGAATTCAAACGCTATTGGAGACACAGATGTTTTTCCCGTGGTTCGGATAGGTGGTGCTATCCTACATCCACGTTGATGGAGACTTCAACCCACGAAGGGTAACGGTTGCGCGAGTCCACGGAGGGCTCCACCCACGAAGGGTCCACGAAGAAGCAACCTTGTCAATCCCACCATGGCCATCGCCCACGAAGGACTTGCCTCACTAACGGTAGATCTTCACGAAGTAGGCGATCTCCTTGCCCTTACAAACTCCTTGGTTCAACTCCACAATCTTGTCGGAGGCTCCCAAGTGACACCTAGCCAATCTAGGAGACACCACTCTCCAAGAAGTAACAAATGGTGAGTTGATGATGAACTCCTTGCTCTTGTTCTTCAAATGATAGTCTCCCCAACACTCAACTCTCTCTCATATGATTTGGATCTGGTAGAAAGAAGATTTGAGTGGAAAGCAACTTGGGGAAGGCTAGAGATCAAGATTCATATGGTTTGAATGGAATATCTTGGTCTCAACACATGAGTAGGTGGTTCTCTCTCAGAACATATGAGTTGGAATGGTGTATGTGTTCTGATGGCTCTCTTCTTGAGTGAAGAGGAGGTGGAGGGGTATTTATAGCCTCCACACAAAATCCAACCGTTACACACAATTTACCAATCTCAGTGGGACCGAATCAGAAAACTCCATTGGACCGAAATGGTAAACCTAGTGACCGTTAGGAATTTCGGTGGGACTGACATGCAACTCGGTAGGACCGATTCGGTTAGGGTTTGGGCATAACGTAATCTCGGTGAGACCGATTGCACAAACTCGGTGAGACCGAGTTTGGCAATAAGCTAACCAGAGAGTTGGTCAAGCAAACTCGGTGGGACCGACTTGTTCTTTCGGTGAGACCGAAAAGTTGCAAGAAGGAAACATAGAGTTTACCTTGCATTCTCGGTGGGACCGATTCGCTCTTTCGGTGAGACCAAAAAGTTACGAAAGGGAAACAGAGAGTTTGCAAGCCCATCTCGGTGAGACCGAGATCCTTATCGGTAGGACCGAATTGCTAGGGTTTGGCAGTGGCAAATGACAAGTGAAACTCGGTGGCGCCGGATTGAAAGAATCGGTATGACCGAGTTTGGCTTAGGGTTTAGGTCATTTGTGGATATGGGAAAGTAGCTGAGGATTTTGGAGCATATCATTAAGCACATAAAGCAAGAGGCTCATTAAGCAACACCTCATCCCTCCTTGATAGTATTGGCTTTTCCTAAAGACTCAATGTGATCTTGGATCACTAAAACATAAAATGAAGAGTCTTGAACTTTTGAGCTTGAGCCAATTCTTTGTCCTTAGCATTTTGAGGGTTCCACTTTCACATCCATGCCATGCCAATCATTGAGCTTTCCTGAAATAATCATCTTCAAATAGCATTAGGTCAATGAGCTATATGTTGTTATGAATTACCAAAACCACCTAGGGATAGTTGCACTTTCAATCTCCCCCTTTTTGGTAATTGATGACAACATATAGATCAAAGCTTCGACAAATGATAATAGGCATGAAATATATTGTCGCTTTGAGAAGTATGTGACAAATAAGAGCTCCCCCTAAATTTGTGCATATTTAAAATTTGCTTTGGACTGCAAATGCACAAGGAGTTAGAATCATGGGTTACTCTTCCATGTCACATACATCTTGGTGGAGCGCTCAAAAATGATAAGATTGAAATACATGCACTCATCACCAAGAATAGTGAATGATCACAAACGATAGATAGAATGATAATATTTAAGCAAGCATTAAGCAAACATTAAGTGTAGCTTATGATCAAACACATGATCATCGATGTCTCACAAACATAAGGACGTAGTATCTCACACACAAGAAAACAAAGTTCGAAAAACCACCAAATAAAATAAGAGAGAATAAAAGCAACACTCTCTCTCGAAGCCTATGATCTATACATTTTCTCCCCCTTTGGTAACAAGTTACCAAAAAGTTCCTAGAAAATGCATAGTGCTAAGTCGACGCTCAGGCTTGATCTTCAGGTGGTGGTGGAGTCCGGAGCACTCCAAGGACGAAGCCTTCGGTAGACGTGGTCGGAGTCGAGGCTGAGGTGGATGCTGGAGCTGGTGGAACTGAAGCTGTGGCTGGCGCAGACGTTGTAGCTCTCGTGTCAGCAACTGGTAGTGAAGACGACCTCGGACCTCGTGGCACCCTCGCAAAAGCATCAGTCATGGTCCTGCCTCTTCTCTCATTCATGTCCTCCTGGAGCTGCTCCACGGCGGTCTGTATCTTTGTCACTTTGATGTCCATGTCATAGAACCTCTGTTCCATGATCCTCTCTAGTCTTGCCTGGTTCTGAGTCAGGGTGGCAAGTCCTTGCTCAATACGCAAGGTGGACGCAATCAGGTAACCAAGCTGCTCTTGTTTGGTTTTCAGGAAGTAATCAGATGCCTCCGCTTGAGTGGGCATCCTGGCAGCTTTCTCCTTCTTCGCCTTCTCCTTCTGAGCTTGTGCATGGACAGATGATGGTTCATTCTCAGTCATGACCACTTGGTTATCCTCAAAATCTGGACGGATGGGCAGATGTTCCTTATCCAAGAGGTATATGCCCGTGCCCATCTTGGAGTTGATGAGCTCCTGAATCTGGGGGCATATCCACAGCTCCTCTTCTGGTCTGCTGCTGTCCTCTTGATTGTTTCCACTATGAGACTCATGACTTTGAATTTTTGAGGCACGTCAAAAACATGAAGCAAATTGATCGCGTGACCTCTGATCATCTTGTGATCTCCAGACTTGGGCAGAAGAGTGTGCCTAAGGATCCAGTTGATCGTAGGCAATCCTGACAGAAGATAGTGCACCGAGCTAAACTTGAACGTGTCAAGTGCTTCATTCGGAATCTCCTTGTACATGTTGGACATGGTGTTGTGGTCCATCTTCTTCTTGGCATAAATGTCCAAGTCATCTGCTTGCTCCTCTGGGGCATTGATCAACTTCGCCCATTCCTCAACAGTGGATTGGTACCTTGTACCCTCTGACATCCAAGTGATCCTGCCATCCGGATAGAAGTGTGCTGTGGAGTAGAATTGCATGATTAGCTCCTCGTTCCACTTTGTGAGCTTCCGCCCAACAAAGTCTGCCACTCCACACCCACTAAAGCTGTCATATACTCCAGGGTAGTGTTCCTCATTCTCCGTCATGTAGGTCCAGTCGACCCATCTCATGTCACACACAATTGGCTTCTTGTCAAGCAAAACAGTCTCATAGAAATCCTGCTGCTCCTTGGTATGAAACCTGTAGTCCACTGCGGTCCTTCTCCTAGAAGCATACGGATCTGCTTCTCTCCACTTCCTCAGCCCTGAATCTCTCCCGAGCTTCATATCCTCAGCCACAGGATGAGCATCGTTGTGGTCTGGGATCTTGGACTTGGATGCAGCTGTCCCTGACCTTATGGCATCTCCCATAAGTTTGGCTGCCTTGGGTGCTGGTGCAGCAACCTCTTCTTCTTCCTCCTCATCTACCATGATGGAGGCCTTCCCAAGCACTCTGGCCACAGTCTTCTTCACTCGTTCTTTCCTTTTCTTGCCCTCAGCAGCAACGGGCTCAATGGGAGCAGGCTTCACAGTTGAAGCTCTAGCCTTTGACATGGGCTGCCTGCCTGCTGGCCTTTTGATTTTCAGGCCTGGCTTTGTGCCTGCTGCTAGCTCAGCTCTCTTTGATGTAGCCTCTTCCTCTGCCACATAGTCCTCATCTTCAGAGTCAGAAGTCCTCTTCTTCCTTTGACGTGTGGCAGCTTTAGGCAGGTTGCTGGGTGTGCTCCTGCTGCCATCATCTGAGGAACTCGAGGGGCTAGTGCCCTCACTCAATTGCACTTGCTGCTCTGACAAGTTTTGGCTGTCACTCTGGTCTGACATGATGCAAACTGACTGCTGACCCTGTGAATAGATTATAGATGAGATAGAGTGGATGAGCATCACAAAATGCAGAGATTTTTGCAAAAGAATAATTCAAAAACATAGTTTTAGTTTCCCACTGAAATCATCTCGGATCTACCGATTTTCAAACTCGGTGACACCGAAGCAGTGTTGGCACCAGAACTAGTGAACTCGGTCAGACCGAGTCACAGTTCGGTGGCACCGAGACTGCTAGGGTTTCACAGAGTTCCAAAATCGGTCACACCGATAAGTAATTCTTGGTCAGACCGAGTTTTACTTGTGCAATGGCATAAGCCAAATCGGTGGGACCGAGTTTTTCAACTCGGTGGGTCCGAGATGGTTTCGGCGGAAACCTAACCCTAAAATTTTCGAATTAAACCTAATCTACGAGTTCATTGACTGGATAGGAGTTTATCAAACGTGGCAAGAATCATGATGATCACAATGTGCTAGGAATCGAATTGAAGAATAGCACAAAGATCGAGTCCATACCCTAGTTCGGCGGAGACTCGCTACGGCGGCAATGGCGGGGCAGAATTCCGTTGATGGCGGCGGAGACCAGCGATAGGAGGCTGCTGGCGGTGAGGAGGACGATCCGGAGACCCAGGAGGCAGAGCGAGCTATGCGCGGGCGAAGAGGTCTCGGAGAAATTTCCAAAATTCTGCCCGTCACTATATATAGCCCGACCCTGTCGGTGTGACCGAGTGGAACAACTCGGTGGCACCGAGATGCAAAACTGTATACAGTTATTGCAACTCGGTGTGACCGAGTGGTTCAAATCGGTTGCACCGAGATCGAAAACCTAGATCAACTTAATGATCTCGGTAGGACCGAAAGTATGGTATCGGTCAGACCGAGAATCACAAAGAGGTTTTGGAAGTTTAAGTCTATGACGAATCGGGGACTCCGAGCGCTCCTCACATAGAGTGGTTCGAATCTGACTTGATCAAGTTTTGTGATGCATCATGAATAGAGTTTGAGACGAGAAAAGCATAGATAGCTAGAGGAGGTTCTTAGGCATTCTTGTCCATGCACTTGGCAAAAGAAGATAAAGCCAAACAATCAAAACAACAAGTGGATGTCCTCGAATGAGTAAAATATGCAACCAACATGCTCACACAATAAGATGGCAAATGAAATATGTGTCAAAGCATGCACAAACAATTATAGAATCTATCAAGCAATTTGCGATGACTAGGTCATCTATATATGAGTATATTGACTTAGGAGTCAAGTGAGAACACTTGATCGTAGGTCATACTCATCGTTTAAGCTCAAGTGGGGTTACCACTTTTACATAAAGCATTGTTGTATTCACATCTTTAGAGTTGCTTTAGCTCAAGTCTTAGAGTAAAGCTCCCCCTAGATGTGATATCCCCCCTAAGAGGGATGAACTAACCTTGGGTTTTGTCGATGA
The DNA here is from genome assembly GCA_034509565.1 of Triticum monococcum. Lineage (NCBI taxonomy): Eukaryota > Viridiplantae > Streptophyta > Magnoliopsida > Poales > Poaceae > Triticum > Triticum monococcum. The sequence continues at coordinate 83,072,607 of CM067843.1, forward strand.
TGACTTCATGTAGATGTTGAAGATGTGGATGCTCAATGTTGATGTAGATCACTTGGAGCTATCCATTTGAGTGAATTGCACTTTCAATACCTACATGGGTTAGTCCCACAAGGAACAAACAAGGATATCCATAGACATAGAGTGATGCATACACAAGATGATGTCCATGAACACTTTAGGTTACCTTGTCCCTTGTTTTTACCAACAAGAGGGTTTGTGACTCCTTGAACTAATGCATGATGTGGAAGTTGACTGCACTTGTTCTTGCCAAAATGATGATAGTGAAATATGTTGGCGGAGTCACCCTCAAGAACTCTCTAGTTCTTCTTCTTTTGGATCCACACCATCTTGATGGGAATACTTGGAGTTGTAGTCGTACTTGATGAAGTGTAACTTGACGTGGTCTTGGGAATCCACTTGACTAAGGTCTTAGGAGCTTCTTCAAATGCATCAATCTCCTCTTGAAGCTTGTCCTTGCCTTTTTGCTTGTAGTCTTGTGGTGGAAGATCATCTTGAGCTTGTGTCCCCTTGAAAGAAGTGTCATACTTCTCTTGTTGAGGAACAAACTTTGTCTTGGGGTATTGATCTTCTTCCCATTCAACTCCATTGGCATTGAACTTTCGTTCAAAACCAACACCTTGATTCTTCCGGTGCATTCCTTGCTTGCGCACAATTTCCTCGAATTGCTTGCTCCCGGCAAGGCTCTTGTACACTCCTTTCTCTATGATTCCCTTCAATAAGCTATTTTCTTGCTCAAGTGTAACTTGGCTAAGAGAATCATTAGTGGAATCAAGGGAACTACTAGAAGCAACAATATTGGATTTAGCATGATCATTGTTACTACTAGAGGAAGAATCTTTCTTGTTCTTGTTACTAGACTTGACTTGAGGCATGTAAGTGGATAATAGTAAACGCTTGGCAATGTAAGAAGAACTTTTCTTGCGGAGATCATCATTGATTGCCTTTAAGAACTCATGCTCTCGCTCAAGATTGAGCTTTTCAAAGCGTAATTTCTCATGAGCTCTTAAAAGTTCTCGATGATCTTCGAAGATAGTTTCATGAGCTAACTTAAGAGTGTTTAGTTCTTTAGTTAGAGCCTCAATCTTCTCCTTACCATTGTCATTCGTTTTAGCATGATTAATTGATGTTTCATCATAGTACTCATCACTAGAGTTGTCAACAAGCAAGTTATCATCACCTAACAAGTCATCTTCATCACTATTAAAATCAACATACTCGGGGTGTGTTACCTTAGGACCTTTGGCCATGAAGCATCTTCCAATTCCTTCATTTGGTGAGTCAAATATGTCGTAGGAGTTGGTTGACACAAGTGCTAGACCGGCAACACCTTCATCTTGAGTATCTTCAGAGTCCGAGTGATAACTTCTCTCGGAGTGGCTGTCGGAGTCGGAGCCGGATACCCATTCACCAACATGAGCTTGATGTCTTCGTTTTGTGTAGCTCCTTGATGATTTTTCCTTCCTTTCCGAATCCTTGCTTCTCCGTGAGTATCTCCGTTCATAACGATCATCTCTACTCCTTCTCTCTCTTGGTGGTGATTCTTTGCTTCTTCTTTTTGGAGAATCTTCTCTTCTCTTGTAGGGAGCCGTACACTCATTGGAATAGTGTCCGAGTCTTCCACAATTGTAGCAGTTTCGCTCTCGACTAGAAGATCTTTTGTCATTGTAGGACCTTGACTTGAAGCTTCTATCTTTGCTTCTACTCTTGTAGAACTTGTTGAAGTTCTTCACCATTAAGCTCAATTCTTCATTGAAGGTTTGTTTTTCACTTGATGATGTGGGGACTTCACATGAGGCTTTGTAGGCACCACTTGATTTGTTGTGAAGTTCCTCTTTATCCTTGAGTGACATCTCATGAGCAACAATCCTTCCAATCACTTCCGTTGGCTTGAGATCTTTGTAATTGGGCATCATTTGAATCAATGTTCACACGGTGTCATATTTCCCATCCATGGCTCTTAGGATCTTCTTGATGATGAATCTATCGGTCATCTCTTCACTTCCTAAGCCGGCAATCTCATTTGTGATGAGAGAAAGCCTAGAGTACATTTTGGCGACACCTTCACCATCCTTCATCTTGAACTTGTCAAGTTGACTTTGGAGCACATCCAACTTGGATTCCTTGACGGAGTCGGTACCTTCGTGCATATCAATCAAAGTGTCCCAAATTTCCTTTGCATTCTCAAGGCGGCTGATTTTGTTGAATTCTTCGGGGCACAATCCATTGAAAAGAATACCACAAGCTTGAGCATTGTATTGCAACATCTTCAACTCATCCGCGGTAGCTTCACGGTTTGGTTCCCTCCCATCGAAGAACTCACCTTGCAAGCCAACACAAACAATAGCCCATACAGCGGGGTTATGTCCAAGAATATGCATTTTCATTTTATGCTTCCAACTAGCAAAATTAGTACCATCAAAGTAAGGACCTCTACGGTGATAGTTTCCATCGCTAGACACCATACTCTCCTAGGTTGTGAAACCAAGGCTATGACCACCAAAAGCTATGGAGATCAAGGCAAATGGAGACCAAAGCTCTGATACCACTTGTAGGATCAAAAGTATGTCTAGAGGGGGGGGGGTGATTAGACTACTTGACCAAATAAAAACTTAACCTTTTCCCAATTTTAGTTCTTGGCAGTTTTTAGCTATCTTAGGACAAGTCAGGCAATCATTACACAATTCAAGCAATCATGCAAAGAGTGTATTGGCAGCGGAAAGTAAAGCACGCAACTTGCAAGAATATAAAGGGAAGGGTTTGGAGAATTCAAACTCTATTGGAGACACGGATGTTTTTCCCGTGGTTCGGATAGGTGGTGCTATCCTACATCCATGTTGATGGAGACTTCAACCCACGAAGGGTAACGGTTGCGCGAGTCCACGGAGGGCTCCACCCACGAAGGGTCCACGAAGAAGCAACCTTGTCTATCCCACCATGGCCATCGCCCACGAAGGACTTGCCTCACTAGCGGTAGATCTTCACGAAGTAGGCAATCTCCTTGCCCTTACAAACTCCTTGGTTCAACTCCACAATCTTGTCGGAGGCTCCCAAGTGACACCTAGCCAATCTAGGAGACACCACTCTCCAAGAAGTAACAAATGGTGTGTTGATGATGAACTCCTTGCTCTTGTGCTTCAGATGATAGTCTCCCCAACACTCAACTCTCTCTCATATGATTTGGATCTAGTAGAAAGAAGATTTGAGTGGAAAGCAACTTGGGGAAGGCTAGAGATCAAGATTCATATGGTTTGAATGGAATATCTTGGTCTCAACACATGAGTAGGTGGTTCTCTCTCAAAACATATGAGTTGGAATGGTGTATGTGTTCTGATGGCTCTCTTCTTGAGTGAAGAGGAGGTGGAGGGGTATTTATAGCCTCCACACAAAATCCAACCGTTACAGACAATTTACCAATCTCGGTGGGACCGAATCAGAAAACTCGGTTGGACCGAAATGGTAAACCTAGTGACCGTTAGGAATTTCGGTGGGACTAACATGCAACTTGGTAGGACCGATTCGGTTAGGGTTTGGGCATAACGTAATCTCTGTGAGACCGATTGCACAAACTCGGTGAGACCGAGTTTGGCAATAAGCTAACCAGAGAGTTGGTCAGGCAAACTCGGTGGGACCGACTTGCTCTTTCGGTGAGACCGAAAAGTTACAAGAAGGAAACATAGAGTTTACCTTGCATTCTCGGTGGGACCGATTCGCTCTTTCGGTGAGACCAAAAAGTTACGAAAGGGAAACAGAGAGTTTGCAAGCCCATCTCGGTGAGACCGAGATCCTTATCGGTAGGACCGAATTGCTAGGGTTTGGCAGTGGCAAATGAAAAGTGAAACTCGGTGGCGCCAGATTGAAAGAATCGCTATGACCGAGTTTGGCTTAGGGTTTAGGTCATTTGTGGATATGGGAAAGTAGCTGAGGATTTTGGAGCATATCATTAAGCACATAAAGCAAGAGGCTCATTAAGCAACACCTCATCCCTCCTTGATAGTATTGGCTTTTCCTAAAGACTCAATGTGATCTTGGATCACTAAAACATAAAATGAAGAGTCTTGAACTTTTGAGCTTGAGCCAATTCTTTGTCCTTAGCATTTTGAGGGTTCCACTTTCACATCCATGCCATGCTAATCATTGAGCTTTCCTGAAATAATAATCTTGAAATAGCATTAGCTCAATGAGCTATATGTTGTTATGAATTACCAAAACCACCTAGGGATAGTTGCACTTTCAGTGCTGAAGCTCAAGGTTCGCGGGAGAGAATGAAGACTCTGGCTGATCGTTGTGTGCAGGCCTACAATGAGGCCGAGAAGCGCAAGGCACTTGGGCGTCCCGGCATCGACCCCAGGATGGCCGCGAAGAAGAAGAAGAAGCCTGCTGTGCCTGAACCAGAGGCACCAAGACAAGAAGCTGCTCCGACTGTCTTCCCCACTGCTACGACTGGCTCGAAGCCAAAGAGCTGGTCAACCGCTTCAGAGCTCAAGAAGACACGGACAGCCGAAGCTGAAGCAAGGAAGAGGAAACACTCTGAAGCCTCTCCTGCTGACTCCATCAAGAAGAAGCGCAAGATCAAGAAAGCTCGGGCTGCTCCCACAGAGCCCTTGATAGTTGAACCTCTCTCTGTCATCTATCCTGACGCAGATCATCAGCTGACAGTTCATGAGCCTGCTCCCATAGAGGCTCCTGAAGCTGAAGATATTCCAGCAGCCGACCCCATCGCTGCTGAAGACATTGGTCATCAGGACAATGTACAAGATGATGCAGCCCTTCCTCAGCTTGAGACAAGTGCACTGATCAGCGTTGGTCGTCCAGTGACGCCAATTGCACAAGCTGCATCATGGGCGGATCGCCCACAAAAAGAAGAATCTGAGGCCCAGCCCACTCCAACTCCAAAGGCGTCGTCTGCATTCCGCAGGCTTCACAAAGGACCACGGCCTCAAGATTCGAGTGAAGACATTCCGGCTGCATCAGCCAAAGACAATGAAGAAGTACCACCAGAACGCACTCCCCCGCTCCACCAAGAAGCAGTTCTCCAGGAGAATGTGCCTGCGTCTGACCCTCCAGCTAGTCAAGTGGAGGTGGAAAATATGGAGGCTGCCACCACCAACCTTGAAGCCAATGTGGAGCCCTCCCCATCAACAGCTTCAGAAGACATTGAAGCTACTGCTCCTGACATTTCTGCGCCTGAGTCTGCTGTCGGTCCACAATTCAACTATCATGTTGCGCACAGGCCTCAAGTTCAGAAGCCGATCCCACGACTGCCAAGGTTCCCAGGTCCCGCATCAGCTCCTGGCTCCTTTAATGTCAATAGCTTTAGGGCAGATAATACGTTCTTCAACAGCTCCAAGAACCCTTATTCAAGGGAACGGATTGTATCAGATAGGTTCTGGAGCTATCCACAACGCAGCTATTACTCATGCATCCTATACAACCAAGGCCGCATCTTCCCACATAAGCGCCTTGAGGTTGAAGCTGTTGCTGGTCTGCCCAGCCTGGAAGAAGCACTGGATTGCTTCAAGGAAGTGGGTTTGCTGCCGTTTATCACAGATGAAGAGCACTGTAATGAAGAGCTTCTGCTTCAATTCTATGCCACTCTTCATATCAAAGGCTACAACAGAGATCCGAAGACTTGGGTCCTAGAGTGGATGACCGGAAATGTCCATCATGAAGCCAATGCATTCAATATCATTGAGCTTACCGGCCTGCCCACTCCTGGCAAATTCTTCGAGGAAGGCTGCCAACTACATGCTGAAGCAATTGAGAGCATATTCCAGAGGCCTGAACCAAATATGAGTCAGATGCTCTCAATGATGAAGCCATTGCCCCATGATGCACCCTATGCAACTGAGTTCTTCGTTGAAGACTTAGAGTACCTGCCCAGAACCATATATCACATCATCAGGCGGACTCTCTGGCCCATCAAGGGACACTCTCCACATGCCAAGGTTGAGGGTGCAATGAAGACTCTCACATTCTACATCCTTCATGGCAAATGCTTCAATGCGCAGGACTTCTTCATACGCCAGCTTGCGGCATCCGGCTCAGATTTATTTGGCTTGAATTTTTTATGCTCCTTGGGTTATGCGGCTGATCAAGCATCATTCTGCGATTTCATATCAGCCCTCAGCCCCCAACCATCGGATCTTCTTGCCAGATGTGGACACCTCTGCTGAAGCTATATATCCTGAGCCTGCCAAGCAACCATTAAGTCTTCAGAATGCAGAACACCAAAGCTTCACTCAGAATGATGAAGGTGTTGCAGCCATCTCCAGAGTGTATCCGTTGGCTGGCACCACACGTGCACCTGCATCTACTGAAGCCACTAACATCCCAGCTGATCAGCGACCCAAGAAGCGCGCTCGTGCCCTCAATGACCGAGAGCTTCTTGTGGCTCTTCACCAAAAGCAGGACAGGCATCACGACTGGCTCAAGAGGCAGATGAAAAGCATCATGGAGGACGTCAATCGTATCAGGAATCTTGCAACCAAGAATGCATTTGTTGCACACGAAACCTGTCGCCGCACTTGGAAAGGACTCACGATGATGTGTCCTAAAGCTGAACTTCAAGAGGATGGCTTCACAGAGCGCTTCAAATTTGACTCCACGCCTCCTCGAAGGGCAATGCTTCGCAGAACTTCATCACTTGAAGATTCGGAGTTCTCTTCCTCTGCTGCCACCGTAACTGCCAGGATTATCGAAGAAGAAGACGACGCTACATCACCTCCACCTCCTTCAGCGCGCGTCGAATCTGCACCAAGCTCGTCTGCACCGCCAAACGCCTCCACCGACCCTGCTGCGCCTGGGAACGCGTAGAAAACTCTATGTCTTCAAACCTTTTTGGTCATCACTGACAAAAGGGGGAGAAGCATATGATGTTTATAGTCTTCAAGCGGGTCACTATGGGCGGGTGCCTTTATATTTTGCTACATTTTGCTTCGTGCTTACAACTCTCGTTTTGCTACACTTGGTTCTTTGAGTTGTAACACTTAAACTCGATGGTCGTCTGCTACTTGTTTGCCACTATGTTTTTGCGAAGATAAATTCCGCATGTACGACGATAATTTCCGCACTTATATCATTCCGCAGACGTCCATTTTTCATTATGCATGTCATTCTCTTCATATACTTTTACATGCACGGTGGATTGTCATCATAAGTTGAAGTGGATTTCCACAAGTACAACTTGCCATGTGCATTTGCGTTCCAGAAGCAAATTACTTATATGCACATCTTCAGGGGGAGCCCTTGCAGCTTATGAAGACAATTCCTTTACAATTTCACAAATTATATTCCCCGTTGAAAACTTCAACTAGTTTGTCATCAATCACCAAAAAGGGGGAGATTGTAAGTGCATATAGTGCCACCCCTAGTTGGTTTTGGAATATTGACGACAAACCTAGTTGAGGGACTAATGTGTTTGTGAGAATTGCAGGATAACACAGGTAGAAGTCCCTCATTGATTCGGTTTTACTACCAGAGATGACCCCGAAAAATGTACGAAGACATTGAAGACAATGGTGGTATATGAAGATATTCACATTGAAGACTATGACAAGAGAAGACACTATGTGAAGCCTATGGAACTCGAAGACTTAGATCTTTCGTAGTTCTATTTCATTTGTGTTGAGTCATAGGAACCACCGTACTGTTAAGTGGGGTCCAAGAGAACTAGTCAGAATGACTGAAGTGATGCCTAATTCAAAACCTATATCTTCGAGCGAAGACTATGAGAGCAAATCTTGTCCAGAGTCGGACAAGTCAGCTTTACTTGTAGCCCAAGTAAAGTTGCCGTGTGAGTTTGAAATCTGACCGTTGGTACACGTGTCAGTTCCTTAGTGACCCAGGGTCATTTCGGACAAATCAGGTCGGGTTGCCCAATGGCTATAAATAGTCCACCCCCTACAACCATAAACGGTTGGCTGCTCAGATTTCAGTGCACGGCTTTTGTCGTTTGTGAGCAACCCACCTCGAAGCCTTTGAGAGAAAATTCCTAGCGAGGAGAAAAGCCCTAACCACCCAGAGCCAGAGTAAATTGGGCATCACTTAAGTCTTCTTGTCTGAGTGATCTGAAGACTTATTACACTTGAGGACTGTGCATCCTCCAGCCGGTTAGGCGTCGTATTCTGAGCATCGAAGAGAAATTGTGGATTGCCAGTGAACGAAGTCTGTGAAGGTTTGGGAGTCTACCTTGAAGACTTACCAGAGTGATTGGGCGAGGTCTGTGTGACCTTAGCTCAAGGAGAAAACGGTGAGGACTGGGTGTCCTGAGCTACGTGTTCAGGACTGGGTGTCCGGGACTGTGTGTCCTTTGGTTTAAATACCTAGCCGCTCCAACCAGACGTACAGTTGTCACAGCAACTGGAACTGGTCCAACAAATCATTGTCTTCAGCGTGTCACTGGTTTCATCTTCACTTCCTTTTACTTACTGTTACACATCGTGAAGCCATTGCATGCTTGCTGTATCTTCTGTTTTCACATCATAACTGTATGATTTGTTTGGCTTCATAACTTCTTCCTACCTGATCCTTATTACACTGCAGCTACTTGTCTTGTGCTTTCACTCTATTGAATACTTGACCATGGCTTTCCTAGTGTAATCTAACTTCCGCTGCTTAAGTGATAGGCATATCTGTACTGTTTGTCTTCATAACTTTCACGTTTTGAAGACTTTCATAAAAATCGCCTATTCACCCCCCTCTAGTCGATATAACGCACTTTCAGAAAGTCACATGATGCTACAGTACCCTAACATTCCTTTGTCAGATTTCCACAAACTACGATTTAATCCAGCGATTTGTACATAGTAATTGTGAGCAGTGATTTGTGAACAGCAATACATCTACAGTGATTTGTAGAACAATGTAAGATTCCTAACTTCCCTTCGCCATTTTATATATAGAGGCATTGTAGCCTTCTGACTTGCCTACTACAAGTCAGAGGATCCGGCTCCCATATATAGGTGATACATATGAATGCATATCATGAACATTTCAAAAAAAAGGTTTTGAGTTTCCAACTGGTGGTAGTTAGTGGGGCACCTTGGCCCCTCAAATTCACAACATTTCTGCAACAGCACAAAATTAGCCTCTTTGATTTATTGGGTTTTCATATAAATTTTAGATGATTTGAATCATCAATTTACACATGACTATTCTTTGATTTGCAGGACGGAATCCATTAGTATTTTTTTCTAAGGATCCTTTGCACTTCATTTATTAGGAGAATTACAATTGACTCAAACTTCACAAAATTGTTTCTATATTCATATGACAACTATATGACTGATACGTCTCCAACGTATCTATAATTTTTGATTGTTCCATGCTATATTATATTCTGTTTTGGACATTATTGGGCTTTATTATACACTTTTATATTATTTTTGGGACTAACCTATTAACCGTGTGTTGGGGATATTACTACTGGGCGTAAACCGGCCTATCTGGGCCGGCTTAACTTCATCAGTAGTTAATTATGTTAAAGCCCAAGAAGGCAGATGAGAGCTCAAGACCCATAGTCGGTTCAAGGCCTGTAGCCGTAAACCGGCGTTAGTATTTAACTTGTATTGTAAGTTAGGAATAAGTAGAGACCAAACCAGACACATCTATGAGCCGGTATTGGGACTCTGTGAACCGACGGGTGTCACCCGTGTATATAAGGGGACGACTCAGCGGCGGTTCAAAGACAACAGACAACAACTCAAGACTTAGGCGAAGCTTGTTTGCTCCCTAGTCATTGAAACCCCATCAATTCCATCACAACTAGACGTAGGCATTTACCTTCATCGAAGGGGCCGAACTAGTATAAACTCTCTTGCGTCCCTGTGTCCGCGTTAACCCCTTCAAGCTAACCCGTCGCGATGGCTCCACGACTAAGTCCTTTCTCTAGGACATCTGCCGTGACAAAACCACGACAGTTGGCGCCCACCGTGGGGCTATTGCACGATGGTTTCAGGTTCTTGGAGGGCCGTTTTGAAGGACTCAAGGGCTACGTTGTAGGCCGGATGACTAAGAGTCGTCGCGGCAAGCTCTACATCGACGGTGTAGGCTGGGGCCCCGAGGCCGGCTCAGTCGAGTACGGGTACTAGGTCCCCTTTGGTGGCATTCACGTTTTCATTGGCAAGATCGGTGAACCGGGCCCTGAGCCGAACATCTGCACCGACCTTGTCGAGATGGCTCAGCGTGCGCGATCCGCCCGGGTTAAACCGGCCATGAAGCGTGCCTTCGTGGGAGTCATCCATGGAGGAAGTTATGAGGATGGATCGGAATCTCGCGGTGAGACCGTCATTTGTTCCGACGACGAGTCATCAACCGGAGAAACCGAATCTCTATATCAGCTACAAGATGGCCGGATTGGGGGCTGTTCCGATGGCGATAGTATTCCGAACCCCTCTGATCTGCCCAACCGAGTTGGAATATTCATGGCCGGCACACAGGCAGTGCTTCATTCTTCGACCACTGAGCCAATGACCTCCGGTTCAGTAGCAGTGATGGCTGCCAGGGCAGGAGGCTATGTACGCCCGCCGGCTCAAGTTCTATCAGATCTATTTCATGCATTGGTTGTGCTCATGGCAGAAGCTAATCCGGCGGACCAGGACGCCCACAGCACGGAGATAGCAAAGGTAAAGGAACAGATCACCCAGGCCAAGGCGGACCTGGTAGCTGAGGATGCCAGGATGACCGCAGAGCGGGCCGCTCTAGTCGCACAAGCCTACAGGCTCATGTTGGACCAGAACGCGTCACATGAAGTCATGGAGAGGAAGTACCGATCCCGTTTGCCTTCAGTTTTCGAGGCCAGAGACCTTTTCAACACCCCAGGAGCAGGAACCAGTAACCCGCTGGAGGTAAACCGGGCGGAGGCTCCCGCGACCGGTGCACCGGTTTAGCCCCGTCGGATGGATTTGCCTCGCCAAAACACTGTTATACCTCAGGCTTTTTGACACCTCCGGGTCACTACTCCAACCCGATGGACAATCTCGTTGCGGCTGCTGCACGGCTGGAGGCCATTCCAATTGAAGGTGACTCGCCGCAGGCAGTAGAGACGTGACGGGTCAAGGAGCTACTGAGGAGGACAGCTTTGGTCCAACAGGAAGCATACTCGTACAGCCGCGACCGGATTCACTCGACCCCTCGTCCAAGCCAGAGCTATAACAGGCATATGGATGAACCGGCAGTGTCAAGTAATGAACGACATGGAGCACCCCGCGGCAACAACCCGACAGGTGGTGCTGATAACGCTCATGAAGTGGTGGACCGGGCCCGAGCGCGCAGGGAGGCCGAGTTAGCCGCACAGTATCAGGCTCGGCAGCTTACGCTGGTTCGTCCAACTATCTCGATCGAACCTGGTGTTACTTCTAGTTCTTTGGGGGTTCCTTTGGAACGCCCCAGATATAACTTTCCCAATTTGTACTCCAACTCTTGCCGTTTCCGGCATTAAGTTATATTTATTTCTCGGGTTCGGGTCTTTGTCTCCGTGTGTTGTTTTCGTTTTCATGCATCTCATATCATGTCATCACGTGCATTGCATTTGCCTACATGTTCATCTCATGCATTCGAGCATTTTCCCCGTTGTCCGTTTTGCATTCCGGCGCTTCGTTCTGCTCCGGTGGCCATTTCGAGCTTTCTTTCGTGTGTGGGGATTAAACATTTCCGGATTGGACCGAGACTTGCCATGCGGCCTTGGTTTACTACCGGTAGACCGCCTGTCAAGTTTCGTACCATTTGGACTTCATTTGATACTCCAACGGTTAACCGAGGGACCGAAAAGGCCTCTTGTGTGTTGCAGCCCAACACCCCTCCAATTTGGCCCAAAACCCACCAAACTCTGCTCCATGTCCTAGAGCGTTCGATCACGATTGCGTGGCCGAAAACCGCACCTCATTTGGACTCTCCTAGCTCCACTTATGCCTATATATACCCCCTCCATTTCGGATCCCGTCTTCCCCGTCCAAACCCTACCCTGAAAAAAAAACTCCTCCGCCACCGACGGACGTGTCCGGAGCGGACCGGACAACGTCCGCCACCGCGCCCAGCCACCCGCCGATCGACACGTGGCACCGCCACCTCCCAGCAGCCGCCGGGCCCGACGGCCCGAAGCCGGCCCCCGAGGCCCACGCCGCCGCCCGGCTCCCTCAGCGCCCCCGCCGCCTTCGTCCTCCTCGCCAGTGGCCGGCGCCACCGCGCCGCCGCGCGCGCCCTTGCCAGCCGGCGCCCGTAGCTCCGCCGGACCACCGCCGCCTCCGCTCGCAGGCCTCCGCGCCACCGCACCGGGCGCCACCGCCCCGGCGACCACCGGATCCGCCCCGGCCGGCTCCTCCCATCTCCGGCGACCTTCTTCCCCGACGAATCCGGCGTGCAGCTACAGTAACTCCGGCGACCTCGATCCGCGTGCACGATCTGGATCTCAGATCTAAAATTTCTCGGTTGACTTTTATCCCCGTAACCCTAATTTTTTGTGCTATCTTTGACTGATCATATCTCCGCATCTGTAGCTCCGTTTTGGGCATATGATATATCAAAATCTTCGTCTCGACGAGTACATCATTTCATTCCATTGCATCATTTGCAGTTGAGTTCATCTTGATGCCCGTATTTCTGCTAGAAGGAGGCTTCGTGAGTTAAATTGCAGATCCGTTAGTTCATCATAGACTTTTGTCATTTTTGCCATGATTATTGTGTGCATGATATGCCTGTGACTCTTTGGGATGAATTGTTAAGCATTTTGTCTTCTTTCCAGAGGTGCCACCCATGCATTTTTAGGATGTGTGTGGTGACTTGTGCAAGCTTGCAAAGAGAGGCACCTGAGAATTCTGTTATCAGGGACTTAGTGGATTTCACTAAGTCTGGGATATTTTAGTTCATGATGCCATATGTTCAGCTTGTTTCCTAGTGATCCGTGCCTCTTTTGAGGATGATCAGTAAGGGAGTTTTGATATTCATGTTATGCTCTATCCATCCATGTCTTTGTTTGCATATGTGGAATGCTCTAGCTTGAGTCAATCGAGCTCTACTTTTGCTTCGTGCTAAATCTGGGCAGATCGTCAACTTGTTTGCGATTTTGCCGATGCTATTGTTAGTGATCCATGCATGCTATGCCATTGTTCTTGCCATGTCTAGCTAGAATTTTGTGCCTTCTTTATGGATATATGCTTTCCTTGCTATGACTTGCACCATGGTGAGTGCACCAAGCTCGTTTACATGCCTTCGTGAGTTATAATTTCAGCATGTCTCAGTTGTCACTAAGTCTGAAAACTGATTGTGCGTGAGCTATGTTCTTGTGCTCGTTAGAGTATTTTGTGAACCCTTTTGGCCCCAGGTCACTTTGGGTGTTTTGTTAAGCTTGTTGAGTAGCTCCATGCCATGTTCTTACTTGTCATCTTCAGGTTATGTATCATGTTGTTTTGCTGCTCCGAAGAGAGCATCGTGGTCTGAAATTTCAGACTAGTGTTAATTTCGCTAAGTCTGAAATCTGTTTTGCATATTCGTTTTTGCCATGGTTGTTTGAACCTCATAATGGATGAATTTGGCTGTGGCTCAGTGCTAGTGTTTTGATAAGCATCTTGTGTACATCCCTGCCATGTATTTTTTTGTCATGTTTGGTGGCTGTAACATGTTCATTTCGTTGCATTTAGGTGCCTACTTGCTGTAAATCGCAGACCGGTTCATTTCGTAAAACGCTTGCCATTTCCAAACCGTAGCTCCGATTCCAATGATATTTATATCGTTTTCAGGTGATTTCATCCCCTCTATCCAGTGGCACACTTGGTTTTCCAAGTTGAGGCCAGGTTCATGCATTTCCTGTCACGTCTTGCATTTTTGCATCCCGCATAACATACCATCTTTGCATCTTATTGCTTGAGTTTGCACGTGGTTGATTGTATCCTTGTTGCTTGTTTGTATTGTTGGGTAGAGCCGGGAGACGAGTTCGCTAACGAGAAGCCCGTTGAGTTTGCTTTTGAGGATCCAGTCAACTCTGACAACTGTGCAGGCAAGATGATTATACCCTCGAAATCACTACTATATTTGCTATGCTAGTTTGCGCGCTCTTTTGCTATGCCAATGCTACGATGCCTACCACTTGCTTGTCAGCCTCCCAATTGCCATGTTGAACCTCTAACCCACCATTGTCCTAGCAAACCGTTGGTTGGCTATGTTACCGCTTTGCTCAGCCCCCTTCTTATAGTGTTGTTAGTTGCAGGTGAAGATTGGAGCCGTTCCTTGTTGGGACATTTATTTACTTGTTGGGATATCATTATATTGCCATGTTATCTTAATGCATCTATATACTTGGTAAAGGGTGGAAGGCTCGGCCTCTCGCCTAGTGTTTTGTTCCACTCTTGCCGCCCTAGTTTCCGTCATATCGGTGTTATGTTCCCGGATTGTTGCGTCCCTTACGCGGTTGGGCTATAATGGGAACCCCTTGATAGTTCGCCTTGATTAAAGCTTTTCCAGCAATGCCCAACATTGGTTTTACCATTTGCCACCTAGCCTCTTTTTCCCTAGGGTTTCCGGAGCCCGAGGGTCATCTTATTTTAACCCCCCCTGGGCCAGTGCTCCTCTGAGTGTTGGTGCAAACCGTCAGCCGCCGGTGGCTACCAGGGGCAACTCTGGGCTGGCCTACCGGAAGTTTGGACAATCTGAGTGTGCCCTGAGAAAGAGATATGTGCAGCTCCTATCGGGATTTGTCGGCACATTCAGGCGGTGTTGCTGGTCTTGTTTTTAACCTGTCGAATCGTCTTGTTGTATCGAGATACCGAGTCTGATCGGTGTGTCTTGGGTGGAGGTCTATTCCTTCGTTGACCGTGAGAGCTTGTTATGGGCTAAGTTGGGACCCCCCTGCAGGGATTGATCTTTCGAAAGCCGTGCCCGCGGTTATGGGCAGATGGGAATTTGTTAATGTCCGGTTGTAGACAACTTGAACCTTAATTAATTAAAATGAATCAACTGAGTGTGTTACCGTGATGGCCTCTTCTCGGCGGAGTCCGGGAAGTGGACACAGTGTTGGAGTTATGTTTGCACATGTTGCTCTCTAGTTCCTCGCTCGCGCCTTGCTCTCTCTTCTCGCTCTCTTTTGCGTATAAGTTAGCCACCATATATGCTAGTCGCTTGCTGCAGCTCCACTTACATTACCCCTTTCCTACCTATTAAGCTTAAATAGTCTTGATCGCGAGGGTGCGAGATTGCTGAGTCCCTGTGGCTCACAGATTACTATTACACCAGATGCAGGGACAGATGATACAGCTCCAGATGGCGCGCTTGAGCTCAAGTGGGAGTACGACGAGGACTCTCAGCATTACTATGTGTCTTTTCCTGATGATCAGTAGTGGTGCCCAGTTGGGGTGATCGGGACCTATGTCGCTTGTTGGGTTGTCTTTTATTTTGGCGCCATAGTCGGGCCATGAGTGTTTGGATGATGTATGTTATTTATGTACTTTGATGTGACATGGCGAGTGTAAGCCAACTATGTACCTCCCCTTTATATTATTTATGTACATGGGATGTGTTATGATTTCCTAACTTGCGACATTGCTTTCAATGCGGTTATGCCTCTAAGTCGTGCCTCGACACGTGGGAGATATAGCCGCATCGAGGGCGTTCCAAGTTGGTAATCAGAGCCTTCCCCGACCTTAGGAGCCCCCATTGCTTGATCGTTTTAGCAGCCGAGTTGTGTCTAGAAAAATGTTTTGAGTCTTTTAGGAATTATATATCGGAGAGCTTAGGAATTCTTTTTTACTTCCCAGTCTCCTCATCGCTCTGGTAAGGCATCCTGACGTAGAGTTTTGACTCTTCTCTTCTCAAATTTCACAAAAAAAAAATTTAGGATCACGCGAGTATCTTGGATTTGTTCCGATGGCTTATGATGAGAACACTGTCTTGGTGCCTCCTGTCAGGGGTTTAGTGGAAGTGTCCCGGGGAGTTGAGCTCTGAGGTGTTGTCATCATAATTTTATCGTTGCAATTCGGAAATACTTGAGATATGTTCGTCGACATCAAAAATCTCCTTTATGCAGTTCGTTGGTGAGATAACCTCGACGCCACCCAGTACTGGGGCAGGAGTTCGGGAGTATCGCCATAACTTGTATAACGGATGCTTTTCGAAGGTTGAGGTAGATGGTTTCCGAAGGTTTCTTGGTTATGTGTTGAAGGATGGATACAGCTGGATGTAGGTATTGCTAGTTTGGGTGAGATATTATGCTTCCCCTGTATCCCCAACACCTGATTGCATAACCGGAAAGTTTCGGGAGTTTCATAGGTGGGAATTCAAGTCGCTCTTAGGATATCCTTCCGACAGATGTATGATATGAAATTGGGGTTCGACATCTAGTGGTTCGCCTATTCACGGTCGATTTTACAGTGGTCTCGTTGTGTCTTAAAGAGTCCTTGGCTATGCTGACTCAAGGACGCTTCGTATGTCATGTGCACTGCCTTGTACATGATGGTGCTGTACGATCGAGCCCGTGTAGGTCCCACCATGAAAACTTCGGACGAATTATCTATCATATGTTTGTTCCGGCTTATTTCACAAGCCAATCCTTGGTTTTATTTTGAGTTGTGGTATTCGAGTTGCTTCGAAGTCATATGTTGATTCCATCCCTTGTTGATTTACCTCTTCTACCTAATTCTTCGTGGCTTCGCAATTTAGGAATATGTGACCACTTCAAGAGAAGTGCATTCGTTCATTTTGTTCGGATGTGAAGACTTTATGTTGCAATTTTTCATTCCGTTGGGTTCACCTTCAATATTTGTCTATCTATGTGCTAATGGTGGTCAACCTCTTCAGGATGGCTCCTCCAACGGGCACGACTCCGAATCCTGATCCGCCACCACCTCCACCTCCTCCGGAGGCTTGGCAAGCTCTGATGGCCGCAACCAATGCAAACACACAGTTGATCATGCAAATCCTCCAAGAGCGCAATCAAGGCAGTCAAGGGAATCAAGGCAACAATCAGAACCATTTTGCTACTCTGAACCAGTTCCTCGCTAATGGTCCAAAGACGTCCAACAATTGTGTTGAGGCTACCGATGCTGACAATTGGCTAGTGGATCTGGGCAAGCATTTTGAATGCAGTAACGTCAGGCCTGAAGATTTCGTCAAGTTCGCTTCTTTCCAGCTCAAAGATCAGGCTGCAGAGTGGTTCCAGCAGTACAAGGATTCCAGAGGTGGACGTTTGATCACTTGGGATGATTTCCATCGAGATTTCCGAGCTCATCAAATCCCTCAGAGTGTGACTGAAAGCAAACGTGAAGAATTCCGCAATCTGAAGCAAGGCTCTTTGTCTGTCTATGACTACAACAAGTTGTTCCAGAAGCTCGCCCGTTTTGCCAAGCAGGATGTTACTGATGAGAAGAGCATGATATACCAGTTCAGGGGTGGTCTGCGTGAAGAAATTCAGCTCGCTCTTGTCCTTTTTGAGCCGCTGAGGTACGATGAGTTCTACAACATGGCACTGAAGCAAGAGGCTGCTCAGTTGAGGTGTGATGCTTCCAGGAAGTGAGTCAGAGACACTACGCCTTCTTCCTCTGCTCAAGTGGCCAAGCAGCAGAAGTATTGGCTTCCTCCTCCTCCGTTCCGTCAGCCGTATCAGCAGAAGAGCAAAGGTGGCAGTGGTTCTTCCCACCCACCCAACCCAGGCTTTCAGAACAAGACTTCGTCTCAAGCTCCAAGATCAAGTGCTCTGTACCACCGTCCGCTTTCAGAGGTCACATGCAACAAGTGCCAACAGAAGGGTCACTATGCCAACAAGTGTTTCAACCAAAGGCGTCTTCCTCCTCCTCCTCCTGTCAGATCGGCAAGTACAGCAGTGGTCAAGCATAACCCCAAGTCCGCCAAGGTCAACTTGCTGAATGCAGCTTAGGCAGAGGACTCGCCAGATGTGATCATGGGTAACCTACCTGTTAACGATGTTCCCGCTAAAGTACTTTTTGATACTGGTGCATCACATTGTTTCATCTCGAAGCCTTTTGCATCTAAGCATGAGTTGATTTCCCAAGCTATGCATAGTCCGTTAGCAGTGGTCTCTCCTGGTAAATGTTTGCTTGCCAACCACGAGATTCCGGATATTTCCATCATGTTGGGTGATTTCAAGTTTCTGGCTTCTCCAATGGTTCTTGGTAATTCTGATATCGATCTTATTCTCGGGATGGGCTGGATCTCTAAGCATAAAGCTCAGCTTGATTGTGCAGCCAGGCAGATTCAACTGACTCATTCGTCTGAGGATGTCATTGTCTTTGCCGCTCGGGATAATACAATCCGGTTGTTTTCTCTCAATGAGAAGGGTGAATTGGATGCTATTTCGCAGATTCCGGTTGTTTGTGAGTATCAAGACGTCTTCCCAGAAGAACTCCCAGGAATGCCTCCGCACCGGCCCGTTGAATTTGTTATTGAACTTGAGCCCGGTACGGAACCTGTGTGCAAACGTCCCTACAAGCTCGGCCCTGAAGAGTTGAAGGAGTTGAAGAAACAACTCGATGTTCAAGAAAGAATGGGTCTCATTCGACCTAGTACTTCTCCGTGGGGTTGTGGTGTTCTTTTTGTGAAGAAGAAGGATGGAACGGACTGACTTTGTGTTGATTATCGTCCATTGAACAAGAAGACCACCAAGAACAAATACCCACTTCCCAACATCAATGAGCTGTTCGAACAACTCAAGGGTGCCCAAGTATTCTCCAAGCTTGATCTCTGTATGGGGTATCATCAGATTCGAATCCGTGAGCAAGATATTCCCAAGACGGCTTTCAGGACAAGCTATGGGTCATATGAATACATTGTCATGTCTTTTTGCCTCGCCAACGCTCCTCTGACGTTCTCTCGCATGATGAACTTCATCTTCAACCCCTACACCAATGACTTCGTTTTGGTCTATCTCGACGACATTCTGGTTTTCTCCAAGAACAAGGAAGATCATGCCAAGCACTTGCGTTTGGTTCTTGACAAGCTCAGGGAACATCAGTTCTACGCCAAGTTCTCCAAGTGTGAATTTTGGCTCGATGAGGTGCTTTATCTTGGCCATATCATCTCTGCCAAGGGCATTTCCGTGAATCCTGAGAAGGTGTCTGCAATTGTTAATTAGGAACCTCCTCAGAACGTGAAACAACTCCGTAGCTTCCTCGGTCTCGCAAGCTACTGCCAAAGATTCGTTGAAAACTTTTCCAAGATCGCGAAGCCTCTCTCAAATCTTCTTCAGAAGCACGTCAAGTACGTTTGGTCTCTGGAGTGTGATATTGCTTTCAACACTTTGAAAGAGAAGTTGATCACTGCTCCAGTTCTGACTCCGCCTGATGAAACCAAGCTGTACGAGGTCTTTTGTGATGCCTCTCTCCAAGGTCTTGGTGCTGTACTGATGCAAGATAAGAAAGTTGTTGCTTATACCTCTCGCCAGTTGAAGCCTAATGAGAAGAACTACCCCACTCATGATCTCGAGTTGGCGGCAGTTGTGCATGCTTTATTGACTTGGAGACATCTTCTATTGGGAAGAAAAGTGGATATTTTCACTGAGCACAAGAGTCTCAAGTACATCTTCACCCAGCCTAATCTCAACCTCAGGCAAACTCGATGGGTCGAAATGATTCAAGAGTACAATCCGAGTATTGAATATACTCCAGGCAAGGCCAATGTGATTGCTGACGCTTTGAGCAGGAAAGCATATTGCAACAGTCTGATTCTCAAGCCTTATCAACCCGAGCTTTGTGAAGCTTTCCGCAAACTTAATTTGCAAATTGTTCCTCAAGGTTTCCTCGACAACCTTCAAGTTTCTCCTACCCTGGAAGACCAGATTCGCCAAGCCCAGCTTCTTGATGCTATGGTGAAAAAGGTGAAGATCGGTATCGCAAAGAGTCAGTCCAAGTACAAGTGCTACCGCCTTGATGACAAGGACACTCTCTTCTTCGAGGATCGAATTGTGGTACCCAAAGGTGAACTTCGTAAAGTGATCATGAACGAGGCTCACAATTCTCTCCTCTCCATCCACCCTGGGAGCACGAAGATGTATCAGGATCTCAAGCAAACTTATTGGTGGACTCGAATGAAGTGCGAGATCGCTCAATTCGTGAATGAATGTGATGTCTGCAGAAGAGTGAAGGCAGAACACCAAAGGCCAGCAGGTCTCCTCCAACCTCTTTCCATTCCAGAATGGAAGTTTGACCACATTGAAATGGACTTCGTGACTGGGTTTCCAAAGTCCAAGCGTGGCAATGATGCTATATTCGTTGTCATCAACAAGCTCACCAAAGTGGCTCACTTTTTGCCTATCAAAGAATCAATCACTGCAGCTCAATTGGCAGAACTCTATACCTCTCGAATTGTCTCTCTGCACGGTATTCCTCAAGTGATATCTTCAGACCGTGGCAGCATCTTTACCTCCAAGTTTTGGGATTCTTTTCAGAAGGCCATGGGCACCAACATCCGCTTCAGCACTGCTTTCCATCCTCAAACAAGCGGTCATGTCGAGCGTGTCAATCAGATTCTTGAAGATATGCTCAGGGCTTGCGTTATCTCCTTCGGCATGAAGTGGGAGGATTGTCTTCCTTATGCTGAATTCTCATACAACAACAGTTTTCAAGCAAGTTCGGGCAAGGCCCCATTTGAAATTCTATATGGTAGGAAGTGCCGTACACCTCTCAACTTGTCTGAAACCGGTGAACGTCAGCTGCTGGGTAATGACTTAATCACAGAGGCAGAAGAAATGTGCAAGGTCATTCGTGATAACTTGAAAGCAGCCCAATCCCGCCAGAAGAGCTACTATGATAGTAAGCACCGTGATTTGGCTTTCGAGATCGGAGATCATGTTTACCTTCGCGTCTCTCCTATGAAAGGGACTCGTCGCTTCGGTATCAAAGGGAAGCTTGCCCCTAGATACGTCGGACCTTTCAAGATTGTCAGCAAGAGAGGCGACCTCGCCTACCAACTCGAGCTTCCTTCAAACTTTGCAAATGTTCATGATGTGTTCCATGTCTCCCAACTCCGAAAGTGCTTCAAGACGCCTGAACGCACCGTCAACTTCGAGGACATTGAGCTCCAAGAAGATCTCTCCTATCGTGAGCACCCAGTTGCAATCCTTGAAGAGACTGAACGCAGGACTCGCAACAAGTCAATCAAATTTCTCAAAGTCAAGTGGTCACACCATTCCGACCGTGAAGCTACCTGGGAACGCGAGGATCACCTCCGTTCTGAGTACCCGGAGTTCTTTTAGTCCTAGATCTCGGGACGAGATCTTTTCGTAGTGGTGGAGTGTTGTAACGCCCCAGATATAACTTTCCCAATTTGTACTACAACTCTTGTCGTTTCCGGCATTAAGTTATATTTATTTCTCGGGTTCGGGTCTTTGTCTCCGTGTGTTGTTTTCATTTTCATGCATCTCATATCATGTCATCACGTGCATTGCATTTGCATACATGTTCATCTCATGCATTCGAGCATTTTCCCCGTTGTCCGTTTTGCATTCCGGCGCTTCGTTCTCCTCCGGTGGCCATTTCGAGCTTTCTTTCGTGTGTGGGGATTAAACATTTCCGGATTGGACCGAGACTTGCCATGCGGCCTTGGTTTACTACCGGTAGACCGCCTGTCAAGTTTCGTACCATTTGGACTTCGTTTGATACTCCAACGGTTAACCGAGGGACTGAAAAGCCTCGTGTGTGTTGCAGCCCAACACCCCTCCAATTTGGCCCAAAACCCACCAAACTCTGCTCCATGTCCTAGAGCGTTCGATCACGATCGCGTGGCCGAAAACCGCACCTCATTTGGAATCTCTTAGCTCCACTTATGCCTATATATACCCCCTCCATTTCGGATCCCGTCTTCCCCGTCCAAACCCTACCCTGAAAAAAACTCCTTCGCCGCCGACGGACGTGTCCGGAGCGGACCGGACAACGTCCGCCGCCGCGCCCAGCCACCCGCCGATCGACACGTGGCACCGCCACCTCCCAGCCGCCGCCGGGCCCGACGGC
The DNA here is from genome assembly GCA_034509565.1 of Triticum monococcum. Classification (NCBI taxonomy): domain Eukaryota; kingdom Viridiplantae; phylum Streptophyta; class Magnoliopsida; order Poales; family Poaceae; genus Triticum; species Triticum monococcum. The sequence goes on from CM067843.1 coordinate 83,094,569, forward strand.
CCGAAGCCGGCCCCCGAGGCCCACGCCGCCGCCCGGCTCCCACAGCACCCCCGCACGATCTGGATCTCATATCTAAAATTTCTTGGTTGACTTTTATCCCCGTAACCCTAATTTTTTGTGCTATCTTCAACTGATCATATCTCCGCATCTGTAGCTCCGTTTTGGGCATATGTTATATCAAAATCTTCGTCTCGACAAGTACATCATTTCATTCCATTGCATCATTTGCAGTTGAGTTCATCTTGATTCCCGTATTGCTACTAGAAGGAGGCTTCGTGAGTTAAATTGCAGATCCGTTAGTTCATCATAGACTTTTGTCATTTTTGCCATGATTATTGTGTGCATGATATGCCTGCGACTCTTTGGGATGAATTGTTAAGCATTTTGTCTTCTTTCCAGAGGTGCCACCCATGCATTTTTAGGATGTGTGTGGTGACTTGTGCAAGCTTGCAAAGAGAGGCACGTGAGAATTCTGTTATCAGGGACTTAGTGGATTTCACTAAGTCTGGGATATTTTAGTTCATGATGCCATATGTTCAGCTTGTTTCCTAGTGATCCGTGCCTCTTTTGAGGATGATCAGTAAGGGAGTTTTGATATTCATGTTATGCTCTATCCATCCATGTCTTTGTTTGCATATGTGGAATGCTCTAGCTTGAGTTAATCGAGCTCTACTTTTGCTTCGTGCTAAATCTGGGCAGATCGTCAACTTGTTTGCGATTTTGCCGATGCTATTGTTAGTGATCCATGCATGCTATGCCATTGTTTTTGCCATGTCTAGCTAGAATTTTGTGCCTTCTTTATGGATATATGCTTGCCTTGCTATGACTTGCACAATGGTGAGTGCACCGAGCTCGTTTACATGCCTTCGTGAGTTATAATTTCAGCATGTCTCAGTTTTCACTAAGTCTGAAAACTGATTGTGCATGAGCTATGTTTGTGTGCTCGTTAGAGTATTTTGTGAACCCGTTTGGCCCCAGGTCACTTTGGGTGTTTTGTTAAGCTTGTTGAGTAGCTCCATGCCATGTTCTTACTTGTCATATTCAGGTTATGTATCATGTTGTTTTGCTGCTCCGAAGAGAGCATCGTGGTCTGAAATTTCAGACTAGTGTTAATTTCGCTAAGTCTGAAATCTGTTTTGCATATTCGTTTTTGCCATGCTTGTTTGAACCTCATAATGGATGAATTTGTCTGTGGCTCAGTGCTAGTGTTTTGATAAGCATCTTGTGTACATCCCTACCATGTATTTTGTTGTCTTGTTTGGTGGCTGTAGCCTGTTCATTTCGTTGCATTTAGGTGCCTACTTGCTGTAAATCGCAGACCGGTTCATTTCGTAAAACGCTTGCCATTTCCAAACCGTAGCTCCGATTCCAATGATCTTTATATCGTTTTCAGGTGATTTCATCCCCTCTATCCAGTGGCACACTTGGTTTTCCAAGTTGAGGCCAGGTTCATGCATTTCCTGTCACGTCTTGCATTTTTGCATCCCGCATAGCATACCATCTTTGCATCTTATTGCTTGAGTTTGCACATGGTTGATTGTATCCTTGTTGCTTGTTTGTGTTGTTGGGTAAAGCCGGGAGACGAGTTCGCTAACGAGGAGCCCGTTGAGTTTGCTTTTGAGGATCCAGTCAACTCTGACAACTGTGCAGGCAAGATGATCATACCCTCGAAATCACTACTATCTTTGCTATGCTAGTTTGCTCGCTCTTTTGCTATGCCAATGCTACGATGCCTACCACTTGCTTGTCAGCCTCCCAATTGCCATGTTGAACCTTTAACCCACCATTGTCCTAGCAAACCGTTGGTTGGCTATATTACCGCTTTGCTCAGCCCCCTTCTTATAGCGTTGTTAGTTGCAGGTGAAGATTGGAGCCGTTCCTTGTTGGGACATTTATTTACTTGTTGGGATATCATTATATTGCCATGTTATCTTAATGCATCTATATACTTGGTAAAGGGTGGAAGGCTTGGCCTCTCGCCTAGTGTTTTGTTCCACTCTTGCCGCCCTAGTTTCCGTCATATCGGTGTTATGTTCCCGGATTGTTGCGTCCCTTACGCGGTTGGGCTATAATGGGAACCCCTTGATAGTTCGCCTTGATTAAAGCTTTTCCAGCAATGCCCAACATTGGTTTTACCATTTTCCACCTAGCCTCTTTTTCCCTTGGGTTTCCGGAGCCCGAGGGTCATCTTATTTTAACCCCCCCCCCTGGGCCAGTGCTCCTCTGAGTGTTGGTCCAAACCATCAGCCGCCGGTGGCTACCAGGGGCAACTCTGGGCTGGCCTACCGGAAGTTTGGAAAATCAGAGTGTGCCCTGAGAAAGAGATATGTGCAGCTCCTATCGGGATTTTTCGGCACATTCGGGCGGTGTTGCTGGTCTTGTTTTAACCTGTCGAATCGTCTTGTTGTACCGAGATACCGAGTCTGATCGGTGTGTCTTGGGTGGAGGTCTATTCCTTCGTTGACCGTGAGGGCTTGTTATGGGCTAAGTTGGGACCCCCTGCAGGGATTGATCTTTCGAAAGCCGTGCCCGCGGTTATGGGCAAATGGGAATTTGTTAATGTCCGGTTGTAGACAACTTGAACCTTAATTAATTAAAATGAATCAACTGAGTGTGTTACCGTGATGGCCTCTTCTCGGCGGAGTCCGGGAAGTGGACACAGTGTTGGAGTTATGTTTGCGCAGGTTGCTCTCTAGTTCCTCGCTCGCGCCTTGCTCTCTCTTCTCGCTCTCTTTTGCGTATAAGTTAGCCACCATATATGCTAGTCACTTGCTGCAGCTCCACTTACATTACCCCTTTCCTACCTATTAAGCTTAAATAGTCTTGATCGCGAGGGTGCGACATTGCTGAGTCCCTGTGGCTCACAGATTACTATTACACCAGATGCAGGGCAGATGATACAGCTCCAGATGGCGCGCTTGAGCTCAAGTGGGAGTACGACGAGGACTCTCAGCGTTACTATGTGTCTTTTCGTGATGATCAGTAGTGGTGCCCAGTTGGGGTGATCGGGACCTATGTCGCTTGTTGGGTTGTCTTTTATTTTGGCGCCGTAGTCGGGCCATGAATGTTTGGATGATGTATGTTATTTACGTACTTTGATGTGACGTGGCGAGTGTAAGCCAACTATGTACCTCCCCTTTATATTATTTATGTACATGGGATGTGTGATGATTTCCTAACTTGCGACATTGCTTTCAATGCGGTTATGCCTCTAAGTCGTGCCTCGACACGTGGGAGATATAGCTGCATCGAGGGTGTTACAGCCTTGCCTTGTCCCCGCTTTACGCAATGTGCGCCTGCCCAAGGATTTCAAAGGCCCACGCAAGGTACCAAATTACACGGCGGATCAACCTCCAGAGACATGGGTGGAGAGCTATGAGATGGCCATGGAGATGCTTGATGTGGATGACGCGGCGTGTGCGAAATACTTCACCATGATGCTTGAAGGAATGGCCTGTACTTGGTTAAAAAGCTTGCCGGATAATTCTATCAGTTCATGGGCCCAATTACGAGCCCGGTTTATCAGCAATTTCAAGGATACGTGTAAACAGCCTATGTCGATAGTGGACTTAGCTGCCTGCATCCAGGAGGAAGGAGAATCAACGACTCATTGGGTGCGTCGGGTATCACAGGTGTTGCATTCATCAAACGGCATCAACGCTGACACCGCAGTCTTAACCCTAGAAGGCAACTGCCGGTTTGGGCCCCTGAAGCTGAAGTTGGGACGGATGAAGCACCACTGCACGGACATGGGAAGCCTCATGGCTGCTTTGGTAAAGTATGCTGATTCTGATAGTACCAAGGATCCCGAATCTGATGATGACAAGGCAGGGAAGGGAAAGAGGAACAACAACTCCAAAGGTCAGTAGCATCACTTGGCAGACAATAGTGGTGGAGGCAAGCGTAAAGCAGATGGTAACATGGACTTTGTGGCTAATACCAACGCACAGGACAAGGGCCAGCGACGCAGGGGTAAACCGCCAAATCGCAATGGGGAACCCAACCCTAACCCGGACTGCCTAAATTATCTACTGAGCCAGCCCTGTCCGAGGCATGGGACGAAGGAGGTGCCAGCAAACCACCTTTGGAAGGATTGCTTCATTATGCAGGAGTTTAAGAATTCTAATGCTTTCCGGTATGATCACGGCTCCGGCGGTGGCTCAAGATCCGGGCCGGGTTACGGTGGAGGAAATTCCGGTTCAGGATTTAATGGTAATCCGGGCAGACATAATAATCAAAATAATCAGAACAACTAGGGTGGTTACAACCAACAGCAGCAACAGTCAGGTTACCAGAGCAACCCAAAGCAGTTGAATAGTGGGCAGTACCATGTCTTCACCACTAGCTTGGATAAGCGAGACCAGAAGGTTTAGAGGCGGGCAGTCAACTCTGTTGAACCGGCCGTGCCCCGTTATCTATGCTGGTCTGAACAGCCAATCATATGGAGCAGAGAGGATCACCCTCCCCAGGTTGATAATCCGGGTCAGTTGGCTCTAGTGGTGGCACCTCAGGTGGGAGGCTACAAGTTCACCAAGGTGCTCATGGATGGAGGGAGCAGCATTAATATCTTGTACTATGAGACCTTCCGTCGTATGGGACTAACAGATAAAAATCTCAAACCATCCAATACGGTGTTCCATGGTGTGGTGCCTGGCAAGTCAGCATATCCTGTTGGTAAGATAGCTCTGGAAGTGGCCTTTGGAGATGATCATGATTCCAGGTCGGAGATACTGACGTTTGAAGTGGTGAAAATCCAAAGTCCATATCACGCCCTGTTTGGGCAACCGGCCTACACCAAGTTTATGGCACGGCCCTGTTATGTGTATTTGCAGCTCAAGATGCCGGGTCACAAGGGGACAATAACGGTTCATGGAAGCCGTAAAATCGCTTTGGAGTGTGAGGAAGGAGATGAGGCCTATGCAGAGTCGGTTTGTGCCACCGAGGAGCTGAAGTATTATAAGGACAATGTTGATCCGACGGACATGACTCCATTAAAGAAGCCAACTACGGAGCATGATCCGGCCCTGAAGTTCAAATCGGGAGCTAAAACTAAGCTTGTTGACTTCGTGCCTGGCGATTCGTCCAAGCAGTTCAGCATCAGTGCCAACTTGGATCCGAAATAGGAAAGCGCGCTCATCGAGTTCATCTGTGAGAATCGGGACATTTTTGCATGGAAGCCCTCTGACATGCCAGGTGTACCGAGGCAACTCGCTGAGCACACCCTTAATGTGGATCCTAAATACAAACCGGTGAAACAGTTCCTCCACCGGTTTAACGAAGAAAGATGCAAGGCGATTGGAGAAGAGGTAGCCAGGCTCTTAGCGGCTGGCTTTATTGTTGAAGTTTTTCACCCTGAGTGGCTTGCTAATCCGGTGCTAGTCCTTAAGAAAAACGGCACCTGGCGCATGTGTGTGGATTACACAGATCTTAATAAGGCTTGTCCAGCAGATCCTTTTGCCCTCCCCCGTATTGATCAAATTATTGATGCTACGGCGGGTTGCGAGCGTTTAAGTTTTTTGGATGCATATTCTGGCTATCATCAGATCAAAATGGCAGTTAAGGACCAGGAGAAGACTGCATTCATAACTCCCTTTGGAGCCTTCTGCTATGTGTCTATGCCCTTTGGGCTCAAGAGTGCCCAGGCAACTTATCAACAGTGTGTACAAAATTGTCTTCACAAGCAGATTGGCCATAATGTACATGCTTACGTGGATGATATTGTGGTCAAGTCCAGGGAGAAGGAGACTCTGGTTGACGATTTAAAGGAAACCTTTGATAACCTGAGGACGTACAAGATGATGCTTAATCCGGCCAAGTGTGTCTTTGGTGTGCCGGCAGGCAAGTTATTGGGTTTTCTGGTATCCAACAGGGGAATTAAGGCCAATCCGGAGAAGATCACAGCCATCACCTCCCTGGCTAAACCGAAGTGTATCAATGATGTTCAACGCCTAGCAGGCCGGATTACCACGTTGAGCCGGTTTATCAGTCGCCTTGGTGAGAAGGCAATCCCTTTGTATCAGATGTTGAAGAAGACGGATCAGTTCATCTGGAGTTCCGCTGCTGATGAAGCATTTGAGGACTTAAAGCGGCAATTGGCCAATCCGCGTGTGCTCGCCGCTCCCATTGACAAGGAGCCGTTACTTCTATATGTAGCTGCTAATGCTCGTGCGGTCAGCATGGCTATTGTGGTGGAGCGAAAGGAGGCAGGTAAGGAGCATCCGATTCAACGTCCAGTCTATTATATCAGCGAGGTGCTATTGAGTCCAAGCAAAGGTATCTGCATTGGCAGAAGCTGCTATATGGAGTTTTTATGGCAAGCCGGAAGCTCAAGCAATACTTCCAAGAGCACCCCATTACGGTGGTCAGTTCTGCTCCCTTGGGGGATATCATCCAGAACTGGGAAGCGACTGGCCGGATTGCCAAGTGGGCCATAGAGCTTGGGCCGCATGGTTTGAAGTATGTGCCTCGGACGGCGGTTAAGTCTCAAGCACTTGTTGATTTCATCAATGATTGGATGGAACTGCAAGCACCTGAAGAAAAGCCGGGTCACACATATTGGACCATCCATTTTGACGGATCCAGGCAATTGGAAGGCTTGGGGGCTGGAGTCGTATTTAACTTCCCCACGAGGTGATAAGTTTTGTTACGTTCTCCACTTAATGTTCCCTTGTACTAACAATGCAGCTGAGTATGAAGCCTTGCTCCATGGTCTCCTGATGGCTAAGGAGATGAATCTAAGTCGAGTTAAGTGCTTCGGTGACTCGGACCTCGTGGCTCAGCAAGTATGTGGCACTTGGGACTCCAAGGACCCACTCATGGCAGCATATCGTCGTGAGGTGGATATTGTTGCAGGTCACTTTAAAGGCTATCAGGTGGACCACGTGGACCGGCGGAAGAATGAAGCAGCGGACGCTTTAAGGATGTGCTGCACAACCCGTCGGTCAAGATCCCTGGTGAAGCGGATTTGGCTATTCCTGATCCGGAGGCTCAATTGGTGGCAGTTCTTCATGTTATTCCGGATTGGACGCTTCCTTACCTGGCGTACAAGAACCGGGGCGAGTTACCAGAGGATGAGACTCTGGCCTGACAGATAATCCGGCGATCCAAGTCCATGACTATTATCAACAGCGAGTTGCATCATTGCAGTGTGTCAGGGGCGTTTCAACGTTGTGTATCTCCTGAAGAAGGCCATGAAATTTTGCATGAGATCCACGAAGGAGATTGTGGTCACCACGCCGATTCAAAATCTTTGGTGGCTAAAGCGTTTCGCCATGGCTTCTATTGGTTAACTGCTCATGCTGATGCGGAGAATCTGGTCAGACGATGTGATGGTTGCCAAAAGTTTTCAAGACGTGCTCATGTGCCTGCTCAAGAATTGAGAATGATTCCAATTACTTGGCCGTTTGCGACTTGGGGGCTAGATATGGTTGGGCCTTTCAAAAGATCCAAAGATAAGAAGACCCACCTCCTGGTGGCGGTTGACAAGTTTACAAAGTGGGTGGAGGCAAAACCTGTTAGCAAGTGTGATGCGGCCACGGCGGTTCAGTTCATCAAAAAAGTGATTTTCTGGTTTGGCTTTCCACACAGTATCATCACAGATAATGGTATCAATTTTTTCCAAGGGTGCCATGAAGGAGTTCTGCGAACGGGAGCACATCCGGCTTGACATTTCATCAGTGGCACACCCACAGTCCAATGGTCAAGCAGAAAGGGCTAATCAAGAGATCTTGAAAGGCATCAAGCCCCGGCTTATGGTTCCTTTGCAGAGAACACCGGGTTGTTGGGTAGAAGAGTTACCATCTGTGTTATGGAGCATCAATACCACACCCAACAGATCAACAGGATACACACCATTCTTCATGGTCTATGGAGCGGAGGCGGTTCTCCCTAGTGATATCCGTCATGACTCACCTCGTGTGGTGGCTTATGTTGAAGCGGACAATGAGACAGCACGGCAAGACGCTTTGGACCTGTTGGATGAAGAACGCGACATAGCAGCCGCCCGCTCGGCGATTTACCAACAGGATCTTCGTCGTTATCACGGTCACCGAGTCAGAACCAGAACCTTTCAGGAAGGAGATTTGGTGCTTGGGCTCATCCAAGATCACACTAATATGCATAAGCTATCCCCACCTTGGGAGGGACCTTTCGTGATCAGCAAGAATCTGCACAACGGGTCATACTATCTAATCAATATTCGAGAGCATAAAGACTCATGTACATCAGAGGAGGAGACCAACAGGCCGTGGAACATAGCTCATCTTTGGCCTTACTATACCTAAGCCATTGGCTCTACTTATGTACATATTACGACGATGTATATATTATGATTAAATATAATAAACCGGAACCTCAGCTAAAGCGGGGTATCTGTTCTTATACATCATGTGTGGTTACACGAAGTTGTTCTAAAGCGGCCTCCGGTTTACCCCTTGAGTTAGCTTTTCAAAAGCATCATGTTATATCACTTGGGGGCTTGGTCGTGTCCGAACCAATGCAACACCTCTTGATAGGCGAGAGCCACCAGATCACTTAGGGACTTGGTCACGTCTGAACCAGCCATGCCTCTTGATCGGCCTAAGGCCACAGAATCACTTGGGGGCTTGGTCGAACCCTAACCATTGCCACGCCTTTTGATCGGCATAAATGCCACGGTTTCATTTGGGGACCTGGCTGACTTGAACCATAGCTACACCTATTGGGAGCTTGGTCATGTCCGACCATGGTAACGCCATCTGATCAGCTCAAATAAGCCTCTTTTTGCAAATGGTTTTATCATTGCCTTTGGTTCACAATTTTCTTTGATAGATATTTTCTTTCTTTTTTGTTGCGTTTTTAAACCAACAAAATTTTAAACCGGTTCACACTGTCAATTGACGGAACACGGTCCATTTTTAATCCAGAGACTATTTGCTCGGTTTGATTTTTTGTTAACATCCTATTACGGAGTAACACGGTGTTTTACAACCCGGCACGGTTTACATGGTAAACTGGCATTATATATATACAGGAGCTGCTATCTCCTCCAAACAGTGTGGGTTTATAAACCTCCGCTTAAAGATTGGCTAAGCCAACTTCATGCCCAACGATGGCAGGTATTATGTATCTCAAAGATTTGATCATATGCATAAATTTCAGACATTTTGATTTTACATATGCAGACATCATACTCCGCCTGACAGTACAACCGCGGTGGCACTTTAAAATTTTTTATGTTGCAGAAAATACTTTGGACAGTTCATCACCCAAAGGAAACACAAGTTGCAGTGGTTATGCACGAAGGCATATTAAGATCAAGCGTATCAGCTAGCCTATTACAAGGCAACACGGTGCCCAAAATAAGATCATTGTTTTTTCAAAGGAGAAGCAGTTTAAACCGGCTTCCGGTTCAAGCTTGGTCACCAGCCTGGCCTGATGGTTGTGGGTCATCCCGTGCCGCTTCAGCTTCAGTTTCTCTACCCAGTGGCTGGAAATCAACAGTTGTCCAGTCGATTCCCATTAATGCTCGAAAGACAGCTTCATCATGGATCAGCAACGACGGTTCAATATCGGGAGCGTAAGTATGCTTACGGGTTGGAGGGATAAGATTTTCTGCTTCATGAATTGGGGCAGCTACTCGCTTGTTTTGATTGTCATAATGGGCTTGATAGTGAGACAAGTCTGCTTCTTCAGCCAATTGACAAGCTAGCGGATGCACCTCCCGGTTTATTGCTCGCAGATCCGCTTCACCAAATTCTGACCCGTCTTCCTTCAAGCTGGGATAGCCCTGAGCCGCTTCAATAGGATCAATTTCGGCACCCAAGCTTTTGCCCGGATTAAGGCATTGATCGCGCCGGTTCGAGCAGCAGATTTCTTCACCTCTTTAGCCCGGGCAGGAAGCACCGACAGTTTCTACAGAGTGTCCTGAATCAAAGTGGGCGCCGGCTTGTTGTGGGATGCAGTACAGATGAAACACTGTGCACCAGTGTACAGTTGTTCGATCAAAGTATAGGCGGCTTTCAATTTCTTCCGCACATCTGACCCCAAATGACCAATGCATGTCCCTGAAATATCACAAAGGGTTAACAAACCGGCAGCTCTGTAAGACGGCCGAATTGATACAGAAATCAAACCGGCTTACCAAAGATAGCAGTGGTCATGGCATGCACATGCCGCTTTATGTTGGCCAGTTCGTCCACCACTAGTTTAAGTGCAGCCTCGGCGCTCGTTTGGTTAAAGCGGATTTTTCAGTGGCCCAATCCGCCCACTCTTTCTTGAAGCCCTCCTTGAGCTGTTCCATGGCGTGTAAAGCGCTGGTTAACTCCTCTTTTGCTTTGGAGGTTTCTGCTTGTTGGGACTTCTGATTTTCTTGGAGATCGGCGACTTGGTTCTCTTTAGTCTTCAGTTCAGCCTGCATATAGACAGTTATATGGTTCAGCAAGCAGTGCAAGAATTGAAGCACCAACCACATAACAAGTTATGCACTTGGCGCTTGGGGGCTAATGCCTATTTGATCTTCATATTTCACTTGATTATAAAGTCCCAAGCTCAATACAAGTATTCAACTTGGCACTTGGGGGCTAATGGCTATTTGTTCAAATAAGTTCTGATGCGGCGATATTAATTACTTAAGTCCCGGTTTAACTACACTAAGTTGAACCGGCCCTTGGGGGCTACATCAGCGAATTTCGAGGCTTTAAGATTTATATTAGTAAGTCCTTGTTTGAAAGAAGATTACAAACTGGTCCTTGGGGGCTAGGCAAGTCAGCAAGCATTGAAGCATACAAGCAGGAAAGAGCATACGGAAGTTACCTCATATTTATCTTTCATCATGTTAACCAGACCGGCTTCATAGTCACGACTGGTATACAGCCAGTTCAGATAGCCGGAATGGATGTCTTGGGCGTTCAGAGCAGCGCAAGTCGCCAGATCAACATTCCACTTGCCCTTGCCAAAGGCAGCAAATTCTTCCTTGGCAGTATGTTTAGACAAAGCAATAGGATTGCTTGGCTCTGTATGGCCAATGCCAGTAATAACAACTTCATCATCCTTGGCGTAGCTGGTTTGCACTGGGGACGTTGGCTTATCAGTAGGCTTTGATGGATTGGTGGATTTCTCAATCCAGATGGGGCTTGTGGGCTGGTTGACAGGACTTGAGGTATCAATAGGCCTCTCTTCAGCAATAGGATCATCATCCCGCTGCGGTGGATCATTGGGTATATCTTCAAGAATAGCCGCTTCAAGATCTGGTATTGTCCTCGGTTCAGGGACGGCATCTTCTTCAGCTGCTTTATCTAGGCGAGCCTTCTTGCTTGGCTTAGGCTTGGCCCTGAAAGGAGTAACAAAAGTCAGTACAGTACATGCTAAAAAGTAATACACCAAAAGCATTATGACAAGTATGGCTTACCCAAGCACCATTTTGAGTGGCGGCAGCTGGGTAGCTGATGACTCGCCAGATGATCAATGGGAAGTGACCTGATAATCAAAGTCAGACGGATTAAGAGGTTGACGAAGACAGCCCATTTTAGGACAAGCACTGACATGCAAATTAGAGACCTCTGAATGGCGTTTCCGAACCGGATTATTCGGTAAACCGGCGGAGGTAACTACTTGGCCACTATGCCAGGTTGTGCGGCGAGCTTCGTGTTGTTGGGTCTTCATAAGAAATTTGGGATCCAAGTAAGCAAGAGGATGAGAAAATTTAACCTTCCGGTTTTCCTGACGGATTTTTAGTGAAGGCAAAGGATCTGAATCGGAGGAAAGAATAATTACCGCTACAACATTAGCATGACTGGCTTCGGCATCATCCTGATAAATATCATCATCAATAAGGCGCATGAAAAATAAGCCAAGTGAATCAAGCTCTACCTCAAGGTCCGGGTTACCCACATCGTCATCAGCGGCCGGATCAGAGGATGCAGTGGTTCTTTTCCTGTGGGTAGTCTTCTTCACAGCTTTAGTCTTTTGCCGGGTTGGTCGTTCCGGTTTATCTGCTTTTTATGGCTTCTCCTGTGGAAGTTTCTTGCTCCAAAATGGATCATTACCCTGTTTAAACAGACATTGGTGTTAAACAATGACCAGATATACCAATAGCAGGTTCAGTAAAAAGAAAGATCAAACTCTTACAGCTGGCAGTTTGTTGGTGGCACAGAAGGGAAGCAGGCCGGTTTGAGCACAGACGTATTTCGGTTCATCCAGCATTTTATTCACAGCCTCTGTGATTTCTTCATCGGTAAGCTAGATGTTAGCATGCCGCGGTGGGTCATCAACACTGCCAGTATACTCGCACATCAAACCGGAGCGCTGACTAAGGGGCAGTATGCTCCATGATATCCAACAGCGAGCGAGATCAACTCCTGTTAAACCATTGGCCATGAAGGCTCTGAGCTTGGACAGTTGAGGAGCGTATTTGCTTCTCTCCTTGGCAGTCAACCTTTGCGGAAAGGGGTGTGTATTGCTAAGCCGCTCCGGATGAAAGCCAGGCAAGGGATTTTCGCCAGCAGGGGAGGTGTCTTTGCAATAGAACCATGTTTGATTCCACTCTTTGGGGTGGCTGTGCAATTTGGCGTGAGGGTATGTGACCTCTTTTCTTTTCTGAATCGCCACACCACCCAATTCTGTGTTGGAACTGTCAGTAAACTCAGTGCGGCGGTTTAGATGGAAGCAGTCTCTGAACAGTTCAAAGGTGGGCTCCTCTTGAAAGAACGCCTCACAAAGTACTTGGAAATGACACATGTTTGTGACAGAGTTGGGGCCAATGTCTTGTGGGTGGAGTTGAAAATTGGCTAAAACGTCCTGGTAAAATTTAGAACCGGGCGGCTTAAAGCCCCGGGCTAAGTGATCTACGAAAACGACGACCTCTCCTTCTCGAGGTGTGGGAGGGCATTCTTCGCCAGGGACCCTCCAATGGATGGTATTTTTGCTGCCTAAAGCGCCGATCAGGACTAAGTTGTTCAGTTCAGTCTCTGTGACGCGAGAAGGGACCCAGTTGCACTCATATACTTGCTTGGCCATGATGAAATCTACAAAATAGGTGATTCCGGTTCAAGAATGCATTGATTAAAGTACACCGGCATGTCCAATATTAAAACCAGAGACAGTTCTATCTAAACCAGAGTTTTATGAAGCAACAGCATCTGGCGGTTCAACAAGGGGACTAATGGTATATACCGGTTTGGCAATTTTTCTACAAAGTTAAACCGCCGGATCTAAGCATTGAAACAGTTGAGATTGCGGATAGATAAGTGTACAGAAACAGATTTCACAAGATTTCTCTACAGCAACGGATCTGAAGCAAGTTCAGAAAAGAAGGAAAATGTTCAAGGTTCAAAAAAAGAGCAGTACCGAATCAATGGGCAGAGATACAGGTAGATCTACGGTCTGGAGGCATATAAGTAAAGGTGGATGCTAAGAGCTACTGCTACACAGAGCAAAGGTTCACATGTTCATCTAGGATCTATCATATGGGTACGAAGCAGACGATGAACTCTAAAGAACTTGGAAACCCTAGAACGGATCTACAGGGGAAAAGTTAAAGAACTCACTGGAGCCAAGGAAGAAACAGAAGGTCGTTGCGATGCTCTGGTACAGTCAAGGTGATGCAGCGGCCAAGGTTGGAGCAGAGATCGTCGACGGCGGCAGAGCTCCGAAGCTGGACAACGCGGGGAAGAAGGAGCAGAAGGGCATGAAGGGGAAAAAGAAATGACCCTTCGGTCTTATTTATAAGGCAAGGGGCATGTGTCAGGCACAAAAATCAAGGAACCATGGGTCTGGAAACGGAGCTGTCGCCTCGATTGTCGCAGACCTATTAAACAAAAAAGGTATCATGGATAATTTTTTTATAACAGGTGACGTCATGCCGGTTTACAACGACCAGAGAAGATGACATCACAGCGGTTCAACAAAATACAAGAAGATGTTGGAGGTGAAGATTTTGCTAAGGATTGACATGAACCTGTTCAAATCAATCTGGGGCCTAATGTTGGGGATATTACTACTGGGCGTAAACCAGCCTATCTGGGCCGGGTTAACTTCATCAGTAGTTAATTATGTTAAAGCCCAAGAAGGCAGATGAGAGCTCAAGACCCATAGTCGGTTCAAGGCCTGTAGCCATAAACCGGCGTTAGTATTTAACTTGTATTGTAAGTTAGGAATAAGTAGAGACCAAATCGGACACATCTATGAGCCGGTTTTGGGACTCTATGAACCGATGGGTGTCACCCGTGTATATAAGGGGACGACCCGGCGGTGGTTCAAAGACAACAGACAACAACTCGAGACTTAGGCGAAGCTTGTTTGCTCCCTAGTCATCGAAACCCCATCAATTCCATCACAACTAGACGTAGGCTTTTACCTTCATCGAAGGGGCCGAACTAGTATAAACTCTCTTGCGTCCCTGTGTCCGCGTTAACCCCTTCAAGCTAACCCGTCGTGATGGCTCCACGACTAAGTCCTTTCTCTAGGACATCTACCGTGACAAAACCACGACACAAAGGCCCAGCCCAGAATTGCTGTTTTTTTTTGCCTATTTTAGGGTTTCGTAGAAAAAGAGTATCAAACGGAGTCCAAACGGAATGAAACCTTCGGAAACGTGATTTTCGGAACGAACATGATCCAGAGGACTTAGACCCTACGTCAAGACATCAACCAGGAGGCCACAAGGTAGGGGGCGCACTTACCCCCCCCCCCCCAGGCGTGCCCTCCACCCTTGTGGGGCCCCTGTTGCTCCACCGACGTACTCCTTCCTCCTATATATACCTACGTACCCCCAAACTACCAGATACGGAGCCAAAACCCTAATTCCACCGCCGTAACTTTCTGTATCCACGAGATCCCATCTTGGGGCCTGTTCTGGAGCTCCACCGGAGGGGGCATCGATAACGGAGGGCTTCTACATCAACACCATAGCCCCTCTGATGAAGTGTGAGTAGTTTACCTCAGACCTACGGGTCCATAGTTATTAGCTAGATGGCTTCTTCTCTCTTTTTGGATCTCAATACAAAGTTCTCCCCCTCTCTTGTGGAGATCTATTCGATGTAATCTTCTTTTGCGGTGTGTTTGTTGAGACTGATGAATTGTGGGTTTATGATCAAGTTTATCTATGAACAATATTTGAATCTTCTCTGATTTCTTTTATGTATGATTGGTTATCTTTGCAAGCCTCTTCGAATTATTAGTTTGGTTTGGCCTACTAGATTGATCTTTCTTGCAATGTGAGAAGTGCTTAACTTTGGGTTCAATCTTGCGGTGTCCTTTCTCAGTGACAGTAGGGGCAGCAAGCCACGTATTGTATTTTTGCCATCGAGGATAACAAGATGGGGTTTATATCATATCGCATGAGTTTATCCCTCTACATCATGTAATCTTGCTTAAAGCGTTACTCTGTTCTTATGAACTTAATACTCTAGATGCATGCTGGATAGTGGTCGATGTGTGGAGTAATAGTAGTAGATGCAGGCAGGAGTCGGTCTACTTGTCTCGGACGTGATGCCTATATACATGATCATACCTAGATATTGTCATAACTATGCTCAATTCTGTCAATTTCTCAACAGTAATTTGTTTACCCACCGTGAATACTTATGCTCTTGAGAGAAGCCACTAGTGAAACCTATGCCCCCGGGTCTATCTTCCATCATATTAATCTTCCAATACTTAGTTATTTCCTTTTCCTTTTATTTTACTTTGCATCTTTTATTTCTCTTTATCATAAAAATACCAAAAATATTATCTTATCATATCTATCAGATCTCACTCTCGTAAGTGACCGTGTAGGGATTGACAATCCCTTATCGCGTTGGTTGCGAGGATTTATTTGTTTGTGTAGGTGCGAGGGAGTCATGCGTGGCCTCCTACTAGATTGATACCTTGGTTCTCAAAAACTGAGGGAAATACTTACGCTACTCTGCTGCATCACCCTTTCCTCTTCAAGGGAAAACCAACGCAAATGCTCAAGAGGTAGCAATGACACACACCTAACCCTTGAAGAAGTTCCCATGTTTTTTCTTGATGCAATCAAACAACTTATATTCAAATGATGTTGACTTATGTACACTTTGACTTGTTTTTTAAATAGGAGCCCCTATGGTCTAATCCATTAATTAAGAAGAGAGGTGCCTATAAATTAATGAAAGACCAAGCGAAAGCAGTAACAACTCGCTACTCATGGCCACAAGATATATCACACACAACGATGCAAAGAAAACCTCGTCGAGGTTGCACATGGGCATAATTGTCATTACTTGTCCCCAAGAAAGTGACTCCCGACTTTGCCGCAAAAGGACCTCTCCGACCAAGCCCACACCTTGGAGGATGTGATAAGCCACACGAAGATCCACGCCAAGAAAATCGGTCACATGTGTTGGCCACAATTCTGATTATGATGATGAGCTACAAAGAAAATTATGCATGGTTGGCGTCGTGAGATATGACATAAGAGGCCAGTGCCGACCATCATCGTTACTATGCAAACTCCGTCGCCGCAACTCCGACTTCATAGGAGAAAGGAACCCAAAATGTGTTGGGAAACATAGCAATAATTCAAAAAATTCCCTACGTGTCACCAAGATCAATCTAGGAGATGCTAGCAATGAGAGAGAGGGAGTGCATCTTCATACCCTTAAATATCACTAAGCGGAAGCGTTGCAAGAATGCGGTTGGTGGAGTCGTACACGCAGCGATTCAGATCGCGGTCGATTTCGATCTAAGCACCGAACAATGGCGCCTCCGCGTTCAACACACGTACAGCCCGGGGACATGTCCTCCTTCTTGATCCAGCAAGGGGAGAGGAGAAGTTGAGGGAGAACTCCGACAGCACGACGACGTGGTGGTGATGGAGCTCGTGGTTCTCCGGCAGAGCTTCGCAAAGCGCGACGGGGGAGGAGGAGGTGTTGGAGAGGGGAAGGGTGCGGCTGCCCTCCCACCCCCCACTATATATAGGGGCAAGGGAGAGGGGGCCGGGCCCCGTAGATGCATCTAGAGGGGGGTGGCGGCCAAGGGGAGGCTTGCCCCACAAGCCAGGTGGGGGACGCCCCCTCTAGGGTTTCCCCCAACCCTTGGCGCATGGGCCCTAGGGGGGAGTTGCCGCCCAGCCCAACTAGGGGCTAGTTCCCCTCTATATTCAGCCCATAGGGCCCTCCGGGGCAGGTGGACCCCAGGAACCCCTTCGGTGGTCCCGGTACAATACCGGTAACCCCCCCCCCCCCCCCCCCCCCGCCGCCGAACAGTTCCGGCGACCGAATAAGGACTTCCCATATATAAATCTTCATCTTTGGACCATTCCGAAACTCCTCGTGATGTCTGGGATCTCATCCGGGACTCCGAACAACCTTCGGTAACCACGTACTATTTCCCGTAACAACTCTAGCGTCACCGGACCTTAAGTGTGTAGACCCTATGGGTTCGGGAACCATGCAGACATGACCGAGACATCTCTCCGGCCAATAACCAACAGCGGGATCTGGATACCCATGTTGGCTCCCACATGTTCCACGATGATCTCATCAGATGAACCACGATGTCGGGGATTCAATCAATCCCGTATACAATTCCCTTTGTCCATCGGTATGTTACTTGCCCGAGATTCGATCGTCGGTATCTCTATACCTCGTTCAATCACATTACCGGCAAGTCTCTTTGATCATTCTGTAATGCATGATCCCGTGGCTAACTCCTTAGTCACATTGAGATCGTTATGATGATGCATTACCGAGTGGGCCCAGAGATACCTCTCTGTCATACAGAGTGACAAATCCTAGTCTTGATTTGTGCCAACCCAACAGATACTTTCGGAGATACCTGTAGTGCACCTTTATAGCCATCCAGATACGCTGTGACGTTTGGTACACCCAAAGCATTCTTACGGTATCCGGGAGTTGCACAATCTCATGGTCTAAGGAAATGATACTTGACATTAGAAAAGCTTTAGCAAACGAACTACATGATCTTGTGATACGCTTAGGATTGGTCTTGTCCTTCACATCAGTCTCCTAATGATGTGATCTCGTTATCAATGACATCCAATGTCCATGGTCAGGAATCCATGACCATCTATTGATCAACGAGCTAGTCAACTAGAGACTTACTAGGGACATATTACGATCTATGTATTCACACATGTATTACGGTTTTCGGTTAATACAATTATAGCATGAACAAGTGACAATTATCATGAACACAGAAATATAATAATAACCACATTATTATTGCCTCTAGGGCATATTTCCAATAGTCTCCCACTTGCACTAGAGTCAATAATCTTGTTACATTGTGATGAATCGAACACCCATAGAGTTCTGGTGTTGATCATGTTTTGCTCGCAGAAGAGGTTTAGTCAACGGATCTGCGACATTCAGATCCGTATGCACTTTACAAATATCTATGTCTCCATCCTGAATATATTCATGAATGGAGTTGAAGTGACGCTTGATATGCCTGGTCTTCTTGTGAAACCTGGGCTCCTTGGCAAGGGAAATAGCTCCAGTGTTCTCATAGAAGAGAGTCATCGGGCCTGACGAATTGGGAATAACTCCTAGGTCGGTGATGAACTCCTTCATCCAGACTGCTTCCTGTGCTGCCTCCGGGGCTGCTATGTACTCCGCTTCACATGTAGATCCCGCCACGATGCTTTGCTTGCAACTGCACCAGCTGACTGCCCCATGATACGTCCCCGACGTATCTACTTTTCCAAACACTTTTGCCCTTGTTTTGGACTCTAACTTGCATGATTTGAATGGAACTAACCCGGACTGACGTTGTTTTCAGCAGAATTACCATGGTGTTATTTATGTGCAGAAACAAACGTTCTCGAAATTACCTGAAACTTCACGGAGCAACTTTTTGGAAAATATAAAAAATACCTGCAAAATACGAAGGCCAGGGGGCCCACCACCTCTCCACGAGGGTGGGGGGCGCGCCTGCCCCCCTAGGGCGCGCCCCCTACCTTGTGGGCCCCCTGGTGCCTCTCTGACTCCAACTCCAACTATATATATTGTGTTTCGGGGAGAAAAAATCAGAGAGAAGAATTCATCGCGTTTTATGATACGGAGCCGCCGCCAAGCCCTAAATCCTCTTGGGAGGGCTGATCTGGAGTCCGTTCGGGGCTCCGGAGAGGGGAATCCGTCGCCATCGTCATCATCAACCATCCTCCATCACCAATTTCATGATGCTCACCGCCGTGCGTAAGTAATTCCATCATAGGCTTGCTGGACGGTGATGGGTTGGATGGGATCTATCATGTAATCGAGTTAGTTTTGTTAGGGTTTGATCCCTAGTATCCACTATGTTCTGAGATTGATGTTGCTATGACTTTGATATGCTTAATGCTTGTCACTAGGGCCCGAGTGCCATGATTTCAGATCTGAACCTATTATGTTTTCATCAATATATGAGTGTTCTTGATCCTATCTTGAAAGTCTATAGTCACCTATTATGTGTTATGATCCGTTAACCCCGAAGTGACAATAATAGGGATACTTACCGGTGATGACCGTAGTTTGAGGAGTTCATGTATTCACTATGTGTTAATGCTTTGTTCCGGTACTCTGTTAAAAGGAGGCCTTAATATCCCTTAGTTTCCGTAAGGACCCAGCTGCCACGGGAGGGTAGGACAAAAGATGTCATGCAAGTTCTTTTCCATAAGCATGTATGACTATATACGGAATACATGCCTACATTACATTGATGAACTGGAGCTAGTTCTGTCTCACCCTAGGTTATGACTGTTACATGATCAACCGCATCCAGCATAATTCTCCATCACCGATCCATTGCCTACGAGCTTTCCATATATTGTTCTTCGCTTATTTACTTTCCCGTTGCGATTTCTATCATCACTACAAAATACCAAAAACATTACTTTTACTACTGTTACCTTTTGCTACCGTTACCACTACTATCATATTACTTTGCTACTAAATACTTTGCTGCAGATATTAAGTTTCCAAGTGTGGTTGAATTGACAACTCAGCTGCTAATACTTGAGAGTATTCTTTGGCTCCCCTTATGTCGAATCAATAAATTTGGGTTGAATACTTTACCCTCGAAAACTGTTGCGATCCCCTATACTTGTGGGTTATCAAGACTATTTTATGGTGCTATTGCCGGGGAGCATAGCTCTATTCTTTGAGTCACTTGGGATATATATCTGCTTATCATTATGAAGAACTTGAGAGATCCAAAAACCAAGATCTATCCATCAACTACGAAGGGAGGTAAGGAACTGCCATCTAGCTCTGCACTTGATTCACCTTCTGTTTTGAGTAAGCTTGCGGCACCTACACCTGCTTCTGCTATTTGTTATTATTGATGATGCCACTTCTGCTATGAATGATACTTATGATGAAACTACGTCTATGCCTGATACTACTATGCCACTTAGTGATTTTCTTGATGAACAAATTGCTAGGGCTGGAGAGATTGAAAATATTGAATCTGATAATACTGATAATACTGATGAAAGTGATGATGAAGAATCACTTGTTATTCCTGAGGGTTATGTCTTTGATCAAGAAGCTTCTTTAGCTATTTTAGCTTGCAAAGATAGAAACGAACTTAAGATGTTATTACCTAAATGGAATAAGCAATCTCTAAATGCTAGAATGAAACCTGACCCTGCCTTTGCTACTTCACCTATCTGTGTTACCGATAAGGATTATGAATTCTCTGTTGATCCTGATATAATTACTTTGGTTGAATCTGATCCTTTTCATGGCTATGAATCTGAAACTGTTGTGGCACATCTTACTAAATTAAATGATATAGCTACCCTGTTTACTAAAGATGAGAGAACTCATTACTTTTATATCCTTAAAATATTTCCGTTCTCATTAAAGGGTGATGCTAAGATATGGTTTAATTCTCTTGACCCTGGTTGTGTGCGTAGTCCCCAGGATATGATTTATTACTTCTCTACTAAATACTTCCCTACTCATAAGAAACAAGTTGCTTTAAGGGATATATATATAATTTTGTGCAAATTGAAGAAGAGAGTCTCCCACAAGCTTGGGGGAGGCTTCTCCAATTACTTAATGCTTTGCCTGATCATCCTATTAAGAAAAATGAAATACTTGATATCTTTTATAATTGACTAACCAATGCTTCCAGTGATTACCTGGATAGTTGTGCTGGTTCTGTTTTCAGGGAAAGAACACCGGATGACGCTGAAATTCTATAGAATAATATGTTGACAAATGAAAATAATTGGACACCTCCGGAGCCAATTCCTGAGCCTATTCCTAAACCAAATCCAAAGAACAGGGGTATTCTATTTCTCAGTCCTGAAGATATGCAAGAGGCAAAGAAATCTATGAAAGAAAAAGGTATTAAGGCTGAAGATGTTAAGAATTTACCTCCTATTGAAGAAATACATGGTCTTAATTTACCGCCTATTGAAGAAACATATGATCTTAATCCCTTACCTAATGAAGAAAATCATGGTCTTGATAACCTGACACAGGTAGTAAAGGTAAATTCTCTCTATAGATATGATAAAGCTAAAATCCTGTTTACTAAATTTGCTAGCCCATGCTTAGATGATTTTGATAAATTTATGGCTAAGCAAGAAGATTTTAATGCTTATTTTGGTAGACAATTGAAATACAATTCAAATATGCTTGAACACTTGGGTGATTATATGGCTAATGTCAAAGGTGAACTTAAACTTATTAGTAAACATGCTTCTATGGTCACCACTCAAGTAGAACAAGTACTTAAAGCTCAAAATGATTTGCTCAATGAATTTAATAGTAAGGATAATGATAATGCTGTTAGAGTGGCTACTAGAACTGGTAGAATGACTCGGGAACCTTTGTATCCTGAAGGCCACCCTAAGAGAATTGAGCAAGATTCTCAGAGAAATAATATAGATGCACCTAGTCCATCTAAAAGGAAGAAAAAGAAAAATGATACGACTTTGCATGCTTCTAGTGAACCTATTACTGAAACACCTGAGAATCCAAATGATACTTCTATTTATGATGCTGAAACACAATCTGGTAATGAACCAGAAACTAGTAATAATCTTACTGATAATGTTCATGGTGATGCTCAACTTAGTAATGATAATGATGTAGAAATTGAACCTGCTGTTGATCTTGATAACCCACAATCAAAGAATCAAAGTTATGATAAGAAAGACGTTGTTGCTAGGAAACATGGTAAAGAAAGAGAGGCTTGGGTTCAGAAACCCATGCCTTTTCCTCCCAAACCATCCAAGAAAAAGGACGATGAGGATTTTGAGCGCTTTGCTGAAATGATTAGTCCTATCTTTTTGCGTATGCGATTAACTGATATGCTTAAAATGAATCCTTATGCTAAGTATATGAAAGATATTGTTACAAATAAAAGAAAGATACCGGAAGCTGAAATTTCCATCATGCTTGCTAATTATACTTTTAAGGGTGGAGTACCTAAGAAACTAGGAGATCCAGGAGTACCCACTATACCATGCTCCATTAAAAGAAACTATGTTAAAACTGCTTTATGTGATTTTGGAGCCGGTGTTAGTGTTATGCCTCTCTCTTTATATCGTAGACTTGATTTGAATAAGTTGACACCTACTGAAATATCTTTGCAAATGGCTGATAAATCAACTGCTATACCTATCGGTATTTGTGAGGATGTGCCTGTTGTAGTTGCAAACGTTACTATTTTAACGAACTTTGTTATTCTTGATATTCCCGAGGATGATAGTATGTCTATTATTCTTGGAAGACCCTTTTTGAATACTGCAGGGGCTGTTATTGATTGCACTAAAGGCAATGTCACTTTTCATGTTAATGGTAATGAGCATACGGTACACTTTCCGAGGAAACAACCTCAAGTCCACAGTATCAACTCTATTGGAAAAATTCCATTGATTATATTTGGAGGTTTTGAATTTCCTCTTCCTACTGTCAAGAACAAATATGATATTCTTATTATTGGGGATGTGCATATACCCGTTGAGGTAACATAGTGCTATTCGAAATTTCTCCGGTTCCATGTTATTCGGAATGAGTTCGTTAACAAGACTTGATCAACCTTGTTAGTGGATTCCTTTTGATGATCATGAGATGGATGAAATTAGAGAGCACAACCTTCTGTACCCCACTTTTACTTTATGTTATTTATATTAAATAAATAAAAATAAATATTTTTCTGTCTGTTATTTGATTATCCGTGCAATATAAAAATACCCCGAAAATAAAAGTTCTCCAAATGCCCTGAAATTTAAATATGATTTTTTTCTACAATATTTGAGAATATTTGGCACTGAGAACACAGTAGGGGGGTCAACCACCTGCCCACGAGGGTGGAGGGCGCGCCCTACCCCCCTAGGCGCGTCCCCTGCCTCGTGGGCCCATGGTAGCCCTCCTCCACTTATTCCTGCACCCACACACTTCTTCTTCCTCCCACAAACACGAATACCCAGCTCAAGCACGAGTTCTAGCTCATCTTGCTGCCATTTTCGATCTCGTTGCTCAAAGCACCTCTCACAAAACTGCTTGGGGAGATTGTTCCTTGGTATGTGACTCCTCCATTGGTCCAATTAGTTTTTGTTCTAGTCCTTTATTCATTGCAAATTTTTGCTACTTAGGTGACCCTGTTCTTGAGCTTGCATGTCAAATTTATATGGTCAAATTTATATTGTCAATCCCTTCACGGTCACTTACGAGAGTGAGATCTGATAGATAGTATTTTTGGTATTTTTGGTATAGAGATGCAAAGTGAAAAGTAAAAGGCAAAGTAAAAAAGCAAAGCAAGATTAAAGTGATGGAGATTGATATGATGAGAATAGACCCAGGGGCCATGGTTTCACTAGTGCTTCTCTCAAGAGCATAAGTATTCTACGGTGGGTGAACAAATTACTATTGAGCAATTGACAGAATTGAGCATAGTTATGAGAATATCTAGGCATGATCATGTATATAGGCATCACGTCCGTGACAAGTAGACCAAAACGATTATGCATCTACTACTATTACTCCACTCATCGACCACTATCCAACATGCATCTAGAGTATTAAGTTCATAAGAACAGAGTGATGCTTTAAGCAAGATGACATGATGTAGAGAGATAAATTCATGCAATATGAAATAAACCCCATCTTGTTATCCTCGATGGCAATGATACAATACGTGCCTTGCTATCCCTTCTGTCACTGGGAAAGGACATCGCAAGAAAAACCAATCTAGTAGGCCAAACCAAACTGATAATTCAAAGAGACTTGCAAAGATAACCAATCATACATAAAAGAATTCAGAGAAGATTCAAATATTATTCATAGATATACTTGATCATAAACCCACAATTCATCAGTCTCAACAAAGACACCGCAAAAAGAAGAAGATTACATCGAATAGATCTCCACGAGAGAGGGGGAGAACTTTGTATTGAGATCTAAAAGGAGAGAAGAAGCCATCTAGCTACTAACTATGGACCCAAAGGTCTAAGGTAAACTACAAACACTTCATCGGAGAGGCTATGATGATGTAGAAGCCCTCTGTGATGACGGCCCTCTCCGGCGCAGCTTCGAAACATGCCCCAAGATGGGATCTCATGGATACAGAAAGTTGCGGCGGTGGAATTAGGTTTTTGGCTCCGTATCTGTTCGTTTGGGGGTACGTAGGTATATATAGGAGGAAGAAGCACATCGGTGGAGCTTCGGTGGGCCCACGAGGGTGGGGGCGCGCCTGGGGGTATAGGGCGCGCCCCCTACCTCGTGCCCACCTCGAAGCATCCTTGGCATAGGGTCCAAGTCTCCTGGGTCATATTCGGTGAGAAAATCACATTCCCGAAGGTTTCATTCCGTTTGGACTCCGTTTGATATTTCGTTTCTTCGAAACACTGAAATAGGCAAAAAACAACAATTCTGGGTTGGACCTCCGGTTAATAGGTTAGTCCCAAAAATAATATAAAAGTGGAAAATAAAGCCCAGTATAGTCCAAAACAGTAGATAATATAGCATGGAGCAATCAAAGAGTATAGATACGTTGGAGACGTATCAGGCATCCCCAAGCTTAATTCCTGCTCGTCCTCGAGTAGGTAAATGATAAAAAGAGAATGTTTGATGCGGAGTGCTACTTGGCATAATTTCAATGCAAATCTTCTTAATTGTGGTATGAATATTCAGATTAGAAAGATTCAAGACAAAAGTTCATATTGACATAGAGAATAATAATACTTCAAGCAAACCAACAAAGCAATTATGTTTTCTCAAAGTAACATGGCCAAAGAAAGTTCATCCCTACAAAATCATATAGTTTAGTCATGCTCCATTTTCGTCACACAAGAATGCTCTCATCATGCACAACCCCGATGACAAGCCAAGAAATTGTTTCATACCTTAATAATTTCAAACTCATAAACTTTCACGCAATACATGAGCGTGAGCCATGGATATAGCACTATGGGTGGCATAGAATATAATGATGGGGGTTATGTGGAGAAGACAAAAAGGAGAAAGTCTCACATCAACGAGGCTAATCAATGGGCTATGGAGATGCCCATCGATTGATGTTAATGCAAGGAGTAGGGATTGCCATGCAACGGATGCACTAGAGCTATAAATGTATGAAAGCTCAACAAAAGAAACTAAGTGGGTGTGCATCCAACTTGCTTGCTCACGAAGACCTAGGGCACTTGAGGAGGCCCATTGTTGGAATATACAAGCCAAGTTCTATAATGAAAATTCCCAATAGTATTTGAAAGTGACAAAACATGAGACTCTCTATCATGAAGATTTTGAAGCACAAGTGTGGAAAAAAGGATAGTAGCATTACCCCTTTTTATTTATTTCCCTTTTTTGGGCCTTCTTTTTTTTCTTTGGCCTTTCTCTTTTTTTTGGGACAATGCTCTATTGAATGATGATCATCACACTTCTATTTATTTACAACTCAATGATTACAAGTCGATACTAGAACAAAGTATGACTCTATATGGATGACTCTGGCGGTGTACCGGGATATGCAATGAATCAAGAGTGACAAGTATGAAAGAATTATGAATGGTGGCTTTGCGACAAATACTATGTCAACTACATGATCATGCTAGCAATATGGCAATGATGAATGTGTCATGATAAACTGGATGGTGGAAAGTTGCATGGCAATGTATCTCGGAATGGCTATGGAAATGCCATAATAGGTAGGTATGGTGGCTATTTTGAGGAAGATATAAGGAGGTTTACGTGTGAAAGAGCGTATCATATCACGGGGTTTGGATGCACCGGCGAAGTTGGCACCAACTCTCGATGCGAGAAAGGGCAATGCACGGTACCGTAGAGGCTAGCAATGATGGAAGGGTGAGAGTGCGTATAATCCATGGACTCAACATTAGTCATAAAGAACTCATATACTTATTGTGAAAATATACAAGCCATAAAAAACCAAAGCATTACGCGCATGCTCCTAGGGGGATAGATTGGTAGGAAAAGACCATCGCTCGTCCCCGACCGTCACTCATAAGGAGGACAATCAAATAACATCTCATGTTTCAAATTTGTTGCATAACGTTTACCATACGTGCATGCTACGGGACTTGCAAACTTTAACTCAAGCACTTCTCAAATTCACAATTACTCTACTAGCATGACTTTGATATTACTACCTCCATATCTCAAAACAATTATCAAGCATCCAACTTTTCTTAGTATTCAACGCACTCAAAAGAAAGTTTCACAAATCTTGAATACCAAGCATGTTATTATTAAGCAAATTACCATGATATTAAGACTCTCAAAATAATTTAAGTGAAGCATGAGAGATCAATAGTTTCTTTAAAACAAATCCACCACCGTGCTCTAAAAGATCTAAGTGAAGCACATAGAGCAAAATTATAACGATCAAAAGATATAAGTGAAGCACATAGAGCAAAACTACATAGCTCAAAAGATATAAGTGAAGCACATGGAGTATTCTATCAAATTCTAATTCATGTATGGCTCTCTCAAAAGGTGTGTACAGCAAGGATGATTGTGGCACACTAGCAAACAAAGACATAAATAATACAAGACTCTCCAAGCAAAACACATATCATGTTGGTGAATAAAAATATAGCTCCAAGTAAATAACCGATGTAAGTAGACGAAAGAGGGGATGCCTTCTGGGGCATCCCCAAGCTTTGATTTTTTGGTATCCTTGGATTATCTTGGGGGTGCCATGGTAATCCCCAAGCTTAGGCTCTTGCCACTGCTTGTTCCATAATCCATCAAAAGAATTCACCCAAAACTTGAAAACTTCACAACACAAAACTCAATAGAAATCTCGTGAGCTCCGTTAGAGAAAGAAAACAAAATACCACTTCAAGGTACTATAATGAACTCATTCTTTATTTATATTGGTGTTAAACCTACTGTATTCCAACTTCTCTATGAATTATAAACTATTTTACTAGCCATAGATTCATCAAAATAAGCAAACAACACACGAAAAACAGAATCTGTCAAAAACAAAACAGTCTGTAGTAATCTGTAACTAACGCAAACTTCTGGAACTCCAAAAAATCTACCAAAATTGGAAGACCTAGAGAATTTGTTTATTGATCAGAAGCAATTGGAATCAGTATTTGATCACATTTTTATGATTTTTAATAATTCGGGCACTGAATGCAAAGTTTCTGGAAATTACAGCAAGATCAAATAACTATCATCCAAGAAGATCCAATAGGTCTAACTT
Organism: Triticum monococcum; assembly: GCA_034509565.1. Lineage (NCBI taxonomy): Eukaryota > Viridiplantae > Streptophyta > Magnoliopsida > Poales > Poaceae > Triticum > Triticum monococcum. Next base: position 83,122,202 of record CM067843.1, read on the forward strand.
GGCACAAACACTAATTAAAACACAAAACTACATCCAAACAGAAGTTAGATGGCTTATTTATTCCCTAACAGAAGAAAAACACAAAAAACTAAAAATAAAATTGGGTTGCCTCCCAACAAGCGCTATCGTTTAACGCCCCTAGCTAGGCATAAAAGCGAGGATAGATCTAGGTATTGCCATCTTTGGTAGGCAATCCATAAGTGGCTCTCATGATAGTTTCATATGGCAATTTTATTTTCTTTCTAGGAAAGTGTTCCATGCCCTTTTTTAATGGAAATTGAAATCTAATATTCCCTTCCTTCATATCAATAATCGCACCAACCCTTCTAAGGAAAGGTCTACCAAGAATAATAGGGCAAGAAGGATTGCAATATATATCAAGAACAATGAAATCTACGGGCACATAATTTCTATTTGCAACAATAATAACATCATTAATTCTTCCCATAGGTTTCTTAATAGTGGAATCCACAAGATGCAAGTTTAGAGAGCAATCATCAAAATCGCGGAAATCTAGCAAATCACACAAAGTTTTGGGGATAGTGGAAACACTAGCACCCAAATCACACAAAGCATAAAACTCATGATTTTTAATTTTAATTTTAATAGTTGGTTCCCACTCATCATAGATTTTTCTAGGGATAGAAACTTTTAACTCAAGATTTTCTTCATAAGATTGCATCAAGGCATCAACAATATGTTCGGTAAAGGCTTTCTTTTGAATATAAGCATGTGGAGAATTTAACATGGATTTCAACAAGGAAATACAATCAATTAAAGAGCAACTTTCATAATTAAATTCCTTGAAATCCAATATAGTGGGTTTAGCAACATCTAGATTTTTATTTCTTTCAATCCCACTTTCATCAATTTCATCATAAAGATCTAAATACTCCGAATTTTTAGAACGCCTTCTAGGTAAAGGAAGATCATATTCAGTTTCATCAAGATTCATATTGCAAAACAAAGATTTGATAGGGGACACATCAATAACTTTTAGATCTTCATCTTGATTTTCATAGGAATTGGAAGAACACGCTTTAATAAAGGCATCTTTGGAAGCACGCATCCTAGCGGTTCTTTCCTTGCACTCGTCAATGGAAATTCTCATGGCTTTGAGAGACTCATTGATATCATGCTTGGGAGGAATAGATCTAAGCTTTAAAGAATCAATCTCAAGAGAAATTCTATCAACGTTCCTAGCCAAATCATCAACTTTAAGTAATTTCTCTTCAAGCAAAGCATTAAAATTCTTTTGTGAATTCATAAACTCTTTAACACTATTCTCAAATTCAGAGGGCATCTTATTATAATTTCCATAAGAGTTGTTGTAGGAATTTCCATAATTATTAGAAGGATTACTAGGATAAGGCCTAGGATTAAAATTCCCTCTATACGCGTTGTTACCAAAATTATTCCTACCAACAAAATTCACATCCATAGATTCATTGTTATTCTCAATCAAAGTAGACAAAGGCATATCATTAGGATCAGAAGAAACACTCTTAGTAGCAAATAATTTCATAAGTTCATCCATCTTTCCACTCAAAACATTGATTTCTTCTATCGCATGCACTTTTTTATTAGAAGATCTTTCAGTATGCCATTGAGAATATTTAACCATAATATTATCTAGGAGTTTAGTAGCATCTCCTAAAGTGATTTCCATAAAAGTGCCTCCCGCGGCCGAATCTAAAAGATTTCTAGAAGCAAAATTCAATCCGGCATAAAATTTTTGTATAATCATCCACAAATTTAAACCATGAGTAGGGCAATTATTTCATTCTCTCCCAAGCTTGTGCAACATGCTCATGATCAAGTTGCTTAAAATTCATAATATAGTTTCTAAGAGAGATGATCTTAGCGGGAGGAAAATACTTAGAGATAAAAGCATCTTTGCACTTGTTCCTAGAATCAATACTATTTTTAGGCAAAGACGAAAACCAAGCTTTAGCACGATCTCTAAGCGAAAAAGGAAATAGCTTCAATTTAACGACATCATTATCGACATCTTTTTTCTTTTGCATATCACATAAATCAACGAAGCTATTCAGATGAGTAGCGGCATCTTCACTAGGAAGGCCGGCAAATTGATCTTTCTTAACAAGATTCAACAAGGCAATATTGATTTCACAAGATTCAGTATTGGCAAGAGGAACAATCGGAGTGCTAAGGAAATCATTATTATTGGTATTGGTGAAGTCACACAATTTGGTAGTATCTTGAGCCATCGCGACAAACAAGCAATCCAACACACGAGCAAACAAAAGGCAAGAGAGGAAAAGGCAAACGGAGAAAGGAGGAGGAGAAGGAGAAGGAGAAAGAGAGGGCGAATAAAACGGCAAGGGTGAAGTGGGGGAGAGGAAAACGAGAGGCAAATGGAAACTAATGTAATGCGAGAGATAGGGATTGTGATGGGTACTTGGTATGTTGACTTTTTGCATAGACTCCCCGGCAACGGCGCCAGAAATTCTTCTTGCTACCTCTTAAGCTTGCGTTGGTTTTCCCCGAAGAGGAGAGGATGATGCAGCAGAGTAGCGTAAGTATTTCCCTCAGTTTTTGAGAACCAAGGTATCAATCCAGTAGGAGGCCACGCTCAAGTCCCTCGTACCTGCACAAAACGATAGCTACTCGCAACCAACGCGATTAGGGGTTGTCAATCCCTTCACGGTCACTTACGAGAGTGAGATCTGATAGATAGTATTTTTGGTATAGAGATGCAAAGTGAAAAGTAAAAGGCAAAGTAAAAAAAGCAAAGCAAGATAAAAGTGATGGAGATTGATATGATGAGAATAGACCCGGGGGCCATAGGTTTCACTAGTGCTTCTCTCAAGAGCATAAGTATTCTACGGTGGGTGAACAAATTACTGTTGAGCAATTGATAGAATTGAGCATACTTATGAGAATATCTAGGCATGATCATGTATATAGGCATCACGTCCCTGACAAGTAGACCAAAACGATTCTGCATCTACTACTATTACTCCACTCATCGACCGCTATCCAGCATGCGTCTAGAGTATTAAGTTAAAAACAGAGTAACGCTTTAAGCAAGATAACATGATGTAGAGAGATAAATTCATGCAATATGAAATAAACCCCATCTTGTTATCCTCGATGGAAACGATACAATACGTGCCTTGATGTCCCTTCTGTCACTGGGAAAGGACACCGCAAGATCGAACCCAAAGCTAAGGACTTCTCCCATGGCAAGAAAAACCAATCTAGTAGGCCAAACCAAACTGATAATTCGAAGAAACTCGCAAAGATAACCAATCATACATAAAAGAATTCCGAGAAGATTCAAATATTATTCATAGATAGACTTGATCATAAACCCACAATTCATCGTCTCAACAAACACACCACAAAAAGAAGATTACATCGAATAGATCTCCACGAGAGAGGGGGAGAATTTTGTATTGAGATCCAAAAAAAGAGAAGAAGCCATCTAGCTACTAACTAAGGACCCTAAGGTCTGAGGTAAACTACTCACACTTCATCGGAGAGGCTATGATGATGTAGAAGCCCTCTGTGATGACGGCCCTCTCCGGCGGAGCTCCGGAACAGGCCCCAAGATGGGATCTCATGGATACAGAAAGTTGCGGCAGTGGAATTAGGTTTTTGGCTCCGTATCTGTTCGTTTGGGGGTATGTAGGTATATATAGGAGGAAGAAGTACGTCGGTGGAGCTTCGGTGGGCCCACAAGGGTGGGGGCGCGCCTGGGGGTATAGGGCGCGCCCCCCTACCTCGTGCCCACCTCGAAGCTTCCTTGGCGTAGGGTTCAAGTCTCCTGGGTTATATTCGGTGAGAAAATCACATTCGCGAAGGTTTCATTCCGTTTGGACTCCGTTTGATATTTCGTTTCTTCGAAACACTGAAATAGGCAAAAAACAGCAATTCTGGGCTGGGCCTCTGGTTAATAGGTTAGTCCCCAAAATAATATAAATGTGGAAAATAAAGCCCAATATAGTCCAAAACAGTAGATAATATAGCATGGAGCAATCAAAAATTATAGATACGTTGGAGACGTATCAGCAGCCAGTATCACAACCTCACCAGTACCTTTGTGAGGAGGTTTGAATTTTCAACTTCACGTAATTCTCCAACTGTCCTATTTGATCTTTATGAAAATTCTTATACTATGGACTTAGAGGATTTTACAACTACTTGCAAACTTCCACAATGGGGTAGTATAAGGGATCCTCGCAAATCTGAATTTAGAGATTTTCTTGCTAGTATAACTGTGGGAGAATCTAGAGATATAACACAAGCCACCATAGGGAGCATTCACTTTCCTGCTATACATTATTTTTCTCTCTTCACATGTAGATGCATAAATGGTAAAGATGAAGCATGTCATATGTGTGTTCCTGACCTCAGTATTCTTAGGAGTGCTGTGTTAGGAGACAAATCTTATAATTTGGGAGCCATTGTTGCACGTAGGTTGCATCTTAATAGATTTAATGAAGATTTCTTTGGAGGAATTTATGCAACCCGCATAGCTAATTTTCTTGGTATAGCCATATGCGAAGATGATATTGAATTACCTCCTGCTTACCTAGACTTTAATGCTATGGTTCACCACCAGTTTGTCGAGAGGAATGAATCACCTCTCCAATATCGACTAATCTTTGACAGACGGCATGCTGTCCATATTACTCTCCCTACTCCTGCCTTCTTTGATCATCAGGCAAAAGGAAGATATACTATTACCAGAGAGGAGGCAGATGAGTACGAGAGGAGAGCGGAGGCCGCTCGTCGCCACGCTGCAGCTCAGCAGGCGATAGCCGCTGCATTGCAGTACGACCCCAGCTACTATTATGGATATCCGCCAGGCCAGCCGTGGCCATAGACCAACTTAGGCCAAAAGCCTAAGCTTGGTGGAGTACGTATTTCTCACCGACTTTACATTTATGTTCACACACTCATTGCTAGATGTCGATGCTCATACTTTTTCATTGTATCATCCATGCTAGTTTAATTTCCTTTTTATGCTTTCTTCTTGTGTGTTTAATAAACCTTAAGAAAAATTAAAAAAATTAGTTGTAGCTTTTAATTAGTTTACTTTCCATGCTTGTAGTAGTAATTAAAAAGAAAACCCAAAATATTTCCTGTTCTTCTTTTGCTTGTTGGGAGCTTTCCCGTGGAAATAGTTTTTTTTTTCTTTGGGGGTCGACAGGAGAAGACCATGATTAAATTGTTGAAGTGGCTCTTATATGCATTATTGTTGATCTGACAAAAGAGCCCATATTGCCTTGTCTTCTCCTGTTTATTGAATGCTTGCAGATTCCAGCTTAGTCCAATGCACGTGCACTATTATTATTATTCACACTATTCGGTCGTGCAAGTGAAAGGCAATTATGACGATATATGATGGACTGACTGAGATGAGAAAAGCTGGTATGAACTCGACCTCTTTTGTTTTTGTAATATGATTAGTTCATCGTTCCTGATTCAGCCTATTATGAATAAACATGTTTGCAATGACAACTAGAGATCATAGTTTCTTGTGCCATGCTTGATTAGCTATGAGTTATAATGGTTTACCTTGCGTGTCAACATGCTATTGAGATGGTTATGATGTGGTATGATAGGGTGGTATCCTCCTCTGAATGATTTAAGTGACTTGACTTGGCGCATGTTCACGCATGTAGTTGAAACAAAATCAACATAGCCTTCATGATATTTATGTTCATGGTGGATTATATCCTACTCATGCTTGCATTCGGTGTTGATTAATTTTAATGCATGTTCATGACTGTTGTCGCTCTCTAGCTGATTGCTTCCCAGTCTTTTGCTAGCCTTCACTTGTACTAAGCAGGAATTAAGCTTGTGCATCCAATCCCTTAAACCCCAAAGTTATTCCACATGAGTCCACTATACCTTCCTATATGCGGTATCTACCTGCCGTTGCGAGTAAATTTGTATGTGCCAAACTCTAAACCTTCAAATAAATATCCTGTTTTGTATGCTCGAATAGCTCATGTATCAACTAGGGTTTTCTATATGTTCCATGTTAGGAGGGTTATTCTCAAGAGGAGTGCACTCCGCTCCTCACTCACAAGATAAATGGCTGGTCACCAGGATGCCCAGTCCCATGCTTTAGGCAAACTAAATCAAAATAATTGCAAACAAAATTCCCCCAGGATTGTTGTTAGTTGGAGGCACTCGTTGTTTCGAGCAAGCTATGGATTGATGCTTGTTGGTGGAAGGGGGGTATAAACTTTACCATTCTGTTTGGGAACCGCCTATAATGTGTGTAGCATGGAAGATATCGCCATCTCTTGGTTGTTATGTTGACAATGAAAGTATACCGCTCAAAATATTATTCATCTCTATTTCAAAATCGAGCTCTGGCACCTCTACAAATCCCTGCTTCCCTCTGCGAATGGCCTATCTATTTACTTTCATGCTAAATCATCATCCTCTTATTTAAAAGCACCAGTTGGAGAGCACCGCTGTCATTTGTATTCATTATTGTTAGTTTACATTGAGTATGACTTGACTGGATCTTTTTTACCATGAATTACAATGTCTAGTCAGTCCTTGGTCTTTAAGGGTGCTCTGCATTTATGTTTTGCGGTCTCAGAAAGGGCTAGCGAGATACCATCTTGTTATACCATATTATGATTGTTTTGAGAAAGTGTTGTCATCCGAGATCTATTATTATTGCTCGCTAGTTGATTATGCTATTGATATGAGTAAACTTGACCCGCAAAAAAAGATATGAGTAAACTTGAGACCTGAGCGTTATTGCGAATGTGATTAGTTATAATCATTGCTGAAAACTTGAATGTTGGCTTTACATATTTACAACAACAAGAGCAAACAGAGTTTGTAAAAGTTTTTCTTTATCACTTTCAGTTTGTCAACTGAATTGCTTGAGGACAAGCAAAGGTTTAAGCTTGGGGGAGTTGATACGTCTCCGACGTATCTACTTTTCCAAACACGTTTGCCCTTGTTTTGGACTCTAACTTGCATGATTTGAATGGAACTAACCCGGACTGATGCTGTTTTCAGCAGAATTACCATGGTGTTATTTATGTGCAGAAACAAACGTTCTTGGAATGACCTGAAACTTCACGGAGCAACTTTTTGGAAAATATAAAAAATACCTGCAAAAGATGAAGGCCAGGGGGCCCACCACCTCTCCACGAGGGTGGGGGCGCGCCCCCCTACCTCGTGGGCCCCCTGGTGCCTCTCCGACTCCAACTCCAACTCTATATATTGTGTTTCAGGGAGAAAAAATCAGAGAGAACAATTCATCGCGTTTTACGATACGGAGCCGCCGCCAAGCCGTAAAACCTCTCGGGAGGGCTGATCTGGAGTCCGTTCGGGCTCCGGAGAGGGGAATCCGTCGCCATCGTCATCATCAACCATCCTCCATCACCAATTTCATGATGCTCACCGCTGTGCGTGAGTAATTCCATCGTAGGCTTGCTGGACGGTGATGGGTTGGATGGGATCTATCATGTAATCGAGTTAGTTTTGTTAGGGTTTGATCCCTAGTATCCACTATGTTCTGAGATTGATGTTGCTATGACTTTGCTATGCTTAATGCTTGTCACTAGGGCCCGAGTGCTATGATTTCAGATCTGAACCTATTATGTTTTCATTAATATATGAGTGTTCTTGATCCTATCTTGCAAGTCTATAGTCACCTATTATGTGTTATGATCCGTTAACCCCGAAGTGACAATAATCGGGATACTTACCGGTGATGACCGTAGTTTGAGGAGTTCATGTATTCACTATGTGTTAATGCTTTGTTCCGGTACTCTATTAAAAGGAGGCCTTAATATCCCTTAGTTTCCATAAGGACCCCGCTGCCACGGGAGGGTAGGACAAAAGATGTCATGCAAGTTCTTTTCCATAAGCACGTATGACTATATTCGGAATACATGCCTACATTACATTGATGAACTGGAGCTAGTTCGGTGTCACCCTAGGTTATGACTGTTACATGATGAACTGCATCCGGCATAATTCTCCATCACCGATCCATTGCCTACGAGCTTTCCATATATTGTTCTTCGCTTATTTACTTTCCCGTTGCTATTGCTATCATCAATACAAAATACCAAAAACATTACTTTTACTACTGTTACCTTTTGCTACCGTTACCACTAATATCATATTACTTTGCTACTAAATACTTTGCTGCAGATATTAAGTTTCCAGGTGTTGTTGAATTAACAACTCAGCTGCTAATACTTGAGAGTATTCTTTGGCTCCCCTTGTGTCGAATCAATAAATTTGGGTTGAATACTTTACCCTCGAAAACTGTTGCGATCCCCTATACTTGTGGGTTATCAAGACTATTTTCTCTCCGACGTATCTCCCCACCATTCAAAATGTACACGTATCCGGTTTGTGACTTGGAGTCATCTAGATCTGTGTCGAAGCTAGCATCGACGTAACCCTTTATGACGAGCTCTTCGTCACCTCCATAAACGAGAAACATATCCTTAGTCCTTTTCAGGTACTTTAGGATATTCTTGACCGTTGTCCAGTGTTCCATGCCGAGATTACTTTGCCTCCCTACCAAACTTATGGCAAGGTTCACATCAGGTATGGTACACAGCATGGCATACATAATAGACCCTATGGCTGAGGCATAGGGGATGACACTCATCTTTTATCTATCTTCTGCCGAGGTCGGGCATTGAGCCGTGCTCAATTTCACACCTTGCAATACAGGCAAGAACCCCTTCTTGGACTGATCCATATTGAACTTCTTCAATATCTTGTCAAGGTATGTGCTTTGTGAAAGACCAATGAGGCGTCTCGATCTATCTCTATAGATCTTGATGCCTAATATGTAAGCAACTTCTCCAAGGTCCTTCATTGAAAAAAACTTATTCAAGTAGGCCTTTATGCTTTTCAAAAATTCTATAGCATTTCCCATCAATAGTATGTCATCCACATATAATATGAGAAATGCTATAGAGCTCCCACTCACTTTCTTGTAAACACAAGCTTCTTCATAAGTCTGCATAAACCCAAATGCTTTGATCATCTCATCAAAGCGAATGTTCCAACTCCGAGATGCTTGCACCAACCCATAGATTGAGCGCTGGAGCTTGCATACCTTGTCAGCATTCTTAGGATCGACAAAACCTTCCGGCTGCATTATATACAATTCTTCCTTAAGGAAACCATTAAGGAGTGCCGTTTTGACGTCCATTTGCCATATCTCATCATCATAGAATGCGGCAATTGCTAACATGATTCGGACGGACTTCAGCTTCGCTACGGGTGAGAAGGTCTCATCGTAGTCAACCCCTTGAACTTGTCGATAACCCTTAGCAACAAGCCGAGCCTTATAGATGGTCACGTTACCATCCGCGTCAGTCTTCTTCTTAAAGATCCATTTATTTTCTATGGCTTGCCGATCATCGGGCAAGTATGTCAAAGTCCATACTTCATTTCCATACATGGATCCTATCTCGGATTTCATGGCTTCAAGCCATTTGTTGGGATCCGGGGCCGCCATCGCTTCTTCATAGTTTGAAGGTTCACCATTGTCTAACAACATGATTTCCAGGATAGGGTTGTCGTACCACTCTGGTGCGGAATGTGTCCTCGTGGACCTACGAAGTTCAGTAGCAACTTGATATGAAGTTGCATGATTAACGCCATTAACTTCCTCTCTAGTTGGTGCAGGCACCACAGAAACATCTTCCTGAGCTGCGCTACTTTCCAGTTCAAGAGGCAGTACCTCATCAAGTTCTACTTTCCTCCCACTTACTTCTTTCAAGAGAAACTCTTTCCCTAGAAATGATCCATTCTTGGCAACAAAGATCTTGCCTTCGGATCTGAGGTAGAAGGTATACCCGATAGTTTCCTTAGGGTATCCTATGAAGATGTATTTTTCCGACTTGGGTTTGAGCTTTTCAGGTTAAAGTTTCTTGACATAAGCATCGCATCCCCGAACTTTCAGAAACGGCAGCTTAGGTTTCTTTGCAAACCATAATTCATACGGTGTCATCTCAACGGATTTCGACGAAGCCCTATTTAAAGTGAATGTAGCAGTCTCTAAAGCATAACCCCAAAATGATAGCGGTAGATCGGTAAGAGACATCATAGATTGCACCATATCCAATAGAGTGTGATTACGATGTTCGGACACACCATTTCGCCGAGGTGTTCCAGGCAGCGTGAGTTGTGAAAAAATTCCACATTTCCTTAAGTGTGTGCCAAACTGGTGACTCAAGTATTCTCCTCCACGATCTGATCGTAAGAACTTTATTTTCCTGTCACGTTGATTCTCTACCTCACTCTGAAATTCCTTGAACTTTTCAAAGGTCTCAGACTTGTGTTTCATCAAGTAGACATACCCATATCTACTTAAGTCATCAGTGAGGGTTAGAACATAATGATAGCCACCGCGATCCTCAACGCTCATTGGACCGCACACATTAGTATATATGATTTCCAATAAGTTGGTTGCTTGCTCCATTGTTCCGGAGAACGGAGTCTTGGTCATTTTGCCCACGAGGCATGGTTCGCACATGTCAAATGATTCATAATCAAGAGACTCCAAAAGTCCATCTGCATGGAGTTTCTTCATGCGTTTGACACCAATGTGACCAAGACGGCAGTGCCACAAGTATGTGGGACTATCATTATCAACCTTACATCTTTTGGCATTCACACTATGAATATGTGTAACATCACATTTGAGATTAAACAAAAATAAATCATTCACCAGCGGGGCATGACCATAAAACATATCTCTCATATAAATAGAACAACCATTATTCTCGGATTTAAATTAGTAGCCATCTCGCATTAAACGAGATCCAGATACAATGTTCATGCTCAAAGCTGGTACTAAATAATAATTATTGAGGTTTAAAACTAATCCTATAGGTAGATGTAGAGGGAGTGTGCCGACAGCGATCACATCGACCTTGGAACCATTCCCGACGTGCATCGTCACCTCGTCCTTCGCCAGTCTCCGCTTATTCCGCAGCTCCTGTTTTGAGTTACAACTATGAGCAACTGCACCGGTATCAAATACCCAGGAGCTACTATGAGCGCTAGTAAGGTACACATCAATAACATGTATATCACATATACCATTGGCGTTGCCGGCCTTCTTATCCGCTAAGTACTTGGGGCATTTCCGCTTCCAGTGACTATTTCCCTTACAATAAAAGCACTGAGTCTCAGGCTTGGGTCCATTCTTTGGCTTCTTCTCGACAACTGATTTACCGTGCGCGGCAACTCCCTTGCCGTCCTTCTTGAAGTTCTTCTTACCCTTGCCTTTCTTGAAACTAGTAGTTTTATTCACCATCAACACTTGATGTTCCTTTTTGATTTCCACCTCCGCTGATTTTAGCATTGAATATAACTCAGGAATGGAATTCTCCATCCCTTGCATATTGTAGTTCATCACAAAGCTCTTGTAGCTAGGTGGAAGCGACTGGAGGATCCTGTCAATGACCGAATCATCTAGAAGATTAACTCCTAGCTGAGACATGCGTTGTGCAACCCAGACATTTTGAGTATATGCTCGCTGACTGAACTATTTTCCTCCATCTTACAACTGTAGAACTTGTCGGAGACTTCATATCTCCCGACCTGGGCATGAGCTTGGAAAACCATTTTCAGCTCTTGGAACATCTCATATGCTCCGTGCTGCTCAAAACACTTTTGTAGCCCCGGTTCTAAGCTGTAAAGCATGCCGCACTGAACCAGGGAGTAATCATCACTACGTGACTGCTAGGCGTTCATAACGTCTTGAGTTGATAGGAAAATGGGTGTGTTACCTAGCGGTGCTTCAAGGACATATGCTTTCTTGGTAGCTATGAGGGTGATCCTCAAGTTACAGACCCAATCCATATAGTTGCTACCATTGTCTTTCAGCTTGGGTTTCTCTAGGAACGCGTTGAAGTTGAGGGCAACATTAGTGTGGGCCATTTGATCTACAAGACATTTTGTAAAGACATTTTAGACTATGTTCATGATAATTAAGTCCATCTAATCAAATTATTTAATGAACTCCCACTCAGACAGACATCCCTCTAGTCATCCAAGTGATACATGATCCGAATCGACTAGGCTGTGTTCGATCATAACATGAGACGGACTAGTCATCAACGGTGAACATCTCCATGTTGATCGTATCTACTATACGACTCATGTTCGACCTTTCGGTCTCTCATGTTCCGAGGCCATGTCTGTACATGCTAGGCTCATCAAGTCAACCTAAGTGTTTTGCATGTGTAAATCTGGCTTACACCTGTTGTATGCGAACATTAGAATCTATCACACCCGATCATCACGTGGTGCTTCGAAACAACGAACCATCGCAATGGTGCACGGTTAGGGGGAACACTTTTCTTGAAATTTTAGTGAGGGATCATCTTATTTATGCTACCGTCATTCTAAGCAAATAAGATGTAAACATGACAAACATCACATCCAAATCATAAAGTGACATGATATTGCCAATATCATCTTGCGCCTTTGATCTCCATCTTCTAGGCGCGGCATGAACACCATCGTCACCGACAAGACACCATGATCTACATCATCGTGTCTTCATGATGTTGTCTCGCCAACTATTACTTCTACTACTATGGCTAATGGTTAGCAATAAAGTAAAGTAATTACATGGTGTTTTAATTAACACACATGTCATTCAATAAATTAAGACAACTCTTATGGCTCCCGCCAGTTTTCATACTCATCGACATGCAAGTCGTGATTCCTATTGCAAGAACATGATCAATCTCATACATCACATATATCATTGCTACCTCTTGAGCAGTGCGTTGGTTTTCCCCGAAGAGGAAGGGATGATGCAGCAAAGTAGCGTAGGTATTTCCCTCAGTTTTTGAGAACCAAGGTATCAATCCAGTAGGAGGCTACGCGCGAGTCCCTCGTACCTGCACAAAACAAATAAATCCTCACAACCAACGCAAATAGGGGTTGTCAAGCCCTATAAGGCCACTTACGAGAGTGAGATCTGATAGATATGATAAAGATAATATTTTTGGTATTTTTATGATAAAGATGCAAAGTAAAATAAAGGCAAAGGAAATAGCAAAGGAAATAACTAAGTAGTAGGAGATCAATATGATAAAGATAGACTCGGGGGGCATAGGTTTCACTAGAGACTTCTCTCGAGAGCATAAGTATTCTACGGTGGGTGAACAAATTACTATTGAGCAATTGACAGAACTGAGCATAGTTATGAGAATATCTAGGTATGATTATGTATATACGCATCACATCGGAGACAAGTAGACCGACTCCTGCCTGCATCTACTACTATTACTCCACTCATCGACCGCTATCCAGCATGCATCTAGAGTATTAAGTTAAAAACAGAGTAACGCCTTAAGCAAGATGACATGATGTAGAGGGATAGACTCATGCAATATGAAGAAAACCCCATCTTGTTATCCTCGATGGGAACAATACAATACGTGCCTTGCTACCCCTACTGTCACTGGGAAAGGACACCGCAAGATTGAACCCAAAGCTAAGCACTTCTTCCATTGCAAGAAAGATCAATCTAGTACGCCAAACCAAACTGATAATTCGAAGAGACTCGCAAAGATAACCAATCATACATAAAAGAATTTAGAGAAGATTCAAATATTATTCATAGATAGACTTGATCATAAACCCACAATTCATCGGTCTCAACAAACACACCACAAAAAGAAGATTACATCGAATAGTTCTCCACAAGAGAGGGGGAGAACATTGTATTGAGATCCAAAAAGAGAGAAGAAGCCATCTAACTACTAACTATGGACCCGTAGGTCTGAGGTAAACTACTCACACTTCATCGGAGAGGCTATGGTGTTGATGTAGAAGCCCTCCGTGATCGATGCCCCCTCCGGCGGAGCTCCAGAACAGGCCCCGAGATGGGATCTCGTGGATACAGAAAGTTACGGCAGTGGAATTCGGGTTTTGGCTCCGTATCTGATCGTTTGGGGGTACGTGGATATATATAGGAGGAAGGAGTACGTCGGTGGAGCAACAGGGGGCCCACGAGGGTGGAGGGCACGCCTAGGGGGGTAGGCGCGCCCCCCTACCTCGTGGCCTCCTCTTTTCTTTCTTGACATAGGGTCCAAGTCTCCCGGGTCTTGTTCATTGAGAAAATCACGTTCCCGAAGGTTTCATTCTGTTTGGACTCTGTTCGACATTCCTTTTCTTCAAAACCCTAAAACAGGCAAAAAACATCAATTTTGGGCTGGGCCTCCGGTTAATAGGTTAGTCCCAAAAATAATATAAAAGTGGATAATAAAGCCCAATAATGTCCAAAACAGTAGATAATATAGCATGGAGCAATCAAAAATTATAGATACGTTGGAGACGTATCAAGCATCCCCAAGCTTAATTCCTGCTCGTCCTTGAGTAGGTAAATGATAAAAACAGAATTTTTGATGCGGAGTGCTACTTGGCATAATTTTAATGTAATTCTTCTTAATTGAGGTATGAATATTCAGATCTGAAAGATTCAAGACAAAAGTTCATATTGACATAAAAATATTAATACTTCAGGCATACTAACAAAGCAATTATGTCTTCTCAGAATAGCATGGCCAAAGAAAGTTATCCCTACAAAATCATATAGTCTGGCTATGCTCCATCTTCACCCCACAAAATATTAAATCATGCACAACCCCGATGACAAGCCAAGCAATTGTTTCATACTTTTGACATTCTCAAAACGTTTTCAATTTTCACGCAATACATTAGCGTGAGCCATGGACATAGCACTATAGGTGGAATAGAATGGTGGTTGTGGAGAGGACAAAAAGGGAGAAGATAGTCTCACATCAACTACGCATATCAACGGGCTATGGAGATTCCCATCAATAGATATCAATGTGAGTGAGTAGGGATTGCCATGCAACGGATGCACTAGAGCTATAAGTATATGAAAGCTCAAAAAGAAACTAAGTGGGTGTGCATCCAACTTGCTTGCTCATGAATACCTAGGGCATTTTGAGGAAGCCCATCATTGGAATATACAAGCCAAGTTCTATAATGAAAAATTCTCACTAGTATATGAAAGTGATAACATGAGAGACTCTCTACTATGAAGATCATGGTGCTACTTTGAAGCACAAGTGTGGTAAAAGGATAGTAGCATTGTCCCTTCTCTCTTTTTCTCTCATTTTTGGGCCTTTTCTCTTTTTTTATGGCCTCTTTTCTTTCTTTCTTTTTTTTGTCCGGAGTCTCATCCCGACTTGTGGGGGAATCATAGTCTCCGTCATCCTTTCCTCACTGGGACAATGCTCTAATAATGATGAACATCACACTTTTATTTCTCTTACAACTCAACAATTACAACTCGATACTTAGAAAAAATATGACTCTATATGAATGCCTCCGGCGGTGTACCAGGATATGCAATGAATCAAGAGTGACACGTATGAAAGAATTATGAATGGTGGCTTTGCCACAAATACGATGTCAACTACATGATCATGCTAAGCAATATGACAATGATGAAGTGTGTCATAATAAACGGAACGGTGGAAAGTTGCAGGGCAATATATCTCGGAATGGCTATGGAAATGCCATAATAGGTAGGTATGGTGGCTGTTTTGAGGAAGGTATATGGTGGGTGTATGATACCAGCGAAAGGTGTGCGGTATTAAAGAGGCTAGCAAAGGTGGAAGGGTGAGAGTGCGTATAATCCATGGACTCAACATTAGTCATAAAGAACTCACATACTTATTGCAAAAATATACAAGTTATCAAAGCAAAGTATTACGCGCATGCTCCTAGGGGGATAGATTGGTAGGAAAAGACCATCGCTCGTCCCCGACCGCCACTCATAAGGAAGACAATCAATACATAAATCATGCTCCGACTTCATCACATAACGGTTCGCCATACGTGCATGCCACGGGAATCACAAACTTTAACACAAGTATTTCTCAAATTCACAAC
This sequence comes from Triticum monococcum, assembly GCA_034509565.1. Classification (NCBI taxonomy): domain Eukaryota; kingdom Viridiplantae; phylum Streptophyta; class Magnoliopsida; order Poales; family Poaceae; genus Triticum; species Triticum monococcum. The sequence goes on from CM067843.1 coordinate 83,138,135, forward strand.
TACTCAACTAGCACAACTTCAATATTACCATCTCCATATCTCAAAACAATTATCAAGTATCAAACTTCTCATAGTATTCAACACACTCATAAGAAAGTTTTATTATTGAACTTGTATACCAAATATATTAGGATTTTAAGCAAATTACCATGCTATTAAGAATCTCAAAATAATCTAAGTGAAGCATGAGAGATCAATAGTTTCTATAAAACAAATCCACCACCGTGCTCTAAAAGATATAAGTGAAGCACTAGAGCAAAACTATATAACTCAAAAGATATAAGCGAAGCACATAGAGTATTCTAACAAATTCCAAATAATGTATGGCTCTCTCAAAAGGTGTGTACAGCAAGGATGATTGTGGTAAACTAACAAGCAAAGACTCAAATCATACAAGACGCTCCAAGCAAAACACATATCATGTGGCGAATAAAAATATGGCTCCAAGTAAAGTTACCGTTAGAAGTAGACGAAAGAGGGGATGTTGTGATAGCCTGGCTTATTAGGGATGATAGACTACTCATATCAATAAGGAATTCCTTCTTTTCCGGGAGCCCATTCGGACAGAACTCCAAAGTTAAGCATGCTCAGCTTGGAGTAGTGTCAGGATGGGTGACCGACCGGGAAGTTGCTCCCGGGTGCGCACGAGTGAGGACAAAGTGCGCAGAAAAGACTAGTATTGATCTGTGGGGCCAGTCTAGATCCCGCCAGGAGTAACGACCACCGGCGGGTGTGTCCGGGGCGTTACAAGTTGGTATCAGAGCCGACCCTCGCGGTTACACGGATGGTTGCGGACAGGTGTGTGGTCATGTTATTCATGACGTTTGTGACCCGTCGTGGCACCCGGCATGGCACATGTACCGGACTGGAAGCACAGACGTTTGTGCCAAGAGGGAACGTTCCTGTGGCCCGACGAGGACGTCGGTTCCTCTGAGTGGGGGTGTATGTGATAGCCTAGCTTATTAGGGATGATAGACTACTCATATCAATAAGGAATTCCTTCTTTTCCGGGAGCCCATTCGGACAGAACTCCAAAGTTAAGCGTGCTCAGCTTGGAGTAGTGTCAGGATGGGTGACCGACCGGGAAGTTGCTCCCGGGTGCGCACGAGTGAGGACAAAGTGCGCAGAAAAGACTAGTATTGATCAGATGCCTTCTGGGTAATCCCTAAGCTTTGGCTTTTAGGTGTCCTTAGATTATCTTGGGGGTGCCATGAGGGAACGCCAGGAGTAACGACCACCGGCGGGTGTGTCCGGGGCGTTACAAGTTGGTATCAGAGCCGACCCTCGCGGTTACACGGATGGTTGCGGACAGGTGTGTGGTCATGTTGTTCATGACGTTTGTGACCCGTCGTGGCACCCGGCATGGCACATGTACCGGACTGAAAGCACAGACGTTTGTGCCAAGAGGGAACGTTCCTGTGGCCCGACGAGGACGTCGGTTCCTCTGAGTGAGGGTGTATGTGATAGCCTAGCTTATTAGGGATGATAGACTACTCATATCAATAAGGAATTCCTTCTTTTCCGGGAGCCCATTCGGACAGAACTCCAAAGTTAAGCGTGCTCAGCTTGGAGTAGTGTCAGGATGGGTGACCGACCGGGAAGTTGCTCCCGGGTGCGCACGAGTGAGGACAAAGTGCGCAGAAAAGACTAGTATTGATCAGATGCCTTCTGGGTAATCCCTAAGCTTTGGCTTTTAGGTGTCCTTAGATTATCTTGGGGGTGCCATGAGCATCCCCAAGCTTAGGCTCTTGCCACTCCTTGTTCCATAATCCATCAAATCTTTACCCAAAACTTGAAAACTTCACAACACAAAACTTAAAGTAGAAAATCTCGTGAGCTCCGTTAGCAAAAGAAAATAAAAAACCACTTTAAGGTACTGTAATTAACTCATTATTTATTTATATTGGTGTTATACCTACTGTATTCCAACTTCTCTATAGTTTATAAACTATTTTACTAGCCATAGATTCATCAAAATAAGCAAATAACACACGAAAAACAGAATCTGTCAAAAAATAGAACAGTCTGTAGTAATCTGTAGCTAGCGCAAGATCTGGAACCCCAAAAATTCTAAAATAAATTGCTGTACTTGAGGAATTTATCTATTAATCATCTTCAAAAAGAATTAACTAAATAGCACTTTTCAAATAACAATGGCGGTAGTTCTCGTGAGCGCTAAAGTTTCTGTTTTTTACAACAAGTTCAACAAGACTTTCCACAAGTCTTCCCAGCGGTTCTACTTAGCACAAACACTAATTAAACACAAAAAACACAAAAAAACAGAGGCTAGATAAATTATTTATTACTAAACAGGAGCAAAAAATTAAGGAATAAAAATAAAATTGGGTTTCCTCCCAACAAGCGCTATCGTTTAACGCCCCTAGCTAGGCATAACAAGCAAGAATAGATCTAGGTATGGCCATCTTTGGTAGGCAATTCATAAGTGGATCTCATAATAGATTCATAAGGTAATTTAATTTTATTTCTAGGAAAGTGTTCCATGCCTTTTCTTAATGGAAATTGGAATCTAATATTTCCTTCCTTCATATCAATAATTGCACCAATCGTTCTAAGGAAAGGTCTGCCAAGAATAATAGGACATGAAGGATTGCAATCTATGTCAAGAACAATAAAATCTACATGCACATAATTCCTATTTACAACAATAAGAACATCATTAATTCTTCCTATAGGTTTCTTAATAGTGGAATCCGCAAGGTGCAAGTATAGAGAGCAATCATCAAAATCACGGAAACCTAACAAATCACACAAAGTCTTTGGAATCGTGGAAACACTAGCACCCAAATCATTGCATATCATATTTTATTGCTTTTTGGTTGGTCCTAGAAATTTCACGCAACTCAACGACCCTCGGAGAGAGTTGGGGATTTCGTTATTTTCATATTTGAGTTTTCTCAAATTTTGAAAATAGGATCATTTGATTTTATTTATTTTATCTTCAATTATGTCTATCACAAAAATATGAGAGAGCGAATAAAATGACTTTCTCAAAATAAAGAAATATTGAGGATTTAATAACAAAATCAAATAATATTTTATTTTGGAGTTATTTGCTATTTTATTTGAATTTAGGAAAAATGCGCGTTTTTCAAAATTGCATTTAGGCCCCAAGTAAATGTTCATCCCGTGCGGCTTGATTTTAGAAGCCAGAGAAAATTTATTTCGGGATTTTTGGAGTCCGTTTAGTATTTCTTTTATTTGTTTTTCTGCGCGAAATTGTTTTTTATTGAAAAGTGCGAACCGACTTAGAGCCGGTTTCGGCCCGGACTCCTACCGGCCGGGCTTTATATAGCGCCGCCCTGCGCCGCTTTTAGCCCGAAGCCGCCGCGCCCCCAAACCCTAGCCCGCGCCGCGCCCAACTCCAAGCCGCTGCTGCCGCCCGCCACCGCCGCCGCCGGACCCGCCCGCCGAGGTTGACCACCGCTGCCAGTTTTTTTTTAAAACCGTTGGTTCTCGCCGGTTTTCATTTGTTTTCTTTAGTTTCCTTTTTTATTAGATCGGTTTTTTCCGGTTTAGGTTAATTAGCGAGCGTTCGCTCGTTCATTCGTTTTAACGAACGCGTTCATCATTTAGATCCAGATAACGAATGTTCATTCGTTAATTTGTTCATCGTTTTTCTTTTTCTCGGATTAATCCGTGATTATTTCTGATCGCGATTTCTGATCCGATTTTCAATCTAGTATAACTTTTCGTTTGTTTATCGGAATCAGGCGATTCAAGCGCCTGGAGTTTCGTCTCGAAACCCTCCGTTTAACCAACTCAAACAAGTTTTTGCCTCTGTAAAATTTGACTTAGACCCAGATTAGTAAACGAAGCTTGTCTCTTTCGCTGTTTGACTTTCGTTGCTTCGTTCGAATTGATTCTTTTTGCAAACCGGAGTTCTTAAGTTGAACTTTCTGGTTAGATCTCTTATTTGAGTTTTACCCGTGCATTAGATGAGTACTTATAGTATACTTGTTTGTTTGCGATAGAGTACCCAGAGTGCGCCGCTTGCTACTTCGAATCGCTAGGTTTCGCGGATCATCAGCAAGGCAAGTAACACTTTTGATCATACCTCCTACTACCCAGTTTTTATTGCATTAGATCAATCCTCACACATTGCATGATTAGAATCTAATTAAATTGTGGGTTTTGGGGAGTAGATGAGGTAGTACCTATTACCTGTTTCATTATCAAACCTTTGGGAGTTACTTCTACGTTTGCTTATATTGCCATGCTATGCTAGTAGACGTGGATTGGGTGAGTGTATCCATGACAGATGTGAGATTGTTAACTTAATGGTTTATCTAAGGTGGCAACTTAAACACACATCTGGGTGGATTGAGGCACCTGGGTATTCCAGCGATTGCCTGTTTTTCTTTTGGACCGCCACCCAGGCTCAAAGGGATCATGAGACTATTCATACTAGAAACTTCCGTGTGCAGCCACAACCTACTATGGGCTCTAGCATAGTTGATTAAGTCGTGCGAACTCTTACAGTGGTAGACTAGCAGATGTAGGGGAAAGTAGGTGTAACGGTCTACCCGTTCGTAAGGTGCTAGCACTTCTGAAAGACTATGTCTCGGTCATCCGTTTCTCAAACACCATTAGTGCGAGAATCCCAACGGAGGAGATCGAATCTTGTGGGGAAAAGTGCGCAAACCTCTGTAGAGTGTATAAACTAATCATGGTTAGCCGTGTCCCGGGTTATGGACAACTTGAGTATCTAGTACTTGGATTATCATGTGAATCCCATCATGTTACTCTAATTAATATTGTTGGGTTTTTAATGATGATGTTTAATTGGGATTGAGAGGGTGTCTACACTCTCAACGTATAACAACTACCATGATAGTTAAATAAAATTTATTCCTTTGCAGTAGGGAAAAATTGGCTTTACGCAAAAACTGTAACCATAGAGCTTTCCACCAGCCAAATATGCATGTAGTATAGCCCTATTTCTTTCATTGCTCTCTATGTGTTACTTTGCCAGCATATGCCATGTGCTGACCCGTTTCGGGCTGCAACGTTCATGTTGCAGACTTTTCAGACGACGAGTAAGGTGCCTTGGGTCGTTGTTCTATACTCAGTGATGCCGTTGGAGTTGATGGACTCACTTGTCTTCCAAGCCTTCTGCTGTTATTGTTATTAGATGGCCTTAAGCCATATTTATTGTAATAAGTTCTCTTTTGAGACACTCATTGTATTAAGTGTGTGATTGCTACTCTGTTATAAATCCTTCAAGTATTGTGCGGTGTCAGCATTACTGATCCAGGGATGACATTGGAGCACAAAGATTGGACCGTTTGAGGTCTGGTCGCTACAAGATGGTATCAGAGCACACGCTGACTGTAGGACACGACCACTAAGCTAAAGCCCTAGATCACTACTCACTCTTCCCATTCTGACTCCTCATCTTTTCTACTCTTTGAGGATGGCGGATGCAAGGAACAAGTTCACGCAACCGGATGAAGATACACCCTTTGGACGTCATTTGAAGGAAGTCACTAGATACCTGAACATCGGAGTACCATGCTTCACTGGAACCTACAACGCCACTTTACCGAAAGAGGGGTGCTGGATGATTCAAGTTCAAGTTCCAGGAAGGACGTTCATGCCAGTCACTAAGCCCATAGAGTTTTCCTTTAATGCACCAACCTGGAGTCTAGGAAAGAGCATGGCAGCTCACATCGCCATGGGACGTATTGGAGAAGTTTACCGCAATGATCTCAAGGATACTATCTACCAGATTTGTGGGTGCCGAGATGAGCACTGGGAGATGATCAACACCAAGAAGGATAGATCCATTGCAGCTTTTATCCAGGAGCTAAACCAACACATTCGACGTCAGGAGAACTAGATGTGCGCAGACATGATAGATCTGAAGAAGGGGAGGACAAGAATCACGGAACTGGAGGAAGAACTCAAGGCCACACGTGAAGATTACATGGAGGAAATTGAAGTATTAGTGGAGAAGAATGACGACCTGATCAAGAAGATCGGAATATTCATGGGAGACCCTACACCAGTACAAGAAGGCGAAGAACCCAAGGAGATTCGCCCGGAAGACTACATCATCATCGACGACACCGACTCGGATCCAGATGATAGCGATGATGACTACGTTGATGAAGCTGGAGCAGATATCATGGAGTCTGCAACCGAAGAATATTTCTAGTAGACCACCCCAATAGTAGTAGTAGTCCACCATGTAAATATAGTAGTTCGAGCACTTTTGCGATAGTTAGACCGATTGTATGCCCTTGTTTGATTGAATGAAGTGAATTATTTGCTTTTGCCTTATGTGCATATGGGTAGTGTTTTCTCTTTAGACCCCTCTCTATTCTTAAATCTCATCTTTTCTAAACCCATCAGATGCCTTCGAGACATGACCCCGGATTTACCTTCCCACCGGAGCTCACTCAGTTGATCCAGCAGCAGAACACATTGATGCAGTTGCTAGTCCAGAATCAGAATCAGGGAAACAACAACAACAACAACCCACCACCACCACCTGTTGATCACTTAGCCCGTTTTCTTGGGCTGAATCCGCCGGTGTTCTCCAGTAGCACCGAGCCTAAAGTAGCAGATGATTGGGTCTGTAAGACAACAAGGGAGTTGACCACGGCAGGATGCACAGATGTGGAAAAGGTGAAGTTTTCCACACATCAGCTTGACGGACCCACGGCATCATGGTGGGAAAATTTCACAGCCACTTTCCCTATCGACATTGTCACATGGGACCAGTTTCAGCAGGCTTTCCGTACTGCCCATGTTTCAGCAGGAGCTATGTCCATGAAGAAGCGTGAGTTTCGCAACTTGCGCCAAGGAGGACGGACAGTTGGCCAATATGTGGAGGACTTTAGTAAGCTAGCACGGTATGCCCTAGATGACGTGGCTACGGATGCAGCTAAGCAGGAGAAGTTTCTGGAAGGACTGAATGATGAGTTGAGCATGCAGTTGATGGTAGCAAGCTTCAACAACTACCAGGAGTTGGTAGATCATGCTCTTATGATTGAAGGGAAGCAGTAGAAAATTGAGAACCGCAAGAGGAAGTATGGACAAGGGAAGTACAATTCTGGAGCTCAGCAGAAGCCACGTTTTACCCCTAGATCGGGAGGACATTTTCAGCATACCCATGGAGGAGGTAGCTCGCAGAATCATAATGGCCCCAAGAATGGTAATGGGAATGGAGGAAGCAACAGGGCAGAACCGTACTAACCCATCAACCCCAGCCAAGAGAGACCTGAGCCAAGTCACTTGCTTTAAGTGCCAGAAGACCGGACATTATGCCAATGAATGTCCTGAAGCCCAGAATGGGAATGGCAATGGAAGCTTTGGGAAGAAGCCAAACCCTTTCAATAGGGGACAGGTGAACCACGTTAACGTGGAGGAGGTTGAAGAGCAGCCGGATGCAGTAATCGGTGAGTTTTTGGTTAAGTCTTTTACTGCAATCGTTCCTTTCGATACTGGTGCATCGCATTCATACATATCAAGGGTATTTGCGGATAAGTATAACCTGCCCACCAAAGTTCTTAGAACACCTATGTTAGTAAGCTCACCAGGAGCGGAGTACATGGCTAGTAAAGGATGTTTTCAAGTACCATTGAGTATAGGTAGGCATGTGTTTCCCTCGGATTTAATCATTTTAGAATCACAAGGTTTGGATGTAATTCTGGGTATGGATTGGCTATCGTTGTATGGAGGAAACATCGATTGCGCCAGTAAGTCGATTTTGCTCACCACCCCAGAAGGAAGAAGGATCAATTATGTATCCCGGCATGTGCCGAAGAGGACTCAAGTAAATTCGTTAACAGGAGTTGTGCAAGAGGAAGTACCAGTGGTAAAGGATTTCCCTGAAGTGTTCCCAGAGGAATTGCCAGGCATGCCACCGGATAGAGATATTGAATTTTTGATTGAGCTTTTGCCAGGCACACGGCCAATATCTAAGAGACCATACAGGATGCCCGCAAAAGATTTGGAGAAGATTAAGAAGCAGATTAAGGAGTTACTGGATAAAGGATATATTCTCCCAAGTTCTTCACCTTGGGGATCGCCAGTACTTCTAGTGGAGAAAAAGGATTGATCGTTAAGGATGGTTGTTGATTATCGAGGATTGAACAAAGTAACAATCAAGAACAAGTACCCGCTACCGATGATCAATGATCTGTTCGATCGATTGCAAGGAGCTAAGGTATTTTCCAAGATCGATCTGCGATCAGGATACCATCAGTTGAATATTCGAGAATAGGATACACCTAAGACAGCTTTTACCACTAGGTATGGGCTGTACGAGTATACCGTTATGTCATTTGGACTGACTAACGCACCTGCATATTTTAGGAACATGATGAACAAAGTGTTTACGGAGTTTTGGATAAGTTCGTCGTAGTGTTCATTGATGATATTCTGGTTTACTCGAAGAATGAAGAGGAGCATAAGGAGCATTTGCGTTTGGTACTTGGGAAGCTCAGAGAACATCAGTTATATGCCGAGTTTAGCAAATGTGAGTTTTGGTTAAAGGAAGTTGGATTCCTCGGACACGTTATATTCGGAGAAGGTATAGCAGTAGATCCCACCAAGGTTGACACCGTGACAAATTGGGAAGCACCAACAACAGTTGGAGAGATCCAGAGTTTTCTTGGACTTGCAGGATACTACCGGAGATTCATTGAAAATTTCTCGAAGATTGCGAAGCCTATGACGGAGTTGTTGAAGAAGGATACCAAGTTCAAATGGACTGAGGAATGTGAGGCCAGTTTCCAGGAGTTGAAGAAACGTTTGGTTACATCACATGTGTTGATTTTGCTGGATCAGAAAAAAGATTATGAGGTGTATTGCGACGCTTCACGTCGAGGACTTGGAGCAGTACTTATGCAGGAAGGAAGAGTTGTTTCATATGCCTCATGACAGCTTAAGCCTCATGAGTTGAATTATGCCACGCATGATTTGGAGTTAGCCGTCGTAGTGCATGCATTGAAAACTTGGAGACATTTTCTCATTGGAAACCATTGTGAGGTGTACATGGATCACAAGAGTTTGAAGTACATCTGCACGCAGAAGGAGTTGAATCTCAGGCAAAGGAGATGGTTGGAGCTCATCGAGGATTATGATATGAGATTGCATTATCATCCCGGAAAGGCTAACGTAGTAGCCAATGCGCTGAGTCATAAAAGTCATGTCAACACCTTAATGACAGGAGATTTACCAAGGGAGTTAGCCAAAAATCTTCGTGAGTTATGTTTGGAGATAGTTCCGAGAGGCTATGTAGAAGCATTAGAGATTCAGTCTACTTTGATGGATAAGATCATAGAAGCCCAGAAGACTGACAAGGAGGTTGCCGCTATAAAGGATAAAATGAGCAAAGGAAAAGTTAAAGGATTTCGTGAGGATGAGCACGATACCCTATGGTTTGAAGACCGTGTTTATGTGCCTAATGACCCGAAGATCAGAAAGTTAATTCTGCAGGAAGCCCATGATTCACCATATTCGATTCACCCAGGAAATACCAAGGTGTATTTGGATTTGAAGGATACTTTCTGGTGGACCGGAATGAAGAAGGATATTGCGGAGTATGTAGCAGTTTGTGATGTATGTCAAAGAGTAAAGGCAGAGCATCAGAAGCCAGCAGGATTGTTACAGCCATTGCCAATACCCGAATGGAAGTGGGATAAGTTAGGCATGGATTTTATTACGGGATTACCCAGAACTCGTTCAGGCTATGACTCGATTTGGGTTGTAGCCGATCGTTTGACAAAGGTAGCTCATTTCATCCCAGTAAAGACTACCTACACCAGTGCTAAGTTTGCAAAGATATAGATGACCAGGATCGTATGTCTGCATGGAGTTCCAAGGAGCATTGTATCAGATAGAGGAACCTAGTTTACCTCAAAGTTCTGGAATCAGTTGCATGAAACTTTGGGTGCCAGGCTAGAGTTCAGTACAGCTTTCCATCTGCAGACAGATGGCCAGACCGAGAGAGTCAATCAGATTTTGGAGGATATGCTAAGAGCTTGTGCGCTAGATTACGGATCTAGTTGGGATGACAATTTGCCATACGCAGAGTTCTCTTACAACAACAGCTATCAATCCAGTTTGAAGGTGGCCCCTTTTGAAGCCTTGTACGGAAGGAGGTGCAGGACCCCATTGTCGTGGGATGAAGTTGGAGACCGCCAGTTGTTTGGACCGGATTTGATTAAGGAGTCTGAACAGAAGGTGAAATTGATTCGCGATAGGCTCAAGGTAGCCCAGTCCAGGCAGAAGAGCTACGCAGATTCGAAACGCAAGGAGACAGTTTACGAAGTCGGAGACCGAGTTTATCTTCGAGTATCTCCACTTTGAGGAGTTAAGCGCTTTGGAGTTAAGGAAAAGTTAGCACCATGTTTTGTAGGACCATACAAGGTTTTGGAGCATATGGAGAAGTAGCCTACAAGTTGGAATTGCCCGAAGGATTGTCAGGAGTTCACGATGTATTCCACGTTTCCCAGTTGAAGAAGTGCCATGCAGAGAAGGCTGATATACCACTGAGAGATACAGTGCCGCTGGAAGCGATTCAGTTGGACAGTAATTTGACTAATGAGGAGAAACTAGTCAAGATTCTTGAGTATGCCAACCGAGTCACCCGCAGCAAGGTTATCAAGTTTTGTAAAGTTCAGTGGAGCCACCACACCGAGGATGAAGCCACCTGGGAGCGAGAGGAAGATCTGCTGAAGGACCACCCTCACCTATTTTCTAGCCAACCCGAATCTCGAGGGCGAGATTCATCTTAAGGGGGGTAGGTTTGTAACATCCCAAATTTTCAATTTGGAATGTTATACATTAGATCATCATTGCATATCATATTTTATTTCTTTTTGGTTGATCCTAGAAATTTCACGCAACTCAAGGACCCTCGGAGAGAGTTGTGGATTTCGTTATTTTCATATTTGAGTTTTCTCAAATTTTGCAAATAGGATCATTTGATTATATTTATTTTATCTTCAATTATTTCTATCACAAAAATATGAGAGAGGGAATAAAATGACTTTCCAAAAATAAAGAAATATTGTGGATTTAATAATAAAATCAAATAAGATTTTATTTTGGAGTTATTTGCTATTTTATTTCAATTTAGAAAAAATGTGTGTTTTTCAAAATTGCATTTAGGCCCCAAATAAATGTTCATCCTGTGCGGCTTGATTTTAAAAGCCGGGGAAATTTTATTTCGGAATTTTTGGAGTCAGTTTAGTATTTCCTTTGTTTGTTTTTCAGCATGAAATTATATTAAAAAAAAGTGCGAACCGACTTAGAGCCGGTTTCGGCCCGGACTCCTACCGGCCGGGCTTTATATAGCGCCGCCCCGCGCCGCTTTTAGCCCCAAGCCGCCGCGCCCCCAAACCCTAGCCCGCGCTGCGCCCAGCCCCAAGCCGCCGCCGCCGGACCCGCCCGTCGAGGTTGACCGTCGTCGTCGGTTTTTTCTAAAACCGTTGGTTTTCGCCGGTTTTCGTTCTGTTTTTTTAGTTTCCGTTTTTTATTAGATCAGTTTTTTTCGGTTTAGGTTAATTAGCGAGCGTTCGCTCATTCGTTCATTTTAACGAACGCGTTCATCGTTTAGATCCAGATAACGAACGTTGTTCGTTAATCTGTTCGTCGTTTTTCTTTTTCTCGGATTAATCCGCGATTATTTCTGATCGCGATTTGTGATCCGATTTTTGATCTAGTATAACTTTTTGCTCGTTTATCGGAATCAGGCGATTCAAGCTCCTGGAGTTTCGTCTCGAAACCCTCTTTCTGTTTAACCACTCAAACAAGTTTTTGCCTCTGTAAAGTTTGACTTAGACCCAGATTAGTAAACGAAGCTTGTTTCTTTTGTCGTTTGACTTTCGTTGCTTCGTTCAATTTGATTCTTTTTGCAAACCGGAGTTCTTAAGTTGAACTTTCTGGTTAGATCTCTTATTTGAGTTTTACCCGTGCATTAGATGAGTACTTATTGTATGCTTGTTTGTTTGTGATAGAGTACCCGGAGTGCGCCGCTTGCTACTTCGAATCGCTAGGTTTCACGAATCATCAGCAAGGCAAGTAACACTTTGATCATACCTCCTACTACCCAATTTTTATTCCATTAGATCAATCTTCACACATTGCATGATTAGGATCTAATTAAATTGTGGGTTTTGGGGAGTAGATGAGGTAGTACCTATTACATGTTTCATTATCAAACCTTTGGGAGTTGCTTCTACGTTTTCTTATATTGCCATGCTATGCGAGTAGACGTGGATTGGGTGAGTGTATCCATGACGGATGTGAGATTGTTAACTTAATGGTTTATCTAAGGTGCCAACTTAAACACACATCTGGGTGGATTAAGGCACCTGGGTATTCCAGCGATTGCCTATTTTTCTTTTGGACCGCCATCCAGGCTCAAAGGGATCATGAGATTATTCATACTAGAAACTTCCGTGTGCAGCCACAAGCTACTATGGGCTCTAGCATAGTTGATTAAGTCATGTGAACTCTTATAGTGGTAGACTAGCAGATGTAGGGGAAAGTAGGTGTAACGGTCTACCCATTCGTAAGGTGCTAGCACTTCTGAAAGACTATGTCTCGGTCATCCGTTTCTCAAACACCATTAGTGCGAGAATCCCAACGGAGGAGATCGAATCTTGTGGGGAAAAGTGCACAAACCTCTGTAGAGTGTATAAACTAATCATGGTTAGCCGTGTCCCCGGTTATGGACAACTTGAGTATCTAGTACTTGGATTATCATGTGAATCCCATCATGTTACTCTAATTAATATTGTTGAGTTTTAATGATGATGTTTAATTGGGATTGAGAGGGTGTCTACACTCTCAATGTTTAACAACTACCATGATAGTTAAATAAAATTTATTCCTTTGCAGTAGGGAAAAATTGGCTTTACGCAAAAACTGTAACCATAGAGCTTTCCACCAGCCAAATATGCATGTAGAATAGCCCTATTTCTTTCATTGCTCTCTATGTGTTACTTTGCCAGCATATTCCATGTGCGGACCCGTTTCGAGCTGCAACGTTCATATTGCAGACTTTTCAGACGACGAGTAAGGTGCCTTAGGTCGTGGTTCTATACTCAGTGATGCCGTTGGAGTTGCTGGACTCACTTGCCTTCCAAGCCTTCCGCTGTTATTGTTATTAGATGGCATTAAGCCATATTTATTGTAATAAGTTCTCTTTTGAGACACTCGTTGTATTAAGTGTGTGATTGCTACTCTGTTATAAATCCTTCAAGTATTGTGCGGTGTCAGCATTACTGATCCAGGGATGACACTAGAGCACAGAGATTGGACCATTTGAGGTCTGGTCGCTACAGATCATGTATATAGGCATCACGTCCAAGACAAGTACACCGACTCCTGCCTGCATCTACTACTATTACTCCACTCATCGACCGCTATCCAGCATGCATCTAGAGTATGAAGTTAAAAACAGAGTAACGCCTTAAGCAAGATGACATGATGTAGAGGGATAGACTGATGCAATATGAAGAAAACCCCATCTTGTTATCCTCGATGGCAACAATACAATACGTGCCTTGCTGCCCCTACTATCACTGGGAAAGGACACCGCAAGATTGAACCCAAAGCTAAGCACTTCTCCCATTGCAAGAATGATCAATCTAGTAGGCCAAACCAAACTGATAATTCGAAGAGACTTGCAAAGATAACCAATCATACATAAAAGAATTCAGAGAAGATTCAAATATTATTCATAGATAGACTTGATCATAAACCCACAATTCATCGGTCTCAACAAACACACCGCAAAAAGAAGATTACATCGAATAGTTCTCCACAAGAGAGGGGGAGAACATTGTATTGAGATCCAAAAAGAGAGAAGAACCCATCTAGCTACTAACTTTGGACCCGTAGGTCTGAGGTAAACTACTCACACTTCATCGGAGAGGCTATGGTGTTGATGTAGAAGCCCTCCGTGATCGATGCCCCTCCGACGGAGCTCCAGAATAGAGCCCAAGATAGGATCTCGTGGATACAGAAAGTTACGGCGGTGGAATTAGGGTTTTGGCTCCGTATTTGATCATTTGGGGGTACGTGGATATATATAGGAGGAAGAAGTACGTCGGTGGAGCAACAGGGGGGCCACGAGGGTGGAGGGCGCGCCTGGGGGGGTAGGCGCGCCCCCCTACCTCGTGGCCTCCTATTTTTTTCTTGGCATAGGGTCCAAGTCTCCCGGGTCTTGTTCGTTGAGAAAATCACGTTCCCGAAGGTTTCATTCTGTTTGGACTCCGTTTGATATTCCTTTTCTTCGAAACCCTAAAACAGGCAAAAAAACAGCAATTCTGTGCTGGGCCTCCGGTTAATAGGTTAGTCCCAAAAATAATATAAAATTGGATAATAAAGCCCAATAATGTCCAAAATAGTAGATAATATAGCATGGAGCAATCAAAAATTATAGATACGTTGGAGACGTATCAATCATTCATCGCATACTTTTGGCCATATCACATCACGTAGCATACCCTGCAAAAACAAGTTAGACGTCCTCTAATTGTTGTTGCATGTTTTTCGTGGCTACTATGGGTTTCTAGCAAGAATGTTTCTTACCTATGCAAAACCACAACAGTGATATGCCAATTGCTATTTACCCTTCATAAGGACCCTTTTCATCGAATCCGATCCGACTAAAGTGGGAGAGACAGACACCCGCTAGCCACCTTATGCATCAAGTGCATGTCAGTCGGTGGAACCAGTCTCACGTAAGCGTATGTGTAAGGTTGGTCCAGGCTACTACATCCCATAATGCCGATGAATCAAGATAAGACTAGTAACGGTAAGCAAATTGAACAAATCATCGCCCACAACTTCTTTGTGTTCTACTCGTACATAGAATCTACGCATAGACCTAGCTCTGATACCACTGTTGGGGAACGTAGCAATAATTCAAAAAAATTCCTACGTGTCACCAAGATCAATCTAGGAGATTCTATCAACGAGAGAGAGGGAGTGCATCTTCATACCCTTGAAGATCGCTAAGCGAAAGCGTCGCAAGAACGTGGTTGGTGGAGTCGTACACGCAGCGATTCAGATTGCGGTCGATTCTAAGCGCCGAAAAATGGCGCCTCCGCGTTCAACACACATACAGCCCGGGGACGTCTCCTCCTTCTTGATCCAGCAAGGGGAGAGGAGAAGTTGACGGAGAACTCTGACAGCATGACGGCGTGGTGGTGATGGAGCTCGTGGTTCTTCGGCAGAGCTTTGCCAAGCGCGATGGAGGAGGAGGAGGTGTTGGAGAGGGGGAGGGCTGCACCAGGGGAAGGGTGCGGCTGCCCTCCCACCCCCCCCCCCACTATATATAGGGGCAAGGGAGAGGGGGCCGGTGATGAAGCTATGTACCTAGGGTAGGGTCATGGACCTGTCCAGCATACCCTCCCCAAAGACATCTTTACAAAGAATCAGAAGCAGTCGAAGAGAAAACATCATCCACTCGACCATGAAGATGTGCTCACTCGACTTCCTAGAAGACACTCGACCACCTTGAAGACAAGAAGCCCTCCACTCTGCAACGGTCGTGACTTAAACCATAGCATTATGGGCATTTATAACACTTTATTGTAGACGTTACCAATAACGCCCCACCTTTATGAACATTGAACCATGTGTAATGGAGGGGAGCTGGGGTCCTGGCGCACTCTATATAAGCCACCCCCCTCCTCTGGGACAAGGGTTCACACTTTTATAAACACACACACACACACATATAATCCATTCGACCGCCTCAGGGCACCGAGACGTAGGGCAGTTACTTCCTCCGAGAAGGGCCTGAACTCGTAAACTCGTGTGTACAACTACTCCATAGCTAGGATCTTGCCTCCTCATACCTACCCCCCATTCTACTGTCAGTCTTAGATCCACGACAGTTGGCACCCACCGTGGGGCAGGTGTCTTAGCGACTTATTGGAGAAGTTGCAATTTTTCCGATCCCCATCATCATGGTTCCAGGCGGAGGTTTGGCTGAGGGCCGCGAGATCCATCTCGGCGCGCTCGTGTTTGTCACCGACGACTCTGCTTGGCTTCAGGAGGCACCACTCGACGTCGATGCGCTCCTCGCCCACGAGGCGACGCACTTTCACGCGTGCGTCCGCGGCGTCCTCCTGCGGCAACCGTCGACCCAGTACCAGTCGACTCCAACGGCTTTCCCCCTCCCTGCGACCCGCCGGAACAAGCGCACCGGCTAGTCGAGGGTTCAACGGTGGGTGAGGCATGCGGTGGCCCGCCAGTAGGCCACCCCTCAAGTCGCGGCGCTCGAGCCCGATGAGTCTCTCTACGGCCTGTTCGATCTGACGACGGCTCCGTAGAGACTGCATCCGAGTGCGGCAGCAATGACTCGGCAGCGGAAGTCCTGATGGTCAATGGACCACGCGGTCCTCCTGGCTTCCACCGTGAAGATGGAGGTCACGGGAACGGCGAGCCGTCGCGCGTTCACGAGGAGTACCACCCCGAGCCTCTCTCCTCGCAGCAGAGAGAAGAACTTCGTCGCCGAAACATGGATGCCCTGCATCCTCCTATAGTTGGAGAAATGCCCGAGGCCCAGGCCTTGGAACAGGCTCGCTTGGCCAATCTGGCTGAGCGCACTCGACTGGAGAACCTACAGCGCGCACTCGACGATCGCGCTCGTCAACATGCTCCTGAGTCTAGTCGATGCCAACTTTTTCCACCTCCGGCTCAGGTATACCGGACACCGATCCAAAACCTAGCAGCTGCGGCCCAGATAGCAGAGTCGATTCAACCTTCCCAGTCAAAAGCTGGCCGAGGTCTCGCGCAGATCAGGGCCTTGCTCCGGGCAGCAGGAGAGCAGAATACGGCCGTGTCTCAGTCGCGAGATAGGATCCATAGCAGATCTGTGGTCGTAGATACGGTCCAGTCCGCCCATAGCCCGAGATCGCCCCCGAGGCGTGAGGGACGTGGAGAGCGGCGTGATCAGTACAGAAACCAGGAGCAGTATGATCGTCGAGCCGATCATGATGGTCGCCGTCGAGTGCCCACGCCTCCTCCAAGGAGTGGGTCATACGTGCCGCAGCCACATGAAGACAGGCGCCCTAACAGCGTCGGAAGAGGTATTCCAGTCGACCCCAGGGAGCCAGGCTTTGATGCGAGATCTATTCTCGTACAAGGCTTGGTCAACAGAAACAGAGCTCACCGAGATGGCCATGACAGAGGCCCGCAAACCAGCAACAAGGTGCATGTCTCTGGCCCAGAGTGTTTCAGCAGAGCTATCAGAGTTGCAGTGATTCCCCCCAACTTTAGGTTGGCGACTGGAGTCAGTAAGTTCACCGGAGAGTCCAAGCCTGACACCTGGCTCGAAGACTATCGAGTGGCTGTCTAGATTGGTGGCGGCAATGATGAGGTGGCCATGAAACACCTTCCTCTGATGTTGGAGGGCTCGGCTAGGGCGTGGCTGAATCAGCTGGCGCCTGGCAGCATCTATACTTGGGAAGATCTCGCCCAAGTGTTTGTCACAACGTTTGAGGGTACTTGCAAGCGGCCAGCAGGTTTGACAGAATTACAGTGTTGCGTCCAGAAACCGAATGAAACTTTGAGAGATTATATCCAGAGGTGGATCACCCTGCACCACACGGTGGAACATGTGTCTGATCATGAGGCAATTTATGCTTTCAAGGAAGGCGTCAGGTACCGGGAGTTGAATCTTAAATTCGGTCGGACATGAAACATGACTTTGACTCGGATGATGGAAATCGCCACCAAGTATGCCAATGCTGAAGAGGAGGAGCGACTGCGGAGCGGCAAGCACAAAGCAGTCGCCCACGATGCTGGGGGAGGAAACTCCTATCGGAAAAAAACGCAAGGCCGAACCAGCTGCTCCGGGTGAGGCCTTGGCTGTGGTTCAAGGAAAGTTCAAGGGGAAGCACAAAGGGCTGTGGAACCCCAAGAAAGTAAAACATCAAGATGGAAATGACGTGTTGGATCTGCCGTACCATATCCACACCAAAAAAGACGAAGAAGGTAATTTCATTTACCCGAAGCATACCACTCGACAGTGTCGGCTCCTGATCCAGCAGTTCCGAGAGAAACAGCCCAAGGAAAAGGAGAAGGAGGCAGACAAGGCTGAGAGTGAAGGGGAAGATGATGATGGTTATCCTCACGTGAATTCCACTCTGATGATTTTTGCTGATGTTGAAAACAAGATTCAATTGAAAGTCATCAACAGAGAAGTGAACATGGTCGCTCCGGCGACACCCAATTACTTGAAATGGTCGCAGACTGCCATTACGTTCGACCAGTCTGATCAGCCAGCGCACATCGCCACCCATGGGAGGCCAAGCGTTGGTGGTCGACCCGGTGGTCGAAGGCACTCGACTAACAAAGGTCCTGATGGACGGTGGCAGTGGCCTGAACATTCTGTACGCAGAAACGTTGAAAGGAATGGGCATTCCGATGTCCAGACTCAGTGAAAGCCATATGAGTTTCCATGGGGTCATCCCAGGCAAGAAGGCTGCGTCCCTTGGTCAGATTGCACTCGACGTGGTTTTCGGTTATGCCAAAAATTACCGCAAAGAAAAGTTGACGTTTGAAGTCGTGGATTTTCAGAGTGTGTATCATGCAATTCTGGGCAGGCCAACTTATGCACGATTCATGGCTCGACCTTGTTACGTGTACCTCAAACTGAAGATGCCTGGTCCCAGAGGAGTGATCACTATCTCTGGTAATCGGAAAAAGGCGGAAGAGTGTTTCCAGAAGGGCTCAAAGATCGCCGATGCCCAGATGGCCGTGGCAGAATTGCAAGAATACCAGAAAAATGCAGACCCAAGTGACTTGTTGTGAGCCAAGAAGCCAGCCACAGATTCAGCATTCCAGTCGTCTGGCGAGACAAAGTCTGTTCACATTCACTCGACGGACCCCAAAGCAGCTCCGACCCACATTTCGACCACACTCGACTCCAAATAGGAAGAAGCGCTCATCCAGTTCCTCCGTGAGAACTGGGACATCTTTGCATGGAAGCCTTCCGACATGCCAGGTGTTCCCAGGGGACTGGCTGAGCATCGTTTGCGAGTCGACCCGAAAGTGAAACCGGTCAAAGAGCATCTTCGATGGTCTGCCGTCCAGAAAAGAAAAGAAATCAGCGAAGAGGTGGCTCGGCTTTTGGCAGCTGAGTTTATCCGAGAGATTTACCACTCTGAGTGGTTAGCCAATGTTGTCATGGTCCCAAAGAAAGATGACTCACTCCGCATGTGCATCGATTTCAAGCATATCAATCGGGCCTGCCCGAAAGATCACTTCCCTCTCCCTCGCATCGATCAGATAGTCGACTCGACTGCTGGGTGCGAGCGTTTGTCCTTTTTGGATGCCTACTCCGGGCACCACCAGATCCGTCTATATGGAACCGGCAAAATAAAGACAGCTTTTATCACCCCGTTCGGGTGTTTCTGTTATGTCACAATGCCATTAGGCTTGAAGAACGCCGGAGCCACATTTATGCGAATGATTCAGAAGTGTCTGCTCACTCAGATCAGTCGGAATATGGAAGCATACATGGATGACATTGTGGTCAAGTCACGTAAAGGTTCCGACCTGCTGACCGACCTTGCTGAAACCTTTGCCGGCCTCAGAAGGTATGATATCAAGCTCAATCCAGCAAAGTGTATGTTTGGAGTTCCAGGCGGAAAGTTACTCGGTTTTCTTGTTTCCGAACGAGGAATCGATGCTAACCCAGAGAAAGTAGGCGCTATACTCCGAATGAAACGCCCTGTGCGTGTGCATGATATCCAGAAGCTTACTGGTTGCTTGGCCGCCCTAAGTCGATTCATTTCTCGCCTTGGTGAAAAGGTGCTGCCTCTTTACCGACTGATGAAGAAATCAGATACGTTCGAGTGGACTCCAGAAGCTGATACAGCATTTGCAGAGCTAAAAGCCCTGCTTTCCACCCAGCCGGTGCTTGCTGCTCCAATCAGCAAAGACCCTCTTTTGCTTTATATAGCAGCCACTGGACAAGTCATCAGTACAGTACTTACGGTCGAGCGGGAAGAAGAAGGAAAAGCGTACAAAGTTCAATGCCAAGTTTATTATATTTCTAAAGTCCTGACCCCGTCAAAGCAGAGATATCCTCACTATCAGAAGCTTGTCTATGGAATTTACATGACCACGAAGAAGGTTGCACACTACTTCTCAAATCACTCTGTTATAGTCGTCAGCGACGCTCCATTGTCAGAGATTCTGCACAACAGGGATGCAACTGGTCGAGTAGCTAAATGGGCGATTGAACTCCTTCCCTTGGATATCAAGTTTGAGGCAAAGAAAGCTATCAAGTCCCAAGCAATAGCAGATTTCCTCGCCGAGTGGATCGAACAGCAACTGCCGACTCAAGTTCACTCTGAGCACTGGACCATGTTCTTTGACGGATCCAAGATGTTGAGCGGTTCTGGTGCTGGAGTAGTCCTGGTATCCCCCCGAGGAGACAGGCTTAGATATGTCCTCCAGATTCACTTTGATTCTTCCAACAATGAAGCAGAATACGAAGCACTCATGTATGGGTTGCGCATGGCCATCTCACTTGGCGTCCATCGCCTCATGGTCTACGGCGACTCAGATTTGGTAGTTAATCAAGTGATGAAGGAGTGGGATGTCAGAAGCCCAGCCATGACTAGTTACTACAACGCGGTGAGAAAGCTTGAGAAGAAGTTCGAGGGGTTAGAACTCCACCACATCCCCCGATTGAAAAATCAAGCAGCCGATGAATTGGCAAAGATAGGTTCCAAGAGAGAAGCCATTCCCAGCAATGTGTTCTTGGAGCATATTCACACGCCGACAGTTCAGGAAGACCCTTTCACTGAAGAGCCCCCACAACCCAAGAGCACCACGGATCCGGCTGAAGTCGAGGTCCCAGCTGTGGTCGACCTAATCATGGAGGTTCTGGCCATTACTCTCGATTGGATGGTGCCCTACATTGCGTACATCCTTAGGAAAGAGCTCCGAGAGGATGAAGAAGAAGCTCGACAGATCGTCCGCCGATCTAAAGCTTTTACTGTGATAAGAGGGCAACTGTTCAGAGAAAGTGTGACCGGAGTCGGTCAGAAGTGCATAACACCAGAAGAAGGTCGAATGATCCTCAATGACATCCACTCGCGGACCTGTGGCCACCACGCGTCCTCTCGAGCCATCGTGGCTAAAGCATACCGAGCTAGATTCTATTGGCCACGAGCAAATGAGATGGCGAAAGATATAGTCGACAGATGTGAAGGCTGTCAATTTTACTCTGATATGTCTCACAAGCCAGCATCAGCCCTGAAGACCATTCCCCTCGTCTGGCCCTTCGCTGTTTGGGGGCTGGATATGGTTGGTCTGCTGAGGACCGGCAGAAGCGGCTTCACTCACGTGCTCATTGCAGTCGACAAGTTTATCAAATGGATCGAAGCCAAACCCATCAAGAACCTTGACGCTTGCATCGCTGTTAGTTTTATCAGAGAATTGACGTTCAGATATGGAGTCCCACACAGCATCATCACGGACAATGGATCGAACTTCGATTCCGATGAGTTCAGAATTTTCTGCGCCTCTCGGGGCACTCGAGTCGACTATGCTTCTATTGCTCACCCGCAGTTGAACGGACAAGCAGAAAGAGCCAATGGCCTAATTCTCAAAGGACTGAAGCCCCGACTGATGCGTGATCTCAAACACGCAGCAGGTGCTTGGGTTGATGAACTTCCGTCAGTTCTGTGGGGTTTAAGGACAACTCCTAATCGGTCGACTGGAAGAACTCCTTTCTTCTTAGTCTATGGAGCCGAAGCTGTTCTGCCAAGTGACCTGCTCCACAATGCATCCCGAGTTGAACTCTTCTCCGAAGCAGAAGCAGAGCAGGCCCGACAAGATTTAGTCGATCTCTTGGAGGAGGAAAGAGAGATGGCCTTGATCCGCTCGACCATTTATCAGCAAGATTTGCGTCGATTCCACGCCAGGAATGTGAGGGGTCGGGCCTTTCAAGAAGGAGACTTGGTTCTTCGAGTGGATCAGCAGAAACCACACAAGCTCGCTCCAACTTGGGAAGGCCCCTTCATCGTCACCAAAGTTCTCCACAACGGAGCATACCATATTTACAGTATCGAGCATCAGAAAGACGAGCCACGGGCTTGGAACGCGGAGCTGCTCCGCCCCTTTTATACTTAAACACTCGTTCGAATAAAATGTAATAAGCAACACCTTTTGTAATTCCTTTATCAAAGACAAGAGCTTACGGTTCTCTCATTCGATTGTGTTGTTCTTATTTACTCCTGAAATCCCCCAGTGGGTGGGCTTAGTCGTGAATCCGTTCCGCCTAAGTTCGAAAAAATCCTACCGAGTGAAGAGCAATCCTTCCACTCGGGGGCTTAGCTGCAGTCGAGCACTCGCCTAAGCTCTTTCACTAAGAGGCTTAACGGCAGTCTAGCACTCTCCTAAGTTTGAAAAAATCCTACCAAGTGGAGAGCAGACCTCCCACTCGGGGGCTTAGCTGCAGTCAAGCACTCACCTAAGTTCTCTCACTAAGAGGCTTAACGACAGTCCAGCACTCGCCTAAGTTTGAAAAAATCATACCGAGTGGAGAGCAGACCTCCCACTTGGGGGCTTAGCTGCAGTCGAGCACTCGCCTAAGTTCTCTCACTAAGAGGCTTAACGGCAGTCCAACACTCGCCTAAGTTTGAAAAAATCCTACCGAGTGGAGAGCAGACCTCCCACTCGGGGGCTTAGCTGCAGTCGAGCACTCGCCTAAGTTCTCTCACTAAGAGGCTTAACGGCAGTCCAGCACTCGCCTAAGTTTGAAAAAATCCTACCGAGTGGAGAGCAGACCTCCCACTCGGGGGCTTAGCTGTAGTCGAGCACTCGCCTAAGTTCTCTCACTAAGGGGCTTAACGGTAGTCCAACACTCGCCTAAGTTTGAAAAAATCCTACCGAGTGAAGAGCAGTCCTCCCACTCGGGGGCTTAGCTGCAGTCGAGCACTTGCCTAAGTTCTCTCACGAAGAGGCTTAACGGCAGTCCAGCACTCGCCTAAGTTCAAAAAAATCCTACCGAGTAGAGAGCAGTCCTCCCACTCGAGGGCTTAGCTGCAGTCGAGCACTCGCCTAAGTTCTCTCACTAAGAGGCTTAACGGCAGTCCAGCACTCGCCTAAGTTCGAAAAAATCCTACCGAGTGGAGAGTAGTCCTCCCACTCGGGAGCTTAGCTGCAGTCGAGCACTCGCCTAAGTTCTCTCACTAAGAGGCTTAACGACAGTCCAGCACTCGCCTAAGTTTGAAAAAATCCTACCGAGTGGAGAGCAATCCTCCCACTCGGGGGCTTAGCTGCAGTCGAGCACTCGCCTAAGTTCTCTCACTAAGAGGCTTAACGGCAGTCCAGCACTCGCGTTTGAAAAAATCCTACCGAGTGGAGAGCAATCCTCCCACTCGGGGGCTTAGCTGCAGTCGAGCACTCGCCTAAGTTCTCTCACTAAGAGGTTTAACGGCAGTACAACACTCGCCTAAGTTTCAAAAAATCCTACCGAGTGAAGAGCAATCCTCCCACTCGGGGGCTTAGCTGCAGTTGAGCACTTGCCTAAGTTATCTCACTAAGAGACTTAACGGTAGTCCAGCACTCGCCTAAGTTTGAAAAAATCCTACCGAGTGGAGAGCAATCCTCCCACTCGGGGGCTTAGCTGCAGTCGAGCACTTGCCTAGGTTCTCTCACTAAGAGACTTAATGGCAGTCCAGCACTCGCCTAAGTTTGAAAAATCCTACCGAGTGGAGAGCAATCCTCCCACTCGGGGGCTAGGCTGCAGTCGAGCACTTGCCTAAGTTCTCTCACTAAGAGACTTCATGGCAGTCCAGTACTCGCCTAAGTTTGAGACCCATCCCTATTCGCAAGGACGACGAGGTGCAGGTTGACTGCAACCTTCTCCTTCGGAGCTGCGGCACAAATACAACATCCGCTCCATCCTTATCCGCAAGGACGATGAGGTGCAGGTCGACTGCCACCTTCTCCTTCGGAGCTGCGGCACAAATACAACGTCTGCTCCATCCTTATCCGCAAGGACGACGAGGTGCAGGTCGACTGCAACCTTCTCCTTCGGAGCTGCGGCACAAATACAACATCCGCTCCATCCCTATCCGCAAGGACGACGAGGTGCAGGTCGAGTGCAACCTTCTCCTCCGAAGTTGTGGCACAAATACAATGTCCGCTCCATCCCTATCCGCAAGGACGACGAGGTGCAGGTCGACTGCAACCTTCTCCTTCGGAGCTGCGGCGCAAATACAACATCCGCTCCATCCTTATCTGCAAGGACGACGAGGTGCAGGTCGACTGCCACCTTCTCCTTCCGAGCTGCGGCACAAATACAACATTCGCTCCATCCTTATCCACAAGGACGATGAGGTGCAGGTCGACTGCAACCTTCTCCTTCGGAGCTGCGGCACAAATACAACGTCTTCTCCATCCCTATCCGCAAGGACGACGAGGTGCAGGTAGACTGCAACCTTCTCCTTCGGAGCTGCGGCACAAATACAACATCCGCTCCATCCCTATCCGCAAGGACGACGAGGTGCAGGTCGACTGCAACCTTCTCCTTCGGAGCTGCGGCGCAAATACAACGTCCGCTCCATCCTTATCTGCAAGGACGACGAGGTGCAGGTCGACTGCCACCTTCTCCTTCGGAGCTGCGGCACAAATACAACGTCCGCTCCATCCCTATCTTCAAGGACGAAGAGGTGCAGCAAGCAAAGTCCATCCAAAGGCAAACACAAGCACATTCGGAGATAAACCAAATGCAGATAAATACTAAAAGGTTCCAAGCAACGAATCAAAAGTACTCGGGCACCAAGCCCGAAGGAGTTTAACGGTTACAGAAACCACTCGGCATTCCGAGGCAAATTTAAAGCGTATCCAAGTTTCATAAGATTGTTCACTCGGCCGGAGGAGGACTGGCAGGCTCCACGAATGAGTCCAGATCGATCCCGTCAGCGATCCGAGTGGCGGCAGCAATGAAAGTCTCCATGAAGGACTAGAAGTCGTGCTTTTTTGTGTTAGCGACTTTGATCGCAGCCAGCTTGTCTTCACGAACCTCCTTGCAATGGACTCGCACCAGGGACAGCGCCATGTCAGCACCACACCGGGCGGAGGATTTTGTTGGGGAACGTTGCAGAAAACAAAAAATTTCCTACGGTTTCACCAAGATCTATCTATGGGTGCATCTAGCAACGAGTCATCAGATGCGTCTACATACCTTTGTAGATCGCGAGCGGAAGCGTTCAAAGAACGTGCATGAAGTAGTCATTCACGACGTGATTCAAATCACCGGAGATCCTAGCGCCGAACGGACGGCACCTCCGCGTTCAACACACGTACGGTCAGCGTAACGTCTCCTTCTTCTTGATCCAGCAAGAGGAAAGAAGAGGTTGAGGAAGATGGCTCCAGCAGCAGCACGACGGCGTGGTGGTGATGGAGCTGCAGTACTCCGTCAGGGCTTCGCCAAGCACTATGGAGGAGGAGGAGGTGTTGGAGAGGGAGAAGGAGGCAACCAAAGGCGTGGGAGAAAAGCCCTCCCTCCCCCACTATATATAGGAGGGCCAGGGGCGCTGGCCCTAGGAGATCCAATCTCCTAGGGGGGGCGGCGGCCAAGGGGAGGTTTCCCTCCCCCCCCCCAAGGCACCTAGGGGTGCCTTCCACAAGTGGGACTCTTCCCCTTTGGGAAACCCTAGGCGCATGGGCCCTTGGGGCTGGTGCCCTTGGCCCATGTAGGCCAAGGTGCGTCCCCTACAGCCCATGTGGCCCCCACGGGGCAGGTGGCCCCACCCTGTGGACCCCCGGGACCCCTCCGGTGGTCCCGGTACAATACTGATAACCCCGAAACTTGTCCCGATGGCCAAAACAGCACTTCCTATATATAATTCTTTACCTCCGGACCATTCCGGAACTCCTCGTGACGTCCAGGATCTCATCCGGGACTCCGAACAACATTCGGGTTACTGCATATACATATCCCTATAACCCTAGCGTCACCGAACCTTAAGTGTGTAGACCCTACGGGTTCGGGAGACAGGCAGACATGACCGAGACGACTCTCCGGTCAATAACCAACAGCGGGATCTGGATACCCATGTTGGCTCCCACATGCTCCACGATGATCTCATCGGATGAACCACGATGTCGAGGATTCAATCAACCCCGTATGCAATTCCCTTTGTCAATCGGTATGTTACTTGCCCGAGACTCAATCGTCGGTATCCCAATACCTCGTTCAGTCTCGTTATCGGCAAGTCACTTTACTCGTACCGTAATGCATGATCCCGTGACCAGACACTTGGTCACTCTGAGCTCATAATGATGATGCATTACCGAGTGGGCCCAGTGATACCTCTCCGTTTATACGGAGTGACAAATCCCAGTCTTGATCCATGTCAACCCAACAGACACTTTCGGAGATACCTGTAGTGCACCTTTATAGTCACCCAGTTACGTTGTGACGTTTGGTACACCCAAAGCACTCCTATGGTATTCGGGAGTTACACGATCTCATGGTCAAAGGAAAAGATACTTGACATTGGAAAAACTCTAGCAAACGAACTATACGATCTTTAAGCTATGTTTAGGATTGGGTCTTGTCCATCACATCATTCTCCTAATGATGTGATCTCGTTATCAATGACATCCAATGTCCATAGTCAGGAAACCATGACTATCTGTTGATCAACGAGCTAGTCAACTAGAGGCTTACTAGGGACATGTTGGTGTCTGTTATTCACACATGTATTACGATTTCCGGATAACACAATTATAGCATGAATAAAGACAATTATCATGAACAAGGAAATATAATAATAATGCTTTTATTATTGCCTCTAGGGCATATTTCCAACAGTCTCCCACTTGCACTAAAGTCAATAATCTAGTTACATTGTGATGAATCGAACACCCATGGAATTCTGGTGTTGATCATGTTTTGCTCTAGGGAGAGGTTTAGTCAACGGATCTGCTACATTCAGGTCCGTATGTACTTTACAAATATCTATGTCTCCATCTTGAACATTTTCACGAATGGAGTTGAAGTGACGCTTGATGTGCCTTGTCTTCTTGTGAAACCTGGGCTCCTTGGCAAGTGCAATAGCTCCAGTTTTGTCACAGAAGAGTTTGATTGGCCCCGACGCATTGGGTATGACTCCTAGGTCGGTAATGAACTCCTTCACCCAGATTGCTTCATGTGCTGCCTCCGAGGCTGCCATGTACTCCGCTTCACATGTAGATCCCGCCACGACGCTCTGCTTGCAACTACACCAGCTTACTGCCCCACCATTCAAAATATACACGTATCCGGTCTGTGACTTAGAGTCATCCAGATCTGTGTCGAAGCTAGCGTCGACGTAACCCTTTACGACGAGCTCTTCGTCACCTCCATAAACGAGAAACATTTCCTTAGTCCTTTTCAGGTACTTCAGGATATTCTTGACCGTTGTCCAGTGTTCCTTGCCGGGATTACTTTGGTACCTTCCTACCAAACTTACGGCAAGGTTTACATCAGGTCTGGTACACAGCATGGCATACATAATAGAACCTATGGCTGAGGCATAGGGGATGACACTCATCTCTTCTATATCTTCTGCCGTGGTCGGACATTGAGCCGAGCTCAATCTCACACCTTGCAAAACAAGCAAGAACCCTTTCTTGGACTGGTCCATTTTGAACTTCTTCAAAATCTTATCAAGGTATGTGCTCTGTGAAAGACCTATGAGGCGTCTCGATCTATCCCTATAGATCTTGATGCCTAATATATAAGCAGCTTCTCCAAGGTCCTTCATTGAAAAACTCTTATTCAAGTAGGCCTTAATGCTGTCCAAAAGTTCTATATCATTTCCCATCAAAAGTATGTCGTCTACATATAGTATGAGAAATGCTACAGAGCTCCCACTCACTTTCTTGTAAACGCAGGCTTCTCCATAAGTCTGTGTAAACCCAAACACTTTGATCATCTCATCAAAGCGAATGTTCCAACTCCGAGATGCTTGCACCAGCCCATAAATCGAGTGTTGGAGCTTGCACACCTTGTCAGCATACTTAGGATCGACAAAACCTTCCGGCTGCATCATATACAATTCTTCCTTAAGGAAACCATTAAGGAATGTCGTTTTTATGTCCATTTGCCATATCTCATAATCATAGTATGCGGCAATTGCTAACATAATTCGGACGGACTTCAGCTTCGCTACCGGTGAGAAAGTCTCATCGTAGTCAACCCCTTGAACTTGTCGATAACCCTTAGCGACAAGCCGAGCTTTTTAGATGGTCACATTACCATCCGCGTCTGTCTTCTTCTTAAAGATCCATTTATTTTCTATGGCTCGCCGTTCATCGGGCAAGTCAGTCAAAGTCCATACTTCGTTTTCATACATGGATCCTATCTCGGATTTCATGGCTTCTAGCCATTTGTCGGAATCCGGGCCCGCCATCGCTTCTTCATAGTTTGAAGGTTCACCGTTGTCTAACAACATGATTTCCAAGACAGGGTTGCCGTACCACTCTGGTGCAGAACATGTCCTTGTGGACCTTCGAAGTTCAGTAGCAACTTGATCAGAAGTTTCATGATCATCATCATTAACTTCCTCTCTAGTCGGTGCAGGCACCTCAGGAACATGTTCTTGAGTTGCGCCATTTTCCGGTTCAAGAGGTAACACTTCATCAAGTTCTACTTTCCTCCCACTTAATTCTTTCGAGAGAAACTCTTTCTCTAGGAAGAATCCATTTTTGGCAACAAAGATCTTGCCTTCGGATCTGAGGTAGAAGGTATACCCAACGGTTTCTTTAGGGTATCCTATGAAGACGCATTTTTCCGACTTGGGTTCGAGCTTTTCAGGTTGAAGTTTCTTGACATAAGCATCGCATCCCCAAACTTTTGGAAATGACAGCTTAGGTTTCTTGCCAAACCATAATTCATACGGTGTCGTCTCAACGGATTTCGACGGAGCCCTATTTAAAGTGAATGCGGCAGTCTCTAAAGCATAGCCCCAAAAAGATAGCGGTAAATCGGTAAGAGACATCATAGATCGCACCATATCTAATAGAGTGCGATTACGACGTTCGGACACACCATTACGCTGAGGTGTTCTAGGCGGCGTGAGTTGTGAAACTATTCCACATTTTCTTAAGTGTGTGCCAAATTCATGACTCAAGTATTCTCCTCCACGATCTGATCGTAGAAACTTGATTTTCCTGTCACGTTGATTCTCAACCTCACTCTGAAATTCCTTGAACTTTTCAAAGGTTTCAGACTTGTGTTACATTAAGTAGATATACCCATATCTACTCAAGTCATCAGTGAGGGTGAGAACATAACGATAGCCACCGCGAGCCTCAACGCTCATTGGACCGCACACATCAGTATGTATGATTTCCAATAGGTTGGTTGCTCGCTCTATTGTTCCTGAGAACGGAGTCTTGGTCATTTTACCCATGAGGCATGGTTCGCACGTGTCCAATGATTCATAATCAAGAGACTCTAAAAGTCCATCTGTATGGAGCTTCTTCATGCGTTTGACACCTATGTGACCAAGGCGGCAGTGCCACAAGTATGTGGGACTATCATTATCAACCTTACATCTTTTGGTACTCACACTATGAATATGTGTAGCATTACGCTCGAGATTCATTAAGAATAAACCATTGACTATCGGAGCATGACCATAAAACATATCACTCATATAAATAGAACAACCATTATTGTCGGATTTAAATGAGTAGCCATCTCGTATTAAACGAGATCCTGATACAATGTTCATGCTCAAACTTGGCACTAAATAACAATTATTGAGGTTTATAACTAATCCCGTAGGTAAATGTAGAGGTAGCGTGCCGACGGCGATCACATCGACCTTGGAACCATTCCCGACGCGCATCGTCACCTCGTCCTTCGCCAGTCTCCGTTTATTCCGCAGCTCCTGCTATGAGTTACAAATATGAGCAACGGCATCGGTATCAAATACCCAGGAGTAACTACGAGTACTGGTAAGGTACACATCAATTACATGTATATCAAATATACATTTGGTGTTGCCGGCCTTCTTGTCCGCTAAGTATTTGGGGCAGTTCCGCTTCCAGTGACCGCTTCCCTTGCAATAAAAGCACTCAGTCTCGGGCTTGGGTCCATTCTTTGACTTCTTCCCGGCAGCTTGCTTGCCAGGCGCGGCAACTCCCTTGCCATCCTTCTTGAAGTTCTTTTTACCCTTGCCCTTCTTGAACTTAGTGGTTTTATTGACCATCAACACTTGATGTTCCTTCTTGACTTCTACCTCTGCTGATTTCAGCATTGCAAATACCTCAGGAATGGTCTTTTCCATCCCCTGCATATTGAAGTTCATCACAAAGCTCTTGTAGCTTGGTGGAAGCGACTGGAGAATTCTGTCAATGACCGCATCATCCGGGAGATTAACTCCCAGCTGAGTCAAGCGGTTATGTAACCCAGACATAGTGAGTATGTGCTCACTGACAGAACTATTTTCCTCCATTTTACAGCTGAAGAACTTATCGGAGACTTCATATCTCTCGATCCGGGCATGAGCTTGGAAAACCATTTTCAGCTCTTCGAACATCTCATATGCTCCATGTCTCTCAAAACGCTTTTGGAGCCCCGGCTCTAAGCTGTAAAGCATGCCGCACTGAACGAGGGAGTAGTCATCAACACGTGTCTACCAAGCGTTCATAACGTCTTGGTTCTATGGGACGGGAGCTTCACCTAGCGGTGCTTGTAGGACATAATCTTTCTTGGCAGCTATGAGGATGATCCTCAGGTTCCGGACCCAGTCCGTGTAGTTGCTGCCATCGTCTTTCAGCTTGGTTTTCTCTAGGAACGCGTTGAAGTTGAGGACTACGTTGGCCATTTGATCTACAAGACATATTTGCAAAGGATTTAGACTAAGTTCATGATAATTAAGTTCATCTAATCAAATTATTAATGAACTCCCACTCAGATTAAACATCCCTCTAGTCATCTAAGTGTTACACGATCCGAGTCGACTAGGCCGTGTCCGATCATCACGTGAGACGGACTAGCCATCGTCGGTGAACATCTTCATGTTGATCGTATCTTCCATATGACTCGTGTTTGACCTTTCGGTCTCTGTGTTCCGAGGCCATGTCTGTACATGCTAGGCTCGTCAAGTTAACCCTAAGTGTTTTGCATGTGTAAAACTGTCTTACACCCATTGTATGTGAACGTAAGGATCTATCACACCCGATCATCACGTGGTGCTTCGAAACGACGAACTTTAGCAACGGTGCACAGTTAGGGGAGAACACTTCTTGAAATTGTTGTAAGGGATCATCTTATTTACTACCGTCGTTCTAAGTAAACAAGATGCAAAAACATGATAAACATCACATGCAATCAAGTAATAAACGTGACATGATATGGCCAATATCACATAGCTCCTTTGATCTCCATCTTGGGGCTCCATGATCATCTTGTCATCGGCTTGACACCATGATCTCCATCATCGTGTCTCCATGAAGTTGCTCGCCAACTATTACTTCTACTACTAAGGCTAACGCGTTTAGCAATAAAGTAAAGTAATTTACATGGCGTTTCTCAATGACACGCGGGTCATACAAAAAATAAAGACAACTCCTATGGCTCCTGCCGGTTGTCATACTCATCGACATGCAAGTCATGATTCCTATTACAATAGCATGAACATCTCATACATCACATATATGTCATTCATCATTCATCACAACTTTGGCCATATCATATCACAAAGCACTTGCTGCAAAAACAAGTTAGACGTCTCTAATTGTTGTTGCAAGTTTTACGTGGCTGAAGTAGGGTTCTAGCAAGAATGTTTTCTTACCTACGTGAAAGCCACAACGTGATTTGTCAACTTCTATTTACCCTTCATAAGGACCCTTTTCATCGAATCCACTCCAACTAAAGTAGAAGAGACAGACACCCGCCAGCCACCTTATGCAACTAGTGCATGTTAGTCGGTGGAACCGGTCTCACGTAAGCATACGTGTAAGGTTGGTCCGGGCCGCTTCATCCCACAATACCGTTGAAGCGAGATAAGACTAGTAGTGGCAAGAAAGTTGACAACATCTACGCCCAAAACCAATTGTGTTCTACTCGCGCAAGAAGAACTACGCATAGACCTAGCTCGTGATGCCACTGTTGGGGAACGTTGGAGAAAACAAAAATTTTCCTACGGTTTCACCAAGATCTATCTATGAGTGCATCTAGCAACGAGTCATCAGATGCGTCCACATACCTTTGTAGATCGCGAGCGGAAGCGTTCAAAGAACGTGGATGAAGTAGTCGTTCACGACGTGATTCAAATCACCGGAGATCCTAGCGCCGAACGGACGGCACCTCCGCATTCAACACACGTACGGTCAGTGTAACGTCTCCTTCTTCTTGATCCAGCAAGAGGGAAGAAGAGGTTGAGGAAGATGGCTCCAGCAGCAGCACGACGGCGTGGTGGTGATGGAGCTGCAGTACTCCGTCAGGGCTTCGCCAAGCACTATGGAGGAGGAGGAGGTGTTGGAGAGGGAGAAGGAGGCAACCAAAGGCGTGGGAAAAAGCCCTCCCTCCCCCACTATATATAGGAGGGCCAAGGGGGGGCGCCGGCCCTAGGAGATCCAATCTCCTAGGGGGGCGGCGGCCAAGGGGAGGTTTCCCTCCCCCCCAAGGCACCTAGGGGTGCCTTCCACAAGTGGGAATCTTCCCTTTTGGGAAACCCTAGGCGCATGGGCCCTTGGGGCTGGTGCCCTTGGCCCATGTAGGCCAAGGTGCGCCCCCTACAGCCCATGTGGCCCCCATGGGGCAGGTGGCCCCACCCTGTGGACCCCCGGGACCCCTCCGGTGGTCCCGGTACAATACCGATAACCCCGAAACTTGTCCCGATGGCCAAAACAGCACTTCCTATATATAATTCTTTACCTCCGGACCATTCCGGAACTTCTCGTGACGTCCGGGATCTCATCCGGGACTCCGAACAACATTCAGGTTACTGCATATACATATCCCTACAACCCTAGCGTCACCGAACCTTAAGTGTGTAGACCCTATGGGTTCGGGAGACAGGCAGACATGACCGAGACGACTCTCCGGTCAATAACCAACAGCGGGATCTGGATACCCATGTTGGCTCCCACATGCTCCACGATGATCTCATCGGATGAACCACGATGTCGAGGATTCAATCAACCACGTATGCAATTCCCTTTGTCAATCGGTATGTTACTTGCCCGAGACTCGATCGTCAGTATCCCAATACCTTGTTCAGTCTCGTTACCGGCAAGTCACTTTACTCGTACCGTAATGCATGATCCCGTGACCAGACACTTGGTCACTCTGAGCTCATAATGATGATGCATTACCGAGTGGGCCCAGTGATACCTCTCCGTTTATACGGAGTGACAAATCCCAGTCTTGATCCGTGTCAACCCAACAGACACTTTCGGAGATACCTGTAGTGCACCTTCATAGTCACCCAGTTACGTTGTGACGTTTGGTACACCCAAAGCACTCCTACGGTATCCGGGAGTTACACGATCTCATGGTCAAAGGAAAAGATACTTCACATTGGAAAAACTCTAGCAAACGAACTATACGATCTTTAAGCTATGTTTAGGATTGGGTCTTGCCCATCACATCATTCTCCTAATGATGTGATCTCGTTATCAATGACATCCAATGTCCATAGTCAGGAAACCATGACTATCTGTTGATCAACGAGCTAGTCAACTAGAGGCTTACTAGGGACATGTTGGTGTCTGTTATTCACACATGTATTACGATTTCCAGATAACACAATTATAGCATGAATAAAGACAATTATCATGAATAAGGAAATATAATAATAATGCTTTTATTATTGCCTCTAGGGCATATTTCCAACAGATTTCTTCCATTCTTGCACTCGGTCAGGGATCTCATTCAGTCGAGTCATCAGAGATTCCAGATCATTCTGAAGCGTCGCCTCCGGCCAAAGCATCGAATCGATTCGAGAGACAACCTCCTTCAGGCGTGCGAGGTAGCCTGTGGCGCTGGCGATACGGGACTCCAGTCGGAGCACGTTCATCGCAGTTTTGTCGCATACCGAGGAAGCGATAGGGTCCAGACCCGTCTCGACCCTTCCAGTTTCTTCGTCAAAGTCTTGACAAAGTTCTACAGCCAAAAGTCAGTTCAATCAACCGAGCAAAATCTGATGGCAAGCATCAACACAGTCGGATTAAAAGAAATACCTCCCAGCACGAGATAAAGCTTCTTGGCAAGGGTCCTCATATAAGCTTTTGTGTCGTTCCTCTTGCGGATCGCAGACTCCAACTTTTCGTTCAGAACGACCTTATCCTTCTTCAGGCTAGTCACTTTGCGGTTAGCTTCATTAAGACAAGATGTCAGTCTAGTCACCTCTCCTTCAAGCGTTCCGACTGAAGCAAGCTTCTTGTCTGCGAGAGCGGTTTCGTCTTGGGCTGCTTTTTGCACGGCGGCGAGGTCCCAGTCCTTCTTGTCTAGAGCCAACTTCATTTTCTCTGTAGAAGAGAAATAATCGAATCAAAAAGGAGATCAAAGAGATATATTGAAATTCAGTCGGCAATCAGTTACCTTCCATACCAGCGGCCTCGTCTTGAGATTTTTTCAGATTTTGCTGAGCCAATTCCAAGTCTAAGTTGAGTTGCCTCTGCTTCTCTTTGAGTTCGGCAAACTTGGAGATATGAGTACAAGACTTCTGCAGGAGGCAAGAGATAGATCAATCGATAGGTTCGAAAGCAGTTCATTTTCGAGTGAATAAAACCTAAAGAAGTGGACAACAAACTGTTCAGACCCCAGTCGACTGCCAGCAGTCGACCGCGGTCTCGGGGACTACTCCCAGTGGGTGTACTTGGCGTGCCCCCACCAGTTCTGATCCCACTCGCCCGGCCCGCCGAAGTCGAGTGCAAGGAGCCTGGCCCGTCAGAGTCGAGTGCAAAAGAGAGAGAGAGAGAGAGAGAGAGAGAGAGAGAGAGAGAGAGAGAGAGAGAACAATTGCGTCGTCAAGAAAAGAAGAACTCAGACCACAGTCGATTGCCAGCAGTCGACCGCGGTCTCGGGGACTACACCCAGTGGGTGCACTTGGCGTGCCCCCACCGGTTCTGATCCCACTCGCCCAGACCGAGTGGAAGAGCGAAACTACCAAAAACGACAACACCACCCAGTGGGTGCTCTAATTCAACGCGAACAACAGGAAATTGTGCAGAAGAAGATTTTTCGAGAAAAAAAACAGTCGGAAAGTCTACTCACCTGGACGTTGGCCCGAAGAGCGGCACTAGCGTCGTAGGCAGCCTGACTGCTCTCGTGCACTATCTTCACCCGCTCCATCATCATATCAGCCTGTCGGATGGCTTCCGCAGCCGCTTCCGACTGGTTGTCTAGGATGGGGTAGCTGGTGAAAAAATGTGCAGACGACTCAAGTGCGGCTGCTTGAGGCTCCGTGGTGTGGAGTTGGATAGTTGAAGGAACCACAGGTGCGGTCGACCGCGTGGGATGCCCACTCAGCAAGGGTGCAGCGAACGTCATAGCGGCCCTGCCCGCATCTTCAGCTTGACAGACGGGAGGCGTTGCAGTTGGTTCCTGCCGAGCCACCCTACTAGCTATTACCTTCTTGCTCTTCCTAGGCTTAGGATACACATCTTCGTCATCGTCCGGAAGGTCAATGATGTTGGGTGGAGCTGCAACACAGAACATTCGACCCCAAATGAACCACTCGACCCTAAAAGGATCAAGAATCGAAATCGCAAGAGTTCATACCTAGGTTAGAGGTTACCGCATCCTCCATTTCCTCATCCCGGTACTGGTATGAAGAGGTCCCCGACGTAGCAGCACTGCAAAGGCCCGCATTCAATCGGTTACACCCAGTTAATCGAATCCACATAAAGGACAAGTCAGATGGTTACCCGGAGATAGTAGGAACGGTCACTTTGATCCGAGGCAAAGCTTTGGGCGGTTTGGAAGAGATGGCTTTCGGCACTTTCGGCGCTGGAAGCGGCGCGACCTTGGATTGCTTTGGAAGCTTCTCAGTTGGTGTCGGGGAAGACGTCCTGGGGCGCTTCGAGGATTGCCCGATTGGCGCAGCCACCAAGTCCGGAGCGCGTGCCGGGTCATGAGTGTGCTTGGACCTCCTCTCCCTGCGAGGAGGCGAGTCGACTTCTTCCTCATCGGTCGATTCATCGCTCTCCTCGTCCTCCTCGGCTTTCGAATGCTCCTCGCCACTCTCGCCCCCGCTCCCTTCTGCTTCAGCGCCAGAGTCCTGCACTCCGTTGGGCATCGAGTACATTTCAATGAGGGCCTGAAAGGATAACAATCAAAAGACATTTAGTAGACCACAAATGGGACATCACGTGGTGAATCGGAAAGATACTTGATAAAACAGAAATATACCTGCTCCGGCTGGCGTGAGTTGTGGAATGGAATCACCCTCCTGGATCCCCGAGAGTTGTCTTTGTTGCCAGTGATTCCCCTCAACCAGTTATCCAAGATATCCTCGCTGACCTCCTCCGGGTGGATCCGAGTGGTATCCTCGAGCCCAGAGTACATCCACATCGGATGCATCGACCGAGAAAGACCTCCAGCAGATCCATACCGATCACTTCGTCGCGGACAAGCTGGACGACCCGTTCGACCAGCTCCTTGACCTGCGCCTTCTCTTCTGGAACTACCTTCAGGGGAGCAGGCTTCACTCGAGCCAAGGAAAAAGGAGGAAGTCCAGTCAACTGGCCAGGGGTTGGCTGATCCTTGCAGTAAAACCAAGTCGACTGCCAGCCCCGGACCGAGTCAGGAAGGATCATCGCTGGGATCCCCAGGCCACCGCACATCTGGATCCCCCGCGTCCTCTCGTCATCTCGACTTGGCCTTTTTGACCGACTAGGAACGGCAAGTGAAGATGTGTTTGAAAAGCCCCCAGTGCGGTCGACAGCCCAAGAAGTTTTCGCACATGGACACGAAAGCGACCAGATAGACTATGGTGTTCGGAGTGAAATGGTGGAGCTGAGCCCCAAAGAAGTTCAAAAAACCCCGGAAGAAAGGGTGGGGAGGTAGTGAGAATCCGCGATCTATGTGGGTTGCTAGGAGGACGCACTCACCCTCTATATGTTGCGACTCGGTTTCGTCCCCCGGGAGCCGAGCCGACTTGTGGGGGATCAATCCCCCCTCCACCAGGTCGTCGAGGTCGTCCTGCGTGATTGCCGAGCGGATCCAGTCGCCCTGGATCCAGCCCGCCGGCAGGCCGGACCTCGACGAGGATCCGCCCCGGCTGGTCTGCATGCCCTTCGCCTTCGCGGTCGCCTTCTTCGCGCGTTCCAGCGCCGCCGTCTTATCCTTCCCCATGGTGGCAGATCGAGCTCGAGCGGAGGTCCGGCGACGAGGCGGAAGCGAGAGTGGCGGAGAGATCCGGAGAAATAGAGGAGAGAATGGGGGCGTGCGGAGCAGAGGCCTGGCCCGAGACCTTTTATAAGGCCTTCCACCGAGTGGCTGACTAGTGGACCCAAGCGATCTAAAAAAATCCCGCAACAGTCGTGCGCGCAGTACGTGGCAAAAAAGGTGGCGCGGGGATCGAGGAGACTTACCTAATCCGTCCCGATAACCTCGTTTCCTCCCGTCTGGCGCACTTCCCAAAATTCGAATCCTGCGAGATCCGCGGAGAGCGGAACAACCTATTAGACTGAAGACAAACACCCTTTACATCATCATTCGGAATTCAACCATGAAAGTTCACTCGACAACAACCAAGAATGGACCAAGGCGACTGAGAAAGGAGTCGACGTCGTCTCCTCAACTCATTGTTTCAGGACAAGGCATATTCATAGCACAAAGAGTGGGTCGGAAGTGTTCTCAACCCCTTCCTCACTCAAACCCTGATCCATTCGGGGGCTAATGATGAAGCTATGTACCTAGGGTAGGGTCATGGACCTGTCCAGCATACCCTCCCCAAGGACATCTTTACAAAGA
This sequence comes from Triticum monococcum, assembly GCA_034509565.1. Classification (NCBI taxonomy): domain Eukaryota; kingdom Viridiplantae; phylum Streptophyta; class Magnoliopsida; order Poales; family Poaceae; genus Triticum; species Triticum monococcum. The sequence goes on from CM067843.1 coordinate 83,176,086, forward strand.
ATCAGAAGCAGTCGAAGAGAAAACATCATCCACTCGACCATGAAGATGTGCTCACTCGACTTCCTTGAAGACACTCGGCCACCTTGAAGACGAGAAGCCCTCCACTCTGCAACGGTCGTGACTTAAACCATAGCATTATGGGCATTTATAACACTTTATTGTAGACGTTACCAGTAACGCCCCACCTTTATGAACATTGAACCCTATGTAACGGAGGGGAGCTGGGGTCCTGGCGCACTCTATATAAGCCATCCCCCTCCTTTGGGACAAGGGTTCGCACTTTTGTAAACACACACACACACACATATATAATCCAGTCGACCGCCTCAGGGCACCGAGACGTAGGGCTGTTACTTCCTCCGAGAAGGGCATGAACTCGTAAACTCGTGTGTACAACTACTCCATAGCTAGGATCTTGCCTCCTCATACCTACCCCCCATTCTACTGTCAGTCTTAGATCCACGACAGCCGCGCCCACCCCCCCATATGCATCTAGAGGGGGGGCGGCCAAGGGGAGGCTTGCCCCCCCCCCCAAGCCAGGTGGGGGCGCCCCCTCTAGGGTTTCCCCCAACCCTAGGCGCATGGGCCCTAGGAGGGAGTTGGAGCCCAGCCCACCTAGGGGCTGGTTCCCCTCTATATTCAGCCCATAGGACCCTCCGGGACAGGTGGACCCTCCCAGTGGACCCCCGGAACCCCTTCGGTGGTCCCGATACAATACCGGTAACCTCCTGAACACTTCCGGCGACCGAATAAGGACTTCCCATATATAATTCTTCATCTGCGGACCATTTCGAAACTCCTCGTGACGTCCGGGATCTCATCCGGGACACCAAACAACCTTCGGTAACCACATACTATTTCCCATAACAACTCTAGCGTCACTGAACCTTAAGTGTGTAGACCCTACGGGTTTGGGAACTATGCAGACATGACCGAGAAATCTCTCCGGCCAATAACCAACAGCAGGATCTGGATACCCATGTTGGCTCCCACATGTTCCACGATGATCTCATCGGATGAACCACGATGTCGGGGATTCGATCAATCCGTATACAATTCCCTTTGTCCATCGCTATGTTACTTGCCCGAGATTCGATCGTCGATATCTCTATACCTCGTTCAATCTCGTTACGGGCAAGTCTCTTTACTCGTTCTGTAACGCATGATCACGTGGCTAACTCCTTAGTCACATTGAGCTCGTTATGATGATGCATTACCGAGTGGGCCCGGAGATACCTCTCCGTCATACGGAATGACAAATCCCAGTCTCGATTCGTGCCAACCCAACAAATACTTTAGGAGATACCTGTATTGCATATTTATAGCCACCCAGTTATGTTGTGACGTTTGGTACACTCAAAGCATTCCTACGGTATCCGGGAGTTGCACAATCTCATGATCTAAGGAAATGATACTTGACATTAGAAAAGCTTTAGCAAACGAACTAAAGGTGTGATACTTTCAGAGATGCCTGTAATGCACCTTTATAGCCACCCAGTTACGTTGTGACGTTTGTTACACCCAAAACATTCCTACGGTATCCGGAAGTTGCACAATCTCATGGTCTAAGGAAATGATACTTGACATTAGAAAAGCTTTAGCAAACGAACTACACGATCTTGTGCTACGCTTAGGATTGGGTCTTGTCCATGACATCATTCTCCTAATGATGTGATCCCGTTATCAATGGCATCCAATGTCCATGGTCAGGAAACCATGACCATATATTGATCAACGAGCTAGTCAACTAGAGGCTTACTAGGGACATATTACGATCTATGTATTCACACATGTATTACGGTTTCCGGTTAATACAATTATAGCATGAACAATAGACAATTATCATGAACACGGAAATATAATAATAACCACTTTATTATTGCCTCTAGTGCATATTTCCAACAAAATGAACACGTGAAGTGCCGACTACCATAACCTCTTACGCGACTCCAACATCTCACCCCCGCCCTCGTAGCCTTTCACATATCCCTCCTGCCGATGACCAGCTCCAAAAACCCCAGAAGATGGAGGCTACACAAAAGTGCCTCCATCGTCCGATCTGACATATCTAGGGGGTCCCTTGGAGCTGCAAAGGTGAAGGGCGGAAAGCATCACCTCTACGTTAAGAAGGGAACAATGCCTTGAGAGCGTCATTATCGCCGGCTCTAGCTACGGTTGGAAACAAGGCTTGCGTTTGGATCTCAGAACCCCACACCCATGTTATGAATTTGAACTAAAACCACGACACTTATTTTGAATCAGAGGAAGTATTTTCTATGTCGTGCGTCTTTGGAGTCCTATGAATCAAAGAGATCCTAGCAGTGATTGAGTTTTTCAAAACAACGGTTCTAGATCTGTTGGTCCAAGTTGTCCCACTGACCGCGTTATAGAATTAGACCCTGATCGATTAGCCAGGCCATCTGTGACTGTGAGGCAGATCTTAAGCGTCATCCAAGGGCTCGACTGGTACCTCAGCGGATCTTACAAACTACGACATTGATCGCTACGCGTGTGTACATTCCACGAGCGTAAGAACGAACGCCCTCGAAGTTAGTCATTGAAAACCAAGCGAAACAAACACCTCTCGGTCTTTTTAATACAGAAGAAGAAGCCACATGGATATGAACGATATCTCAACAATCAATTGATTTGCCCTGTCAACGACTGGCAAGATTTGGTTACGGCGCCAAAATCAGGCCAGCGGTCGTGCTGCTGACCGGAACCAAGCCTTGATGGATATTGTGTACGTACCCCAAACGTGCTCATGTAAAAAAAGATCAAGAACTATCCTAGAAAAAGATCAAGAACTGTGCATGTGTATACACATAACCAGGAGACGGTCATTCAGGACAGAGACAATTCTTGGTCTTCGGATGACATGCGATATGATCCTCGAAGATCTTGCAAAGATTCGGCAATATCACCTTAGAAGATCACCTAGGAAGAAGGAGTGTCCCTGCGGGGCAGAAGCACCGGTGTTTCTTTCAAAGCATGTGCATGCATAGATGGTCGAGGGGCTACCTAGCAGGACACGTACGTTAGGTACAAGCAGTAGAACTTTTTTTTGCGGGACAGGTAAAAGGGAACTTCCCCGCACAAAAAAAGGTACAGAAGAACTGAATACTCCTACACACGTGTGACATACTCACGATAGGCGAGGGTAGAAGCCCCGGCAGGTATGATTTTCTCTGAACACAGTACAATTGCAGATGTTCAGCTACTTTTTACTTCTAGAAATCGAAGAGCTAGCTTTCCCTTTAGGACGTGGAGCTGCTCAAATGAGCCCGCATGAACAGTAAATCAATAAAAATATAAAGAAACAAAAAATCAAAAAATTTTGAATCTTTTTTGTGGTGAACTTTGACAAATGTTTTAAGTGCTTGTAAATTTTCATCATGAGATCACATTCGAGGAAGGTTGTAACGCCCCAGATATAACTTTCTCAATTTATACTCCAACTCTTGTCGTTTCCGGCGTTAAGTTATATTTATTTCTCGGGTTCGGGTCTTTGTCTCCGTGTGTTGTTTTCGTTTTCATGCATCTCATATCATGTCATCATGTGCATTGCATTTGCATACATGTTCATTTCATGCATTCGAGCCTTTTCCCCGTTGTCCGTTTTGCATTCCGGCGCTTCGTTCTCCTCCGGTGGTCAATTCTAGCTTTCTTTCGTGTGTGGGGATTAAACAGTTCCGGATTGGACCGAGACTTGTCATGCGGCCTTGGTTTACTACCGGTAGACCGTCTGTCAAGTTTCGTACCATTTGGACTTCGTTTGATACTCCAACGGTTAACCGAGGGACCGAAAAGGCCTCGTGTGTGTTGCAGCCCAACACCCCTCCAATTTGGCCCAAAACCCACCAAACTCTGCTCCATGTCCTAGAGCATTCGATCACGATCGCGTGGCCGAAAACCGCACATCATTTGAACTCTCCTAGCTCCACTTATGCCTATAAATAGACCTCCCCCCCCCCCGTTCCAAATCCCGGATCCCCTCTTCCCGAAACCCTAAATCCACTCATCGCGCGCGCCAGACATTGTCCGCCGGCGCCGGACACGCCGCGCCGCCGCCCGCAGCCACTGGAAAGGCGACACGTGGTGCCGCTGGCGCCCCAGCCGCCGCGGCCCGCCCGGCCCGCGGGAGGCCCTCCCGGGCCCGCGCCGCCTCCCCGCTCCCTCCACACCGCTCGCCGCCGCCTCCACGCAGCTCGCCGCTGCCCGCCGCCCGGCCGCTCGCCGCTCCCCGCCGCTGCCCGGCCGCTCGCCGCCCGCGGTCGCCGGCCGCCTCGCCGCCCCGGTCGCGCCTCGGCCCCGCCTCCTCTCCGCCGTCCCGGCCTCCTCCTTCCTCTCTGGCCAAGACGAACTCCGGCGAGCAGCTCCGACGAACCTCGAACCGCGTGCAAATCTGGATCCAGATCTGAGATATTTTGAATCTCGGTTGACTTTCTCTTCCGAACCCTAGTTTTTCGAGCATACTTTGACCTGCCATATCTTTGCATCCGTAGCTCCGTTTTGAACATATAGTATATCAAAATGTTCGTCTCGACATGTACATCATTTCTTTCCATTGCATCATTTTCATTTGAGTTCATCTTGATGCCCGAAATGCTGCTAGAAGGAGGCTTCGTGAGATAATTGTCAGATCTGCTAGTTCATCTTAGATTTTTGTCATTTTTGCCATGATTATTGTGTGCATGCTATGCCTGTGAGTCCTTCATATGATTTGTTAAGCATTTTGTCTTGTTTCCAGAGGTGCAACCCATGAATTTTTAGGATGTGTGTGGTGACTTGTGTAAGCTTGCAAAGTGAGTCACTTGGTAAATCTGTTTTCAGGGACTTAGTGGATTTCACTAAGTCTGGGATTATTTAATTCATGATGCCATATATTCAGCTTGTTTCCTAGTGATCCGTGCCTCTTTTGAGGATGATCAGTAAGGGAGTTTTGTTAATCATGTTATGCTCTATCCATCCATGTCTTTATTTGCACATGTGGAGTACTTTAGCTTGAGTCAATCGAGCTCTACTTTTGCTTCGTGGTAAATCTGGGCAGATCGTCAACTTGTTTGCGATTTTGCCGATGCTACTGTTATTGATCCATGCATGCTATGTCATTGTTCTTGCCATGTCTAGCTAGCATTTTGTGCCTTATTAATGGATATATGCTTGCCTTGCCATGACTTGCACTGTAGTGAGTGCACCGAGCTCGTTTACATGCCTTCGTGAGTTATATTTCAGCATGTCCCAGTTTTCACTAAGTCTGAAAACTGATTGTGCGTGAGCTATGTTCGTGTGCTTGTTAGTATATTTTGTAATCCCTTTTGGCCCCAGGTCACTTTGAGACTTTTGATAAGCTTGTTGAGTAGCTCCATGCCATGTTCTTACTTTTCATAATCAGGTCATGTATCATGTTGTTTTGCTGCTCCGAAGAGAGCTTCGTGATCTGAAATTTCAGACTAGTGTTAATTTCACTAAGTCTGAAACCTGTTTTGCATTTGCGTTTTTGCCATGCTTGTTTGAACCTCTTAATGGATGAATTTGGCCGTGGCTCAGTGCGAGTGTTTTGTTAAGCATCTTGTGGGCATCCCTGCCATGTATTTTTTTGTCATGTTTAGTGGCTGTAGCATGTTCATTTCGTTGCATTTAGATGCCTACTTGCTATAAATCGCAGACCGGTGTCATATCTTAAAGCGCTTGCCATTTCCAAACCGTAACTCCGATTCCAATGATCTTTATATCGTTTTCAAGCGATTTCATCCCCTCTATCCAGTGGCACACTTGGTTTCCCAAGTTGAGGCCAGGTTCATGCATTTCCTGTCACGTCTTGCATTTTGCATCCCGCATCGCATCCCGCATAGCATATCATCTTTGCATCTTGTTGTTTGAGTTTGCACGTGGTTGATTGTATCCTTGTTGCTTGTTTGTGTTGTTTGGGTAGATCCGGGAGACGAGTTCGCTAACGAGGAGCCCGTTGAGTTTGCTTTTGAGGATCCAGTCAACTCTGACAACTGTGCAGGCAAGATGATCATACCCTCGAAATCACTACTATCTTTGCTATGCTAGTTTGCTTGCTCTTTTGCTATGCCAATGCTACGATGCCTACCACTTGCTTGTCAGCCTCCCAATTGCCATGTCAAACCTCTAACCCACCATGTCCTAGCAAACCGTTGATTGGCTATGTTACCGCTTTGCTCAGCCCCTCTTATAGCGTTGTTAGTTGTAGGTGAAGATTGGAGCCGTTCCTTGTTGGAACATTTATTTACTTGTTGGGGATATCATTATATTGCTATGTTATCTTAATGCATCTATATACTTGGTAAAGGGTGGAAGGCTCGGCCTCTCGCCTAGTGTTTTGTTTCACTCTTGCCGCCCTAGTTTCCGTCATATCGGTGTTATATTCCCGGATTGTTGCGTCCCTTACGCGGTTGGGCTATAATGGGAACCCCTTGATAGTTCGCCTTGATTAAAGCTTTTCCAGCAATGCCCAACTTTGGTTTTACCATTTGCCACCTAGCCTCTTTTTCCCTTGGGTTTCCGGAGCCCGAGGGTCATCTTATTTTAACCCCCCCCCCCCCCGGCCAGTGCTCCTCTGAGTGTTGGTCCGAACTAGAGTCCTGTGCAGCGCCCCCTCGGGGAAACTCGAGGTTTGGTTTTAGTTGTATGGAGAGCTCATCTGAGTGTGCCCTGAGAATGAGATATGTGCAGCTCCTATCGGGATTTGTTGGCACATTCGGGCGATGTTGCTGGTCTTGTTTTAACCTATCGAATCATCTTGTTGTACCGAGATACCGAGTCTGATCGGTGTGTCTTGGGTGGAGGTCTATTCCTTCGTTGACTGTGAGAGCTTGTTATGGGCTAAGTTGGGACCCCCCTGCAGGGATTGATTTTTCGAAAGCCGTGCCCGCGGTTATGGGCAGATGGGAATTTGTTAATGTTCGGTTGTAGATAACTTGAACCTTAATTAATTAAAATGAATCAACTGAGTGTGTTACCGTGATGGCCTCTTCTCGACGGAGTCCGGAAAGTGGACACGGTGTTGGAGTAATGTTTGCGCAGGTTGCTCTCTAGTTTCTCGCTCGTGCTTTGCCTGCTCTTCTCGCTCTCTTTTGCGAATAAGTTAGCCACCATATATGCTAGTCGCTTGCTGCAGCTCCACTCATACTTACCCCCATCCTACCTATTTAAGCTTAAATAGTCTTGATCGCGAGGGTGCGAGATTGCTGAGTCCCTGTGGCTCACAGATTACTATTACACCAGATGCAGGGGCAGATGATACAGCTCCAGATGGCGCGCTTGAGCTCAAGTGGGAGTACGACGAGGATTCTCAGCGTTACTATGTGTCTTTTCCTGATGATCCGTAGTGGTGCCCAGTTGGGGTGATCGGGACCTATGTCGCTTGTTGGGTTGTCTTTTATTTTGGCGCCGTAGTCGGGCCATGAGTGTTTGGATGATGTATGTTATTTATGTACTTTGATGTGACGTGGTGAGTGTAAGCCAACTATTGTATCTCCCCTTTTATTATATATATTACATGGGATGTTGTGATGATTGCCTAACTTGCGATATTGCTTTCAATGCGGTTATGTCTCTAAGTCGTGCCTCGACACGTGGGAGCTATAGCCGCATCGAGGGCGTTACAAAGGCATGGCAAAAAAATAAAAACGATGCTCTGAAAATGCTACTTTCGAAAGTATTATGGAGTACTGAATTTGTTTTGCCATGCCTTCCAGGAATGTTATATCATGACGAAAATTTGCAAGCACTAAAAACATTTGCCAAAGTTCACCATAAAAAATTCAGAATTTCCTGATTTTTTTATTTTTTTACTGTTCATGCGGGCTCATTTGAGCTCGAGCTCAAAAGGATATTTTCCCTTTACCATTTGTTATTCAACATGTCATGAGAAATGATAACACTTCGACCCACTTGTGTGCAAAACAAGCTTACACATTGGAGGTGACGAGTTGTTCGATGGACTCCCCCGGGTTTCCTCATGACCAATGTTTTGGCTTATCATGCTAGAGTTGTTGATGATTGAATAAAGCTCTAATCAGTTTCCCGGAAAAAAATAGAAATGCATAACTTATCCTTATGAACGCGCGTATGCACATCTTACCCTATGAGCACCTTCGACATACCGAGCCGGTAGGTATGATATAATTGATCGGCCGACTATGAGGACATGGACGTTTCATAACACTTTGCTAGTCGTATTTTGATTCTGAACTTACCAAATTCTACGGTCATCAAAATCGTCTAGAGTAAAAGAATTTCGCAACGCTTTTCCTGATTGATGTAACAATGCTAGACTATGGCTTGAAATCTAGCAAGCATCTTAGGTTCAAGCGGGACAATATGCATGTAAAACATTGAAATAGGCTCTAAATACATGTTAAAGCAGGGTGTAGATTATGAATAGATATGGTTTGGAAAATTGAGATGCCTCATTTTAATTCTTGTAAATAGAACATGTGACGGGATGATATCTTTTCGACAAGGAGGATTCACACAATAATATATCAATGCGATGGGACATATGACACCGATGTTAAACAATATCAAGTAATTTCAAGCATTGATACTGAACAAATCGGCTTAAACAAGAAACAGGAAAACCAGAGGCCATCCATATTGGACGAGCCTCGCCATAGCACCTCCACAATCCTACCACCAATTATATGATGCAAAACAAAGATGCAAAGGTGTGACAAAAAAAAGATGCAAAACTCCAAGACAAAAGCCATCAAAAGGAAATCATTGCTCGTATGACAATGTTGGTTGGTCCAACCGAAATCTAAACATAGGGCAATCACCCCATAAGTAGAACTTTGAGCAAACACCTTCAACAAAAAAAATGACATGCGGACGTCGACACCGGCTGAAATAAGAGAAGGAAACAAAAGTGCTATTCCACTCTAATATAATTCTAAGAAAATGTTATAAGATACAACTATACAAGACGAATAATATCCATTTGTATTCGTGTCTGCTTCGTTTTTGCCTCCACACCAAAGTTGTATCCTATATGGTTGTAAGTAGCGTTGGCAGATACTCATGGAGTTATAGCTTACGTAGCTAGATTGGGCGGCCAGGCCAGAAATAGCATTAAGAAGAGCCTGACACGCCACTGCTTGCTTCGGTGCGTGTGAGAGGGGCATGCTCCCAAGACCGATCGATCGCTGTAGGCATAGATGCATAGATTGTGTGGTGTGACATGGAAATGGTCAATGATACGTTCGATCCAGCGGACTGCAACGTTATGCGTAACTAATTAATGGCCTCTCCAGATTAGATGTGGTGCGTATATGTGCATGCTATATGGACGCCTGAACTTGTTGGAAAGATGCGTTTGTCGCATGCCTCTCTTCTGATCTCTGAATCCATCGATCGAGACAACACATTTGATAGTGCCTAAAGCTCTGAGAGATTGTGGACACACGTAGTGCACATGTTGTGGTAGTATATAATGTGTGAACATGTCAAAGTTTAATTCAAACAATATGACCATTTGTGGCTGGAAAAGAAACATTCATACATGCACTACAGTGGTATGACATATAAGTTTCTGAAAGGATGGCACTTAGTGGTTGATGTGTTGTCGAGGTAAGACCTTGCACCTTTTGGTTTCTATTAATGGAAATAGGGAAGGCCCGTTTATTTATTGAAAAAAAATATAAGTTTTCATATAATGCTTGGGATGGTCGTACTTTTTATGAAATTTTAGAAGTATAAATTTTGTAACATAGATCGACCACATCCAATATATATTAACGGTTTTAGACCTTGGGGTGCCTCAATATGGCAGTAACTTTTAGGATATTGTAGTCATGAGCTGGCAATAAATTTGAAACAAAAAACTAGACGGGGCAAAGAAAATCAATACTCCCTTCGTTTCAAAATATGGGGTGCATTAGTTTTTTGAAAAGTCAAATCTCTTTATCGTTGACCAAGTTTATAGACATAAATATTAATATCTTCAATACCAAATTAGTACCACTAAATTCACCATAAAATAGCAAAGCGAGGGTAGCTCAGATGATTAGGTTCCTTGTGGTGGAACCAACCCACCAGGGTTCAACTCCTAGATTTGCCATTTGTGCTCATATTTTTCTGGATTTATTTCAAACTTTTCGGCGATATTCGTTTAGTGGGAATGAGACATTCTCGTTAACTACAAGACACCTGTGGTGACTTTGTCAATCTCAAGATTCATAGGGATGAGTGTATTTGTGTGTGTATGTCACCATAAAATATAAATATGTTTCATATTTTGTTTATTTGGTATGATACATGTTGATAACTCTCTCTATAAAATGGGTCAAACCTAGAAAGATTTGACTTTTAGAAAAAAAATATACACCTTATAATGGAGGGAGTGTATCACAATCAAGTAAAGTCTATTATTGTTATTTTCTCAAGCAATGTTTTTAAATATAAAAATGTGATTAAAATGACATGAAATCTAGAAGAAACCTAATGCAGCCCAGTGGCAATACACATTGCTCTCTGTGGTAGCCAAAAATCCTGTTACTAGTTGTACAATTGTATTACGTGTTGTAGAACTTTATGGTGAATTGGTGACTCAATATGGCAACACGAAAATGTTTTCACCAGCTATTGTATTTGGATTAAATACTCCAGAAAATGGCAAATTGCCAAATTAAATTCCAGAATATTTTAGCCCAAGTGCTAAACAACTTTCAAAGAAATTATGTGAGGTGATGAAAACTCGATCTCTTCTGTGCCATTTCTATCAAACGCTGTTTATAAATATATGTCAAGACGAGAAAGAAGTGACATCAAACCTAAAATATCCAGCTCACCACGTGGCGAGAGCTTGCTGTCCATGGTGGTCAAATGTTTAGAAAGTCGGCCTGCAATACCGGTTACACACACAAAAAAAAGGATCCAATATTATCAGTGCAGTACACACAACTACACGAGCACACAGACTGGCACACGTAGATCACAAACAAGCACGTATTTTTTCCCTCTGGTCAATCAATAAACAAGGCGATAAACAATGAGCCCTTCCTTTGATATAGAGAAATCTTAGAGGAATACAAAAAATTTCCTTTGGAGACTATGAAGAATTGGATTGCTATTTTTGTGTAGGATTTGTTTCTATTCTTCACATTTTAAAGAATTTTTTTAGGTCAGAGTTAACGGAAAATTTCCATTTTAATGAACCAATTGACATCATTTTTCTATAGGAATTAATATACATACCATTTCATTTATCATGACTTTCCTAACTATTATATTACTATCCTGTGAAAAAAGGAGGCCTCAACTTTCACCACCGTAGCAGCATCTTGGAGAATTAACGCATACGTTTATGTTGCACCGGCCGATCCATCTTCCCCCCGTAGGCCGGCTATATATACGGGGTGCAACTCCGAGGAGCAAAACACCACAGGATAATTACCAGCAGATCATCATCATCACATTAACGCGCCTGGCTAGCTAAACGCGAAGCGCTAATGGCGATCGTTTACGTGCTTCTGGTGGCACTGATCACCGCGGCGTCTCATGCGCCGCACGGCGCGCACGGCCAGACGTGGCACGGCGACCTCGCCGCGCTCGCCGCGGCGGGCAAGCTCCGCAGCGACCCCAACGCCACCCTGGCGGCCTCCACGGACTTCGGCAACATCACGGCGGCGCTCCCGGCGGCCGTGCTGTTCCCGTCGTCCCCGGCGGACGTGGCCGCGCTCCTCCGCGCCGCGCACACCACCGTGGCGTGGCCCTACACCATCTCCTTCCGCGGGCGCGGGCACTCCGTGATGGGGCAGGCCTTGGCCCCGGGCGGCGTGGTCGTCGACATGCCGTCCCTGGGCGGCCCGTCCTCCGCGGCGCGCATCAGCGTGTCGGCGGACGGCCAGTACGTGGACGCCGGCGGCGAGCAGATGTGGATCGACGTGCTGCGCGCGACGCTGGAGCACGGCGTGGCGCCGCGCTCGTGGACGGACTACCTCCACCTCACCGTCGGCGGCACGCTCTCGAACGCCGGCATCAGCGGCCAGACCTACCGGCACGGCCCCCAGATTTCCAACGTCCTGGAGCTGGACGTCATCACCGGTACGTACGTACGCGCGCACGATATGGGCAAGCACCAGCATGCACCACGCTCACAAGCAACTCCCTCTCGCAACAAGTAGTTACGTACCCCACACTGCAATGCTGCAAAAATAGCTATAACTTGTTTCGGTGCAACTCACAACTCGTTAATCCGGCTGCGGCGTGGGATCACGTTCATCTTCTACACACACGGTAGTCTCAAAAAGATGCCGGTAAAAAAATGGCAGCGAGTACTAATTAATGGATGGTTTAATACTACAGTGTAAATTGATAGTGGTAGTTACTACAGCTGACCAGCTGGCGGCCGGCTGCTGGGCCGGCCGGGCAGCCGGCGTCGACGTCTTTCAAATTTCAATAGATTTGCCGGCGGCCAACAACACGTTGACTTTGACATTTCCCCTCTGTGTTAAATTACTACTCCATTACTCCACCCGGCCCGGCCGCATGCACCTTTGCGTTGACACGGTGCAATTAACGCGCGTGCAGGCTACGGCGAGATGGTGACGTGCTCCAAGTCGCTCAGCGCGGACCTGTTCGACGCGGTGCTGGGCGGGCTGGGCCAGTTCGGCGTGATCGTGCGCGCCCGGATCGCGCTCGAGCCGGCGCCGACGCGGGCGCGGTGGGCGCGGCTCGGCTACACCGACTTCGCCGCCTTCTCCGCCGACCAGGAGCGGCTCGCCGCGCCCGGGCCCGACGGCGCGTTCGGGCCGATGAGCTACCTCGAGGGCGCGGTCTACGTGAACCACAGCCTGGCCGCCGGGCTGAGGAACTCGGGCGGGTTCTTCACCGACGCCGACGTCGCCAGGATCGTGGCCGTCGCCGCGGCGAGGAACGCCACCACCGTGTACGTCATCGAGGCGACGCTCAACTACGACGACGCCACGGCCGCGTCCGTGGAGCAGGAGCTCAGCTCGGTGCTGGCGACGCTGAGGCACGAGGAGGGGCTCGCGTTCGTGCGGGACGCGTCGTACCTCGAGTTCCTGGACCGGGTGCACGGCGAGGAGGTGGCGCTGGACAAGATCGGGCTGTGGCGCGTCCCGCACCCCTGGCTCAACGTGCTCGTGCCCCGCTCCCGCATCGCCGACTTCGACAGCGGCGTCTTCAAGGGCATCCTCCAGGGCACCGACATCGCCGGGCCTCTCGTCGTCTACCCGCTCAACAAATCCAAGTACGTACGCGTCCATCGTACATGCATGCATGCGATCCTGCATCTGCATGGTATATATCACGCACTTAACTGACACTGGCTCGGCCGTTTCAGGTGGGACGACGGCATGTCGGCGGTGACGCCGGCGGAGGAGGTGTTCTACGCGGTGTCGCTGCTCTTCTCGTCGGTGGCCGACGACCTGAAGCGGCTGGAGGCGCAGAACCAGAAGATACTGCGGTTCTGCGACCTCGCCGGGATAGGGTACAAGGAGTACCTGGCGCACTACACGGCCCACGGCGACTGGGTCCGACACTTCGGCGGCAAGTGGAACCGCTTCGTGGAGATGAAGGACAAGTACGACCCCAAGAGGCTGCTCTCCCCTGGCCAAGACATCTTCAACCTGGTCCTTTGAGTAGATGCAATTACTACTAGTTGTTACTACTTGTGGATTAACGTGTGGACAGTAACACATCAGTTTAACTTTAATTTATCGATTTTACTCATGCAATAGCAAATTTGATAGTAGGTGGTACGGTAATAATATGCTCTGTCGAGCTTGATCTCCACATGTATCCGTTACTAAATAGCAGTAGTACTGTAAGCAAAAGTGTGAAGAAAGCTCCACCGATGTACACTTTGCCAAATAAATGTTTCATTTGAGCTCACGAGCAGAGGATGACTTTGGCATGTCTTGTTCCTTTATTTGTTTGAGCTCTTTTAAGACTGCTCCAATTTATCTCCTAGGGGGTAAGAGTGTTTAATCTGAGCTATCAATGACTGATCAAGGGTAGTTTTGGCTAAATGAGTACGTATCCACTTTCACTGCAAAAAATGAGCCATCCACTTAAGGCAAGTTATTTTTTTAAGGTTTAAGTCGAGTTATTTTGATGAGCTAAAAATGGAAGATTTTTAGTTGACTAATTGTCATTTTCTACTATAGTATATTGGAGATCTTCCATATATGATGGTGAAACACCATCGCACTTTGTTTCATACCATGAACGGATCGTGGCAGCTAGAAGTATCTTTGTGCTTTTTGTTGTGCAGCCTCCAAAGCTAGATAGAGAAGCTAAGATATCGTGTTTGATAATGTTTGTAGTCTCATATGACATCCATCCAGACTACGGATTCGTACTCAAAAGCATCTCATGTTCGAACACATCATATCTGTGCTGAAGTTGTACATGACGTCTAGCACGTCCATGTGACATGTCTACCCCGTCAAGCTCACTACTCAAAGTCAAACACGAAAAATAGATACATGAAAAGAAATTCTACATATTGTGATGTGTCCTATTCATAGCAAACTAGTGTTTTTGAAAACTCACAATTTTTATGAATGTTTTGCTAATGACGTGTGAACAACTTTGAACACATACTCTTGTGCTCATTCTTCGTACCCTCACATAGTCTAGGAGCACATATTCATGCACGGGGTTGGTAGCAACGAATAAAAGATCATAACAGAACTAGTTTCCCTTAATTAGCCTCACTTATTTTCTCACCCGTCGCCATCCTTAATGATGCAATGTATTATTAAGTTTATTACTTGTGCACAATGGGGAGTCGATATTAACCATAACGGTCGCTGATACACTCTTACCGAACATGATGTAAGGGTGTGTGCTAAATTATCTCTGTTTGTGGTTAAAAAAAGACACCATGCAAACATTTAAGAATAATTGATTTTAAGACGACTATTACACGAGGAAATATGTAACACATCTCTAAATCTAAAATATCATCCTTGCAAAAAGTTTATCTAAAATTGCACATCGTTTTGAAAATGTGTGTTAGAAATACTTATTAACTTAGAATTAGGAACTAAGATTGGAAATAAGAATTGATATAGAATTAAGGACTGGGATGAAATGCCAGTTGACCATTGAACCGTTGGATCCCTATCAAGATAGAAAAACAAAAAGAATGAAGCAAGGACATAATCAAACAAAATATGAGTCCCATGGCAAATATGGTGGCTAAACTCGCTATTACAAAATCTCAGTCGACAGCGCAAACAATTTAAACATGGTCCTTCACACCTCATCTTTTCACATGGGAAGTGAGAAGGTATTATATACTCTTACCTCTCATGTGAAAAGAGGAGGTAGAGAGACCATGAGTTGAGAAGGTAAGAGTTACTCAGACACATTAAATAAAATCAACAACTCGAATCTATTATATATTTTTTTTGCGAATGAAACTTATATTACTCAACCTCCACGGGTACAATCAGCAAGACACAAGTTCTCGATGTTCTCCGGGCCAGAACAAAGCCAAATTGCGGTACGATTGCTACACCTAGCATAACTAGCTAAGAAGTGACTAATATAGTTCTGGTCTCGCTTTACATGAGTAATACAAGTCTCACGTGTGCTCAACAGAGCTTTGATCTCCTCCACTATAGTCATGTGTCCAAAAAAATCTTGTTTCATCTTCTTTAACATATTCACCATCTCCAAATAATCCACTTCTAGATGTATGGGGCCATCGCACCAATTATATACTCTTACCTCTCATGTGAAAAGAGGAGGTAAGAGAGACCATGTGAGGTGAGAAGGTAAGAGTTACTTACACCCACTACTTAGTGAAATCAACAACTTAGATCTATTATATACGTTTACCTCACATGTGAAAAGAGAAGGCAAGAGGGACCATGTTAAAATTTGCCAACAAAAAAAATGCATAGTTCCTCCTGTGTACCAAAGTAGCAGAGAAAAGTGGGCTTGTGAGCTACGACCTCCTCTGCAACAACAAAAAAGCTTAAGGTTTCTCTGCCTCCCGCCGGCGCGGCTGCCAGTCCGCCTCGTCTCCGGTGGCCCTAGGGCCATGGAGACGTGGTGGACCCTGGCCCTTCCGATGGGAGGGATCTTACTCCGTTTTACGTGTTTTTGTGAGTTTATTTAGGGCTTTTGTCCTCCTCGGGAAGACGAGGCGGTAGCGGCTTTCTGAAAATGAAATCTTCGTTTGTGTGTCTACGGATTGGTTTCTTCGATCCATACTTCTTTTCATCGATGACGGTTATTATTCTCATGCGATGGTTATGTGGGGTCTTAGTGCGACGACTTTCGACTGTCTACTGCAATAAATTTGGCCTGGCTCCAATGAGGGAAGATGATGACGGTGACGCGCCTTCGACTCGCTCCAGTGCTTATAGTCGTCACTAGGTGGTGTACAGACATAAATGTATTTTTTTTTTATTTTTGTGTTCTTCATACCGCCATGGCATGACGAACAGATCGAAAGTTTCATGGAAAAAAAAGCGGGCGTGTGATGGAAAGAACATGCAAGGCGACAACTTACGCCACGTTCGTTTGCTTGAAAAAGCCGGGCACCGTCATTTGCAATGGCCGTTTCGTTTTTACTGAAAAAAAGAAAGCTCCAACTGTCTTTTGCTTCGAGATTTAGCAGAGATTGAGACGTGCTTCCTAAAACTGCACTGTCATCTCCTTTTTTTTTAGCATCGGTATAGACACAAGCGCTCATATACACGCGCATATACTCATCCCTATGAACGCATACACGCACACCCTATCCCTATGAGCACCTTCGAAAGACTGAGCCGGCACGTCATCTTGAAATTTACGAAATCGCCGTAGGCGCCTCGTCGTCGACGGGAACGTCTCCTCCCACTGAAAGCGCATCGCCGGAAATCCTAAAATAAATCCAGGAATAATGCGAGCACCGGGATTTGAACCCTGATGGGTTGGAGATACCACTGTCCACCTAACCATCTCACTGGCATCTCCTTAAAATACAAGGCCAAAATGGCCAACACACGATTAACTATCTTTTGACGCCGATAGCAAGATAGGCTCCTCCAACTCAAACAAGAAAGAAAAGGAAAAAGAAATAAAAGACAGGTTCCTGCTAAAATCGCACACAACTTGAGACTGCAGCTTCAGCTTGACGCCGCGCTAAGTTGAGTCGACGGAGATCCAACCCTGTCGGCCGGGAATTAGCCACACGTTACCATCGGTGCGAATGAGTTTACTAGCACCACTATCCACGACGCGCGGACAGCCGGGCCAATTTGTCAACAGTGGAGCACCGCAGCATCGACATCAGCATGGATCTATTGGGGAAGGTGCAAATGCGTGCATGCTCAGGTTCTCTGGAACTCCAGCTGCTGGCCGGCCGGCCGCTATAAGTAGAGAGCGGTTCGACCGGGACTTTTGCTTCCTTTCTCGGCACTTACCAGGTGCATGCACTGGGGCGCTGACTAATTACGTTGTGCGCGTATATTCAGGAAGCCAACTAGCAAAGGTAAACAGCACTGCTGACCTGAACGTACGAAAGGCGGTTGGCCATACTAGACTAGATTAGCATCGGTGACCATCGCACATACGCAAGCCCATGCCAGAGCCTATCATTGGATCGCACGAACTAGAGTTGTTAGGCAGCGATGCTTCAGGGCGAGCATGGTTCAGGCCTCTTTGTAAAGCAGTGTAGATGCTTGCCATACCGTTGTTTTCTGGTACGTAAATGGAGCAATCGCTTGTTTGGACGCCACACCATGCTACCATACATAGCTTGACGTCATGGGTGGCACGCAACTCAAGCGGGCCGGAGTAGTTTATGGCGCGGCATTGGGAAATGGACCGATGGATTACTCCTCGTCAGGCTTTGGGAAATGACGACTTGTTATTTTACTTGGATGGCATAATAATTTACAGACATTACAGCGGTGGAGCTAGCTCAGCTCAGCGCATGCACGAGCATGATGCCATGATCGACTATGCATGTCTAGCTGACGTTTATGGCAGCGCCGGTGCTGGGGGACTCCTCGTCCTGGGGCGCCCACGTCCACACCTTCAGCTCGCCCGCGCCATCTCCAGTCAAGAGAAGCCTCGATGGCCCCTGGGCGAGTTCGATGGTCTTCACTTCTGTTTTGGAGGAGAGCGTGCCAATATCCTCGAACCTGAAAGACGGGAACCAGTAATAATTGTAGGTTACTGGTAAGGAGGAAGCAGAGACAACTGACAGCGTGCTCTGAATGGCACTCACGATGGCAGGCCCAACATGCGGACGCAGTTGCTCTTGTGGAGGGAGCAGAGCAGAACCGGCGTCTTTCCCGGACGATGCATGCCAAAGAGGGTGCGTACTCCCTGCAACACAGGGTGGATGCAGGTTTTTAGCAACACACACAAAAGGGCAAACTGTTGGGAAGGAAGTTGAGAAACAAACCATTGCCCAAGAACCAGAGCAAAGCAGAAAGTCTATCAAGGGCACTAGCATCATGCGATACATCTCAACAGAGCTTACAAACGTACACTGAGAAACATGCTTCCAGGAAGGGAAATATTGAGAAAGCCAACAACCGGACAATATATAAAAATATCAACAGCGATATTCAGGCTTTCGAAGAATGAATTGCTCTGGTGTTGCCTCTAGTAACTGTTGTATGAAGGTTCCTAACCATTCTGACGTTGCCGATACACTTTTATTTGATACTCCCATACTAACTCTTCAGTCAGGGAAACAGATTAGCTCAGCAGACTGATGACGTTGCTGATACATGTCTATTTCATACTCCCATCGTAACTCTTCAGGGAAACAGATGAGCTCAGCAGACTGATAGCAGCCATCTAAAGTTCCCAAGAAAGAGAGCTGCTATTAGGCTCAAACCCTTTATCTCCTGCTCGATAGCACAAGATAAATTCGCAGCATACTAGGAAGAACACCTACTACGTGCCAGGCATGTAACAAAGGCCATACTGTGCGAACTATAATGCTTGACCGAATGCAGATGGAGTCACAACTTCCAGAAATGGAGACCTTCATGCACCGACAGCAATAACACCAGAAGATTGATCCAGCGATAATAACTATGAGAAAAATCTTCCATTTGATTAAAACTGCGACTACAGTGGAATTGTGGGATCACTTGAGAACAGATAGAAGCTGCTTAATCCAGTAACACATATCAAGTAGCTGCAAAGATCTTCCACTGGATTTTAGACAAGTAATTGTGACTAGGTTGAATTGTGGGATCAGTGAGAACAGATAGAAGCTGCTCAATCCACTAGCACATATCAAGCAAAAAATTAAATGAAATAAAGAAAAACAAAAGTACGACAACATAGTTATATGTAGCAAGTGCAATTCAGTGACAGTCTTACTAAGTCTCAGTCGATGCTATATCCATGAGATACTACATTAAGATCCGTGCAAATTTTGCTTTTCAGTTTTTTCTTTTTCTCTCTTGCATGTTATGTCACTTAACTGAGACTTGATTATATCTCAATCGACTGAGACCTAGCTACACCCATTATTTTACACATAATCGTGCATATTCTCTGGCTAAAGATTAGCCGACTCATTCACCACGAAATATTTACCTAGCGTACTACTAAAATTAGCCTTAATATCATTTCTGTTACTGCACATGAAGAAATACATTAGCCATAAATATTCAACACATAGAGTTTACACTGTTCAATCAGACTAGTTAAGGACAAGGACAATATCATACTACCACTGATAAAGACACAAAGTTGCAGCTAATATAAGCTTCCATGTTCGAATTTTCAATGAAGTTTTCAGAAAATAACGCTGATGGAAATATCCATGTAAATTAAGTCTGCAGAACTTACATGCTCCTCGGAATGGGTATGCATGAGTTGAAGGTTTCCAGAATCTGAAGCAGCCCAGACATTTACAGTCTTGTCCAGAGAGCAAGATAGTAACTTCTGATCCCAACAAAGCACAGAAGTAACAGCAGCTTTATGCTCAGAGAGTGTTTGGACACACTGAAGATTTTTAAGGTCCCATACCTGATAAATACAAAGAATATATCAGACACAAACATAATGTTTAGTAGCCAACAGAAATCAGCAGATCTACAGCATTTTCGTACTCTGATTGTCTTGTCAAGTGAGCCAGAGTAAAGCCTTGTTGCGGAGACAGCAAGTGAAATCACATGACGGTCATGGCCAGCGAGGATTGACACCGGTTCCGAGTTGATCTCCTTAGCAGGAAATTTCCAAGCCATGATGCGTCCGTCCGCCGTGCCAGCAAACAGCATCTCATCCTTGATAGTCATGGAACAAACAAGCCCAGAAGGTCCCTGAAGACTTAGCTTCATCCCTGTCTGTGTGTTCCATGCCTAGAAGCCATCGGAACAACGAAGAACAATAGTTCAATACCCGATAGCGCTTCAATATATAGCATAAAATTGACTTGCACTCATAGTAAAATTGAGAATACCTCCACGGATTTTGGGATTCCAATAAATACCCACTTGTCATGTGTGATCATACAGCCAATCTTCCCTCCAATCTTGATGACATCAACGCACTATTGCAGAAACATTAAGAATAGAAAGGGCAACATAGTAGATTAGAAACTCTCTCTTTTTTTTCTCTACTACACAGCAATCTTTTAAGTTTCTCCTTTTTCTTGAAGAACCTTCTCTTCTTAAAGCTCATCTCTCTTTTCATTTCTTTTTTTTTTACTCTTTTTCTTTCTTGCTATTAAACACATGGCCATCTGGAAATGGGAGTACAACTTTAACCCCGGAGAGCTTTGCTTGTCAGTCAACCAGCCTGATCACCTCCTGAGACTGATCCGGTGGACACTGATTACCACAAACAGGCAAAAAGCCTCCAAGGCAAATCAATCTGACATGTTGTCAACCCCAGGCGTGCCAAATGACAGCCTGATCTGAATCAACTGGTACATCAGACGCACTGAGGAATGAGAGGAGCTCCCCAGTTGATCAAGCAGTCAGCACACATCAACCATCATAGGCGATGCACTATTTGGCACATCGACCACCTCAAACAACCAGAGTTACTCCCCAATTGATCAGGCAGCAGAAAGCAACCACCAGAGGCAATGCAGGAACCATCGCAGACACGACCCCAAAGGTGAACTGAGCATAAAAAGTCTGAGGGGAATCCCAAGAGCGGATAGCCCAGCTACCTTGCCAGAGTTGCCATCCCATACGCGAACAGAGCCATCGGCACTGCCAGAGTAGAGCTTGTCGGACCCCATCGGCATAGAGATTCCAGTAATAGCCTGCAGCATCCGATAAAAACCGTAAGAGCCCATAGCATTACACAATTACTCGCAGCAAAGCAGATTCTTAACAGTTATACAAAGTAACAACGGGCTTGCTAATTATACAAACAATTACTTATTATTTGCAATTACAAAGTAACAACGGGGTTGCTAATTATCCAAGCAATTACAAAGTAAATACGGGTTTGCTAATTTGACGCACAAGTATCTGAGTATCCAATCGGAATAGCGCAGCGTTACGATACTCGATTTCGAAGTGGGGCAGGGAAACAGTCACGCACCTCCTCGTGTCCAGCGAGGGCGCAGAGGAAAGCGAAACCGCCGCAGCCACGGCTCTCCTCGACGCGCGGCTCCTGGATCGGCTCTGGATTCGTCCCCGCCGGCTTGGGATCAGTCTTCGGGTCCGACTTCTTCAGGTCTCCAAGCCGCCGTCGTGCAGGTGTAGGGGCTGCGGCGCCGCGACTCGATCCGCGGGATTCAGCCCTCCGCGCGGGCCCGAGGAGTCTCTCCGTCGCGGGTTCGAGGCGGAGGGGCGGGCGGGAGGCCTTGGCGCAGCCGCTTCCGGCGCCGGTCCTGCGGGGTTCGGAGGGGCGGGCGTAAGGGCCCCACCGTGCGGGCGCGGGAGCGGGACCGGGGCCGAGGCGCGCGGAGAGGGAGGATGAGATCGGCATGGCGGGGTCCCGTCTCGCGGAGGCGCGTCGACGGCGGGGGACGAGGCGGCGCTAGGTATCGGTGGTGCGGGGAGGCTGTGATCGCGTCTGCGTGGCGTGGCGTGGCCGGAAAGGAGCGAGAAGTGGCACCGAGGCGGTTGCGAACTTTTTGTTTTTCCATGAGGAGGCGGTTGCGAGCAGACAGGGCACAACACGGCCCACGACAGAACTTTGTATATGGATCGTGTGCCTGCCCCCGCGTACCTCTCTCCCAGGCCCAGGCACTACTGGTTTTTTTAGGGTATAACCAAGTTTTATTGCTTATCTTCCACTCGAAGTGGTATTACAAAAGGATCATGGAGTTGGATCATCCACATGTGCCTCCCCTGATCAAGAGAATTGGAAAACTTGGCTAACCTATCGGCGTCGCTGTTCGCAGCTCGGCCTTCAAAGGTAAAACTACAATTAAACATTTGAGCCCTATTCTTAATCTCAGCAATGATCTTGTCGTAGGTACCGTTTGTCCCCTTCTGAATGCCATTCACAATTTGCTTCGAGTCCGAAGCTACCACGAAGCTTTGTATCATCAACTCCTCGGCTAATGAAAGGGCTTCACGACAAGCAATGGCTTCCATTGTTGCATCATCACTGACTTCATGTATCACTAAGAACCTCCCATGAAGTTGCCATCTTCATCCCTGCAAATGGCTGCTGCAGCTCCCTTATCTTGATTTTTAGCGATACTGGCATCCACATGGATTTTCATGAATCCTGCTGATGGAGGCACTACAGGTAAACGTGTCGGCTCACCGACACATTTGGCCCACGTGGCGGGCTTCTTTTTAGACCTTATAGGCTTTTTGGGCCATTTTTAATGAGGGACGCTACGCGTCGATCGGCGGATAATTAGAAAATATCCGCCGCCCCCTCTCTAAAAAATATCCGCCGCCTCACTGACCATCGGATGAGCACACTTTGCAACAAGACTGGTGTTGCAGAAGGCCTTTGGTACTTGTTGCAATCACCTCGAAGCGTTTATTTTTCTTCTAAAAAATCTTCACAGCAAAGGTAATGTTGCAAAAAAATTGCAACAGACGATGTGTTGCAGAAAACGTTATTGATCGTTTTCTACCGTATTTTTGCAACAGAACCCGTGTTACCAAAAAAACCTTTTGCAACATAGAACGTGTTGTAGAAAACATTCCAGTGATGGTTGCGTGCAGCTCATCGGAGAAGCTCGTCGGCGTGCTTGCCAGCACGAAGTGTTGATGGCGGCAGTCAAAGCAACACGGGGAGGCGACAGCTCGACGGGAGAGCTCGATCTCTTTGGTTGCACGCCTTGCAACATCGTGCAGCTCGCTTGGCATGCTAGTCGATGGCGAGCACAAGTGGCGGTATTCAGAGCAACGCAGCGAGGTGGCGACTCGACGGGAGCTCAGGGTAGTTGGAGCAACGTAGGAAGGCGGTGACTCGACAACAGCTCGGGGCAGTCGGAGCAACGTGGGGAGGCGGAACTCGACGGGAGCTTGGGAGGAGCACGAGAATTGACTTCTCTCAAGATCCACATCCTGCAATAAAGACGTTGTTGTGATGAGAGGGATTGCAACAACATGCTAGTTGCAAAAACTAGTGGTGGTAGCCATGGGGCACGTGGCATGCAAAGAAGTCGGCGGACGCAGGGCTATGATCCACGAGGTGATTTATAGTATTTCCCATTTTAATTAAAAAAAAGGAGCCGTGCAAATAAGCGCTACCATTCGTCCAAACATCTCCCCTACGAGAACTAAAACCCTATCTATCTACTAGCTAGAGACGAGCGAACCAACCTGTGGTTGGATGGTTAGAGGGACATTGGTATTCCCAGCCCATCAGGGTTCAAGTCCTGGTGCTCGCATTATTCCTGGATTTATTTCATAAGTTCCGACGATGTGCTTTCGGTGGGAGGAGACATTCCCGTCGACGACGAGGTGCCTATGGTGACTTCGTAAATCTCAAATGTTATGTCGGCTCAGTCTCTCGGAGGTGCTCATAAGGGTAGGGTGTGCGTGCGTGCGTGTATGCGTGTATGTATGAGCGTTTGCGTCTGTACTGTGTTAAAAAATAGTAGCTAGAGACGAGGCACAAGAAATCCCCCCCCCCCCCCCCCCGCCCCCCGGCCACCGAGTGCCTGAGCGGCAGATGAAGGGGCGACGAATCCACAGGCTTGCCGACGGAGATCGAGGGGAGAAAGGCTTTCCCTAGTCTCCTTGTGAGAGGGGAAAGAAAAATACGGGAAATAGAATATGACGTTGAGATACATGAGCAATATATAAAGCCTATAAACTTTTATCTTACAATTTCTAGATCTCGAATTCTGACTTATTTGCAGTGTTTGTTAAATTTGTCCCAACATGATTGATATTTCTTTACAACATGATATATTTAATATAGTTGGAATCTTTAAATTCATTATGCTCTCTAATTTTGAAGCTCTCTCACTCAGTTGAGGTGTTTAATTTTAAATTTGGTTTATGATTTTGATGCGGTCAACAATTTCTCAGGTAACTCTTTCATTTGATCGAGGTGTTCAATTTTGCATTTGGTTCATAATTTTTACTAGATCAACCATTTCTCCAATCAGTCGGTGACAAAACCAGCCTATAAAATCCACCAGTCCCATGCCCCCTCTCACCAATTGGGCAAAAATGAAGCGCCAACATGCGACACACTATGACCAATATAGTATATACGACCATCAGCATAAGAAGCTTCCCCACGTGTATATATGTGTTGGCTGATTAGCATATAACATAAAATCACACCACGGAAAAGGTTCATCAGAACATCGCATCTCCCTTTAATACCTAATATTAAATGAGGTGGATCCGAACAACATCAACCATTTGATTGTCTACATATGATGCCCCTAATTTGTCCAATGAGGTAAAAGCTTCTCCAACGTATCTATTTTTTGTTTGCTCTATACTATATTATCTTATGTTTTGGACATTATTGGACTTTATTATCCACTTTTATATTATTTTTGGGACTAACCTATTAACCGGAGGCCCAGCCTAGAATTGTTGTTTTTTTGTTTATTTTAGGGTTTCGAAGAAAAGGAATATCAAACGGAGTCCAAACGAAATGAAACCTTCGGGAACGTGATTTTTGGAACGAACAAGATCCAGGAGACTTGGACCCTACGTCAAGCAACCAACAAGGAGGCCACGAGGTAGGGGGCGCGCCTACCCCCCCCCCCACGCGCCCTCGACCCTCGTGGGCCCCCTATTGCTCCACCGACGTATTTCTTCCTCCTATATATACCTACGTACCCCCAAACGATCAGATACGGAGCCAAAACCCTAATTCCACCGCCGTAACTTTCTGTATCCACGAGATCCCATCTTGGGGCATGTTCCGGAGCTCCGCCGGAGGGGGCATCGATCACGGAGGGCTTCTACATCAACACTATAGCCCTTCCGATGAAGTGTGAGTAGTTTACCTCAGATCTTCGGGTCCATAGTTATTAGCTAGATGACTTCTTCTCTCTTTTTCGATCTCAATACAAAGTTCTCCCCCTCTCTTGTGGAGATCTATTCGATGTAATCTTCTTTTGCGGTGTGTTTGTTGAGACCGATGAATTATGGGTTTATGATCAAGTTTATCTATGAACAATATTTGAATCTTCTCTGAATTCTTTTATGTATGATTGGTTATCTTTGCAAGTCTCTTCGAATTATTAGTTTGGTTTGGCCTACTAGATTGATCTTTCTTGCAATGGGAGAAGTGCTTAGCTTTGGGTTCAATCTTGTTGTGTCCTTTCCCAGTGACAGTAGGGGCAGCAAGGCACGTATTGTATTGTTGCCATCGAGGATAACAAGATGGGTTTTTTTTATCATATTGCATGAATTTATCCCTCTACATCATGTCATCTTGCTTAAGGCGTTACTCTGTTCTTATGAACTTAATACTCTAGATGTATGCTGGATAGCGGTCGATGTGTGGAGTAATAGTAGTAGATGCAGGCAGGAGTCGGTCTACTTGTCTCGGACGTGATGCCTATATACATGATCATACCTAGATATTCTCATAACTATGCTCAATTCTGTCAATTGCTCAACAGTAATTTGTTCACCCACCGTAAAATACTTACGCTCTTGAGAGAAGCCACTAGTGAAACCTATGGCCCCCGGGTCTATCTTCCATCATATTAATCTTCCAACACTTAGTTATTTTCATTACTTTTATTTTACTTTGCATCTTTATCGTAAAAATACCAAAAATATTATCTTATCATATCTATCAGATCTCACTCTCATAAGTGACCGTGTAGGGATTGAAAACCCCTTATGGCGTTGGTTGCGAGGATTTATTTGTTTTCTATAGGTGCGAGGGACTGGCGTGTAGCCTCCTACTGGATTGATACCTTAGTTCTCAAAAACTGAGGGAAATACTTACGCTACTTTGCTGCATCACCCTTTCCTCTTCAAGGGAAAACTAACGCAGTGCTCAAGAGGTAGCAAGAAGGATTTCTGGCGCCGTTGCCGAGGAGGTCTACGCAAAAGTCAACATACCAAGTACCCATCACAAACCCTTATCTCCCGCATTACATTATTTGCCATTTGCCTCTCGTTTTCCTCTCCCCCACTTCACCCTTGCCGTTTTATTCGCCATCTCTCTCTCTCTATCCTCCCTCTCTTTTCCGTTCGCCTCTTTTCCGTTTGCTTGTCGTTATGGCTAGTCCCTTTTCTTCTCCGTTGTCTCCCGAGAATGAAGTTATAAATTTTAAGCAAAGGGAGGGAGAAAATCTAAAAGATGCTTGGTATAGAATTTGCAATGCTCAAAATAAATCTACCAGGAAGCAATCTACTTCCGTTCTTCTTCGCAATTTTATGTAGGCGCTACTCCTTGGTACAGATATATCCTTGATACCATTACCGGAGGGAACTTCTTAGGTAGCCATACTTTTGATTCTTATAATGCTATGATAGATTTGTTTGGCTCACCACGTCTTTTGGTTAATGGAACTATGTTAACTTTGGAGCATGTAATGCAAAGACTTGAAATTATTGAGAATAAGGTTGCTACTGTAGAGTTAATTGAAATTGGATAAAAAGATCCACAATCGAATCACTCAATATGGATCTAAAGTAGGAGTCACTTTGAAAAATATTAAAGAAAAGGAGCCTATAGTTAATGAGAAAATAAATCAGGATTCCACTAGAATCGATAGACTTGAGGGTATTATTACCAACTTGGGACACGCTTTTTCTTCCGTAAAGAATATTCCAAGTCCCCCCACTAATATTGCCAAGCTTATGTATGTTCCTAAAAATAAGGGTGAATCTTCTAGTAAGGAAACTGCGGATCTTAGATCTATAAGTATTGATCCCAATCTTTTTGCTATCATGAAGGAACCATTTGTTACAAATGAAATTTTTGATCTTGTGCCTAAAAGTTTGATAGTCAATAAAAAGAAAGAAATTCCTAAAGATGGTAGATGCCTCGTTGAAGAATTATCTATCAAAGATGGCAATACCTAGATCTATCCTTGCTTCTTATGCCTAGCTAGGGGCGTTAAACGATAGCGCTTGTTGGGAGACAACCCAATTTTATTTTTATTCCTTGACTTTTGCTCCTGTTTAGTAATAAATAATTTATCTAGCCTCTGTTTTGGTTGTGCTTTTTGTGTTTAATTAGTGTTTGTGCTAAGTAGAACCGTTGGAAAGACTTGGGAAAAGTCTTGTTAATCTTGCTGTAAAAAAACAGAAACTTTAGCGCTCACGAGAACTGCTGCCATTTTTATTTGGAAAACGATATTTAGTTAATTCTTTTTGAAGATGATTAATAGATAAATTCCTCACGTCCAGCAATTTATTTTAGAATTTTTGGGGTTCCAGATCTTGCGCTAGCTACAGATTACTACAGACTGTTCTGTTTTTGACAGATTCTGTTTTTCATGTGTTGTTTGCTTATTTTGATGAATCTATGGCTAGTAAAATAGTTTATAAACCATAGAGAAGTTGGAATACAGTAGGTTTAACACCAATATAAATAAACAATGAGTTCATTACAGTACCTTGAAGTGGTCTTTTTTTTCTTTCGCTAATGGAGCTCACGAGATTTTCTACTTTAAGTTTTGTGTTGTGAAGTTTTCAAGTTTTGGTTAAGGATTTGATGGATTACAGTGTTGGAAACATGCCCTAGAGGCAATAATAAATTAGTTATTATTATATTATATTTCATTGTTCATGATAATCGTTTATTATCCATGCTAGAATTGTATTGATAGGAAACTCAGATACATGTGTGGGTACATAGACAACACCATGTCCCTAGTAAGCCTCTAGTTGACTAGCTCGTTGATCAATAGATGGTTACGGTTCCCTGACCATGGACATTGGATGTCGTTCATAATGGTATCACATCATTAGGAGAATGATGTGATGGACAAGACCCAATCCTAAGCCTAGCACAGGATCGTGTAGTTCGTATGCTAAAATTTTTCTAATGTCAAGTATCATTTCCTTAGACCATGAGATTGTGCAACTCCCAGATACAGTAGGAGTGCTTTGGGTGTGACAAATGTCAGAACGTAACTGGGTGGCTATAAAGGTGCACTACGGGTATCTCCGAAAGTGTCTGTTGGGTTGGCACGAATCGAGACTGGGATTTGTCACTCAGTGTAACGGAGAGGTATCTCTGGGCCCACTCGGTAGGACATCATCATAATGTGCACAATGTGACCAAGGAGTTGATCACGGGATGATGTGTTACGGAACGAGTAAAGAGACTTGCCGGTAACGAGATTGAACAAGGTATCGGGATACCGACGATCGAATCTCGGGCAAGTATCGTACCGATAGATAAAGGGAATTGCATACGGGATTGATTGAATCCTTGACATCGTAGTTCATCCGATGAGATCATTGTGGAGCATGTGAGAGCCAACATGGGTATCCAGGTCCCGCTGTTGGTTATTGACCGGAGAGTTGTCTCGGCCATGTCTGCATGACTCCCGAGCCCGTAGGGTCTACACACTTAAGGTTCGATGACACTAGGGTTTGGGGGAACCCTAAGGGGGGCGCCCCCTTGCCTTGGGGGGCAAGGCAACCCCCCTGGCCGCCGCCCCCTCCTCGGATTGGATCTGAGGGGGCCATCCGCCCTCTCCCTTGCCCCTATATATATGTGGGGGGTGGGAGGGTAGCCGCACCCAAGTTCTGGCGGAGCCCTCCCCCTCTCCCAAGTCCTCCTCCTCTCCCGCGGTGCTTGGCGAAGCCCTGCAGGATTGCCACGCTCCTCCTTCACCACCACGCCGTCGTGTTGCTGCTGGATGGAGTCTTCCCCAACCTCTCCTTCTCCCCTTGCTGGATCAAGGCGTGGGAGACGTCACCGGGCTGCACGTGTGTTGAACGCGGAGGCGCCGTTGTTCGACGCTTAGATCGGAATCAACCGCAATCTGAATCGCTGCAAGTACGACTCCTTCATCCGCGTTCTTGCAACGCTTCCGCTTAGCGATCTACATGGGTATGTAGATGCACTCCCCTTCCCCTCGTTGCTAGATTACTCCATAGATTGATCTTGGTGATGCGTAGAAAATTTTAAATTTCCACTACGATCTCCAACAGTGGTATCAGAGCTAGGTCTATGCGTAGTTTCTATGCACGAGTAGAACACAAGTTGTTGTGGGCGTCGATTTTGTCAATTTACTTGCCGTTACTAGTCTTATCTTGATTCGGCGGCATCGTGGGATGAAGCGGCCCGGACCGACCTTACACGTACACTTACGTGAGACAGGTTCCACCGACTGACATGCACTAGTTGCATAAGGTGGCTAGCGGGTGTCTGTCTCTCCCACTTTTGTCGGATCGGATTCGATGAAAGGGTCCTTATGAAGGGTAAATAGAAATTGGCATATCACGTTGTGGTTTTGGCGTAGGTAAGAAACATTCTTGCTAGAAACCTATAGCAGCCACGTAAAAATTTGCAACAACAATTAAAGGACGTCTAACTTGTTTTTGCAGCATATGCCTTGTAATGTGATATGGCCAAAAGGATGTGATGAATGATATATGTGATGTATGAGATTGATCATGTTCTTGTAATAGGAATCACGACTTGCATGTCGATGAGTATGACAACCGGCAGGAGCCATAGGAGTTGTCTTAATTTATTTATGACCTGCGTGTCAACTTAAACGTCATGTAATTACTTTACTTTATTGCTAAACCGTTAGCCATAGTAGTAGAAGTAATAGTTGACGAGACGACTTCATGAAGACACGATGATGGAGATCATGATGATGGAGATCATGGTGTCATGCCGGTGACAATGATGATCATGGCGCCCCGAAGATGGAGATCAAAAGGAGCAAAATGATATTGGCCATTGAAGGAAATATGCCCTAGAGGCAATAATAAAGTTATTATTTATTTCCTTATATCATGATAAATGTTTATTATTCATGCTAGAATTGTATTAACCGGAAACATAATACATGTGTGAATACATAGACAAACAGAGTGTCACTAGTATGCCTCTACTTGACTAGCTCGTTAATCAAAGATGGTTATGTTTCCTAACCATGAACAAAGAGTTGTTATTTGATTAACGAGGTCACATCATTAGTTGAATGATATGATTGACATGACCCATTCCATTAGCTTAGCACCCGATCGTTTAGTATGTTGCTATTGCTTTCTTCATGACTTATACATGTTCCTATAACTATGAGATTATGCAACTCCCGTTTACCGGAGGAACACTTTGGGTACTACCAAACGTCACAACGTAACTGGGTGATTATAAAGGAGTACTATAGGTGTCTCCAATGGCAGATGTTGGGTTGGCGTATTTCGAGATTAGGGTTTGTCACTCCGATTGTCGGAGAGGTATCTCTGGGCCCTCTCGGTAATGCACATCACATAAGCCTTGCAAGCACTGCAACTAATATGTTAGTTGTGAGATGATGTATTACGGAACGAGTAAAGAGACTTGCCGGTAACGAGATTGAACTAGGTATTGGATACCGACGATCGAATCTCAGGCAAGTAACATACCGATGACAAAGGGAACAACGTATGTTGTTATGCGGTCTGACCGATAAAGATCTTCGTAGAATATGTAGGAGCCAATATGGGCATCCAGGTCCCGCTATTGGTTATTGACCGGAGACATGTCTCGGTCATGTCTACATTGTTCTCGAACCGTAGGGTCCGCACGCTTAACGTTACGATGACAGTTATTATGAGTTTATGCATTTTGATGTACCGAAGGTTGTTCGGAGTCCCGGATGAGATCACGGACATGACGAGGAGTCTCGAAATGGTCAAGACGTAAAGATTGATATATTGGAAGCCTATGTTTGGACATCGGAAGTGTTCCGGGTGAAATCGGGATTTTACCGGAATACCGGGAGGGTTACCGGAACCCCCCGGGAGGCTAATGGGCCTATTGGGCCTTAGTGGAAAAGAGAAAAGGGGCAGCCCACACCTGGCCGCGCCCCCCCTTCCCCAAGTCCTAGTAGGACTAGGAGAAGGGGCCGGCCCCCCTCTCTCTCCTTTCCCCCTTGAGAGTCCTAGTTGGAATAGGATTGGAGGGGGGAGTCCTACTCCCGGTGGGAGTAGGACTCCTCCTGCGCCTCCCTCTCTCTGGCCGGCCAGCCCCCCTCCCTCCAACCTTTATATACGGGGGCAGGGGACACCCCAAGACACACAAGTTGATCCTTGAGATCGTTCCTTAGCCGTGTGCGGTGCCCCCTGCCACCATATTCCACCTCGATCATACCGTTGTAGTGCTTAGGCGAAGCCCTGCGTCGGTAGTACATCAAGATCGTCACCACGCCGTCGTGCTGACGGAACTCTTCCTCGATGCTTTGCTGGATCGGAGCCCGAGGATCGTCATCGAGCTGAACGTGTGCTAAGAACTCGGAGGTGCCGGAGTAACGGTGCTTGGATCGGTCGGATCGGGAAGAAGACGTACGACTACTTCCTCTACGTTGTGTGATCGCTTCCGCAGTCGGTCTGCGTTGGTACATAGACAACACTCTCCCCTCTCGTTGCTGTGCATCACCATGATCTTGCGTGTGCGTAGGAAAATTTTCGAAATTACTGCGTTCCCCAACAGCCATATCATGTCACTATTTGATTGCATGTGATGTTTATCATGTTTTACATCTTATTTGCTTAGAACGACGGTAGCTTAAATAAGATGATCCCTCGCAATAATTTCAAGAAAGTGTTCCCCCTAACTGTGCACCGTTGCGAAGGTTCGTTGTTTTGAAGCACCACGTGATGATCGGGTGTGATAGATTCTAACGTTCGAATACAACGGGTGTAAGCCAGATTTACACACGCAATACACTTAGGTTGACTTGACGAGCCTAGCATGTACAAACATGGCCTCGGAACACGGAAGACCGAAAGGTCAAACATGAGTCGTATAGAAGATATGATCAACATGAAGATGTTCACCGATGATGACTAGTCCGTCTCACATGATGATCGGACACGGCCTAGTTGACTCCGATCATGTATCACTTAGATGACTAGAGGGATGTCTATCTGAGTGGGAGTTCATTAAATAATTTGATTAGATGAACTTAATTATCATGAACATAGTCTAAATTGTCTTTGCAAATATGTTGTAGATAAATAGCTCATGTTGTAGTTCCCTGTTTCAATACGTTCCTAGAGAAAGACTAAGTTGAAAGATATGATAAGCAATGATGCGGACTGGGTCCGCAGTCCGAGGAGTGTCCTCACTGCTACACAGAAGGCTTACGTCTTTGATGCACCGCTCGATGTGCAAACCCCTACAACATCGTCTGTGGATATTGTGAACACCTAACAGACACATCCTGATGACTACTTGATAGTTTAGTGCACCATACTTTACGGCTTAGAATCGGGATTCCAATGACGTTTTGAACACCATAAGACATATGAGATGTTCCAAGAGATGAAATTGGGATTTCAGGCTCATACCCCGTGTTGAGAGGTATGAGACCTCTGACAAGTTCTTTTGCCAACAAGATGGAGGAGAATAGCTCAGCTAGTGAGCAAGTGCTCAGAATGTCTGGGTGCTACAATCACTTAAATCAAGTGGGAGTTAAACTTCTAGATAAGATAGTGATTGATAGAGTTCTCTAGCCACTATCACTAAGCTACTAGATCTTCGTGATGAACTATGGCGTGCAAGGGATGGAGTTGATCCCGGAGCTGTTCGCGGTGCTTAAGACCGCAAAAGGTAGAAATCAAGAAGGAGCATCAAGTGTTGATGGTTTAACAAGACCACTGGTTTCAAGAAGGGCAAGGGCTAGAAGGGAAACTTCATGGATGGCAAACCAGTTGCCGCTCCAGTGAAGGAACCCAAGGTTGAACCCAAACCCGAGACTAAGTGCTTCTATTGTAAAGGGAACGGTCACTAGTAGCGGAATTACCCCAAATGCATGGTAGATAAGAAGGCTGGCAACTTCAACAAAGTATATACGTGTTATTAATGTGTACCTCACTAGTACTCCTGGTAGCACCTGGGTATTGGATACCGGTTCAGTTGCTATTATTGGTGACTTGAAGCAAAAAGCTATGGACTAAACGGAGACTGGCTAAGGGCGAGGTGACGATGTGTGTTGGAAGTGTTTCCAAAGATGATGAGATCACCATCGCACGCTCCATCTGCCTTCGGGATTAGTATTGAACCTAGATAAATGTTATCAGGTGTCTACGTTGAGCATGAATATGATTAGATCATGTTCATTGCAATACAATTATTCATTTAAGTTAGAGAATAATGGTTATTCTGTTTACATGAATAATACCTTTCATGGTCATGCACCCTATGTGAATGGTTCAGTGAATCTCGGTCGTGGTAATACACATGTTCACGCCAAAAGATGTAGATAGTACCACTTTCTTGTGACACTGCCGCTTAGGTCATATTGGCGTAAGATGCATGAAGAAACTCCGTGTCGATGGATGTTTGGAGTCACTTGATTTTGAATCGCTTGACACATGCGAGCCATGCCTCATGGGCAGGATGACTAAGACCCCGTTTTTAGGTACAATGAAACGGGGAAGTGACTTGTTGGAAATCATACATGCTAATGCGTGTGATCCAATGAAGAATTGAAGCGTGCGGTGGATATCGCTATTTTCTCATCTTCACTGACGATTTGAGTAGATATAGGTATATTTACTTAATGAAGCACAAGTCTGAAACATTTGAAAAGTTCAAGCGATTTCAGAGTGAAGTTAAGAACCATCATAACAAGAAGATCAAATTCCTACGATCTGATCGATGAGAATTTCTGAGTTATGAGTTTGGCAATCACTTAAGAAATTGTGGAATTGTTTCACAGTTGAAGCCACCTGGAACACCACAGGGTAATGGTGTGTCCGGACGTCGTAATCGAACCTTATGAGATATGGCGCGATCTATGATGTCTCTTATCGATCTACCGTTTTCATTTTGAGGATATGCGTTAGAGACAGCTGCATTCACTTTAGATAGGACACCATCTAAGTCCGTTGAGACGACGTCGTATGAATATGGTTTGGCAAGAAACCAAAGTTGTCATTTCTTAATGTTTGGGGCTGCGATGCTTAAGGCTTCAGCCGGAGAAGATCAAACCCAAAAGCGGACAAACACATCTTCATAGGATACCCAAAGGTGGCAGTTGGGTATACCTTCTATCTCAGATCCGAGGGCAAATTGTTTGTCGCTAAGAACGGGTCCTTTCTCGAGAAGGAGTTTCTCTCGAAAGAATTGAGTGGGAGGAAGATAGAACTTCATGAGGTTGTCGAACCTTTACTTCAACTGGAGAGTGATGCAACACAGAAAGATGTTTTCTGTGGCGCCTACGTCTGTTGAATAGGAAGTTAATGATAGTGATCATGAAGCTTCGGATCAAGTTGCTATCGAACCTCGTAGGTCGACAAGGATATGTACGACTCCTGAGTGGTACGGTAATCCTGTCTTAGATATCATGTTGTTAGACAACAATGAACCTACGAGCTATGGAGAAGTGATGGTGGGCCCGTATTCCGACAAATGGTTAGAAGCCATGAAATTCGAGATAGGATCCATGTATCAGAACAAAGTATGGACTTTGGTGGACTTGCCCGATGATCGGCAAGCCATTGAGATAAATGGATCTTTAAGAAGAAGACGGGCGTGGGCGGTAATGTTACCGTTTATGAAGCTCGACTTGTGGGAAAGAGTCTTTTCACAAGTTCAAGGAGTTGACTACGATGAGAATTTCTCACCCGTAGCGATGCTTAAGTCCGTCGGAATCATGTTAGCATTAGCTGTATTTTTCGATTATGAAATCTGACAGATGGATGTCAAAAACAAGTTTTCTTACCAGTTTTCGTAAGAAAGAGTTGGATGTGATACAATCAAAGTTTTGTCGATCCTAAGGGTGCTAAAAGGTATGCTGGCTCCAACGATCCTTCTATGGACTAGAGCAAGCATCTCGGAGTCAGAATATATGCTTTGATGGAGTGATCAAAGCTTTTAGGTTTATACAATGTTTGCTAGAAACTTGTATTTACAAGAAAGTGAGTGGGAGCACTACAACATTTCTGATAAGTATATGTGGATGACATATTGTTGATCCGAAATAATGTAGAATTTCTAAAAAGCATAAACGGTTGTTTGAAGAGTGTTTTTCAAAGGAAGACCTGGATAAAGCTACTTACACATTGGGCATCAAGATCTATAGAGATAGATCAAGATGCGTGATGATACTTTCAAAGAACGCACACCTTGACATGATTTTGAAGGAGTTCAAAATAGATCAGTCAAAGAAGGGATTCTTACCTGAGTTGAAAGGTGTGAAGTTGACTAAGACTCAAAGCTTGACCACGACAGAAGAAAGAGGAAGGACGAAGGTCGTCCCCTATGCTTTTGTCATAGAATCTATACGGTATGCCATGCTGAGTACCGCACCTGTTGTGTGCCTTGCCACATGTCTGGCAAGACGGTGCAAAGGTGATCTAGGAGTGGATCACCAGATAGCGGTCAAAATTATCCTTAGAGGAATAAGGAAATGTTTCTCGGTTATGGAGGTGATAAAGAGTTTGACGTAAAGAGTTACGCTGATGCAAGCTTAACACCTATCCGGATAACTCTGAGTAGAGATACCGGATACGTATAATGGAGCAACAATTTGGAATAGCTCCAAGTGGAACGTGGTAGCAGCATCTACAATATGACATAAAGTTTTGTGAAATACATAGGGATCTGAATATTGCAGACCCGTTGACTACAACCTCTCTCACAAGCATAACATGATCAAACCCAGAACTCATTGAGTGTTAATCACATAGTGATGTGAACTAGATTATTGACTCTAGTAAACTCTTTGGATGTTGGTCACATGGCGATGTGACCTATGAGTGTTAATCACATGGCGATGTGAACTAGATTATTGACTCTAGTGCAAGTGGGAGACTGTTGGAAATATGCCCTAGAGGCAATAATAAATTAGTTATTATTATATTATATTTCATTGTTCATGATAATCATTTATTATCCATGCTAGAATTGTATTGATAGGAAACTCAGATACATGTGTGGATACATAGGCAACACCATGTCCCTAGTAAGCCTCTAGTTGACTAGCTCGTTGATCAATAGATGGTTACGGTCTCCTGACCATGGACATTGGATGTCGTTGATAACGGGATCACATCATTAGGAGAATGATGTGATGGACAAGACCCAATCCTAAGCCTAGCATAAGATCGTGTAGTTCGTATGCTAAAGCTTTTCTAATGTCAAGTATCATTTCCTTAGACCATGAGATTGTGCAACTCCCGGATACCGTAGGAGTGCTTTGGGTGTGCCAAACGTCACAACGTAACTGGGTGGCTATAAAGGTGCACTACGGGTATCTCCGAAAGTGTCTGTTGGGTTGGCACGAATCGAGACTAGGATTTGTCACTCCATGTAACAAAGAGGTATCTCTGGGCCCACTCGGTAGGACATCATCATAATGTGCACAATGTGACCAAGGAGTTGATCACGGGATGATGTGTTACGGAACGAGTAAAGAGACTTGCCGGTACCGAGATTGAACAAGGTATCGGGGTACCGACGATCAAATCTCGGGCAAGTATCGTACCGATAGACAAAGGGAATTGCATACGGGATTGATTGAATCCTTGACATCGTGGTTCATCCGATGAGATCATCGTGGAGCATGTGGGAGCCAACATGGGTATCCAGATCCCGCTGTTGGTTATTGACCGGAGAGTTGTCTCGGCCATGTCTGCATGACTCCCGAGCCCGTAGGGTCTACAAACTTAAGGTTCGATGACGCTAGGGTTTGGGGGAACCCTAAAGGGGGGCACCCCCTTGCCTTGGGGGGCAAGGCAACCCCCCTGGCCGCCGCCCCCTCCTCAGATTGGATCTGAGGGGCCCGGCCCCCCTCTCCCTTGCCCCTATATATATGTGGGGGCTGGGAGGGCAGTCGCACCCAAGTTCTGGTGCAGCCCTCCCCCTCTCCCAAGTCCTCCTCCTCTCCCGCGGTGCTTGGCGAAGCCCTGCAGGATTGCCACGCTCCTCCTTCACCACCATGCCGCCATGCTGCTGCTGGATGGAGTCTTCCCCCAACCTCTCCTTCTCCCCTTGCTGGATCAAGGCGTGGGAGACGTCACCGGGCTGCACGTGTGTTGAACGCGGAGGCGCCGTTGTTCGACACTTAGATCGGAATCAACTGCGATCTGAATCGCTGCGAGTACGACTCCTTCATCCGCGTTCTTGCAACGCTTCCGCTTAGCGATCTACAAGGGTATGTAGATGCACTCCCCATCCCCTCGTTGCTAGATTACTCCATAGATTGATCTTGGTGATGCGTAGAAAATTTTAAATTTCTGCTACAATCCCCAACATACGGAACAAGGAGTGGCAAGAGCCTGAGCTTGGGGATGCCCATGGCACCCCCAAGATAATCTAAGGACACCAAAAAGGCAAAGCTTGGGGATGCCCCGGAAGGCATCCCCTCTTTCGTCTACTTCCATCGGTAACTTTACTTGGAGCTATATTTTTATTCACCACATGATATGTGTTTTGCTTGGAGCGTCTTGTATGATTTGAGTCTTTGCTTTTTAGTTTACTACAATCATCTTTGTTGTACACACCTTTTAAGAGAGACACACATGATTCAGAAATTATTAGAATACTCTTTGTGTTGGGGAACGTAGCAGAAATTCAAAATTTTCCTACGTGTCACCAAGATCTATCTATGGAGAGACCAGCAACGAGGGGAAGGAGAGTTGCATCTACATACCCTTGTAGATCGCTAAGCGGAAGCGTTCATGTGAACGGGGTTGATGGAGTCGTACTCGTCGTGATCCAAATCACCGATGACCGAGTGCCGAACGGACGGCACCTCCGCGTTCAACACACGTACAGCCCGGTGACGTCTCCCATGCCTTGATCCAGCAAGGAGAGAGGGAGAGGTTGAGGAAGACTTCATCCAACAGAAGCACAACGGCGTGGTGGTGGTGGAGGAGCGTGGCTATCCTGCAGGGCTTCGTCAAGCACTACAGAAGAGGAGGAAGAAGAGACGCAGGGCTGCACCAACGAGATTGAATCGCGTGTGTGTTGGGCAGCCCCCTAGGCCTCATATATATAGGGGAAGGGGAGGGGCTGCGCCCCCTCTAGGGTTTCCCACCCCAAAGGGGGGGGGGGCAGCCCTAGATGGCCAAGGGGTGGCGGCCAAGGGAGGGGAGAAGGGGGAGGCGCCCCTAGGGTGGGCCTTAAGGCCCATCTGGACCTAGGGTTTGCCTCCTCCCACTTCCCCTGCGCCTTGGGCCTTGGTGGGAGGTGCACTAGCCCACTAAGGGGCTGGTCCCTCACCACTCTTGGCCCATGCAACCTTCTGGGGTTGGTGGCCCCACTTGGTGGACCCCCGGGACCCTCCCGGTGGTCCCGGTACGTTACCGATAAACCCCGAAACTTTTCCGGTGACCAAAACAGGACTTCCCATATATAAATCTTTACCTCCGGACCATTCCGGAACTCCTCGTGACGTCCGGGATCTCATCCGGGACTCCGAACAACATTCGGTAACCACATACAAACTTCCTTTATAACCCTAGCATCATCGAACCTTAAGTGTGTAGACCCTACGGGTTCGGGAGACATGCAGACATGACCGAGACGTTCTCCGGTCAATAACCAACAGCGGGATCTGGATACCCATGTTGGCTCCCACATGTTCCACGATGATCTCATCGGATGAACTACGATGTCAAGGACTTAATCAATCCCGTATACAATTCCCTTTGTCTATCGGTACGATACTTGCCCGAGATTCGATCGTCGGTATCCCGATACCTTGTTCAATCTCGTTACCGGCAAGTCTCTTTACTCGTTCTGTAACACATCATCCCGTGATCAACTCCTTGATCACATTGTGCACATTATGATGATGTCCTACCGAGTGGGCCCAGAGATACCTCTCCGCTTACATGGAGTGACAAATCCCAGTCTCGATTCGTGCCAACCCAACAGACACTTTCGGAGATACCTGTAATGTACCTTTATAGCCACCCAGTTACGTTGTGACGTTTGGCACACCCAAAGCACTCCTACGGTATCCGGGAGTTGCACAATCTCATGGTCTAAGGAAATGATACTTGACATTAGCAAAGCTTTAGCATACGAACTACACGATCTAGTGCTATGCTTAGGATTGGGTCTTGTCCATCACATCATTCTCCTAATGATGTGATCCCATTATCAATGACATCCAATGTCCATGGTCAGGAAACTGTAACCATCTATTGATCAACGAGCTAGTCAACTAGAGGCTTACTAGGGACATGGTGTTGTCTATGTATCCACACATGTATCTGAGTTTCCTATCAATACAATTCTAGCATGGATAATAAACGATTATCATGAACAAGGAAATATAATAATAATCAATTTATTATTGCCTCTAGGGCATATTTCCAACAGTCTCCCACTTGCACTAGAGTCAATAATCTAGCTCACATCGATATGTGATTAACACTCAAGGTCACATCCCCATGTGACTAACATCCAAAGAGTTTACCAGAGTCAATAATCTAGTTCACATCACTATGTGATTAGCACTCAATGAGTTCTGGGTTTGATCATGTTGCTTGTGAGAGAGGTTTTAGTCAACGGGTCTGAACCTTTCAGATCCGTGTGTGCTTTACAAATCTCTATGTCATCTCCTAGATGCAGCTACCACGCTCTATCTGGAGCTCTTCCAAATAATTGTTCTACTATACGAATCCAGTTTACTACTCAGTATAATCTGGATTAGTGTCAAAGTTTGCATTGGCGTAACCCTTTACGACGAACTCTTTTACCACCTCCATAATCGAGAAAATTCCTTAGTCCACTAGTTACTAAGGATAACTTTGACCGCTGTCCTGTGATCCATTCTTGGATCACTCTTGTACCCCTTGACTGACTCACGGCAAGGCACACTTCAGGTGCGGTACACAGCATAGCATACTGTAGAGAGCTTATGACAAAAGCATAGGGGACGACCTTCATTCCTTTCTCTCTATTCTGCCGTGGTCGAGCTTTAAGTCTTAATTTCATACCTTACAACTCAGGCAAGAACTCCTTCTTTGACTGATCCATCTTGAACACCTTCAAGATCATGTCAAGGTATGTGCTCATTTGAAAGTACCATTAAGCGTTTTGATCTATCCTTATAGATCTTGATGCTCAATGTTCAAGTAGCTTAATCCAGGTTTTCCATTGAAAAACACTTTCCAAACAACCCTTCATGCTTTCCAGAAATTCTACGTCATTTCTGATCAACAATATGTCAACAACATATATTCATCAGAAATTCTATAGTGCTCCCACTCACTTCTTTGGAAATACAAGTTTCTCATAAACTTTGTATAAACCTAAATCTTTGATCATCTCATCAAAGCACACATTCCAACTCCGAGATGCTTACTCCAGTCCTTAGAAGGATTGCTGGAGCTTTGCATACTTATTAGCATATTTCAGGATTGACAAAACCTTCTGGTTGTATCACATACAACCTTTCCTCATAAATCGTCGAGGAAACAATGTTTTGACATCCTATCTGCAAGATTTCATAAATAGTGCAGTAACTGCTAATATAATTCCAACAGACTTTTAGCATCGCTACAGGTGAGAAAGTCTCATCGTAGTCAACTCCTTGAACTTGTCGAAAACATCTTAACGACAAGTCGAGCTTTCTTAATGGTGACATTTACCATCATTGTCCGTCTTCCTTTTAAAATCCATCTGTACTCAACAGCCTTACGACCATCAAGTAGTTCTTCCAAAGTCTACACTTTGTTTTCATACATGGATCCTCTCTCGGATTTTATGGCCTCGAGCCATTTATCGGAATCCGGGCCCACCATCGCTTCTCCATAGCTCGTAGGTTCATTGTTGTCTAGCAACATGACTTCCAAGACAGGATTACGTACCACTCAGAAGTAGTACGCATCCTTGTCATCCTACGAGGTTTGGGAGTGACTTGATCCGAAGTCTTGTGATCAATATCATAAGCTTCCACTTCAATTGGTGTAGGTGCCACAGGAACAATTTCCTGTGCCCTGCCATACACTAGTTGAAGAGATGGTTCAATAACCTCATCAAGTTTCCACCATCCTCCCACTCAATTCTTTCGAGAGAAACTTTTCCTCGAGAAAGGACCCGATTCTAGAAACAATCCCTTATTGCTTTCGGATCTAAGACAGGAGGTATACCCAACTGTTTTGGGTGTCCTATGAAGATGCATTTATCCGCTTTGGGTTCGAGCTTATCAGCCTGAAACTTTTCACATAAGCGTCGCAGCCCCAAACCTTTTAAGAAATGACAACTTAGGTTTCTCTAAACCATAGTTCATACGGTGTCATCTCATCGGAATTACGTGGTGCCCTATTTAAAGTGAATGTGGTTGTCTCTAATGCCTAACCCATAAACTATTGTGGTAATTCGATAAGAGACATCATGGTATGCATCATATCCAATAGGGTGCAGTTATGATGTTCGGACACACCATCACACTATGGTGTTCCAGGCTGTATTGGTTGTGAAACAATTTCCACAATGTCTTAATTCTGTGCCAAACTCGTAATTCAGATATTCATCTCTATGATCATATCATAGATACTTTATCCTCTCGTCACGACGATCTTTAAACTTCACCCTGAAATTACTTGAACCTTTCAATAATTCAGACTCGTGATTCATCAAGTAAATATACTCAACAAAATCATCTGTGAAGTAAGAACATAACGATATCCACTACATGCCTCAGCACTCATTAGACTGCACACATCAAAATGCATTACTTCCAACAAGTTGCTTTCTAGTTCCATTTTACTAAAACCGAGGCTTTCAGTCATCTTGCCCATGTGGTATGATGCATGTCTCAAGTGATTCAAAATCAAGTGAGTACAAAGCGGTCCATTTGCATGGAGTTTCTTCATGCATATATACCAACAGACATGGTTCGCATGTCTCAAACTTTTCAAAAACGAGTGAGCCCAAAGATCCATCAACATGGAGCTTCTTCATGCGTTTTATACCGATATGACTTACGCGGCAGTGCCACAAGTGGGTGGTACTATCATTACTATCTTATATCTTTTGGCATGAACATGTGTATCACTACGATCGAGATTCAATGAACCATTCATTTTAGGTGTAAGACCATTGAAGGCATTATTCAAATAAACAGAGTAACCATTATTCTCCTTAAATGAATAACCGTATTACGATGGACATAATCCAATCATGTCTATGCTCAACGCAAACACCAATCTCGATGGTAGAGGGAGCGTGCGATGCTTGATCATATCAACATTGGAAACACTTCCAACACATATCGTCAGCTCACCTTTAGCTAGTTTCCGCTTATTCCGTAGCTTTTATTTCAAGTTACTAACACTTAGCAACCGAACCGGTATCTAATACCCTGGTGCTACTAGGAGTACTAGTAAAGTACACATCAACACAATGTATATCCAATATACTTCTATCGACCTTGCCAGCCTTCTAATCTACCAAGTATCTAGGGTAATTCCGCTCCAGTGGTTGTTCCCCTTATTACAGAAGCACTTAGTCTCGGGTTTGGGTTCAACTTTGGGTTTCTTCACCAGAGCAGCAGCTGATTTGCCGTTTCATGAAGTATCCCTTCTTGCCCTTGCCCTTCTTGAAACTAGTGGTTTCACTAACCATCAACAATTGATGCTCCTTCTTGATCTCTACTTTTGCGGTGTCAAACATCGCGAATATCTAAAGGATCATCATATATGTCCCTGATATATTATAGTTCATCACGAAGCTCTAGCAGCTTGGTGGTAATGACTTCGGAGAAACATCACTATCTCATCTGGAAGATCAACTCCCACTCGATTCAAATGATTGTTGTACTCAGACAATCTGAGCACAAGCTCAACAATTGAGCTTTTCTCCTTAGTTTGTAGGCTAAGAAAATCGTCGGAGGTCTTATACCTCTTGACATGGGCACGAGCCTGAAATCCCAATTTCAGCCCTCAAAACATCTCATATGTTTCGCGACGTTTCAAAACGTCTTCGGTGCCTCAACTCTAAACCGTTTAACTGAACTATCATGTAGTTATCAAAACGTGTATGTCAGATGTTCGCAACATCTACAGACGACGTTCGAGGTTCAGCACACTGAGCGGTGCATTAAAGACATAAGCCTTCTAAGAAGCAATGAGGACAATCCTCAGTTTACGGACCTAGTCCGCATAATTGCTACTATCAACTTTCAACTAATTTTCCTCTAGGAACATATCTAAACAGTAGAACTATAGCGTGAGCTACGACATAAATTGCAAAATCCTTTTGACTATGTTCATGATAATTAAGTTCATCTTATGAACTCCCACTTAGATAGACATCCCTCTAGTCATCTAAGTGATTACATGATCCGAGCCAACTAGGCCGTGTCCGATCATCACGTGAGACGGACTAGTCAACGTCGGTGAACATCTTCATGTTGATCATATCTTCTATACGACTCATGCTCGACCTTTCGGTCTTCTGTGTTCCGAGGCCATGTCTGTACATGCTAGGCTCGTCAAGTTAACCCTAAGTGTTTTGCGTGTGTAAATCTGTCTTACACCCGTTGTATGTGAACGTTAGAATCTAACACCCGATCATCACGTGGTGCTTCGAAACACGAACTGTCGCAACGGTGCACAGTTAGGGGAGAACACTTCTTGAAATTGTTGTAAGGGATCATCTTATTTACTACCGTCGTTCTAAGCAAATAAGATGTATAAACATGATAAACATCACATGCAATCAAATAGTGACATGATATGGCCATCATCACTTTGCTCCTTTTGATCTCCATCTTCGGGGCTCCATGATCATCATCGTCACCGACATGACACCATGATCTCCATCATCATGATCTCCATCATCGTGTCTTCATGAAGTTGCCTCGCCAACTATTACTTCTACTACTATGGCTAACGGTTAGCAATAAAGTAAAGTAATTACATGACGTTTTAAGTTGACACGCAGGTCATAAATAAATAAAGACAACTCCTATGGCTCCTGCCGGTTGTCATATTCATCGACATGCAAGTCGTGATTCCTATTACAAGAACATGATCAATCTCATACATCACATATATCATTCATCACATCCTTTGGCCATATCACATCACATGGCATACCCTGCAAAAACAAGTTAGACGTCCTCTAATTGTTGTTTGCATGTTTTACGTGGCTGCTATGGGTTTCTAGCAAGAACGGTTCTTACCTATGCAAAGACCACAACGTGATATGCCA
Organism: Triticum monococcum; assembly: GCA_034509565.1. Lineage (NCBI taxonomy): Eukaryota > Viridiplantae > Streptophyta > Magnoliopsida > Poales > Poaceae > Triticum > Triticum monococcum. The sequence continues at coordinate 83,220,777 of CM067843.1, forward strand.
ATTGCTATTTACCCTTCATAAGGACCCTTTTCATCAAATCCGATCCGACTAAAGTGGGAGAGACAGACACCCGCTAGCCACCTTATGCAACTAGTGCATGTCAGTCGGTGGAACCAGTCTCACGTAAGAGTACGTGTAAGGTCGGTCCGGGCCGCTTCATCCCACGATGCCGCCGAATCAAGATAAGACTAGTAACGGCAAGCATATTGAACAAAATCAACGCCCACAACTACTTTGTGTTCTACTCGTGCATAGAATCTACGCAATAGACCTAGCTCATGGTGCCACTGTTGGGGAACGTAGCAGAAATTCAAAATTTTCCTACGTGTCACCAAGATCTATCTATGGAGAGACCAGCAACGAGGGGAAGGAGAGTTGCATCTACATACCCTTGTAGATCGCTAAGCGGAAGCGTTCATGTGAACGGGGTTGATGGAGTCGTACTCGTCGTGATCCAAATCACCGATGACCGAGTGCCGAACGGACGGCACCTCCGCGTTCAACACACGTACAGCCCGGTGACGTCTCCCATGCCTTGATCCAGCAAGGAGAGAGGGAGAGGTTGAGGAAGACTTCATCCAACAGCAGCACAACGGCGTGGTGGTGGTGGAGGAGCGTGGCTATCCTGCAGGGCTTCGTCAAGCACTACAGAAGAGGAGGAAGAAGAGACGCAGGGCTGCACCAACGAGATTGAATCGCGTGTGTGTTGGGCAGCCCCCTAGGCCTCATATATATAGGGGAAGGGGAGGGGCTGCGCCCCCTCTAGGGTTTCCCACCCCAAAGGGGGGGCGGCAGCCCTAGATGGCCAAGGGGTGGCGGCCAAGGGAGGGGAGAAGGGGGAGGCGCCCCTAGGGTGGGCCTTAAGGCCCATCTGGACCTAGGGTTTGCCTCCTCCCACTTCCCCTGCGCCTTGGGCCTTGGTGGGAGGTGCACCAGCCCACTAAGGGGCTGGTCCCTCACCACTCTTGGCCCATGCAACCTTCTGGGGTTGGTGGCCCCACTTGGTGGACCCCCGGGACCCTCCCGGTGGTCCCGGTACGTTACCGATAAACCCCGAAACTTTTCCGGTGACCAAAACAGGACTTCCCATATATAAATCTTTACCTCCGGACCATTCCGGAACTCCTCGTGACGTTCGGGATCTCATCCGGGACTCCGAACAACATTCGGTAACCACATACAAACTTCCTTTATAACCCTAGCGTCATCGAACCTTAAGTGTGTAGACCCTACGGGTTCGGGAGACATGCAGACATGACCGAGACGTTCTCCGGTCAATAACCAACAGCGGGATCTGGATACCCATGTTGGCTCCCACATGTTCCACGATGATCTCATCGGATGAACCACGATGTCAAGGACTTAATCAATCCCGTATACAATTCCCTTTGTCTATCGGTACGATACTTGCCCGAGATTCGATCGTCGGTATCCCGATACCTTGTTCAATCTCGTTACCGGCAAGTCTCTTTACTCGTTCTGTAACACATCATCCCGTGATCAACTCCTTGATCACATTGTGCACATTATGATGATGTCCTACCGAGTGGGCCCAGAGATACCTCTCCGCTTACACGGAGTGACAAATCCCAGTCTCGATTCGTGCCAACCCAACAGACACTTTCGGAGATACCTGTAATGTACCTTTATAGCCACCCAGTTACATTGTGACGTTTGGCACACCCAAAGCACTCCTACGGTATCCGGGAGTTGCACAATCTCATGGTCTAAGGAAATGATACTTGACATTAGCAAAGCTTTAGCATACGAACTACACGATCTAGTGCTATGCTTAGGATTGGGTCTTGTCCATCACATCATTCTCCTAATGATGTGATCCCGTTATCAATGACATCCAATGTCCATGGTCAGGAAACCGTAACCATCTATTGATCAACGAGCTAGTCAACTAGAGGCTTACTAGGGACATGGTGTTGTCTATGTATCCACACATGTATCTGAGTTTCCTATCAATACAATTCTAGCATGGATAATAAACGATTATCATGAACAAGGAAATATAATAATAATCAATTTATTATTGCCTCTAGGGCATATTTCCAACACTTTGTGCTTCACTTATATCTTGTGAGTTGTATAGTTTTGCTCTAGTACTTCACTTATATCTTTTAGAGCACGGTGGTGGATTTGTTTTATAGAAACTATTGATCTCTCATGCTTCACTTAGATTATTTTGAGAGTCTTAAATAGCATGGTAATTTGCTTAAATAATCCGAATATGCTAGGTATTCAAGATTAGTAAAAACTTTCTTATGAGTGTTTTGAATACTAAGAGAAGTTTGATGCTTGATGATTGTTTTGAGATATGGAGGTAGTGATATTAAAGTTGTGCTAGTTGAGTAGTTGTGAAATTGAGAAATACTTGTGTTGAAGTTTGCAAGTCTCGTAGCATGCACGTATGGTAAACGTTATGTAACAAATTTGAAACATGAGGTGTTCTTTGATTGTCCTCCTTATGAGTGGCAGTCGGGGACGAGCGATGGTCTTTTCCTACCAATCTATCCCCCTAGGAGCATGCGCGTAGTGCTTGGTTTTTGAAAACTTGTAGATTTTTGCAATAAGTATGTGAGTTCTTTATGACTAATGTTGAGTCCATGGATTATACGCACTCTCACCTTTCCATCATTGCTAGCCTTTTCGGTACCGTGCATTGTCCTTTCTCACATTGAGAGTTGGTGCAAACTTCGCCGGTGCATCCAAACCCCGTGATATGATACACTCTTTCACACATAAATCTCCTTATATCTTCCTCAAAACAGCCACCATACCTACCTATTATGGCATTTCCATAGCCATTCTGAGATATATTGCCATGCAACTTTCCACCATCCTATTTATCATGACACTTTCATCATTGTCATATTGCTTTGCATGATCATGTATTCGACATCGTATTATTGGCAAAGCCATCGTTCATAATTCTTTCATACATATCACTCTTGGTTCATTGCATATCCCGGTACACTGCCGGAGGCATTCATATAGAGTCATACCTTGTTCTAGTATCGAGTTGTAATCATTGAGTTGTAAATAAATAGTAGTGTGATGATCATCATTTAATAGAGCATTGTCCCAATTAAAAAAAGGAAAAGAGAAAGGCCAAATAAAAAAGGAAGGCCCCCAAAAAAAGAGAAATGAAAAGGGACAATGCTACTATCTTTTTTTCACAATTGTGCTTCAAAGTAGCACCATGATCTTCATGATAGAGAGTCTCCTATTTTGTCACTTTCATATACTAGTGGGAATTTTTCATTATAGAACTTGGCTTGTATATTCCAACAATGGGCCTCCTCAAGTGCCCTAGGTCTTCGTGAGCAAGCAAGTTGGATGCACACCCACTAGTTTCTTTTGTTGAGCTTTCATACATTTATAGCTCTAGTGCATCCGTTGCATGGCAATCCCTACTCCTTGCATTAACATCAATCGATGAGCATCTCCATAGCTCATTGATTAGCCTCGTTGATGTGAGACTTTCTTCTTTTTTGTCTTCTCCACATAACCCCCATAATTACACTCTATTCCACCCATAGTACTATATCCATGGCTCACGCTCATGTATTGCATGAAGTTTTATAAAGTTTGAGATTACTAAAGTATGAAACAATTGCTTGGCTTGTCATCGGGGTTGTGCATGATGAGAGCATTCTTGCGTGACAAAAATGGAGCATGACTAAACTATATGATTTTGTAGGGATGAACTTTCTTTGGCCATGTTATTTTGACAAGACATAATTGCTTATTTAGTATGCTTAAAGTATTATTATTTCTATGTCAATATTAAAATTTTGTCTTGAATCTTTCGGATCTGAATATACATGCCACAATTAAGAAAATTACATTGAAATTATGCCAAGTAGCATTCCACATCAAAAATTCTGTTTTTATCATTTACCTACTCGAGGACAAGCAGGAATTAAGCTTGGGGATGCTTGATACGTCTCCAACGTATCTATAATTTTTGATTGCTCCATGCTATATTATCTCATGTTTTGGACATTATTGGACTTTATTATCCACTTTTATATTATTTTTGGGACTAACCTATTAACCGGAGGCTCAGCCCAGAATTGTTGTTTTTTTGCCTATTTTAGGGTTTCGAAGAAAAGGAATATCAAATGGAGTCCAAATGGAATGAAACATTCAGGAACGTGATTTTTGGAATGAACAAGATCCAAGAGATTTGGACCCTACGTCAAGCAACCAACAGGGAGGCCACTGTTGGGGAACACAGTAATTTCAAAAAAATTCCTACGCACACGCAAGATCATGGTGATGCATAGCAACAAGAGGGGAGAGTGTTGTCTACGTACCCTCATCGACCGCAACGGAAGCGTTGACGCAACATAGAGGAAGTAGTCGTACGTCTTCCCGATCCGACCGATCCAAGCACCGTTACTCTGGCACCTCCGAGTTCTTAGCACACGTACAGCTCGATGACGCTCCCCGGGCTCCGATCCAGCAAAGCTTTGGGGATGAGTTTCGTCAGCACAACGGCGTGGTGACGATGATGATGTTCTACCGACGCAGGGCTTCGCCTAAGCACTACAACGATATGATCGAGGTGGAATATGGTGGCAGGGGGCACCGCACACGGCTAAGGAACGATCACGTGGATCAACTTGTGTGTTCTAGGGTGCCCCCTGCCTTCGTATATAAAGGATCCAAGGGGGGTGCGGCCGTCCTAGAGGAGGGCACAGGAGGAGTCCTACTCCTACCGGGAGTAGGACTCCCCTCCCGTTTCCTTGTCCAAGTAGGAGAGAGGGGGGGGGAGAGAAGGAAAGGGGGGGCGCCGCCCCTCCCTCCTTGTCCAATTCAGACTAGGGGGAGAGGGGGCGCGTGGCCTGCCCTGGCAGCCCCTTCCTCTTCTCCACTTTAGGCCCATAAGGCCCATTAACCCCCCGGGGGGTTCCGGTAACCCCCCGGTGCTCCGGTTTTATCCGAAATTCATCCGAAACACTTCCGGTGTCCGAATATAGTCGTCCAATATATCAATCTTTATGTCTCGATCATTTCGAGACTCCTCATCATGTCCGTGATCACATCCGGGACTCCGAACTAACTTCGGTACATCAAAATGCATAAACTCATAATAACTGTGATCGTAACTTTAAGCGTGCGGACCCTATGGTTCGAGAACAATGTAGACATGACCGAGACACGTCTCCGGTCAATAACCAATAGCGGGACCTGGATGCCCATATTGGCTCCTACATATTCTATGAAGATCTTTATCGGTCAGACCGCATAACAACATACGTTGTTCCCTTTGTCATCGGTATGTTACTTGCCCGAGATTCGATCGTCGGTATCCAATACCTAGTTCAATCTCGTTACCGGCAAGTCTCTTTACTCGTTCTGTAATACATCATCTCGCAACTAACTCATTAGTTGCAATGCTTGCAAGGCTTATGTGATGTGCATTACCGAGAGGGCCCAGGGATACCTCTCCGACAATCGGAGTGACAAATCCTAATCTCGAAATACGCCAACCCAACATCTACCTTTGGAGACACCTATAGAGCTCCTTTATAATCACCCATTTATGTTGTGACATTTGGTAGCACACAAAGTGTTCCTCCGACAAACGGGAGTTGCATAATCTCATAGTCATAGGAACATGTATAAGTCATGAAGAAAGCAATAGCAACATACTAAACGATCGGGTGCTAAGCTAATGGAATGGGTCATGTCAATTAGATCATTCATATAATGATGTGATCCTGTTAATCAAATAACAACTCTTTTTTCATGGTTAGGAAACATAACCATCTTTGATTAACGAGCTAGTCAAGTAGAGGCATACTAGTGACACTAAGTTTGTCTATGTATTCACACATGTATTATGTTTCCGGTTAATACAATTCTAGCATGAATAATAAACATTTATCATGATATAAGGAAATAAATAATAACTTTATTATTGCCTCTAGGGCATATTTCCTTCAGTCTCCCACTTGCAGTAGAGTCAATAATCTAGATTACATAGTAATGATTCTAACACCCATGGAGCCTTGGTGCTGATCATGTTTTGCTCGTGGAAGAGGCTTAGTGAACGGGTCTGCTACATTCAGATCCGTATGTATCCTGAAAATCTCTATGTCTCCCACCTGGACTAGATCCCGGATGGAATTGAAGCGTCTCTTGATGTGCTTGGTTCTCTTGTGAAATCTGGATTCCTTTGCCAAGGCAATTGCACCAGTATTGTCACAAAAGATTTTCATTGGACCCGATGCACTAGGTATGACACCTAGATCGGATATGAACTCCTTCATCCAGACTCCTTCATTTGCTGCTTCCGAAGCAGCTATGTACTCAGCTTCACATGTAGATCCCGCTACGACGCTTTGTTTAGAACTGCACCAACTGACAGCTCCATCGTTTAATGTAAATATGTATCCGGTCTGCGATTTAGAATCGTCCGGATCAGTGTCAAAGCTTGCATCAACGTAACCGTTTACGATGAGCTCTTTGTGACCTCCATATACGAGAAACATATCCTTAGTCATTTTTAGGTACTTCAGGATGTTCTTGACCGCTGTCCAGTGATCCACTCCTGGATTACTTTGGTACCTCCCTGCTAAACTTATGGCAAGGCACACATTAGGTCTGGTACACAGCATTGCATACATGATAGAGCCTATGGCTGAAGCATAGGGAACATCTTTCATTTTCTCTCTATCTTCTGAAGTGGTTGGGCATTGAGTCTGACTCAACTTCACACCTTGTAACACAGGCAAGAACCCTTTCTTTGCTTGATCCATTTTGAACTTTTTCAAAATCTTGTCAAGGTATGTGCTTTGTGAAAGTCCAATTAGGTGTTTTGATCTATCTCTATAGATCTTTATGCCCAATATGTAAGCAGCTTCACCGAGGTCTTTCATTGAAAAACTCTTATAAGTATCCCTTTATGCTATCCAGAAAATCTATATCATTTCCAATCAGTAATATGTCATCCACATATAATATCAGAAATGCTACAGAGCTCCCACTCACTTTCTTGTAAATACAGGCTTCTCCGAAAGTCTGTATAAAACCAAATGCTTTGATCACACTATCAAAACATTTATTCCAACTCCGAGAGGCTTGCACCAGTCCATAAATGGATCGCTGGAGCTTGCACACTTTGTTAGCTCCCTTTGGATCGACAAAACCTTCCGGTTGCATCATATACAACTCTTCTGCCAGAAATCCATTCAGGAATGCAGTTTTGACATCCATCTGCCAAATTTCATAATCATAAAATGCGGCAATTGCTAACATGATTCGGACAGACTTAAGCATCGCTACGGGTGAGAAGGTCTCATCATAGTCAATCCCTTGAACTTGCCGAAAACCTTTTGCGACAAGTCGAGCTTTGTAGACAGTAATATTACCGTCAGCGTCAGTCTTCTTGTTGAAGATCCATTTATTCTCAATTGCTTGCCGATCATCGGGCAAGTCAACCAAAGTCCATACTTTGTTCTCATACATGGATCCCATCTCAGATTTCATGGCTTCAAGCCATTTTGCGGAATTTGGGCTCACCATCGCTTCTTCATAGTTCGTAGGTTCATCATGATCTAGTAGCATGACTTCCAGAACTGGATTACCGTACCACTCTGGCGCAGATCTCACTCTGGTTGATCTACAAGGTTCAGTAGTATCTTGATCTGAAGTTTCATGATCATCATCATTATCTTCCTCACTAACTGGTGTAGGTGTCACTGCAACAGTTTTCTGTGATGTACTACTTTCCAATAAGGGACCAGGTACAGTTACCTCGTCAAGTTCTACTTTCCTCCCACTCACTTCTTTCGAGAGAAACTCCTTCTCCAGAAAGTTTCAGAATTTAGCAACAAAAAGTCTTGCCTTTGGATCTGTGATAGAAGGTGTATCCAATAGTTTCCTTTGGATATCCTATGAAGACACATTTCTCCGATTTGGGTTCGAGCTTATCAGGTTGAAGCTTTTTCCAATAAGCATCGCAGCCCCAAACTTTCAGAAACGACAACTTTGGTTTCTTGCCAAACCACAGTTCATAAGGCGTCGTCTCAACGGATTTTGATGGTGCCCTATTTAACGTGAATGCGGCCGTCTCTAGAGCGTATCCCCAGAACGATAGCGGTAAATCAGTAGGAGACATCATAGATCGCACCATATCTAGTAAAGTACGATTACGACGTTCAGACACACCATTACGCTGTGGTGTTCCGGGTGGCGTGAGTTGCGAAACTATTCCACAATTTTTCAAATGTACACCAAACTCGTAACTCAAATATTCCCCTCCACGATCAGATCGTAGAAACTTTATTTTCTTGTTACGATGATTTTCAACTTCACTATGAAATTCTTTAAACTTTTCAAATGTTTCAGACTTATGTTTCATTAAGTAGATATACCCATATCTGCTTAAGTCATCTGTGAAGGTGAGAAAATAACGATATCCGCCACGAGCCTCAATATTCATCGGACCACATACATCTGTATGTATGATCTCCAACAAATCTGTTGCTCTCTCCATAGTACCGGAGAACGGTGTTTTAGTCATCTTGCCCATGAGGCACGGTTCGCAAGTACCAAGTGATTCATAATCAAGTGGTTCCAAAAGTCCATCAGTATGGAGTTTCTTCATGCGCTTTAGACCGATATGACCTAAACGGCAGTGCCACAAATAAGTTGCACCATCATTATCAACTCTGCATCTTTTGGCTTCAACACTATGAATATGTGTATTACTACTATCGAGATTCAATAAGAATAGACCACTCTTCAAGGGTTCATGACCATAAAAGATATTACTCATACAAATAGAACAACCATTATTCTCTGATTTAAATGAATAACCGTCTCGCATTAAACAAGATCCAGATATAATGTTCATGCTCAACGCTGGCACCAAATAACAATTATTTAGGTATAATACTAATCCCGAAGGTAGATGTAGAGGTAGCGTGCCGACCGCGATCACATCGAGTTTGGAACCGTTTCCCACGCGCATCGTCACCTCGTCCTTAGCCAATCTTCGCTTAATTCGTAGTCCCTGTTTCGAGTTGCAAATATTAGCAACAGAACCAGTATCAAATACCCAGGTGCTACTGCGAGCATTAGTAAGGTACACATCAATAACATGTATATCACATATACCTTTGTTCACCTTGCCATCCTTCTTATCCGCCAAATACTTGGGGCAGTTCCGCTTCTAGTGACCAGTCTGCTTGCAGTAGAAGCACTCAGTTTCAGGCTTAGGTCCAGACTTGGGTTTCTTCTCTTGAGCAGCAACTTGCTTGCCGTTCTTCTTGAAGTTTCCCTTCTTCTTCCCTTTGCCCTTTTTCTTGAAACTAGTGGTCTTGTTGACCATCAACACTTGATGCTCCTTCTTGATTTCTACCTCCGCAGCTTTCAGCATTGCGAAGAGCTCGGGAATAGTCTTATTCATCCCTTGCATATTATAGTTCATCATGAAGCTCTTTGTAGCTTGGTGGCAGTGATTGAAGAATTCTGTCAATGACGCAATCGTCTGGAAGATTAACTCCCAATTGAATCAAGTGATTATTATACCCAGACATTTTGAGTATATGCTCACTGACAGAACTATTCTCCTCCATCTTGCAGCTATAGAACTTATTGGAGACTTCATATCTCTCAATCCGGGCATTTGCTTGAAATATTAACTTCAACTCCTGAAACATCTCATATGCTCCATGACGTTCAAAACGTCGTTGAAGTCCCGATTCTAAGTCGTAAAGCATGGCACACTGAACTATCGAGTAGTCATCAGCTTTGCTCTGCCAGACGTTCATAACATCTGGTGTTGCTCCAGCAGCAGGCCTGGCACCCAGCGGTGCTTCCAGGACGTAATTCTTTTGTGCAGCAATGAGGATAATCCTCAAGTTACGGACCCAGTCCGTGTAATTGCTACCATCATCTTTCAACTTTGCTTTCTCAAGGAACGCATTAAAATTCAACGGAACAACAACACGAGCCATCTATCTACAATCAAACATAAACAAGCAAGATACTATCAGGTACTAAGTTTCATGATAAATTTTAAGTTCAATTTATCATATTACTTAAGAACTCCCACTTAGATTGACATCTCTCTAATCCTCTAAGTGATTACATGATCCAAATCAACTAAACCATGTCCGATCATCACGTGAGATGGAGTAGTTTCATTGGTGAACATCATTATGTTGATCATATCTACTATATGATTCACGCTCGACCTTTCGGTCTCCGTGTTCCGAGGCCATATCTGTATATGCTTGGCTCATCAAGTATAACCTGAGTATTCCGCGTGTGCAACTGTTTTGCACCCGTTGTATTTGAACATAGAGCCTATCACACTCGATCATCACGTGGTGTCTCAGCACGAAGAACTTTCGCAATGGTGCATACTCAGGGAGAACACTTCTTGATAATTAGTGAGAGATCATCTTATAATGCTACCGTCAATCAAAGCAAGATAAGATGCATAAAAGATAAACATCACATGCAATCAATATAAGTGATATGATATGGCCATCATCATCTTGTGCCTGTGATCTCCATCTCCGAAGCACCGTCATGATCACCATCGTCACCGGCGCGACACCTTGATCTCCATCGTAGCATCGTTGTCGTCTCGCCAATCTTATGCTTCCACGACTATCGCTACCGCTTAGTGATAAAGTAAAGCATTACATCGCTATTGCATTGCATACAATAAAGCGACAACCATATGGCTCCTGCCAGTTGCCGATAACTCGGTTACAAAACATGATCATCTCATGCAATAAAATTCAGCATCATGTCTTGACCATATCACATCACAACATGCCCTGCAAAAACAAGTTAGACGTCCTCTACTTTGTTGTTGCAAGTTTTACGTGGCTGCTACAGGCTTAAGCAAGAACCAATCTCACCTACGCATCAAAACCACAACGATAGTTTGTCAAGTTGATGTCGTTTTAACCTTCGCAAGGACCGGGCGTAGCCACACTCGGTTCAACTAAAGTTGGAGAAACAGTCACCCGCAAGCCACCTCTGTGCAAAGCACGTCGGGAGAACCGGTCTCGCGTAAGCGTACGCGTAATGTTGGTCCGGGCCGCTTCATCCAACAATACCGCCGAACCAAAGTATGACATGCTGGTAGGCAGTATGACTTATATCGCCCACAACTCACTTGTGTTCTACTCGTGCATATAACATCAAACCATAAAACCTAGGCTCGGATGCCACTGTTGGGGAACGCAGTAATTTCAAAAAAATTCCTACGCACACGCAAGATCATGGTGATGCATAGCAACGAGAGGGGAGAGTGTTGTCTACGTACCCTCGTAGACCGCAATGGAAGCGTTGACGCAACATAGAGGAAGTAGTCGTACGTCTTCCCGATCCGACCGATCCAAGCACCGTTACTCCGGCACCTCCGAGTTCTTAGCACACGTACAGCTCGATGACGCACCCCGGGCTCCGATCCAGCGAAGCTTCGGGGATGAGTTTCGTCAGCACAACGGCGTGGTGACGATGATGATGTTCTACCGACGCAGGGCTTCGCCTAAGCACTACAACGATATGATCAAGGTGGAATATGGTGGCAGGGGGCACCGCACACGGCTAAGGAACGATCACGTGGATCAACTTGTGTGTTCTAGGGTGCCCCCTGCCTCCGTATATAAAGGATCCAAGGGGGGGTGCGGCCGGCCTAGAGGAGGGCGCAGGAGGAGTCCTACTCCTACCGGGAGTAGGACTCCCCTCCCATTTCCTTGTCCAAGTAGGAGAGAGGGGGAGAGAGGGAAAGGGGGGGCGCCGCCCCTCCCTCCTTGTCCAATTCGGACTAGGGGGAGAGGGGGCGTGCGGCCTGCCCTGGCAGCCCCTTCCTCTTCTCCACTTTAGGCCCATAAGGCCCATTAACCCTTCGGGGGGTTCCGGTAACCCCCCGGTGCTCCGGTTTTATCTGAAATTCATCCGGAACACTTCCGGTGTCCGAATATAGTCGTCCAATATATCAATCTTTATGTCTCGATCATTTCGAGACTCCTCGTCATGTTTGTGATCACATCCGGGACTCCGAACTAACTTCGGTACATCAAAATGCATAAACTCATAATAACTGTGATCGTAACTTTAAGCGTGCGGACCCTACAGTTCGAGAACAATGTAGACATGACCGAGACACGTCTCTGGTCAATAACCAATAGCGGGACCTGGATGCCCATATTGGCTCCTACATATTCTATGAAGATCTTTATTGGTCAGACCGCATAACAACATATGTTGTTCCCTTTGTCATCGGTATGTTACTTGCCCGAGATTCGATCGTCGGTATCCAATACCTAGTTCAATCTCGTTACCGGCAAGTCTCTTTACTCGTTCTGTAATACATCATCTCGCAACTAACTCATTAGTTGCAATGCTTGCAAGGCTTATGTGATGTGCATTACCGAGAGGGCCCAGAGATACCTCTCCGACAATCGGAGTGACAAATCCTAATCTCGAAATACGCCAACCCAACATCTACCTTTGGAGACACCTGTAGAGCTCCTTTATAATCACCCATTTACATTGTGACGTTTGGTAGCACACAAAGTGTTCCTCCGGTAAACGGGAGTTGCATAATCTCATAGTCATAGGAACATGTATAAGTCATGAAGAAAGCAATAGCAACATACTAAACGATCGGGTGCTAAGCTAATGGAATGGGTCATGTCAATCAGATCATTCATATAATGATGTGATCCCGTTAATCAAATAACAACTCTTTGTTCATGGTTAGGAAACATAACCATCTTTGATTAACGAGCTAGTCAAGTAGAGGCATACTAGTGACACTAAGTTTGTCTATGTATTCAGACATGTATTATGTTTCCGGTTAATACAATTCTAGCATGAATAATAAACATTTATCATGATATAAGGAAATAAATAATAACTTTATTATTGCCTCTAGGGCATATTTCCTTCAGCCACGAGGTAGGGGCGCGCCCTCCACCCTCGTGGGCTCCATGTTGCTCCACCGACGTACTTCTTCCTCCTATATATACCTACGTACCCCCAAACGACCAGATATGGAGCCAAAACCCTAATTCCACCGCCGTAACTTTCTGTATCCACGAGATCCCATCTCGGGGCCTGTTCCGGAGCTCCGCCGGAGGGGGCATCGATCACGGAGGGCTTCTACATCAACACCATAGCCCTTCCGATGAAGTGTGAGTAGTTTACCTCAGACCTTCGGGTCCATAGTTATTAGCTAGATGGCTTCTTCTCTCTTTTTGGATTTCAATACAAAGTTCTCCCCCTCTCTTGTGGAGATCTATTCGATGTAATCTTCTTTTGCAGTGTGTTTGTTGAGACCGATGCATTGTGGGTTTATGATCAAGTTTATCTATGAACAATATTTGAATATTCTTTGAATTCTTTTATGTATGATTGGTTATCTTTGCAAGTCTCTTCGAATTATCAGTTTGGTTTGGCCTACGAGATTGATCTTTCTTGCAATGGGAGAAGTGCTTAGCTTTGGGTTCAATCTTGCGGTGTCCTTTCCCAATGACAGTAGGGGCAGCAAGGCGCGTATTGTATTGTTGCCATCAAGGATAACAAGATGGGGTTTTGAAAGAACATGCGGTGCCCCCATGTTTGGTTTTGGTAATTGATGACAATCTCTATGGACTAATGGTTGCCTTGAGTTATATTTGAAGGTTTTGTCCATAGGCTTTTCTTGGAGTACATGTGTTGGTTTCAAGGAGAGTTTGTGTCGACCAAGGTGCTATTCAAGGAATTACCTAAAGATTGTTCTTGTGAGAGGTTGATCAAGACTAAGTTAAACAGTGAATCAAGTTGATCAACCCACAAAGCGTAGAAGATGTACCGAGAGGGATCAAGTGATCCCATGGTATGGTAAGCATTGTCAATTACGCTTGATGTACTAACCCATGGTCTTCGTGAGAGTTCTTTGTGGGGTTAGGTTGCGGTGTGCAAGTTCAAGTGGAGTATCACGAAGAGATCAAATGCTTGAAGCTTGCCGTCCTTTATGGTGTCAATGGACTTGTGAAGATGTGCGGAAAAGTAGCTCACCCATAGTAGAGTATGGGGGAGCAATCAACTAGTCTTCATCGACTCAACACAATCAAGAAAGGTTGCGATGTGCAAGTTCAAGTGGAGCATCACGAAGAGATCAAATGCTTGAAGCTTGCCGTCCATTGTGGTGACAATGGACTCATGAAGATGTGCGGAAGAAAGGCTCACCCATAATGGAGTATGGGGGAGCAATCAACTAGTCTTCATCGAGCCAACACAATCAAGAAAGGTGGTCCAACTTGAGGGAGTCAAGATCGTCATCATCTAGCTCAAGTGGACCATGTGCAAGGCAAAGGTTTGCCCTTGGTAGGTTTTCTATTTTACCGGTCTCATGATGGTAGTTGGGAGACCGGGTTATAGGATCGATTGCCGTTCTATCAAGGGGGGCTCTCAATGAGTAGCTTGATCGTATCGTTCATAGAGAGCTCAAACCATTGCATCCTTGCATCATCTTTCTTGGTTCTTGTTTGGTTCTCTTTGTGAGTCTTAGAGCTTATGGTCATCTTGATGACAAGCTTGAGTTTATTGAAAACGAAGTTCGCATGCATCTTCTATGATGTTTTCGATGTTGTAGGTTTTGCCGGTTCTTCTCGGTTGGAGGTTTCACTCCTCTATTTGTTGGCATACCTCCCCTGCCACTTCTCGCTGTTTTGATGCTACTCGTCGTCTTGTTTTCAACAAGCTTGAGTTTGCTCAATTCGGAGCTCATATGCAGAAGTTATGGCAGTTCTGGTTTTCTGGAGTATGGTTTTTCTCCTGGACCCAGCGGTAGTACCGCGGTCCATAGCGGTAGTGCGGCTGAGACTCCCTAAGCGGTAGTACCGCTCCCCGGAGCGGTAGTACCGCTGGGTGGCCTCAGCGGCAGTACCTCTGCGGTTCCGTGCTACTACCGTCCTGTCACTGCGTCTGTAGCGGTAGTACCGCTCCTCGGAGCGGTAGTACCGCTTGCTGGGCTCAGCTGCAGTACCGTGGTGGCATTGTGCTCCTTCCGCTTCGATTCTTGCGCGCATTTTCTCGTGTCGGGTTTTGCGGTACTAGCTGCGGCAGTAGTGGCGGCAGTACTGCTTGAGAGCGGTAGTACCGCTCTACCTCCGCGGTAGTACCGCCCTTGGCCCCTGCCCCAGCCCTTCTCTTCTGGCGCGGTAGTACCGCTGAGGGGGAGCGGTAGTACCGCTTGAGGGTGGCAGTACCGCTCTACCTCAGCGGTAGTACCGCTCTCTGCGGGGCTGTGTGGGGGATAACGGTTGGATTTTCCCCCTCCTATAAAATGGGGTCTTCTTCCCCATTGAATCTAAGCCTTTGAGCTCGTGTTCTTCCCCCATTGTTGACCTTCTTCGAGCTTGCTAACTCTCAATCCCTCCATGGATTCTTGCTAGTTTTTGAGGGAAAAGAGAGAGGAGATCTAGATCCACATTTCCACCAATCACTTTCTTCTCTATGTGAGGGGAACCCCTTGGATCTAGATCTTGGAGTTCTTGGTGTTCTCTTTCTTATTCTTCCTCTCATTTTCCTCCCTAACATTAGTTGCTTCGGTGGGATTTGAGAGAGAAGGACTTGGGCACTCCGTGTGCCCTTGCCATTGCATCTGGTGCATCGGTTTGAGTTCTCCACGTGATATGTGGAAGTTACAAGTTGAGAAGCTTATTACTCTTGGGTGCTTGGTACCCTTGAGCTTGTTACTCTTGGGTGCTTGGTACCCTTGAGCTTGTTCCTCTTGGGTGCTTGGGTGCCCTAGACGGTTGTTGGTGTTTGGAGCTCAATCATTGTGGTGCAAAGCTCCGGGCAAGCGTTGGGGTCTCCAATTAGGTTGTGGAGATCGCCCCAAGCAATTTGACGGGTACCGGTGACCGCCCCCAAGGGTTGCCAAAGTGTACGGGTTCGGTGACCGCCCCCAAGGGTTGCCATTTGTACGGGTTCGGTGACCGCCCTCAAGGGTCCCTTAGTGGAATCACGGCATCTTGCATTGTGCGAGGGCGTGAGGAGATTACGGTGGCCCTAGTGGCTTCTTGGGGAGCATTGTGCCTCCACACCGCTCCAAACGGAGATTAGCATCCGCAAGGGTGTGAACTTCGGGATACATCATCGTCTCCGCGTGCCTCGATTATCTCTTACCCGAGCCCCTTTACTTATGCACTTTACTTTGTGATAGCCATATTGTTTCTTGTCATATATCTTGCTATCACATAGTTGCTTATCTTGCTTAGCATAGGTTGTTGGTGCACATAGGTGAGCCTAGTTGTTTTAGGTTTTGTGCTTGACAAATTAACCGCTAGGTTTATTCCGCATTTGTTCAAGCCTAAACCGTAATTATTTTAAAACGCCTATTCACCCCCCCCCCTCTAGGCGACATCCACGATCTTTCAGGTTTTTTATCACATTGCATGAATTTATCCCTCTACATCATGTCATCTTGCTTAAGGCGTTACTATGTTCTTATGAACTTAATACTCTAGATGCATGTTGGATAACGATCGATGTGTGGAGTAATAGTAGTAGATGCAGGCAGGAGTCAGTCTACTTGTCTCGGACGTGATGCCTATATACATGATCATACCTAGATATTCGCATAACTATGCTCAATTCTGTCAATTGCTCAACAGTAATTTGTTCACCCACCGTAAAATACTTATACTCTTGAGAGATGCCACTAGTGAAACATAGGGCCCCCGGGTCTATCTTCTATCATATTAATCTTCCAACACTTAGTTATTTTCATTACTTTTATTTTACTTTGCATCTTTATCATAAAAATACCAAAAAAATTATCTTATCATATCTATCAGATCTCACTCTCGTAAGTGACCATGTAGGGATTGACAACCCCTTATCGCGTTGGTTGCGAGGACTTATTTGTTTTGTGTAGGTGCGAGGGACTGGCGCGTAGCCTCCTACTGGATTGATACCTTGGTTCTCAAAAATTGAGGGAAATACTTATGCTACTTTGCTGCATCACCCTTTCCTCTTCAAGGGAAAACCAACGCAGTGCTCAAGAGGTAGCACCCCATGGCGATGGCGGAGATCGCCATGGAGGAGGCGGTGGAGAAGGATCAGGCGCCCACACCAGTGTAAGAACGGAGCTGCTGGTGTCTGGATTCACCTTCCTGCAAATGAGCAAGACTACAACCGAGTGCTGTTAGAGGTGGATGAGGAGCACCGGCTGGTGAAGGATCAGCTGGAGGTGGAGCGCGCTTTCGATGTTGTCTTCGCGATCATGGTTGCGGCGTACCCAGGCATCGTCGATGAGCACCGGCTGGTGCTCGACTCCGTGCATAGCGTCCACACCATCCACCGCAGGCGCTGGCAACTCCATGTCAGGCAGAGCGCAACCACCTTTTTGACGAGATGGAGGCGGAGGTTGAAGAGCGTCAGACCAGCACGGCGCCGATGCCAACATCGGCAGTTGCGCCTCGTTCGCACTGCCCCGCCACGACGATGAGGCAGGACCGTCCTGTGCTGGTATCGTCGACCTCACCTCCACCAGCGACGGTGATGACCAAACGGACTTCGACGAGGAGTAGATTTGTAGGTTGTTCTAAATGTTTATTTAGGGCCATTTTCTATGTAATATTTTTGAAAAATCAATGCAAAAAATTGGTGCTCCTCGGTCACTTTTTGCCTCGGGTTGGATGGCATGTGACGCAATTGCTGTCCGGTGTCCACAAACACGTCTGGATCTGCTGGTAGATTTGGGAAATGCCAAATGAAGGCCGAGCTCTATGAAATCCTTAATTTTGAAAAATCAAAATTCATACTTTTATGTTTATTTTTATTTTGAAAAAAATACACGTATACCCAGAGACATAGCATACATGCGTGCAAATTGTCATGATGAAATACATTTAAAATGAGGGCTACACACAGAAAACAAATGTGTGACTTTTACCCAAAAGGGTTTCACTCCGCTTTATATATAAAGCAAACCACCAGAGCCATAAGAATCAACAAATATTCACACCGCACACACATGCAAAGGTAGCCGACAGACAAGGTATGAAAGGGTTTTGCCAAGGGCACAACTCAACAAGCCCTTAAAAACAAAAATTAAGGCGGTAGCACAAGCCTCGAGAGGCTAATCCAGCTGAGGGGGTGGAGGAGGGAGCAACGACGCCAAACAAAGAGCCATCGCGCGAAGATCTGCAATGATGATGTTGATGGCGTCTCGGTCCTGAGGGCTGCTAAGCGACCGCCAAAGATGCAAATATCACATATTTTAAAAACCGCGTAGTAGCACGCGAAGAGACACATAATGGATCACAAGTTTATTGTGGACCGTCCAAAGCGTCCAAGCAAGAACCCCAATGCCCAGCCATCTAATGTGCCGGACATGCTGGGGAGGCCTGGATTTTCGCAAAGAGGTTGGGGAACCAACTCCAAAGGAATTGTGCGAACACGCACATGAAAGAAGATGTGATTTGAGTCCTCCTCTGTCCCAGACAGGGGGCAAATCCCATCACCCGGGCCATTCCGTTTGAGAACCTCCATGTCGGAAGGAACCCGACCCCGAATCCACTGCCACATGAAGATCTGAATCTTCAGTGTGAGTCTAATCGCCCAGATATGGATTAGGGGCGTCGGGGCAGGAGCATCCACAATGGCCCGGTAAAAGGGATTTGATATGGAGAACCGGTCCGAGGGCTCCAAATGCCAGGAGATGCGGTCGCTCGGCTGATCTACGTTTGGAGACTGAAGCGCGATGTGATAACCCACAAGTATAGGGGATCGCAACAGTTTTCGAGGGTAGAGTATTCAACCCAAATTTGTTGATTCGACACAAGGGGAGCCAAAGAATATTCTCAAGTATTAGCAGCTGAGTTGTCAATTCAACCACACCTGGAAACTTAGTATATGCAGCAAAGTGTTTAGTAGCAAAGTAATATGATAGTGGTGACAACGGTAACAAAGTAAAGACAACAAAAGTAATGTTTTTGGTATTTTTGTAGTGATTGTAACAGTAGCAACGGAAAAGTAAATAAGCGTAAACCAGTATATGGAAAACTCGTAGGCACCGGATCAATGATGGATAATTATGCCGGATGTGGTTCATCATGTAACAGTCATAACATAGGGTGACACAGAACTAGCTCCAGTTCATCAATATAATGTAGGCATGTATTCCGTAAATAGTCATACGTGCTTATGGAAAAAAACTTGCATGACATCTTTTGTCCTACCCTCCCGTGGCAGCGGGGTCCTATTAGAAATTAAGGGATATTAAGGCCTCCTTTTAATAGAGAACCGGAACAAAGCATTAACACATAGTGAATACATGAACTCCTCAAACTATGGTCATCACCGGGAGTGGTCCCGATTATTGTCACTTCGGGGTTGCCGGATCATAACACATAGTAGGTGACTATAGACTTGCAAGATAGGATCTAGAACTCACATATATTCATGAAAACATAATAGGTTCAGATCTGAAACCATGGCACTCGGGCCCTAGTGACAAGCATTAAGCATAGCAAAGTCATAGCAACATCAATCTCAGAACATAGTGGATACTAGGGATCAAACCCTAACAAAACTAACTCGATTACATGATAAATCTCATCCAACCCATCACCGTCCAGCAAGCCTACGATGCAATTACTCACGCACGGCGGTGAGCATCATGAAATTGGTGATGGAGGATGGTTGATGATGACGACGGCGACGAATCCCCCTCTCTGGAGCCCCGAACGGACTCCAGATAAGCCCTCCTGAGAGAGATTAGGGCTTGGCGGCGGCTCCGTATCGTAAAAAGCGATGAAACTTTCTCTCTGATTTTTTTCTCCTCAAAAGCCAATATATGGAGTTGGAGTTGGCGTTGGAGGGCCACCAGGGGGCCCACGAGGTAGGGGGCGCCCAGGGGGGAGGGTGCGCCCCCACCCTCGTGGACAGGATGTGGGCCCCCGGGTCTTCATCTTTGGCAAGGATTTTTTATTATTTATTCTAAGATATTCCGTGGAGTTTCAGGTCATTCCGAGAACTTTTGTTTTCTGCACATAAAACAACACCATGGCAATTCTGCTGAAAACAGCGTCAGTCCGGGTTAGTTCCATTCAAATCATACAAGTTAGAGTCCAAAACAAGGGCAAAAGTGTTTGGAAAAGTAGATACGACGGAGACGTATCAACTCCCCCAAGCTTAAACCTTTGCTTGTCCTCAAGCAATTCAGTTGACAAACTGAAAGAGAAAAAGAAAAACTTTTACAAACTCTGTTTGCTTTTGTTGTTGTAAACATAAAAAGCCAGCATTCAAGTTTCAGCAATTATTATGAACTAAGCATACTCACAATAACACGTAGGTCTCACAATTACTCATATCAGTAGCATAATCAGCTAGCGAGCCATAATAATAAAACTCGGATGACAACACTTTCTCAAAATAATCATAACATGATATAACAAAATGGTATCTCGCTAGCCCTTTCTGAGACCGCAAAACATAAATGCAAAGCACCTTTAAAGATCAAGGACTGACTAAACATTGTAATTCATGGTAAAAGAGATCCAGTCAAGTCATACCCAATATAAACCAATCATAATGAATGCAAACGACAATGTGCTCTCCAGCGGGTGCTTTTTAATAAGAAGGGTGATGACTCAACATAAAAGTAAATAGATAGGCCCTTCGCAGAGGGAAGCAGGGATTTGTAGAGGTGCCAGAGCTTGATTTTTGAAATAGAGATAAATAATATTTTGAGCGGCATACTTTCACTGTCAACGTAACAACTATGAGATGGCTGTATCTTCCATACTACATGCATTATAGGCAGCTCCCAAACAGAATGCTAAAGGTTTATACTCCCCCACCTCCACAAGCATCAATCCATAGCTTGCTCGAAACAACGAGTGCCTCCAACATTCAACGGGTCCCAGGGGGAGTTTTGTTTAATTATTTTGATTTGCTTTGATCTTTTTGGATCATGGGACTGGGCATCCCGGTTACCGGCCCTTTCTCGTGAATGAGGAGCGGAGTCCACTCCTCTTGAGAATAACCCACCTAGCATGAGCTACTCGAGCATACAAAACAGAATTTCATTGGAAGGTTTGGAGTTTGGCACATGCAAATTTACTTGGAACGGCAAGTAGATACCGCATATAGGAAGGTATAGTGGACTCATATGGAACAACTTTGGGGTTTAAGGAGTTTGGATGCACAAGCAGTATTCCCGCTTAGTACAGGTGAAGGCTAGCAAAAGACTGGGAAGCGACCAACTGAGAGAGCGACAACAGTCGTAAACATGCATTAAAATTAATTCACACCGACTATAAGCATGAGTAGGATATAATCCACCATGAACATAAATATCATGAAGGCTATGTTGATTTGATTCAACTACATGCATGAACATGTGCCAAGTCGAGTCACTCAATTCATTTAAAGGAGGATACCATCCTATCATACCACATCATAATCATCTCAATAGCATGTTGGCACGCAAGGTTAACCATTATAACTCATAGCTAATCAAGCATGGCACAAGCAACTACAATCTCTAAATGTCATTGCAAATATGTTTACTTCATAATAGCTGAATCAGGAATGATGAATCATCATATTTACAAAAACAAGAGAGGTCGAGTTCATACCAGCTTTTCTCATCTCAATGAGTCCATCATATATCATCATTATTGCCTTTCACTTGCACGACCGAACGGTGTGTATAATAATAAGAGTGCACGTGCATTGGACTAAGCTGAAATCTGCAAGCATTCAACTCAAGAGAGAACACAAGTAATATGGGCTCTAAGTTAAATAAACAATCTTGCATATAAGAGCCACTAAGCATGTTCAATATAGTCTTCTCGACCCCCAAAGAAAGGAAAAGAAAAATAAAAACTATTTACAGGGAAAGCTCCCAACAAGCAAAAGAAGGACGGGAAATATTTTTGGGTTTTCTTTTTAATTCTACTACAAGCATGGAAAGTAGACTAACACTTTTTTTAAGGTTTATTAAACACACAAGAAGAAAGCAAGAAAAAGGAAAATAAACTAGCATGGATATTACAGTGAAAGAGTATGAGCACCGACATCTAGCAATGAGTGTGTGTGTGAACATGAATGTAATGTCGGTGGGAAATACATACTCCCCCAAGCTTAGGCTTTTGGCCTAAGTTGGTCTATTGCCAGGGATAACCTGGCTGATATCCGTAGGTGAAGCTGGGGTCGTACTGCGATGAAGAATAGTTGGGATCATAATGTGATGAAGAGGACTCTGACTGCCACTGGCTGGCAACCGCCTCAGGATCCCAAGAATAAACAGACATTCGTGGAGGCTCCGGTTCCGAGGCTGGTGCAGGATTCCGCTAGGCTTGAACAGCCGCCCATGGAACAATGTAAGTACCTACAGACAAGTTAAACAAAGAGGGAGCAGGCAAAGTAATAGTCTCAGGGTGATGTTTATCAAAGTACAATTTATATTTAAGCGCCCTTTCGCGATTCTTAACAAGAAAATCATGCGCTACCATACTCTTATAATCTAAATAAGCACGGGGCAGCGCTGTTTCTTCTTTCTCCTCATGCCTAATAGGTATTTCAAAATGTTCAGCTAGGTGTGAAGCATAAATGCCTCCAAAGATGGGGCCCTTAGTAAGGTTCATACTCAACCATCTAGCAACAATTCCACCCATACTAACAGAGTTATTGCGGTATAAACCATGGAGCAAAATAATAATATCAGGAATACTAAGGTTCCCACAGTTCCCGCGACCAATCAAGCAACGACTAGCAAATAAGGCAAAGTAGCGTAAAACAGGGAAATGTATGCTAGTAATTCTTGCATCAGAAACCTTCCTGGTTTCTCCCACAGTGATAGTGTCAATATAAGCTTCCACGTCATTACGGTGTGGTTCATCTAAAGAGCCCTCGAAAGGTATTTTGCAAACCTCGCAAAATGCAGCTAATGTCATCTCCCTAGCAACATCATATAAATGGAACTCTACTGTTGGAGGTGATTTCTTAGGGAAAAAGTAGAAGTTCTGCACAAAAGTATTTGTGAGTAAGAGATACTGATGACGTTGGTCGCGGAGGAAGTTGGTGAGGCCGGCGTTCTCAATCAATAGATATAAATCTTCATAAATCCCGGCACTTCTCAAGAAGTCATCGGAAGGCCATTCACACGGCCGGACCTTCGCGATACGAGGCAGATTAAATTTGGGCTTCTGTTCTTCTTCCTTTTGTTTCTCCTTACAACTTCGGCTCGACGAGCCCCTCAAAAGTCTCTTCATTATTTCTGAAACAATCTGAAATTTTTAGTAACTTCAAACAAAGTGAACCAACTTCAATAAGATTGATAGCAACTACTCATACGAGTGCCTAGAGCATATATCAAGCATTAGAACTACTTGGAACCATATATATTTGACATGCAAGCTCAAGAACATGGTCACCTATGCAACACAAATTTGCAATGAATAAAGCACTAGAACAAAAACTAATTGGACCAATGGAGGAGTCACATACCAAGGAACAATCTCCCCAAGCAGTTTTGCGAGAGGTGCTTTGAGCAAGGAGATCGAAAATTGCAGCAAAAGTTGCTGGAACACGAGCTTGAGTTGGTTTTTCGGGTTTGTGCAAGACAGAGGAAGAAGATGGGTGCAGGAATAAGTGGAGGAGGGCCACCGTGGGCCCACGAGGCAGGGGGCGCACCCAGGGGGTAGGGCGCGCCCTCCACCCTCGTGACCAGGTGGCAGCTCCCCCCGCGGTAATTTTTGCACTAAAAATCCTTAAATATTCCCGAAAAAATCATATTAAATTGGCATGGCATTCTGAGGACTTTTATTTTCGGGATATTTTTATATTGCACGGATAAGTCAGGAAACAGACAGAAAAATACTATTTTACTTTATTTCTACTAAAGAACAGAAAATATAAAGAGGGTACAGAAGGTTGTGCTTCTAGTTTCATCCATCTCATGCTCATCAAAAAGAATCCACTAACAAGGTTGATCAAGTCTTGTTAACAAACTCATTCCGATAATCATGAAACTAGAGAAATTTCGAATAACACTATGTTACCTCAACGGGGATATCGACATCCCCAACAATAAGTATATCATATTTCTTTTTGACAGTAGGAAGAGGAAATTCAAAACCTCCAAATATAATCGATGGAATTTTTCCAATAGAGTTGACACTATAAACTTGAGGTTGTTTCCTCGGAAAGTGCACCGTATGCTCATTACCATTAACATGAAAAGTGACATTACCTTTGTTGCAATCAATAACAGCCCCTGCAGTATTAAGGAAAGGTCTTCCAAGAATAATAGACATACTATCATCCTCGGGAATATCAAGAATAACAATGTCCGTTAAAATAGTAACGTTTGCAACCACAACAGGCACATCCTCACAAATACTGACAGGTATAGTAGTTGATTTATCAGCCATTTGCAAAGATATTTCAGTAGGTGTCAACTTATTCAAGTCAAGTCTACGATATAAAGAGAGAGGCATAACACTAACACCGACTCCAAGATCACATAAAGCAGTTTTAACATAATTTCTTTTAATGGAGCATGGTATAGTAGGTACTCCTGGATCTCCAAGTTTCTTTGGTATTACACCCTTAAAAGTGTAATTAGCAAGCATGGTGGAAATTTCAGCCTCCGGTATCTTTCTTTTATTAGTAATGATATCCTTCATATACTTAGCATAAGGATTTGTTTTGAGCACATCAGTCAATCGCATACGCAAAAAGATAGGTCTAATCATTTCAGCAAAGCGCTCAAAATCCTCATCATCCTTTTTCTTGTATGGTTTCAGAGGAAAAGACATGGGTTTCTGAACCCATGGTTCTCTTTCTTTACCATGTTTCCTAGCAACGAAGTCTCTTTTATCATAACGTTGATTCTTTGATTGTGGGTTATCAAGATCAACAGCAGGTTCAACTTCTACATCATTATCATTACTAGGTTGAGCATCATCATGAACATCATCATTAACATTTTCACTAGGTTCATGTTCATTGCCAGATTGTGTTTCAGCATGAGACATAGAGATATCATTTGGATTATAAGGTGGTTCAGCAATAGGTTCACTAGAAGTTTGCACAGTTCTATCATTTTTTTTCTTCCTTTTAGAAAAACTAGGTGCATCAATATTATTTCTTTGAGAATCTTGCTCGATTCTCTTAGGGTGGCCTTCAGGATACAAAGGTTCCTGAGTCATTCTACCAGTTCTAGTAGCCACTCTAACAGCATAATCATTTTTCTTACTATTCATTTCATCAAGCATTTCTTTCTGAGCTTTAAGTACTTGTTCTACTTGAGTGGTAACCATAGAAGCATGTTTGCTAACAAGTTTAAGTTCACCTCTAATATTATCCATATAATCACTCAAGCGTTTAATCATAAAGGTATTCTACTTTAATTGTCTATCAAAATAATCATTAAAATCGTCTTGCTTAAACATAAAGTCATCAAACTCATCCAAGCACCGACTAGCAATTTTAGTAGGAGGGACTTCAACTTTATCATATCTATAGAGAGAATTAACCTTTACTACCTGTGTCGGGATATCGGGAGGTTCTTCAGTAAATAAGTAATTGAGATCATATACTTCTTTAACAGGTGGTAAATTAAGACCATGTATTTCTTCAATAGGAGGTAAATTCTTAACATCTTCAGCTTTAATACCTTTTTCTTTCATAGATTTCTTTGCCTCTTGCATATCTTCGGGACTGAGAAATAGAACACCTCTCTTCTTCGGAGTTGGTTTAGGAATAGGCTCAGTAATTGGCTCAGGAGCTGGCTCAGGAGTTGGCTCGGGAGGTCACTACACCACGCACCAGATTTCCCTACCGCTGAGTGTTGGGAAAAGTCACTTTCACCAACAGACAGTTGGTCGGGAAAACTTCTATCGGATTGTTGGTCGGCAATATTTTCATACCACGACCAACTGTTGGTCGGGAATACTTAGATATTTAATGTCTGACAGTTGGTCGGGAAAGCTTCTGTCTCCATCCGACTGTTGGTCGGCGATTTATGCCGACCGACTGTTGGTTGCCAATTGGGCCGGCCCGTATCTCTTCGCGCGCGAGGGCCCAAAAGTTGGCGCCCAGCCTCCCTCACATTTTTCCGTTCGGCCTTCGGCGCTCTCAGATCCAAATTACCCAAACCTAATCCTCCCACACACTCCCTCCGCCGTCGGCGCACCCAAATTCCCCAAACCTTATCCTCTCACGTGTTGCCTTCGCCGCTGGCCAATAGCCATCTAGCAGCCCGCACGCCGTCACCGCGGCAGCGAGGTTGCGACCCTGTCCCCATCATCCTCCTGCACCCCTACCGCTAACCCTAGCTTGTGCCCGGTCACCTTCATCCGCCAAGGCCTGGTGGTGGACGCCGTCGTTCATCTCAGATCCAGGGGTGAGAGAGACGTGGGTCACCTGGGAGACAGAGCACTCACACCCTCGCTCGTCACCCAGGCCCGCACCGCCGCCGCCACGCCATGGGCCTCCTCCGATCTGCAGTCGCCGGTTCGTTTGAAGGAGGATCTGGCCGTTGACTGCTGGTGCTTCCCCTCCCCGGGGGTGAGTGTTCTTTTCCCTCTCCTCTCCTTCTCCCCACCTCCCCAATCGGTGCTGTCGTTAGTTGATTTGTTTGCTTTTCCCTTTTCTCTTCAGAAGAAGATCCACGATGACTTGTGGTACTACTTCTACCCAGAAAGCAGCGCCTCGGTCGGGAGCTTGAGCTCGAGCAGACTGTAAAGAACAGGGGCTCTATCTGCTAATGGGGTAGCCCGAAATGCAGTCTAAGAGCTAGCTACTGCTCGTGTGATTTCTGGAGATGAGAGGATGATAACTTGAGAGGAACAAGCTTGGTGCTATGATTGCAAAAAAAATTCTATACTACAGGTAATCCTTTCAGTGTTACAGGAAATCCTAGTTCATTACTTTCTATATATATATAAATGTATCCCCGGATCTGTGCTTTGAGAAGAGGGACAACCCCGAGAACTAGCTTCAGGTTCCACAAAAAGTCCAAATAATCATACTAATGTTTCAGACTTTAGTTAAGCATTGTAGAATTCTTGCAAACATAGGAGTATATTCAATTTTCATGCTCTGAACCAGGTGAGAGTTGAGACACCATACACAAGCCCTGCAAGCGGGCAGAAATAGACCTCTTCGTCAACGACTTCTACAAGGATGATATTAATCTAGAGGCTGGAGCTTTCCCACGCTTTCCGTCCAAGAACAAGGTATCGTTTACTTTTTCTCCCCCCACATCCAATTCTTCCCTGTTCCTGTGCCTCATGCTTATTTTTTGCTGTAGGGCAACACACTGCAAGTGTTTGTTAAATTGTTAGTCTCAATGCTCCAATTCTAGCAGTAGGGTTTTTGGTAGGAAGACATAGCATCACTCACGGTTGTATAGATTTACTGTTGTATTTCTATATTTTTGCAAAATTAGTTCTGTAAAAGTTGCAGATTAGTTCAGTCCTTAAGTGGTTTTACACCTGGGCTTTTATTAACTTACAATTCTTTCCTCTGTAATTTCGTGTTCTGTAGAACTTAGTTCAATTTTTCTGGAATCAAGATAAAATACATATCTAGCAGTTTGTATTTGTACACTCATGCTTCTATAAATTTTATAGTTGTATTTTCTCCATAAATTTGCTTCGGTAGTTCTGTAGCTTCCAGAATAGTTCAGATGTTAAGTGGTTTTACTCTTAGGCTTGTATATGTCTGCAACCTTTTTTATCTGTAATTTTGGAACATTTGTTCTGTAAAACTTCAGTTCAGTTTCTGGAAAACAAGATTAAATACATATCTGTAAAACTTCAGTTTAGTTTCTGGAAACAAGATTCAATACGTATCTTATCAGTTTCTAAGTTGCAGTCATGCTTCTACACATTTTACAGTTGTATTTTCTGTGAATTTGCTTCAGTCGTTCTATAAAACATTCAGAATAGTTCACTTCTGGAATGAAGAGTTAATATGTATTAAGTGGTTTTGTAATTTATCTTTTTTGCTTTTATAGATTTCCAGCTGTATTTTGTTTGTAATTTTTCCTCAGTAGTTCTGGAATGAAGTAATTAAGATGTTGTTCTAATTTATTCTCAGCCTTTTTCTATAGATATTACAGTTGCATTTTTCTGTAATTTACACTTAGACTGAATTAACTTGTATCGGTTTGCATATATATACTGTTCCGTTGGGTATAGATTACTTTTTCTCTATCTAATTTATAGATTTTTGTATATATGAATGTTTTTTATATAATACTTAAGTGGTCTTCTGAATTATACGTTATTTGCTTTCATATACTACTGAAATGAGTTCTGGTTCCAGATGTGAAGAGAAGAACAAGGGATCGACCATATGTGAAAATGATGAAGTGATTCTGTGAGGAACTTACCAGGCTTTCTCCATGTTCAGGTGCAAAGGGGCCTCAAGTGCAGCGTTCAGGTTCAGTGCACTTATTACGCTGTCACGTTTTTTCTGAGTCTATTTTGGTTTGCAGACGTTTTTGGTCTCGTGATGTAAATTCACACATACATTCATATTTTCTATTCATATTCATGTTACTCTATAAATGTTATATATCTAGGAATATTGCCTTGTTCCGTTCTTTATATACTAAATATAAACATCCATCCCAATTTTTCTGTGTAGATGACAATTGAGGCACTTTCTTTACTCTGTTCTAAAAGCTATGCCCAAGTTCATTTGTTGTAACTACAAACTAGAATATGTATATGGACCTGACTTTTGTTATTGGAGGTGAGCATATATTTGTGTTGGAAATGCCCTCTTAAATATTTCAGATTCAGATTTGATGTCGAGCTAGCTAATTAGTATTAGAATCCCTATTTTTAATGTAGCCTTTTTTAGACAATTAAATATATGCCACTTCAAGAGGCGTAGATTGTCAAGTCGTGGTTAGCATCGGAAATTGTCCGTGTACATTATTTGCTAGAGATTTTAGTTCTGCCACTAATACCATCATTTTCTTATTCATGTTTGGTGAAATCTCGAGTTAAATCTCTCTAGTACCTTGATTTATCGCATCAGGAATTAGTTAAGCCGTGGACACGTGACATGGTTTTGTAGACATCTTCCTCATTTTCTTTCTGCCCCTTCCTTTCAATTATGGCAACTGCTACTGCATACGTATGCCTAGTTGTTGTTGTATCTGCTCCTCTTACCTAGTTCCCCATATGACACTTTCTGTAGTTCGCATTGTTATTTGAATTGTTACATGTTCTGATTGCATGACTTAGGTGATCTTTTTTCCAGTTTTGGTATGGATAGCTAAGCCCTTCTATTATTTCTAGAAACTAGTGTGTAAGCAGTCAACACTATTTACATGTGAATGTTTTAAGATATAATATCATTTCTAGCAGCATGTGGTTCACTGAACAAAAAAAGGACTGCTTCACATATGGAATGTTTGCAAATTAAAAAAATCAAAGGAAATTCAGTTTTTGATAGTGTATTATAATTGGGACTTGTTTGACTTTTGTAGGAAGCAAACAGAAGGACTGCTCTCACAAGGGTACATGAAGCTAGTGATCCACGTCAACTGGATATTTTAGCTTTCATTTTGTATAACTACGTCTTATTTTAGAACCTTTTGTGAACATTATGTATGTTGTCTTGGTGGCTATGTTTAGAACAGATTGAAGTATATGTATCTGACAGATTTTTAATGGAATAAAAAAAATGTTTGGTGTACCTGATGTATGGTGTCTCGTGTTTATGTTTTGAAGAGAACTATATGTATGTGACAATTAGTACCATATGTTAATTAAAGTTGTGGTTGGCTAAACAAAATGTTGGCGTAATGTTGGTCGGCAAAAGAACACACCGTCGGATTGTTGGTTGGCAAAGGTTGGCAGGGCCATCGGATTGTTGGTCGACAAAACATATGCTGTCAGACAGTCGGTCGGGAAAGGGGCCAACGGAAAGTTGGTCGGTAAAAAACATCATCGAAAAGTCGGTCGGGAAATATTCTAATTAGCCGTCAAGCAGTCGGTCGGCAAAGGTATGTCGGTCGGGAAAGGCTTTTCCCGTCTGGACTTTCCCCAACAAACATGGTCGGTCGGCAATAGTTTTTCCCGACCGACAGTTTGTTGGCAGAAGCTGTTTTCCCGACCAATCTAGCTGTTGGGGTTGCAGTGTTGTGGTGTAGTGGGTGGCTCAGGAGGTGCCCAATTATTTTCATTTGCCAACATATTATTCAATAAAATTTCAGCGTCATCCGGTGTTCTTTCCCTGAAAAGAGAACCAACACAACTATCCAGGTAATCTCTCGAAGCATCAGTTTGTCCATTATAAAAGATATCAAATATTTCAGGTTTCTTAAAAGGATGATCAGGCAAAGCATTAAGTAACTTGAGAAGCCTCCCCCAAGCTTGTGGGAGACTCTCTTCTTCAATTTGCACAAAATTGTATATTTCCCTCAAAGCAGTTTGTTTCTTATGAGCAGGGAAATATTTAGCAGAGAAGTAATAAATCATATCCTGGGGACTTTGCACACAGGCAGGATCAAGAGAATTAAACCATTTCTTAGCATCACCCTTTAATGAGAACGGAAATATTTTGAGTATATAAAAGTGGCGCAATATCAGATTATTGGTAAACAGGGCAGCTATTTCATCTAACTTACGAAGATGTGCCACAACAGTTTCAGATTCATAGCCATAAAAAGGATCAGATTCAACCAAAGTAATTATATCTGGATTAACAGTAATATCATAATAATCCTGATCAGGAACACAGATAGGTGAAGTAGCAAAAGCAGGGTCGGGTCTCATCCTACCTCTAAAAGATTCCTTACTCCACTTAACTAGTAACCTCTTACGTTCAGGTTTATCCGGACAAGCAAGAATAGCTTCATAAGATTCATTATTAAAAAGATAACCCTCAAGAATAACATGCATATGTTCATCATCACTAACATCATCGTGTTCAAGTTCACTAATTTCTCTTTCTCTAGACTTAGAAATTTGCTCATCTAGAAATTCACCAAGTGGCACAGTAGTATCAAGTATAGAAGTAGTTTCATCATAAGTATCATGCATAGCAAAAATGGCATCATCAATACCATGCGACATATCAGAATTCATAGCAGTAGTAGGTTTAGGTGTCGCTAGCTTACTCATAACAGAAGATGAATCAAGTGCAGAGCTAGATGGCAGTTCCTTACCTCCCCTCGTAGTTGAGGGATAAATTTTTGTCTTAGCGTCTTTCAAGTTCTTCATAGTGTCCAGCAGATATAAATCCCAAGTGACTCAAAGAATAGAGCTATGCTCCCCGGCAACGTCGCCACAAAAATGTCTTGATAACCCACAAGTATAGGGGATCGCAACAGTTTTCGAGGGTAGAGTATTCAACCCAAATTTGTTGATTCGACACAAGGGGAGCCAAAGAATATTCTCAAGTATTAGCAGCTGAGTTGTCAATTCAACCACACCTAGAAACTTAGTATCTGCAGCAAAGTGTTTAGTAGCAAAGTAATATGATAGTGGTGATAACGGTAATAAAGTAAAGACAACAAAAGTAATGTTTTTGGTATTTTTGTAGTGATTGTAACAGTAGCAACGGAAAAGTAAATAAGCGTAAACCAGTATATGGAAAACTCGTAGGCACCGGATCAATGATGGATAATTATGCCGGATGTGGTTCATCATGTAACAGTCATAACATAGGGTGACACAGAACTAGCTCCAGTTTATCAATATAATGTAGGCATGTATTCCGTAAATAGTCATACGTGCTTATGGAAAAAAACTTGCATGACATCTTTTGTCCTACCCTCCCGTGGCAGCGGGGTCCTATTGGAAACTAAGGGATATTAAGGCCTCCTTTTAATAGAGAACCGGAACAAAGCATTAACACATAGTGAATACATGAACTCCTCAAACTATGGTCATCACCGGGAGTGGTCCCGATTATTGTCACTTCGGGGTTGCCGGATCATAACACATAGTAGGTGACTATAGACTTGCAAGATAGGATCTAGAACTCACATATATTCATGAAAACATAATAGGTTCATATCTGAAATCATGGCACTTGGGCCCTAGTGACAAGCATTAAGCATAGCAAAGTCATAGCAACATCAATCTCAGAACATAGTGGATACTAGGGATCAAACCCTAACAAAACTAACTCGATTACATGATAAATCTCAACCAACCCATCACCGTCCAGCAAGCCTACGATGCAATTACTCACACACGGCGGTGAGCATCATGAAATTGGTGATGGAGGATGGTTGATGATGACGACGGCGACGAATCCCCCTCTCCTGAGCCCCGAACGGACTCCAGATCAGCCCTCCCGAGAGAGATTAGGGCTTGGCGGCGGCTCCGTATCGTAAAACGCGATGAAACTTTCTCTCTGATTTTTTCTTTCCTCGAAAGCCAATATATGGAGTTGGAGTTGGCGTCGGAGGGCCACCAGGGGGCCCACGAGGTAGGGGGCGCGCCCAAGGGGGAGGGGCGCGCCCCCCACCCTCGTGGACAGGGTGTGGGCCCCCTGGTCTTCATCTTTGGCGAAGATTTTTTATTATTTATTCTAAGATATTCCGTGGAGTTTCAGGTCATTCCGAGAACTTTTGTTTTCTGCACATAAAACAACACCATGGCAATTCTGCTGAAAACAGCGTCAGTCCGGGTTAGTTCCATTCAAATCATACAAGTTAGAGTTCAAAATAAGGGCAAAAGTGTTTGGAAAAGTAGATACGACAGAGACGTATCATGATGCACTCAAAGAGGTCCTGTCAGGTGGCAAGTTCCGGGGCGCCAAATGGCCTCCGGAACGCGAGGCGCCCTAAGTCAATAAAGACCATATGGACGGAGATTCTATGTTCCACCGCGATGGCGAACAAGTCTCAGAATCGGACCACGAAGGGGCGATCCCCAACCCACTTGTCCAGACCCACCACGATGGAGGTCCCCGATGCAGAGGATCGGGAGCAGCTGAATGATGGACTGTCAGAACTGCGAGCCACCAAACCGCTGATAGAAGGCGAGCAGTTGCCCTCGCAGATATTTGTTTAGGATGATGTCAAGCCGCCCTCCCCATTCGCAATCCGCCAGAACTATCGAGTCAGCAGGGCAATGTTCATGCGTTTGGACGACATGATCCCGAGCCCACCCTGGTCAAAGGGCTTGCAAATGTCAGACCAGCGGACCATATGGTATTTTTGCTTATCACCATCTCCGGCCCAGAAAAATCGTGCCTGATACTTGGCGATCTTGTGTGGTGGAATGTGTGGCTTTTCAACCCATGTTTTTATTCCTTGTACTGCAGCTCATAATTAAAGGTATTTCATTATAAAATTTTACACACATATTTCTTGTACACGTGTATATTTTTAAGAATTTTGTGGAGCTAAAAAGTTCAAATTTATTTTTTGAATAATTAAATTCTTCATGAAGCTCGTCCTCCAAAACGCCCCTAATCGTGGAGAAGCTCTTAGACTAGCCACAATGAAGAGTAACATACACTAGTAACATACACGTATTCCTAGACTATGTTACTATTTTCATAGTGGATAGTAACATAAGTGTGATAACATACATAACTTCATTTATTAGGTCATAGACTAATGTTGCATTGGGACATGTGATGTTACAGTAACTAGCTAAGTTATTACTAGTACCTCTCTCCTCATTAACTCATTACCACATAAGCAAATTTACTGAGTTGGACTCAATGTTACTTCTACACACACGGGATTAATTTTACGGAGTTCACGGAGAGGTTGAGGTGGGTTTTCTTGATTGGATGGAAATCAGGATGAGGGGCCCCACCTCACCTGAAAATCAGGGAGGGGGGGGGGGGCCAAGTTTAATTAGTTGAAAAGAGCCCGTAATAACCAGTAAAAGCCCGTGAGTCTAGCATTTTCGGTCTTATTAACCCTCGGGTTGACCCGCATGACCAAACTATCTATTTTGATGGAGACGCGAGCGCCGCCCCTCGAGGGCCTCTCCCGCCACCATAAGCAGGTGCACGCCCACCTCCTCCGCCGCGGCCACCCCTTTCCGCCGGCAGAGCACGCCGAACCTGACCGCGCCTACCTCTCCGTTCTGCGCGCCGCCACCGCCACGCCAGTCCTCGCGCTCGCCGCTTGCGCGTGCCTCCGCCGCGCCGGCCTGCCAGCGCCGGGGCGCCACGCGCTCCCTGCCCTGCTCCGCGCCGCCGCCCGCGCGCGCTGCGCCGACTCCGTGGGGCAGGCGCATGCCCTCGCCGTACGGGTCGGGGCCGAGGATGATGGGTTCATCGGGACCGCGCTGGTTGGCGCGTACGCGGCGTGCCGGCGCGTGGCCGACGCCCGCAGGATGTTCGAAGTAATGCCGGATCGGGATCTCGTCGCTTGGGGCGTCATGCTTGACAGGTACTAATGCGCATGCCCTAGTTTCTGTGCTTATTATTTGGTTGGAATTTCGATCATTTAGATCAATCCAATTTTGCTGCAATCTGGGTGCTTTGGTAATAGTTTGTCTAGCATTGTACCTCGTGTCATTTTTCTGCGTTTTCTTGCAAATATCTTTGCTGAGGAAAATGGCACAAGTCGAGTTGGTACACCATGAACTTGAGTCAATAATATGCACGTTATTAACAACACGCAGGTCTGCTTCTTTGTTGGAGCAAGGTCCAACTAAATGTTCTACGGTTGAAACTATAATTAACTAGATCAGCACTTGATAAGTTTTTTCCTAGATCTCTAGCAGCATAACTTGATAACTTTCAAAGGAATGCAATTAGGTGACCTTTAAAAAGGTAGAACTTTCTCTGTCGATTGTTTGTATGATCTTCTTGAAAGTTGGAAATTGATGCATGCAATATTTAGGTTTCTTCAACTTATCTGTGTGCCGAGACTTTAGGGTCTTGTGACAACGTCTTTGTTTAAAGTGCCTCTGGAAAATATTATCCTTTTTTATTTGTTCATTTGCTTATGGTCTCCAGTTTGTATGCTTCTTAACTTTTCAGCAATTGTGTTTTTCACTGTAAACCATGATTGACCTCTCTAACATCATCCGGCAGTTATTGTCAGACTCAAGACTACAGAGAAGCATTGCTTCTACTCAATAAGCTGAAGAGATCAAGAATGGTGCCTGACCAAGTCATCCTTGCTACCGTTCTATCAGCCTGTGGTCATACACGACATTTAAGATCCGGAAAAGTCATCCACTCATACATACTGGTCTCAGACATTTTTATCGATGCCCGCCTCAGTAGTGCCCTCTTAAACATGTATGCTAATTGTGCGGATATGGAGATGGCCAAGAAGCTATACAGCGGGATGCAAAGGAAGGACATGATATCATCAACTGTCATGGTCCGTGGATATGCTAAGAATGGAAAAATCGATATTGCTCGCTCCATATTCAACTGTATGATGGAGAAGGATGTGGTATCTTGGAGTGCTATGATAGCAGGATATGCTGAAAATAACCAACCAAGTGAAGCGTTGATTTTGTTCAAAGATATGCAAGAGTGTGGTGTCTGTCCTGATGAAATTACCCTATTGAGCGTCATATCTGCATGTGCTAATATCTGTTCCCTTGACAAAGCCAGATGGATCCATTCGTTTGTTTTGAATAATGGGTTTTGTAAGATATTGTCCATTTGCAATGCTCTTATTAATATGTTCTCAAAATGTGGAAGTTTGACTCTTGCCTTGAACGTGTTCAATGCAATGCCTCGAAAGAATGTTATCACCTGGACAAGTATGATTTCTGCCTTTGCTATGCATGGTGATGGCAAATCTGCCTTAGCCCTTTTTGACAAGATGAAAAGTGAAGGGGTTGAACCTAATGGCGTGACATTTCTTGGTTTATTGTTTGCCTGTTGTCATGCTGGTTTAGTTGATGAAGGCCGTTCCTTGTTTGAATGTATGGTCCAGGAATACAGGATTGAACCCAAGCATGAGCATTATGGCTGTATGGTGGATCTTATGGGAAAGGCTAAACTTCTGCAGGAAGCAGTTGATCTCATAAAGTCAATGCATGTAAGACCTAATGTGGCTGTTTGGGGATCTCTGTTAGCAGCCTGCTGGATGCATGGTGATCTTGAGCTCGGTGCATTTTCTGCAAGGAAAATTTTGGAGTTGGATCCCAATCACAATGGAGCATACGTGTTTTTATCGAACATGCACGCAAAATCTGGTGACTGGAACAATGCTCGAGAGGCAAGAGGAGTAATTGAAGGCCATAGGGTTTTGAAAGAAACAAGCTGCAGTCGGGTAGAGCTGAATGGGATAGTCCATGATTTTGGAGCTGGAGGTGAGAAACATCAGGAAAATCATAGGACCGTTCTAAAGTTTAGTGGGATAATTTCTAAATGATGATGATCTCATAGTTATGGCTGCATCAGTTGTAGGAATTCGTTATTTAATCAAAGCTGAACAACAAGTCAGCTGGCTAATTTTGATTTTTCATAAAAGGAGGCTATGCAGCCCAGTTTGGTTAAGGGAAGACACAGGCAGGGATTTGAAGAGATATTATTATGGATTGAGCTATCATATTTTCCTCCTGTCATACATTAAGTTAAGATGAAATAATTGGTGTGATTCCGTGCGAAAAAACTCCCTCTGTCAGGCTGAAGATAGTTCACTGTGCAGTAGAAGCTGAACTTCATGCCGTGTGAGTCATCGTCTGTAATGGGTCTTTCAGTTGTGTGAGCTGCCAGAACCTTTCTTAAGAACTTCGAATCCAGAAGCACGGGTATTTCACGGGGGAGCAGTAGTCAGACAACATTCCACAGCTCTCCACCATTGTAACATATTCTGGCAACACCTCACTTCTAAAATCATGGG
This sequence comes from Triticum monococcum, assembly GCA_034509565.1. NCBI lineage: Eukaryota > Viridiplantae > Streptophyta > Magnoliopsida > Poales > Poaceae > Triticum > Triticum monococcum. The sequence goes on from CM067843.1 coordinate 83,257,594, forward strand.
CTTATTCAGGATTATTTGATGAGCAGAGTAGCAAACAGACTGCCCTCGGGGTGTGTCACCGACTTGGCGAGCTCTTGTGCGAGGAAGAGATGCCCTTAAGTTGGGTTTAGTATTCCCTCCCTTTCTTTTTAGTCTACATATAAAGTTTGGTCAAAGTCAAGTTTTGTAAAGTTTGACTAGCTTTATATTAAGAAATATTAACATTCACAATATGAAATCAATATTACCAGATGCGTCATGAAATGTATTTTCATACTATATAGTTTTAGTATTGTAGTTGTTCATATATTTTCATATAAATTTGGTCAAACTTTATGTAGTTTGACTTTGACCAAATCTTATACGCGGAGTAAAAAGAAACGGAGGGAGTAAGAAGAGTTGGTAATGGATGCACAACCGAAGTTTGGCATGATAGATGGATGATGTGGTAGCATCTCTGAAACCTATGGGGTGCTGAACACTGGTTCAGTTTGTTTCTGATTTGATAGAGAAGAGTCAAATCAATGGAATGAAGAGCTAGAATGAGAGGTGTCTATGCCTCCTCATGCTGATCTCACTCTCCAACTACCACGACCGCTGCGAGGCATTGATGATTTTCGGGCATGGGTGTCGGAGAAATATGGTCTTTTCTCAGTGAGACCAGTGTCCGACAACTGTTGGATAATGAACAGCATGAACAACAGCTGTCCAGTTTGTCATGTGGGGAAGATGTTTGGAATGCAGACTGTGGCAATGACAATGAGCCTCTGTTCCATTCTTTTGTTAGGTTTGTGTCGGGGGTTGGATGCGACATATGCCAATGGATGGCTTATCATGATGGGGGTGAGTAGAACGTCGCCGGTGCTTGGAAACGGGATGAGGCGTACACACGAACGCCGGCGAACTTTATCCAGGTTCGGGGCTCTCCTAGGAGATAACACCCCTAGTCCTGCTCTGCGGGGTCTCCGCATGATCACTAAGGCAAAAGTGGGTACAATGGTGCTCCTTGAGCTGTATCTGTGGGCAGGGGGAGACTAGGCCAGCTCTCCCCCTTCTCTGAGGTCTGGTCTAGTTCTAATGGATCGGAACCCTTTGCATGGGTGCTCTGGGGGGTTTATATAGGCCTATCCCCCAGGGGTACAATGGTAAACCGACTGGGCGCAGGGCCCAGCCGTCAGTCTCTTCGCCTGCCGGCTTCTCTGCCGACTGTTGGGGCCCGCCGGCTAGTGGGCCTCGCCGACTGGTCTGGTACGGAGCCGACAGGCCGTACCCGCCGGTTGCGGGTCTTGCCGGTTGCCGATTACTGTAGCCGTGCTTCTAATGATGCAGACTTGGTCATGGGGTCGTGGTTACAGCCCTGCTATCCGGCGGGCGATTACTGTAGCCACTCCCCGTCTCGTCTGGTTAATGGCGCATGGGACCTGTGGGAGGGGCAGGCCGACTTCCGGGGGCCAGCTCCCTTCGGGTCCGACTGGTGGCGCTCTTGCCGTCTTCTGGACTCTCGCTGGCCGGTAGGGCCCATCGTCCGTGGACCGTACCGACAGGTCGTCGTGGGTGCAGGACTCCGCCTACTGTTGCTGATGTCAGGGATGGCACGACAACAGTGCCTCGCCGGACGAAGATCTCCGCTGGTACGACGCACTGTGCCCTAGCCATCCCATGAAAAGGGGAGGGAGTGGGCTTTACTGTGGCCACTCCCGTCCCGTCCCCCCTTATGAGGGCATGGGCTTTGTTGGTGTCGTGGGCCGACTCCCCGTGACCGACTTCTCTGGGAGCCGCCGGGCGGGAGTCGGCCCGTCTTGACCTCGCCTCCAGGACTCGGCCGCATGCGGGCAGTCGGCTGTTCCTTTAGCCGGCCTCTAGAAGGCGGCTCTCCATCCTGGTGTCTTGAGGGGCGCAGTCAGCCCCGATGTCTTGAAAGGTTCTGGGCCTCGGGTTAGCCTACCCGTGGCCCATTACTCCGACAGTAGTCCCCGAAGCTGATGAGGCGCCGCGGGCGATCAGCCAAGGAGCCTCAACAGTTTCTTTCTCCGAGTGCTTGAGGTGAGACCTCGTTTGACTTCTGCCGGGCCGACTGGTAGGAGTCGCAGTCGCCTGACCTTGACTTGTCCAAAAATGCTTTCGAATCCCCCGGCAGGAACTCAGTAGCGTGTGAGCTAAGCTTCCTGACCGCCACCCACTCTGTGCCCGCCATGTGGCAACCAGTGGCTGGGTCAGCCCGCCTACCCATCCGCGAGATGGGACGTGTCTGCAGGCGGGGCCTGCCACTACCACGCCTCGGCATGCGAGCGGATCCGTTGCGGCCGTGGGGGCGGTTGAGGTTCCCACGGAATTACCGCGCGCAGTAACTTTGCGCGATAAATGTGGGGGCGTGGAGTAGTGGGCGCAGTAAATCCCACAACTGCCCCCTCGGCTTCGCAGCCCACTAGGCTATAAGTAGGGGGGAGGAGGGGATACGGCGGAGCACGCGCGTCCCACCTCCCCACTGCTTCTTCTTCTTCTTCTTCTCTCTCTCTCCGCCACACCTCAAGCTACGTCGAGCGCTGCGGCAGTCTGCTCACGATGAGCTCTTCCTCCGCCGTCATGCCCCCTACGGCGCATTCCGGCACCTGGGATGGTTCGGAGGTTCACGACGACCACGTCGATTTCCTCCACAAGACGCGTCGGTTGCCCGGCGAGGACCTCGTGAGGGTCCGCCTCGCGCGGAGGGGAGAGATCTCGCCGGCGCCGGAGGAGGGCGAGCGGGTCGTCTTCCGCTCGCACTGCCTGCGCGGCCTGGGCCTGCCGGCGAGCAACTTTTCCGCTCCTTCCTTGAGTTCTACGGACTCCAGCCTCACCACCTCACCCCCAACACGGTGGTGTTGCTGTCCGCCTTCGTGGCCCGCCGAGTGCTCCCTCTTCAAAGTCGCCCCCACATGATCTGCCGGATGAGCGGGCATCGGGACCCGAGTCGGATGTGCACCAAGGAGATGCCTCGCGAGGAGGTGGCCTATATGGTGAATTATCTGGCGAGCTGCGACCTTCGAGAAGAGTGGCAATTCGGCAAGGAGCCGTATTCACGTGTCGCCCCTCCGCCTCAGGTGAGTCGTTTTCTTTTTTCTCTTTCTCTCTGACTTCTTCGTTGCCGAGTCCATTTTGTCCGATCTGACCAGCTGGCTTTGGTCAGAACCCCCTCCTCCAGCCAGCAGCCGGCACCGCGGGGCCGGACCGTGAATTCCTACCAGACCGAGCGGAGAGTGATGTTGACGACCCCGACCTGGGGGCGGCGGCCCTGGAGGATGAAGCCGAGGGAGGAGGCGGCGCAGCGGGCGGCTCGAGACTTGGGGCCAGTCTCGAGGACTGACCCGATAATGACGAGGAGGTCGTCCCACGCCACCAGCCAGGAGCCGGCCAGTCGGGCGCGGGCTCGTCAGCTCCGCCGGATGCACAAGGCGGCAGCAATAAGCGCAGGGCCGGGGCGAACCTGTTTGGCAGCCGTCCGAAGAAGCCCAAGGGCTCAGCCGCGGCGACCAAGCGGGACGAGGCGGCCGCAAAGGCCAACCGCTTCCGCAAGGTGGTGAAGATGCCGCAGCTTGTTTCAGCGTAAGCACCACCTCCCCTCGTATCTTCGTATTTCTTTATTGAGTCTGTCTGAAATTTCTTTACTTTGTTTTCCAGCTTTAGGGCCCCTCTCTCTCTTGAGAAGTCGGCCGCCGGCTCCGTCGTGAAGTCGGCGGAGACCTCCTCCACCACCCGGCGGGTTGACCCCGCCGCCGACCTCTGGGAGGCGACGGAGCGGAACGCGCGTGACGAGCGGGAAGCTGCCCGCCTGAAGAAGGCGGAAGCCGACAAGGCGGAGGCCACCGCTCTGAAGAAGCTGGCGGAAACCGAGGCCGCCGATGCGGAGAAGAAGCGCGCAGAAGAAGCCGCACGCCACCAGTCGGCAGTGTTTGTCGTCCCCTTGAACTCCGCACCGCCGCCACTGGAGTTCTCGGCGCAGACTGGGGAAGCCGGCAATGAGAACCCGGTCATGGAGAGGGACGTCGACGTCACCGCTATGCCGGAGGTCATTGCGCCGCCACCGCCACCCTCCGGAGGCGCGCCAGGCGGACAACCGGCGGATCCGCCAGTGCCGCCAACCGAAGGCGCGGCGGCGACGGGCCTGGCCCTCGAGGTTGGTACGCCAACGCGCCGCCGTCTCGCGAAGGCGGCCTCAGCGCCGCGTCCTCTGGATACCGGCGCTGCGTGCTCCTAGATCCCGGACACCGAGGTGTCGAGCGCCGCGCCCACCGGGTGGGTGCGGGGAGGCGGGATGGGTCCGTTGAACCGGGCGCTCTTAGACGTCCAAGCCAAGCTCCGGGCCGAGGGCGACGCCATCAAGGAGTGCACCAAGGCATACCCGGCGTCACAAACGGCCATCCGGGTACGCATCCTTTCTTTGCCTTGCTTCCTTGTTTTTTCTTTCTGGGGGCGCGCCAGCGCACCCACTGGGTGTAGTCCCCGAGTTTCAGGCCGGCTGCTGAGTAGGCGGCTCGGAACTCTAATCGGCGAGTTCCAAGTACCAACGCTTTTTTTTTGAAATTTTGATGCAGGATTACCACATTCTTCGCGTGACCTCCTTCAACACCAATGTTGAGGAGCTGGCCAAGCGGACCACCGACTTGTCGGACAGCCGGGGTGAGTTTTCTTCTTTCTCTGTGGGGGCGCGCTGGCGCACCTGCGGGTTGTAGTCCCCGAGATTCGGGCCGACTGCTGAGCAGTCGGGCCAGATCTCCCCGGCGACCTTTCTTCTTTGCTGACGACTGACATCCCTCCCCCTCTTTTTTCAGAGGCCAATGTAACGCCCTTGATGCGGCTATATCTCCCACGTGTCGAAGCACGACTTAGAGGCATAACCGCATTGAAAGCAATGTCGCAAGTGAGGTAATCTTCACACAACCCATGTAATACATAAGGGAAAGAGATACATAGTTGGCTTACAATTGCCACTTCACACAATTACATGAATAAAGCATTACATCATCCAAATACACTCAAGGTCCGACTACGGAACCAAAATAAAAGAAGAACCCCAAATGCGACAAAGGTCCCCGATCGACCCCAACTGGGCTCCACTACTGATCAACTAGAACGAAACAACACAAAGGACAAGATCTTCATCGAGCTCCTCCTTGAGCTTGGTTGCGTCACCTGCTCTGTCTCATCGGCACCTGCAAACTGGTTTTGGAAGTATCTGTGAGCCACGGGGACTCAGCAATCTCACACCCTCGCGATCAAGACTATTTAAGCTTATGGGTAAGGTAAAAGGTATGAGGTGGAGCTGCAGCAAGCGACTAGCATATATGGTGGCTAACATACGCAAATGAGAGTGAGAAGAGAAGGCAAAGCATGTTCGAGAAAGTATGATCAAGAAGTGATCCTAAAACAACCTACGTCAAGCATAACTCCAACACCGTGTTCACTTCCCGGACTCCGCCGGAAAGAGACCATCACGGTAACACACGCTGTTGATTCATTTTAATTAAGGTCAAATTCAGGTTTTCTACAACCAGACGTTAACAAATTCCCATCTGCCCATAACCGCGGGCACGGCTTTCGAAAGTTCAAATCCCTGCAGGGGTGTTCCAACTTAGCCCATCACAAGCTCTCACGGTCAACGAAGGAATAGACCTCCTCCCGAGACGTTCCGATCAGACTCGGTATCCCGGTACAACAAGACATTTCGACAGGGTAAAACTAAACCAGCAACACCGCCCGAATGTGCCGACAAATCCAGATAGGAGTTGCACATATCTCTTTCTCAGGGCACACTCAGATTGTCCTAGGTACGGGTAGGCCAGCCCAGAGTTGCCCCTGGTGGTCACCGGCAGCTGACAGGTTGGACCAACACTCAGAGGAGCACTGGCCCGGGGGGGGGGGTAAAATAATGATGACCCTTGAGTCCGCGAAACCCAAGGAAAAAAAAGGCTAGGTGGCGAATGGTAAAACCAATGTTGGGCATTGCTGGAAGAGCTTTACTTAAGGCGAACTGTCAAGGGGTTCCCATTATAGCCCAACCTCGTAAGGAACACAAAATCCGGGAATATAACACCGATATGACGGAAACTAGGGCGGCAAGAGTGGAACAAAACACCGAGGCATAAGGCCGAGCCTTCCACCCTTTACCAAGTATATAGATGCATTAATTAAATAAGATATATAGTGATATCCCAACAAGTAAACATGTTCCAACAAGGAACAACATCTCCATGTTCCAACAAGGAACAAACTTCAATCTTCACCTGCAACTAACAACGGTATAAGAGGGGCTGAGCAAAGCGGTAACATAGCCAAACAATGGTTTGCTAGGACAAGGTGGGTTAGAGGCTTGGTTCAACAATATGGGAGGAATGATAAGCAAGTGGTAGGTATCGCAGCATAGGCATAGCAAAAGAGCGAGCAACTAAGCACGCAAAGATAGAAGTGATTTCGAGGGTATGGTCATCTTGCCTGAAATCCTGCAAGGAAGAAGAACGAGTCCATGAAGAAGACAAACGGACGTAGACGAATGGGTCCTCACAACGCGACGTTACCGAAACCAACCCGATGGTATGATACGCGGGATGCGGTATGCGATGCGTATGCATGATTTGACAAGGAATGCATGAACCTGGCCTCAACTTGGAAATCCAAGTGTGCCACTGGAAAGGTGAGAAGAAATCGCTTGAAAACGATATAAAGAATGCCAGAATCGGAGTTACGGTTTGGAAATGGCAAGCAATTCAAATATGACACCGGTCTGCGATTTATAGCAATAACCATCTAAATGCAATGAGATGAACAAGCTACAGCACCCAAACATGGCAACAAAATACATGGCAGGGATGCATTCAAGAAGCTTAACAAAATTCTAGCACTGAGCTACGGCCAATTCATCCATTAACAGGTTCAAACAAGCATGGCAAAAATGCATATGGTAAACAGATCTCAGACTTAGTGAAATTAACACAAGTCTGGAATTTCAGATCAGGTAGCTCTCTTCGGAGCAACAAAACAATATGCTACAGGACCTGAACATGGCAAAGTAAAGCATGGCATGGAGCTACTCAAAGAGCTTAACAAAAGTCCCTCAGTGACCTTGAGCCAAAAGGGATCAGAAAATACAATTGCAAGCATGTGAACATAGCAAAAACATAACCAGTTTTCAGACTTAGTGAAAACTAACACATGCTGAAACATAACTCAAGTAGGCATGTTTACGAGCTCGATGCACTCACTACGGTGCAAGTCATGATAAGCTAAGCATACATCCATCAAGAACACACAAAATGCAAGCTAGACATGGCAAGAACAATAACATAGCATGCATGGATGAACTACAACATCATCGGCAAAATTGCAAACACGTTGACAATTTGCCCAGATTCACAAAGTACCAAAAGTAGAGCTCGATTGACTCAAGGTAGGGTGCTCCATAATTGCAAACAAAGACATGGATGGATATAGCACTACAAGATTAACAAAACATCCTTACTGATCATCCTCAAAAGAGGTACGGATCACTAGGAAACAACATGAACATATGGCATCATGAAATAAACAGATCAAGGACTTAGTGGAAATGCTAAGTCCCTGAAATCAGCATTACCAAGTGCCTCACTTGGCAAGCTCGTGCTAGTCACCACAGACATCACAAAAATACATGGGTTGCACCTTTGGAAAGATGACAAAACCCTTAACAAAACATATGTAGAGCTCATGGGCATATCATGCACACATTAATCATGGCAAAAATGACAAAAAGCTAAATGGAGCGGCAGATCTGACAAATATCTCAAGTAGCACTCTTCTAACAGCATTTCGGGCATCAAGATGAACTCAAATGAAAATGATGCAATGAGATGAAATGATGTACTCTCCGAGATGAACATTTTGATATGCTATATGCATGAATCGGAGCCACGGATGCAAAGTTACGATGCGACGAACATAGGCATATGGATCTGGGAATTTCGGGGACTTAGTGGAAATTTCACCTCCGCGAAAGTCAACGCGGGACGGAGGGATACGGGACGGCGCGGTGCAGATCCGAGATGGGTGTTTGGTTCGGGGAGTGGTGGATCTTGTCCATCTTCCACGGATCCGGCGCGGGACGAGCTCCGGCGATGTGAGGCGGGGCTCCGGCGAGGCGAGGACGAAGCGACGAGGTCGGAGGAAGCGAGGCCGTGGCCGGACAGCGGAGGAGTGGCGCGAAGCCGGCGAAGCTCCGGGGAGGCAACGAGGACCGGCGAAGGGCGGCGGCGCGCGGCCGGTGCGCGAGGGCGGCGCGAAGGCGCGTCGGCGGGGCGGCGGCGCAGGCGGCCGACGGGAGGCGCGCGAGGCCGGGCGGCGGGTGCGGCGCAGCCAGGGCGCGCGAGGAAGGCGCGAGGCGTGGTCTGGCCCGGCGCGGCCCGGCGCGGGCCGGCCGTGGGCTCTGCGGGCCGGCGGCGGCTCCGGAGGAGAGATAGGAGGCGCGGGGACAAGTGGCGTCCCGCGAGTGGCTGAGGGCGGCGGCAAAGCTGAGGTGTCGCGCTCCCATTGGTCGGAGCGATGTGCCGGCTGTCGGCGTTCTGGGAACGGGGGTCCCCAGACTTGCCTGCCTGTGGCCTGCGGCGTGGCTCAAGTGGGAGCCCGGCGCGGCCCAACTTCATCGACACGAGGCTCAAGACCCTCGCGAGGGGCCAAGCCTCGCGAGGCGGACGACACGGCGCATCCCCAGGCAGAGCCTCGTCAGGCTGGCTCGCGAGGAGGCGGAGAGTTCAAGGCGGGGTACCTCGCGAGGTGCCCATGAGGCAAGCCATGACGATACGGGGCACCAGGTGGGTGCCAGCGCGCGCAACGTCCCTCTTTCCTCTTTGGTGCAAAGGGAGCAAGCGTATCTGCGGAGTACCGAGGCATCAGGCAAAGGTTGCCACTTCGGTGCAACGAGACCAAGAGCAGGAGGACTACGAGACGGAGGTCACCATGGAGCCCAGCGCGGCGTCATCACCAGAGCCTTTGGCAGGCGAAGACTGCTTTTGTCAGGATAGATGTACTCGTTGTCCCCCTTCAAATTAGCCCGCCATTGTTGGACCCCTTCCCGCTCAATATTTGGGGAGAGGACCAGGGCCTCTATAAATAGGACTAGCCACCCACATAGCAAGCGGTTCGGTTCGTTGGCTGGTTCGTTCGGTTCGATTCCTGGTCATTCGGCCCGGGATCTGAGAGGAAAAGAGAGAGAGAGGGTGACTGAACTCTTGATAGCAGTTCATCACCACAGCCAAGAACATCCCCTCGCGAGGCTGTTCTTCCTTGTATTGTTCATCCACACCAGCCCCAGGAGGCAATCCATCCACCACACACTGGAGTAGGGTATTACACCATAATGGTGGCCCGAACCAGTATAAATCTTGTGTCTCTTGTGTGTTTCCTTTAGTAGTTTAGATCCCATCGAGACGGAGAGGTTGAAGGTGAGGTTTCCGCGCGCACCCCAGTGTTCGAACCTTAAGGGTCTGCCGGAACCCAAAATCCGACATTTGGCGCGCCAGGTAGGGGTGCGCCGGAATTCGTCTTCCACCGCTCCGCTCTCCTCCGACCGTCGCATCCATGTCTGACGCTCGTCGAGCCCGCGCTGAGCGCCGGGCCACCATCGCTTCTCACGTCGCCCAGACGGCCCCCATCGGTGGGCGTCCTCGTTGTTCCCCGTCGCCCACCGTCAACGCCGCCACCGGCTCGGTGGGGGGCGAGCAGCAGGCATCGTCTCAGCACCCGTCCGTGCGGCAAGACGGCCGCACCGCCACCCCGTCACTCGCACCAGCTGGTTCTTTGTCCCGCGCGCTCTGCGCACCCTTGGAGGCTCGAGCTGCGCTCCTCGCGGCAAACGAGCTCCTGCGCTACCTCCCGTCGACGACGTCTACGAAGAATGGCTTGACCGCGTCGCTGAGCTTGTCCGCGCCGCAGGGGGCTCTTCCGCGCCGTCCGTCCCTCTGCGCCGCACTCCGCCCCGCGCGGGCAACGAAGCTCCGGAGGCGCACCAGCTGCCTCCTCTCCAAGAAGATGCCGTGGCTCCAAGGCGACTGGCCCCTGGGCGGAACCCGCTCCGCCAGGCGCCATTGCAACAAGAGCGAAGCTGCCAAGAAATTCCTTGCCCGCAGGGGGCTGCCAGGGCGCTCCCTGCTCCGGCACGCCGCGACCCTGCTCCAGCTCCGGCGCGTCAAGACCCCGCCCTGCTCCTAGCTGCAGCGCGTGGGGACCCTCAAGACCAAGCTCTCCACCAACCGAGGCCTTTCGTGGCCACCGCGGGCTGCCACGCCTACACCACTGAGTTGCGCAGCATCGCGTGGCCCGGCAAGTTCAAGCCCGACCTGCCTCCTCGCTACGACGGCACAACTGACCCCGTGGAATTCCTCCAGCGCTATGAGCTAGGTATCGAGGCTGCCGGCGGGGATGAAAAGGTCATGGCGAACTGGTTCCCCATGGCGCTCAAGGAAGGAGCTCGAACCTGGCTCCTGAATCTGGATCCAGGCACGATCTCCTCCTGGGACCAGATGCGCGCCCGCTTCATCGCCAACTTCCAAGGTACTCGCGACCGGCCGCCTGCCATGAGCGACATGCGCCGCATCAAGCAACAACCCGGAGAGACCCTGCAAAAGTACATCCAGCGCTTCAACAGTGCGCGCCTCAAGATCCCCAGGGTGTCAGAGGAGGCCATCATCTCCGCCTTCTCTGACGGCGTGCGTGACGTCAAGATGAAGGAGGAGCTGGCGATGCACGAAGACCTCTGCACCTCCCTGGAGCTGTTCAACTTGGCGAACAAGTGCGCCAGAGCTGAGGAGGGACGTCTCTCCCTCCTCGAGCTGCCTGCTGCGGACCCAGAAGAGAAGAAGCCCAAGGCCAAGGACGTGAAGCGCAAGGGGGCTGCCGTGCTCGCAGCCGAACCAGACACCAAGCGGGGCAAGGATCTGCCCGAACCCTCCAGAGGCAGCCGGTACTGTGTGTACCATGACCTCCACACCCACAACACCAACGAATGTCAAGAGCTCCGCGCCGTACGAGAAGGAAGGATCGGCCGTCGCCCTGACCGTGCTGACCGGGGCTATGGCCTAGGAGGAGGAAGAATCCCAGGGCGCTAGGAAGACCGCGGCCCGCGCCAGGGGTGGCGCGACCAGCCTCGCGAGGACCGCTCTCATGGCAACGCAGGCCTACCTCCGCTGCCGCCTCCACCAAGAAGGAACGAAGACCGCCATCAAGACGAGGGGGCTGGGGGCTTCCAAGAGCCGCGCGCGATCGCCTGCATCCTGGGCGGAGCTCAAGCCCCAGCCTCCCAATGCATCTTCAAGCAGTTTGCCCGCGAGGTGAATGCAGCCCTCCCCAAGCTCGAAGCAACGTGCCCCCTCAGGTGGTCGGCGTGCCCCATCACGTTTAGCTCGACAGACCAGCTCAAGTGTGCGGCCACTGCAGGAGTCCTCCCGATGCTCTGCTCCCCGGTCATCAGCAATGTGCAGGTCACCAAGACCCTCATCGATGGCAGGGCAGGGCTCAACATCCTGTCCGTGGAAACATTCAACAACCTCCAAGTGCCCTATGATCAGCTCCAGTCGACCAGGCCTTTCTCCGGGATCACCGACGGTTCCACAGTCCCGATCGGGCAGGTCCGCCTCCCTGTCACCTTCGGAGCCCGCAGCAACTACCGCACCGAGCTCATCGACTTCGACGTCACCCACATCCGCCTGCCGTACAACGCCATCCTCGGGTACCCAGCGCTGGCCAAGTTCATGGCCGTGACCCACCACGGCTACAACGTCCTCAAGATGCCAGGAAGTGGCGGCGTCATCACGGTGCCCTGTGAAGAGAGAGATGCAGTGTGTTCCCTAGAGCGAGCCTTTCAGGCCGCGTCGCTAGAAGACCCAGATCGCGGAAGCAGGAGGCTTCCTGAGACCACCCCCAAGAAGAAGAAGACATCGTCAGGCTCAGCCACTCAGGAGGCAGGCCCCTCAGGGCCCGTGCCCCCTCAGGAGGGCCCTCCATCCATCGCATAGGAAAGCGCGCCCGACGCCCTCCTCAGGCAGGGCTCGGGGGCTCTCACCTGGAGGGCCACCGACCTAGCCAGGGTCGCGAGGGAGGCGCTTGGGCACCATGTGGAGGCGTGCTTCACAGCACGTTTCCCTCAGGAGGGAGCCAGGCGGGGAAGATCAGACCAGCAAGAGTTCGTTGACGAGGCCATTCAAGAGCTACAGGAGACAAGGATCATGAGTGGAGGCCGCCGCTTGCCAGCCGTGGCCCCACATCCAGGCGAGGATGGTGGGCTGCGCGTCTGCGTCGATGTACCAGGGCTCAATCAGATCGCCGCAATGGAGCACCTCTGGCCCTCGCAAGTGGGGCGCTGCGGAGGTCCACCCCACAGCTATGTTCGCATGCCTTACGGCCTGCCGAGCATGGCTGCAGCGTACCAGCGCCTCATGAGGGGCATCGTGGAGGCTCAGGAAGACAGGCGTTCCGCGGCCTTGGCGGAGATGGAGGCAGCTCGCTAGGAGTCACCAGCGCCTCCGGAGCCTCCCGAGGCCCCGGGGCCTGGGGGCTCGCGAGGATCGGCTTCTGCAGCCCGCCAAGTCTACTGCACCAACGCCACAACACCGACGACATCCTTAGGTGACATCTTTCAAGTTCCGCTCTCAGCTGGGAGCACCCTCCCAGGGTTGCATCACTCCCAGGCCGCGTGGGTCCGTCCCCGCGGCATGTATCTGCATTTACCTTTCCGTCGTTAGTTTGCCTTGTTGGGGGCGCCCCTCGGGCTGCATCATCCCCAAGCCGTTCGGGCCAGACCCAGCAGCGTGTATCCCCCTAGCGTTTGTTTCCAACTATGCATTGCCTATCATGCTTAACTGCATGGTGCCCATCCGCGGCATCCTCTCTTCCCATGTCGGCCACTTGCACGTTAAAGGGGGGGTGCCTGAGCATCGCGACTCAGGGCTCTTACTGGCTCTCCAGCCCTCACCCTCTAGCCTTGTCCACGGCATCGCGACCTGGCATACCAGCGACGGCTGAGACAAGCTTGAGGGCCGGGACCCGAGGACGTAGAGTACCGGCATCTAACCAAATTTTGAAGGGACACATCTCAAGATACGGCCCAGTGCTGGGCGCAACCCGCCCAGAGGTAGGGCCTCGGGAGTCCCGCGCCGGCTCACGGGTGCCCAGATACGCCTCGCCTACCCCAACCAGCAAGCTCTTGAGTGACTAACGATTGACTAATGGCCGCCATGGCAACACCATCTTCTTTCTGTGATGACCCTGCAGGATCCCTAGAGGGAATCGCGCAAGCTGAGGCCCTCACGAGGTTTCCTTTGCCCTTGCCCGCGCGAACCGCTTGCACGTTAAAGGGGGGGTGCCTGAGCATCGCGACTCAGGGCTCTTACTGGCTCTCCAGCCCTCACCCTTTGGCCTTGTCCACGGCATCGCGACCTGGCATACCAGGGACGGCTGAGACAAGCTTGAGGGCCGGGACCCGAGGACGTAGAGCAGAAAGGGGAGCAGAGGCGGGGAAGAAGGGGCCTCGCGAGGACCTTGCCGAGCGTCTCCGCTCCTATCCACACACGGACCCAACGGCGCACCTGGAACGGCCCCTGATCCTCAAGATAAGTTTCCACCCACGGCACTGGCTGCTGCAGCACTACCCCCGCACCTAAAGCAACTCCGTACTAGCAACGTTGCTTCCCTTTCTCACTAAGTGATGGCTGCTTGGGCGCCAAAGGGGACATCATGAGCATCGCGACTCAGGGGCTCTTACCGGACGTCGGGTCGCTCACCTCCTGGCCTTGACCATGGCATCGCGACCTAGCATACCAGCGACGGCTGACGCCGCCTTGGGACTGGGACCTGTTGGCATAGAGCACCAAGCCCTCGTGAGGTGCGAAAGGGAAGGCTGAACTATAACGGAGTTAGCAGCTCGCTCGGATCCAAGTCAAAAGGTCATACATATTGACAAACAGGACTACAGACGCCTTACAAGCCCCCACGGGGCGCGTTCTGATTCCTCGCAGGGAACGAATCCTAAGGGATGCTAACTACATGAGCTACTGCGGGAGATGCCATCATCAACAGTGGGCCGTCAGGCACCGGCGCCAACTCCATCCAGATCAGGGTTGGCGACGGCCTGACGCGTCCGCCCTGCTCCTGGAGCGGCGGCGGCTCGGAGGCTCGTAGCTGTCGTCGCTCATCTCTGGAGTCGCGAAGATCTCGCTGGAGCCGCTGGACCCTCGGGCGCCACTGCCAAGGGGGCGGTCGACGGGCCTAGCCCTCACCAGGGCGAGGTCCTGGTCGCCTCTCCCGCGGCAGCACTCCAGCCGGCGCCCGATCGTGTCGAAGACCTTGAGGAACATCACCGCCGCGCCGTCATACTCCAGGTGGACCGTGAAGACGCCTCTTTCCCTGCAGACCCGGGTGATCTCCCTCCAGCCGCGGGACATGTAGACCGCGCCCGGGGCAGCGACGACGACCTCGGCCTCGGTCGCGGGGGCGCCACAGTCGGCGTGCTGCAGTTGGAGCTCCATAGGCCCCCCTGGAAGAACCATGGAGGCGAAGAAGGGAGGAAGGCGGATCCAGGGCTGAAGAGGAGTGACGACGTGGAGCACGAACTCATGGGAGGAGCCCTCAGCATGGACTCCAGGAGGAACCACCCACGCCTTCATAACTCGACGACGCCGACGACGGCGCTGACCGCGGGGATCAGCATCAACGCCTCCGAGGCCCTCGATGTGGGCGTACAAGGGCAGCGGGAACCCCGGCGGAGCCCGCTCGCCCCAGGGCCTCGCCGCCACCGGATGGTCCTCATCGCCCCGGCTGCGATGGGCGAGTCGCTTCTTCGGTGGGAGAGGGTCTGGCCCTTCTCGAGGAGCCTTTCCCTTCTCCGCTGTAGAGAATCGGCGAATCGGAGCCATCACACCAAGACGGAGCAAGAACTGAGGCGAAGGAGAGAGCAAGAGGAGATGGACTGGATGGGCACGAGCGGTGCCGTACTTATAGCCGGCGAAGGCCAACCACCGGTCTCCACGATCACAGGTAATCATAACATGTTCTGCATACAGGGACTTGTCCAACTCGCACGATCACCAAGGCGTCGTGGGGAAGCGGAGGCGCCACGCCCAATCAACCGCCACACGGCGTCCAAGGCCGCAGGCTGTTGGGGCCCGCGGCGCTTCGCCCTTGCCCTTTCGCCTCTCGGCACGGCCAAGTCCATGCGCGCCTTGGGCCCGGGGGCTACTGTCAGCGTTCTGGGAACGGGGGTCCCCAGACTTGCCTGCCTGCGGCGTGGCTCAAGTGGGAGCCCGGCGCGGCCCAACTTCATCGACACGAGGCTCAAGACCCTCGCGAGGGGCCAAGCCTCGCGAGGCAGACGACACGGCACATCCCCAGGCACAACCTCGTCAGGCTGGCTCACGAGGAGGCGGAGAGTTCAAGGTGGGGTACCTCGCGAGGTGCCCATGACACAAGCCATGACGATACGGGGCACCAGGCGGGTGCCAGCGCGCGCAGCGTCCCTCTTTCCTCTTTCGTGCAAAGGGAGCAAGCGTATCCGCGGAGTACCGAGGCATCAGGCAAAGGTTGCCACTTCGGTGCAACGAGACCAAGACCAGGAGGACTACGAGACGAAGGTCACCATGGAGCCCAGCGCGGCGTCATCACCAGAGCCTTTGGCAGGCGAAGACTGCTTTTGTCAGGATAGATGTACTCGTTGTCCCCCTTCAAATTAGCCCGCCATTGTTGGATCCCTTCTCGCTCAATATTTGGGGAGAGGACCAGGGCCTCTATAAATAGGACTAGCCACCCACATAGCAAGCGGTTCGGTTTGTTGGTTGGTTCGTTCGGTTCGATTCCTGGTCGTTCGGCCCGGGATCTGAGAGGAAAAGAGAGAGAGAGGGTGACTGAACTCTTGGTAGCAGTTCATCACCACAGCCAAGAACAGCCCCTAGCGAGGCTGTTGTTCCTTGTATTGTTCATCCACACCAGCCCCAGGAGGCAATCCATCCACCACACACTGGAGTAGGGCATTACACCACAACGGTGGCCCGAACCAGTATAAATCTTGTGTCTCTTGTGTGTTTCCTTTAGTAGTTTAGATCCCATCGAGACGGAGAGGTTGAAGGTGAGGTTTCCGCGCGCACCCCAGTGTTCGAACCTTAAGGGTCTGCCGGAACCCGAAATCCGACAGCGGCGGGGTGGACGCGTCAGCCGGCGGGACGGACATGTCCGGCGGTGTGCGGGGGGGATTTTTAGGGTTTCATCTGCGCGGATTTTCGGGGAGAGCCACATATATATAGGTAGAGGGAGCTAGGAGAGTCCAAATGAGGTGCGGTTTTCGGACACGCGATCGTGATCGAACGACCGAGATGATGGGGGAGGTTTTGGTGGGTTTTGGGCCAAAATGAAGGGGTGTTGGGCTGCAACACACACGAGGCCTTCTCGGTCCCTCGGTTAACCGTTGGAGTATCAAACGAAGTCCAAATGATATGAAATTTGACAGGCGGTCTACCGGTAGTAAACAAAGGCCGCTTGGCAAGTCTCGGTCCAATCTGGAAATGTTTAATCCCCACACACGAAAGAAAGGTAGAAATGACCACCGGAGGAGAACGGAGCGCCGGATTGCAAAACGGACAACGGGGAAAAAGCTCGGATGCATGAGACGAACACGTATGGAAATGAAATGCACATGATGACATGATATGCAATGCATGACACGCAAGCAATGACAAGGCAACAACAGCGAATAACTGGAGGACACCTGGCACATCAGTGTCGGGGCGTTACAACACTCCACCACTATGAGAGGATCTCGTCCCGACAACTAGAATGGAATTGGAGGGACAACGAAAGAGAAAGAGAAGAGGTAAAACTAAGTTGCTCCTTTGACAAACGAGTGAAACCAAAGAACCTTCAGAAGTTGAACAACTTGAAAGTAAGAATGCAACGAAGTAGAACAAAGTTGAAAGCACTCCGGTAGGGAAGAGGAACAAGGAAGAAGAAATTCGTATGACACTCCGGTTAAAACAAGATAGAGGGGAAACGAATGGTATAATTTGGGCAACACTTCGAGTGAAAATGGAAGGAACTGAACATGATCTTGACAACCAAGATGATGGGTTGAAGAGAGCAACATCACAAAGCCTCCGGAACAAAAGTAAGAATGGTATGGGATGAACGACGAGAAAACAAGATCTTGAGGGAGCACGCTTACAACAAGTGCTAGAACGGAGTTGTTGGAAAACCAACAACGAAAAGAATAAGCTTGATATGGTCTTATGGAACACATCTCAAACTTATGAGGTGACAACCTGCCACTCACGGGAAAAGGAATTGGATTGATATGAACGAGGAGACGAGAAACTATATCGCACCGGAAAGGATAAATGAAGAAATTGGATCATTTATAAGCACCCTAGATAGCAACAAACCTTAGGGAAGGCTTTAGGTGAAATATAACCCAAGATAACTCCAATGACGAAATTGGTGGATTTAAAATACCTCATTCTTAACAACAAGTGAATCATGAAACATGAACTCAAATTATCAAGAATGACATAATACCACCTCAAATGACACGGTAGAAAGAATTGCACTCCGGATATCAAGATGAAGAAAGCTTGAACTCCTTAGAAAAGAATGTCGATGAAAACTTCGAGAAGGAATTAAATCCTTGATGAATCCATCATGTAGAACCTTCATGAAGAACTCCGGTAATAAAAGAACGATCCGAAATAATTGAATGATGAAAAGAATAAGATTGAAGCCTCGCAATGATTTATATAGAGATATTCGTGATAATATAATTGAAAGAGGTTGAAACTCCGGTAAAAAGAGAAGATGAAACAAATGAAACCAAGAATTTGAAGGGCCTCCAGAATAAAGAATTAATCATTAGGATGAAACAAGAATAAGAATTATATTATGCTTATCCTTCACCAATTAAATTGATGACAATCAACGGATTTGGCATACTACTTATCCTCGTATCAAGGATTAAGAGAGATATAACGTAAACTTGAGAAGGTCTTCAATGATCCACCGGTAGAATTTGAAAAGCACGAATGCATAGATATGATACACGAAGGAAGAAAACTCTTGAACGAACCACCATAAGAACTAAAAATGAACAAAGAAAAGATAAGGAAGACACCGGGAAGAATTAGCAAATGAATGAAGATGCTTGAGAGAATTTAGACCCATGAGAACGAAGAGATCACGAGCCGATTAGAGATCCCTTGAACGATGCACCGGTAGGATTGGAGAGTGATAACTGAAAGTTGAGAATTAATAAATCTTCTGAAATGATGGGCTCCGGAGAAACAAACTAGAAAGACTCCTGAATTACTCCGGCTGGGTGAAAAGAATTCTCACAATTGAAATCAATTATGAGAGGAAGGCAACAAGCTAGAATCACGAATCTTGAAGAGAACGGATAAGATATGGAGGAAAAATCTTCTTCGGTCTTCAAATGATGAGGAAGACGACGAGAAACACCACCGTGAATTGTTGAGAAACTACGGAATAAAGAAGAATAGGCAAGTTGAACCAATGATGAAAAGAATTTGACAGATCTTGGAGAAAACATTTGACTGATGAAAACTTCATTCTTACGTCAAACTTCGAAATGGATTTGAGAATAACTCTGGTAGAAATTAGAAGAGTCAGGTAAGATCCTGGGAATAGACCTGTGGGTTAGGGCCCACTCAAAAGAAAAAAAACACCGTTGAAATGATTAGAAGGAGAGATTGCCCCGGTTGAATTAAATGACTAGAATGGGATAACAACCTCGAAATGGGTTGAACAGATCTTGAATGACAAGACGAGCCTTCTGAGATATGTTGAGCACTCCGGGACAATAGGATATCGAGAGGTGAACGATTAAGAATTGCACCGGCATGAGAAAGCCTTGAAATGAGGAAAGGAATATGATCAACAAAGCTTGAATTGAATCCACCGGAGAAGAAAAAGAACGGAGAATATTGAACTAGTAGAGCATCTTCATGAGAACCACCGGGTAAGAACATTGACGGAAAGGAATGGAGAGACTTCATAACCAATAAGATGGATACTTGATTGAGAAATCTGAGTCCTTGAAGAAGAGGGGTGGGTGGGTGGGAAAACAAAGACAACTTGAAGACGGATGAAGCAAACAACGTTGATGAAAACTGAAATTGGATCTTGCGGATGTTGAAATGATCGGATCCACTTGAAGAGAAAACACGCCGGTGAAAAGGATTGACAAGACAATCTTGATGATCAAGAAGGATTGGTATCCACATTGGAGTATGAGAACACCATTTCGGAAAGGTATGGAATCAACACTTGACATTGAAGCAAGTCGAATACCACAACTCAAAACCAAAACAAAGGATTGGCTTGCAGAATAAGCCGGAACAAACATATGATACAGATTCGTCCGAAGTTTTCGTGGTGGGGCCTACACGGGCTTAATCGTACAACACCATCATGTACAAGGCGGTGCACATGACATACGAAGCGTCCCCGAGTCGGCATAGCCAAGGACTCTTTAAGACACAACGAGACCACTGTAAAACCGACCGTGAATTGGCGGACCACTAGACGTCGAACCCCAATTTCATATCACACATCTGTCGGAAAGATACCCAAAGAGCTACTTGAATTCCCACCTATGAAACTCCCGAACCTTTCCGGTTATGCAATCAGGTGTTGGGGATACAGGGGAAGCATAATATCTCACCCAAACTAGCAAATCCTACATCCAGATGTATCCATCCTTCAACACATAACCAAGAAACCCTCGGAAATCATCTACCTCAACCTTCGAAAAGCATCTGTTATACAAGTTATGGCGATACCCCCGAACTCCCGCCCCAATACTGGGTGGCGTCGAGGTTATCTCACCAACAACTGCATAAAAGAGATTTTCGATGTCGGCGTACTAAACTCAGGTATTCCAGAATTGCAACGATAAAATTATGACGACAACACCTCAGAGCTCAACTCCCCGGGACACTTCCACTAAACCCCTGACAGGAGGCACCAAGACAATGTTCTCATCATAAAACCATCGGAACGATTCCAAGATACCCGCGTGATCCTAAATTTTTTTTAGTGAAATTTGAGGAGAAGAGTCAAAACTCTACGCCAGGATGCCTTACCAGAGTGATGAGGAGACTGGGAAGTAAAAAGAATTCCTAAACTTTCCGATATATAATTCCTAAATGACTCAAAACATTTTTCTAGACTCAACTCGTCCGCTATTTCGATCAAGCAGTGGGGCTCCTAAGGTCGGGGAAGGCTCTGATACCAACTTGTAACGCCCTCGATGTGGCTATATCTCCCATGTGTCGAAGCACGACTTAGAGGCATAACCGCATTGAAAGCAATGTCGCAAGTGAGGTAATCTTCACACAACCCATGTAATACATAAGGGAAAGAGATACATAGTTGGCTTACAATCGCCACTTCACACAATTACATGAATAAAGCATTACATCATCCAAATACACTCAAGGTCCGACTACGGAACCAAAATAAAAGAAGAACCCCAAATGCGACAAAGGTCCCTGATCGACCCCAACTGGGCTCCACTACTGATCAACTAGAACGAAACAACACAAAGGACAAGATCTTCATCGAGCTCCTCCTTGAGCTTGGTTGCGTCACCTGCTCTGTCTCATCGGCACCTGCAAACTGGTTTTGGAAGTATCTGTGAGCCACGGGGACTCAGCAATCTCACACCCTCGCGATCAAGACTATTTAAGCTTATGGGTAAGGTAAAAGGTATGAGGTGGAGCTGCAGCAAGCGACTAGCATATATGGTGGCTAACATACGCAAATGAGAGCGAGAAGAGAAGGCAAAGCACGTTCGAGAAAGTATGATCAAGAAGTGATCCTAAAACAACCTACGTCAAGCATAACTCCAACACCGTGTTCACTTCCCGGACTCCGCCAGAAAGAGACCATCACGGTAACACACGTTGTTGATTCATTTTAATTAAGGTCAAATTCAGGTTTTCTACAACCGGACGTTAACAAATTCCCATCTGCCCATAACCGTGGGCACGGCTTTCGAAAGTTCAAATCCCTGCAGGGGTGTCCCAACTTAGCCCATCACAAGCTCTCACGGTCAACGAAGGAATAGACCTCTGTTGGGGAACGTAGCAGAAATTCAAAATTTTCCTACGTATCACCAAGATCAATCTATGGAGAAACCAGCAATGAGGGAGGAGTGGATCTACATACCCTTGTAGATCGCGCGCGGAAGCGTTCAAGAGAACGGGGTTGATGGAGTCGTACTCGTCGTGATCCAAATCACCGATGATCCTAGTGCCGAACGGATGGCACCTCCGTGTTCAACACACGTACAGCCCGGTGACGTCTCCCATGCCTTGATCCAGCAAGGAGAGAGGGAGAGGTTGAGGAAGACTCCATCCAGCAGCAGCACAACGGCGTGGTGGTGGTGGAGGAGCGTGGTGATCCAGCAGGGCTTCGCCAAGCACCGCAAGAGACGAGGAGGGAGATGTGTCACAGGAGGGAGAGGGAGGCGCCAGGGCTCTAGTGCGGCTGCCCTCCCTTCCCCCCACTATATATAGGGCCAAGGGAGAGGGGGGGGCGCAGCCTTGGCCCTTCCTCCAAGGAAGGGTGCGGCTAGGGAGGAGTCCCTCCTCCCCAAGGCACCTAGGAGGTGCCTTCCCCCTTTAGGACTCTTCCTTTCCCTTATCTCTTGGCGCATGGGCCTCTTGGGGCTGGTGCCCTTGGCCCATATAGGCCAAGGCGCACACCCCTACAGCCCATGTGGCCCCCACGGCTGGTGGCCCCACTTGGTGGACCCCCGAGACCCTCCCGGTGGTCCCGGTACGTTACCGATAAACCCCGAAACTTTTCCGGTGACCAAAACAGGACTTCCCATATATAAATCTTTACCTCCGGACCATTCCGGAACTCCTCGTGACGTCCGGGATCTCATCCGGGACTCCGAACAACATCCGGTAACCACATACAAACTTCCTTTATAACCCTAGCGTCATCGAACCTTAAGTGTGTAGACCCTACGGGTTCGGGAACCATGCAGACATGACCGAGACGTTCTCCGGTCAATAACCAACAGCGGGATCTGGATACCCATGTTGGTTCCCACATGTTCCACGATGATCTCATCGGATGAACCACGATGTCGAGGATTCGATCAATCCCGTATACAATTCCCTTTGTCTATCGGTACGATACTTGCCTGAGATTCGATCGTCGGTATCCCGATACCTTGTTCAATCTCGTTACCGGCAAGTCTCTTTACTCGTTCCGTAACACATCATCCCGTGATCAACTCCTTGATCACATTGTGCACATTACGATGATGTCCTACCAAGTGGGCCCAGAGATACCTCTTCGTCACACGGAGTGACAAATCCCAGTCTCGATTCGTGCCAACCCAACAGACACTTTCGGAGATACCCATAGTGCACCTTTATAGCCACCCAGTTACGTTGTGACGTTTGGCACACCCAAAGCATTCCTATAGTATCCGGGAGTTGCACAATCTCATGGTCTAAGGAAATGATACTTGACATTAGAAAAGCTTTAGCATACGAACTACACGATCTTGTGCTATGCTTAGGATTGGGTCTTGTCCATCACATCATTCTCCTAATGATGTGATCCCGTTATCAACGACATCCAATGTCCATGGTCAGGAAACCGTAACCATCTATTGATCAACGAGCTAGTCAACTAGAGGCTTACTAGGGACATGGTGTTGTCTATGTATCCACACATGTATCTGAGTTTCCTATCAATACAATTCTAGCATGGATAATAAACGATTATCATGAACAAGGAAATATAATAATAACCAATTTATTATTGCCTCTAGGGCATATTTCCAACAGTCTCCCACTTACACTAGAGTCAATAATCTAGTTCACATCGATATGTGATTAACACTCAAGGTCACATCCCCATGTGACTAACACCCAAAGAGTTCTGGGTTTGATCATGTTATGCTTGTGAGAGAGGTTTCAGTCAACGGGTCTGCAACATTCAGATCCGTATGTACTTTGCAAAATTTCTATGTCATCTTGTAGATGCAACTACTATGCTACATTTGGAGCCATTCCAAATAACTGTTCTACTAAACGAATCTAGTTTACTACTCAGAATAATCTGGATTAGTGTCAAAGTTTGCATCGGCGTAACCCTTTATGACGAACTCTTTTACCACCTCCATAATCGAGAAAATTCCTTAGTCCACTAGTTACTAAGGATAACTTTGACCGTTGTCCTATGATCCATTCTTGGATCACTCTTGTACCCCTTGACTGACTCATGGCAAGGCACATTTCAGGTGCGGTACACAACATAGCATACTGTAGAGCCTATGTCTTAAGCATAGGGGACGACCTTCGTCCTTTCTCTCTATTCTGCCGTGGTCGAGCTTTAACTTCATACCTTACAACTCAGGCAAGAACTCCTTCTTTGACTGATCCATCTTCAACACCTTCAAGATCATGTCAAGCTATGTGCTCATTTGAAAGTACCATTAAGCGTTTTGATCTATCCTTATAGATCTTGATGCTCAATGTTCAAGTAGCTTAATCCAGGCTTTCCATTGAAAAACACTTTCCAAATAACCCTATATGCTTTCCAGAAATTCTTAGTCATTTCTGATCAACAATATGTCAACAACATATATTCATCAGAAATTCTATAGTGCTCCCACTCACTTCTTTGGAAATACAAGTTTCTCATAAACTTTGTATACACCCAAAATCTTTGATCATCTTATCAAAGCATACATTCCAACTCAGAGATGCTTACTCCAGTCCTTAGAAGGATCGCTGGAGCTTTGCATATTTATTAACATCTTTCAGGATTGACAAAACCTTCCGGTTGTATCACATACAACCTTTTCTCAAGAAAATCGTTGAGGAAACAATGTTTTGACATCCTATCTGCAAGATTTCATGAATAGTGCAGTAATCGCTAATATAATTCCAACAGACTCTTAGCATCGCTATGAGTGAGAAAGTCTCATCATAGTCAACTCCTTGAACTTGTCGGAAAACATCTTAACGACAAGTCGAGCTTTCTTAATGGTGATACTTACCATCATTGTCCATCTTCCTTTTAAAATCCATATGTACCTAACAGCCTTATGACCATCAAGTAGTTCTTCCAAAGTCTACACTTTGTTTTCATATATGGATCCTCTCTCGGATTATATGGCCTCGAGCCATTTTGGAATCCAGGCCCACCATCGCTTCTCCATAGCTCGTAGGTTCATTGTTGTCTAGCAACATGACTTCCAAGACAGGATTACATACCACTCTAAGTAGTACGCATCCTTGTCATCCTACGAGGTTTGGTAGTGACTTGATCTGAAGTTTCATGATCACTATCATAAGCTTCCACTTCAATTGGTGTAGGTGCCATAGGAACAACTTCCTATGCCCTGCCACACACTAGTTGAAGAGACGGTTCAATAACCTCATCAAGTCTCCACCATCCTCCCACTCAATTCTTTCGAGAGAAACTTTTCCTCGAGAAAGGACCCGATTCTTAGAAACAATCTCTTATTGCTTTCGGATCTGAGACAGGAGGTATACCCAACTGTTTGGGTGTACTACGAAGATGCATTTATCCGCTTTGGGTTCGAGCTTATCAGCCTGAATTTTTTTTCATATAAGCGTCGCAGCCCCAAACTTTTAACAAATGACAACTTAGGTTTCTCTAAACCATAGTTCATACGGTGTCATTTCATCGGAATTACGTGGTGCCCTTTTTAAAGTGAATGTGGTTGTCTCTAATGCCTAACCCATAAACTATCGTGGTAATTCGATAAGAGACATCATGGTATGCATCATATCCAATAGGGTGCAGTTATGATGTTCGGACACACCATCACACTATGGTGTTCCAGGCTGTATTAGTTGTGAAACAATTTCCACAATGTCTTAATTCTGTGCCAAACTCGTAATTCAGATATTCATCTCTATGATCATATCATAAATATTTTATCCTCTTGTCACGACGATCTTTCAACTTTACCCTGAAATTACTTGAACCTTTCAATAATTCAGACTCGTGATTCATCAAGTAAATATACTCAACATCTACTCAAATCATCTGTGAAGTAAGAACATAACGATATCCACTACACGCCTCAGCACTCATTGGACTGCACACATCAAAATGTATTACTTCCAACAAGTTGCTTTCTAGTTCCATTTTACCGAAACCGAGGCTTTTAGTCATCTTGCCCATGTGGTATGATTTGCATGTCTCAAGTGATTCAAAAATCAAGTGAGTCCAAACGGTCCATTTGCTTGGAGTTTCTTCATGCATATACACCAATAGACATGGTTCACATGTCTCAAACTTTTCAAAACGAGTGAGTCCAAAGATCCATCAACATGGAGCTTCTTCATGCGTTTTATACCAGTATGACTTAAGTGGCAGTGCCACAAGTAGATGGTACTATCATTACTATCTTATATCTTTTGGCATGAACATGTGTATCACTACGATCGAGATTCAATAAACCATTCATTTTAGGTGCAAGACCATTGAAGGTATTATTCAAATAAACAGAGTAACAATTATTCTCCTTAAATGAATAACCGTATTGCGATAGACATAATCCAATCACGTCTATGCTCAACGCAACCACCAAATAACAATTATTTAGGTTTAACAACAATCTCGATGGTAGAGGGAGCGTGTGATGCTTGATCATATCAACATTGGAAACACTTCCAACACATATCGTCAGCTCACCTTTAGCTAGTCTCTGTTTACTGCGCAGCCTTTTATTTCGAGTTTACTAACACTTAGCAACCGAACCGGTATCTAATACCATGGTGCTACTAGGAGTACTAGTAAAGTACACATTAACACAATGTATATCTAATATACTTCTATCGACCTTGCCAGCCTTCTTATCTACCAAGTATCTAGGGTAATTCTGCTCCAGTGGCTGTTCCTCTTATTACAGAAGCACTTAGTCTCGGGTTTGGGTTCAACCTTGGGCCTCTTCACTAGAGCAGCAGCTGAATTGCCGTTTCATGAAGTATCCCTTCTTTCCCTTGCCCTTCTTGAAACTAGTGGTTTCACCAACCATCAACAATTGATGCCCCTTCTTGATTTCTACTTTTGTGGTGTCAAACATCGCGAATATCTCAAGGAACATCATATATGTCCCTGATATATTATAGTTCATCACGAAGCTCTAGCAGCTTGGTGGTAATGACTTTGGAGAACTATCACTATTTCATCTGGAAGATCAACTCCCACTTGATTCAAGCGATTGTTGTACTCAAACAATCTGAGCACAAGCTCAACAATTGAGCTTTTCTCCCTTAGTTTGCAGGCTAAGAAAATTGTCGGAGGTCTTATACCTCTTGACATGGGCACGAGCCTGAAATCCCAATTTCAGCCCTCGAGACATCTCATATGTTTCGCGATGTTTTAAAACGTCTTTGGTGCCTCAACTCTAAACCGTTTAACTGAACTATCACGTAGTTATCAAAATGTGTATGTCAGATGTTCGCAACATCCACAGACAACGTTCGAGGTTCAGCACACTGAGTGGTGCATTAAGGACATAAGCCTTCTATGAAGCAATGAGGACAATCCTCAGTTTACGGACCTAGTCCGCATAATTGCTACTATCAACTTTCAACTAAATTTTCTCTAGGAACATAACTAAACAGTAGAACTGAAGCGCGAGCTATGACATAATTTGCGAAGACCTTTTGACTATGTTCAGGATAATTAAGTTCATCTTATGAACTCCCACTCAGATAGACATCCCTCTAGTCATCTAAGTGATTACATGATCCGAGTCAACTAGGCCGTGTCCGATCATCACGTGAGACGGACTAGTCAACATCGGTGAACATCTTCATGTTGATCGTATCTGCCATACGACTCATGCTCGACCTTTCGGTCTTCTGTGTTCCGAGGCCATGTCTGTACATGCTAGGCTCGTCAAGTCAACCTAAGTGTTTTGCATGTGTTCCGAGCCATGTCTGTACATGCTAGGCTCGTCAACACCCGTTGTATTCGAACGTAAGAATCTATCACACCCGATCATCATGTGGTGCTTCGAAACAACGAACCTTCTGCAACGGTGCACAGTTAGGGAGAACACTTTCTTGAAATTTTAAAGAGGGATCATCTTATTTACTACCGTCGTTCTAAGCAAATAAGATGCATAAACATGATAAACATCACATGCAATCAAATAGTGACATGATATGGCCATCATCACTTTGCTCCTTTTGACCTCCATCTTCGGGGCTCCATGATCATCATTGTCACCGGCATGACACCATGATCTCCATCATCGTGTCTTCATGAAGTTGTCTCGCCAACTATTACTTCTACTACTACAGCTAACGGTTAGCAATAAAGTAAAGTAATTACATGATGTTTATGTTGACACGCAGGTCATAAATAAATTAAGACAACTCCTATGGCTCCTGCCGGTTGTCATACTCATCGACATGCAAGTCGTGATTCCTATTACAAGAACATGATCAATCTCATACATCACATATCATTCATCACATTCTTCTTGGCCATATCACATCACATAGCATACCCTGCAAAAACAAGTTAGACGTCCTCTAATTGTTGTTTGCATGTTTTATGTGGCTGCTATGGGTATCTAGCAAGAACGTTTCTTACCTACGCAAAACCACAACGTGATATGCCAATTGCTATTTACCCTTCATAAGGACCCTTTTCATCGAATCCAATCCGACTAAAGTGGGAGAGACAGACACCCGCTAGCCACCTTATGCAACTAGTGCATGTCAGTCGGTGGAACCAGTCTCACGTAAGAGTACGTGCAAGGTCGGTCCGGGCCGCTTCATCCCACGATGCCGCCGAATCAAGATAAGACTAGTAACGGCAAGCATATTGAACAAAATCAATGCCCACAACTACTTTGTGTTCTACTCGTGCATAGAATCTACGCAATAGACCTAGCTCTGATACCACTGTTGGGGAACGTAGCAGAAATTCAAAATTTTCCTACGTATCATCAAGATCAATCTATGGAGAAACCAGCAACGAGAGAGGAGTGGATCTACATACCCTTGTAGATCGCGCGCGGAAGCGTTCAAGAGAACGGGGTTGATGGAGTCGTACTCGTCGTGATCCAAATCACCGATGATCCTAGTGCCGAACGGACGACACCTCCGTGTTCAACACACGTACAGCCCGGTGACGTCTCCCACGCCTTGATCCAGCAAGGAGAGAGGGAGAGGTTGAGGAAGACTCCATCCAGCTGAAGGAAATATGCCCTAGAGGCAATAATAAAGTTATTATTTATTTCCTTATATCATGATAAATGTTTATTATTCATGCTAGAATTATATTAACCGGAAACATAATACATGTGTGAATACATAGACAAACAGAGTGTCACTAGTATGCCTCTACTTGACTAGCTCATTAATCAAAGATGGTTATATTTCCTAACCATGGACAAAGAGTTGTTATTTGATTAACGGGATCACATCATTAGTTGAATGATCTGATTGACATGACCCATTCCATTAGCTTAGCACCCGATCGTTTAGTATGTTACTATTGCTTTCTTCATGACTTATACATGTTCCTATAACTATGAGATTATGCAACTCCCGTTTGCCGGAGGAACACTTTGGGTGCTACCAAACGTCACAACGTAACTGGGTGATTATAAAGGAGTACAACAGGTGTCTCCAATGGTAGATGTTGGGTTGGCGTATTTCGAGAATAGGATTTGTCACTCCGATTGTTGGAGAGGTATCTCTGGGCCCTCTCGGTAATGCACATCACTTAAGCCTTGCAAGCATTGCAACTAATGAGTTAGTTGCGGGATGATGTATTACGGAACGAGTAAAGAGACTTGCCGGTAACGAGATTGAACTAGGTATTGGATACCGACGATCGAATCTCGGGCAAGTAACATACCGATGACAAAGGGAACAACGTATGTTGTTATGCGGTCTGATCGATAAAAGATCTTTGTAGAATATGTAGGAACCAATATGGGCATCCAGGTCCCGCTATTGGTTATTGACCGGAGACGTGTCTCGGTCATGTCTACATTGTTCTCGAACCGTAGGGTCCGCACGCTTAAGGTTTCAATGACAGTTATATTATGAGTTTATGAGTTTTGATGTACCGAAGGTTGTTTGGAGTCCCGGATGTGATCACGGACATGACGAGGAGTCCCGAAATGGTCGAGACATAAAGATTGATATATTGGAAGCCTATGTTTGGACATCGGAAGTGTTCCGGGTGAAATCGGGATTTTACTAGAGTACCGGGAGGTTACCGGAACCCCCCGGGAATCATATGGGCCATAGTGGGCCTTAGTGGAAAGGAGAAGGGGGCAGCCCAAGGTGGCCGCGCGCCTCCCCCCTCCCCTAGTTCTATTAGGACTAGGAGAGGTGGCCGCCCCCTCTATCTCTTTCCCCCTTGATGAATCCTATTCCAACTAGGATTGGGGGGGGGGGAGTCCTACTCCCGGTAGGAGTAGGACTCCTCCTGGCGCGCCCCAAGGCTGGCCGCACCTCTCCCCCCTTGCTCCTTTATATACAGGGGCAGGGGGCACCTCTAGACACACAAGTTGATCATTGTGATCGTTCCTTAGCCGTGTGCGGTGCCCCCTGCCACCATATTCCACCTCGATCATATTGTTGTAGTGCTTAGGCGAAGCCCTGCGTCGGTAGAACATCAAGATCGTCACCACGCCGTCGTGCTGACGGAACTCCTCCCCGATGCTTTGCTGGATCAGAGCCCGGGGATCATCATCGAGCTGTACGTGTGCTAAGAACTCGGAGGTGCCGGAGTAACGGTGCTTGGATCGGTCGGATCGGGAAGAAGACATACGACTACTTCCTCTATGTTGTGTCAACGCTTCCGTTGCGATCTACAAGGGTACGTAGATCAGACTCTCCCCCTCGTTGCTATGCATCACCATGATCTTGTGTGTGCGTAGGAATTTTTTTGAAATTACTACGTTCCCCAACACCAGCAGCAGCACAACGGCGTGGTGGTGGTGGAGGAGCGTGGTGATCCAGCAGGGCTTCGCCAAGCACCGTAAGAGACGAGGAGGGAGATGTGTCACGGGAGGGAGAGGGAGGCGCCAGGGCTCTGGTGTGGCTGCCCTCCCTTCCCCCCACTATATATAGGGCCAAGGGAGAGGGGGGGGGGCGCAGCCTTGGCCCTTCCTCCAAGGAAGGGTGCGGCTAGGGAGGAGTCCCTCCTCCCCAAGGCACCTAGGAGGTGCCTTCCCCCTTTAGGACTCTTCCTTTCCCTTATCTCTTTGCGCATGGGCCTCTTGGGGCTGGTGCCCTTGGCCCATATAGGCCAAGGCACACACCCCTACAGCCCATGTGGCCCCCGGGGCTGGTGGCCCCACTTGGTGGACCCCCGGGACCCTCCCGGTGGTCCCGGTACGTTACCGATAAACCCCGAAACTTTTCCGGTGACCAAAACAGGACTTCCCATATATAAATCTTTATGTCCGGACCATTCCGGAACTCCTCGTGACGTCCGGGATCTCATCCAGGACTCCGAACAACATCCGGTAACCACATACAAACTTCCTTTATAACCCTAGTGTCATCGAACCTTAAGTGTGTAGACCCTACGGGTTCGGGAACCATGCAGACATGACCGAGACGTTCTCCGATCAATAACCAACAGCGGGATCTGGATACCCATGTTGGTTCCCACATGTTCCATGATGATCTCATTGGATGAACCACGATGTCGAGGATTCGATCAATCCCGTATACAATTCCCTTTGTCTATCGGTACGATACTTGCCCGAGATTCGATCGTCGGTATCCCGATACCTTGTTCAATCTCGTTACCGGCAAGTCTCTTTACTCGTTCCATAACACATCATCCCATGATCAACTCCTTGATCACATTGTGCACATTACGATGATGTCCTACCGAGTGGGCCCAGAGATACCTCTCCGTCACACGGAGTGACAAATCCCAGTCTCGATTCGTGCCAACCCAACAAACACTTTTGGAGATACCCGTAGTGCACCTTTATAGCCACCCAGTTACGTTGTGACGTTTGGCACACCCAAAGCATTCCTACAGTATCCGGGAGTTGCACAATCTCATGGTCTAAGGAAATGATACTTGACATTAGAAAAGCTTTAGCATACGAACTACACGATCTTGTGCTATGCTTAGGATTGGGTCTTGTCCATCACATCATTCTCCTAATGATGTGATCCCGTTATCAACGACATCCAATGTCCATGGTCAGGAAACCGTAACCATCTATTTAGCAACGAGCTAGTTAACTAGAGGCTTACTAGGGACATGGTGTTGTCTATGTATCCACACATGTATCTGAGTTTCCTATCAATACAATTCTAGCATGGATAATAAATGATTATCATGAACAAGGAAATATAATAATAACCAATTTATTATTGCCTCTAGGGCATATTTCCAACAACCTCCTCCCGAGACATTCCGATCAGACTCGGTATCCCGGTACAACAAGACATTTCGACAGGGTAAAACTAAACCAGCAACACCGCCCGAATGTGCCGACAAATCCCGATAGGAGCTGCACATATCTATTTCTCAGGGCACACTCAGATTGTCCTAGGTACGGGTAGGCCAGCCCAGAGTTGCCCCTGTTGGTCACCGGCAGCTGACAGGTTGGACCAACACTCAGAGGAGCACTGGCCCGGGGGGGTAAATAATGATGACCCTTGAGTCCACGAAACCCAAGGGAAAAAAGGCTAGGTAGCGAATGGTAAAACCAATGTTGGGCATTGCTGGAAGAGCTTTACTTAAGGCAAACTGTCAAGGGGTTCCCATTATAGCCCAACCGCTTAAGGAACGCAAAATCCGGGAATATAACACCGATATGATGGAAACTAGGGCGGCAAGAGTGGAACAAAACACCGAGGCATAAGGCCGAGCCTTCCACCCTTTACCAAGTATATAGATGCATTAATTAAATAAGATATATAGTGATATCCCAACAAGTAAACATGTTGCAACAAGGAACAACATCTCCATGTTCCAACAAGGAACAAACTTCAATCTTCACCTGCAACTAACAACGCTATAAGAGGGGCTGAGCAAAGCGGTAACATAGACAAACAACGGTTTGCTAGGACAAGGTGGGTTACAGGCTTGGTTCAACAATATGGGAGGCATGATAAGCAAGTGGTAGGTATCGCATCATAGGCATAGCAAAAGAGCGAGCAACTAAGCAAGCAAAGATAGAAGTGATTTTGAGGGTATGGTCATCTTGCCTGAAATCCCGCAAGGAAGAAGAACGAGTCCATGAAGAAGACAAACGGACGTAGACGAACGGGTCCTCACACCGCGACATTACCGAAACCAACCCGAAGAAGCAAACACCGGAAAGAAGCACACAACAAAGTAAACAACCAACACATAGACATGGTATGATATGCGGGATGCGGTATGCGATGCGTATGCATGATTTGACAAGAAATGCATGAACCTGGCCTCAACTTGGAAATCCAAGTGTGCCACTGGAAAGGTGAGAAGAAATCGCTTGAAAATGATATAAAGAATGCCGGAATCGGAGTTACGGTTTGGAAATGGCAAGCAATTCAAATATGACACCGGCCTGCGATTTACAGCAAGTAGCAATCTAAATGCAATGAGATGAACAAGCTACAACACCCAAACATGGCAACAAAATACATGGCAGGGATGCATTCAAGAAGCTTAACAAAATTCTAGCACTGAGCTACGGCCAATTCATCCATTAACAGGTTCAAACAAGCATGGCAAAAATGCATATGGTAAACAGATCTCAGACTTAGTGAAATTAACACAAGTCTGGAATTTCAGATCAGGTAGCTCTCTTCGGAGCAACAAAACAACATGCTACAGGACCTGAACATGGCAAAGTAAAGCATGGCATGGAGCTACTCAAAGAGCTTAACAAAAGTCCCTCAGTGACCTTGAGCCAAAAGGGATCAGAAAATACAATTGCAAGCATGTGAACATAGCAAAAACATAATCAGTTTTCAGACTTAGTGAAAACTGACACATGCTGAAACATAACTCAAGTAGGCATGTTTACGAGCTCGATGCACTCACTACGGTGCAAGTCATGATAAGCTAAGCATACATCCATCAAGAACACACAAAATGCAAGCTAGACATGGCAAGAACAATAACATAGCATGCACGGATCAACTACAACATCATCGGCAAAATTGCAAACACGTTGACAATCTGCCCAGATTCACAAAGTACCAAAAGTAGAGCTCGGTTGACTCAAGGTAGGGTGCTCCATAATTGCAAACAAAGACATGGATGGATATAGCACTACAAGATTAACAAAACATCCTTACTGATCATCCTCAAAAGAGGTACGGATCACTAGGAAACAACATGAACATATGGCGTCATGAAATAAACAGATCAAGGACTTAGTGGAAATGCTAAGTCCCTAAAATCAGCATTACCAAGTGCCTCACTTGGCAAGCTCGTGCTAGTCACCACACACATCACAAAAATACATGGGTTGCACCTCTAGAAAGATGACAAAACCCTTAACAAAACATATGTAGAGCTCATGGGCATATCATGCACACATTAATCATGGCAAAAATGACAAAAAGCTAAATGGAGCAGCAGATCTGACAAATATCTTAAGTAGCACTCTTCTAACAGCATTTCGGGCATCAAGATGAACTCAAATGAAAATGATGCAATGAGATGAAATGATGTACTCTCTGAGATGAACATTTTGATATGCTATATGCATGAATCGGAGCCACGGATGCAAAGTTACGATGCGACGAACATAGGCATATGGATCTGGGAATTTTGGGGACTTAGTGGAAATTTCACCTCCGCGAAAGTCAACGCGGGACGGAGGGATACGGGACGGCGCGGTGCAGATCCGAGACGGGTGTTTGGTTCGGGGAGTGGTGGATCTTGTCCATCTTCCACGGATCCGGCGCAGGACGAGCTCCGGTGAACTCCGGCGATGTGAGGTGGGGCTCCGGCGAGGCGAGGACGAAGCGACGAGGTCGGAGGAAGCAAGGCCGTGGCCGGACGGTGGAGGAGCGGCACGAGGACCGATGAAGGGCGGCGGCGTGCGGCCGGTGCGCGAGGGCGGCGCGGCGGCGTGCGGCCGGTGCGCGAGGGCGGCGCGGCGGCGCAGGCGGCCGGCGGGAGGCGCGCGAGGCCGGGCGGCGGGTGCGGCACGGCCAGGGCGCGCAAGGCAGGCGCGAGGCATGGTCGGGCCTGGCGCGGCCTGGCGCGGGCCGGCCGTGGGCTCCGCGGGCCGGCGACGGCTCCGGAGGAGAGAGAGGAGGCGCGGGGACAAGTGGCGTCCCGCGAGTGGGTGAGGGCGGCGGTGAAGCTGAGGTGTCGCGCTCCCATTGGTCGGAGCAATGTGGTGGCGGGGTGGACGCGTCCGCCGGCGGGACGGACATGTCCGGCGGTGTGCGGGTGGAATTTTTAGGGTTTCATCTGCGCGGATTTTCGGGGAGAGCCACATATATATATAGGTAGAGGGAGCTAGGAGAGTCCAAATGAGGTGCGGTTTTCGGCCACGCGATCGTGATCGAACGACCGAGATGATGGGGGAGGTTTTGGTGGGTTTTGGGCCAAAATGAAGGGGTGTTGGGCTGCAACACACACGAGGCCTTCTTGGTCCCTCGGTTAACCGTTGGAGTATCAAACGAAGTCCAAATGATATGAAATTTGACAGGCAGTCTACCGGTAGTAAACCAAGGCCGCTTGGCAAGTCTCGGTCCAATCTGGAAATGTTTAATCCCCACACACGAAAGAAAGGTAGAAATGACCACCGGAGGAGAACGGAGCGCCGGATTGCAAAACGGACAATGGGGAAAAAGCTCGGATGCATGAGACGAACACGTATGCAAATGAAATGCACATGATGACATGATATGCAATGCATGACACGCAAGCAATGACAAAGCAACAACAGCGAATAAGTGGAGGACACCTGGCACATCGGTGTCGGGGCGTTACAGCCAACGTCGCCCTTTAACAGTAGCTGGGCGAAGTCAAAACCGCGCCGCGCATTAGGGAGGAGGAGTGCGGCCGGCTGACGGAGGAGCACGACCGGCTGGCTACGCAGCTGGCGGAGCAGAAGGAGCTGCTCCAGAGGGCCCAGAAAGAGGCGTAGGACAAGGAGATCGCCCTTCTCGCTGAATTTGCGTCCGAGCGCTCCTCCTGGACCGACAAGGAGGCGACGCTCGTCTCCGGCTTCCAGGCAATCGAAGATCTTGTCGATGGTGAGCTTCCATTTGTTTCCTTTTCCGGGCTGCCGACTGCTAGTCGAGTCGGCCTTAAATTTTTAACTTTGTTTCTTTGCTCTTCTTCCTTAGCAGACTTCTTCCCCGGCAATTCTGACGCCGCCAATCAGGCCATCGAGGTTGATCGTGAAGCACGGAGGGCGGACGGTGCACAGGTCGCCGCCGACGCCCCCCGAACTCTTAACGAGCAGATTCTGAGCATCGAGGCCCGTCTTCGGCCAGCCCACCGGATGCTGCGCTGGCTTCAACGTGTCGGCGCCCAGGCGATTTCCGCCCTATGGCCGGACATGTAGGCGCCATGCACCCCCAGTCGGACTGCCGACTGGTTGGAGGTGGCAGCCGGCCGTCTTGAGGCCTGGAAGGGCTCTGTAGCCCGGGCTGGAGCCCGCCGGGCCTTGGAATTCGCCAAGGCGTGGTATCTTGGGCTGAGTTTAGCCCAGTTAGCCACGTTCCGGCTGGAAGCTCAGGCGGAGCTGGCAACGGTGGAGGACGATCTCGTCAGGTGCGCCACATCGATCGCTGAGTACACCGACACCAGTGTCTTCGTCCCAGAGCGGGCCGAGAACGGCGAGGAGGCGCCGCCGGAGTGGTTCGGGCTGAACCCGGACGACGGCGAGGACTCAACGGAGGTGATCGACTCAAGTGGCGAAGAGGAAGGCGAGGAGGAGGAGGCGCCAGAGGTCAATGCAGACGGCCAGCCCCAGCCCGACCGCGCCTCTAGCAACGAGCCACGCTCAACTGAGCCAGCTGTCGCCAGAGGTGATTAGGCGGAGACCAACCAGCCGACTGCCCCGGCAACTGGCACCGCCGACCCCTCCGATCCTCCGAGTCCGTCCGCGGCTTCCTAGGCTGCCACTTTATCTTTGCTTTACCTGCTTAGTAGTCTCAATGAACTTGTTATTTTGCACAATTCCACCCACTGGGTGTATCTTGAATTTCTGCTTGATGATTTAGCCAAGGGCCTTTTTATGTAAATATTTTTCCATATTCTATCTTTTCTTGCTCTTTGCTCTTTGACCTTTTCCTTTGCCGCCTTCCCTTAGTTGCCGTTTTGCTAGTCGGATAGCCGCTAGATCAAATACTTGGCTTCTTTGGGAAGGCAAGTACTTAGCCTTTTAGAGTTTTTAGCAAGTTAATTTAGGAAACGGCGAGCCGGCTGCTCGAGAGTCGGTTGCAAAAAGCGGAAAACCGGCTTAAGCTATGTGCATGCTTTGAGTCCTTAGCCATTTTTTATATGGACACCCATTCTACCTTACTCCTGCTTGCCAGTCAGTCGCTCTGCAATCTGAGGCTTCTAACAGGAGACGGCTTGAGTGCCACACACTACTTGTCCGTCTGCAGGAAGTCATTTCATAGCTGAAGACGGCAAGTCCTCGGGCCGACTAGTCGAACCCAGTGCCAAGCGGTAAAGAATAACATACTCATAGGCATAACTCATTATCATATAGATAAAAGAAGGCAGTCCCCGAGATCTTCTCGAGGGGCCCGAAGTCTTTGTACTTTAATACAAAAGGTAGCATGATACATACTGCATTAACTGTAAAATCTTCGGAGGAGATTTGCATTCCATGGTCGCTCCGTCTCCTTGCCGGAGTCGTCTCTTTTGCATGCTCGGGGCTTCTGAGCGTCGATCAGGTAGTAGGAGTCATTGCCCAACACCTTGCTGATGATGAAGGGGCCTTCCCAAGGTGCGGAGAGCTTGTGCTGGCCAGCTTCCGATTATAGTATCGGCGTAGGCTCTACTGGTAGATGCTGGACCGGCTGAGTGCCAACAGCCAGCCCTCTTCCAGCAGTTTGACGCCGTCTTGACGTGCTTCCTCTGCTTCCTCGTCGGTGTACATGGTGAATCGAGGAGAGTCGAACTCTATGTCCGTTGGGATGACGGCTTCGGCACCATAGACGAGGAAGAAGGGCGTGAAGCCGGTTGGCTTGTTTGGAGTCGTGCGCAGGCTCTAGAGGACGGCTGGCAACTCATCAAGCCAGTGGCCTGCCGAGCGCTCCAGAGGCTCGACCAGCCGGGGCTTGATGCCAGACAGGATTAGGCCATTTGCTCGCTCCACTTGGCCGTTGGACTGCGGATGGGCAACAGGCGCTAAGTCCCGTCGGATGCCCTGCGTCGTGCAGAAACGGGCCAAGGCACCCTTGCCAAAGTTAGTGCCGTTGTCGGTGATGATGCTGTGCGGTATGCCGTACCGAATTGTGATGTCAGAGATGAAGGTCACAGCAGTCGGACCATTCAAACTCTTGATTAGCTTTGCTTCTATCCATTTGGTGAACTTGTCTACTGCAACAAGTAAATGAGTCAAACCACCTCGCGCCGTCTTGAATGGTCCGACCATGTCCAGGCCCCAAACAGCAAAGGGCTAGGCAATAGGAATAGTTTTGAGTGCCGAAGCTGGCTGATGAGGCTTAGAGCGGAACTTCTGGCACCCCTTGCATTTTTGGACTAGAGACTTGGCGTCTTCAAGAGCAGTCGGCCAGAAGAAACCATGGCAGAAAGCTTTGGCGACGAGTGCTCTTGAAGCTACGTGATGGCCACATTCGCCTTGATGGATGTCTTTGAGGATTTCCTGGCCTTGCTCTGGCTGCACACACCGCTGGTGAATACCAGTGACGCTGCGCCTTACGAGCTCTCTATTGATGATGGCGTACGCTGCAGCCCGGCGTTGTACTTGCCGAGCCGAGATCTCATCGGCTGGCAGCTCTTTGTTCACCATGAATTTGAGGATGTGTTGGGCCCATGAAGGTGCTGCAATTTCTGCAACCGCCAAGACTGCGACTTGGACGAGGGTGGCTGGGCCGGGAGGTGGCGGGTTGCTGTCGGCAGCCGCTTGCTGTGTCGATGAAGTCCCCGGGCAGAATGGCACAGTCCCTGAGCCGGGCTCCGAAGTCTCTGGGCCGGGCTCCGCAGTCCCCGGGCCGGGTGCGACTGCCATGATCTCCGCGCCGCCTGCCCGAATACTCGCGCCATCTACGAGGGCTCTTGAGTTGGATCCGACTACTTCAGGAGGAGCCGACACGAAGATGGAGTCTGACTCCGGTGATGGCTTGACGGACAGCTTGAGGAGGCGCTGAAGGGCGACGCCGGTCGGTATCGCCTGACGGGTGGAGCCGATTCGCGCCAGGGCGTCTGCTTGGTCGTTGTCATTTCTTGGTACATGGAGAAACTCACATCCCTCGAAATACCCACTGAGTTGCTGTATGAGGAAGCGGTAGCTTGCCATGTTTGCGTCCTTGGCGTCCCAATCGTCTGACGACTGCTGGACCACCAAGTCGGAGTCACCATAACACAGGATCCGGCAAATGCCGAGCTCTTTGGCTAGCCGGAGCCCGTGAATGAGTGCCTCGTACTCGGTGACGTTGTTGGAGGCGGCAAAATGGATTTGCAGCACATACTTGAGCTTGTCGCCCTTGGGAGAGGTGAGGACGATGCCGGCTCCCAAGCCGGTGCGCATCTTGGAGCCGTCGAAGTGCATTCGCCAATGGGTGGAGTCGGGCGCTAGTGGTAGATACTGGGTTTCGGCCCAGTCGACGAAGAAGTCGGCCAGCGCTTGTGACTTGATGGCAGTGCGAGGTTGGTAGTAGATGGTGTAGGGGGCCAAATCTATGGCCCACTTGGCCACTCGTCCCGAAGCGTCTCGGCTGGCGATGATCTCGGCTAGAGGAGCCATGCAGACCATAGTGATTGGATGCTCTTGGAAGTAAGGCTTCAATTTCTTGGCGGCAAAATGCACACCATAACACATCTTCCAGTAGTGGGGGTAGTTTTGCTTGGAGGTCGACAGTACTTCACTCAAATAATATACCGGTCTCTGAACTGGTAATGCTTTGCCTTCCTCCTTGCGCTCTACTACAATGACCGTGCTGACCACTCGGCTGGTGGCGGCGATGTAGAGGAGCATGGGCTCCTTAGGAGTCGGAGCCGCCAGAATAGGTGGAGTCACCAGCATCTTCTTTAGTTGGATAAATGCTTCGTCCGCCTTGCGGTTCCACTCGAAAAAAGTGGTCTTCTTCATGAGTTGGTACAGGGGAAGGGCCTTCTCGCCCAGCCGACTGATGAACCGGCTGACGGACGCCAAACAGCTGGTGAATTTTTGTACGTCCAGTAGTCGGCTGGGTACCTTCATCCTTTCAATCGCCTTGATCTTCACAGGGTTGCATTCTATGCCACGTTCGGAGACTAGGAAACCAAGGAGCTTGCCGGCTGGTACTCCGAAGACGCATTTCTCCGGGTTGAGCTTGATCTGGAATCGGCGCAAGTTGTCGAAGGTCTCCTTGAGGTCTTCCAGCAGTGTTCCACGCTTCTCCGTCTTTACCACCACATCATCCACATAGATGTGAGCATTTTTGCCGAGCTGCTTGAGGAGACACTTCTGCATGCATCGTTGGAAGGTGGCGCCGGCGTTCCTCAAGCCGAACGTCATGGTTAGGCAACATAAAGCTCCAAACGGCGTGATGAAGGCAGTCTTTAGCCTGTCGGCTGGGTTTAACTTGATATGGTGATACCCTGAATATGCATCCAAGAAACTCAACAGCTCGCATCCGGCTGTGGAGTCTATCACTTGGTCGATCCTTGGCAAGGCGAACGGGTCCTTGGGGCATGCTTTGTTGAGGCTGGTGTAGTCAATACACATTCGCCACTGCTTGTTCTTCTTCAGTACCAAGACCGGGTTGGCCAGCCATTCTGGGAAGAATACTTCCATGATGAAGCCGGCTGCGAGCAGCCGGGCTATCTCTTCTCCAACAACTCTACTCTTCTCTTCTGACAAGCGGCGTAAAGGCTGTCTGACTGGTTTGGCATCAGATCGGACGTGTAATTTGTGCTTGGCGAATTCCGTCGGGACACCTGGAATGTCCTTGGGGGACCATGCGAAGATGTCTCGATTCTCACGGAGGAAATCGACGAGCTCGCCTTCCTATTTGCTGTTGAGGTTGGCGCCTACGACATCGTACCTGTCTGGGTGCTCCGGGTCCAAAGGTATCTTCTTTGTTTCCTTGGCCGGCTTGAACGAGCTCTCAGCTTCCGACTCTTTAGGATCAGGCGACATCTCTGGCTGCTTTCCTGCCATCGCCACAACTTGATCTAGCAGCCGCTTCTCAGCCGTGATCATGAGGGACTCAGCCAGTCGACTGCTCTCTGATGCGCATGTGGACGACTTCTTGTAGTCGCCAGTTATGGTCAGAATCCTTTTGAAACTCGGCATCTTCATCTTGAGGTAGGCATAGTGGGGGACGGCCATGAACTTGGCCAGGGCTGGCCGGCCAAGCAGTGCATGGTATGGGCTCTCTAGGTCCACCACCTCGAACCATATTGACTCACGACGGAAATGATCTTTGTCTCCGAAGAGGACGTCGATCAAGATCTTGCCGATTGGCAAGCAGGAAAGACCAGGGACTATGCCGTGGAACACCGTCCGGCTGGACTGCAGTTGCCTCTGCCTGATTCCCAACTTCTCCATGGTGCCTTTGTACAAGATGTTGATGCTGCTGCCGCCGTCTATCAGGACTCTAGAAAAATGAGCAGCTCGCTTGTCGGTGGCAAAGGTGGCATCCAAAACCAAGGCATAGGAGCCGGGTCTGGGCATTACTTCGGGGTGGTCAAACCAACTCCAGCTGATGGGCTTCTCAGACCAGTGCATGAACTCAGGTGTGTCAGAAGCTACTGCATTCACCTCTTGCTGCTGCAGCCGTCTGCTGCGTCGATCGTCGGCCACACTGGTGAACACGACATATGCTCCCTGCTCTTCCGAGTACTCGTCTTGCACTGCGCCGACTGGTCTGACCGCCGGCTGCTTGGGCGGAGGGGGAGGCGGCTGCCCAGCAGGTGGGGGAGGCAAAAGGCCGTCTCCTTTTGCGATCCTGGTGAGCCAGTGGCATTTCCGAGTGGTGTGGTTGGATGGCTTCGCGCCACTGTGGAACTTGCAGGGTCCATCCAGAGTCTGCTCATATGAGAAAGCCGGCTGCCAGTTGGACTTGCCGCCCTGCTG
This sequence comes from Triticum monococcum, assembly GCA_034509565.1. Lineage (NCBI taxonomy): Eukaryota > Viridiplantae > Streptophyta > Magnoliopsida > Poales > Poaceae > Triticum > Triticum monococcum. The sequence goes on from CM067843.1 coordinate 83,298,854, forward strand.
ACATCTAAGCGGAGGCTGCCCTTCCGGCTGTTGGTCTTCAACTGTTGCCACCTGCCGACTGGTGGAAGTCGGCGCGGGGGGGGGGGGGGGCTTTACGCTTGTGGTCGTTCCGCTGTTGACGCCGACTGGTGTCTCCGGCTGGGGTTCGGGGAGCCTGAGGAGCCACTTTGCCGGTTGCGCTGACTTGAATCTCTGTCTTCATGGAGGAATCGGCCGTGGCATATTTGTCTGCTATGATCAACAGCTCGTCGAGGGTTTCCGGCTCATCGCAGAGAAGCCTGTGCTTGAGGACGGTGCCCTCTCGGCATCCTGCAGTGAAGTACTCAATAGCCTGCACCTCATGCACGCCCTCGCAAGAGTTGCGGAGCTCGGCCCAGCGCTTGAGGTAGTCGCAAGTTGACTCGCTGGGACCTTGCACGCACAAGGAGAGCTGTCGGGGTTTGGGAGGTCGCTTGTACGTGCTAGTGAAGTTGCGGACGAAGGCGTCGATGAAGTCGGCCCAACTGTTGATGCTGCGGGGCCTTAAGCTGTTCAGCCATGTCTGGGCCGTGCCCTGGAGCATGAGTGGAACGTACTTCACAGCAACACGCTTGTTGTCGTTTGCTATGCTGACGGCCGTGGAGTAGTCGACCAGCCAGTCCTTCGCCTTCACGGAGCCGGTGTACTTGGGTGTGTCTCTGGGGAGCGTGAACCCTTTTGGGAAGGGCTCGTCTCGGATGCGGGGGCCAAAACATGGCGGACCCAACTCATCTTCTTCCTCAAGCGCCAGGGATCGGTGGAGATGGTCGATCCGATGGCGGGCATCATTCTCATCGACTCCCTCTCGGCGGCCAAGGCGGTCGCCAAGCGTCGGGTGATCAACAGGCGGCGGGAAGACTCGCCTTTCCCTCCGAGGGGGAGGAGGCGGACAGTCGTTCCGTCATTCAACTGTTCTTGGGCGGCCGTCTCGATCGCACTCTATGGTGATGCGAGTCCGACTGCGGCTGGCAGCCGGCTCCTTGTCTTTTCTTCCGCGGACGCCGCCAGTCGGCCTCCGAGACTCCACGCCTTGGTCTCGGCGCGGAAGCAGGTTGTCATTCCGTCGGCGCGGCGCATTAGTGTGGCAGCCGTCCTTGTTCTGCTTAGCAGCCTCGTCAAGGAGTCGCTGCACGCGCTCCGTCATCAAGCGACGCTCTTCGCCCTCGAACTTATCCAGCTCGTCCGCCGCCACCTGGGCGGCTCGAATATTCTCCGCAGGTGTGGCGTAGACGGGGCGATTCACCCCGAACAGATCGGCGATAGCCGCACCGCGCTGCTGGACCGTGCCAAGGCGGCTAGGCCCAGCTGGAGCCGGCGTGCCGCCCACCGCGTGGTCCATCTCGCGCTGGTAGGCTTCTGGCAGGCGCCTCATGCTGGCCAGCTTTTTGGCGCCTTCAACTAGCTGAAGGCGGCGTGCCTCCAGCGTCTCGGCGTCGGCATCTTCAGGGATGGGCGCTGCCAGGTCTTGCACCGCCGCATGGAGCGGATCGTAATCACCCCTGCCGGAGTGCTCGCCATGATCGATGACAAGCACTTCCGTGACGGTGCTTCCGCCGCTCTCCGCGCGAGGAAGCGGCTCATCGTAGACCACCACGTTGGTGGGGAACGTGTCAAGTGACACGGTGTCGGAGTCGACCAACATCGGATCAGTGGAGCCTACGGACTCCAAGTCCCCAGCTGGCTCGCTAACGACGTGAAGTTGATCGAGGAGGCCCGCGAGGAGGCTCTCGGGGCCGCCTGTGCCCGCGTCGGATGCGGGCTCGTCGGAGAGGCGGACCTCGCATACAAGATCGGCGAGGCAACTGGCCGCACAGGTGATTTCGGCGCCATGCCGCGCGTCGGCGCAGACTCCGTCTGGCGTGCCGGGCTGGCTGCGCTCGCCAGGGAGGAAAAGGGTTCCCATCCAGAACAGGTCTCCGAACGATGATGCACCAGGCCCCACGGTGGGCGCCAAATGTCGGGGGTGTGTGCGACATATGCCAATGGATGGCTTATCATGGTGGGGCGAGTAGAACGTCGCCGGTGCCTGGAAACGGGATGATGCGTAGACACGAATGCCGACGAACTTTACCTAGGTTCGGGGCTCTCCTAGGAGATAACACCCCTGGTCCTGCTCTGCGGGGTCTCCGCATGATCACTAAGGCAAAAGTGGGTACAATGGTGCTCCTTGAGCTGTATCTGTGGGCAGGGGACGACTAGGCCAGCTCTCCCCCTTCTCTGAGGTCTGGTCTAGTTCTAATGGATTGGAACCCTTTGCATGGGTGCCCTGGGGGGTTTATATAGGCCTACCCCCCAGGGATACAATGGTAAACCGACTGGGCGCAGGGCCCAGCCGTGAGTCTCTTTGCCTGCCGGCATCTCTACCGACTGCTGGGGCCCGCCGGCTGGTGGGCCCCGCCGACTGGTCTGGTACGGAGCCGACAGGCCGTACCCGCTGCTTGCGGGTCTTGCCGGCTGCCGATTACTAGAGCCGTGCTTCTAATGACGCAGACTTGGTCATGGGGTCGTGGCTACAGCCCTACCACCTGACGGGCGATTACTGTAGCCACTCCCCGTCTCGTCTGGTTAATGGCACGTGGGACCCGTGGGAGGGGTAGGCCGACTTCCGGGGGCCGGCTCCCTTTGGGTCCGACTGGTGGCGCTCTTGCCGTCTTCTGGACTCTCGCTGGCCGGTAGGGCCCATCGTTCGTGGACCGTACCGACAGGCCGTCGTGGGTGCAGGACTTCGCCTACTGTTGCTGATGTCAGGGATGGCACGGCAACAGTGCCTCGCCGGACGAAGATCTCCACTGGTACGACGCACTGTGGCCTAGCCATCCCATGAAAAGGGGAGGGAGTGGGCTTTATTGTGGCCACTCCCGTCCCGTCCCCCTTATGAGGGCATGGGCTTTGTTGGTGTCGTGGGCCGACTCCCGTTGGCGGGCTTCTCTGGGAGCCGCCAGGCAGGAGTCGGCCCGTCTTGACCTCGCCTCCAGGACTCGGCCGCATGCGGGCAGTCGGCTGTTCCTTTAGCCGACCTCTGGAAGGCGGCTCTCCTTCCCGGTGTCTTGAGGGGCGCAGTCAGCCCCGATGTCTTGAAAGGTTCTGGGCCTCGGGTTAGCCTACCCATGACCCATTACTCCGACAGTTTGCGCATGTCAAGCTGTTTTCGAATGCAGTGTTAGAATTTTGGATGGAGCTGAATGACCCTGTTCACAAGTTCGCAATTGGAGGCGAGAAATATACATAAATTGATTGTATCCTTGTGTACCGTTTTTTTAATTGATGATCCTTGTATACCTTGATGATGTGTAGCTGCAAATTGATGATTCATGGCCGTGCTCTGAACTTTGGCGGTGTTTGAGTTTGTAAGAGAGATGATATTCTGGTAGTTTGAAGCTCCTCTTCATGTTAGCCTGATCAATTTCTGAAAGGGGGTAATTACCATGCATCTATAGTTCAAAGAGCTGCACTTTATTTCGTTTTTATGAAAGTAGCAGATTGGTTGCATGCTAAATTTGAGTGGGCTAGCTAGTACACTGCTTGCATGTTCAGGGTTCAGAAATTGAGAAGACAGGCTCTTGCTGCATGTAATAAGGATCAGAAGGCCAGTGATACGCGCCGGCGCGCCGGTTCAAATTTGGGCCAGTCGAAGCGCACCTGTCCGATTAATTTATTTACAGCCGCTAGATCAGACGCCTCCTACAGTCGTCTTCTTCCCCCGTTCCCCATGCTCCTGCACGCAGAGCATCGCCCCTCCCCTGCCCCCGACTGGCCGCTGTCAGGATCGTGGCCGACGGGCTCCGACGGGTTCCTGCCCGTGGCCGTCGGGATTCCATCATGGCCGCCCATGGGCCCCTCAGTGTGCAGTCAATGAAGGATTGCAACTCGAATCCCCCCAGGTGGTTCCAGCTCACAGTTCGCCATGGTTGCAGCATGCCTTGACATCACAGCCTCTGGCTCGCCGTGGCCATTGGCTTGCATCGTGGTGTCTAACAAGAAAATTCTGAAAAACAAACAAAATCCTCGAGCGGTCGGTTGAAGCAAAAATATTACTAGGTTCCAGCAAAAAAAGCCCCAGTTCCAGCAAAACAAATTCAATAGAAAAAAATCTCCAGTGGTTGTAGCAGCAAAAATACCAGCTTCGAGCCAAAATTTGCGCCGGTTCCAGCAAAAGCAAATTTAGCATGGAAAAGCTCCAAGGTCAACTGTAGCAAAAAAAAGAAAAAGCTATTTCTAGCAAAATAATAATGCCGGTTGGAGCAAAAACACAAAGCCAGTGGTAGCAAAAATAAAAACAAAGACTAGTTTCCAGCAAAAACAGATGCAGGATGCAGCAAAATCCCATGCTGGTTCCAGCAAAAATCGCCGCCGGTGCTAGCAAAAAAAAAGTAGCGGTTGTAGCACTGGTGCCACCTGGGTTGCAAAAACGCTACTGGCTGGCTGCGGCTCCAACCATAGTCGGATCCAGCATCTCTCTCTGTAGCACATCATTGCCGATGTACTTCCAACATCCGTAGCCACATCGCCGGCCCGTGCGCCGATTGCATCGTCATCATGCGTTGGTTCCAGCAAAACATGTCGCGCCGTTGCTCGCAGCTGGAGAATTTGGGATGTTGCATTTGTGTAAGACTTGGTTCCGGGTTCCGCCCGAGTGAATCCGTGATGTGGTGGCATCGGAGGCCGTGGTGACCTCTTGAATAAATTGCAACTTTTCCCCGCTCAAAAGTAAAGGGAAAGAGACGCTCAGCGCAACAAGGCGCTCAAAGAGGAGGACGAGGCTGGCCTCCGGTCGCGCGAGATGCTACAAGAGAACCCCGTCCAGTACGTTTCACTGGGCGATGACGGGCCTCTGGTCTCGCCGCTGCCCAGATCGATCTTTCAGGTCGCCGCTTCCTCCCACCTCCCGCCGCCGCCTCCTATCCCCGCCGCCACGCCACTGCACGTCCCCACTCCCGCCCCGACCACGTCCTTTGCTGCCTACCGTCGCCTCCGGCCATGTGCACCGAGATAGTGTTGGAATCGCAGCCCTCTAACTACCTCTTCTCTCACTCGAATGAAGATGGAAGAAGAAGAACAGTGGACACATGATTTTCCGGCCGGCGCACGAACGCCGCCACGCGTGCACGAACACTTCAATCTTTTCTTCTTTACAGTAGCTACATGGCTTAGGGCCAGTTCTTTTGAGTAGCTCTCTGGAAATAAGCTGCTGTGAAAATAAGCCCAAGATAAGCTGCTGTGGAAATAAGCCCATAAAAATAAGCTATCCAGTTCTTTTCAATTTCCGTCATTGAGCTTATTTTCTCATATGTCCCGTGAATTGTCTGTAATTCCCTTGAACTAAAATTTGGACTCAGTTAAGAACATCATTGTCTTGCATACGAATATCACAAAATGTTAAACACCATTATCATACACATGTTTATATCACAATCATCAATAGAACTATGTTTCTTTTTCTCACATTTCACATACCAGTAACAAAAATGCACACTGTCTAACAGATAAAAAACTTACTACCTAATTAATCGTAGATACTTAGCAATAGGATATACTCAATGTACAGAAAATGGATCGATCAATTTGAGATCTCAATATACAGAAAATGGATCGATCAATTTGAGATCTCAATGTACAGAAAATGGATCGAACAATTTCACACCTCAATGTACAGAAAACGGAGATGCAGGGGGAAGGTGTGGTCGCCGGAGGTCCTTTTGCAGTTCTGCCAGTCGTCTCAAATGCCGGAGGCCACCTGCGCCGCCGCCTCGGAGCTCGCCGGCGTCCGCGTGCCGGTGGATCGAACGGGAACGGTGGGGGCGCACGACCAGGGCCTTGGCGACGGATGCTCCTACCTGGGCTCGGGCCTCACGCCAGCTACGACGCGGCCTCGGTGCTCGGTGGCCAGCGGACGAACGGTTGGGGTGCACGAACGGCGGGGGCGCCGGAGGCTGGAGGACGTGAGGCGGCGGGACCCCTGCCCCCGTCGATGGCAGCGGTGGTGGAGGGACTGGGGGAAGACGTGCGGCGGTAGAACCTCCGTCGTGGGTGACCGGTGAGGGCGGCTCGAGCGGCGGCGGTGGCGGCGGCGGAAACCCTATCGGGAGAGCTCTCCTCTGTGGCAGCCTGGCAGGTCGCGCGGTGGCATTCTGGAAGTAATTTGCGCCAACTTCAGGGGCAATGACGTACACCGCTTCATTTGTAAGTGGCTTCTGCGGGAAGCTGGTCTACCTCCAGCTTATTTTCATTGTGAAGGAGGAGGCCGTGGAAATAAGCTAAGCCCAACACCTCAATTCGAGTTCTTTTGGGCTTTTGGCTTAATTTGATCAGAAGCTGAAAAAAGCTACAAAAGAAATGGCCCTTACACAAGGTTCACTTTCTACACACACAGGCTATAAATAGCCTTGCGCACGCATACATCCACGGCCACACCGGCCACTAACACACGCATGCAGCCACTAACCCACTACCTACATGCTCCACACATGACCCGGCCAACACATAAGCATGCATGGACTAGCTAACAAACTCCACTAAGCTAGTTAACAACCTGGTCATGGACTTGCGCCACTCACGCACGTCACACACACACACGTACAGACCCTGGCACACACGGCATGACACACTCGTGATTTATTTCCTAACATACTCTCCCTGAACCACGACGTCATCGTCGTCGGAGTTGGTGTAGCTCCTGTTGTCAGTGTCGTCACGAACGTGATCCAGCCCGCACACCCGACCTGACGCACCGATGCCGGTCGCACCACCACGGACCCGACTTGGCGCACTGACGCCGGTCCCACCGTGCTCCGTCACATCTCCGGCGACATACGCCAAGCTCCTCCTCCACCGGCGACACACGTCTGACGTCCCACGGTGCCCCGCAGGTACCGCGCGCACCCGACGCGCCCGACAAGCCCAACCGCACCAGTGCATCCCGCATGTCCCGCGCGCACCCAACGCGCCCGACGAGCCTGACCACACCACATGCCATGGACTCATCGCGCGCCGCCTCCGCGTTCATCATGGCAGCCACCGGCGACAAACGCCGGAAGAATGTAGCCGAACTCGAGCACGGACTCGAGCACAACGGCGACATACGCCTCCTCCCAACGTCAACCGCACGCTTGTACACGCGCCCGCGGTCTCGACGCGGCCGACGCGTCCAGTGCGCACCCATAACACGCACTGGTCGTGCCCGACTCGCCGCCGCGGCTTATTGCCCTGCACCGCCGCGGCCTCCATGCCGCCGCGCCGTGCTGCGCCGCCGCGCTACCACGCAGCGCCTCGGCAGCCTCCGCGGTCGCCGCACGTACGACGTCACCTCCCGCCGCCTCCGCCACGCGCCATGACAGCCACAGCGCCGCCCACCTCCATGGGCCGACACACGGCCCGGAGCTCCGTCGCGCAGCTGCCGGTGAGCACCGCCATCGCTGCCACGCCTCTGGCACGGCAAGCACGCCCAAGACACCAAGCTCATGATACCAATTGTTGGAACCGCAACCCTCTAGCTATCTCTCCTCTCACTCGAACGAAGATGGAAAAAGAAAAACACTGGACACATGATTTTCCGACCGGCGCACGAACGCCGTCACGGGCGCACAAACACCTCAATCTTTTCTTCTTTACAGTGGCTACATAGCTTACACACGGTTCACTTTCTCTACACACACGGAGACTATAAATAGCCTTGCGCACGCACACATCCACGGCCACACCGGCCACTAACCCACGCATGCAGCCACTAACCCACTACCTACACGCACGCACACCACACCAGCCATCCACACATGACCCGGCCAACACATAGGCATGCATGGGCTAGCTAACAAACTCCACTAAGCTAGTTAACAACCTGGTCATGGACTTGCGCCACTCACGCATGTCACACGCACGCGTACAGACCCTGGCACACACGCCATGACACACTCGTGGTTTATTTCCTAACAGATAGTACAAGATATGCCCGTCCAGTTTATTAAGGCGTGGACAGGGAAGAAGAGGCGCCGCAAGTACCTATCGCCATCATCTTCAGATGCTCCTGCCACTGCCCAGCAACATCAAGCCCCGATTTCTCATGCGACAGACATGGATGACACCATCTTGGCACAAGAAGAAAGCGATGAGCGCACCGGGGCGGGCGTCATTCTCAGCAAGGAAGACCAGGCCAGATATGCTAAACTTTTGCGTCCCAACACTCCTCCGCCCATTGATCCGTACTCCAATGTGGCATGGGAGGACTACGACCAGGTAGAGGAGCGCCTTGCACGCGTTCGCATCGCCTGTTACAAGGTACCTGCGTGCTGTATCAATCGCTCACCACTCATTTTAGTCAATGTAGTATGTTATAAAGTTTGTACATTCGCGATAGCAGCTAATCCAGTCTTGGTTTGGTATGCATGCGTGCATGATTTTATCTTTTGTATGTATCATCTGTGTGTAGATTGTGAAGCCAGAGGCCGCACATGAACTCAAGGAACCGGAAGAGTACACCGAGGATGAACTTTGTCAGGAGTCCTACTTTCGGCATTTGGATGATGATGAAAGTTTCGAGTGGTTCTTCCATCGCGACGATAGCCAGAAACCTGAATTGAATGACTACCAACGCATTGTCCTTCATAATTTCGTAAGTTTATCTACACTAGCCGGTTTGGTTAGTTTGATTATCTTAATCATTGGTGTTCAGAAACCATTTCAACACACACACTGTGAAAACCCTTAAATCAATGAGGTAGTTCATTTTGCTTCATTAATTCCAAACCACAGCTGCAACTGCAATGTTTGTAGCCATTAAGTACTTCTTCAGATGTGCCATCTAATTCTCGTCCTTTTTTTGAAGCTGCCTGATAGTTGTGAACGCCAGTACTGCTATCACGACGATTACCGCTCACGTTATCATACATATGAAATTGATTCCGTTTATGTCAAGTACTATGGAGAAATATCAAAGAAAATAAAGGTATGCATTATGTGATCAAGCTGTTGGAATTTAAAATGTTATCGGTGGCTGGATCATTTTTTAAGTGCTAGACTTCTATCTTGCAACAGTGGATTGCAGATTATTTGCATCTGGATCGCAGTACCGAGGCGATAAGTATGACCTGATAGACCCACTTGGGTCGTGTAGGCTAGATCTTTCCGGTAACCTATCTTTCTTGGGTGCGGAAGAGCTCGATCCAGAGCCGGCCATGGTGATGTAGGGGCCGGTGATCGCAGAGGGATCGAGATGGAGAGGTGGCAGTGGTGCTTTCCGTGAGCACTGCAATTGCCCTAGATCGTAAGGGGATATCGGTGGGGAGTCTGGCGGCGCGGTGAACCTCGTAACGTGCGCCCTGGCCCCACCTCTTTATATATCGCAGGTCATAGGGGCCCACCAACCATAGAACGGTTGGGCGCCCCTGATCAGGACGCGAATAGATCAGGGCCCGATGGGCCGTTGAGCCCACTCGGTGGAGAGGTCAACCTAACATTCCCTCCCTTGATCTCAATTTTTACTTTTAACCTTATACTTTCTATTTTATTTGATTCATCACATATTGGTACATAGAGCATGTTTCATCGTCACAACTTAATTACCGTTAGAATCATACAGCTACAACATACGTTATGATCAGAAGCAAATTCTGTTCCTTTTGGGTCTATCCAGGAATCATAAGGCTTTCCCTTAAACCCATGCCGGCTATGTGTTCCTTGAACACATTGGGTGGTAAACCTTTCGTTAGCGGATCCGCAAGCATATCCTTTGTCCTTATATGCTCGAGACTTATAGTTTGATCCTGGATTTTATCTTTCACAACATAATACATTATCTCTATTGTTTTGGTAGCATTACTCGACTTGTTGTTGTGAGCGTAAAATACTGCAGGTTGGTTGTCGCAGTACATCTTTAGTGGCTTGTGAATACAATCTACCACTTTCAAGTCGGGTACAAATTTCTTTAGCCATATCGCCTGCCCCGTGGCTTCGAAGCATGCTATGAATTCTGCATACATCGTGGATGATGCAACTATTGACTGTTTGGAGCTTTTCCACGAAATAGCTCCCCCAGCAAGAGTGAAGACGTATCTTGACGTGGATTTTCTATCATCTCTGCCCCCCGCAAAATCTATGTCTGAATACCCTTTTATCTCTAGGGATTCACTTCTCCTGTATATTAGCATGTAGTCCTTCGTGCCTTGCGCATAACACAATGCTTTCTTTACCATCTTCTAGTGCTCCATGCCTGGATTCTCTTGATATCTACCGAGTACCTCGGTGATAAAAGCTAAGTCAGGGCGAGTGCACACTTGTGCATACTATAAGCTGCCAACTGCCGAAGCATATGGTATTGCTTTCATTTGATCGATCTCGTACTGGTTCTTGGGACATTGGAATTTCCCAAAACTATCTCCCTTGACTATAGGAGCAGGTGTGGCTTTACTCGCATGCATGTTATACTTTTTAAGAACCTTTTCTAAATATGCTTTCTGCGATAGTCCTAAGACTCCACTGTTCCTATCTCGGTGAATTTCTATGCCCAAAACATATGATGCTTCACCAAGATCTGTTATGTCAAAATTTGAGGATAAGTATTTCTTTGTTTCTTGTAGTAGACTAACATCACTACTAGCAAGCAGGATATCATCCACATACAAGATTAGGAAAATATATTTCCCATTTGTAAACTTTGCATAAGTGCAATTATCCTCAATATTTTCTTTAAATCCAAAACTTTTAATCGTTTGATTAAACTTTAGATACCACTGCCGAGAGGCTTGTCTTAATCTATAAATGGATTTCTTCAGGCGGCATCCCATATTTTCCTTGCCTTCCATGATAAAACCCTTAGGCTGTTTCATGTAGACATTTTCTTTTAAATCATCATTCAGAAATGCCGTCTTAACATCCATTTGATGTAATTCTAAATCAAAATGAGCAACTAATGCCATTATGATTCTGAAGGAATCCTTACATGAGACTGGAGAAAATGTCTCATTGTAATCTATCCCTTCTCTTTGTGTAAATCCTTTTGCCACGAGTCGTGCTTTATACTTTTCTATATTTCCTTTAGAGTCATACTTAATTTTGTAGACCCATTTACAGCCTATTGTTTTGGCTCCTTTAGGAATTTCCTCTAAGTCCCAAACATCTTTGGAACTCATCGATTTCATCTCGTCTTCCATTGCCTTCATCCGCATCGATGAATGATGGCTTCTCATGGCTTCTTCATATGAGGTGGGATCTTTTTCCATATGAACCATTTCTGTGTTATAAACTTTAAAGTCAGTAGAAATAGCTGACTTTCTTGGTCTTGTAGACCTTCTTAGGGCCTCATTTGCTGGCACGTTATGTGCCTCAACTTCTGGCACTTCTTCTAAAATTTGCTGTTGCACCTCCCTTTCATGCTCAACAACGGGTTCAGTCGGCTCCTGACGGACAGGTTCCGGGTCTACCCCCAAGGTTGTCATGGGTGGAGTTGCAACTGGTAGTGAGAAAAATGGCTCCTGAATCATCGGATTAGGTGCATGCACCCTCTTCTCCTCAAGATCAATTTTCCGAGCTACCAAGCTCCCCCTCATCATTTCGTCCTCAAAGAAGACTTCATGTCTCGTTTCTACAAACTTTGTATATCTGTCAGGGCAGTAGAAACGAAAACCTTTTGATCTGTCTGGATAGCCAATGAAGTGGCAACTTACTGTTTTGGGATCTAAGTTTGCAATGTTTGGATTAAACATTTTGGCCTCAGCAGGGCACCCCCACACCCTGAAGTGTTGTAGAGAGGGTACCCTTCCTGTCCATAGATCGTACGGTGTTTTGGGCACCGACTTGCTTGGTACTCTATTGAGAATGTGAATGGCGGTTTTAAGCGCCTCCATCCATAATCCCAATGGCAAGTCGGAATAACTCATCATGCTGCGCACCATATCCATAAGTGTACGGTTGCGCCTTTCAGCTACCCCATTTTGCTGAGGTTCACCCGGCATTGAATACTGGGCAACTATGCCAGTCTCCTATAAGAACTTTGCAAAAGGTCCAGGGACATGGCCATATGGAGTGTGCCGACCGCAGTACTCTCCCCCACGGTCAGACCTTACTATCTTTATTCTTTTATCATGCTGATTTTCAACTTCAGCTTTGAATATTTTAAATTTATCCAACGCTTCAGATCTTTCTTTGATTGGATAAATATAACCATAGCGAGAGTAATCATCTGTGAATGTTATGAACGAGTCATATCCATCCACACTTTTCACCAGAAATGGTCCACAAATCTCGGTGTGGATGATTTCTAGTGTGCTTGAGCTATGGATTGCACCTTTTTTGATTTGTTTTATATACTTTCCTTTAATGCAATCTAGACATTGTTCTAAGTCTGAGAATTCTAACTGTGGAAGAATTTCACTTTTGACTAATCTTTCTATTCCCCCCTTCGAAATATGGCCCAAGCGACAGTGCCATAATTTCGATGAGTCGAATGTTCTCTTTCTTTTCTTTTGTTCTTTATTCGACGCGGAAACATGTTCATTCACATTGCATACATAATGCACTTTTTCACGAAGTGATAACAGATAAAGCTCATCATGTAGTAAAGCATTACCAACATAAGCATTATTATACCAGATGGCACACTTGCCATGTCCAAAATAACACTCATAATTTTCTTTGTCCAAACATGAAACACTAATTAAGTTTCTATTACATGAAGGAACATAAAGAACATATCTAAGTAGAAGCTTGAATCCATCAGCTAACTCCAAGGAGATGTCGCCGACAGCTTCAACTTCTGCTTTTATTCCATTGGCTACTTCAATGCCTCCTTCTCTTCTTAGCGTAGTCCGGGTCGAATGGAATTCCTGTAAACAATTTGCAACATGAACAGTTGCCCCTGAGTCAATCCACCAAGTAGATTTCGAAAACTATGTGTACAAGGATTCATTTACTAAGGAAACAATGTTGTTACCTTGCTTTACCATTAAGGACTTCAACCAAACAGGGCAGTCTTTCTTGTAATGCCCGGTCTACTTACAGTGGAGACAAGTGTCTTTGTCCACTGGGAAAGACTGTTGCTGACGCTGATGCTGATAGGGAGCTTTTCCTTGTGGATTTGAAGGAGAACTTTTGTTGTTTTGATTGTAGTTCTTTTTCTTATGATCCTTCACATAGTTGAGTGTTCCACCATGTGAAGCTTTTAGTCTGTCCTCTTCTTGGACACACATAGCAATTGTCTTTTCTATGTCCCATGTTCCAGGTGACATATTATAATTCACAACAAAAGTTTCAAACTCCTTTGGCAGTGAAGCCATGACAAGGTGGACCAGGAGCTTTGGTTTGATCTCCAGATCCTCGTCCATAGGCTTTAACTTTGCTGCCATATTGCTCATCCTCAAGATGTGCTCTCTTATTCCACCACCTGTGTATTGTTCCTTCACAAGTTGTTTTAACACCTGGGTGGCATATATCTTTGAAGAGCCAGTGAACTGGCTCTTTATCTTTGTCAGCAACTCCGCAGCTGAAGCGCACTCTGCAATGGAGCCCACAATGGTGCTCTCAATTGTATTCTTTATAAAGGCCATGCATTTTTTATTTGCATTGACCAACTTTTGGTTGGCTATAATGTAGGACATCTCCAAAGGAGCATAATCCCCCTTCCTTTTAGCCCATGCATCATCATCCTTAGTAGTCTCTCTTACTGGCTCTGTAGGTCTGACCGGCTGTGGTTCATCCAGAACCCAGTCCAGATCAGCACAAACAAATGCCAGTTCAACTTTCTTCCTCCACTCAGTGTGGTTGTCACCTCTGAGTGTCGAAACTTCTTTCAGGCAACTCATCAAGTGAAAGCCTCCTGAAATCACAATTTAAGTGACATTAATATAACAATCATATGCATTAATCTAACGTTGGTCAAATTAAACACATAATTGTGTATGCAATTAAATCTATATTACCGTTGGGAAAAATATTAGAAATAAATGCACCTTTAATTTCAATAATAAAATATGGTCATGTTATTAACAACGTTGGTCATAAGAATAACATAAACATATTTATTCTAATTATAACTTTAACACGCTCTTTTAATAAATCTCTCTAAACTTTTATTTTCAAGAAAAAGAGCAATATTAATTCTGTATGCAGCGGAAAAACATGAATAAAATCATGAACTTTTTATTCTTTGCAGAAATTTTTCTTTGATCAAATGAAAAAAAATTCATGAACTTATTTAATAAAAATTCATGAACAATTCTTTTTCTAGAAATTTTCTTTTTATATTTCCAGAGACTTTTCTACCTTTCTATATTTTGTAAACAATAAATTTCGCTGGAAATATGTATTGCATAGAAAACAAAAAACAAGACTTTTGAATCTGCCCAAAACTGGACAGAAAACATTAAAAGGAAAAAGCCTCAAACAGCAGTTGCCCCGCGGGTCTACTCGGCTCGCCGCGCCGCGCTAGCTGGCCCAGCCGCTCTGTCTTTCGGCCTGGTCCGCGGTCACTTTCAGCCCAAAAGGCCAGTGGGAGACTAGGGTTTTCATCTGGACCGTCCACCACGATCGACGGCTGTCCGCTGATTTCGCCGGAACAAAACAGAGAGTCCGATCCCAGTCCAACCCTAGCGCCCCCACTCTCTACTCGATCTGTTTCTCTGCTCGCTCAGTCTCTCCCGACGGCGGAGGAAACAAGGCTCGGTCACCGGCTGTCCAGCCCGGCCGCCGGCGACGGGGGCTAGAGCCACCGCACCGCGCTAGCGCCTCCTTTCCGTTCCCCTTTCCTTCTCTTTGCGTTAGCCTCCTGTGGCAGAAAGAGAGAGAGGAGCCGTCTCCGATCTGTCTCCTCGCCCTGTCTGTGATGCAGCGGGTCGGGGCTCCGCTGGCCGCCGGCGACGACAACGCGCCACCGCGCCGTGCGAGCACTCTTTTCCCCTTCCCCTTCTTTTCTTTTTACTGTCTCCATCCACCCCCTCCCCACATAGAGAAAGAGAGGCAACTGCCGCACGACGGCGACCTAGATGGACGGAGAGGCTTCGCCCCTGCCGACCCCTTCGCCGGTCGCGCGTTCCCCTTGCGGTGAGCGCGCCGCCGTCGAATGGATCGGTGGTGGTGATCTTTGCCCCTGAAAAGGGGTGGTGTTCTCCTTCTCGATGCCTCGGCTTGCCGATGCACATCGAGATCGAGAGGAACGGCGCGGCCTTGCGGCGGCGCTACTTTTTCCGTTTCCTTGAAGGATTCGTTCTTTGCCCTGTCTAGGGTTCTTGGGGGGAGGGGATCTCTATTTCTTTCTTTCTTTTATCTTTTTACCAAAAAACATCTAACCAAGATGGCCTGATACCATTGATAGACCCACTTGGATCGTGTAGGCTAGATCTTTCCGGTAACCTACCTTCCTTGGGTGCGGAAGAGCTTGATCCGGAGCCGGCCATGATGATGTAGGGGCCGGTGATCGCAGAGGGATCGAGATGGAGAGGTGGCAGTGGTGCTTCCTGTGAGCACTGCGATTGCCCTAGATCGGAAGGGGATATCGGTGGGGAGTCTGGCGGCGCGGTGAACCTCGTACCATGCGCCCCGGCCCCCACCTCTTTATATATCGCAGGTCACAGGGGCCCACCAACCATAGAACGGTTGGGCGCCCCCGATCAGGACGCGAATAGATCAGGGCCGTTGAGCCCACTCGGTGGAGAGATCAACCTAACATGCCCCTCAGGAAATCACGAAATATAGGTATATTAGTCATATACACATGATGGTTAACTTCTTTGCACTTCAGTGGAGAAACATGGATACTATAGCATGGAGGCAAGCATTGAGGATTGCAACACACTTTCCCCATATGACTGTTCGTTTAGCTGCTTTTGCCTATAATGTAAGACATCTTATCTTTTGCTAATTGAGGTGTTCATTGCCGGTGTTATTCACGATCTGGTCCATTTGATTCAGGAGTACATTACTGAGCTGAACACAGATGCGTCCCTCAAGGACATAGATCTTCTCTATTTTGAGATATGGAGGCTTGTCGCCAAGGAAGATGTTAGTATCCTACCACATTAGACATTTGTGTAATAATGCAATATTGACATGCTTTGTGATTATCATATTTATCATGGTTTGAAAAATATTTCAGAGGAGATACTTAGATGCTGTGAAGGAAGTATATGAAATGGACAAGTTTGCTATACACAAAAGGGTACTACATGCTGAACTGAATGCGTTGCCTGTCTTTGTAACAATAAAGCAAATGGTAAGTTGATCTCTTAAGCTGGGTCTGTTTTGCAAATTTGTATAGCCTCTAACTCTGAATATATGTTGTAAGAAATATGCTACATATTGCCAATATCTCATTTCATCTGTTTACTTTTCTAGATTTATTCTATTGTCAAGGAGGGTGGCATTGATCTGAAGGTAAGTAGGATACTGTATGATTGACATGATGATACATATGTAACTGTAATAGATTGTTAACATCGGTATGACCTTTGTGTGCTATTTTTAGGCTAAAGAGGATGAAGCTCGGGCTGTGTTTAGCAAGTTAGCTTTCGGGAAGGTAGTCTCTCAATGAATCCTCTATGAATATTGATATGTCGCGGTACTTTTTATAACTGGATTACTTGTTCAGCATAAAACAATGAACATGGCGCAGTACGCTGAAAAGAAGATGGAGATCGCAGATCGGTTGGGTTTGGACAAAAAGGTAAATCTCCAGTATGTTAACTGTATAGCCAGAGTAGTGTTCCGCCCCGAGATTAAAACAAAAAGGAATTTATGTCCGTGTTTGTAATCCACCTTGCAGGAAGGATTTGTTTTCGCGGGGATATGATTATGGGAACATTAGATTCGTCGCCCTTGATCTGAAATCTATCGCTGTCCCTTTTGGTCTGAAATCAATTAATATGGTCCGTTATCTCATCTATAATAGCGAGACAGAACTAATATGATGATGATTGTATTACATAACCAGCCCACTAGTCTGAAATTGTGGATGGTGCTTGGCTCTAGTTTAAATTAGTGGAACCCAGCCACATTCTTTGTAATGTTATTCACGCAGGATGCTTGCTGGGGTTTTTTCCCCCACATTTGTTTCTTAGTTGGGTCCCAGTCACTGTACCTCCATGCGACAATGAGATGAAATTGACAGCAATGCTTTGCATGCCTTGATATTAGTGCAACTATGAATTAACATCATATGATCCAATTTCCTTGTTTGAGATTAAGTCTGAGAAAGGGTTATCGATACAGTTTTTAAGTCAGTAATAATTGATCTGGATTCATGTGATCCCAGGTACTTGTTTTCCTTTTAGGCGTGACCTTTATCAATGTATAAACCCTTGCTCTTGCTCTCCCCTCCCGTTATTTTCCAAATCCGCTTCCGTACTCATTCACTGGTCCGTTGTCACACTTCACTCACGCACCGCTGCTTATCCACCTCATCGGCGACCGTGTTCCACTATCCACCCCCTCACTCTCCACCATCGTCCCCAACCACACATTTGAGGCTCATCCCTCAACCCCTCACGACGACCCCAACACATTGTGACTGCGTGATGGGGGAGAAGACATGAAACTCCGCCTCCGCCCCTATCCTCTTCGCTGCGCAGAAACCGCCCATCCGAGCGTCCCTGAAACCCCACCACCCCACCACCGATGAAATGATTGAGATGGACCTAGGGTGTGAATAGGGACAAGTACAAATTTTACTTTGATTATTAGCAGGTGTAGGAGAAAATTGCAAAAACACACCAACTACAATTGCGCACATGTTTGTCGAAAACCACTGAAATGCTAACAGATTGCAAAACAAAAATTGTTTTTGAGTATAAAAAAATTGCTGATAGCACTAAACGCTCAATTGAGCGCGTTTTGACGGAAATCTGACAGTGGGGCCTGCTGTAAGTGATGAGGCGGCATGAAGTAACATTTAGGGAAGACAACCATTATAGTTGATGTGTGGGGTCCATGTGTCCTAGGAAGAGAAAAGAAAGGGGAAAAGAAAAGAATGGCCGGTGTGGACGTCTCCTCATACCCCGGTCTCTTGATGTGCTCGCCCACACGCCATCGAGCCACCCCTTGGACATGGCACACCGTCCTCCGATGCAACTCCTGCCTGCCATGGACGCCTCTTCGGATGACACTTTGCTCGTTGGAAGCTAACCAGAGTCGCCACTGGACGATATTGTTGGAAATATGTTCTAAAGGCAATAATAATTGTATTATTTATTTTTTATACTTATAATTAGATGTTTGTATTTTATGCTATAACTGCTATGGTTCTTATTGTTGGAAATATGTCCTAAAGGACATAATAATTGTATATTCATTTTTCATGTTTATAATTATATGTTTATATTCTATGGGAAAAGCTTAAGTTCACCCGACTGATCACGCGCGCCGCGTCCACCGGCTCCGCGTCGCGGCTCCGCGTCCGTCGGATCATCTGTTAATCGGACGGATGAGAGCCTCACCGCTTCCGCATCACGCGCGTCCGTTTTCTGAAACATACCCGTTGTTTCAGGAAAATGACCCTACAGCTGGAAGCGGTCATTCCCGCAGCAGCGTGTGCTCGCAGGGCTGGGAGGGCGACGATATCTGGGAGGGTGGCGGCGCGACCAGGGCTAACCCACTGCCATGACGACGACGAAGTCTTCGGGACCGGCAGCGGCCAGCGGCAACCCAAGCAAGTACGGATCTCCTCTGGATCCTTGTGATTTCTCCTCCTTCCTTCCCCCCATTTCTGGCCGACGTTGTTGCTCTAGTCGAGTTCACCTTCGTGCCTTCCAGTGGCTTCGCCGGCGGCTCCGCAGCGAGCGGCTACGCGGTGGTTAGGGTTGCGATGGCGCCCTCTTTTTTTGATTTGTGCACCCGAATTTGGATGTGTAATTGACTAGGAACTCGGGGTGGGGAATGGATTTTGCGCCCTCTGTTTGTGAGCATGAGTGGCCACAGGTTTGTTGTTTCATCACCTGACCTGCGATGGAGAAGGAAGGCCCCAGCCCAGGAGCACCTAGAGAGGAGCAGACAGTTTTAGCATGAACTTTTTCGTTTTCTGTTTGTGAGCATGAATGACCACAAGTTTTTCCCTACCTGACTGCCCCTTGGCACCTGGAGAGGAGCAGGAATATTTGTAGCTGCAGGAATAGTTGTAGAACAGGCACAACAAGTTTTTCCCATAATAGTTGTAGCTCCAGGAACTATTGGAGCAAAAAAAATACATTGAATCCATTGGAAATCATACAGTCATACGGTCACTTGAAAGGAAACCCAACTTCAGAAGTTTTCTGAATTTTTGTAGCTTATAGCTTTCTGTAGCTCATGGCTTTCTGAATGGATTTTTATAGTTTTTATGCTACAAGATATCTTTTCAAAGCTATCTTTTAGTGCATCATGATCTGGGTTTGTGATTTTTTTTTTAATATTGCAGCTCTTCTTCACCATTGTCAAGGATGGACATTGGGCAGTTGTTGTTGCGAACTTGATGCAAAAACAATTCAATGTTTTTGACTCCAGGAGCGACGACCCTAACTACATCAGCAACCTTGAGCGGCCATGTTGCAATCTGGTATGAAAACTACACCCCTTTTTTCATCTTTGTTTGATCATTTTCATTCTTTTTATCATATCAAATTGATCATGTGGTATCAATCAAAGAAGATGTCACTGTGCCATCTTTTTATATCTTCATTTTTTCTAATATTAAATGTGCAGATAACAAACTTCAAAACTCTGGTGCAAGAACGAAGCCCATGGAAGCTTGATCTTGACAAGTTCGATTGTTTTCAGCCCAAAGGGGTACCCCGCATCAATCAACAACATATTATTCTCTTTTTCGTTTTTCTTTTCTTTCATGTGCCCATCCACAACTTTCTACATTTGTTTCAGGAAGCATTTTTAGGCGTATCTTTTTTTGGCAGGTTTGATTGTGGGTTCTTTGTTATTCCGTACATGGAGAATCTAACAGCAAGGGGGATGAAGCCATTCAACACCGTATAACCATTTTTGCTATGCAACACTAGTAGCTAAATAACATTGTTTTTGGTTTCAAAACACTACTTTTGTGAATATGACTCCTATCAACATCCCCCTCCTGTGTTTCTAATGATGTTTTTTTATTTATGCTTTCTGTATGCTCAGGACACGAGGTCGTTGCTCAATTTCCGAACATTTGTTGTGGCGAAGCTATTCAATCATCCTCAAAACACAATCAACTCAGCCGAAGATTTGCAAAAAACTGTTGAGAAGCTCGTAGAGGATGTCGTTTCCGAAACAAGATCTTGCTAGTTTAGTTTTTAGGCTTTTGCGGGTCCTTGTGTGCGGGTCCTTGTGGGCGCTACATTCTTTTATGTAACTGAAACAACAAGTTTCTGTTAACTAGCTAGTTGTCTTTTGCGGAACTCAAGCTGGAGCATGTATCATGCCGGGGCATGTCCCTTTACCCCCTCTTTTCTTGAAAATGCTAGAGCATCAGCCATGCTTAGCTATCAATGTGAACTAGAGATGGATGCCGAGTTGACAATGAAAATGACTGGCTTTTTTGCAGTTTGTTTCCTTGCTTATTGGTATATTTTTTGCTGAAACAATGAATCCTACTGGTATTATTATGTGCTATGGGGAAACATGTTGTAGCAAGAATGCACAATGAAACCATCATGTATCATCAGTCATCTATAGAATAGCTTTTTTGAGCACTAAAAACATGATGTCGCATTATGAAGCAAACGGTACATTCATGTATATGCCAGGGAGGACAAAATGTACAACATGAATCATGAAACAAACAACGCATTCATGTGCCAGAGTAGTACTGGTAATATGGCACATACCTCAAAAAATTTCAAAAGACAAAATGTGAGCTATCTTGAATGTGTCAAGTCCAAATGTGAGGTCTCTTACTTTTTTCTGTTTTAGCGTAACATATGTTTTTCAAATTGAAATAGAACCTAAATACATCATCAAGGTTGCAACAATGAAAGAAAATTATGAATGTTTTTTGCTCAAGTACAGGGAATGCAAAACATCTTTGACTAGGACCAAGAACTTTCCCCTGGCTACTTGTTTTCGGTTTTCGGGCTTTCTAGCATGCACACATCCAAAGACCCTCTTGATCATTATTGCATCCTCTTGTTTCTGGCCTCTCTTCTGGTTATACTTTGTAGAATATATATGTGTGACGAACCCCAATTTGAAGGCATAGTCATTGTAGAATTTCTTGGCATCCTCAATTGTGTCAAACACCATGCCGACATAGGGTGGTAGCGGCTGCGATGAAACATCCCCGTTATCTGAATCATCTTGCATCGCATCATCAACATGCAACAAACCATCTGAATATTCATGATTATCAACAGAAAAGTTCCCTTGGACATAGCTCTCTTCCCCTTTAGTCCCAGCTTCCTGAAATGAGACGCATGTTTTTTATGTAAATAGAGAGGTGTTGTTTCAGAAATTCAGGTACACAGATACATCAATCAACAGTTTTTCAGCTTCATTTGCACACAAAAACTTCACTCAATGTGGCCTTTTCTCACATAAGCATACACATTCAAAATTGTATCACAGTGATATATTTTACTTTCTTCATCAAATAGATTGATAAATAACAAGTAACAGAGGGGATCATGTTGCAGAGATAGAAGAAGCAGACAGGTGTGTGGGGATGTGCTTTGGTTCCACTTACACACATGAGACAAAATTGATTTTCTAGCTGCCACACACATGAAACAAATAGGAATTCTAGCTATGTTTCTGATACACAGTTTTTTCACGAGTTTCAGAGACAGACAAGTGTTCATGTTTTTCAGAGTCGGGAACTCACCCAGGTGCCCTAATGTGATCTGGTGGAAGTTGTTTAAGGAAACACAACCGGTGGGGGAGGGGGGGGGGTTGTGAACCAAGATGATACTACAACTCGTGCAGGACCCCCCCGATGGCGGTCGGATCTGAGAACTTTGGCCGCGGCTATCCTCGAAGCAGCAGCCCCCGGGCAAGCTCGATCTTCGTCGGATCCCAACATCTGACTCATGATGTGATGTGCCATGTTGTTGAAGGTTTTTGCGCTGAAGGACTAGCTGGCCCGCACCAGCGGCAGCAATTTTGCGAGTGGTGGGGACTAGCGCCGCACTGCGTGCAGCCGTGCCTGGACGGCGGACAAGGGATTCTATTTCTGAAACAGAATGGCTATTGCAGGAAGTAATGACCTGGTCAGTTGCACGCGATGGTTGCATCTGATGGCTGTTAGGTGTCTAATCAAACGACTCTCCGGGCGGTGGATGTTTCCGCCTGTGGATGCGTAGCGGCGCCCTGCTATAAGTGCTATGGTTCTTGAACATGTAATTCAGAGAAAAACCCATAAGCACTTGTAGAATAAACGATAAAATCTGATTCCTAGTCTTGCCTCTAGGACTAGCTCAAGTGTTGCATGATGGTTATGTTTTCTTGATCATAGGCATAAGTTAAATGTAACAAGGATGCCGACAACTTTAAGAGTATGATGTTAGAAGAACGATCATGTTGAAATTACTACTAGGAAAACGGCTATAGATGAAATGGGCACTAATGGCGCACCACATGTGTGGTGCGCCATTAGAATATAGCAATAGCGCAGCACATACAGATACGCCATTAGTAATATATTACTAATGGCGTACCTGGTGTGCGGTGTGCCATTAGAAGTTAAAAAAACAATATTTGTTACTAATGGCGCATCGTGGGTGTGGTGCGCCATTACTAGTTGACATAGTAATGGCGCACCACACCCACGGTGCGCCATTACTAAGTTTTTTTCAAAAAAAATTTCAAAATTTTTTATATTTTTTTTCAAAACTAGTAATGGCGCACCGTGGGTGTGGTGCGTCATTACTAGTTTAACTACTAATGGCGCACCACCCCACGGTGCGCCATTACTAGTTTGCCCGGCTTCCACCGAATGCACCCCCCCCCCCCCCCGTGGACCGCCTTTTCAGTTTAAAAAAAATAAAAAAATGATAAAAATGTCAATAAAATAAAAAAAATAAGTTTGCCATGTGATATGTGGTCTAGTTGTTGGAAAAATTTACAAATATAAATTTCGACTTTATTTGCAAAATCTCTCTGGAAATTTGTAAAATGGGCATAACTGTTGCATACGAACTCGGATTAAAAAGTTTTATATATGAAAAATCATCTACTCGAAAAGTTACATCCAAATTTAATAGGGGGAACCCCGTTAAACATTTTCAAAATCCCCAAAAACCTAACACAAAAAAGTTATGGGGCTTTCAAGATCTAGAGGCAAAAAAATTCAAAAAAAAGGTTTTGAAATTTTTTTTATTCTTTTTTTTTTCAAAAAATGATACGTAATATGACCGGGAAGGTTGAAATATTTTTCAAAATTTCATCATAGTCATGAACATGAACAAAGTTCTAGACATCAACAAGGTATAATAGGATTGATGTGCTATATATATCAACAAGTGCTTGTGAAGTGAGCTGTTGCTGGGGTTGGATAGAACTCTAAAGTTAAGTGTGCTTGGGCTGGAGTAGTGTGAGGATGGGTGACCTTTTGGGAAGTTTGACCACAGAGTGCGATTTGACCTGAGATTAAGAAAAAAAATGATTTTTTTTTGAATTTTTTTGAAAAAAAATTAAAAAAATCTGAAAAAAATTGTTACTAATGGCGTGATGCTTGTGGCGCACCAGTAGTGCGCCATTAGTAGTGAAAATAGGTGCGCCACCAGCAACCCTTTTTCTAGTAGTGAATAACCCAATGTTTGTTATACATAGAGATGGCATCGTCGCAAGTCTATAGTCTATAACAAGGAGACTCAGTGTATGCCTACACTGGTACATTGAGGTGCTATACAGACGGGTTTTAACCCCTTTCTGCGACGGTATTTGGAACCGTCGCCAAGTGAGTGACTGCGATAGGGGGTCCTTCCCACAGGACCAGAAACTGTCAGGGATAGGGAGCCACCCAGATGCTGCATCCTTGCAATTCGTTTGTGCTTGCATTGCCATCGCCGTTGGTATTCTGCGGTGCTACGTTTATGTTGCGCGGCCCATCACAAACGGTTAGCACGCGATTATAGAACGTGTATGATAAGCAGACAATCACACACATTCGATTTTTCCAAACCATATGCGATAACTAATTAAGAAGATTAGCTAATCGTCATACGAGTGTCGGACATGATTACGAAACGTCGGACCGTCGTAACATCGTCGCACATGAAAACTATCGCACACACTATTCTGTGGTGCAACGTTTATGATGCATACCACATCAGAAACAGTTCATGGTTGCGAATGGTGTACGATAAGTCAACTATCACAAACATTTAGTTTGCCTGCACCGTTTGTGATATTGTCTGACATCGCACACGCTTTGCAAACTGCAACTGTGTGCATGCTTGCACACGTTTCCTCTCTGTGAACCATGTCGGATTATGGTGTATATTGCAAATGTTTGTGTTTTACCAACCATGTGCACCGTAACGACCTGGAGAGTGTAATTTCACCGTAATTTAATTGCTGCCATTTGAAATTGTACCGGATTCGAATTTGAATGTATGCTATAGCTTTATGCATATCCATCAGGTTCAAACAATCAATGCATTATTCCATTCATAGGTACATATGTTCAAGAATTACATAAGAAGCAAATAAAGAATGGTGAACCATAGTTGTATACTTGTACTATTAAAGACGGTAAAGAAAGAGGCGGAATACATTCTGGTTGCTGAAAAAGGTGAACCGGAATGCCCATATTGTGCCCTCCTCCATACAAAAGGCACACATGACTCTAGTCCAACCCCTTGTGATGGCCAACCGCCCATCCTTCACGGTCTTGATGAAAACATCTAGATAATCATCATGTTCTGGTAGAGATACTTTAACCTTTGCATGTCCACCAATCATGTAGTTTGAGAGGTAATCTTGAGTAAACTGCTTTGGGAACCACTGCAAAGGAAAAAGATTCAGACATTGTCATCTAACACAAGTCATTATGGGCAGTAAAAAGAAGGCTACAGATCTTTCTTACTTACCATCCTGTAGTTCGCTATTGTCTTGGATAAAGTGTAAACAAATAGTTTAATTACCATCTTTTGACCCATTTTACTAACAATCTTTATCAGCTTCCTCACTTGATGCTGGTTCATCGATATCTCATTGCCCCATACGCAGAAAGGGTCAAAGCACGGATCTTTACCAATGACATATGTACCTAAAAGCACCAAGTTAATATTAGAAGCTAAACAGCAATTGCGCAATGATATAGTACAACACTCTTTTATAATATCTTATAACATCTAATATACTCACATATTAGATGAATTAACATCTTATATTATGGGCCGGAAGGAGTTTATTGCATTTTGACAAATTATTGGCTGATTAACTCCTGCTGTATCCATGGGTTAGAGTTAGTTTGAGCTAGTTCGGGATCAAATAGCCCTAAAGTATATCCAAACATGAGGGCTAGTTTGAGCTAGTTGCATCTAACCCACCCAAAAAAACTATCCCACCAAAGAGGTGCTTATTGGAGCTAGTTCTCCAAGTGCATTTACTGTCAATCTAACCCTGTCATCCAAACACCTCTTTGAATGGAGTTAGTTCAGGATTAGTCATGAGCTAGAAACTAACTCTAATCTCTAGCTAAGTTGAGTATCCAAACATGAATGTGTTGTTGTTGTTGTTGTTGTTGTTGTTGTTGTTGTTGTTGTTGTTGTTGTTGTTGTTGTTGTTGTTGTTGTTGCTGCTGCTCTTCTACGTATATCTAGACATCATCAGAATATTAAGGTAACACTCTTCCTTGTTGCTATGTAGCCTAGGATTGCATATTTAGAGATTAAGTACAATGCATGTTGCTATGTAGCCTCAGATATATTACATATGGCCCTAGTTAACCTAACGATAAATGGGTTACAGATATATTCAGTTAAAAGTATGATTCACCGATTAGTCCCTTATCAGCCCCCGACCTATATGGTACCAACTACCGATATCTTGAACAATGAGTATATATAAGCCATGGGATGAAACTAATCTCGATGGAAAACAACAGTCGTTCCCAAAATTTTCCTGTGTAAGTACATCAAGAGGCATGTTAAGCACAACAGGCTAAACATCAACCAAATATATCCATGGCAGACAAAATAATCTCCAAAAGATAGCTTCAGTGTGCAGGTTTAAGCACGCTAGTAAAGCAAAACAAGTGGAAAGTTGTGTTAACTACAACAGGCCTAACATTTAACAACAAGCATAGTCATTCAAACTGGTATTGTGCCGGTCTAAGTACACTGGTTATTGTTAAATAAAAATGGAAAGACGTGTTAATTACAAGATGCAGCAACCAAATGTAATCATTCATAATGGTATTGTTGAATAGGTATTGATGAAATTGAACTGCACATTTCATAGTTGCACATATAGAACATCACGTTATGAATAACTGGAATAAATAAAGCATACTACAAACAACCAAGATAGCATTTGAAACTGGACATATGCTAACTACAAACAACCAAACAATCAAAAAACTTTAAAAGAGGCATATTCTAGGTATAACAGGCTTAACAACAAGCAAAGATATGCATTCCTATCGGTATGTTTAAAACTGGATTGATGAAATGTACTTCACAATAAATAGTTGCACATATAGAGCATCACATTGTGAACAACTGAAATAAACATGTCATACTACAAACAGACAAATATATGTAGCAATTAAAACTGGACATATTCTCACTACAGTACAAAAGGGACTCGACAAAACAAATCATGGGTTCCTCCTATGAAGAGGAACGACAAAACAAATCATGGGTTCCTCCTATGAAGAGGAACGACAAAACAAATCATGGGTTTCCTCACTTGTCAAAGATGGGCTCGTTCCCATGGGAAGAGCACGGACCCTGGATGCGCTCCATGTTGTCGTAGATGGGCTCCTTCCCCTTAGAAGAGCATGACTATAGGGTGCCCTCCCTGATGTCACAGACATGCTCTTTCCCCTTGGAAGAGCAGATGGCCTCTTTCCCCTTGGAAGAGCCGTAGAGGGTGCCCTCCTCGTGGTCGCCATCCACGAGGTCTGACTTGGAAGTTGTGGATCCCAAGCCATCATCATAGAATTTGTCCTTCAGAAATGACAAAAGGGGCTCGATGGTGATGTAGGATGGAAAATTCTTGATAGCGAGCCAGAGGAGATCAGCGGCTGGGCCATAGATGAGATTGACAGATGTTGAACCCGACGGGTATGGGGTGGGCCACTTAACCTGTGACATAGCCCGCGTCAGGCCGTCGTTGTCGATGACCTCGATGTCGTAGCCGGTGTCTGCGACATACCCGCATACTCTAGCCCGCTGATTGAGTGCATGTGGCCTGGTCGTCAACTTCCTCGGCGACGTCGGGCGAAGAGACCGCGATACACCTCTTTTGGGATAGTCACTCCTCGAGCTCCACGGGAAGCGTAGCCGGGCTTAGGCTGCGACGCTCTGGAGTGGGGGTTGGGGATGGGAATCTGCGGGAAAGGGGGCGTTTGGCAGGCGTCATCTAAGAAACTCAGGGCGGCCTGGGTATGGAAATCGGTGGGTAAGCTGCATGGGCAAACCGGTAGATATTGACAATGGAGGCCTTGCGGCGGCGGCGGCGACGACGACCTTGCTAGGGTTTCGAGCGAGGGAGGGGTGTGTGTGTGTATGTGTGGAGGGGTGTGTGTTTGAGGAAATGATGCGGCTACTGCAAATTTTACTATGCGTTGATGGAAATATGCCCTAGAGGCAATAATAAATTGGTTATTATTATATTTCCTAAATCATGACAAAGGTTTATTATTCATGCTAGAATTGTATTGATAGGAAACTTAAATACATGTGTGAATACATAAACAAACACCGTGTCCCTAGTGAGCCTCTACTAGACTAGCTCGTTGATCAAAGATGGTTAAGGTTTCCTAACCATGGACATGAATTGTCATTTGATAACGGTATCACATCATTAGGAGAATGATGTGATGGACAACACCCAACCATTAGCTTAGCATAATGATCGTTCAGTTTGTTGCTATTGCTTTCTTCATGTCAAATACATATTCCTTCGACTATGAGATTATGCAACTCTCGGATACCGGAGGAATACCTTGTGTGCTATCAAACGTCACAACGTAACTGGTGATCATAGAGATGCTCTACAGGTGCCTCCGAAGGTGTTTGTTGAGTTGGCATAGATTGAGATTAGGATTTGTCACTCCGAGTATTAGAGATGTATCTCTGGGCCCTCTCGGTAATACACATCATAAGCTTGCAAGCAAATGACTAAGGGGTTAGTCGAGAGGTGATGTATTACGGAACGAGTAAAGAGACATGCTGGTAACTAGATTGAACTAGGTATGAAGATACCAACGATCAAATCTCGGGCAAGTAACATATCGATATACAAAGGGAATTACGTATGTTGTCATAATGGTTCGACCGATAAAGATCTTTGTAGAATATGTAGGAGCCAATATGGGCATCTAGGTTCCGCTATTGGTTATTGACTAGAGAGGTGTCTCGGTCATGTCTACATAGTTCTCGAACCCATAGGGTCCGCACGCTTAACGTTCGGTGACGATATAATGTTATATGAGTTATATGATTTGGTCACCAAATGTTGTTCGGAGTCCCGGATGAGACCACGAACATGAAGAGGAGTCTTGAAATGCTCGAGAGGTAAATATCGATATATAAGACAATGGTATTTGAACACTAGAAGTGTTTCGGGACGTACCGGGAAGGAATCAGGTCACTTGATGGGGTTCCGGGCACCCCCCAGCAAGTTATGGGCTTAATGGGCCAAAGAGAGGGACATACCATCCCACTAGGGGTCTAGTGTGCCCCTCCACTTGTTTGGACAGACCTAGGGAAGGAAAAGGGGGAGGTCTAGCCCCTCCAACCTTTCCCTCTCATGGGAGAAAGGAAAGGGTGGGGCGCTACCCTCCCTTCCTTTACCCGCACTCCAAATAAGGAAAGAAGGGGGCGCGACTTGGGAGGGACCCCAAGTATGATTCCTCCTACTTGGGCACCTACTTTGTCTGCTCCTCCCTCCCTCCCACCTATATATATGTGGGAGGGGGACGCCTAGCACAGACCAGACAATTGTTAGCCGTGTGCGGCGCCCCCCTCCACTGTTTACACCCTCGATCATATTTTCGTAGTGCTTAGGCGAAGCCCTGCGGAGATCACTTCACCATCACCATCACCATGTCGTCGTGCTGACAGAACTCATCTACTACCTCGATGTCTTGCTGGATCAAGAAGGCGAGGGACGTCACCGAGCTGAACGTGTGTAGAACGCAGATGTGCCGTGCGTTCGGTACTTGATCAGTTGAAGCACGAAGAAGTTCGACTACATCAACTGTGTTGTGAAATGCTTACGGTCTACGAGGGTACATAGACACACTCCCCCTCGTTGCTATGCATCTCCATGGATAGATCATTGTGTGTGTGTAGAATTTTTTTGTTTTCCATGCAACGATTCCGAACACGCGGGAGTCAAACACAAGAGTGAAATGCCGGGGCTATTGAAAATTTGGATGATGGTGCATCTCGCACGGTCTGGAAATAACAACCGTGTGTTATGAAATAGAAAAACCCTTGAGGCGGGCAGATATTTTCGAGGGATGCAGGTGGGAGCGGGAACAAGAAACATCACACACGGTCGAAACATAATAACCGTGTGTTATCAAACAGAAAAAACCTGCAGGCGGGTAGATATTTTTGAGAGGGGAAGCCTTATGGAGCCCAATGTACTGTGCAGATGTGTGTGATAGGGGCCCCGGTGTGGCACACAGTTAGTGTGAGCGAACCGGGTCTATTGCATCATCTAACTTGTCTAATGTTCATAAATTTGGCAAAAAATGACGCGGGAGAGGGTCAGAACACGAACACACTTGCATGATGACCAAATATATGTATGAAAAGGGTGGTTTGATGTTCAAATACCAAATGCAACTTCGATGTGGCACCTATCTAGCAAAGCGCACGGTATTGCTTGCCCCCTCGTGTCGGCAGGAAATGAATCCTAAGCTATGAACGCATGCCCCCCCCCATGGAGGTTCACCTAGCAAAGTGCGAAGTAGCAGTCCCCCCCCCCCACACAAACTTTCAGTCGCGGGCTAGAGAGGGCATCTCACCAAGATGGATCATAAAAGGGACCAAGAATAATCCACCTTGGTCGTACAACCTCTCTCTTGTTGTTGGTCAAAGTGATGGCCATCCATGCGGCCCCGAGATGGGCTAGCTCGCCAATAATCACACAAGTAGCCAGTCCCCGAAGACAACCACTGCCTGTGTGTGGCCCAAACATATGTATGGAGAGGTGTGATACGTCTCCAACGTATCTATAATTTTTGATTGTTCCATGCTATTATATTATCAATCTTGGATATTTTATAATCATTTTATAGTCATTTATATCATTTTTTGGTACTGACCTATTGACATAGTGCCAAGTGCAAGTTGCTGTTTTTTCCTTGTTTTTTACATCACAGAAAATCAATATCAAACGGAGTCCAAATGCCACGAAACTTTACGAAGAATTTTTATGGGCCAGAAGGAACACAAAGGGCCCTGGCTGCGTCTGGGGGTGCCCCGAGGGAGGCACAACCTACCAGGGCGCGCCCTAGTGGGTTGTGCCCACCTCGGGTGCCCTCCCGGACCGCCTCTTTGCTCTATAAATACCCCAATATTCCCAAAACCCTAGAGGAGTCAACAAAATATTCATCCAGCCGCCGTAGAGTCTAGAACCACCAGATCCAATCTAGACACCATCTCGGATGTGGTTCACCACCGCCATTGGTGCCTCTTTGATGATGTGTGAGTAGTTCTTTGTAGATCTTTGGGTCCGTAGTTACTAGTTAGTAGCTAGATGGCTTTCTCTCTCTCGCTGAATTCTCAATACAATGGTCTCTTGGAGATCCTATGATGTAACTCTTTTTGCGGTGTGTTTGTTGGGATCTGATGAACTTTGAGTTTATGATCAGTCATATCTTTTTATATCCATGAAAGTTATTTGAGTTTCTTTGATCTCTTATATGCATGATCTCTTAATTGCATCGTATTTCTTCTTCGATATTTGGGTTTTGTTTGGCCAATTTGATCTATTTATCTTGCAATGGGAAGAGGTGCCCGGTAGTGGGTTCGATCAACGGTGCTTGATCCTAGTGATAGGAAGGGAAACAACATGTATGTATCATTTCTATTAAGGATAAAAGATGGGATGTATATCTACGAAATAGATAAACGGATCTTGTCTATATCATGCCATCGTTCTTATTGCATTACTCCATTTTTGTAGCGACCTGACCCGAATGGATCAAGTCTCTGTGCTTATGTGTCATCCCTGGATCAGTATGCTGACACACACAGTACTCGAAGGATTTATAACAGAGGTAAATCACATGTAAAAAGTAACGTAAATGCTATTACCTCAATCCAATATAGCGGAAGCAACAAGGTTGTGGATTCCCATCAACACCAACGGCAAAGTTGAGTGTAGAAATCGTAACCCTAACGTATCACTTACTCATCGTAAGAAACCTGCAACATGAGATGTTGCAGCCCGAAACGGGTCAGTACATTGAATGTACTGGCAAATTCACACCATAGAGAATAATGATGAACAATGGCTATCACTACATGCATATTTGGCTGGTGGAAAAGCTCTACGGTTATAGTTTTTGCGAAAAGCCAATTTTTCCCTACTACAAAGGAATAAATTTTATTTAGCTATCATGGTGGTTGTTAAACATTGAGAATGGTTGACAGCATTCTCAATCCCAATTAAAAGTGAACAATTAAACCCAACAATATTAATTAGAAGTAACATGATGAGATTCACATGATATTCAAGTACTAGATACTCAAGATTGTACATAACCGGGGACACGGCTAATCATGATTAGTTTGTTACACTCTGCAGAGTTTTGCGCACTTTTCCCCACAAGACTCGATCGCCTCCGTTGGTTTTCTCGCACTACTGGTGTTTGAGAAACGGATGACCGAGCCACAGTCTTTCAGAAGCGCTAGCACCTTACGTTTGGATAGACCGGTACACCTACTTTCCCCTACATCTGCTAGTCTACCCTGTAAGAGTTCGCACGACTTAGTCAACTATGCCAGAGCCCATAATGGCTTGTGGCTGCACACGTAAGTTTCTAGTATGAATAGTCTTATGATCCCTTTGAGCCTGGGTGGCGGTCCATAAAAAAACAGGCAAGTCCTGATAGACATCAGGTGCCTCAATCCACCCAGATGTGTGTTTAAGTTGCCACCTTAGATAAACCATTAAAATTATCAACTCACATCTGTCATGGATATCACTCACCCAATCCACGTCTACTAGCATAGCATGGCATAATAAGCAAACGTAGAAGTAACTCCCAAAGGTTTCATAATAATACAAGTAATAGGTACTACCTCATCTACTTCCCATCCCGCAATTTATTTAGATCCTAAACATGCAATGTGTGAGGATTGATCTAATGCAATAAAACTAGGTTGTAGAAAAGGTATGATCAAAGTGTGAACTTGCCTGCAATGTTGATGAAGATGATGCGCACTCAAAACTCTTGATAGATCTACTCGTCACACTCCGGTCAATCTATCGTAATCAAGCAATTGTAACCACACAATAAGTACTCATCTAAGGCACGGGTAAAACTCGAACAAGAGAACGAACCAGAAAGTTCAACTTAAGAACTCCGGTTGAGAAGAAAGAAAGAACCGAACAAACAACGGAAAAACAAACGACGAAAGAAAACAACTCGGTTCTAGAAGGTTGAAACGAGGTCAAATTTTACTGTAGCAAAAACTTGTTTAAGTTGATTAGACGAAACGGCGGTTTCGAGACGAAACTCCAGGCGCTTGAATCACCTGATTCCGATAAACGAGCGGAAAGAAAGACTAGAAAGAAAATCGGATCTGAGATCGCGATCGGAGAGAACGCGGAATAAATCCGGCGAGAAAGAAAACGAAGAGTGGTTAAACGAACGGACGTTCGTTAACCTAGAAGAATCCGGTGATCACGTTCGTTGAGACGAACGGTCCGAAAGAAGAACGAAAACCAATCTAGGGTTTCGAAAAAAGAGATCGAAACGAAAAAAACCGATCTAGAACATCGGAACGGTTTAGCGGAGAACCAGAAAGAAAACGAATCGGAAGAAACGGAACGATCTAGAAGAAAACCGATCCGAGGGAAAAGAAGAGACGCGGCGCGGTACCTCCGGCGAGGTCTCCGGCGAACGGGGGCTCCGGCGGCGGCGGCGGTGACGCAGGGCGGCGGCGGCACGGTGACGAGGCGGCGGCGTTGGGCGCGGCGTGGTGTAGGGCGCGGTGGTGCAGCGGCGCGGGTGTGGTGGGGTGGCGCGGCGGCGGCGGGGCACTAGGGCGCGGTGCGTGACGCAGGGCGCGGCGCGGTGTGCTTGGGGCTTTGGGACTTTGGATTTGATGTGTTTAGAGGGGGGGTGTGGGAGTATTTATATTGAGAAGGGGAGAGAAAACTTGGTGTAGGGATCAAGAAAATAGACTTGGATTAGGAATAGAAAAAGAGGAAAGAAATCTAGAAAAAAAACAAACGTAGACGAATCCTACTAGGAATCTAAAAGACAAGGACGGCGGCCTCGCGCCTTGCGCCTGGCGCGCGGTTCCCTGGGCATGGGGCGCTCGATGGCCTTTGGCCTGGCCGGCCGCTGGCTTGGTTCGGTGGCTTGGGCTTTAGGCCCAAGTCGCTGGATCTGATTTTTTTAACAGATTTCGCGCGCAGAAAATTAAAAGAAAACTAACTAAACGGATTTCAAAATTCTAAAAGTAAATTTTTCCCGACTTCTAAAAATGAGCCGAACAAAATGAACTTTTCTTCGGGCCTAAAATACAAACTTTTAAAACGCGCATTTTTCCCTATCCAGATAAACACGCGCAAGAAACACCGGAAAACAAAATTTTGATCTATTTATTAAATCTTCATTTTTCCTAAATTTTGGGAAAGTCATATTATTCCCTCTCATATAATTTGACATCGGAAAAATATTTGAAGATAAAATAAATAAATCAAACGACCCTCTTTCAAAATTTGAGAAAACTCCCAACTCATATTTCCTATAATTTGAAGAAGTCATTTTATCTTCTCTCGTGAAAATCATTGAGTTGCATAGAGTTGCAGAATTGGAAATATTTTTCCAAATGAAATTCAAATGTTTTCAGCACCCCTTGTCATTTAAATAAATGGAAGAAGTCATGTCATCTTCTCTCCAGGGTTTCGTGGTGAAAAGAATTTGAATTTACGAAGATCAAAAAGCAAATATCAAAGTTTGGGAAAGTCCTTTTATTCCCTCTCATTTAACTTTCAAAAGTTTTGAATTCACTCATTTTCAGACAATCAATCAAATCTATCTATTTGTTTATAACATTCCAAAATTTAGAATTTTGGGATGTTACAAACCTACCACCCTTAAAATGAATCTCGTCCTCGAGATTCGGAGAGGCTAGAAAGAAAAGGTTAGGGTTTGGGGGTCTCCTCAAAATCCATCGATCATCACACGGTGTCTGGGGTGCTACCACCCTTAGAAGCATGGTTACAGCTCCATCGAATCTCATATAGTCCATCCTTATCCTTGACAGTGTCGGTCTTCTCAGATCCTCGAGAAAATTTCCTTCTCTGAGCTCTTCCGGTAGTGGCATAACCTTTTCCTCAATTCTTCTGTCCTTTCCTCTTGGTAAGGTTATTCCGAGATTGGGTCTTCTTTAGCTGACGGGTCTGGCGCCAAAACTAAACAACTATCGATATCTCATGGTGGTCAACAATTTATGGATTCTCCTGCAGGAAATGGGTCTGGGTTGAACCTCACCGTATAACCTACGGTTGGCAACAACTGCCGTGTACAAGGGAAAAATACTTATACCATTCTAAGGGTTAAACAAAGTTTTGATCGTCGTCTCTCTACTATAGGTAAGTCACTCAGATTTACCATCCCATATAGCAAGGCGAATAATAAGAGTAAGTCGGTATGGTGATCAATCCATCCCGCACCTAAATCATTACCATGTATATGGTTTAGCGAATCTCGCATTCTAACACTCGGTCATCCTCACAAGCATTGCAGAATTTCTCTTGTCGACGAACCAAGTTCGGATATATCCATAGATTCTGCAAGCCAGACAAACATCTAACGTTTCTTCACAACTCTCAGGTTTTGCGTTACTCCTATAAAATCGTCTGTCGACAAAGGTATATCCTCTTCCAGGGTTTTTCCTTCAGCAAGAATGTGCTTGCTTCTTGGCAGGTCTTGGGCCTGTGGGTTATGGCCCATCTCATCACTTGTAGTCCTTGAACTTATCATCGGGCAACTGATCATTATTCCAACTTCCAACTTCCTAGTATTCTTAAATCCATCCAATTATACTGTCTTCCTTCCTTCTATTGGCATCAAACTAGGACATGTTTACTCAGACTCATCATGGAGTTTCCATTGATCCATATTTCCGACATCCTACCTCCTTTATATCCAATAGTAATTCATCTCTTCATCCTCGTGGGATATCTCTCATACCGAGATAAAAACGTATACTTATGAAGTCCATATTCCACTTCGTGGAACATCATTATCCTTTCCAGGGTCAAGCATCCTTACAGGGGAATATTGGCCATCTCTACATGGCACTTCTTCAACTGGGAAACGTGAAACATATCTTGAATTCCTGACAGTCCTTCGGGTAACTCCAACTTGTTGGCCACTTCTCGCATACGCTCCAAAACTCGGTATGGTCCTACAAATCTCGGGGCTAACTGTCCCTTAACTCCAATCCGTTTAACTCCTCGCATAGGGGACAAGCGAAGATATGCTTTGTCTCCAATTTCATAGACTACCTCCTTGAGTTTTTTTGAGTCTACATAACCCTTCTGCCTAGACTGAACTACCTTCAGTCTATCTCAAATCAACTTAACATTCTCTTCTGACTCCTTGATTACATTTGGTCCAAACAACTAACGGTCTCCATCTTCATCTCACACATTCTTGGGGTATCACACATATCGAGACAAAACTCGTATTCATTTTGTCCGAAATCCACTCAGTCGAGTATCCTTATCTTTTCCAGGGGTCAACGGTTCTTACAGGGAAATACCACCCTTAAAATGCTCCAATATTTTATAGACCATATTTAAAATATCCTCGAAAATGGTCAACATCTTTCCTCGTAGAGTAACTCATAAAATCCAAATCAGTACCAACACTGCTAACTTTAATGTTTCTCAAATTATTACAATCTTCTGTTTTTCCATTACATGCCTCAACTCAACACCTTAATAAAAAAGAAAATGTTCTCACTACTACTACTACTATATTTCTTCTGTTACAAACTCAATTATTTTATCACAAGTCGCCTGCTCCTTCGGACAATCTCTGGCGAAGTGCCCTGCTTCATTACAACGGAAACATATTACTTCTGACAAGTATCGAGGTTTCCTTTTTGGGCAACTGTTGAGGTAGTGCCCTGACTCCTTGCACCTATAACAGATGATATGACTCAGGTTCGTCCTGGGCTCCAATCGTTTTCTCTTCCTGGACTTTTCCATTCCAATCAGGGCTTCTATTTCTTGTGGGTCATATTCTACTTCCTCTGTCGGGAATTCTACTAGATCCCCATTCAAACAATTTTGGGAGATGTGTCCTTCTTCTCCACATGAATAGCATGACTTGGTGCAGGGTTTAATTGGTTCCTCTTTCGGTGTGTCCTTCACCTCTTCCTTCATCGCAGGTTCTTCTAAACTTTCCATAAGAGCTCCTTTCATTGCTTCTTCCTTTTGCTGGATGGTTCTTTGTACCAAGGGGTAAATGTGACACTGAGCAGGGTAGTGGGTAGTCCCTTCACACAAGAAACAAGTGATCTGCCTAGTTTGGCATTCTTCAGCTGGGTGACTTCCTTCACAGTTAGGGCATTCATCCTTGTGTTCTTTATGGTTGTGTCCTATTTCTCCACAAATCTTGCATGCACATGGTTTCCTCATATCCTTTCCATAAGACTTCAACTTCTGGGAAACAAGCTGAGACTTTGGCAGAGTCAACTTTAATTCTTTCCAAGTGGTTACTCCTTGCCATCCATTGACCGTTTGGTACATCTTCCACCAAGTAGCAGCACCTCTTTCAAAACATTGAAGAGCATGCTGGGCCATATCCTTTCCGGCTATAGGGTTGTTCTCCATTTGATCCTCCATGTTCTGAATCCATCGGTCCGTCTCTAACTGACTCATCGGTCCAGAGAATACGAGCTCATCTTCATTCATCCTCTATTTGGTTCATGGGTTTTGGGGTGAGATAAGAAAGATAGAGAGGGATACACACAATACAAACAAAGTTTTGAAAGACAGATTTTATTGTGGCCGTCGGAAAAACATCAAACAAATGACAGCTCACAATCATCGCATCTAACATAGGTATATAACAGGGGTTTGGTCTTCTAAAGGTCAACGTCGTCAAACTCTTCCAGTTTTGTTCATGCCTCCAACGGCTTCTTCCGATCATGCTTGTCTTTATCAAGTTCTTTTGCCAGATCATCTCTGTTGACATGAAATCTCTCGTGACATCCTTTAATATTCTGGAGTTGCGTTCCAAAATTTTGGTTTCAACATCTTTCACATGAACCTTGGTCATACTGTCCTTCAGTTTCCTGACAAATCTCCGGTATCTCGAGGTTGTAGCTCCTCCAGCTTGGCTACTTCAACTTCTGGGTCCTAAGTTCTTCACGAAATGCTCCTTGTCAAAATACGGCTTCTTGTAGCTCCATCTTAACTTCCTGATGTGACACTCCAGATCCTGGTGATACACCGGCTAAGGTTAAAACTTCATCTTACTAATAGGTGCTCCATCAGCCTTCTTCCATCAAATCCATTCTGATGACATGCATCCTTAACTCAGCATGGTGACGATAGCATCAACGGAAGATAACTTCTTGGATAGCTGTGTTTCTGCTCTTGTCATTTCCATGAGCTATCATTCCATAGTTGATATCTCCTGCCTTAGGGTTTTCTTTGACAAAACTTTGAGTTCTCATGCTCCTTGTTTCAGTCTTTCTCCAATACACCTTGATCTCGGGTATTGACAACTTCCATAGTCTGCCAAGTTCCAAAAGGGTAGCCTTCCTAGGTAATACAAATCTGGGAAATTCCTCAGAGCCTTCAAATTCTCCTTGTCTTCGGAGTCTTCAACCGTTATAGTTTCCATGCACGGTAAAATCTTCTTCAGTCCGAATGGTCTTAGTTGTCCAATATCTTGTACTTCTTGGAGTGGTCTCATCGGTCGAATCTTCGTGTGGTCAAAAGGGAAAAGGGTATGGTCTCACTAAAGGGAATATTTGAATAAACTCAGAAGAGAAAAGAGGTAAAAGATCTTTTGAAAGGGAAAGTTGTAGAGAAAATCTTTGCTATGGTTTGCCAGTTTCTAGGGTCACGTCCTACAGTCAACATGTGCTCTGATACCATCTTGTAGCGACCTGACCCGAATGGATCAAGTCTCTGTAATTATGTGTCATCCCTGGATCAGTATGCTGACACACACAGTACTCGAAGGATTTATAACAGAGGTAAATCACATGTAAAAAGTAACGTAAATGCTATTACCTCAATCCAATATAGCGGAAGCAACAAGGTTGTGGATTCCCATCAACACCAACGGCAAAGTTGAGTGTAGAAATCGTAACCCTAACGTATCACTTACTCGTCGTAAGAAACCTGCAACATGAGACGTTGCAGCCCGAAACGGGTCAGTACATTGAATGTACTGGCAAATTCACACCATAGAGAATAATGATGAACAATGGCTATCACTACATGCATATTTGGCTGGTGGAAAAGCTCTACGGTTATAGTTTTTGCGAAAAGCCAATTTTTCCCTACTACAAAGGAATAATTTTTATTTAGCTATCATGGTGGTTGTTAAACATTGAGAATGGTTGACAGCATTCTCAATCCCAATTAAAAGTGAACAATTAAACCCAACAATATTAATTAGAAGTAACATGATGAGATTCACATGATATTCAAGTACTAGATACTCAAGATTGTACATAACCGGGGACACGGCTAATCATGATTAATTTGTTACACTCTGCAGAGTTTTGCGCACTTTTCCCCACAAGACTCGATCGCCTCCGTTGGTTTTCTCGCACTACTGGTGTTTGAGAAACGGATGACCGAGACACAGTCTTTCAGAAGCGTAGCACCTTACGTTTGGATAGACCGATACACCTACTTTCCCCTACATCTGCTAGTCTACCCTGTAAGAGTTCACACGACTTAGTCAACTATGCCAGAGCCCATAATGGCTTGTGGCTGCACACGTAAGTTTCTAGTATGAATAGTCTTATGATCCCTTTGAGCCTGGGTGGCGGTCCATAAAAAAAACAGGCAAGTCCTGATAGACATCAGGTGCCTCAATCCACCAGATGTGTGTTTAAGTTGCCACCTTAGATAAACCATTAAAATTATCAACTCACATCTGTCATGGATATCACTCACCCAATCCACGTCTACTAGCATAGCATGGCATAATAAGCAAACGTAGAAGTAACTCCCAAAGGTTTCATAATAATACAAGTAATAGGTACTACCTCATCTACTTCCCATCCCGCAATTTATTTAGATCCTAAACATGCAATGTGTGAGGATTGATCTAATGCAATAAAACTGGGTTGTAGAAAAGGTATGATCAAAGTGTGAACTTGCCTGCAATGTTGATGAAGATGATGCGCACTCAAAACTCTTGATAGATCTACTCGTCACACTCCGGTCAATCTATCATAATCAAGCAATTGTAACCACACAATAAGTACTCATCTAAGGCAAGGGTAAAACTCGAACAAGAGAACGAACCAGAAAGTTCAACTTAAGAACTCCGGTTGAGAAGAAAGAAAGAACCGAACAAACGACGGAAAAACAAACGACGAAAGAAAACAACTCGGTTCTAGAAGGTTGAAACTAGTTCAAATTTTACTGTAGCAAAAACTTGTTTAAGTTGATTAGACGGAACGGCGGTTTCGAGACGAAACTCCAGGCGCTTGAATCACCTGATTCCGATAAACGAGCGAAAAGAAAGACTAGAAAGAAGATCGGATCTGAGATCGTGATCGGAGAGAACGCGGAATAAATCCGACGAGAAAGAAAACGAAGAACGGTTAAACGAACGGACGTTCGTTAACCTAGAAGAATCCGGTGATCACATTCGTTGAGACGAACGGTCCGAAAGAAGAACGAAAACCAATCTAGGCTTTCAGAAAAAGAGATCGAAACGAAAAAAACCGATCTAGAACACCGGAACGGTTTAGCGGAGAACCGGAAAGAAAACGAATCGGAAGAAACGGAACGATCTAGAAGAAAACCGATCCGAGGGAAAAGAAGAGACGCGGCGCGGTACCTTTGGCGAGGTCTCCGGCGAACGGGGGCTCCGGCGGTGACGCAGGGCGGCGGTGGCGCGGTGACGCAGGGCGGCGGCGTTGGGCGCGGCGTGGTGTAGGGCACGGTGGTGCGGCGGCGCGGGTATGGTGGGGTGGCGCGGCGCGGTGTGCTTGGGGCTTTGGGGCTTTGGATTTGATGTGTTTAGAGGGGAGGTGTGGGAGTATTTATATTGAAGAGGGGAGAGAAAACTTGGTGTAGCGGTCAAAGAAATAGACTAGAATTAAGAATAGAAAAAGAGGAAAGAGATCTAGAAAAAAAACGAACATAGACGAATCCTACTAGGAATCTAAAAGACAAGGACGGCGGCCTGGCGCCTTGCGCCTGGCGCGCGGCTCCCTGGGCGTGGGGCGCTCGATGGCCTTTGGCCTGGCCGGCCGCTGGCTTGGTTCGGTGGCTTGGGCTTTAGGCCCATGTCGCTGGATCTGATTTTTTTAATAGATTTTGCGCGTAGAAAAATTAAAAGAAAACTAACTAAACGGATTTTAAAATTTTAAAAGTAAATTTTTCCCGATTTCTAAAAATGAGCCGAACAAAATGAACTTTTCTACGGGCCTAAAATACAAACTTTTAAAACGCGCATTTTTCCCTATCTAGATAAACACGCGCAAGAAACACCGGAAAACAAAATTTTGATCTATTTATTAAATCTTCATTTTTCCTAAATTTTGGGAAAGTCATATTATTCCCTCTCATATAATTTGACATCGGAAAAATATTTGAAGATAAAATAAATAAATCAAACGACCCTCTTTCAAAATTTGAGAAAACTCCCAACTCATATTTCCTATAATTTGAAGAAGTCATTTTATCTTCTCTCGTGAAAATCATTGAGTTGCATAGAGTTGCAGAATTGGAAATATTTTTCCAAATGAAATTCAAATGTTTTCAGCACCCCTTGTCATTTAAATAAATGGAAGAAGTCATGTCATCTTCTCTCCAGGGTTTCGTGGTGACAAGAATTTGAATTTACGAAGATCAAAAATCAAATATGAAAGTTTGGGAAAGTCCTTTTATTCTCTCTCATTTAACTTTCAAAAGTTTCGAATTCACTCACTTTCAGACAATCAATCAAACAATCAATCAAATCTATCTATTTGTTTATAACATTCCAAAATTTAGAATTTTGGGATGTTACAATTTTTCCGTGAACTTAATACACTAGATGCATGCTGGATAGAGGTCGATGTGTGGAGTAATAGTAGTAGATGCAGGCATGAGCTGGTCTACTAATCTTGGACGTGATGCCTATGCAATGATCATTGCCTGGATATCGTCATAATTATTTGAGGTTCTATCAATTGCCCAACAATAATTTGTTTACCCACCGTTTGCTATCTTTCTCGAGAGAAGCCTGTTGGGGAACGTAGCAATAATTCAAAATTTTCCTACGTGTCACCAAGATCAATCTAGGAGATGCTAGCAACAAGAGAGAGAGGGAGTGCATCTTCATACCCTTGAATATCGCTAAGCACAGGCGTTACAAGAACGTGGTTAATGGAGTCGTACTTGCGGCGATTCAAATCGCGGAAGATCCGATCAAGCGCTGAATGGACGACGCCTCCGCGCTCAACACATGTACAGCCCGGGGACGTCTCCTCCTTCTTGATCCAGCAAGGGGAGAGGAGAAGTTGAGGGAGAGCTCCGGCAGCACGACGACGTGGTGGTGGAGCTTGCAGTTCTCCGGCAGGGCTTCGCCAAGCACTATGGAGGAGGAATAGGTGTTGGAGAGGGGGAGAGGGCTACACCAGGGGAAGGGTGCGGCTGCCCTACCACCCCCTCTATTTAGAGGGTGAAGGGAGAGGGGGCCGGCCCCCTTATATGCATCTAGAGGGGGGTGGCCAAGGGGAGGACTTGCCCCCCCCCAAGTTAGGTGGGAGGTGCCCCCACCCCCTAGGGTTTTCAACCCTAGGCGCCTTGGGCCCTTGGGGGATGCACCAGCCCACTAGGGGCTGGTTACCGCCCTTGTTTAGCCCACTTGGCCCACCGGGGCAGGTGGCCCCACCCGGTGGACCCCCGAACACCTTTCGGTGGTCCCGATACGATACTGATAACCCCCGAAACCATTCCGACGACTGAAACTGGACTTCCCATATATAAATCTTCACCTCAGGACCATTCCGGCACTCCTCGTGATGTCCGAGATCTCATCCGGGACTCCGAGCAACCTCCAGTAACCACATACTATTTCCCATAACAACTCTAGCGTCACCGAACCTTAAGTGTGTAGACCCTACGGGTTCGGGAACCATGCAGACATGACCGAGACATCTGTACGGCCAATAACCAACAGCGGGATCTGGATACCCATGTTGGCTCCCACAAGTTCCACGATGATCTCATTGGATGAACCACGATGTCGAGGATTCAATCAATCCCGTATACAATTCCCTTTGTCTATCGGTATGTTACTTGCCCGAGATTTGATCGTCGGTATCTCTTTACCTCGTTCAATATCGTTACTGGCAAGTCTCTTTACTCATTTCGTAACGCATGATCCCGTGGCTAAATCCTTGGTCACATTGAGCTCGTTATGATGTGATACGTCTCCATCGTATCTACTTTTCCAAACACTTTTGCCCTTGTTTTGGACTCTAACTTGCATGATTTGAATGGAACTAACCTGGACTGACACTGTTTTCAGCACAATTGCCATGGTGTTATTTATGTGCAGAAACAAAAGTTCTCGGAATGACCTGAAACTCCATGGAGATTATTTTTGGAAATAATAAAAAATACTAGCAAAGAATCAAGGTCAGGGGGCCCACACCCTAGCCATGAGGGTAGGGGCGCGCCCGCCCCCTGGGCATGCCCCCTGCCTCGTGGGCCCCTTGGAGCTCCACCGTCCTCAACTCCAACTCCATATATTCGTGTTCGGGGAGAAAAAATAAGAGAGGATGATTCAGCATGTTTTATGATACGGAGCCGCCGCCAAGCCCTAAACTCTCTCGGGAGGGCTGATCTGGAGTCCGTTCGGGGATCCGGAGAGGGGAATCCGTCACCATCGTCATCATCAACCTTCCTCCATCACCAATTTCATGATGCTCACCGCCGTGCCTGAGTAATTCCATCATAGGCTTGCTGGACGGTGATGGGTTGGATGAGATTTATCATGTAATCGAGTTAGTTTTGTTAGGGTTTGATCCCCTAGTATCCACTATGTTCTGAGATTGATGTTGCTATGACTTTGCTATGCTTAATGCTTGTCACTAGGGCCCGAGTGCCATGATTTCAGATCTAAACCTATTATGTTTTCATGAATATATGTGAGTTCTTGATCCTATCTTGCAAGTCTATAGTCACCTACTATGTGTTATGATCCGGCAACCCCGAAGTGACAATAATCGGGACCACTCCTGGTGATGACCATAATTTGAGGAGTTCATGTATTCACTATGTGTTAATGCTTTGGTCTAGTACTTTATTAAAAGGAGGCCTTAATACCCCTTAGTTTCCGCTAGGACCCTGCTGGCACGGGAGGGTAGGAAAAAAGATTTCATGCAAGTTCTTTTCCATAAGCACGTATGACTATATTCGGAATACATGCCTACATTACATTGATGAATTGGAGCTAGTTCTGTGTCACCCTAGGTTATGACTGTTACATGATCGATTGCATCCGGCA
Organism: Triticum monococcum; assembly: GCA_034509565.1. Taxonomy (NCBI): domain Eukaryota; kingdom Viridiplantae; phylum Streptophyta; class Magnoliopsida; order Poales; family Poaceae; genus Triticum; species Triticum monococcum. The sequence goes on from CM067843.1 coordinate 83,342,889, forward strand.
TAATTCTCTATCACCAATCCAATGCCTATGAGCTTTTCACATATTGTTCTTCGCTTATTTACTTTTTCGTTGCTATTGTTATCATCACTACAAAATACCAAAAATATTACTTTTGCTACCATTACCTTTTAGCACCGTTACCACTACTATCATATTACTTTGCTACTAAATACTTTGCTGCAGATATTAAGTTATCCAGCTGTGGTTGAATTGACAACTCAGTTGCTAATGCTTGAGAATATTCTTTGGCTCCCCTTGTGTCGAATCAATAAATTTGGGTTGAATACTCTACCCTCGAAAACTGTTGCGATCTCCTATACTTGTGGGTTATCAAGACTATTTTCTAGCACCGTTGTCGGGGAGCATAGCTCTATTCCTTGAGTCACTTGGGATTTATATCTGCTTATAATTATGAAGAACTTGAAAGATCCAAGAACCAAGATTTATCCCTCAACTACGAGGGGAGGTAAGGAACTGCCATCTAGCTCCGCACTTGATTCACCTTCTGTTTTGAGTAAGCTTGTGACACCTAAACCTGCTTCTGCTATTAATTCTGATATGTAGCATATTATCAATGATGCCACTTTTGCTATGCATGATACTTATGATGAAACTACTTCTATGCTTGATACTACTGTGCCACTTGGTGAATTTCTTGATGAACAACTTGCTAGGGCTAGAGAGAATGAAATTATTGAAACTGATAATATTGATGAAAGTGATGATGAAGGCTCTCCCAATAAATATGAATTACCTGTTGTGCCTGAGGGCTATGTTATGGATGAAGAAACTAAAAGAGACTTTCTTGCATGCAATGATAGAAGTGGTCTTAAGAAATTATTAGCTAAGCTTAAACAAAAAACTCTGAATGCTAGAATGAAATATGATCCTGCTGATGCTACTTCACCTATCTTTGTTACTGATAAGGATTATGAATTCTCTATCGATCTTGATATAATTACGTTGGTTGAATCTGATCCTTTTTATGGCTATGAATCTGAAATAGTTGTGGCACATCTCACTAAATTAAATGATATAGCCACCCTGTTCACTAATGATGAGAGAACTCACTACTTTTATATCCTTAAAATATTTCCGTTCTCATTAAAGGGTGATGCTAAGATATGGTTTAATTCTCTTGATCCTGGTTGTGTGCGTAGTCCCCAGGATATGATTTATTACTTCTCTGCTAAATATTTCCCTGCCCATACAAAACAAGCTGCCTTAAGGGATATATATAATTTTGTGCAAATTCAAGAAGAGAGTCTCCCACAAGCTTGGGGGAGGCTTCTCCAATTACTTAATGCTTTGCTTGATCACCCTCTTCAGAAAAATGAAATACCTGATATCTTTTATAATGGACTAACCGATGCTTCCAGATATCACCTGGATAGTTGTGCTGGTTCTATTTTCAGGGAAAGAACACCTGATGAAGCTAAAATTCTATTAAATAATATGTTGACAAATGAAAATAATTGGACTCTTCCTGAGCCTATTCCTAAGACAACTCCGGAGAAAAGGGGTGTTCTATTTCTCAGTCCTGAAGATATGCAAGAGGCAAAGAAATCCATGATAGAAAAGGGTATTAAAGCTGAAGATCTAAAGAATTTACCTCCTATTGAAGAAATACATGGTCTTAATTTACCACTTGTTGAAGAAATATATGGTTTTAATCCATCACCTATTGAAGAAACACATGGTCTTGATAAGCCGACATAGGTAGTAAAGGTAAATTCTCTCTTTGATATGACAAAGCTGAAATCCCTCCTACTAAGTTTGCTAGCCAATGTTTGGATGAGTTTAATAACTTTATGGTTAAGCAAGAAGACTTCAATGCTTATTTTGGTAGACAATTGAAACAAAATGCTTATATGATTGAACACTTGGGTGATTATATGTCTGGAGTTAAAGGTGAACTTAAACTCATTAGTAAACATGCTTCTATGGTTACCACTCAAGTAGAACACGTAATTAAAGCTCAGAATGATTTGCTCAATGAATTAAATAGTAAGAAAAATGATAATGCTGTTAGAGTTATGACTAGAGGTGGTAAAATTACCCTGGAACCTTTGTATCCTGAGGGCCATCCTAAGAGAATTGAGCAAGATTCTCAGAGAAATAATATAGAGGCACCTAGTCCTTCTAAAAGGAAGAAAAAGAAAAATGATAGGATTTTGCATGCTTCTAGTGAACCTGTTATTGACACACCTGAGTATCCCAATGATATTTCTATTTCTGATGCTGAAACACAATCTGGTAATGAACATGAAACTAGTGATATTGTTAATGATGATGTTCATGTTGATGCCCAACCTAGTAATGATAATGATATAGAAATTGAACCTGCTGTTGATCTTGATAACCCACAATCAAAGAATCAACGTTATGATAAAAGAGACTTTGTTGCTAGGAAGCACGGTAAGGAAAGAGAGCCTTGGGTTCAGAAACCCATGCCTTTTCCTCCTAAGCCATCCGAGAAAAAGGATGATGAGGATTTTGAGCGCTTTGCTGAAATGATTAGACCTATCTTTTTGCATATGCGTTTGACTGATATGCTTAAACTGAATCCTTATGCTAAGTAGATGAAAGATATTGTTACTAATAAAAGAAAGATACCGGAAGATGAAATTTCCACCATGCTTGCTAATTATACTTTTAAGGGTGGAATACCTAAGAAGCTAGGAGATCCAGGAGTACCAACTATACCATGCTCCATTAAAAGAAACTATGTTAAAACTGCTTTATGTGATCTTGGAGCCGGTGTTAGTGTTATGCCTCTCTCTTTATATCGTAGACTTGATTTGAATAAGTTGACACCTACTGAAATATCTTTGCAAATGGCTGATAAATCAACTGCTATACCTGTCGGTATTTGTGAGGATGTGCCTGTTGTGTTTACAAACGCAACTATTTTAACGGACTTTGTTATTCTTGATATTCCCGAGGATGATAGTATGTCTATTATTCTTGGAAGACCCTTTTTGAATACCGCAAGGGCTGTTATTGATTGCACCAAAGGCAATGTCACTTTTCATGTTAATGGTAATGAGCATATGGTACATTTTCCGAGGAAACAACCTCAAGTCCACAATATCAATTCTATTGGAAAAATTCCATCGATTATTTTTGGAGGTTTTGAATTTCCTCTTCCTACTGTCAAGAAGAAATATGATATTCTTATTATTGGGGATGTGCATATCCCCGTTGAGGTAACCTAGTGTTATTCGAAAATTCTCCGGTTACATGTTACTCGGAATGAGTTTGTTAACAAGACCTGATCAACCTTGTTAGTGGATTCCTTTTTATGAGCATGAGATGGATGAATTTAGAAAACACAACTCTCTATACCCTCTTTTTACTTTCTGTTATTTAGTTCAAATAAAGCAAAATAGTAATTTCTATCTGTTTTCTGAATTATCCGTGCAACATAAAAATGCCCCGAAAATAAAAGTTCTCCAAATGCCCTGAAATTTAAATATTATTTTTTCCGGAATATTTGAGAATATCTGGCATTGAGAATATAGCAGGGGAGCAAGCACCTGGCCATGAGGGTCCATGGTGCGCCCACCCCCTGGGCGCGCCCCCTGCCTCGTGGGCCCATGGTGGCTCCCCTCCACTTATTCCTGCACCCACACACTTCTTCTTCCTCCCAAAAAATCACCATCCAGCTCAAGCACGAGTTCTAGCTCATTTTGCTACGATTTTCGATCTCCTTGCTCAAAGCACCTCTCACAAAACTGCTTTGGGGGATTGTTCCTTGGTATGTGACTCCTCCATTGGTCCAATTAGTTTTTGTTCTAGTGCTTTATTCATTGCAAATTTGTGCTGCCTAGGTGACCATGTTCTTGAGCTTGCATGTCAAATTTATATGGTTCCAAGTAGTTCTAATGCATGATATAGGTTCTAGGCACTTGTAGGAGTAGTTGCTATCAATATTGTTGAGTTTGGTTTACTTTTATTTGAAGTTACTAAAAATTTTAGAATTTTTTTAGAAGAAGAAATATGTTTAGGAAAATGTACCAAGGTGGTCCTTCAAGGAAGCAAGGACCCAGGCTTGCAATGCGTGATGCTGATGATGAGCCACCAAGGGACGCTCCAGTGCGGCCTTGTGAATGGCCTTTAGAGGACTTCATGGATCGAGTAGGAATTAAGGAAGAATTTAACGCATATTTGCGTAACGCTGATCTTGTGAGCTTCGAGGCAGAAAAGTGCCGTCAGTACCACTATCTTGCTAGTTCCTTTGTGAGGAGGTTTGAATTTTCATCTTCACGCAATTCTCAAACTATCCTGTTTGATCTGTATGAAAATTCTTATACTATGGACTTAGAGGATTTTACCACTGCTTGCAAACTTCCACAATGGGGTACTGCTAGTGAACCTCGCAAATCTGAGTTTAGAGATTTTCTTGCTAGTATAACTCTGGGGGAATCTAGAGATATAACACAAGCTACCATAGGGAGCATTCATTTTCCTGCTATACATTATTTTGCTCTCTTCATAGGTAGATGCATTAATGGTAAATATGAAGCATGTCACATCTGTGTCCCTGACCTCAGTATTCTTAGGAGTGTTGTGTTAGGAGATAAATCTTATAATTTGGGAGCCATTGTTGCACGTAGGTTGCATCATAATAGATTTAATGGAGATTTCTTTGGTGGAATTTATGCAACCCGTATAGCTAATTTTCTTGGTATTACCATATGTGAGGATGATATTGAGTTGCCTCCTGCTTATTTGGATTATGAGGCTATGGTTTGTCATCATTTTGTTGAGAGGAACGATCAGTTCCTCCAGTACCGACTAATCTTTGACAGACGACGCACCAATCACGTCGCTCTCCGTGCTTCTACTTTCTTTGACTCTCAGGCTAAAGGGAGATATTTTATAACCAGAGAGGAGGCGGAAGAGTATAAGAGGAGGGATGAGATAGCTCGCCTCCAAGCTGCAGCCCATGATGCAATGACTGCTGCATCTCAGTACGACCCCAACTATTACTATGGATATCCGCCAGGCCAGCTGTGGCTATATACCAACTTAGGCCAAAAGCCTAAGCTTGGGGGAGTACGTATTTCTCTCACCGACATTACATTCATGTTCACACACTCATTGCTAGTTGTCGGTGCTCATACTTTCTCATTGTAATATCCATGCTAGTTTATTTCTTTTTTATGCTTTCTTCTTGTGTGTTTAATAAACCTTGAGAAACCCCCCCCCCCCAAATTAGTTGTAGCTTTTAGCTAGTTTTAATTTCCATGCTTTTAGTAGTAATTAAAAAGAAAACCCAAAAAGATTTCTTGTTCTTCTTTTGCTTGTTGGGAGCTTTCCCGTGTAAATAGTTTTATTTCTTTTCTTTTCTTTGGGGGTCGATAGGAGAAGACCATAATTAAATTGTTAAAGTGGCTCTTATATGCATTATTGTTGATCTGACAAAAGAGTCCATATTGCCTTGTCTTCTCCTGTTTATTGAATGCTTGCAGATTCCAGCTTAGTCCAATGCACGTGCACTATTATTATTATTCACATCATTCGGTCGTGCAAGTGAAAGGCAACTATGACGATATATGATGGAATGATTGAGATGGGAGAAGCTGGTATGAACTCGACCTCTCTTGTTTTTGTAAATATCATTAGTTCATCGTTCCTGATTCAACCTATTATGAATAAACATGTTTGCAATGACAATTAGAGATTATAGTTGCTTATGCCATGCTTAATTAGATAGGAGATTACAATGGTTTACCTTGCGTGCCAACATGCTATTAAGATGGTTGTGATGTGGTATGATAGGGTGGTATACTCTTTTGAACGATCCGAGTGGCTTGACTTGGCACATGTTCACGCATGTAGTCGAAACAAAATCAACATAGCCTCTACGATATTTATGTTCATGGTGCATTATATCCTACTCATGCTTGCATTCGGTGTTGATTAATTTTAATGCATGTTCATGATTGTTGTCGCTCTCTAGCTGGTCGCTTCCCAGTCTTTTTCTAGCATTCACCTATACTAAGCGGGAATACTGCTTGTGCATCCAATCCCATAAACCCCAAAGTTGTTCCATATGAGTCCACCAAACCTACCTATATACGGTATCTACCTGCCGTTCCAAGTAAATTTGTATGTGCCAAACTCTAAACCTTCAAATAAACATTCTGTTTTGTATGCTCGAATAGCTCATGTATCAACCAGGGTTGTCCGTATCTTCCATGTTAGGAGGGTTATTCTCAAGAGGAGTGGACTCCGCTCCTCACTCACGAGAAAATGGTTGGTCACCGGGATGCCCAGTCCCATGCTTTATGCAAATCAAATCAAAATAATTGCACACAAAACTCCCCCGGGACTTTTTTTAGTTGGAGGCACTCGTTGTTTCGAGCAAGCCATGGATCGATGCTTGTTGGTGGAGGGGGAGTATAAACTTTACCATTCTGTTTGGGAACCGCCTATAATGTGTGTAGCATGGAAGATATCGCCATATCTTGGTTGTTATGTTGACAATGAAAGTATACCACTCAAAATATTATTCATATCTATTACAAAATCGAGCTCTGGCACCTCTACAAATCCCTGCTTCCCTCTGCGAAGGGCCTATCTATTTACTTTTATGTTGAGTCATCACCCTCTTATTAAAAAGCACCAGTTGGAGAGCACCGCTGTCATTTGCATTCTTTACTGTTAGTTTACATTGAGTATGACTTGATTGGATCTCTTTTACCATAAATTACAATGTCTAGTCAGCCCTTGATCTTTAAAGGTGCTCTGCATTTATGTTTTGCGGTCTCAGAAAGGGCTAGCAAGATAACATCTTGTTATATCATATTATGATTGTTTTGAGAAAGTGTTGTCATCCGAGATTTATTATTATTGCTCGCTAGTTGATTATGCCATTGATATGAGTAAACATGAGACCTAAGAGTTATTGTGAACATGGTTAGTTCATAATCTTTGCTGAAAACTTGAATGCTGGCTTTACACATTTACAACAACAAGAGCAAACAGAGTTTGTAAAAGTTTTTCTTTATCACTTTCAGTTTATCAATTGAATTGCTTGAGGACAAGCAAAGGTTTAAGCTTGGGGGAGTTGATATGTCTCCGTCGTATCTACTTTTCCAAACACCTTTGCCCTTGTTTTGGACTCTAACTTGCATGATTTGAATGGAACTAACCCGAACTGACGTTGTATTCAGCAGAATTGCCATGGTGTTATTTATGTGCAGAAACAAAAGTTCTCGGAATGACCTGAAACTCCACAGAGATTATTTTTGTAAATAATAAAAAATACTGGCAAAGAATCAAGGCCAGGGGGGCCACACCCTAGCCACGAGGGTGGGGGGTGCGCCCCCTATCTCGTGGGCCCCTTGGAGCTCCACCGACCTCAACTCCAACTCCATATATTCGTGTTCGGGGAGAAAAAAATAAGAGAGGAGGATTCATCACATTTTACGATACGGAGCCGCCGCCAAGCCCTAAACTCTCTCAGGCGGGCTGATCTGGAGTCTGTTCGGGGCTCCGGAGAGGGGAATCCATCGCCATCGTCATCATCAACCTTCCTCCATCACCAATTTCATGATGCTCACCGCCGTGCGTGGGTAATTCCATCGCAGGCTTGCGGGACGGTGATGGGTTGGATGAGATTTATCATGTAATCGAGTTAGTTTTGTTAGGGTTTGATCCCTACTATCCACTATGTTCTGAGATTGATGTTGCTATGACTTTGCTATGCTTAATGCTTGTCACTAGGGCCCAAGTGCCATGATTTCAGATCTAAACCTATTATGTTTTCATGAATATATGTGAGTTCTTGATCCTATATTGCAAGTCTATAGTCACCTACTATGTGTTATGATCCGGCAACCCCAAAGTGACAATAATCGGGACCACTCTCGGTGATGACCATAGTTTGAGGAGTTGATGTATTCACTATGTGTTAATGCTTTGGTCGGGTACTCTATTAAATGGAGGCCTTAATATCCCTTAGTTTCCAATAGGACCCCGCTGCCATGGGAGGGGAGGACAAAAGATGTCATGCAAGTTCTTTTCCATAAGCACGTATGACTATATTCGGAATACATGCCTACATTACATTGATGAATTGGAGCTAGTTCTGTGTCACCCTAGGTTATGACTGTTACATGATCGATTACATCCGGCATAATTCTCTATCACCAATCCAATGCCTATGAGCTTTTCACATATTGTTCTTCGCTTATTTACTTTTTCGTTGCTATTGTTATCATCACTACAAAATACCAAAAATATTAGTTTTGCTACCATTACCTTTTACCACCGTTACCACTACTATCATATTACTTTGCTACTAAATACTTTGCTGCAGATATTAAGTTATCCAGGTGTGGTTGAATTGACAACTCAGTTGCTAATACTTGAGAATATTCTTTGGCTCCCCTTGTGTCGAATCAATAAATTTGGGTTGAATACTCTACCCTCGAAAACTGTTGTGATCCCCTACACTTGTGGGTTATCATGATGATGCATTACCGAGTGGGCCCAGAGATACCTCTCTGTTATACGGAATGACAAATCCCAGTCTCAATTCGTGCCAACCCAACAGATACTTTTGGATATACCTATAGTGCACCTTTATAGCCACCCAGTTACGTTGTGACATTTGGTACACGCAAAGAATTCCTACGGTATCCGGGAGTTGCACAATCTCATGGTCTAAGTAAATGATACTTGACATTAGAAAAGCTTTAGCAAACGAACTACACGATCTTGTGCTACGCTTAGGATTGGGTCTTGTCCATCACATCATTCTCCTAATGATGTGATCTGGGTATCAACGACATCCAATGTCCATGGTCAAGAAACCATGACCATCTATTGATCAACGAGCTAGTCAACTAGAGGATTACTAGGGGCATATTACGAATTATGTATTCACACATGTATTACGGTTTCCGGTTAATACAATTATAGCATGAACAATAGACAATTATCATGAACATAGAGATATAATAATAACCACTTTATTATTGCCTCTAGGGCATATTTACAACAGTCTGCAACTTGCACTAGAGTCAATAATCTAGTTACATTGTGATGAATCGAACACCCATAGAGTTCTGGTGTTGATCATGTTTTGCTCGCGGAAGAGGTTTAGTCAACGGATCTGCGACATTCAGATCCGTATGCACTTTACAAGTATCTATGTCTCCATCTTGAATATATTCACGAATGGAGTTGAAGCGATGCTTGATATGCCTGGTCTTCTTATGAAACCTGGGATCCTTGGTAAGGGCAATAGCTCTAGTGTTGTCACAGAAGAGAGTCATCGGGCTTGACGCATTGGGAATGACTCCTAGGTCGGTGATGAACTCCTTCATCCAGAATGCTTCCTGTGCTGCCTCCGAGGCAGCTATGTACTCCGCTTCACTTGTAGATCCCGCCACGACGCTTTTCTTGCAACTGCACCAGCTGACTGCCCCACCATTCAAAATATACACGTATCCAGTTTGTGACTTGGAGTCATCCAGATCTATTTCGAAGCTAGCATCGACGTAACCCTTTACGACGAGCTCTTCGTCACCTCCATAAACGAGAAACATATCCCTGGTCTTTTCAGGTGCTTGAGGATATTCTTGACCGCTATACAGTGTTCCATACCGGGATCACTTTGGTACCTCCCTACCAAACTTACGACAAGGTTCACATCAGGTCTGGTACACAGCATGGCATACATAATAGACCGTATGGCTGAGGCATAGGGAATGACACTCATGTTTTCTCTATCTTCTGTCGAGGTCAGGCATTGAGCCGTGCTCAATTTCACACCTTGTAATATAGGCAAGAACCCCTTCTTGGACTGATCCATATTGAACTTCTTCAATATCTTGTCAAGGTATGTGCTTTGCTAAAGACCAATGAGGCGTCTCGATCTATCTCTATAGATCTTGATGCCTAATATGTAAGCAACTTCTTCAAGGTCCTTCATTGAAAAACACTTATTCAAGTAGGACTTTATGCTTTCCAAAAATTCTATATCATTTCCCATCAATAGTATGTCATCCACATATAATATGAGAAATGCTACAGAGCTCCCACTCACTTTCTTGTAAACACATGCTTCTCCATAAGTCTGCATAAACCCAAACGCTTTGATCATTACATCAAAGTGAATGTTGCAACTCCGGGATTGCATACCTTGACAGCATTCTTAGGATCGACAAAACCTTCCGGCTCCATCATATACAATTCTTCCTTAAGGAAACCATTAAGGAATGCCGTTTTGACGTCCATTTGCCATATCTCATAATCATAGAATGCGGCAATTGCTAACATGATTCGGACAGACTTCAGCTTTGCTATGGGTGAGAAGGATTCATCATAGTCAACCCCTTGAACTTGTTGATAACCCTTAGCGACAAGCCGAGCCTTATAGATGGTCGCATTACCATCCACGTCAGTCTTCTTCTTAAAGATCCATTTATTCTCTATGGCTTTCCGATCATCGGGCAAGTCTGTCAAAGTCCATACTTCGTTTTCATACATGGATCCTATCTCGAATTTCATGGCCTCAAGCCATTTGTTGGAATCCGGGCCCATCATCGCTTCTTCATAGTTCAAAGGTTCACCGTTGTCTAACAACATGATTTCCAGGACAGGGTTGCCGTACCACTCTGGTGCGGAGCGTGTCCTCGTGGACCTTCAAAGTTCAGTAGCAATTGATCCGAAGTTTCATGATCATCATCATTAACTTCTTCTCTAGTCGGTGCAGGCACCACAAAAACATCTTCCTGAGCTACGCTACTCTCCGGTTCAAGAGGCAGTACCTCATCAAGTTCTAATTTCCTCCCACTTACTTCTTTCGAGAGAAACTCTTTCTCTAGAAAGGATCCATTCTTGGCAACAAAGATCTTGCCTTCGGATCTGAGGTAGAAGGTATACCCAATAGTTTCCTTAGGGTATCCTATGAAGATGCATTTTTCCGACTTGGGTTCGAGCTTTTCAGGTTGAAGTTTCTTGACATAAGCATCGCATCCCCAATCTTTCAGAAACGACAGCCTAGGTTTCTTTCCAAACCATAATTCATATGGTGTCATCTCAACGGATTTCGACGGAGCCCTATTTAAAGTGAATGCGGCAGTCTCTAAAGCATAACCCCAAAATGATAGTGGTATATCGGTAAGAGACATCATAGATCGTTCCATATCCAATAGAGTGCGATTATGATGTTCATACACCCCATTTCGCTGAGGTGTTCCAGGCGGCGTGAGTTGTCAAACAATTCCATATTTCCTTAGATGCGTACCAAATTCGTGACTCAAGTATTCTCCTCCACGATCTGATCGTAAGAACTTTATTTTCCTGTCACGTTGATTCTCTACCTCACTCTGAAATTCCTTGAACTTTTCAAAGGTCTCAGACTTGTGTTTCATTAAGCAGACATACCCATATCTACGTAAGTCATCAGTGAGGATGAGAACATAATGATAGCCACCGCGAGCCTCAACGCTCATTGGACCGCACACATCAGTATGTATGATTTCCAATAAGTTGGTTGTTCGCTCCATTGTTCCGGAGAACCGAGTCTTGGTCATTTTTCCCATGAGGCATGGTTTGCACGTGTCAAATGATTCATAATCAAGAGACTCCAAAAGTCCATATGCATGGATTTTCTTCATGCGTTTGACACCAATGTGACCAAGGCGGCAGTACCACAAGTATGTGGGACTATCATTATCAACCTTACATCTTTTGGCATTCACACTATGAATATGTGTAACATCATGTTCGAGATTGAACAAAAATAAACCATTGACCAGAGGGGCATGACCATAAAACATATCTCTCATATAAATGGAACAACCATTATTCTCGAATTTAAATAAGTAGCCATCTCGCATTAAACGAGATCCAGATACAATGTTCATGCTCAAAGCTGGCACTAAATAACAATTATTGAGGTTTAAAACTAATCCCGAAGGTAGATGTAGAGGTAGCGTGCCGACGGCGATCACATCGACCTTGGAACCATTCCCAACGCGCATCGTCACCTCGTCCTTCGCCAGTCTCTGCTTATTCCGCAGCTCCTGTTTGGAGTTACAAATATGAGCAACCGCACCGGTATCAAATACCCATGAGCTATTACGAGCGCTGGTAAGGTAGACATCAATAACATGTATATCACATATACCTTTGGCGTTGCCAGCCTTCTTATCTGCTAAGTACTTGGGGCAGTTCCGCTTCTAGTGACCATTTCCCTTGCAATAAAAGCACTGAGTCTCGGGCTTGGGTCCATTCTTTGGCTTCTTCTCGGCAACTGATTTACCGGGCGTGGCAACTCCCTTGCCGTCCTTCTTGAAGTTCTTCTTACCCTTGCCTTTCTTGAAACTAGTGGTTTTATTCACCATCAACACTTGATGTTCCTTTTTGATTTCCACCTCCGCTGATTTTAGCATTGAATATAACTCAGAAATGGACTTCTCCATCCCTGGCATATTGTAGTTCATCACAAAGCTCTTGTAGCTAGGTGGAAGCGACTGGAGGATCCTATCAATGACCGAGTCATCTGGAAGATTAACTCCCAACTGAGACAAGCGGTTGTGCAACCCCAGACATTTTGAGTATATGCTCGCTGATAGAACTATTTTCCTCCATCTTACAACTGCAGAACTTGTCGGAGACTTCATATCTCTCGACCCGGGCATGAGCTTGGAAAACCATCTTTAGCTCTTGGAACATCTCATATGCTCCGTGCTGCTCAAAATGCTTTTGGAGCCCCGGTTCTAAGCTGTAAAGCATGCCACACTGAACCAGGGAGTAATCGTCACTACGCGACTGCCAGGCATTCATAACGTCTTGAGTTGCTGGGAAAATGGGTGCGTCACCTAGCGGTGCTTCAAGGACATATGCTTTCTTGGCAGCTATGAGGATGATCATCAAGTTACGGAACCAATCCGTATATATGCTACCATCGTCTTTCAGCTTGGTTTTCTCTAGGAACGCGTTGAACTTGAGGGCAACATTAGCGTGGGCCATTTGATCTACAAGACATATTGTAAAGACATTTTAGACTAAGTTCATGATAATTAAGTTCATCTAATAAAATTATTTAATGAACTCCCACTCAGATAGACATCCATCTAGTCATCTAAGTGATACATGATCCGAATCGACTAGGCCATGTCTGATCATCACGTGAGACGGACTAGTCATCAACGGTGAACATCTCCATGTTGATCGTATCTACTATACCACTCATGTTCGACCTTTCGGTCTCTTGTGTTCCGAGGCCATGTTTGTACATGCTAGGCTCGTCAAGTCAACCTAAGTGTTTTGCATGTGTAAATCTGGCTTACACTCGTTGTATGCAAACGTTAGAATCTATCACACCCGATCATCACGTGGTGCTTCGAAACAACGAACCTTCGCAATGGTGCACAGTTAGGGGGAACACTTTTCTTGAAATTTTAGTGAGGGGTCATCTTATTTATGCTACCGTCGTTCTAAGCAAATAAGATGTAAACATGACAAACATCACATGCAAATCATAAAGTGACATGATATGGCCAATACCATCTTGCGCCTTTGATCTCCATCTTCGAGGCGTGGCATGATCACCATCATCACCGGCATGACACCATGATCTCCATCATCGTGTCTTCATGAAGTTGTCTCGCCAACTATTACTTCTACTACTATGGCTAACAGTTAGTGATAAAGTAAAGTAATTACATGGTGTTTTCATTGACATGCAGGTCATACAATAAATTAAGACAACTCCTATGGCTCCTGCCGGTTGTCATACTCATCGACATGCAAGTCGTGATTCCTATTACAAGAACATGATCAATCTCATACATCACATATATCATTCATCACATCCTTTTGACCATATCACATCACATAGCATACCCTGCAAAAACAAGTTAGACGTCCTCTAATTGTTGTTGCATGTTTTACGTGGCTGCTATGGGTTTATAGCAAGAACGTTTCTTACCTATGCCAAAAGCCACAACGATGATATGCCAATTGCTATTTACCCTTCATAAGGACCATTTTCATCGAATCTGATCCGACTAAAGTGGGAGAGGCAGACACCCGCTAGCCACCTTATGCATCAAGTGCATGTCAGTCGATGGAACCAGTCTCACGTAAGCGTACGCGTAAGGTCGGTCTGGGCTGCTTCATCCCACAATGCCGCCGAATCAAGATAAGACTTTAACGGTAAGCAAATTGAACAAATCATCGCCCACAACTACTTTGTGTTCTACTCGTGCATAGAATCTACGCATAGACCTATGATACGTCTCCAACGTATCTATAATTTTGGATTGCTCCATGCTATTATATTATCTATTTTGGATGTCAATGGGCTTTATTTTACACTTTTATATCATTTTTGGGACTAACCTACTAATCGGAGGCCCAGCCCAAATTGCTATTTTTTTTGCCTATTTTAGGGTTTCGAAGAAAAGGAATATCAAATGGAGTCCAAACAGAATGAAACCATCGGGAACATGATTTTCTCAACAAACGTGATCTGGGAGACTTGGAGTGGTCGTCAAGAAACAAGGGAGGAAGGCACGCGGCAGGGGGGCGCACCTACCCCCTGGGCGCGCCCTCCACCCTCGTGGGCCCTCCGTTGCTCCACCGACGTACTTCTTCCTCCTATATATATCCACGTACCCCCAAACATCTAGGAGAACCACAAAAACCTAATTACAACACCGCAACCTTCTGTACCCGAGAGATCCCATCTTGGAGCCTTTTCCGGAGCTCCGCCGAAGGGGGCATTGATCACGGAGGGCCTCTACATGAACTCCATGGCCTCTCCGATGATGTGTGAGTAGTTTAGTTCAGACCTATGAGTCCATAGTTATTAGCTAGATGGCTTCTTCTCTCTCTGTCAGCGTTCTGGGAACGGGGGTCCCCAGACTTGCCTGCCTGCGGCCTGCGGCGTGGCTCAAGCGGGGGCCCAGCGCGACCCATCTTCATCAGCTCAAGCTCAAAGACCCTTGCAAGGGGCCAAGCCTCGCGGGGCGGACGATAGGAAGCTTCCTCAGAGGCAGCCTCATCAGGCAGGCTCGCGAGGAGGCGGAGAGATCAAGGCAGGGGTACCTCGCGAGGAACCCGTGATGCAAGCGATGACGATCGAGACCAGGCGGGCGCCAGGCGGGCGCCGGCCAGCACAGTGTCCTTGTTTCCCCTTTGGTGCAAAGGGGGCAAGCACAGGCCAAGGCATCAGGCAAAGATTACCATTCCGGTGCAACGAGACCAAGACCAGCCGGACGGTAGGACAGAGGTCACCGTGGAGCCCATGATGGCGTCATCACCAGTGCTTTTGGCAGCCGAAGACCACCTTTGGTCAGGATGACTTGTACTAGATGTTCCCCTTCGAAATGGCCAATTGTTGGTGCCCTTCCCGCTCATTATATGGGGAGAGGCCCAGGGCCTCTATAAATAGAGCTAGCCACCACAAAGGAGAGACATCGACAGATCCCCAGAGACATCTAGACACCCCAAGAACAAGGAGAGATCATCTAGACATCTAGACACCCCAAGAACATCGAGAGATCTGGTAGAACCCTAGCAGAGAGAGAGAGAGGCGATGAACTCACCCTAGCAGTTCATCGCACCATCATCAGCCCCAGAGGCAATCCACCACACCACACACTGGGGTAGGGTATTACACCACAACGATGGCCCGAACCAGTATAAACCTCGTGTCTCTTGTGTTGTTCATTATTTTCATCTTAGTTCGCACGAGAGGATCAGACGTAGATCGGTAGGGGAGAGATCTCCGCGCGCACCCCAGTGTTCGAACCTCAAGGGTCTGCCGGAACCCCAAACCCGACATTTTGCGCGCTAGGTAGGGGTGCGCTGGAATCTTCCTTCCACTGTTCGCGTGTGATCTTCCATTGTGTCCATGGCTGACGCTCGTCGTGCTCGCGCCGAGCACCGGGCTGCTCACGCCGCTCGCGTCGCCCAGACGGCGCCCGTCGGCGGCCCCCCTCGTCGTTCCCCGTCGCCCGCCGCCAACGCCGCCACCGGCCCGGCGGGGGACGAGCAGCAGGCCTCGTCCCAGCACCCCTCGGTGCGGCGAGATGGCCGCACCGCCACCATGTCGCTGACTCCAGCTGGCTCGTCGTCCCACGCCCGTTGCGCACCCATGGATGCGCATGCCTCACTGCTCTTGGCGCGGGAGCTCCTGCACTATCGCCCCGTCGACGACCTCTACGAGGACCGGCTCGCCCGCATCACCGAGCTCGTCAGTGCCGCATGGGGCTCCCCCTTGTGGTCCCTCTCGCTGCCTCGCCCTCCGTCCCGTGCAGGGAGCGAGGATGAGGAGGCGCCTCCGCCGCCTCCTCCCCAAGAATGTGCCTTGGCTCCAAGGCGCGCAGCCCCAGGGCGAGACCCTCCACGTCCGGCACTAGCGCAGCAAGAAAGGAGCTGCCAGGAGATCCCACGTCCCCGGGAAGGTGCTCGCGCACTCCCAGCGCCGGCGAGCCAAGATCACGCCCCAGCGCCTCCACGACAAAACCCCGCGCTGCTCCTAGTGGCGGCGCGTGGTGACCCACAAGAACGAGTCCAGCACCAGCAAGGGGCGCCGGTGGCCACGGCGGGCAGCCTCGCCTTCACCCCCGAGCTGTGCGGCGTCACATGGCCAGGCAAGTTCAAGCCTGACCTCCCTCCCCGCCACGATGGCACAGCGGACCCCGCGGAGTTCCTGCAGCTCTACGAGCTGGGCATCGTAGCCGCCAACGGAGACGAGAAGGTCATGGCGAATTGGTTCCCCATGGTGCTCAAGGACGGCGCCCGCACCTGGCTCCTGAACCTGACGCCCGGCACGATCTCCTCCTGGAGCAAGATGCGCACCCGCTTCATCGCCAACTTCCAGGGCACTCGCGACCGGCCCCCGGGCGTGAGCGACCTATGCCACATCAAGCAACAGCCAGGAGAAACCCTGCAGAAGTACATCCAACGCTTCAACTATGCTCGCCTCAAGATCCCCAAGGTGACTAAAGAAGCCATCATCTCAGCCTTCTCCGACGGCATGCGTGACGTCAAGATGAAGGAAGAGCTAGCAATCCATGAAGACCTATGCACATCCCTGGAGCTGTTCAACTTGGCGACCAAGTGCGCAAGGGTTGAGGAAGGGTGTCTCCCTTCTCGAGCTCCCGGCAGCCGACCCGGAAGAAAAGAAGCTCAAGGCCAAGGATGTGAAGCGCAAGGGGGCTTCTGTGCTAGCAGCGGAACCGGACACCAAGCGAGGCAGGGATCAGCCTGAGTATCTAAGGGCGGACGGTACTGCGTGTACCACGACCTCCACACCCACAACACCAATGAATGTCAAGAGCTCAGAGCTGTGCGAGATGGGCGAATCGACCGACACCCAGAGTGCCACGACAGGGGCTATGGACGAGGAGGAGGAAGAGGCGGTGGATGATGGGAAGACCGTGGCCTTCGCCAGGGATGGCGTGACCGCCCTCGTGAGGACCACTGGCAGGACCAGCCTCGCGAGAGAGGCTGGAGGGACCAGCCTCGTGAGGACCGTCCCCGCGGCAACGTAGGCCTCCCTCCTCTGCCGCCTCCCCCGAGGAGGAACGAAGACCAACACCAACACGATGGGGCTGGGGGCTTCCAAGAGCCGTGTGCAATTGCTTGCATCCTGGGCGGCACCCAGGCCGCAGCCTCACAACGCATCTTCAAGCAGTTTGCTCGCGAGGTGAATGCAGTCCTTCCCAAGCTTGAGGCCACGCGCCCTCTTAGGTGGTCTTCGTGCGTGATCACATTCAGTTCCGCAGACCAGCTC
Source organism: Triticum monococcum (assembly GCA_034509565.1). Lineage (NCBI taxonomy): Eukaryota > Viridiplantae > Streptophyta > Magnoliopsida > Poales > Poaceae > Triticum > Triticum monococcum. Next base: position 83,360,665 of record CM067843.1, read on the forward strand.
AAGTCTGCAGCAACGGCCGGAGTCCTCATGCTTTGCTCCCCAGTCATCAGCAACGTGCAGGTCACCAGGACCCTCATCGATGGTGGAGTAGGACTCAACGTCCTGTCCATCGAGATGTTCGACAATCTCCAAGTGCCATACGACCAGCTTCAGCCGACCAAGCCTTTCTCAGGAGTCACCGATGGTTCCACTGTTCCAATTGGGCAGGTTCACCTTCCGGTCACCTTCGGGTAACACAACAACTACCGCACCGAGCTCATCGACTTCGACGTCGCTCACATCCGCCTGCCGTACAACGCCATCCTCGGGTACCCAGCCCAAGCCAAGTTTATGGCAGTGACTCACCATGGTTACAATGTCCTCAAGATGCCAGGAAGCAGTGGAGTCATCACCGTACCCTGTGAAGAAAGGGACATAGTGTGCTCGCTCGTGCGTGCGTTCCAAGCCGCAGCAATCGAAGACCCAGATCGCAGGAGCGGGAGGCCTCCTGAGGCGACCCTCAAGAAGAAGAAGACTTCACCTGGCCAGAGCCACAAGGAAGCAGGCACCTCCGGAGGTACTGCGTCAGGATTCGCACCAATCAGGGAGCGCCGCCCTCTTGCACATAGGAAGGCGCGCCCAGCGCCCTCCTGAGGCAGGGCTCTGGGGCTCTCTCTTGTAGAGCCACCGACCTTGCCAAGGTCGCGGGGGAGGCGCTCGGGCACCACTTGGAGGGGTGCTTCCAGGCACACTTCCCTTAGAAAGGTACAAGTCAAAGGAGACAAAACCCTCAGGAGTTCATCGCAAGGAACACCCAAGAGCAACAAGAGTCCAGAGTCATGCGCGGCAGCCGCCGCTTGCCTGCCGTGGCCCCACATCCAGGCGAGGATGGAGGACTACGCGTCTGCGTCGACGTACCAGGGCTCAACCGAGCTGCGTCCCAGGAGCGTCTATGGCCTTCGGCCGTAGGGCGCTGTGTGGGACCACCCCACAGCTACATTGGCATGCCCTTCGGCCTGCCAAGTGCGGTCGCCGCACATCAGCACCTGTTGAGGAGCATTCTGGAGGCTCAGGAGGTCAGGCATCGCGCGGTCCTGGCGGAGATGGCAATGGTCCCCGAAGACCTACACGTGCCACCAGAGCCTCCCGAGGCCCCTGGGCCTAGGGGCTCATGAGGTCCGACATCTTCACCGCGCATCGCTCACTTCCTCAGCATCACTTCATCTTCAACAGCACCAGGTGACATCTTTTAGAGTTCTACTTTCAGCTGGGAGCGCCCACAGGGCTGCACCATTGCCAGGCCGCGTGGGTCCATCCCCGCGGCATGTATCCATTTTGTTTATGCTCTTTATTTACCTTGTTGGGGGCGCCCCTCGGGCTGCGTCATCCCCACGTCGCTCGGGCCCGACCCAGCGGCAGTTGCTTTTCCAGAGTTTACCCTAGGATGAAGTTGTTCTTTCACGCTTCCCATAATTATCACCTACTGCTTGTCGTCGTGCAAAGTGCTTGCACATTAAAAAGGGGGCGCGTGAGCATCGCGACTCATGGGCTCTTACTGGCTCTCCAGCCTTCACCCCCTGGCCTTGACCCACGGCATCGCGATCTATCATACCAGCGGCGGCTAAGCTCGCTCGGGGGCCGGGACCTGAGGACGTAGAGCATTTGCATTCTAACAACCCTGCAGGAACACACCAATTGATAAAGGCCCAGAGCCAGGCACAACCCGCCTCGAGGTAGGGCCTCGTGAGTCCTGCGCTGGCTCACGGGTGCAAAGATACACCTCTCCTAGCCCTACCGTGCCGGCCACCTGTCAGGGCGGGGCTGTACACGCCCCGGGGGCTCCTCCCGGAGGGGAGCCCCCTCCCACGCACCAGTGGAAGCACCATGCTCCGCGCTGGCTGACGATACTGCCGAGGAGCGGCTATGCCCGTACACATATGGAAGCGCTATGCTCCGCGCTGGTGATAAACAACTGAGGGCGGCCCATGGCCGTACCAACCTCAGGGAGCCCAGAGCTCAGTGTCCGGCACCATCGCAACGCCTCCCCTCGGGAGTGCCGCGCGAGGGGGCTGGACACGGGGGCTACGCCTGGGCCTCGCCCGAGGGCACGCCACCCAGCCAAGTCCCTTGGACCTGGTCATCGCGCGCCACTCCCCAAGCCAAGCCAAGGTATGAAACCCGTTTGAGCGTCTAGGGGGACTCCTGAGCATCGCGACTCAGGAGCCTAACTTGCCACGTAGCCCCTCACTCCTTAGTCCCGTCCTTGGTTTCCGGTCGGGGCTAACGCTGGGTGAGGTACGCGCGGGGCTGGGCCCTGCCGACGTAGAACGATCAATCCACTCCTCGCTCCCCCTTCCCTACTTGTTGCTCACGCGTCAAGGGGGACTCCTGAGCATCGCGACTCAGGAGCCTAACTTGCCACGTAGCCCCACACTCCTTAGCCCCGTCCTTGGTTTCCAGTCGGGGTTAACGCTGGGTGAGGTACGCGCGGGGTCGGGCCCTGCCGACGTAGAGCGTAAACAAGTAGGAGAGGAAAATGCAAATTCCAGGAAATTCAAAGCAAATATTACAAGCCATAAGATTGTTCCACAACGCCAAACACAAGTTTTAACACCTCCGCGAGGCATGGTGCATGTGCAGGAATAAAACAGGATGGAAGTCGCGAAGGAATCACTCCCCTGTAGCGCGTCGCCAGTGGTGGAGTCACGCTGGACGGCTTCGCCTCCCGAGGTCGCAAGGCCAGCGGCACCGCGCCCAGGAAGGACGCTGGGGGAGCGGAACTTCCCCATCAAAACCTCGGCTCGGCCCCTCACGGCCTCAGCGGCGGCAGCGGCACGGTCGCCGCTCACGGGCTCCAGCAGGCTGTGGAAGTCGATGTTGGGGTCGTGCAGGTAGACATGGCTGAGGACACGCGTCAGCGCCGCACAAGACAGGGCACACGCCTCGGCCTCGACTGTGGGGCCAAGGCCGTCTGCGACGTCCTCAAGCGCATCAACCAGGAAGTGGAGCAGCTTGGCGGGGCCGTCCTCTGCACCAGCCAACGGCTCCTCCAGGCCGCTCTCATACATCGTCTTCAGTATGCCTCGAGCCTTCTTCTCCAAATCTGCGAAGGCCACCCAGTCCTCCGTCAGGACCTTTGCCTTGGCGTCCCGCTCGGTCCTCTCCGCCTCCAGCGTCTCTAGTCGGCTGTGGCGAACATCAAGCTTGGCATCCCGGTCCTTGGCGGCAGCCTCCCTAGCCTTCATCTCCTTCTCCTTCTCCTGGCGGCTGCGCACCTCCTTGGCGAGCTCGTCGCGCAGGCCCTGCAGCTCGGCCTCAAGCGTCTTGCAGCGGCCTTGGGCATTTGTGACGTCACCCAGGGCAGCATCACAAGCGGCCTTGGCTTGGTTGGCGGCCCGCCTCTCCTCGTCGGAGGACGACACGGCCTGGCTCAACACCGCTCGGACGGAGGCAGCAGAACGGGCCCAGCCAGAGGCCAACTCCAGGCGCCCGGCCATCAGACGAGGGTCCGCGCTCAGGAGATCCTCCCACAGTTGGCTCAGCTCATTGGCAACCTGGTCCAGGACAGCGGCGGAGGGAGAAGAAGAGACAAGAACCTGTGGAGTAGGCGGAGAAGATGGCAGCATGGCCATGGCTTGGCAGGAAAGGACCTCCAGAGCCTTGGCCGCCACGGCCGCAGCATCGGGCACAGTCGACTCCAGGTCCAGCGGGGCCACAGGGGCTGACTCCTCGCTGGGGTGCCCCAGTTGGCCTCGCGAGGGCAGTTGGGTCGGAGAGGTGCGGGTCTCGCCATCCTCTCCCCCAACAGCCGAAGGCGTCTCCCCGGCAGACGGATTCACCCCAAGCAGGGCCGCAGAAGCCTCCTTCAACCTCTTGGCCGCAGGTGCCGGCCTGGTAAAAGAGCGCAAACGTCAAGCCTCAGTGGCAGAAACCAAGCAGATCACGAATCGAGCACTTACTGGATGTTGTCCATGAAATCAAGCACCTTCTGGCCATACTTGAAGCCCGAGAGCCTGCAGTGGGGGTTAGCCTTGGAGGGCCCGGAAGAAGAAGGCGCGTCAGGAGAGACGGAGCTGGCCTTGGACCCCCCAGGGACCAGAGCAGACCCTGGGGGAACTAGGCTCGATCTGCCTTTCCTCGTGACCGAGGAAGAGCCCTCCTTTCCTCGCCTGGCATCGGCCTCTTCGTCGTCCGACATGGAGCGGAGGGCCTGGGACCTGCGCCGAGGGACGGACTCCCCCCAATCCTCGCCAGTCTCCTCCGGGTCGGACGCTTCCTCCTCCGCCCCTTCTTCCTCCTCTTCCCTACTGGAGCTGCCGGAGGACAAGTTCACCGTCGCCAAGACCGCCAGATCTTCGGGAGCTGCCGCGGGCACCATCCCCTCACCGTTGAAGGTGGGCATGGCATTCACCACCAGCTCCCAATCGTCATGAAGGAACAGGGGGACAGGGGCGCCCACCAGGCTCGCCACGTCTCCCCCAACCAAGGAATGGAGGGCCGCAACCAGATCCTCATCGGCCAGGGCCTCAGAGCTCTGGCGCAGGGCGACGTCTGCTCCTCCAAGCCCCCACAATGGGAGCGGGTGTTCCTGGAGCGGAGCCACCCGGTGCTCCAAGAACTCCCTTAGGAGCGTGGCCCCGATCAGCTTCGCCGCCTCTGTGTTGCTTGGTCTCAGGTCCGCGTTCATCCTCCTCAACACCGCCTTCGCGCGAGGGTCGACGAGCTCCGCGCGGGACCATGCGTCAATGGACTTAAGTTGCCCCGTGGGCAATACCAGACGAGGGTGGAGGCTCCCAACATCCATCATGACCCACTTGCTCCGGTAGCCATCAATCCTCTTCCCAGGCTCCGAAATGGAGTTGGAGCTGGAATAGGCAATGAAGCTCGCGCATGCAGAGACCTGAGCACCAGAAACCCGAAGGGATAAAAAGTGGCGTAGCAAGGCCACCGAGGGCTTCACACCAACATGAGCCTCGCAATAGTAGGCGAAAATCGCCAGGAGAAGGACAGAGTTGGGGTGGAGATGCAGAGCCTGCAGGTTGTATTGGCGGAGAACGGCATGGAAGAACTCAGAGAAAGGAGGCACCAGACCAGCGACAATGGCGCTCATGAAGAACGGGTAAAAGGTGCTCCCCTTGCCCTCAGGCTGATCGGAGCCGACCTTGAGCACAGTCGCTCCCTTGCTGCCCTGCGTTATCGTCATCAGGCGCGCGAGGGCGAGGTTCTTCTCCGACAAATTCGGGGAATCCAGGGCCGGCGAGTACCAAGCATCAGCCGGGGACTTGCGAGGCACCATGGCATGCCGGATGTGAAGGATTGAGACGGATCTGGAGGATTTCGGGAGCAAGAGGAAGGAGAACGAGAAAGGGGATTTAGGGCAAGACGGACGAGAGCGAGGCAAGTAAGCCTGGCCAAGGCCCCCCCTTTTTGTCAGTCGTGCAGTTGTCGAGGCGTCGTGGGAAGTGCAGACGCCCACGCCCACGCCCAATCAACCGCCACGTGGTGCCCAAGGCCGCAGGCTGTTAGGGCCCGCGGCGCTTCGCGCTTTCCCCTTCGCTTCTCTGCTAAGCCAAGCCCACGCGTGCCTTGGGCCCCGGGGCTACTATCGGCGTTCTAGGAACGGGGGTCCCCAGACTTGCCTGCCTGCATCCTGCGGCGTGGCTCAAGCGGGGGCCCAGCGCGGCCCATCTTCATCAGCTCAAGCTCAAAGACCCTCGCGAGGGGACAAGCCTCGTGGGGCGGACGACAGGAAGCTTCCTCAGAGGCAGCCTCATCAGGCATGCTCGCGAGGAGGCAGAGAGATCAAGGCAGGGGTACCTCGCGAGGAACCCATGATGCAAGCCCTGATGATCAGGACGAGGTGGGCACCCGCCAGCGCAGTGTCCTTGTTTCCCCTTTGGTGCAAAGGGGGCAAGCACAGGCCAAGGCATCAGGCAAAGGTTACCATTCCGGTGCAACGAGACCAAGACCAGCCGGACGGCAGGACAGAGGTCACAGTGGAGCCCAAGAAGGTGTCATCGCCAGTGCTTTTGGCAGCTGAAGACCACCTTTGGTCAGGATAACTTGTACTAGATGTTCCCCTTTGAAATGGCCAATTGTTGGCGCCCTTCCCACTCATTATTTGGGGAGAGGCCCAGGGCCTCTATAAATAGAGCTAGCCACCACAGAGGAGAGACATCTAGACACCCCAAGAACAGGGAGAGATCATCTAGACATCTAGACACCCAAGAACATTGAGAGATCTGGTAGAACCCTAGCAGAGAGAGAGAGAGATAGGCGATGAACTCACCCTAGCAGTTCATCGCACCAACTCAAGAACACCTCTCGTGAGGCTGTTCTTCCCTTGTACTGTCCATCATCAGCCCCAGAGGCAATCCACCACACCACACACTGGAGTAGGGTATTACACCACAATGGTGGCCTGAACCAGTATAAACCTCGTGTCTCTTGTGTTGTTCATCATTTTCATCTTAGTTCGCACGAGAGGATCAGACGTAGATCGGTAGGGGAGAGATCTCCACGCGCACCCCAGTGTTCGAACCTCAAGGGTCTGCCGAAACCCCAAACCCGACACTCTCTTTGGATCTCAATACAAAGTTCTCCTCGATCTTCTTGGAGATCTATTCGATGTAATCTTCTTTTGCGGTGTGTTTGTCGAGATCCAATGAATTGTGGGTTTATGATCAAGTTTATCTATGAACAATATTTGAATCTCCTCTGAATTCTTTTATGTATGATTGGTTTATCTTTGCAAGTCTCTTCGAATTATCAATTTGGTTTGGCCTACTAGATTGATCTTTCTTGCAATGGAGAAGTGCTTAGCTTTGGGATCATTCTTGCGGTGTCCTTTCCGAGTGATAGGAGGGGCAGCAAGGAACATATTGTATTGTTGCCATCGAGGATAACCATATTGCATGAGTTTATCCCTCTACATCATGTCATCTTCCATAAAGCATTACTCTGTTCTTATGAACTTAATACTCAAGATGCATGTTGGATAGTGGTCGATGTGTGGAGTAATAGTAGTAGATGCAGAATCATTTCAGTCTACTTGTCGTAGACGTGATGCCTATATACATGATCATACCTAGATATTCTCATAACTATGCTCAATGCTATCAATTGCTCGACAGTAATTCGTTTACCCACTGTAATACTTATGCTCTTGAGAGAAGCCACTAGTGAAACCTATGGCCCCCGGGTCTATATTTCATCATATTAATCTTCCAACACTTAGTTATTTCCTTTGCCGTTTATTTTACTTTGCATCTTTATTTCTCTTTATCATAAAAATACCAAAAAATATTATCTTATCATATCTATCAGATCTCACTCTCGTAAGTGACCGTGAAGGGCTTGACAACCCCTTTATCGCGTTGGTTGCGAGGTTCTTATTTGTTTGTGTAGGTGCGTGGGACTTGAGCGTGATCTCCTACTAGATTGATACCTTGGTTCTCAAAAACTAAGGGAAATACTTACGCTACTTTGCTGCATCACCCTTTCCTCTTCAAGGGAAAACCAACGCAGTGCTCAAGAGGTAGCAAGAAGGATTTCTGGCACCGTTGACGGGGAGATTCGCGCCAAGTTAAGTCAATATTTGACTCCCAACAAGTCATTTCAGGTGCCATTGCCAACTCAAGGCATACCAAGTACCCATCACAAACTCTTATCCCTCACATTACATTATTTGCCATTTGCCTCTTGTTTTCCTCTCCCCCACTTCACCCTTGCCGTTTTATTCGCCCTCTCTCTCTCCGTTCCCCTTCTCTTTCCCTATTCGCCTCTTTTTCGCTTGCTTCTTGTTTGCTTGTGTGTTGGATTGCTTGCTTGTCACGATGACTCTACCTAGATTTGGTGATCTTCACCTTAAAAGGTTAGAAGAGATCGAAAGCAACGTTAGGAGTTTTATGAATTTACAATTCGAGCATAATAATTTCTTTAAGAATGAGCTTAAGGAACAAAAAATCTTTATGGGTTATATGAATAAAGAGCTCGATGATATGTCTAGAGAATTTTATGGTTTGAAATCTCATATTGCTCATCTCGAAAAATTAATTGCTGAAGTATCAGATAAGCAGGCCACCTTAGTTAATAAGATGGCCGCTAAGCCGTTTTTTTCATGAAAATAAAGATGAAGATCTAAAAGTTATTAATGTGTCTCCTATTAAATCTTTGTTTTGCAATATGATCTTGATAATGATGGGACTGAAGATGAGCCACCTTTACCTAGAAGGCGTTCCAAAAATTCTGAGTTGTTAAATCTTGACGCAAAAATTGTTAAAAGTGGGATTGAAGAGGTTAAAACTTTAAATATTAATGAACCCACTATTTTGGATTTCAAGGAATTTAATTATGATAATTTCTCTTTGATAGATTGTATTTCCTTGTTGCAATCCGTGCTAAATTCTCCTCATGCTTATAGTCAAAATAAAGCTTTTACTAAACATATCGTTGATGCTTTGATGAAATCTTATGAAGAAAAACTTGAGTTGGAAGTCTATACCCCTAGAAAACTTTATGATGAGTGGGAACCTACAATAAAAATTAAAATTAAAGATCATGAGTGCTATGCTTTGTGTGATTTGGGTGCTAGTGTTTCCACGATTCCAAAAACTTTGTGTGATTTGCTAGGTTTTCGTGATTTTGATGATTGTTCTTTAAACTTGCACCTTGCGGATTCCACTATTAATAAACCTATGGGAAGAATTAATGATGTTCTTATTGTTGCAAATAGGAACTATGTGCCCGTAGATTTCATTGTTCTTGATATAGATTGCAATCCTTCATGTCCTATTATTCTTGGTAGACCTTTCCTTAGAACGATTGGTGCAATTATTGATATGAAGAAAGGGAATATTAGATTCCAATTTCCATTAAGGAAAGGCATGGAACACTTTCCTAGAAAGAAAATTAAATTACCATACGAATCTATTATGATATCCACTTATGGATTTCCTACCAAAGATGGCAATACCTAGATCTATTCTTCGCTTTTATGCCTAGCTAGGGCCGTTAAACGATAGCGCTTGTTGGGAGGCAACCCAATTTTATTTTTATTCCTTGTCTTTTTCTCCTGTTTAGTAATAAACAATTTATCTAGCCTCTGTTTTTGTTGTGTTTTTTGTGTTTAATTAGCGTTTGTTCCAAGTAGAACCGTTGGGAAGACTTGGGGAAAGTCTTTTTGATCTTGCTGTAAAAAACAGAAACTTTAGCGCTCACGAGAATCGCTGCCATTTTTATTTGGAAGGTGATATTGTAACACCCTCGATGCGACTATATCTCCCACGTGTCGAGGCACGACTTAGAGGCATAATCGCATTGAAGGCATATGTCGCAAGTGAGGTAATCTTCACACAACCCATGTAATATAAGGGAAAGAGTTACATAGTTGGCTTACAATCGCCACTTCACACAATTACATGAATAAACATTACATCAATCAAATACACTCATGGTCCGACTATGGAACCAAAATAAAAGAAGAACCCCAAATGCGACAAAGGTCCCCGATCGACCCCAACTGGGCTCCACTACTGATCAACGAAACAACACAAAAGACAAGATCTTCATCGAGCTCCTCCTGAGCTTGGTTGCGTCCTCTGCACGGTCTCATCGGCACCTGCAAGCTGGTTTTGGAAGTATCTGTGAGCCACGGGGACTCAGCAATCTCGCACCCTCGCGATCTAGACTATTTAAGCTTATGGGTAAGGTAAAGGTATGAGGTGGAGCTGTAGCAAGCGACTAGCATATATGGTGGCTAACATACGCAAATGAGAGCGAGAAGAGAAGGCAAGGCACGTTCGATAAAAGTATGATCAAGAAGTGATCCTGGACTACCTACATCAAGCATAACTCCAACAACCGTGTTCACTTCCCGGACTCCACCGGAAAGAGACCATCACGGTTACACACGCTGTTGATTCATTTTAATTAAGGTCAACTTCAGGTTTTCTACAACTAGACGTTAACAAATTCCCATCTGCCCATAACCGCGGGCACGGCTTTCGAAAGTTCAAATCCCTACAGGGGTGTCCCAACTTAGCCCATCACAAGCTCTCACGGTCAACGAAGGAATAGACCTCCACCCGAGACGTTCCGATCAGACTCGGTATCCCGGTACAACAAGACATTTCGACAGGGTAAAACTAAACCAGCAACACCGCCCGAATGTGCCGACAAATCCCGATAGGAGCTGCACATATCTCTTTCTCAGGGCACACTCAGATTGTCTTAGGTACGGGTAGGCCAGCCCAGAGTTGCCCCTGGTGGCCACCGGTAGCTGACAGGTGGACCAACACTCAGGGAAGCACTGGCCCGGGGGGGGGGGGGGGGTAAAATAATGATGACCCTTGAGTCTGCAGAACCCAAGCGAAAGAAAAGGCTAGGTGGCGAATGGTAAAACCAATGTTGGGCATTGCTGGAAGAGCTTTACTTAAGGCGAACTGTCAAGGGGTTCCCATTATAGCCCAACCGCGTAAGGGACGCAAAATTCGGGAACATAACACCGATATGACGGAAACTAGGGCGGCAAGAGTGGAACAAAACACCAGGCATAAGGCCGAGCCTTCCACCCTTTACCAAGTATATAGATGCATTAATTAAATAAGATATATAGTGATATCCCAACAAGTAAATAAATGTTCCAACAAGGAACGTTATCTCCATGTTCCAACAAGGAACAAACTTGAATCTTCACCTGCAACTAACAACGCTATAAGAGGGGCTGAGCAAAGCGGTAACATAGCCAATCAACGGTTTGCTAGGACATTGGTGGGTTAGAGGCTGAACATGGCAATTTGGGAGGCTGACAAGCAAGTGGTAGGCATCGTAGCAATGGCATACCAAAAGGGCGAGCAAACTAGCGTAGCAAAGATAGTAGTGATTTTGAGGGTATGATCATCTTACCTGAAATCCTGCAAGGAAGAAGAACGAGTCCATGAAGAAGACAAACGGACGAAGTCGAACGAATCCTCACAACACGACGTTACCGGAACCAACCCGAAGAAGCAACACCGGAAAGAAGCAAACAATCATGGTAAACAACCACCACATAATCATGGCATGATGCACAATCAAGTATGATGCATGTCCGGTTTAAAGAGGCATGGCATGGCAAAGAGCACAAGCAATCCTACAAATTAAGTGGAGCTCAATATGCATCGGAATGCATATTGACAAAACACCACATCAATTATTTAGTTCTCTCTCGTTTATGTACCCAACAATATTAAATGTTGATTAACATGGCAAGAGGTGAAGCACAACAAAACTACCTATCTAGGCAAGTTTAAATGAGGCCAGGAACAACAAACAACAAATCCGGAAAATCCTCATATGCATAATTTAAGGTTTGGTCCTGTTCTGCCCTAAACCATATTTTAGAGTTGTTTAACATGCAAAGTAAGGTCACCATGATAAACTAGGCAAAATTCTACCCCATTTACATATAAAGATTATTAAAATCGGAGTTACGGTTATTTAGTTATGAATTAAAGCATTTTAGCATGGCATAGAAGTAAATTTAACCAAACATCATTTTAAATATTTTAAACATGGATGGATATGACATATTATGAAACTACATGAAAATCTAAGCAAGTTTCATATTAAGCTTGTTTTAATCTGATGCACGGTTGATTAGTTATTAAATGCATGATGTTTAGGGGCTTTTCTGCAAAACGGGCGTTCTCTGGAAAATGCTAAAATCGGAGATCTGAAAAAAAACAAATGGGCCGAATCTGAACAGGCCCAACAGGTACAAAGGGCTGGAGGGGGGTGCTGCTCACCCATGGGCCTCTTGGGCCGGCGGATCTGGACGGGGGCGTAGTCAACGCGCAGCGTGTCAGTGCCCGTTCATTCGAAGCAGGGGCCATGGCCGCCCTGGTTCATTGCTGCCAACGAGGAAGAAGTACGGAGCAGGCTCGCGGGCATGGGGAAGGCACGACACTAGCAGCAGGTCTTGGCAGGGGGGCCCAAGCGCGGCGGCAGCCTGGTCTCCGGCGGCGGAGCGGCGGCCTGGGAGCAGGGACGAGGCCGGGGCGCAGGGAGTTGGCGCTGGTCGAGCGGTTCCAGGCGCAGGGGGAACTTGGCATCGGGCAGCATAGGGGAAACGGTAGCGCAGGGTAGGGACGAAGCAGGGGCGCGGCTGAAAGCTGAAACCGGGCAAGGACGACGGGAACCAGGGGTGGGTGGATCCGGGGCGAGGAAGCTGCGGCCATCCATGGGTGTACCTGGTACAGAGAGGGAGAGACATGAGAGACGAGGGAGAGAGCCAGAGGGCAGAGGAATAGGGGAGAAGAAGAGGAGGAGGGGCGACGGGGTCCTGGTGGTGCCATGATTGGAGGAGGCAGCTGCAGGAAGGCTCGGGCTCCTCTGGTCGCTGGTGGAATGGGTGGATTGGGGGGATTGGTTGTTGACTGAAATCGAGGGGAGGACAGTGGTTGGCCCGATGGGGAAAATGAGGAAGGAGGCTGGTAGGTGCGGTGCTGGATCCGAGGGGGGGGGGGTGGCGGCGCACTCGGGATCGGAGGGAGTTTGTCTGGCTAGGGTCTAGGGTTGATCTGATTATAAATAGAAGTGGGTTAGGTTAGGTCTAAAATGGAACCTCCGATCGAAATCAGAAGGTTCGGAAAGAATAGGCTAGGGAGCCCTAATAAGAAAACGGTGACGTTTTGTAGATGTTTGGGGATGATCCGGATCCAACGGTGACGACTGTCCGGGTCGGGTTCGGGACAACTTTCGGACGCGCGCGAGGGGTTCAATGCACTGTGCAGAGAGGGTTAGATTGGACCTGGCGGTAGGTAGTGAGCTGTGCAGACGGTCTCGACCTGAGAGAAGAAAAGAGAGGGAGGCCCGGCATCTGTTTCCGGAGACCGAAAACGTCCGACGTTAGACCGGCTATACTGCCGCTATAGTTTAACGGTTAGGCTATCAAACGAGCTCCGAATGCGATGAAACTTGGCAGGCGGCCTACTAACAACATAAAAACACCACATGCCAACTTTCATCCCATTCCGAGAACATTTTCTGGCCACTTATAAAATAATATCTCGGACATGCCGCGGGCGCGTGCAAGTGTGTATGGCTCAGAACGGACAATGGAGAGAACGAGGAGGCCGGGACGGATGCAAGTTTTAAAACATGATGATGCAATGCATATGATGACATGACAAGATGCAACACGCAAGCACATGACAAGGCAACAACAACGAATAACTGGAAGACACCTGGCACATTGGTCCCGGGGCGTTACAACACTCCACCACTACGAGGGGATCTCGTCCTGAGATCTAGAATGGCACCGGAGGGGAAGAAACGAAAGAGAAAGAGAAGAGGTAAAACAAATTGCTTCTTTGACAAACGAGTGAAACCACAACCTTGAGAGGTTGAATACATTCGAGACAGAATTCAACGAAGGTGAACAAGGTCGAAAACACTCCATTAGAAACGAGGGACAAGAGCATTGCGAAACCTTGAGGTTGAAGGGAAGATATATATAGAAAAAAACACTCCGGTTAAGGAAGGGGATCAAGGAAAATCCAAAATTCGGGCAGCACTCCGGTTGAAAAGAAAAGGAATTGAATAAGGTCTTGATAAGGCGAAAAGAACTTGAGCAAAGGGGTATAATACTCCGGTTAAAACAAGATAGAGTAGGAATAAGAATGATATAATTTGGACAGCACTCCGCCTGCAAATGGAAGGAATTAACAAGAACTTGACAAGATGATAGGATGCTTGATGAGATCAACAACATACTGCCTCCGGAACTATTGAATGAATGGAACAAGGGGTAAGAAAGATTTCAGGCGGCACTCCAGTTGAGAAGGGAGGCAAAAATTTGACAGAATGGGAAGAACTAGAAGAGCGGGCACGACACTCCGGTTAAAAGAATAAGGGCGAAAAGAACACGATCCTGACAAAACAAGAAAATGGGTTGAATAGAGCAACATCACAATGCCTCCGGAACGAAAGAATAGAAGATAGATAATAGAAATAGGAGAATTGAGAAGAAAATGCCAACTTCTGCCACAAAAGAGTTTGGAAAGGCATCTTTAGGAGAAGGGTTGAACGGAGTTGTTGGAAAAACCACCAACGAAAATAATAGGTTGATATGGTCTTATGGAATACATCTCAAATTATGAGGTGACAACCTGCCACTCACGGGAAGAAGAATTGGATTGATAAGAACAAGGAGACAAGAAACTATTTCACCGGGAGGATAAATGAAAAACTTGGATCATATATGAGCACCATAATAACAACCATCCTTAGGGAAGGCTTTAGGTGAAATATAACCCTAGACAATACCAACGAATAGGTTGATGGATTTAAAATATCCCAATCTTGACAGCATGTGAATCATGAAAACATGAACTCAAATTATCAAGAATGACACAATACCACCTCCGGTATATGGTAGAAAGAATTGCACTTCGGATTGCAAGATGAAGAATGCTTGAGTTCCTCTGAAAAGAATCTCAAAGAACACTTCAAGAAGGAATTAAATCTTTGATGAACCATCATGTAGAGCCTTCATGAGAACTCCAGTAATAAAAGAATGATCCAAAATAATTGACTGATGAAAAGAATAAGATTGAAGCCTCACAATGATTTAAATGGATCTCGCGATGAAATAATTGAGAGAACTTGGAACTCCGGGAAAGAAAGATGAAACAACTGAATCAAGAATAAGTATGATGGGCCACTCCGGAAAAACAGGAATTAAATCACTTGGATGAAACAATAATAAGAATTACATTATGCGTATCCTTCACCAATTTAATTGATAACGAGCAAACGGATTTGGCATATTACTTATTCTCGTAGAAAGGATTAAGAGAGATATAGCGCAAACTTGAGAAGGTCTTCAACAAACCACCGGAAGGATTGAAAACAACAAATAATTGATATGAAAATGAATGATGAGAGCTCTTGAACGAGCCACCGTAAGAATTAAAAATGAACGAAGAGAAGATAAAGAAACACCGGGAAAAATTAGCAAATGAATGAAGATGCTTGAGAGAAATTATATATGAGAGAAAGAAGAGATCATGCACTGATTAGAGGATATTTGATCGATGTATCGGTAAAATTTGGAGAAGCATAGCTGAAAGCTAAGAATGAATAAGTCTTCTTAAATAATGGGCTTCGGGGAAAAGAAATGGAAAACAACTCATGAAATGTTCCGGATGGGTGAAAAGAATTCTCACAATCGAAAAATAATTATGAGAGGATGGCCACAAGCTAGAATCACGAATCTTGAGGAGAATGGAGCAAGATTAAAGAGAAACTCTTCTTCGATCTTCAACATCTGAGAATGACGACGAGAAACATGACCATTAATTATTTAGGCACTCCAGAAGAATCAAAACGACTAGGTTGAGTCAATGATGAAAAGAATTGTGAAAGAACTAGGAGATGGCATTTTGACTGATGATAAATCATTCTTACGTCAAACTTCGAAAGGAATTTGAGAATACCTCCGGGAAAATAAGAAGAGTCAGGTAAGATCCTGGGAAAAACCTGTGGTTTAGGGCCCACTCAAAAGAAACACCGTAGAACGATTTAAAAGAGAGGTTGCACCGGTTGAATTAAATGACTTGAGTGAGGGGACATCCTCGAAAGATCTTGAACGAATGCAGAGTGGAAAACACGAATCTTCGGGATATCTTGAACACTCTGGAATAATTGATTAGCGAGAAGTGAAAAATTAAGAATTGCACCGACATGAGAAAACATTGAAACGAGGAAAGGATATTATCAACAAAGCTTGACTTGGATCCACCGGAGATGAAAAGAACAAAGAATTATAAACTTGAAGCTCCGTTAGAATATTCATGAGAATCACCGGATAAGAATATTGATAGAAAAGAATCGAGAGACTTCACATCAATAAGATGGATAGTTGATTAGGAAAACTGAATCCTTGGAAAAAAACAAAGGGAGGGAGGGTGGGAAAAACAAAGGCAACTTGGAGACGGATGAAACAAACACCGTTGAGAAGAAGTGATAAAAGATCTTGCTGATATTGGAATGATCGGATCCACTTTAAGAGAAACACGCCGGTTGAAAAGGATTGACAACACAAACTCGATGATCAAGAGGGATTAGTATTCACATCGGAGTATGAGAACACCATTTGGGGAAGGTATGGAATGAACATTTGACTTCGAAGCAACTCGAATACCACAACTCAAAACAAAAACAAGGATTGGCTTGCAGAATAAGCCAGGACAAACATATGATAGAGATTTCGTCCGAAGTTTTCGTGGTGGGGCCTACACGGGCTCGATCGTACAGCACCATCATGTACAAGGCAGTGCACATGACATACGAAGCGTCCCCGAGTCAGCATAGCCAAGGACTCTTTAAGACACAACGAGACCACTATAAAATCAACCGTGAATAGGCGAACCACTACACGTCGAACCCCAATTTCATATCATACATCTGTCGGAAGGATATCCTCAGAGCTACTTGAATTCCCACCTATGAAACTCCCGAAACTTTCCAGTTATGCAATCAGGTGTTGGGGATACAGGGGAAGCATAATATCTCACCCAAACTAGCAATACCTACATCCAGCTGTATCCATCCTTCAACACATAACCAAGAAACCTTCGGAAACCATCTACCTCAACCTTCGAAAAGCATCCGTTATACAAGTTATGGCGATACTCCCGAACTCCCACCCCAGTACTGGGTGGCGTCGAGGTTATCTCACCAACGAACTGCATAAAAGAGATTTTCGATGTCGGCGAACATATCTCAAGTATTCTAGAATTGCAACGATAAAATTATGACGACAACACCTCAGAGCTCAACTCCCCGGGGCACTTCCACTAAACCCCTCACAGGAGGCACCAAGACAATGTTCTCATCATAAAACCATCAGAACGATTCCAAGATACCCGCGTGATCCTAAATAAATTTTTTTTAGTGAAATTTGAGAAGAGAAGAGTTAAAACTCTACGTCAGGATGCCTTACCAGAGCGATGAGGAGACTGGGAAGTAAAAAGAATTCCTAAACTCTCCGATATATAATTCCTAAATGACTCAAAACATTTTTCTAGACACAACTCGGCTGCTAAAACGATCAATCAGTGGGGGCTCCTAAGGTCGGGGAAGGCTCTGATTACCAACTTGTAACACCCTTGATGCGACTATATCTCCCACGTGTCGAGGCACGACTTAGAGGCATAATCGCATTGAAGGCATATGTCGCAAGTGAGGTAATCTTCACACAACCCATGTAATATAAGGGAAAGAGATACATAGTTGGCTTACAATCGCCACTTCACACAATTACATGAATAAACATTACATCAATCAAATACACTCATGGTCCGACTACGGAACCAAAATAAAAGAAGAATCCCAAATGCGACAAAGGTCCCCGATCGACCCCAACTAGGCTCCACTACTGATCAACGAAACAACACAAAAGACAAGATCTTCATCGAGCTCCTCCTAAGCTTGGTTGCGTCCTCTACACGGTCTCATCGGCACCTGCAAGCTAGTTTTGGAAGTATCTGTGAGCCACGGGGACTCAGCAATCTCGCACCCTCGCGATCAAGACTATTTAAGCTTATGGGTAAGGTAAAGGTATGAGGTGGAGCTGCAGCAAGCGACTAGCATATATGGTGGCTAACATACGCAAATGAGAGCGAGAAGAGAAGGCAAGGCACGGTCGATAAAAGTATGATCAAGAAGTGATCCTGGACTACCTACGTCAAGCATAACTCCAACAACCGTTTTCACTTCCCGGACTCCGCCGGAAAGAGACCATCACGGTTACACACGCTATTGATTCATTTTAATTAAGGTCAACTTCAGGTTTTCTACAACCGGACGTTAACAAATTCCCATCTGCCCATAACCGCGGGCACGGCTTTCGAAAGTTCAAATCCCTGCAGGGGTGTCCCAACTTAGCCCATCACAAGCTCTCACGATCAACGAAGGAATAGACCTCCACCCGAGACGTTCCGATCAGACTCGGTATCCCGGTACAACAAGACATTTTGACAGGGTAAAACTAAACCAGCAACACCGCCCGAATGTGCCGACAAATCCCGATAGGAGCTGCACATATCTCTTTCTTAGGGCACACTCAGATTGTCTTAGGTACGGGTAGGCCAGCCCAGAGTTGCCCCTGGTGGCCACCGGTAGCTGACAGGTGGACCAACACTCAGTGGAGCACTGGCCCGGGGGGGGGGGGTAAAATAATGATGACCCTTGAGTCTGCAGAACCCAAGCGAAAGAAAAGGCTAGGTGGCGAATGGTAAAACAAATGTTGGGCATTGCTGGAAGAGCTTTAATTAAGGCGAACTGTCAAGGGGTTCCCATTATAGCCCAACCGCGTAAGGGACGCAAAATCCGGGAACATAACACCGATATGACGGAAACTAGGGCGGCAAGAGTGGAACAAAACACCAGGCATAAGGCCGAGCCTTCCACCCTTTACCAAGTATATAGATGCATTAATTAAATAAGATATATAGTGATATCCCAACAAGTAAATAAATGTTCCAACAAGGAACGGTATCTCCATGTTCCAACAAGGAACAAACCTCAATCTTCACCTGCAACTAACAACGCTATAAGAGGGGCTGAGCAAAGCGGTAACATAGCCAATCAACGGTTTGCTAGGACATTGGTGGGTTAGAGGCTGAACATGGCAATTTGGGAGGCTGACAAGCAAGTGGTAGGCATCGTAGCAATGGCATAGCAAAAGGGCGAGCAAACTAGCGTAGCAAAGATAGTAGTGATTTCGAGGGTATGATCATCTTGCCTGAAATCCCGCAAGGAAGAAGAACGAGTCCATGAAGAAGACAAACGGACGAAGTCGAACGAATCCTCACAACACGATGTTACCGGAACCAACCAGAAGAAGCAACACCGGAAAGAAGCAAACAATCATGGTAAACAACCACCACATAATCATGGCATGATGCACAATCAAGTATGATGCATGTCCGGTTTAAAGAGGCATGGCATGGCAAAGAGCACAAGCAATCCTACAAATTAAGTGGAGCTCAATATGCATCGGGATGCATATTGACAAAACACCACATCAATTATTTAGTTCTCTCTCATTTATGTACCCAACAATATTAAATGTTGATTAACATGGCAAGAGGTGAAGCACAACAAAACTACCTATCTAGGCAAGTTTAAATGAGGCTGGGAACAACAAACAACAAATCCGGAAAATCCTCATATGCATAATTTAAGGTTTGGTCCTGTTCTGCCCTAAACCATATTTTAGAGTTGTTTAACATGCAAAGTATGGTCACCATGATAAACTAGGCAAAATTCTACCCCATTTACATATAAAGATTATTAAAATCGGAGTTACGGTTATTTAGTTATGAATTAAAGCATTTTAGCATGGCATAGAAGTAAATTTAACCAAACATCATTTTAAATATTTTAAACATGGATGGATATAACATATTATGAAACTACATGAAAATCTAAGCAAGTTTCATATTAAGCTTGTTTTAATCCGATGCACGGTTGATTAGTTATTAAATGCATGATGTTTAGGGGCTTTTCTGCAAAACGGGCGTTCTCTGGAAAATGCTAAAATCGGAGATCTGAAAAAAAAGAAATGGGCCGAATCTGAACAGGCCCAACAGGCACAAAGGGCTGGAGGGGGGTGCTGCCCACCCATGGGCCTCTTGGGCCGGCGGATCTGGACGGGGGCGTAGTCAACGCGCAGCGTGTCAGTGCCCGTTCGTTCGAAGCAGGGGCCATGGCCACCCTGGTTCATTGCTGCCGATGAGGAAGAAGTACGGAGCGGGCTCGCGGGCATGGGGAAGGCACGACGCTGGCAGCAGGTCTTGGGAGGGGGGGCCAAGCGCGGCGGCAGCCTGGTCTCCGGCGGCGGAGCGGCGGCCTGGGAGCAGGGACGAGGTCGGGGCGCAGGGAGTTGGCGCTGGTCGAGCGGTTCCAGGCGCAGGGGGAACTTGGCATCGGGCAGCATAGGGGAAACGGCAGCGCAGGGCAGGGACGAAGCAGGGGCGCAGTTGAAACCGGGCGAGGACGACGGGAACCAGGGGTGGCTGGATCCGGGGCGAGGAAGCTGCAGCCATCCATGGGTGTACCTGGTACAGAGAGGGAGAGACATGAGAGACGAGGGAGAGAGCCAGAGGGCAGAGGAATGGGGGAGAAGAAGAGGAGGAGGGGCGACGGGGTCCTGGTGGTGCCATGATTGGAGGAGGCAGCTGCAGGAAGGCTCGGGCTCCTCTGGTCGCTGGTGGAATGGGTGGATTGGGGGGGATTGGTCGTTGACTGAAATCGAGGGGAGGACGGTGGTTGGCCCGATGGGGAAAATGAGGAAGGAGGCTGGTAGGTGCGGTGCTGGATCCGAGGGGGGGGGGTGGCGGCGCACTCGGGATCGGAGGCAGTTTGTCTGGCTAGGGTCTAGGGTTGATCTGATTATAAATAGAAGTGGGTTAGGTTAGGTCTAAAATGGAACCTCCGATCGAAATCAGACGGTTCTGAAAGAATAGGCTAGGGAGCCCAAATAAGAAAACGGTGACGTGTTGTAGATGTTTGGGGATGATCCGGATCCAACAGTGACGACTGTCCGGGTCGGGTTCGGGACAACTTTCGGACGCGCGCGAGGGGTTCGTTGCACTGTGCAGAGAGGGTTAGATTGGACCTGGCGGTAGGTAGTGAGCTGTGCAGACGGTCTCGAGCTGAGAGAAGAGAAGAGAGGGAGGCCCGGCATCTGTTTCCGGAGACCGAAAACGTCCGATGTTAGACCGGCTATACTGCCGCTATAGTTTAACGGTTAGGTTATCAAACGAGCTCCGAATGGGATGAAACTTGGCAGGCAGCCTACTAACAACATAACAACACCACATGCCAACTTTCATCCCATTCCGAGAACACTTTCCGACCACTTATAAAATAATATCTCGGACATTCCGCGGGCGCGTGCAAGTGTGTATGGCTCAGAACGAACAACGGAGAGAACGAGGAGGCCGGGACGGATACAAGTTTTAAAACATGATGATGCAATGCATATGATGACATGACAAGATGCAACACGCAAGAACATGACAAGGCAACAACAACGAATAACTGGAAGACACCTGGCACATCGGTCTCGGGGCGTTACAGATATTTAGTTAATTCTTTTTGAATATGAATAATAGTTATATTATTCACGTCCAGCAATTTATTTTAGAATTTTTGGGGTTCCAGAACTTGCGTTAGCTACAGATTACTACAGACTGTTCTGTTTTTGACAGATTCTGTTTTTCTTGTGTTGTTTGCTTATTTTAATGAATCTATGGCTAGTAAAAGAGTTTATAAACCATAGAGAAGTTGGAATAAAGTAGGTTTAACACCAACATAAAGAAATAATGAGTTCATTGCAGTACCTTGAAGTGGTGTTTTGTTTTCTTTCGCTAACGGAGCTCACAAGATTTTCTATTTTGAGTTTTGTGTTGTGAAGTTTTCAAGTTTTGGGTAAAGATTTGATGGATTATGGAACAAAGAATGGCAAGATCCTAAGCTTGGGGATTCCCATGGCACCCCAAGGTAAAATTCAAGGACACCAAAAAGCCTAAGCTTGGGGATGCCCCGGAAGGCATCCCCTCTTTCGTCTTCGTCTATCGGTAACTTTACTTGGAGCTATATTTTTATTCATCACATGATATGTGTTTTGCTTGGAGCGTCTTGTATGATTTGAGTCTTTTCTTTTTAGTTTACCACAATCATCCTTGCTGTACACACCTTTTGAGAGAGACTCACATGATTTGCAATTTATTAGAATACTCTATGTGCTTCACTTATATCTTTTGAGCTATATAGTTTTTGCTCTAGTGCTTCACTTATATCTTTTAGAGCACGGTGGTGGATTTGTTTTATAGAAATAGTTGATCTCTCATGCTTCACTTATATTATTTTTAGAGTCCTTTAGAACAACATGGAAATTTGCTTTTAGGAATAATATAAAAACTTTGATACAAGTGCATTGAATACTATGAGAAGTTTGATACTTGATAATTGTTTTGAGATATGGAGATTGTGATATGAGAGTCATGCTAGTTGAGAAGTTGTGAATTTGAGAAATACTTGTGTTGAAGTTTGTTATTCCCATAGCATGCATGTATGGTGAACCGTTATGTGATGAAGTCAGAGCATGATTTATTTATTGATTGTCTTCCTTATGAGTGGCGGTCGGGGACGAGCGATGGTCTTTTCCTACCAATCTATCCCCCTAGGAGCATGCGCGTAATACTTTTTTTTGATAACTAATAGATTTTTGCAATAAGTATGTGAGTTCTTTATGACTAATGTTGAGTCCATGGATTACATGCACTCTCACTCTTCCACCATTGCTAGCCTCTCTAGTATCGCGCAACTTTCCCCGGTACCATAAACCCACCATATACCTTCCTCAAAACAGCCACCATACCTACCTATTATGGAATTTCCATAGCCAATTCGAGATATATTGCCATTCAACTTTCCACCATTCCGTTATTATGACACACTTCATCATTGTCATATTGCTTGCATGATCATGTAGTTGACATCGTATTTTTGGCAAGGTCACCGTTCATAGTTCTTCATACATGTCACTCATGCATCATTGCACATCCCGGTACACCGCCGGAGGCATTCACATAGAGTCATATTTTTTTCTAAGTATTTAGTTGTAATTCTTGAATTGTAAGTAAATAAAGTGTGATGATCATCATTATTAGGGCATTGTCCCAAGTGAGGAAAGGATGATGGAGACTATGATTCCCCCACAAGTCGGGATGAGACTCCGGACGAAAAAAAGAGAAAGGCCATAAAAAAAGAAGGCCCAAAAAAATGAGAGAAAAAGAGAGAAGGGACAATGCTACTATCCTTTTTCCACACTTGTGCTTCAAAGTAGCACCATGTTCTTCATATAGAGAGTCTCTTATGATATCACTTTCATATACTAGTGGGAATTTTTCATTATAGAACTTGGCTTGTATATTCCAATGATGGGCTTCCTCAAAATGCCCTAGGTCTTCGTGAGCAAGCAAGTTGGATGCACACCCACTTTGTTTCTTTTGTTGAGCGTTCATATACTTATAGCTCTAGTGCATCCGTTGCATGGCAATCGCTACTCACTCACATTGATATCTATTGATGTGCATCTCCATAGCCCGTTGATACGCCTAGTTAATGTGAGACTATCTTCTCCCTTTTGTCTTCTCCACAACCACCATTCTATTCCACCATAGTGCTATATCCATGGCTCACGCTCATATATTGCGTGAAGATTGAAAAAGTTTGAGAACATCAAAAGTATGAAACAATTGCTTGGCTTGTCATCGGGGTTGTGAATGCTTTAAATATTTTGTGTGGTGAAGATAGAGCATAGCCAGACTATATGATTTTGTAGGGATAACTTTCTTTGGCCATCTTATTTTGAGAAGACATGATTGCTTAGTTAGTATGCTTGAAGTATTATTATTTCTATGTCAATATTAAAATTTTACCTTGAGTCTTTCGGATCTGAACATTCATGCCACAATAAAGAAAAATTACATTGAGAAATATATTAGAAAGCATTCCACATCAAAAATTCTTCTTTTATCATTTACCTACTTGAGGACGAGCGGGAATTAAGCTTGGGGATGCTTGATACGTCTCCAATGTATCTATAATTTTTGATTGCTCCATGCTATTGTATTATCTATTTTGGATGTCAATGGGCTTTATTTTACACTTTTATATCATTTTTGGGACTAACCTACTAATCAGAGGCCCAACCCAAGTTGTTGTTTTTTTGCCTATTTTAGGGTTTCGAAGAAAAGGAATATCAAACGGAGTCCAAATGGAATGAAACCTTCGGGAACGTGATTTTCTCAACAAACGTGATCCAGGAGACTTGGAGTGGGCGTCAAGAAACAAGGGAGGAAGGCACGAGGCAGGGGGGCGCGCCCTCCACCCTCGTGGGCCCTCCGTTGCTCCATCGACGTACTTCTTCCTCCTATGTATATCCATGTACCCCCCAAACATCCAGGAGCACCATGAAAACCTAATTCCACCGCCGCAACCTTCTGTACCCGAGAGATCCCATCTTGGGGCCTTTTCCGGAGCTCCGCCAGAGGGGGCATTGATCATGGAGGGCCTCTACATCAACTCCATGGCCTCTCCGGTGATGTGTGAATAGTTTACTTCAGACCTACGGGTCCATAGTTATTAGCTAGATGTCTTATTCTCTCTCTTTGGATCTCAATACAAAGTTCTCCTCGATCTTCTTGGACATCTAATCGATGTAATCTTCTTTTGTGGTGTGTTTGCCGAGATCCGATGAATTGTGGGTTTATGATCAAGTTTATCTATGAACAATATTTGAATCTCCTCTGAATTCTTTTATGTATGATTGGTTTATCTTTGCAAGTCTCTTTGAATTATCAGTTTGGTTTGGCCTACTAGATTGATCTTTCTTGCAATGGGAGAAGTGCTTAGCTTTGGGTTCAATCTTGCGGTGTCCTTTCCCAGTGACAGCAGGGGCAGCAAGGCACGTATAGTATTGTTGCCATCGAGGATAAAAATATGGGGTTTATATCATATTGCATGAGTTTATCCCTCTACATCATGTCATATTCCTTAAAGCATTACTCTGTTCTTATGAACTTAATACTCTAGATGCATGTTGGATAGCGGTTGATGTGTGGAGTAATAGTAGTAGATGCAGAATCGTTTCGGTCTACTTGTCGCGGACGTGATGCCTATATACATGATCATACCTTGATGTTCTCATAACTATGCTCAATTCTATCAATCGCTCGATAGTAATTTGTTTACCCACCATAATACTTATGCTCTTGAGAGAAGCCACTAGTGAAACCTATGGCCCCCGGGTCTATATTTCATCATATTAATCTTCCAACACTTAGTTATTTCCTTTGCCGTTTATTTTACTTTGCATATTTATTTCTCTTTATCATAAAAATACCAAAAATATTATCTTATCATATCTATCAGATCTCACACTCGTAAGTGACCGTGAAGGGCTTGCCAAGCCCTTTATCGCGTTGGTTGCGAGGTTCTTATTTGTTTGTGTAGGTGCGTGGGACTTGAGCATGATCTCCTACTGGATTGATACCTTGGTTCTCAAAAACTGAGGGAAATACTTACGCTACTTTGCTGCATCACCCTTTCCTCTTCAAGGGAAAACCAACGCAGTGCTCAAGAGGTAGCAACCTAGCTCATGATGCCACTGTTAAGGAACGTAGCAATAATTCAAAATTTTCCTACGTGTCACCATGATCAATCTAGGAGATTCTAGCAACAAGAGAGAGAGAGAGAGGGAGTGCATCTTCATACCCTTGAAGATCGCTAAACAAAAGCATTACAAGAACACGGTTGATGGAGTCATACTTGCGACGATTCAAATCACGGAATATCTGATCAAGCGCCGAACGGACGGCACCTCCGTGTTCAACACACGTATTTCTCGGGGACTTCTTCTCTTTCTTGATCCAGCAAGGGGAGAGGAGAAGTTGAGGGAGAGCTCCGGCAGCACGACGACATGGTGGTGGAGCTTGCAGTTCTCCGGCAGGGCTTTGCCAAGCACCACGGAGGAGGAGGTGTTGGAGAGGGGAAGGGCTGCGCTAGGGGAAGGGTGCGGCTGCCCTCCCACCCACTCTATTTATAGGGTAAAGGGAGAGGGGTCGGCCCCCCTTATATGCATCTAGAGGCGCGGGGCGGCAAAGGGGGGGACTTTCCCCCCAAGTTAGGTGGGAGGCGCCCCCACCCCGTAGGGTTTTCAACCCTAGGCGCCTTGGGCCCTTGGGGGCGCACCAGCCCACTAGGGGCTGGTTCCCACCCTTGTGCAGCTCACTTGGCCCATCGGGGCAGGTGGCCCACCCGGTGGACCCCCGGACACCTTTCGGTGGTCCTGGTACAATACCGATAACCCCTAAAACCATTCCGGTGACTGAAACTGGACTTCCCATATATAAATCTTCACCTCCCGACCATTCCGAAACTCCTCATGACGTTTGGGATCTCATCCGGGACTCCAAAAAACCTTCGGTAACCACATACTATTTCCCATAACAACTCTAGCGTCATCGAACCATAAGTGTGTAGACCCTATGGGTTCGGGAACCATGCAGACATGACCGAGACATCTCTCCGGCCAATAACCAACAGCGGGACCTGGATACCCATGTTGGCTCCCACATGTTCCATGATGATCTCATCGGATGAACCACGATGTCAAGGATTCAATCAATCCCGTATACAATTCCTTTTGTCTATCGGTATGTTACTTGCCCGAGATTCGATCATCGGTATCTCTATACCTCGTTCAATCTCGTTACCGGCAAGTCTCTTTACTCGTTCCATAATGCATGATCCCGTGGCCAACTCCTTAGTCACATTGAGTTCGTTATGATGATGCACTACCGAGTGGGCCCAGAGATACCTCTCCTTCATACGGAGTGACAAATCCCAGTCTCAATTCTTGCCAACCCAACAGATACTTTTGGAGATACCTTTAGTGCACCTTTATAGCCACCCAATTACGTTGTGACGTTTGGTACACCCACGGCATTTCTACGGTATCCAGGAGTTGCACAATCTCATGGTCTAAGGAAATGATACTTGGCATTAGAAAAGCTTTAGCAAATGAACTACATGATCTTATGCTACGCTTAGGATTGGGTCTTGTCCATCACATCATTCTCCTAATGATGTGATCCGGTTATCAATGACATCCAATGTCCATGGTCAGGAAACCATGACCATCTATTGATCAACGCGCTAGTCAACTAGAGGCTTACTAGGGACATATTACGATCTATGTATTCACACATGTATTATGGTTTCCGGTTAATACAATTATAGCATGAACAATAGCTGAGGGAGTCCTGGATTAGGGGGTGTTCGGGTAGCCAGACTATACCTTCAGCCGGACTCCTGGACTATGAAGATACAAGATTGAAGACTTCGTCCCTTGTTCGGATGGGAATTTCCTTGGCGTGGAAGGCAAGCTTGGCGATGCGATATTCAAGATCTCCTACCATTCTAACCGACTCTGTGTAACCCTAACCCTATCCGGTGTCTATATAAACCTGAGGGTTGTAGTCCGTAGGCAATCAACTCCATACACAACAATCATACCATAGGCTAGCTTCTAGGGTTTAGCCTCCTTGATCTCGTGGTAGATCTACTCTTGTACTACCCATATCATCAATATTAATCAAGCAGGAGTAGGGTATTACCTCCATCGAGAGGGCCCGAACCTGGGTAAAACAAAGTGTTCCCTGCCTCCTGTTACCATCCGGCCTAGACGCACAGTTCGGGACCCCCTACCCGAGATCCGCCGGTTTTGACACCGACATTGGTGCTTTCATTGAGAGTTCCTCTGTGTCGTCGCCTTTAGGCCCGATGGCTCCTTCGATCATCAACAACGATACGGTCCAGGGGGAGACTTTTCTCCCCGGACAGATCTTCGTCTTCGGCGTCTTCGCTCTGCGGGCCAATTCGCTCGGCCACCTGGAGCAGATCGAAAGCTACGCCCCTTGCCATCAAGTCAGGTTTGGAAGCCTAAACTATACGGCTGACATCCACGGAGACTTGATCTTCGACGGATTCGAGCTACAGCCAAGCGCGCCGCACTGTCTCGATGGGCATGATATAGCTCTGCCGCCAAACAACGCCTTGGAGGCCGCACATGCATCGGCTTCGACCATTGATTAGGAGCCTACTGCGCCGACCGAGGATCAGTGGTTGGACGCTCCCTCAGGGGCTGCGACCTCAGAGGCGATCGAGCCGAACTCCAGCCCCGCACTCCGCATGGCCCGTGACTCTGAGGAGCCGGATTCCTCTCCGAACTCCGAGCCCCCCGCGCCCCTGCCGATCGAATCCGATTGGGCGCCGATCATGGAGGTCACCGCCGCGGACATCTTTCAGCACTCGCCCTTTGGCGATATCCTGAACTCTCTCAAGTCTCTCTCCTTGTCAGGAGAGCCCTGGCCGAACTACGGTCAGCGAGGATGGGATACGGACGATGAAGAAATTCAAAGCCCACCCACCACCCACTTGGTAGCCACTGTCGAGAATTTAAACGACGTGCTCAACTTCGACTCCGGAGACATCGACAGCATGGATGACGATGCAGGAGATACCGATGAACCAATGCCCATAAGGCATTGGACAGCCACCTCACCTCACGATGTGTACATGGTGGACACCCCTAAAGGAAGCGACAACGAGGATAAAGGGGATGGGACGAGAGATCGACCCCCCGAAAAGCAATCAAAGCGTCGGCGTAAACACCGACCCAAGCCCCGACTCGGCAAAAACCCAGCCATAGAGCAGGACGAGGCGGTAGACGACGAGCAGGCCTTAGAGTAACCGTCTGAGCAACCGAACATCCCTCCTCCGGCGAAAACGGCATTCCGGACGACCTCACGCCGAATAAACCTATGAAGCAGAAGAATCTCCATGAAAGGCTCATTGCAACTGCACGCAACCTAAAGAAGCAGAAGCGGAAGCTAAAAACAGCGGAATACGCACTTCGGATTAGATGGAGCAAAGTAATCAATACCACAGATAAGTACGGCGATAGTCGCCGCACTAAAAGCTATCCGAAAAGAAAGCTACTGCCTGAATTCGACGAAGAGGCCCTAGAGCCCTCGCATTCAAAAAATGAAAAAGCCACACGGTCGGATAGATGACCCCATAAAGCGGCAAGCGACGCCGCACCTAAATCGGCATGCGACCCACTTAAGGATTGACAACATGGCCCAGTCAGGTCCATTTATGGGCCAAGAAAGCAAGCTCTCGTAAGCAATGCTATGAAGCCATCGTCGGAATCCGGCACACCCAAATACAGGGGCGCCGCACACCCCCTATGTTTCACCGATGAGGTCCTGGACTATGAATTCCCAGAGGGATTCAAACCCGTAAACATAGAGGCATATGATGGAACAACAGACCCTGGAGTCTGGATCGTGGATTATATCCTCCACATACACATGGCTAGAGGAGATGATCTCCACGCCATAAAATATCTACCCCTTAAGCTTAAAGGGCCAGCCCGACATTGGAAGAGCTCGAGGATGCTTTCCGAGAAAACTTTCAAGGGACCTATGTTCGTCCCCCGGATGCAGACGATCTTAGTCACATAAATCAACAACCCGGAGAATCAGCTCGGCAGTTCTGGAATAGATTCCTCACTAAAAAGAATCAGATAGTCGACTGTCCGGACGCCGAAGCCTTAGCAGCTTTTAGGCATAATGTCCGAGACGAATGGCTCGCCAGACACCTCGGCCAAGAAAAGCCAAGAACAATGGCCGCACTAACAAGCCTCATGACCCGCTTTTGTGCAGGGGAGGACAGCTGGTTGGCAAGGTGCAGCTGTAACACCCTCGATGCGACTATATCTCCCACGTGTCGAGGCACGACTTAGAGGCATAATCGCATTGAAGGCATATGTCGCAAGTGAGGTAATCTTCACACAACCCATGTAATATAATAAGGGAAAGAGTTACATAGTTGGCTTACAATCGCCACTTCACACAAATACATGAATAAAGCATTACATCAACCAGATACAATCAAGGTCCGACTACGGAACCAAAATAAAAGAAGAACCCCAAATGCGACAAAGGTCCCCGATCGACCCCAACTGGGCTCCAGTACTGATCAACTAGAACGAAACAACATAAAGGACAAGATCTTCATCGAGCTCCTCCTGAGCTTGGTTGCGTCATCTGCACGGACTCATCGGCACCTGCAAACTGGTTTTGGAAGTATCTGTGAGCCACAGGGACTCAGCAATCTCGCACCCTCGCGATCAAGACTATTTAATCTTATGGGTAAGGTAAAGGTATGAGGTGGAGCTGCAGCAAGTGACTAGCATATATAGTGGCTAACATACGCAAATGAGAGCGAGAAGAGAAGGCAAAGCACGGTCGATAAAAGTATGATCAAGAAGTGATCCTGGACTACCTACGTCAAGCATAACTCCAACAACCGTGTTCACTTCCCGGACTCCGCCGGAAAGAGACCATCACGGTTACACACGCGGTTGATTCATTTTAATGAAGGTCGACTTCAGGTTTTCTACAACCGGACGTTAACAAATTCCCATCTGCCCATAACCGTGGGCACGGCTTTCGAAAGTTCAAATCCCTGCAGGGGTGTCCCAACTTAGCCCATCACAAGCTCTCACGGTCAACGAAGGAATAGACCTCCACCCGAGACATTCCGATCAGACTCGGTATCCTAGTACAACAAGACATTTCGACAGGGTAAAACTAAACCAGCAACACTGCCCGAATGTGCCGACAAATCCCGATAGGAGCTGCACATATCTCTTTCTCAGGGCACACTCAGACAGGTCAAGCTACGAGTAAAACCAGCCCTCGAGTTTCCCCGAGGTGGCCCCGCAGGCTGCCCGTTTCAGACCAACACTCAGAGGAGCACTGGCCAGGGGGGGAAGGGGGTTAAAATAAAGATGACCCTTGAGTCTGCAGAACCCAAGGGAAAGAAAAGGCTAGGTGGCAAATGGTAAAACCAATGTTGGGCATTGCTGGAGAAGCTTTACTTAAGGCGAACTGTCAAGGGGTTCCCATAATAGCCCAACCGTGTAAGGGAGGCAAAATCCGGGAACATAACACCAATATGACGGAAACTAGGGCGGCAAGAGTGGAACAAAACACCAGGCATAAGGCCGAGCCTTCCACCCTTTACCAAGTATATAGATGCATTAATTAAATAAGATATATAGTGATATCCCAACAAGTAAACATGTCCCAACAAGGAACAACATCTCCATGTTCCAACAAGGAACAAACTTCAATCTTCACCTGCAACTAACAATGCTATAAGAGGGGCTGAGCAAAGCGGTAACATAGCCAATCAACGGTTTGCTAGGGCATTGGTGGGTTAGAGGCTTGACATGGCAATTGGGAGGCTGACAAGCAAGTGGTAGGCATCGTAGCAATGGCATAGCAAAAGAGCGAGCAAACTAGCATAGCAAAGATAGTAGTGATTTCGAGGGTATGATCATCTTGCCTGAGATCCCGCAAGGAAGAAGAACAAGTCCATGAAGGAGATAAACGGACGAAGACGAACGGATCCTCACAACACGACGTTACCGGAATCAACCCGAGGAAGCAATCACCGGAAAAGAAGCACACAACATAGTAAACAACCAACACATCAACATGGCATGATGCACAATCAAGTAAGATGCATGACCGGTTTAAAGAGGCATGGCATGGCAAAATGCACAAACAATCCTACAAATTAAGTGGAGCTCAATATGCAACGAGTTGCATATTAATGGAGCACAACATCAATTATTTAGTTCGATCTCGTTTATGTACCCAACAATATTAAATGTTGTTAAACCTGGCAAGAGGGTGAAGCATAATTAAACTATCTAATCTAGGCAAGTTTAAATGAGGCCGGAAGCAACGAACAACAAATCCGGAACTCCTCATGTGCATAATTTAAGGTTTGGTACTGTTCTGCCCTAAACATAATTTTAGAGTTGTTTACCATGCAAATAAAGGTCACCATGTTAAACTAGGCAAAATTCTACCCCATTTACATATAAAGATTATTAAAATCGGAGCTACGGTTATTAAGTTATGAATTAAATTGTTTTAGCATGGCATAGGGGCAAATTTAACCAAACATCAATTTAAACATTTTAACATGGTAAGAAAGTGGCATATTATTAATCTACACAAAATTTCGAGCAAGTTTCATATATAATTCATTTTAATCCGATGCACGGTTGTGGAGATATTAAATGCATGATGTATGAGGGCTGTTCTGCAAATATGTTTTACTGGAAAATTAGCTAAAATCGCAAGGAGGAAAAAAACGTCACACGGGCCAAAACTGAGATCTGGCCCAATATGCAAAAGGGGCTGGAGGGGGTCTGCTCACCCATGGCCATGGCCCGTTCGGAGGAAGAGGCAGGCCGACGGGGCTGGCTGGAGATGGGCCTGGGAGGCCAAGGTGGGGAGGAGGCAGGCTTGGTGCGCTGGGCCTGCGATCTGGCGCGGAAGGCCGAGCGAGGCTGGGTCAACGCGAGGCGGCTACGCTCTGCTTGTTCGACAGAGAACAGCGGCAACAGCGGACAGACGCAGCGGCGAGGAGAAGACTCCGGCGAGCGGGGCAAAGGGGCGGCGAGGCAAGGGACTTGGCGACGAACTTGGCGCACGGCGAAGCTGGCGGAGGTCGGCCGGAGGAAGCGGATCCGGGCGGCGACCGGCGCTGGGCGTCCCTGGCTTCGGTCAAAGATGGGGCACCGGGATCGGGCAAAACAACTACAGAAGATGGCGGCGGCGATCGGTCAGGAGCATCACGCAGAGAGAGAAGGAAGGGAAGGAAGTACGCCACGGGCCTGCTAGAGGTAGCCGCCGGTGGAGCTGCGAGTCCATGGGTCGCGGGATCCGGCGGCAGGGAGGCGCTTCCATGGCGCGGCCGGGGAAGCCGCGGACGAGGGACTCCTGGCTCGGGCGACGGGCCCATGGTTGACGACGGGAGCGAGGAGGCGCGAGGTGGCTCTGGAGCTGCCGCTGGTGGCCGGCGTGAGGGAGACGAGGTGAGGAGGAGGCCATGGCGCTCCCTGGGGCTCGGGAACGAGCTCGCCGCGATCTGGATCGGGGCCAGCTGTGGGGCATGTGGCGTGGTTGGATGGATGGATCGAGGGGAGATGCTGGTTGGTGGATTTTTTTGGATCAAGGAAGATCCCGATGGCGCAACGGGGGAAGGATGGGACAACTCTCCTTGATTTCCGGGTCGGACTGATACATATATAGCATGTGGATTTTAGGTAGGGGCTAATCCGGTCCCTCCGATCGTAATCGGATGGACGGAAAAAAATAGTTAGGGAGACCAAATGAGAAAACGGTGACGTTTTGTAGATGTTTGGGGATGATCCGGACACAACGGTGGCGACACCTCGGTTCGGGTCCGGGACAATTTTCGGACGCACACGAGGGGGGCTGCGGGCTGACGAGAGGGGTTAGGTTGGACCTGGCGGTAGGTAGTGAGCTGTGTAGACGGTCTCGAGCTAAGAGAAGAGAAAAGAGGGAGAAAGAGAGGCCCGTCGACTATTTCCGGAGACCGAAAACGTCCGACGTTTTGACCGGCTACTATTGCCGCTATATTTATCCGTTGGGGCGTCAAACGAACTCCGATTGCGATGAAACTTGACAGGCGGTCTACTAACAACAAAACAACCCCGCACGCCAACTTTCATCCCATTCCGAGTACATTTTCCGGCCACTTATAAAATACTATTTCGGACATGCGGCGGGCGCGTGCAAGTGTATCTGGGCTCAGAACGGAGAACGGAGAGAACGAAGAGGCCGGGACGGATGCAAGTTTTGAAAACATGATGATGCAATGCACATGATGACATGATAAGATGCAACACGCAAGCAAATGATATGGCAACGACAGCGAATAACTGGAGGACACCTGGCACATCGGTCTCGGGGCGTTACAACACTCCACCACTACGAGAGGATCTCGTCCCGAGATCTAGAATGGCACCGGGGGAAGACGGAAGAGAAAAGAGGAGAGGTAAAACTAAGTTGCTTCTTTGACAAACGAGTGAAACCACAACCTTGAGAGGTTGAATACATTCGAGACAGAATTCAACGAAGGTGAACAAGGTCGAAAAATAGCCATTTAGAAAAGAGGAAGAAAGAACATTGCGAAAAACCTTGAGGTTGAAGGGAAGATGTATATAGAAAAACACTCCGGTTAAGGAAGGGGATCAAGGAAAACCAAAATTCGGCAGCACTCTGGTTGAAAAGAAAAGGAATTGAATAAGGTCTTGATAAGATGAGAAGATATTTGATGAAATCACCACACACTGCCTCCATAACTATTGAATGGATGGAACAAAGGGTAAGAAATATCTCGGACAGCACTCCGGTTGAGAAGGGGTCCAAAATTTGATAAGATGAGAGAGCTCAAATGAAAACATGACACTCCGGTTGAGAAAGGGATGCAAGACTTGATAAGGCGAAAAGAACTTGAACAAAGGGGCACAATACTCCGGTTAAGCAAGATAGGGAAGGAATAAGAGTGATATAATTTGGACAGCACTCCGTCTGTAAATGGAAGGAATTGAACTTGACAAGATGAGAGGATACTTGAAAAGAGGACACAACACTCAGATTAAAAGGATAGGCATGGAAATATCATGATCTTTGACAAAACGAGATGATGGGTTGAAAAGATGAACATCACAATACCTCCGGAACAAAAGAATAGAAGATAGATAATTGAGATAGGAGAATGGAGAAGAAAATGCCAACTTCTGCCACAAAAGAGCTTGAGAAGGCATTCTTAGGAGAAGGGTCGAACGGAATTGTTGGAAATCCAACAACGAAAAGAGTAGCTTGATATGGGCTTAAGGAATACATCTCAAAATATGAGGTGACAACCTGCCACTCGCGGGAAAAGAATTGGGTTAGAATGAACAAGGAGACGAGAACTTATATCACCGAGACGATAAATGAAGAAACTTGGATCATATATAAGCAACATAATAACAACCATCCTTAGGGAAGGCTTAAGGTGAAATATAACCCAAAATAACTCCAACGACGAGATTGATGGATTTAAAATACCTCATTCATAACAACATGTGAATCATGAAACATGAACCCAAATTATCAAGAATGACATAATACCACCTCCAATAATATGGTAGAAAGGATTGCACTCCGGATATCACGAAGAAGAATGCTTGAACTCCTCTGAAAAGAATCTTGATGAATACTTCAAGAAGGAATTAAATCCTTGATGAACCATCATGTAGAACCTTGATGAAGTACTCCGGTAAACAAAAGGATGACGAAAGAAAGGGAAATTGAAATCACAAAGTGAAGCCTTGCAACGATTAGATGGATCTTCACGATGATATAATTGGGAGAACTTGAAACTCTGGGAAAGAAAGATGAGTACTTGAGATCAAAATCTTGATG
Organism: Triticum monococcum; assembly: GCA_034509565.1. Taxonomy (NCBI): domain Eukaryota; kingdom Viridiplantae; phylum Streptophyta; class Magnoliopsida; order Poales; family Poaceae; genus Triticum; species Triticum monococcum. Next base: position 83,395,632 of record CM067843.1, read on the forward strand.
AACCTCCGGAATAGGAAAATAATCACTTGGATGAAACAAGAATAAGAATTATGTTATTCTCGTCGTTCATCAATTAAATTGATGACAAACCATGGATTTGGCACACTACTTATTCTCATAGAAAGGATTAAGAGAGATATAGCGCAAACTTGAGAATGTCTTCAACAAACCACCGGAAGGATTGAAAACAACAAATAATTGATATGAAAACAAATGACGAGAGCTCTTGAACGAACCACCGTAAGAATTAAAAATGAACGAAGAGAAGATAAAGAAACACCGGGAAAAATTAGCAAATGAATGAAGATGCTTGAGAGAAATTAGATACAAGAGAACGAAAAGATCATGAGCCGATTAAAGATCACTTGAACGAAGCACCGGTAAAATTGAAGAACGAGAGCTGAAAGCTGAGAATGAGTAAATCTTAGATGATGGACTCTGGATAACAACTGAGAAGACTCTTAAATTTCTCCGGAAGGGTGAAAAGAATTCTCATGATGAAAACAGTTACGAGAGGATGGCAACAAGTTAGAATCACGAATCTTGAAAGAATGGAGCAAGATTAAAGAGAAACTCTTCTTCGGTCTTCAAATGACAACGAGAAACACCACCGTGAACTGTTGAGGCACTCCGGAATGAATAATGGAAAAGGATGAGCCAACGATGAAAAGAATTTGAAAGATTTGGAGAAAAGCATTTGACTGATGACAATTCATTCTTACGTCAAACTTTAGAAAAGAATTTGAAAAGCTCCGGAAAAATAAGAAGAGTCAGGTAAGATCCTGGAAAAAAGACCCGTGGGTTAGGGCCCACTAAAAAGATACACCGTAGAACGATTACAAAGAGAGATTGCACCGGTTGAGTTAAATGGCTTGAATGAGGGAACATCCTCGAAAGAACTTGAACGAAAGTAGAGTGGAAACACGAATCTTCAAGATATCTTGAGCACTCCGGAATAATAAATAGCGAGAAGTAGAATGATAAAGAATTACACCGGCATGAGAAAACATTGAAACGAGGAAAAGATATTATCAACAAAGCTTGACTTGGCAACACCGGAGAAGAAAAAGAATGAAGAATGATGAACTAGAAACTCCGTTAGAATCTTTATGAGAATCACCGGATAAGAATATTGATAGAAAAGAATCAAGAGACTTCACATGAATAAAAGGATACTTGAATAAGAAATATGGTTCCTCGAAGAACAAGGGTGGGAGGGAGGGAAAAACAAAGGCAGCTTGGGACGAATGAAACAAACACCGTTGAGAAGAAGTGATAATTGATATTGCGGATGTTGAAAACGATCGGATTCACTTGAAGAGAATCACGCCGGTTGAAAAGGATTGACAACACAATCTCGATGATCAAGAGGGATTAGTATTCACATAGGAATATGAGAACACCACTTAGAGAAGGTATGGAATCAACATTTGACTTCGAAGCAACTCGAATACCACAACTCAAAACAAAAACAAAGGGGTTGGCTTGCAAAATAAGCCGGAACAAACATATGATAGAGATTTCATCCGAAGTTTTCGTGGTGGGACCTACACGGGCTCGATCGTACAGCACCATCATTGTCGGGTGGTAGGTGCGACATATGCCAACGGGTGGCTTATCATTGTGGGAGCCAATAAAACATTGCCGGTGCCTGGAAATGGGATAAGGCGAAGACATGCATGCCGGCGGATCTTACCCAGCTTCAGGGCTCTCCGGGGAGATAACACTCCTACTGCTGCTCTGCGGGGTCTCCCCATGGTTACTAAATGAACAGGTAGCTACACAATGCTCCTTGAGCTGTTTTGGGTGGAAGGAGGAAGAAGGGCTCAGGTAGCTTGCTTCCTCTCCTTGTATGGTGTCTAGGTCTAACTTGAGAGTCCAACCCTTTGCATGGGTGCACTGGGGGGTTTATATAGGCCTACCCCCCGGGGGTACAATGGTAATCCAGCTGGGCGTGGGGCCCAGCTATCTGTGACTATGCTTGCCGGCTTCTGCGCCGGCTACTGGGGCCCGCCGGCTGCCGGCTCCTTGGTCGACAGGCAGGCCCCACTGGCCAGGGCCTGGTCGGTGGCTGGTTGCTGTTACTCCGTGCGGTTGACACAGGCTTGGTCGGGGTAAGCGTGGCTACAGTACCGCCGCCCTGGCGGGAGATTACTGTAGCCCCGCCGTATCTTGTCCCCTTAATGGGCGTCTCCTTCGAGGAAGGTGGCAGGCCGGCTATGGGAAGCCGGCCCTCTATCTTGCCGGCTTGAGAGGAGGTGCGGCCGCCTTCGGTATCTCTCTGCCCGAAGGGGCCCACTGCCTCGGGGGCCACGCTAGCGGCCGTCGTGGACGGCGTCGGAGCCGCCGTGGCAACAGTGCCGCGCCGGACGGGTCGTGGCCACCCGTACGGCGCACTGTACCAGGCGTGCTCCGGGTTTTGGGGGTGGCAGGCTCCACTGTAGCCACGCCCCGCTTCATCATCGCAGGGTGGACGCGTACATTGCGGGTACGGCTTTGACTGCTTTATGGGAGCCGGCTTCTCGTAGCCGGCCTTGCTGTAGCCGGCTTCTCGTAGTCGGCCCTCCACAACTTTCTTCATGAGGGTAAAGGGCGGGCCGCCCCCGAAGCCGGCCAGGAAGATAGTCGGCAAGGGGGGAGGCGGCCCAGGTCTTGAGTCTTCTTGAGAGCCGGACGGGCTCGTAATTTTTTCTGATGGGCCAGGGGAAGCCGGCTAGGCTACCCATGGCTATTTACTCTGACAGTAGTCCCCGAAGCTGGGCGAGCTTCACGGCAGACAGAGGGACGAGAAGCTCGGTCAGCTTCATACCCTGAGGAGCCGACCTCGCCGTCGTAAGCCGACTTCGGAGAACTTTCTTGTTTATTAACATGACTGTGGTTGACCCGCGGGCTGGCCGCGGGCCCCATGACGGGCCACGTGGCGGAGAAGTCCTGCCGCCGCACGCGCGCGACGGGACGCCGCCGCAGGCCCGGGCCCGCCACTCCTTGGCCTTGGCCCGGGCGCAGATCTTCTGTGGCCCGAGGGGACTGCTCGCCTCCCCACAGCCGTTTCTTCGTGTCTTCAAGGCGCGCAATTAACGCGGGGCGTGGGGGAGATGGGCACGATCGATCCCCACGATCCCCCACGCCCCGCCTCCTCGGCTCCGGCGCACGAGCCTACAAGTAGGAGGGGGAGGGGGAGAGACAGAGGCTTGCTCGCTCCCCCGCTCCCCGTCCCTCCTTGCTCTTCTTTCCTTTCTTCTTCCTTCGCGCCGAACGCAGCCTCCCGTCGCAGCCCGCCCATGCCGCCATGTCCATGGCGCTGTCAAGCTCGTGGGACGGGTCCAACGTCCACGAAGACCACATAGAGTTTCTCCACCGGACCCGGCGCCTGCCCGCCGCCAACCTCGTGCAAGCTCGTCTGGCGCCGGAGGCGGAAATCTCGCCGGTGCCAGAGGAAGGCGAGCGCGTCGTCTTCCGCACGCATTTCTTGCGTGGCTTCGGCTTCCCGACGAGCAGGTTCATGCGCTCCTTCCTCGACTTCTACCGTCTCCAGCCGCATCACCTCACGCCCAACGCGGTGATGCTGCTGTCGGCCTTCGTCTCTCTCTGCGAAGGCTTCTTGGGAGTGCTGCCCACGCTGGAGCTTTGGGCGGAGCTCTTCCAAAACAAGCTCGGCACCGTCACCGCCGGCGTGCCCGCCCCCTGCGGGGCCTTCATCGTGATGAAGAGGTCAAGCGACAACAACCCCTTCCCGCACATCCCTTTAATCCAATCGGTTAAACTCTGGCAAAAATCTTATTTCTACGTCAAGAACGTCGCCCTGCAAGGAGACTACGTCAACCTGCCGGCTTACGTAGCCGGCCCACCGGCTGGGAGGCAGCCGTCTTGGGGCTTCCGGTCCAAGTCCTTATCTCCGGACGGGAACGCCTCCATCGCCCGGCTTCGGGTAATGATCCAGTCGGAAGGCCTGCGCGGAGCCGACTTGGTGGCCGCCTTCATCGAGCGCCGGATCCTTCCCCTTCAGAACCGCCCCCAAATGCTATGCCAGATGAGCAGCCGCTTCGACCCTTGCCGGCTGAGCACATGGGACATGCCCCATGCCGAGGTAGCACTCATGGTGAACTACATCGCCAACCTCAAGCTCACCGATGACTGGCAATTCGGCAAGGCGCCGTACTCCCGCGCCCATCCTCCGCCCGTGGTAAGTCCTTTCTGTCATCAGCCGGCTTGCGCCGGCCGGCTTCTGACTGGGCGGCTCTTATCCTTTCTCTTCTTTTTTTATCAGAACCCTCTTCTTCCGCCGCCAGCCGGGGCAGCAGGAGTCGAACGCCAGTATGCCCCGGACCGTACGGTAGATGACATCAACGACCCGGATTTGGGGGCGGCCGCCATGGAGGACGCCGCCACGGGGGACGTCGCTGAGCCCGGAGGCACGGGGTTCTCGGCCAGTTTTGACAACTGGCCGGACGACGCCGACGCCGAAGAAATCCCGCGCCACCAGCCGGCAACCGATCGTCACAGCGTTGGCTCATCCGCCGCGCCGGCTGCCGGTGGTGGAAAATCGAAACGCCGGGCCGCGCTTCCTCTCTTTGGCAGCCGGCCGAAAAAGACGAGGGCCTCCGCCGCGGCAACGAAGCGAGACAAAGCGGCGGCGAAGGCGGCCCGTTTCCGGAAGGCGGTGAAGCAACCTCCAGCGCTTTCCTCGTAAGCCCTTTGGCCACTTGCGTGCTTGTTTTTTGTTGTCTTCTTTTGTTCTAACTCTTCTCCGATTTCCGAGCAGGGCGCCGCTTTCCCTCGAGCGAGGCCCAGGCGGCTCTGTGGTCGGGCCGGGTGCTGGATCTTCAGGGCCCCGCCGCGTGGATCCCCGCGCCGATCTTGCGGAAGCCACGGAGCGGAACGCCCGTGAGGCGCAACAAGAGAGGGAGGCGGCAGAGCGGGAGGCCGCCCGGGGGGCGACGGAGCGAGCGGACGCGGCAGCCGAGACTCCATCGCAGCGGGCGACCGCGGAGACGGAGGCGGAGGGCATGCATAGCCGGCCTCCGCTGCTCGCCATCCCCCTCCACACCATGGACCCGGACATCCCGCTGCCCACGGCGGAGGAGATCACCCCCGATCAGCCGCCGGCGCAGAGGGATGAGCTCTTCGAGGTCCTCGCGGAGAGGACGCCACCGGCAGCGCCAGCCGGAGCGGGCGAAGGCGGCCAGTCGTCGGCGGTGCCGGAGGAGTCGGCCCGGGCCGCACCCGAGGCCGGAGCCGGCCTTGAACTTCAGTGGCGGCGAGCCAGCATGCCGGAGGGAGCACGGCCCCGCCGGACACGCGCCAAGCCGCGGGTGCCAACCGGACGGTAGAAGCCTTGGAGGCGGCCAGTTCCGCTACGCCCGGGTGGACTCCCAGCGGAGGAAGTGGCGAGTTGAACGTGGCGGCCCAAGGGGTTCAGAGCCGGCTGCAGGCCCAGGCCGCCCTCCTGCAGCAATTTACTCAGGAGTTTCTGTCGACGCGGTCCGCAATCCGGGTAAGTTTTTTACTTGTCGACCGTTCTGGTCCTCTGATTTTTCCGTGGGGGCGCGCTAGCGCACCCACTGGGTGTAGTCCCCGAGATCCGGGCCGACTGCAGCGCAGTCGGGTCGGATCTTTCCCGACGACTATCTTAACTCTGTTTTCTGTCTGATCTTTAGGATTATCACAACTCTCGTGCCGCCGCCTTCAACTCCCAGGCTCGGGAGCTGAGCCGGAGGACCGAAGACCTGGCCAGCAGCCGACGTAAGTATATTGCTCTTGTCTGTCTCTCGTGGGGGCGCGACAGCGCACCCACTGGGTGTAGTCCCCGAGATCCGGGCCGACTGCAGCGTAGTCGGGTCGGATCTTTCTTGATGACCTTTCTCTTTGTCTCTTGCTCGTGTAGGGGCCAATGCCGACTTGCGGAGGGAGCTCGGCGAAGTGCAGACCGCTCTTCGTGCCAGGGACGCCGAGTATGCCGACTTGGTTCAGGAGCGCGACCGCTTGGTCAAGAAACTGGCCGACGAGGAGGAAAGCCATAAGGCGGCCCTGCAGAAGGCGCAGGACGGCGAGGCTGCCCTGAAGGTGGAGTTCGAGACCAAGGCGGCGAGCTGGGCCGAGACGCGCCAGGCACTGGAGGAAGGTTTCGGCCGAATCGAAGATCTGATCGATGGTAAGCCGCCTTTCTTTCCTTTCCTCCATCTGCCGGCCGCCTGGGGCTTTATTCTGACTTGTGCTTGTTACTTCGCGCAGATTACTTTCCCGGCCACTCCGTCCTCGCCACCCAAGCCATCGAGGCCCATCGCGAGGCGCGCCGTCAGGCTGGAGCTGTCATTCTGCCGGATGCAAATTGAACGATGTTGGAGCAGCTCATCACCGTCCAAGCGCGACTGTAGCCGGCCCATTGGATGCTCCGCCGGCTCCAACGTGCCGGGGCGCAGGTGCTGGCCGCGCTCTGGCCCGGCCAGATGATTCCCCGCACCCCAAGTCAGACCGCCGACTGGCTAGAAGTCGCAGTCGGCCGCTTCGAGGCTTGGAAGGCGTCAGCAGCCCGTCTCGGAGCCGGGCGTGTGTTGGAGTTCGTCCGCGCGTGGTACCCAGGGCTAAGCCTGGACCAGCTGCGGACTTGGCGGTTGGAGGCCGACACGGAGCTGGAGGAGGTGCGGCCAGCGATCGCGCAGCGCGCCTCGACGATCGCCGAGTGCACCGACACCGGCTTCTTCGCGCCGGAACTCAGTGATGACGGCATCGCCCAGCCGGAGGAGTGGTTCGGGCTGAACCCGGCGGAAGGCGAGGACTCGTCGAGGAGATCGCCTCCAGCGACGAGGGCGAGGATGATGAGGAAGAAGACGGCGGAGACGCCGAGCCGGCTGGCGAGACGGCCGACCGCCCTCAAGCCGACCGTGCCTCCAGCAACGAGCCGCGTGGGAGCGCGCCCTCTACCGGAGGTGGTGATCAGGCCGAAGTTGGCCAGCTGGCCGCTCCTTCAGCCGGCACGACCGTCTCCACCGCCTAGCCTGGCTCATCAGCGGCCCCGCCGGCTTGATCTGCCGTTCCCTTTTGTTCCTGCTTTTGCTTTTTCGAACAATTTTTAAGTTTCCGCAATTCCACCCACTGGGGGTGTATCGAACAATGTTGGATACTGACCTTTCTGGAGGTCCTTTGTGTAAATATTATTGTATGCATGTGTTGGCTTCCATTCAAGTGCACTTTTTTATCCTTAGGCTTTTTCCTTTGCCGCCTTCCCTCTTTGTGAAGGCAAGTACTCGAGCTTTCTTGGATTTAAAGCAGACTGAATGTAAGCCGGCTGGCCGGCTACTCTGGTAGTCGGTCGGAGGGAGGCGGCAAGCCGGCTTTTGTTATATATAAGCCCGTTAGTCCCTAGCCGTTTTTCGTGTGCGCACCCTTTCCGGCTTATGACTCTTGCCAGCCGGGCAGTCGGTTCTTCGAACTGCGATTTTGGCAAGAGCCAAGCCTAGGTGTCAGCACATTACTTGTCTGACCGCCGGTAGGGCTCCTAATATAACTTTAGTCAGCTAGTCCCCGGGCCGACTCGTCGAACCCGGTGCCGGACAAAATAAATGAACGGGTGATATCATACGCATGATAACTTTCATTCATAAAATAAAATATGGCAGTCCCTGAGTCCTCCTCGGGGGGCCTATTGTTTCGTACTTAATACAAAAGTGGACATGATACATACCGCATTTTAACTGTAAAATTTCCGAAGAAGATTGGCATTCCATGGTCGTTCCGACTCCTTGCCGGAGTCGTCTCTCTTGCGTGCCTTCGGCTTCTGCGCGTCGATGAGGTAGTAGGCATCATTGCCTAGAGCTCTGCTGACGACGAAGGGGCCCTCCCAGGGGGCTGCGAGCTTGTGCTGGCCGGCTGTTCGCTGGATCAGCCGGAGCACAACGTCGCCCTCCTGGAAGGATCTTGGTCGGACCCTCCGGCTGTGGTAGCGGCGCAAACCCTGCTGGTAGATGGCAGACCAGCTGAGGGCTAACAGCCGGCCTTCTTCCAGCAGGTCGACGCCGTCTTCTCTTGCTTCTTTGGCTTCCGCTTCCGTGTACATGGTTACCCGAGGCGCGTCGAACTCGATGTCTGTTGGGATGACTGCCTCGGCACCATATACAAGGAAGAAAGGAGTGAAGCCGGTTGATCTGTTTGGGGTAGTACGCAGACTCCATAGGACAGCCGGCGGCTCATCGAGCCAACAGCCGGCTGAACGCTCCAGAGGTACGACCAGTCGGGGCTTGATGCTGGACATGATGAGGCCATTTGCTCGCTCCACTTGGCCGTTTGACTGCGGGTGGGCGACTGACGCAAGGTCCAGCCGGATACCTTGTGCAGCGCAGAACCGTGCCAAGGCACCTTTGGCGAAATTCGTGCCGTTGTCGGTGATGATGCTGTGCGGTACGCCGTACCGGGTTGTTATATCTGCAATTAAAGTCACCGCAGTCGGCCCATTCAGCTTCTTGATCGGCTTCGCCTCAATCCACTTGGTGAATTTGTCCACGGCGACGAGCAAATGTGTCATGCCGCCGAGCGCCGTCTTGAATGGGCCCACCATATCCAGTCCCCAGACGGCAAAGGGCCAGGTGATGGGAATGGTCTTGAGTGCCGAAGCCGGCATGTGTTGCTTGGAGCTGAAAAGCTGGCAGCCTTTGCAGTGTTTGACTAGCTCTTTGGCGTCGTCCAAAGCAGTCGGCCAGAAGAAACCATGGCGGAAGGCTTTGGCGACAAGTGATCTTGATGCGGCGTGGTGGCCGCACTCTCCTTGGTGTATATCTCTGAGGATTGCAATGCCTTTCTCCTACTCGACGCATCGCTGTAAGACTCCGGTGACGCTGCGCTTGACAAGCTCTCTGTTGGCGATTGTGTATGCTCCGGCTCGACGTTGGACTTGTCTCACTTCGGTTTCGTCAGCCGGCAGATCTTGGTTCACCAAAAAGTTGCGGATGGTTTGGGCCCATGATGGAGCTGCGACTTCCCCAGCCGCCAATGTGGCTACAGCCACCAGGGTGGGCGGGCTGGGTAATGAAGTGCTGGAATCGGCCGCCGCTTGCTGTGCTGAAGAAGTCCCCGGGCCGGCTACTGCAGTCCCCGAGCCGGGTACCGCAGTCCCTGAGCCGAGTATTGAAGTCCCCGGGCCGACTGCTTGATTCTTCGAGCCGGACCCGGCCCCATCGGGGTTAGGCGGCACGAAGATGGAGTCGGATTCCGGAGACGGCTTGATGGATGGCTTGAGGAGGCGCTGTAGGGCGACGCCGGTTGGTATTGCTTGCCGCGTGGAGCCTATTCGGGCCAGGGCATCTGCTGGCTCGTTGTCGGCTCGCGGCACATGGAGGAATTCACATCCATCGAAGTATCCACTGATTTGCTGCACTAGGAAGCGGTAGCTTGCCATGTTTGCGTCCTTGGCGTCCCAGTCGCCAGCTGATTGCTGAACCACCAAATCCGAGTCGCCATAGCACAGGATTCGGCGGATGCCGAGTTCCTTGGCAAGCCGGAGCCCGTGTATGAGCGCTTCATACTCGGCTACATTGTTGGAGGCGGCGAAGTGGATCTGCAGCGTGTATCTGAGCTTGTCGCCCTTTGGAGAGGTAAGGACGACGCGGGCTCCCAAGCCGGTGTGCATCTTGGATCCGTCAAACTGCATGCGCCAATGGGTGGAGTCGGGAGTTGGCGGTAAGTATTGGGTCTCGGCCCAGTCGACGAGGAAGTCGGCCAGTGCTTGCGACTTGATGGCGGTGCGGGGTTGGTAGAAGATCGTGTAAGGGGCCAGCTCGATGGCCCACTTAGCTACCCGGCCGGATGCATCCCGGCTGCCTATGATCTCGGCCAGCGGGGCAGTGCATACGACCGTGATAGGATGTTCTTGAAAGTACGGCTTCAGCTTCTTGGCGGTGAAGTACACGCCGTAGCACATCTTCTAGTAGCGCGGGTAGTTCTGTTTCGAGGCGGACAGCACCTCGCTCAGGTAATAAACCGGCCTCTGGACCGGCTGGGCTCGGCCTTCTTCGGGGCGTTGGACTACAATGACGGTGCTGACCACCCGGCTCGTGGCGGCAATATAAAGGAGCATGGGCTCTTTCTCAGTCGGCACCGCCAAGACAGGCGGCGTGGCCAGCATTTTCTTCAGCTTGTGGAAAGCTTGGTCGGCCTGGTCATTCCACTCGAAGTGAGTGCTCTTCTTCATGAGGCGGTAGAGAGGGAGAGCTTTCTCTCCAAGCCGGCTGATGAAGCGGTTCAGAGAGGCCAGGCACCCAGTGAACTTCTGGATCTCTTGAAGCTTGGTTGGGACCGCCATCCTCTCAATGGCCTTGATCTTCACAGGGTTGCACTCGATGCCGCGTTCGGAGACCAGAAAGCCTAGGAGCTGGCCGGCTGGCACTCCGAACACGCATTTCTCGGGGTTGAGCTTGATTCGGAACCGACGCAGGTTCTCGAATGTCTCCTTCAGGTCTCCCAGCAGGGTGCCGCGCTTCTTCGTCTTCACCACGACATCATCCATGTAGACGTGGGCGTTTTTGCCGAGCTGCGTGAGGAGGCACTTCTGCATGCAACGCTGAAAAGTGGCGCCGGCATTCCTCAAGCCGAACGTCATAGTCAGGTAGCAGAAGGCTCCAAACGGCGTGATGAAGGCGGTCTTCAGTCGGTCATCCGGGTTCAGTTTTATCTGGTGGTATCCCGAATAAGCATCCAAAAAGCTCAATAGCTCGCATCCGGCTGGGGAGTCTATCACTTGGTCAATTCTGGGCAGGGCGAAGGGATCTTTTGGGCAGGCTTTGTTGAGGCTTGTGTAATCTATACACATGCGCCACTTGTTATTCTTTTTCAGCATGAGAACCGGGTACGCGAGCCACTCGGGGAAGAAAACTTCCATGATGAAGCCGGCTGCAAGAAGCCGGGCTATCTCCTCCCCTACGATCCTTCTCTTCTCCTCTGACAGTCGGCGGAGAGGCTGCTTGACTGGTTTGGTGTCCTCCCGCACATGTAATTTGTGCTCGGCGAAATCCTTCGGAACACCCGGCATGTCCTTGGGGGACCATGCAAAGATATCCTGATTCTCACGGAGGAAATCGACGAGCTCGCCTTCCTATTTGCTGCTTAGGCTCGCCCCAATGACGGCAAACCTCTCGGGGTGCTCGGGGTCGAGCTGTATCTTCTTGGTCTCCTTGGCCGTCTGGAAAGATCCTTGGGCATCATACTCCTTGGAGTCGGCGGGCTGGTTTAGCTGCTTGCTGGCCAGGGCCACGACCCTGTCCAGCGTCTTATTCTCTTCGGCAATCACGAGGGATTCGGCCAGCCGGCTGCTGGCCGCGGCATAGTCGGCGTACTTCTTGTAGTCGCCGGCGATGGTGATGACGCCCTTGGAGCTTGGTATCTTCATCTTGAGGTACGCGTAGTGGGGGACCGCCATGAACTTGGCCAAGGCGGGTCGGCCAAGCAGGGCGTGGTAAGGGCTCTCCAGGTCCACCACCTCAAACCAGATTGCTTCCCGGCGGAAATGATCCTTGCCCCCAAAGAGTACATCGATCTTGATCTTGCCGATGGGGGCACAGGACAAACCGGGTACGATGCCGTGAAACACCGTTCAAGTCGGCACAAGCTGTTTTGCCTTGACACCCAGCTTCTCCATGGTGTCGCGGTACAGGATGTTGATGCTGCTTCCACCATCGATCAGCACGCGGGAGAAGCGCGGCACGCGTGTCCGTCGCAAGGGTGGCCTCCAGGACCAAAGCGTAGGAGCCGAGGGACGGCATCACCTCTGGGTGGTCGGCCCGGCTCCAGCTAATGGATTTCTCTGACCAATGCATGTGGCCGGCTGGGTTGGCGGCGGCCACATTGACTTCTTGTTGCTCTCGGCGCTTGCTGCGCCGGTCTTCGGCTGGCTCGTAAAGACAACATAAGATGCTTGCTCGTCGGGGAACTCGTCCTGCACAGCGTCGACCGCGGGCCGAGCGGCCTTGGGCGGCGGAGCCGGAGGCGGCGGGCCGGCAGGCGGAGTCGGCGTGAGCCCTTCGCCCCTGGAGATTCGGGCGAGCCAGTTACACTTTTGGGTCGTATGGTTGGACGGCTTCACGCCGCTATGGAACTTGCACGTGGCGTCAAGGGTTTGTTCGTAGGAGAAGGCCGGCTGCCAAGCCGGCCGGCCGCCCTTGGGCTTACTGGGCGCGGGCCGCCCTTCAGGCGGCGCATCTTCGACCGTGGCCACCTGCCGGCTAGCGGGAGGCGGCGCAGGGCCTTTGCCCTTCTGATCATTCTGGTGTTGGCGTCGGCCGGAATCTCCAACCGGTGCTTTGGGCGCCGGATTGAGCACTTTCCCGGACGCGTCCACCCGGAGCTCGGTCTTCATCGAGGAGTCGGCGGTGGCGTACTTGTCGGCGATGTTTAGGAGCTCGTCGAGGGTAGTCGGCTCGTCGCAAAGAAGCTTGTGCTTGAGGAGGGTGCCCTCTCGGCACCCGGCAGTGAAGTATTCGATGGCTTGCACCTCATGCACCCCTTCGCAGGAGTTGCGGAGCTCGGCCCAACGTGTGAGGTAGTCGCGAGTGGACTCGGCTGGGCCCTGTATGCACAGGGAGAGCTGTCTGGGCTTGGGAGCCCGCTTGTAGGTGCTGGTGAAGTTGCGAACGAAGGCTTCAGTGAAATCTACCCAGCTGTTGATGCTGAGAGGCTTGAGGCTGTTAAGCCAAGTCCGTGCCGTGCCTTGCAGCATGAGGGGCACGTACTTCACGGCAACGCGCCGGTTGCCATTGGCGATGCTGACGGCTGTGGAGTAGTCGGTCAGCCAGTCTTCCAGCTTCACCGAGCCGTTGTACTTGGGCATGTCTCTTGGGAGCGAGAACCCTTTGGGGAAGGGCTCGTCGCGGATGCGGGGGCCAAAGCAAGGCGGGCCGACATCGTCTTCGTCTTCCAGCGCCAGGGATCTGGCCAGGCGGTCGATCCAGTGGCGGGCGTCGTTTTCGTCGACTCCCTCGCGGCGACCAAGCCGGCCGCTGAGAGTCGGGTGCGCCACTGGAGGCGGGGTGGGGTATCTCTCTCCACGAGCTCGAGGCGGAGGCGGGGTGCCCCGCCATTCCATGGCTCGGGGGCGGCCATCCGCGTCTCGCTCGATGGAGATTTGTGTCCGGCTTCGGCTGGAAGCCGGCTCTTTCTCGCGCCGCGCGTGGGTGTTGCTCGTAGTCGGCGATCGGGAAGTCGCGCCGTGGTCGCGGCGCGGGGGAGGGCTCCCTGCGCAGGCGTCGGCTTCATGCCGCCGAGCGGCCGCGTCAATTAGTTGCTGTATATGCCGCGTCATGTGGGGGAGGTCTTCGGCCTCCAAGCCGTCCAGCTCGTCTACGGCCGCCTGGGCGGCGCGTAGGTTCTCGAGCAGAGTGGCGTAGACCGGGCGATCGACTCCAAGCGTGTCGGCGATGACGGCGCCGCGTTGCCTGACAGCACCAGCCCGGCTTGGGCCAGCCGGAGCCGGCATGCCGAAGGCGGCGCGGTCAGCTTCGCGCTGGTAGGCCTCGGTGAGGCGTCTTACGGAGGCCAGCCGCCGGCCCTCCGCGAGGAGGGCGAGGCGGCGTGCCTCCAGTACTTCATCGTTGGTGTCAGTCGGAAGGGGGCGGACAAGTCGTGGGTCGCCACGCGTGGGGCGTCGCGGGCGCCCTCGTCAGTCGGGCCATCGTGGCCGATAACCATCACCTCCGTAGTGACAGTATCGCGATCGCTGGCCGGAGGGAGCAGGTCGTTGTAGATCGTGACGTTGGTGGGGAAGGTGTTGCAGGATGCCGTGTCGGAGTCGACAGGCATCGGGTCGGTGGAGCCAACCGACTCCAAATCCGCAGCGGGCTCGCTGGAGACGTGGAGCTGGCCGAGGAGGTTGGCGAGGTGGCCGGTGCCCGCATTGGAGGCAAGCTCGTCGGAGATGCGGGCCTTGTCGAAGAGGTCGGCGAGGGTTCTCGCCGCGCAGACGTTGGTGACGCCATGCAGCGCGTCGCGGCAAGCACCATCGGGCGAGGCGGGCTGCCTACGCTCGCGGGGAAGGAAAAGGGTTCCCATCCAGAACAGGTCTCCGGACGACGGTGCACCTGGCCCCACGGTGGGCGCCAAATGTCGGGTGGTAGGTGCGACATATGCCAACGGGTGGCTTATCATTGTGGGAGCCAATAAAACATCGCCGGTGCCTGGAAACGGGATAAGGCGAAGACATGCACGCCGGCGGATCTTACCCAGCTTTAGGGCTCTCCGGGGAGATAACACCCCTACTGCTGCTCTGCGGGGTCTCCGCATAGTTACTAAATGAACAGGTAGCTACACAATGCTCCTTGAGCTGTTTTGGGTGGAAGGAGGAAGAAGGGCTCAGCTAGCTTGCTTCCTCTCCTTGTATGGTGTCTAGGTCTAACTTGAGAGTCCAACCCTTTGCATGGGTGCACCGGGGGGTTTATATAGGCCTACCCCCCGGGGGTACAATGGTAATCCAGCTGGGCGCGGGGCCCAGCTGTCTGTGACTATGCTTGCCGGCTTCTGCGCCGGCTACTGGGGCCCGCCGGCTGGTGGGTCCCGCCGGCTGCCGGCTCCTTGGTCGACAGGCAGGCCCCACCGGCCAGGGCCTGGTCGGTGGCTGGTTACTGTTACTCCGTGCGGTTGACACAGGCTTGGTCGGGGTAAGCGTGGCTACAGTACCGCCGCCCTGGCGGGCGATTACTGTAGCCCCGCCGTATCTTGTCCCCTTAATGGGCGTCTCCTTCGAGGAAGGTGGCAGGCCGGCTATGGGAAGCCGGCCCTCTATCTTGCCGGCTTGAGAGGAGGTGCGGCCGCCTTCGCTATCTCTCTGCCCGAAGGGGCCCACCGCCTCGGGGGCCACGCTGGCGGCCTGTCATGGACGGCGTCGGAGCCGCCGTGGCAACAGTGCCGCGTCGGACGGGTCGTGGCCACCCGTATGGCGCACTGTACCAGGCGTGCTCCGGGTTTTGGGGGTGGCAGGCTCCACTGTAGCCACACCCCGCTTCATCATCGCAGGGTGGACGCGTACATTGCGGGTACGGCTTTGACTGCTTTATGGGAGCCGGCTTCTCGTAGCCGGCCTTGCTGTATCCGGCTTCTCGTAGTTGGCCCTCCACAGCTTTCTTCATGAGGGTAAAGGGCGGGCCGCCCCCGAAGCTGGCCAGGAAGATAGTCGGCAAGGGGGGAGGCGGCCCAGGTCTTGAGTCTTCTTGAGAGCCGGACGGGCTCGTAATTTTTTCTGATGGGCCAGGGGAAGCCGGCTAGGCTACCCATGGCTATTTACTTCGACAATCATGTACAAGGCAGTACACATGACATACGAAGCGTCCCCGAGTCAGCGTAGCCAAGGACTCTTTAAGACACAACGAGACCGCTGTAAAATCGACCGTGAATAGGCGAACCACTAGACGTCGAACCCCAATTTCATATCATACATCTGTTGGAAATAAATCCTAAGAGCTACTTGAATTCCCACCTATGAAACTCCCGAAACTTTCTGGTTATGCAATCAGGTGTTGGGGATACAGGGGAAGCATAATACCTCACCCAAACTAGCAAATCCTACATCCAACTGTATCCATCCTTCAACACATAACCAAGAAACCTTCGGAAACCATCTACCTCAACCTTCGAAAAAGCATCCGTTATACCAGTTATGGTGATACTCCCGAACTCCCGCCCCAGTACTGGGTGGCGTCGAGGTTATCTCACCAATGAACTGCATAAAGGAGATTTTCGATGTCGCGAACATATCTCAAGTATACCAGAATTGCAACGATAAAATTATGATGACAACACCTCAGAGCTCAACTCCCCGGGACACTTCCACTAAACCCCTGACAGGAGGTACCAAGACAGTATTCTCATCATAAGCCATCGGAACAAATCCAAGATACTCGCGTGATCCTAAATTTTTTTTAGTGAAATTTGAGAAGAGAAGAGACAAAACTCTACGTCAGGATGCCTTACCAGAGCGACGAAGGGACTGGGGAGTAAAAAGAATTCCTAAACTCTCCGATATATAATTCCTAAAGGACTCAAAACATTTTTCTAGACACAACTCGACTGCTAAAAACGATCAAGCAATGGGGGCTCCTAAGGTCGGGGAAGGCTCTGATTACCAACTTGTAACACCCTCGATGCGACTATATCTCCCACGTGTCGAGGCACGACTTAGAGGCATAATCGCATTGAAGGCATATGTCGCAAGTGAGGTAATCTTCACACAACCCATGTAATATAATAAGGGAAAGAGTTACATAGCTGGCTTACAATCGCCACTTCACACAAATACATGAATAAAGCATTACATCAACCAGATACAATTAAGGTCCGACTACGGAACCAAAATAAAAGAAGAACCCCAAATGCAACAAAGGTCCCCGATCGACCCCAACTGGGCTCCACTACTGATCAACTAGAACGACACAACATAAAGGACAAAATCTTCATCGAGCTCCTCCTGAGCTTGGTTGCGTCATCTGCACGGACTCATCGGCACCTGCAAACTGGTTTTGGAAGTATCTGTGAGCCACAGGGACTCAGCAATCTTGCACCCTCGCGATCAAGACTATTTAAGCTTATGGGTAAGGTAAAGGTATGAGGTGGAGCTGCAGCAAGCGACTAGCATATATAGTGGCTAACATATGCAAATGAGAGCGAGAAGAGAAGGCAAAGCACGGTCGATAAAAGTATGATCAAGAAGTGATCCTGGACTACCTACGTCAAGCATAACTCCAACAACCGTGTTCACTTCCCGGACTCCGCCGGAAAGAGACCATCATGGTTACACACGCGGTTGATTCATTTTAATTAAGGTCGACTTCAGGTTTTCTACAACCGGACGTTAACAAATCCCCATCTTCCCATAACCGCGGGCACGGCTTTCGAAAGTTCGAATCCCTGCAGGGGTGTCCCAACTTAGCCCATCACAAGCTCTCACGGTCAACGAAGGAATAGACCTCCACCCAAGACATTCCGATCAGACTCGGTATCCCAGTACAACAAGACATTTCGACAGGGTAAAACTAAACCAGCAACACCGCCCGAATGTGCCGACAAATCCCGATAGGAGCTGCACATATCTCTTTCTCAGGGCACACTCAGATAGGTCAAGCTACGAGTAAAACCAGCCCTCGAGTTTCCCCGAGGTGGCCCCGCAGGCTGCCCGTTTCGGACCAACACTCAGAGGAGCACTGGCCTGGGGGGGGGGTTAAAATAAAGATGACCCTTGAGTCGGCAGAACCCAAGGGAAAGAAAAGGCAGGTGGCAAATGGTTAAACCAATGTTGGGCATTGCTGGAGAAGCTTTACTTAAGGCGAACTGTCAAGGGGTTCCCATAATAGCCCAACTGCGTAAGGGACGCAAAATCCGGGAACATAACACCGATATGACGGAAACTAGGGCGGCAAGAGTGGAACAAAACACCAAGCATAAGGCCGAGCCTTCCACCCTTTACCAAGTATATAGATGCATTAATTAAATAAGATATATAGTGATATCCCAACAAGTAAACATGTCCCAACAAGGAACAACATCTCCATGTTCCAACAAGGAACAAACTTCAATCTTCACCTGCAACTAACAACGCTATAAGAGGGGCTGAGCAAAGCGGTAACATAGCCAATCAACGGTTTGCTAGGGCATTGGTGGGTTAGAGGCTTGACATGGCAATTGGGAGGCTGACAAGCAAGTGGTAGGCATCATAGCAATGGCATAGCAAAAGAGCGAGCAAACTAGCATAGCAAAGATAGTAGTGATTTCGAGGGTATGATCATCTTGCTTGAGATCCCGCAAGGAAGAAGAACGAGTCCATGAAGGAGATAAACGGACGAAGACGAACGGATCCTCACAACACGACGTTACCGGAATCAACCCGAGGAAGCAATCACCGGAAAAGAAGCACACAACATAGTAAACAACCAACACATCAACATGGCATGATGCACAATCAAGTATGATGCATGACCGGTTTAAAGAGGCATGGCATGGCAAAATGCACAAACAATCCTACAAATTAAGTGGAGCTCAATATGCAACGAGTTGCATATTAACGGAGCACCACATCAATTATCTAGTTTGATCTCGTTTATGTACCAAACAATATTAAATGTTGTTAAACATGGCAAGAGGGTGAAGCATAATTAAACTATCTAATCTAGGCAAGTTTAAATGAGGCCGGAAGCAACGAACAACAAATCCGGAACTCCTCATGTGCATAATTTAAGGTTTGGTACTGTTCTGCCCTAAACATAATTTTAGAGTTGTTTACCATGCAAATAAAGGTCACCATGTTAAACTAGGCAAAATTCTACCCCATTTACATATAAAGATTATTAAAATCGGAGCTACGGTTATTAAGTTATGAATTAAATCGTTTTAGCATGGCATAGGGGCAAATTTAACCAAACATCAATTTAAACATTTTAACATGGTAAGAAAGTGGCATATTATTAATCTACACAAAATTCCGAGCAAGTTTCATATATAATTAATTTTAATCCGATGCACGGTTGTGGAGATATTAAATGCATGATGTATGAGGGCTGTTCTGCAAATATGTTTTACTGGAAAATTAGCTAAAATCGCAAGGAGGAAAAAAAACGTCACACGGGCCAAAACTGAGATCTGGCCCAACATGCACAAGGGGCTAGAGGGGGTCTGCTCACCCATGGCCATGGCCCGTTCGGAGGAAGAGGCAGGCCGACGGGGCTGGTTGGAGATGGGCCTGGGAGGCCAAGGCGGGGAGGAGGCAGGCTTGGCGCGCTGGGCCTGCGTTCTGGCGCGGAAAGCCGAGCGAGGCTGGGTCAACGCGAGGCGGCTGCGCTCTGCTCGTTCGACACAGAACAGCGGCAGCAGCGGACGGACGCAGCGGCGAGGAGAAGACTCCGGCGAGCGGGGCAAAGGAGCGGCGAGGCAAGGGACTTGGCGACGAACTTGGCGCACGGCGAAGCTGGCGGAGGTCGGCCGGAGGAAGCGGATCCGGGCGGCGACCGGCGCTGGGCGTCCCTGGCTTTGGTCGAAGATGGGGCACCGTGATCGGGCAAAACAACTACAGAAGATGGCGGCAACGATCGGTCAGGAGCATCATGCAGAGAGAGAAGGAAGGGAAGGAAGTGCGGCACGGGCCTGCTAGAGGTAGCCGCCAGTGGAGCTGCGAGTCCATGGGTCGCGGGATCCGGCGGTAGGGAGGCGCTTCCATGGCGCGGCCGGGGAAGCCGCGGACGAGGGACTCCTGGCTCGGGGTGACGGGCCCATGGTTGACGACGGGAGCGAGGAGGCCCGAGGTGGCTCTGGAGCTGCCGCTGGTGGCCGGCGTGAGGGAGACGAGGTGAGGAGGAGGCCATGGCGCTCCCTGGGGCTCGGGAACGAGCTCGCCGCGATCTGGATCGGGGCCAGCTGCGGGGCATGTGGCGTGGTTGGATGGATGGATCGAGGGGAGATGCTGGTTGGTGGATTTTTTTGGATCAGGGAAGATCCCGATGGGGATATGGTAGGTGGCGGCGCGAGGGGGGAAGGATGGGACAACTCTCCTTGATTTTAGGGTTGGACTGATACATATATAGCATGTGGATTTTAGGTAGGGGCTAATCCGGTCCCTCCGATCATAATCGGACGGACGGAAAAAAATATTTAGGGAGACCAAATGAGAAAACGGTGACGTTTTGTAGATGTTTGGGGATGATCCGGACACAACGGTGGCGACACCTCGGTTCGGGTCCGGGACAATTTTCGGACGCACGCGAGGGGGGCTGCGGGCTGACGAGAGGGGTTAGGTTGGACCTGGCGGTAGGTAGTGAGCTGTGTAGACGGTCTCGAGCTAAGAGAAGAGAAAAGAGGGAGAAAGAGAGGCCCGGTGACTATTTCCGGAGACCGAAAACGTCCGATGTTTTGACCGGCTACTATTGCCGCTATATTTATCCGTTGGGGCGTCAAACGAACTCCGATTGCGATGAAACTTGACAGGCGGTCTACTAACAACAAAACAACCCCGCACGCCAACTTTCATCCCATTCTGAGAACATTTTCCGGCCACTTATAAAATACTATTTCGGACATGCCGCGGGCGCGTGCAAGTGTATCTGGGCTCAGAACGGACAACGGAGAGAATGAAGAGGCCGGGACGGATGCAAGTTTTGAAAACATGATGATGCAATGCACATGATGACATGATAAGATGCAACACGCAAGCAAATGACATTACAACGACAACGAATAACTGGAGGACACCTGGCACATCGGTCTCGGGGCGTTACAGCAGCCCTAGCAACCCAAGTACATCCGAAACCAGGGATGGAAACGGAAAACCACGACGCAACATGGACCGTCGCTGGACTAAGGACAAAAGTCCGAAGAGCACGGCAGTCAATGCCGGATTCAAAGGCTCACGACAAAATCAGGAAAAATCGCCCCCCGGGATAACAGGGATGATCCATCCAACCTAAATAAAATCCTGGACGGGATATGTCAGATACACAGTACTCCCGAGAAGCCTGCTAACCATACCCACAGAGACTGTTGGGTTTTCAAACAATCCGACAGACTCAATGCCGAACAAAAGGGGCTCGACACACCAAGCGAAGACGAGGACGAACCCCAAAAGCAGAGCACCAGGAAGCAAAAGAACTTCCCACAGGAAGTAAAAACAGTGAACTCACTTCACATAACACAACGTGCGGCGCCCGCAAAGGTATGCACCACACGGACCATCCCCAAAGGGTCCTGCCACTGGTTGTCAAAACCGATCATCTTCGATCAGCTAGATTATTCTAGGAATATCAAGAATGTAGGCTGGACTGTCTTGATACTCAATCCAATAATTGGCGGACTCAAGTTTTCAAATGTCCTTATGGACGGCGGCAGTGGACTAAACCTGATATATCAGGATACAATCCAGCACATGGGGATAAACCCAGCAAGAATCCACCGCAGCAAAACCTCCTTTCAAGGGGTAATACCTGGTCCGGACACCCATTGTACGGGTTTTCTCCGGCTCACAGTCACATTCGGCTCTGCCGATAACCTCCGCTGCGAAAAGATGACCTTCCATATCGTCCCGTTCTCAAGTCGCTATCAAGCACTACTGGGACGCGAAGCTTTCGCTCGCTTTAACGCAATACCGCATTACTTATCTCTTACGCTCAAGATGCCCGGTCCACGAGGCATCATCTCTTTGAAGGGGAAGCACTAAAGTGCACCTCCCCAAGCGGAGGACTGTACGGCCGCTTTGACAGCCCCACAGCAAAATGGCCTCACTGGCCAATAAACTTCAAAATAGGTCATTCAAGACCACGAACGCGGATAGACGACTTTGGTGCAAAATCATCATTGATGCAGGCCTAGAAGCCATATACCCCCGAACTAGGGGCTCCACGCATATACAATAAGAGACAATAAAGCTCAATCTCATATATCTTACTTTATACTTTGCTTATTTTAAACTTTTTCGGCGCGACCCGTTTTAAACTCAGTTCCTCTCTTTTACAGATGAACGTCGTGCGGCGCCCGTCCAGGATACGACACAACGGAGACACAGGTGCAGACGTGTAGTAGGGACCCGTCCTAAAGGATTCTTTTTAGATTAACACCCTGCGTAAACCTTTTTTACTGTCTCTTGTTGCTACACATCCCCTGGTTTTCTCTTTCTAATATAACCAAGGAGGAGGCTGGTGTCTTGGCATATGGCCACGTCAGAATTTTTGCACGTACCTGGACACTAGGGGCTTTTTTAATAAAGAGTGTTGTTTGGCCCGCACTCATAAAGACCGAACACCTTAGGGAGTGTTCAGCGTCGCGAGTTTTGGCATTATATGCATCAACTCCGAATCATGTCTTTGGTCAAATGTTGGGTTGCCCGGCTCCTGAGTTCAGTTACCTTATGTTCTGCTCTATCGGCTAAGGTAGCACCAGGAGAACTACTGCGATTGTGCCCCCGGTTCGGTCAGGGCGAGCACCTCAGTAGAGAAAGCCGAAAACTGACTGTCATGATGTAGCGTGAGACTGGTCAGCCACTCGATGACCGATCGAAATCTATCGGATTCCTTCGCTTTAACGAAGGGCCGCTTCCCGGTTAGGCACTTACGCGCCCCGAATTCGGACAAGCGCAGTTGCCACCAAGGAGCTACCTAAAGAGTCTCATTTTCAAACACCTATGGCTAAGTGAAAGTGTTAAAGCATTATAGTCCGGTTGCCTGGCCCGCTGCGCTATCACCTCCTTTGTAGGACCAAGACGTTGGGTTAAGTGTGAAAATGCGTCTTCTGCGAGCACCCCCGCACTATGTGCGTGGGGGCTGAAGCCAACGGCTGCCATCTTTCAGATTCTATATATATATATATACATATATACATATACATATACATATATATATATATATATATATATATATATATATCTTAAAACGGCCGCATAGAAGGTGTTAACAATACTTGGAGGCACAAGTATAAAAAAGGCCACTACAATTTATCAAAATATTACTCTATAATTACATATGCTATCATAACATAGCATCTCTCGGGCACTGCGTCTCTATTACACGAGCGCCTTCAAGAACTTCCTGAAAATAGTGCTCGGAGGGAACTCGGCTTTTGTCCGAATCTCGGGACGCAACAACGGTGGTCTCCATCTCTGCCAGTATGTCTTAACACGGGCAAGAGCCATCCTAGCGCCCTCTATGCATGCTGACCTCTTCATTGCATCTATACGCGGCACCGCGTCAAGGAATTGCTGCACCAAGCTGAAATAACTCTTCGGCTCCGATCTCCCAGGCCACAGATGACCCATAACATACTTCATGGCGAGTCCGGACAATCTATTCAGCTCGGCCCATTGAGCCAGGCGATCGTCCACTGCCAGCGGACGCTCTGGATTGTGAAACTGTGACCAGAAAAGCTTTTCCACTTCGCGATCTTCCAGATCTCAAAAGTGTTCGGTCGCATCAGCAACACTTGCTGTCAAATCCAGATAGGTGTCCTCCACACTCCACATCCAGTCCAAAGGAGCAAACTTCGGATCACAAACCTTCCTCCGCAGCATAAAGGGCTTTCCAGCCGCAATCTGTTCGGCCTGACGCAGCTCCTCTTTCGCAGCTCTCATCACAGAGCGAGCGTCCTTGGCATCGGCAACGGCCTTCTCTAAGTCCGTCTGTCTTGTCAGGTCTTCTTTCTCAAGAAGTTTGCAACGGTCTGCAGCACTCTTTAACTTCTCGGCCATCTCGGCCATCTCTTCTTTGCTTCGGCAGTGAGCAGCCTATTCGGCTCTCAGCTCTTCAAGGGCCTTCTTGGCAGCCGCATCGCTTTTTCTGGCTTGCTCCTTAGCTCGGGCAAGTTCTGCCCTAAGATTCTCCACGGCGGCCGTACCATATGCGTCAAGCACATACATTGTAAGACACTGGCATGAAGCTCCTCTTACCTGATGCCGCCCAAAGAATTACATACCTTGAGCCTCATCAAGCCGCTTGTTGACAAGCGCGATGTCGGCATCTGCCACGTCCAGTTGCCGCTTTAGTTCGGCCACATCATCAGTTCGGCTTGATTCCGGACACCTCGCCACCTAAATTCAAAGGCGACATCTTAGACCTGGGATTATGATCCTCTGCGTGCCGTCATTTCTTGACAACGCGCAGAGTCTCAGGGGCTACTATCTACACAGGGCGCACCTTACTTATGCGCAACTGACCAAAGTGCACATTATCTAACGTACCTCAAAACCCGTCAGTAAACTTTTGACGGCCTCATGCAATCCGCTTTCTGCGGATGAAATCCTTTCAATCACCATGCCCATCAATGCACGGTGCTCCTCTGAGATAGAAGCTCGCCCCAGCAGAATCTTTAGCTCCTCCGGCGGAGCACCAGACGGTGCCGGACTTGTCCTATGGCCTCTTTCGAAGGCCGGACGCGGAGAACTTCGGGGGGCCGCACAGCCACCTTCTGCCCCTGCCGGATTCGGAGAAACCCTCCGCGACAACACCTCAGGGTCGCCCGCCTCGCTGGGCGGTACGGCAGGGGGAGGCGTCCCGCTCTCCATCATCTCTGGAAGAAGATCCCCCGAAGATGAGCTCTGCTGCGAAGGGCTGAGGTCCGAGCTACAAGGTAAAATTTCGATTAATCTTCTCAGAAATAAAATCAAGGATTTCTCTCATCCCTCAAAAGGAAAATCTTTTCTCCACTTACGGCTCGCTGGAGGGCTGATCCCCTTGAGGGCGTAGTCCGGCCGAGGAACTCCCCGGCGTCGGACCCTCTGACGAGGATTTTCTCCCCCGTTTTGAGGCCTTGGTTTCCAGGTCGTCAGAGGCAGCTCTCTTCTTCCTCTTAGGAGAGGAATTGTCGGTTCCTCCCTTCGGAGCAGCCTCCTTCGAGGAGGCCATAGCTTCCTTGTCCTCCCCCTCCAAAGGCATTATCTCCAACATCCTGACCAGCACGGGATCCGGCCTGGTTTCAGGAAGGGGAGCCGGACACCTGATCAGCTTTGCCGTCGCTATCCACTCCTGTTTAAAAGGATGGATCTTTTAGGGGCAAGTTTATGACAATTATACGGATAGAAGGTCCGGGCACAAGGTTGCTTACTTGAGTATCCGGGCGATTGCAGCTTAGGCCTGCGTCCTCGGTTAAATCCGGACACATCTCTTGTGATCCAAAGAACAGTCTATACATCTCCGCGGGCGTTGCGCCCATAAAATGCTGGAGAGCTCGTGGTCCCTCTGAATTAAACTCCCACAGGCGAAGGGAGCGATGTTTGCCGGGCAATATTCGGTGAATCAGCATGACCTGCGTCACCTTGACCAAACTGAGGTCTCCTTCCAAGAGATCCTTAATTCGGCCCTGTAACAGGGGCACGTCTTTGGGCAGACCCCAATCTAATCCTTTGTTGACCCATGACGCTAGCCATGATGGGGGACCCGAGCGAAAGGCAGGAGGCGCCGCCCACTTCGCGCTCCTGGGAGCGGTGATATAGAACCATTCTCGTTGCCACAAACCGAGCTCCTCTTGAAAGGAGCCCTCGGGCCATGGAGCATCAGCATTCTTACTTATAACAGCACCTTCGCACTCTGCGAGCCGCCCCTCGATCATCTTCGGCTCCACTCCATAGGTCTTGAGCCATAATCCGAAGTGAGGAGTAGCATGGAGGAACGCTTCGCACACAATGATGAATGAGGAAATGTGGAGGATGGACTCCGGAGCTAAGTCATGAAATTCCAGCCCGTAATAAAACAGCAACCCCCTCACGAAGGGATCCATCGGGAAGCCTAACCCCCGAAGGAAGTGAGACATGAACACTACGCTCTCACCAGGCTAGGGATTGGGAATAGCCTGCCCTGGAGCAGGCAACCTATGCGGAATTTCGGCGGTCAAGAACTTAGCCTCTGTCAACTTTAGCACGTCCTCCTCCGTGATGGAGGAAGGCATCCATCGGCCTTGAAGGTCGGAGCCGGACATTGTCGAAGGTCCGAAGCGCCTGGAATCTGAAGCCTGGGGTGTTGGAACTCGAGGCGACGGGCGAACTCGTTTGAGATTGAAAAAAGGAGTAAGGCCTTGGTCTCTTTATAAGAGGTTGAATACCAGGAGCCCTCCCCGTAACCGTTTGGGACTCGCCTTTAATCGAGAAAACATGCTAACAGGCACGGTTGGGTTACCCACATCCGTATTGATGAGAATCCCGTAAAAGGGGGGTACACGATCTCTACTTTGACAAGACGGGCCATGGAAACCACCTCGCAAAACATGGTGAGGTGGAAAAATAAAAAAATGATTCGAGTAAAGGACTTGGCCGTAGTGTGATAGCGCACTGCGGAATACGTCAGCAGATTTGATTTGTGTTAATATTATTCTCTCTATGGCAATATGTGGAAGCTTATTTTGCAGAACTGGACACTACTCTTGGTGTTTACAAATCTTCTTTGAAGGACTTGGAGGAGGAACCCGCCTTGCAATGCCGAAAACAATTTGCGCGCCGGACTCGTCGTCATTGAAGCCTGGTTCAGGGGCTACTGAGGGAGTCCTGGATTAGGGGGGTGTTCAGGTAGCCGGACTATACCTTCAGCCGGACTCCTGGACTATGAAGATACAAGATTGAAGACTTCGTCCCTTGTCCGGATGGGACTTTCCTTGGCGTGGAAGGCAAGCTTGGTGATGCAATATTCAAGATCTCCTACCATTGTAACCGACTCTGTGTAACCCTAACCCTATCCGGTGTCTATATAAACCGAAGGGTTGTAGTCCGTAGGCAATCAACTCCATACACAACAATCATACCATAGGCTAGCTTCTAGGGTTTAGCCTCCTTGATCTCATGGTAGATCTACTCTTGTACTACCCATATCATCAATATTAATCAAGCAGGAGTAGGGTATTACCTCCATCAAGAGGGCCCGAACCTGGGTAAGACAAAGTGTTCCCTGCCTCCTATTACCATCCGGCCTAGATGCACAGTTCGGGACCCCCTACCCGAGATCTGCCGGTTTTGACACCGACAATAGCAAATTATCATGAACACGGAAATATAATAATAACCACTTTATTATTGCCTCTAGGGCATATTTCCAACAAAGCCACTAGTGAAACCTATGGCCCCCGGGTCTTCTTTCTCATATATTTGCTTGCGATCTACTTTTCCTTTGCATTTTTATTAAGATCTATTAAACCAAAAATAAAAAATACTTTGCCGCACTTTATTTTATTTACAATCTATTATTTCAATCTACTACAAATTTCTGGCATCGTTACCCGAAAGGGATTGACAACCCCTTTAACACGTCGGGTTGCGAGGTGTTATTATTTGTGTGCAAGTGTTGTTTACGTTGTGTTGCTTGGTTCTCCTACTGGTTCAATAACCTTGGTTTCATCATTGAGGGAAAGACCTACCTTTGTTGTGCTACATCATCCCTTCCTCTTTGGTGAAATACCGACATAGTCCTAGCCGACAGGAGCTTTCTGGTGCTATAGTCAGGGAGCAATCAAAAGGAATTTTTGGCGCCGTTGCCGGGGAGGATCTTCAACATATACCAGGTTCCTAATCACAAATCTCATCTCCTCACAATTTACATTATTCTCCATTTGCCTCTCATTTTCATCTCCCCCACTTCACAAAAATTTGCCATTTTATTCGCCCTCTTTTTCGTTCGCCTTTTTCTCATCAGATCTTTTGTTTGCTTGTGTTGACATGTGCCTTCTATATGCTTGCATCTTCGCTTGCTAAAAATCTATTGATAATCTTTTTAAAAGATCCAATCATGTCGAACCAATTGCTAGTGAGTTGAGTGCACTAGATTATCTTTATGAAGTTTTTCTTGAGAATCGTGAATCTAAAAATTGTGATGAAGAAATTTATGAAGTGATTCATGATAGATCCTTGAATGAAGAGCATGGTTGCAATAATCTTACTATAAATTCTATTAATGTCCATTGTGCTAATAATATGCAAAACCCCAAAGCTTGGGGATGCTTGTTTTGTCATGTCCGCTACTTATTGCAATGATCATGATTGGGGTGATAATGTTTCTTATGATCTTGAAAATTTATTTAAGCCTCATGATGAATATGTTTGCGATAATATTGAAAGTGGGTTTGGAAGAGTGTCAACTTTAGCTAAAAATAATCCCACATATTTGGTGAGTGTTCAGTCTTATGAATTTTTTGATGAAAGTGGGTTTGGAGAGGTCATGACTTTATTTGATGATAATCCCACTATTTTAGAAGAGTGTCAACTTTGCATGCATGTGAATCATAAAGAGAAAAATTTATATGATAGTTATATTATTGAATTTTATTATGATCCTACATATAATTATTATGAAAGAGGAAAATATGGTTGTAGAAATTTTCATGTTATTAAATTTCCTCTCGTTGTGTTGAGATTATCAATGTTTTATTCCTCTCCTTTGCATATGCTAGATGTTTCTTGTCTTGATAATTTGTTTTCCTATAAAATTCCTATGCATAGGAAGTACGTTAAACTTAAATGTGCTTGTCACATGTTTCATGATGGTCTCTTTGTGTTTTGATTATTATCTGTTGTGTGAGCATCGTTGAAATATTATGCCTAACTAAGGGTGTAAAACTATAGCGCTTATTGGGAGGCAACCCAATGAATAAATTTTATTTTTGCTTTTTGCTTCCTGTTTTTGAGTGTTAGCACAATTATGCTACTATTATGATTGTGTTTTAATTAGTGTTTGTGCCAAGTAAAGCCTTTAGGATCTTCTTGGGTGATAGTTGTTTGATCTTGCTGAAAAATAGAAACTTTTACGCTCATCGAATTAATTTTCACCTTGAAAGTGCTAGTGATC
The DNA here is from genome assembly GCA_034509565.1 of Triticum monococcum. Taxonomy (NCBI): domain Eukaryota; kingdom Viridiplantae; phylum Streptophyta; class Magnoliopsida; order Poales; family Poaceae; genus Triticum; species Triticum monococcum. The sequence goes on from CM067843.1 coordinate 83,423,885, forward strand.
GCCTAGGGGGGGGTGAATAGGCGATTTTTAAGAAAGTCTTTAAAACATGGGAGTTTCGAAGACAAACGATAGAAATAAACCTATTACCATGCAGTGGAAGGTAGACTACACTAAGCAAGCCATAGTCAAGTATTCAATGAAGTGAAAGCACAACGACTAATCGCAGATAGGCAGTATAGCTCAGGTAGGAAGACAGTAGGAAGCCAATCAGAACAAGCAGTCACTTAGTGAAGACAAAAGATAATGCAAACAGACAATGACTTCACAAGGACCAAATGTAAATAAAGAGATGGGAAGGATAGAACCAGTGACTCGTTGAAGACAATGATTTGTTGGACCAGTTCTAGTTGTTGTGACAACTGTACGTCTGGTTAGGGAGGCTGAGATTCAACTCAGAAGACCGTGTCTTCACCTTATTCCCCTTGAGCTAAGGACACCCAGTCCTCGCCCAATCACTCTGGTAAGTCTTCAAGGCGGACTTCCAAACCTTCACAGACTTCGTTCACCGGCGATCCACAATGACTCTTGGATGCTCAAAACGCGACGCCTAACCGGCTGGAGGATTCACAGTCCTCATGGTAATAAGTCTTCAGATCACACAGACAGGAAGACTTAAGTGATGCCTAACACTCTTTAGCTCTGGGTGTTTAGGGCTTTATCCTTGCAAGGAATTCTCTCTCAAAGGCTTCGAGGTGGGTTGCTCTCAAACAACAAAAGCCGTACAATAACTCCGAGCAGCCAACCGTTTATGGTTGTAGGGGGTGGGCTATTTATAGCCACTAGGCAACCCGACCTAATTTGTTCAAAACGACCCTGGGTCACTAAGGAACTGATACGTGTTCCAACGGTCAGATTTCAAACACACACGGCAACTTTACTTGGGCTACAAGCAAAGCTGACTTATCCAGCTCTAGATAAGATTTGCTCTCATTGTCTTCTCTCGAAGACATAGGATTTTGGTTAAGCATCACTTCAGTCATTCTGACTGGTTCACTTGGACCCCACTTAATAGTATGGTGGTTCCTATGACTCAACAAAGAAGAAAAAGAACGACGAAACAACTAAGTCTTCGCGCTCCATAGTCTTCACGCGATGTCTTCTCTTGTCATAGTCTTCAATGTGAATGTCTTCACATACCACCTTTGACTTCAATGTCTTCATACATTTTTAGGGGTCATCTCTAGTAGGAAAACCGAATCAATGAGGGACTTCTACCTGTGTTATCCTACAATTCTCACAAACACATTAGTCCCTCAACCAGGTTTGTCGTCAATACTCCAAAACCAACTAGGGGTGGCACTAGATGCACTGACAATCTCCCCCTTTTTGGTGATTGATGACAAACTGGTTGAAGTTTTCAACGGGGATAAAAGTATGTGAAATTGTAAAGGATAGGGTATTGTCTTCATAAGTTTGCAAAGGCTCCCCTGAAGATTTGCATATAAGTAATTTGCTCTTGGAATGCAAATGCACATGGCAGGTTGTCAGTAAGGATCAAAAAGGTTTGAAGACATAGAGCACCTACTCATTCCCATGAGGTGCAGGCGAGGCAGCAGGGTCGTCGTTGAGGTCCAATGGTGCAGAAGAACTTGGTGCAGTGTCAACACGCACTGAAGTTGGAGGAGGTGAAGTTGCATCATCTTGGTCATCAATGACTCTAGCATTCACTGTCGCAGCGGAGGACGAATAGTCAGAGTCTTCAAGTGAGGGAGTTCGACGCAAGCGAGCATTCCTGGGAGGAGTTGAGTCAAAGTTAAATCGTTCGGTGAAGCCATCGTCTTGCAGATCAGTTTCAGCACTAAGCAATGTCAAACTCTTCCACAACCTCCGATAGGTTTCATGAGTGAAAAAGGCATTCTTGGTGGCAAGATTGCGAATGCGGTTGACATCCACCAAGAGGCTTTGCATCTGACGCTTAAGCCAGTCGTGATGCTTGTCCTGTTTCTGGTGTAGCGCGACGAGAAGCTCTCAGTCATTGAGAACACGAGAACGCCTCCGAGGCCTTTGCGCAATTGTGCTTCCTGTGGCGTCAGTTTGAGCATGAGGGCCACAGGTGTTGCCAGCGAGGGGATAAACATGAGAAACTTCTTGAACTCCTTCAATAGGCTGGGTGAAGCTTTGGTGATCAACATTGTGAAGATAAATGGGATCCTTAACAGGCTCTGGGTAAATAGCTTCAACAGACAGATCAACCTCTGGCAAGAAGACAAGATGATTGCGCGTAGACGGCTGATAGTTGATTGCAGAGTGAAGCTTGATAAGGCGCATTACCCATGGAGCATAAAACTTTAGACCAAAAATGTCAGAGCCAGATGCAGCCAACTGTCTAATGAAGAAGTCTTGAGCATTGAAGCTGATGCCATTGAAGATATAGAAGACCAAAATCTTCATTGCTCCTTCAAGCTTCGCTGCAGATGAATGTCCTTTGACAGGCCATAGAGTCTTTCTGATGATATGATAAATGGTGCGAGGCAGATACTCTAGGTCTTCAACAAAGAATTCAGACGGATATTCAGCGTCATGAGGCAAAGGCTTCATCATGCTCAGCATTTGACTCATGTTGGGTTCTGGCTTCTGAAAGATGCTCTCCAAAGCATTCTGGTGTTGTTGACAACCTGGTTCCTAGTATTCACCAAGAGTGGGCAGGCCTATGAGCTCAATGATATCAAGAGCTTTGGCTTCATGATGGACATTGCCTGTCATCCACTCAAGGACCCAAGTCTTTGGATCCCTGTTGTAGCCTCGAATGTGAAGAGTTGCATCGAACTGTAGCAGAAACTCTTCATTCCAGTGTTCCTTATCTGTGACAAACTGTAGAAGTCCAGCGTCTCTGAAGAAATCCAACGCTTCTTCAAGGCAGGGTAGGCCAGCTATAGCTTCAGTGTTGAGACGCATATGTGGAAATATGCGCCCTTGATTGTATAAGACGCGGGAATAGTAGATGCGCTGCTAATATCTCCACAACCGATCTGATGAAATGCGAGGTTTGGTGTAAGGGTTCTTGGCGCTGTTGAAGAAGGTGTTGTGTGCCACGAAGCCATTCACATTGAAGACCCCAAGTGAAGTTGCAGTGCCTGGGAATCGTGGAAGTCTTCGCTTGAGCTTCTAGACGGGAGGTCTATGCTCGACATGATAGTCAAATTGTGGACCCGCCGCAGGTGGAGGAACCAGAATAGGCCATCGGACCATAACAGGCTGACCATGATCAAATGCCAGCTCAATTGTGTGAGGTCTTGGAGGGGGTACAGGAGCATTGACATTATCGTTGACATGGGCTTCAGGGGCCACATTGGCTTCAGGTGCTTACACCTCAGGTGCTTAATCAGTGGCTTCGGGCGCTGCAGTGGCTTCAGGCGCTTGCACTTCTGGTACCGCATGAGCTTCAGGCGCCACATTAGCTTTAGCCATGACAACGTCATTGGCTTCAGTGTTGATGTTGGTGGCCACCTCAGGATTGTTAACCTCCACTTTAGAAGCTGGAGGGCCGGACACGTTCTCCTCAAGAACAACATCTTGGTGGTACGGGGGTGCAGCAACTCTATCTGGTTCAACTCTTGGTTCTTCTTCTTCATCGGCTGATGCAGCTGGAATATCTTCAGCCATTTTGGCTTCAGACTCAGACACGTGCATAGTGGGAGTTACTTGGGGCCTTGGTCCTTTGCAAAGCCTGCGTAATGATGGCGACGCTTGCGGAGATGGAGTTTGTTGGGCCTCAAAGTCATCGTTGTCTTGCACGGGTGAGGTGACTTGTGGTTGGGGAGAACTTGGGTGTCTTGCCATTGTGGGTGATCAGCCCATGATGCATCCTGAGCAGTTGGCGTCAAAGGAAGACCAATGCTGATGAGTTTGCTGTGCGTGAGCATAGGCGATGGTACCAACTGGTGCTCGATCTGAGGAAGGACTTCGTCATCTTCAACATTGTCGTGAGGACCAATGTCTTCAGCTGCGGTGGGGTCAACATCCGGATTGTCTTCAGCTTCATGAGCCTCTGTGGAAGCAGGCTCATGAACTATCACTTGGCGTTCTTGATTTTCAGACGCAGGACGAGCCACTGAGATTGGCTCGACCTCAAGGGGCTCTGTGGGAGCAGCCCAATCTCTCTTCTTGGTTTTGCGTTTCTTAGTTGGAGGAGCATCATCAGTGGTGGCCTTGGTTTTGCGCTTTCTGGCTTCAGCTTCAGCTGCCCTTGTTTTCTTCAGTTTTGAAACCACTGTGGGGACCTTAGGCTTCGAGCCTGTCATACTGGCTGGGAAGAAAATTGGATGTACTTCCTGCCTTGGTGCTTCGGGTTCTGCCACAGCTGGCTTCTTCTTCTGCTTGGCCGCCATTCTGGGGTCGATGCCTGGTCGCCCCAAAGCCTTGTGCTTTTTAGCTTCATTGTATCCCTTAACACATTTAGCAGCAAGATCCTTCATGCGCTCACGAGAGCCTTTGGCTTCTTCGCATTTGGTTTGGAATGCTTCCTTGAGCTCATGCATCATGGTCTGGAAATTCTGAATGTCTTCAACATTGAGCTTGGCCATATGCTTCTTGAACTAAGCTTTTTCATAATCTATCTTATGCTTCAGCTCGACAATTTTCTGAGCTAGAGCCAGCTCAGCAGCAATGGCTCCATGGAAGGCGACGCTGAGGACAATGGGAAGCTGAAGATCATCAAAGCTAACATTTGGGCCGTCAAACCACTCATCAATGAACGTGTTGATGATTTCAACATCAAAGAGAGTAAGGTCATTGAAGATTTCTGCCTCTTGCTTTCTCTTGATCAACTCCTCAAGAGCGTCATCGCCAAGGTCGTCGTCGCTGGACAGATCAATGGCATCATTCTCATTGCGCAGAACAACAGCAGGGGTCAGTGCTTGGCTGGTGGGTTGCATAGGCATCTTCACTTTGGAGGGCTTGGAGATGCGTGACAGATCTTCAGACTGCACACTGTGTTCTGGAGGTGCAGTGGCCAGAGGCTTCGCCCTTGAAACCTTGGGTGCTGAGGAAGGCTTCGAAGCTGTAGGTTTCTTCAGCTTCTTTGACTTCGGTGGTGCATGCGCTTTGTCAGATTCAGCGTCGTCTACAGGTTGATCCACGACTACCCCTTGAACCTGTATGTGAGTAATGAGATCTTCTAAGTTATAGAAGGGCCCAACAAGATTGGGTTCAGCTTCGTGTGAGCCATCGGCACGAGGAGCAGAGGGACCTGGATTGAAGTCTAATCCGCGCGACTTCTTGTTTTCTTTGGCCGAGTTCCTGGCAAACTGAAGGTTGCGCTTGAAAAGATTGTCATCACGACACCATAGCAATGACGATGGGTCTGCATCTGCAGGCTGTGGTCCATGGACCATGCAAGGATAGAAGCCTTGTTCAATGGCTTCAGCTCTGGACCTGGGTTGAAGATTTCTGTATAGAATGTCTCCCCACGGTCGCTTGATGGCATTCTTCTCAGCATACTCCTGGGTCACGAACCTGTACTTGAACCATTGTTCTGCCCAATATCTTCGAATCCATTGGATTTGAGTTTTCCGCTGATTGTAGTCCTCCTCCGGATCTGTTTTGTACATCTCATAGAGGTCACGAGGCAGATGTCTTCAGGTGTTACCATGGCGCTGTCTGCCACCTTCCTTGGAGATTTTTCTGGTGCCATGAAGTTTAGACTGAAAGGCTTCAAAGCTGTCAAAGTCTTCCGTCTACTGGTCAGACAAGAACTGGCTTCAAGAGAATTTATATGATGCTGTAAGAACTCTGCAAATGAATGCATACTATGAGAACCAAGGGATTCCCCATGGACATTGTCGGCGTTCTTGGAACGGGGGTCCCCAGACTTGCCTGCCTGCGGCCTGCGGCGTGGCTCAAGTGGGGGCCCAGCGCGGCCCAACTTCATCAACACGAGGCTCAAGACCCTCGCGAGGCGGACGACACGGCGCATCCTCAGGCACAGCCTCGTCAGGCTGGCTCATGAGGAGGCAGAGAGTTCAAGGCGGGATACCTCGTGAGGTGCCCATGACGCAAGCCATGACAACACGGGGCACCAGGCGGGTGCCAGCGCGCGCAGCGTCCCTCTTTCCTCTTTGGTGCAAAGGGGGCAAGCGTATCCGCGGAGTACCGGGGCATTAGGCAAAGGTTGCCACTTTGGTGCAATGAGACCAAGACCAGGAGGACTACGAGACGGAGGTCACCATGGAACCCAGCGCGGCGTCATCACCAGAGCCTTTGGCAGGCGAAGACTGCTTTTGTCATGATAGATGTACTCGCTGTCCCCCTTCAAATTAGCCTGCCATTGTTGGATCCCTTCCCGCTCAATATTTGGGGAGAGGACCAGGGCCTCTATAAATAGGACTAGCCACCCACATAGCAAAGGGTTCGGTTGGGTCGGTTGTTCGGGGGGTTGGTTTGTTGGGTTCGGTTGGTTCGTTCGGTTCGCAAGTAGAGAGAGAGAGAGAGAGAGAGAGAGAGAGAGAGAGAGGGTGACTGAACTCTTCATAGCAGTTCATCACCACAGCCAAGAACAGACCCTCGCGAGGCTGTTCTTCCTTGTATTGTTCATCCACACCAGCCCCAGGAGGCAATCCATCCACCACACACTGGACTAGGGTATTACACCACACCGGTGGCCCGAACCAGTATAAATCTTGTGTCTCTTGTGTGATTCCTTTAGTAGTCTAGATCCCATCGAGACAGAGAGGTTGAAGACGAGATTTCCGCGCGCACCCCAGTGTTCGAACCTTAAGGGTCTGCCGGAACCCGAAATCCGACATTTGGCGCGCTAGGTAGGGGTGTGCCGGAATTCGTCTTCCACCGCTCCGCTCTCCTCCGGCCGTCGCATCCATGTCTGACGCTCGTCGGGCTCGCGCCGAGCGCCGGGCCGCCATCGCCTCTCGCGTCACCCAGACGGCCCCCGTCGGTGGGCGTCCTCGTCGTTCCCCGTCGCCCCCCGTCAACGCCGCCACCGGCCCGGCGGGGGGCGAGCAGCAGGCATAGGCTCAGCACCCGTCCGTGCGGCAAGATGGCTACCCTTGGAGGCTCGGGCTGTGCTCCTCGCGGCAAACGAGCTCCTGCACTACTGTCCCATCAACGACGTCTACGAAGAATGGCTCGACCGCATCGTCGAGCTTGTCCGTGCCGCAGGGGGCTCTTCCGCGCCGTCCGTCCCTCTGCACCGCACTCCGCCCCACGTGGGCAACGAAGCTCCAGAGGCGCACCAGCTGCCTCCCCTCCAAGAAGATGCCATGGCTCCAAGGCGCTTGGTCCCTGGGCGGAACCCGCTCCGTCAGGCGCCAGCGCAGCAAGAGCGAAGCTGCCAAGAAATCCCTTGCCCGCGGGGGGCTACCAGGGCGCTCCCTGCTCCGGCACGCCGCGACCCTGCTCCAGCTCCGGCGCGCCAAGACCCCGCCCTGCTCCTAGCTGCAGCGCGTGGGGACCCTCAAGACCAAGCTCTCCACAAACCGAGGCCTTTCGTGGCCACCGCGGGCTGCCACGCCTACACCACTGAGCTGCGCAGCGTCGCGTGGCCCGGCAAGTTCAAGCCAGACCTGCCTCCTCGCTACGATGGCACAACTGACCCCACGGAATTCCTCCAGCTCTATGAGCTGGGTATCGAGGCTGCCGGTGGGGATGAAAAGGTCATGGCGAACTGGTTCCCCATGGCGGTCAAGGAAGGGGCGCGAACCTAGCTCCTGAATCTCGCTCCAGGCACGATCTCCTCCTGGGACCAGATGTGCGCCCGCTACATTGCCAACTTCCAAGGTACTCGCGACCGGCCGCCCGCCGTGAGCGACATGCGCCGCATCAAGCAACAACCCGGAGAGACGCTGCAAAAGTACATCCAGCGCTTCAACCGCGCGCGCCTCAAGATCCCCAAGGTGTCCGAGGAGGCCATCATCTCCGACTTCTCTAACGGCGTGCGTGAGGTCAAGATGAAGGAGGAGCTGGCGATGCACGAAGACCTCTGCACCTCCCTGGAGCTGTTCAACTTGGCGAACAAGTGCGCCAGGGCTGAGGAGGGACGTCTCTCCCTCCTCGAGCTGCCTGCCACGGACCCAGAAGAGAAGAAGCCCAAAGCCAAGGACGCGAAGCGCAAGGGGGCTGCCGTACTCGCGGTAGAACCAGACACCAAGCGGGGCAAGGATCTGCCCGAACCCTCCAGAGGCAGCCGGTACTGTGTGTACCATGACCTCCACACCCACAACACCAACGAATGTCAAGAGCTCCGCGCCGTGCAAGAAGGAAGGATCGGCCATCGACCTGACCGTGCTAACCGGGGCTACGGCCGGGGAGGAGGAAGAAACCCAGGGCGCTGGGAAGACCGCGGCCCGCGCCAGGGGCGGCGCGACCAGCCTCGCGAGGACCGCAGGCGGGACCTGCCTCGCGAGGGGTACTGGAGAGACCAGCCTCGTGAGGACCGCCCTCATGGCAATGCAGGCCTACCTCCGCTGCCACCTCCACCAAGAAGGAACGAAGACCGCCATCAAGACGAGGGGGCTGGGGGCTTCCAGGAACCGCGCGCGATCGCCTGCATCCTGGGCGGAGCTCAAGCCCCAGCCTCCCAACGTATCTTCAAGCAGTTCGCCCGTGAAGTGAATGCAGTTCTCCCCAAGCTCGAAGCAACGCGCCCCTCAGGTGGTCGGCGTGCCCAATCACGTTCAGCTCGGTAGACCAGCTCAAGTGCGCGGCCACTGCAGGAGTCCTCCCGATGCTCTGCTCCCCAGTCATCAGCAAAGTGATGGTCACCAAGACCCTCATCGATGGCGGGGCAGGGCCCAACGTCCTGTCCATGGAAACATTCAACAACCTCCAAGTGCCCTATGATCAGCTCCAGCCGACCAAGCCTTTCTCCGGAATTACCGACAGTTCCACAGTCCCGATCGGGCAGGTCCGCCTCCCTGTCACCTTCGGAGCCCACAGCAACTACCACACCGAGCTCATCGACTTTGACGTCGCCCACATCCGCCTGCCGTACAACGCCATCCTCGGGTACCCAGCGCTGGCCAAGTTCATGGCCGTGACCCACCACAGCTACAACTTCCTCAAGATGCCAGGAAGTGGCGGCGTCATCACGCTGCCCTGTGAAGAGAGAGATGCAGTCTGTTCCTTGGAGCGAGCCTTTCAGGCCGCGTCGCTAGAAGACCCAGATCGCGGAAGCAGGAGGCTTCCTGAGACCACCCCCAAGAAGAAGAAGACATTGTCAGGCTCAGCCCCTCAGGAGGCAGGCCCCTCAGGGCCCGTGGCTCCTCAGGAGGGCCCTCCATCCATCGCATAGGAAAGCGCACCCGGCGCCCTCCTCAGGCTGGGCTCGGGGGCTCTCACCCGGAGGGCCACCGACCTAGCCAGGGTCACGAGGGAGGCGCTTGGGCACCACGTGGAGGCGTGCTTCGCAGCACGTTTCCCTCGAGAGGGGGCCAGGCGAGGAAGATCAGACCAGCAAGAGTTCATTGACGAGGCCATTCAAGAGCTACAGGAGACAAGGATCATGAGAGGTTGCCGCCGCTTGCCAGCCGTGGCCCCACATCCAGGCGAGGATGGTGGGCTGCGCGTCTGCGTCGATGTACCAGGGCTCAATCAGATCGCCACAACGGAGCGCCTCTGGCCCTCGCAAGTGGGGCGCTGCGGAGGTCCACCCCACAGCTATGTTCGCATGCCTTACGGCCTACCGAGCATGGCTGCGGCGTACCAGCGCCTCATGAGGGGCATCGTGGAGGCTCAGGAAGACAGGCGTTCCGCGGCCTCGGCGGAGATGGAGGCAGCTCGCGACGAGTCACCAGCGCCTCCGGAGCCTCCTGAGGCCCCGGGGCCTGGGGGCTCGTGAGGATCGGCTTCTCCAGCCCGTCAAGTCTGCTGCACCAACGCCACTACGCCGACGACATCCTCAGGTGACATCTTTCAAGTTCCGTTCTCAGCTGGGAGCACCCTCCCAGGGTAGCATCACTCCCCGGCCGCGTGGTTCCGTCCCCGCGGCATGTATCTGCATTTACCTTTCTGTCGTTAGCTTGCCTTGTTGGGGGCGCCCCTCGGGCTGCATCATCCCCAAGCTGTTCGGGCCAGACCAGCGGCGTGTATCCCCCTAGCGTTTATTTCCAACTATGCATTGCCTATCACGCTTAGCTGCATGGTGCTCGTCCGCGGCATCTTCTCTTCCCATGTCGGCTGTCGGCGTTCTGGGAACGGGGGTCCCCAGACTTGCCTGCCTGTAGCCTGCGGCGTGGCTCGAGTGGGGGCCCAGCGCGGCCCATCTTCATCAACACGAGGCTCAAGACCCTCGCGAGGGGCCAAGCCTCGCGAGGCAGACGACACTGCGCATCCTCAGGCACAGCCTTGTCAGGCTGGCTCTCAAGGAGGCGGAGAGTTCAAGGCGGGGTACCTCGCGAGGTGCCCATGACGCAAGCCATGACGACACGGGGCACCAGAGGGGCGCCAGCGCGCGCAGCGTCCCTCTTTCCTCTTTGGTGCAAAGGGGGCAAGAGTATCAGCGGAGTACCAAGGCATTAGGAAAAGGTTGCCGCTTCGGTGCACCGAGACCAAGACCAGGAGGACTACGAGACGGAGGTCACCATGGAGCCCAGCGCGGCGTCATGACCAAAGCCTTTGGCAGGCGAAGACTGCTTTTGTCAGGATAGATGTACTCGCTGTCCCCCTTCAAATTAGCCCGCCATTGTTGGATCCCTTCTCGCACAATATTTGGGGAGAGGACCAGGGCCTCTATAAATAGGACTAGCCACCCACATAGCCGGGGGTTCGGTTGGTTCGTTCGGTTCGCAAGTAGAGAGAGAGAGAGAGAAAGGGTGACTGAGCTCTCCATAGCAGTTCATCACCACAGCCAAGAACAGACCCTCGCGAGGCTGTTCTTCCCTGTATTGTTCATCCACACCAGCCCCAGGAGGCAATCCATCCACCACACACTGGAGTAGGGTATTACACCACATCGGTGGCCCGAACCAGTATAAATCTTGTGTCTTTCGTGCAGTTCTTTTAGTAGTTTAGATCCCCTCGAGACGGAGAGGTTGAAGGCCAGATTTCCGCGCGCACCCCAGTGTTCGAACCTTAAGAGTCTGCCGGAACCCGAGATCCGACATTTGGCGCGCCAGGTAGGGGTGCGCCGGAATTCGTCTTCCACCGCTCCGCTCTCCTCCGACCGTCGCATCCATGTCTGACGCTCGTCGGGCCCGCGCCGAGCGCCGGGCCGCCATCACTTCTCGCGTCGCCCAGACGGCCCCCTTCGGTGGGTGTCCTCATCGTTCCCCGTCGCCCACCGTCAACGCCGCCACCGGCCCAGCAGGGGGCGAGCAGCAGGCATCGTCTCAGCACCCGTCCGTGCGGCAAGACGGTCGCACCGCCACTCCATCACTCGCTCCAGCCGGTTCTTCGTCCCGTGCGCTCCGTGCACCCTTGGAGGCTCGGGCTGCGCTCCTCGCGGCAAACGAGCTCCTGCGCTACCGTCTCGTCGACGACGTCTACGAAGAATGGCTCGACCGCGTCGCCGAGCTTGTCCGCGCCGTCCGTCCCTCTGCGCCGCACGCCGCCCCGCGCGGGCAACGAAGCTCTAGAGGCGCACCAGCCGCCTCCTCTCCAAGAAGATGCCGTGGCTCCAAGGCGACTGGCCCCTGCGCGGAACCCGCTCCGCCAGGCGCCATCGCAACAAGAGCGAAGCTGCCAAGAAATCCCTTGCCCGCAGGGGGCTGCCAGGGCGCTCCCTGCTCTGGCACGCCGCGACCCTGCTCCAGCTCCGGCACGTCAGGACCCCGCCCTGCTCCTAGCTGCCGCGCGTGGGGACCCTCAAGACCAAGCTCTCCACCAACTGAGGCCTTTCGTGGCCACCGCGGTCTGCCACGCCTACACCACTGAGCTGCGCAGCGTCGCATGGCCCGGCAAGTTCAAGCCTGACCTGCCTCCTCGCTACGACGGCACAACTGACCCCGCGGAATTCCTCCAGCTCTATGAGATGGGTATCGAGGCTGCCGGCGGGGATGAAAAGGTCATGGTGAACTGGTTCCCCATGGCGCTCAAGGAAGGAGCTCGAACCTGGCTCCTGAATCTGGCTCCAGGCACGATCTCCTCCTGGGACCAGATGCGCGCCCGCTTCATCGCCAACTTCCAGGGTACTCGCGGCCAGCCGCCTGCCGTGAGCGACATGCGCCGCATCAAGCAACAACCCGGAGAGACCCTGCAAAAGTACATCCAGCGCTTCAACAGCGCGCGCCTCAAGATCCCTAGGGTGTCAGAGGAGGCCATCATCTCCGCCTTCTCTGACGGTGTGCGTGACGTCAAGATGAAGGAGGAGCTGGCGATGCACGAAGACCTCTGCACCTCCCTGGAGCTATTCAACTTGGCGAACAAGTGCGCCAGGGCTGAGGAGGGACGTCTCTCTCTCCTCGAGCTGCCTGCCGCGGACCCAAAAGAGAAGAAGCCCAAGGCCAAGGACGTGAAGCGCAAGGGGGCTGCCGTGCTCGCAGCCGAACCATACACCAAGTGGGTCAAGGATCTGCCTGAACCCTCCAGAGGCAGCCGGTACTTTATGTACCATGACCTCCACACCCACAACACCAACGAATGTCAAGAGCTCCGCACCGTACGAGAAGGAAGGATCAGCCGTTGCCCTGACCGTGCTGACCGGGGCTATGGCCGAGGAGGAGGAAGAAACCCAGGGCGCTGGGAAGACTGCGGCCCGCACCAGGGGTTGCGCGACCAGCCTCGCGAGGACCGCTGGCGGGACCTGCCTCGTGAGGGGGACTGGAGAGACCAGCCTCGTGAGGACCGCCCTCATGGCAACGCAGGCCTACCTCCGCTGCCGCCTCCACCAAGAAGGAACAAAGACCGCCATCAAGACGAGGGGGCTGGGGGCTTCCAGGAGCCGCGCGCGATCGCCTGCATCCTGGGCGGAGCTCAAGCCCCAGCCTCCCAACGCATCTTCAAGCAGTTTGCCCGCGAGGTGAATGCAGCCCTCCCCAAGCTCGAGGCAACGCGCCCCCTCAGGTGGTCGGCGTGCCCCATCACGTTCAGCTCGGCAGACCAGCTCAAGTGTGCGGCGACTGCAGGAGCCCTCTCGATGCTCTGCTCCCCGGTCATCAGCAACGTGCAGGTCACCAAGACCCTCATCGACGGCAGGGCAGGTCTCAACGTCCTATCCGTGGAAACATTCAACAACCTCCAAGTGCCCTATGATCAGCTCCAGCCGACCAGGCCTTTCTCCGGGATCACCGACAGTTCCACAGTCCCGATCGGGCATGTCCGCCTCCCTGTCACCTCCGGAGCCCGCAGCAACTACCGCACCAAGCTCATCGACTTCGACGTCGCCCACATCTGCCTACCGTACAATGCCATCCTCGGGTACCTAGCGTTGGCCAAGTTCATGGCCGTGACCCACCACGGCTACAACGTCCTCAAGATGCCAGGAAGTGGCGGCGTCATCACGGTGCCCTGTGAAGAGAGAGATGCAGTGTGTTCCCTGGAGCGAGCCTTTCAGGCCGCGTCACTAGAAGACCCAGATCGCGGAAGCAGGAGGCTTCCTGAGACCACCCCCAAGAATAAGAAGACGTCGTCAGGCTCAGCCCCTCAGGAGGCAGGCCCCTCAGGGCCCGTGGCCCCTCAGGAGGGCCCTCCATCCATCGCATAGGAGAGCGCGCCCCGCGCCCTCCTCAGGCAGGGCTCGGGGGCTCTCACCTGGAGGGCCACCGACCTAGCCAGGGTCGCGAGGGAGGCGCTTGGGCACCATGTGGAGGCGTGCTTCGCAGCACGTTTCCCTCAGGAGGGAGCCAGGTGAGGAAGATCAGACCAGCAAGAGTTTGTTGACGAGGCCTTTCAAGAGCTACAGGAGACAACGATCATGAGAGGTTGCCGCCGCTTGCCAGCCGTGGCCCCACATCCAGGCGAGGAGGGTGGGCTGCGCGTCTGCGTCGATATACCAGGGCTTAATCAGATCGCCACAACGGAGCGCCTCTGGCCCTTGCAAGTGGGGCGCTGCGGAGGTCCACCCCACAGTTATGTTCGCATGCCTTACTGCCTGCTGAGCATGGCTGCAGTGTACCAGCGCCTCATCTGGGGCATCGTGGAGGCTCAGGAAGACAGGCGTTCCGCGGCCTTGGCGGAGATGGAGGCAGCTCGCGAGGAGTCACCAGCGCCTCCGGGGCCTCCCGAGGCCCCGGGGCCTGGGGGCTCGTGAGGATCGGCTTCTGCAGCCCATCAAGTCTGCTGCACCAACGCCACTACGCCGACGACATCCTCAGGTGACATCTTTCAAGTTCCGTTCTCAGCTGGGAGCACCCTCCCAGGGTTGCATCACTCCCAGGCCGCGTGGGTCCGTCCCCGGGGCATGTATCTGCATTTACCTTTCCGTCGTTAGTTTGCCTTGTTGGGGGCGCCCCTCGGGCTGCATCATCCCCAAGCCGTTCGGGCCAGACCCAGCGGCGTGTATCCCCCTAGCATTTATTTCCAACTATGCATTGCCTATCACGCTTAGCTGCATGGTGCCCGTCCACGGCATCTTCTCTTCCCATGTCGGCCACTTGCACGTTAAAGGGGGGGTGCCTGAGCATCGCGACTCAGGGCTCTTACTGGCTCTCCAGCCCTCACCCTCTAGCCTTGTCCATGGTATCGCGACCTGGCAAACCAGCGACGGCTGAGACAAGCTCGAGGGCCGGGAACCGAGGACGTAGAGTACTGGCATCTAACCAAATTTTGCAGGGACACATCTCAAGATATGGCCCAGTGCCGGGCGCAACCCGCCCAGAGGTAGGGCCTCGGGAGTCCTGCGCTGGCCCACGGGTGCCCAGATACGCCTCGCCTACCTCAACCAGCAAGCTCTTGAGTGACTAACGATCGACTAATGGCCGCCGTGGCAACACCATCTTCTTTCTGTGATGACCCTGCAGGATCCCTGGAGGGAACCGAGCAAGCCGAGGCCCTCACGAGGTTTCCTTCGCCCTTGCCCGCGCGAACCGCTTGCACGTTAAAGGGGGGGTGCCTGAGCATCGCTACTCAGGGCTCTTACTGGCTCTCCAACCCTCACCCTCTGGCCTTGTCCACGGCATCGCGACCTGGCATACCAGCGACGGCTGAGACAAGCTCGAGGGCCGGGACCCGAGGACGTAGAGCAGAAAGGGGAGTAGAGGCGGGGAAGAAGGGGCCTCGCAAGGACCTTGCCGAGCGTTTCTGCTCCTATCCACACATGGACCCAACGGCACACCCGGAATGGCCCCTGATCCTCAAGATAAGTTACCACCCACGGCACTGGCTGCCGCAGCACTACCCCCGCACTTAAAGCAACTCCGTACTAGCGACGTTGCTTCCCTTTCTCACTAAGTGATGGCTGCTTGGGCGCCAAAGGGGACCTCCTGAGCATCGCGACTCAGGGGCTCTTACCGGACCTCGGGTCGCTCACCTCCTGGCCTTGACCACGGCATCGCGACCTGGCATACCAGCGATGGCTGACGCCGCCTTGGGACTGGGACCTGTCGGCGTAGAGCACCAAGCCCTCGTGAGGTGCGAAAGGGAAGGCTGAACTATAACGGAGTTAGCAGCTCGCTCGGATCCAAGTCAAAAGGTCATACATATTAACAAACAGGACTACAGACACCTTACAAGCCCCCATGGGGTGCATTCTGATTCCTCGCAGGGAACGAATCCTAAGGGATGCTAACTACATGAGCTACTGCGGGAGACACCATCATCAACAGTGGGCCGTCAGGCACCGGCGCCAACTCCATCCAGATCAGGGTTGGCGACGGCCTGACGCGTCCGCCCTGCTCCTGGAGCGGCAACGGCTCGGGGGCTCGTAGCTGTTGTCGCTCGTCTCCGGAGTCACGAAGCCTTCACTGGAGCCGCTGGACCCTCGGACGCCACTGCCAAGGCGGCGGTCGACGGGCCTAGCCCTCACCAGGGCGAGGTCCTGGCCGCCTCTCCTGCGGCAGCACTCCAGCCGGCGCCCGGTCGCGTCGAAGACCTTGAGGAACATCACCGCTGCGCCGTCATACTCCAGGTGGACCGTGAAGACGCCTCTTTCCCTGCAGACCCGGGCGATCTCCCTCCAGCCGCGGGACATGTAGACCGCGCCTGGGGCAGCGACGATGACCTCGGCCTCGGTCGCGGGGGCGCCGCAGTCAGCGTGCTACAGCTGGAGCTCCATAGGCCCCCCCTGGAAGAACCATGGAGGCGAAGAAGGGAGGAAGGCGGATCCAGGACTGAAGAGGAGTGACGACGTGGAGCACGAACTCATGGGAGGAGCCCTCGACATGGACTCTAGGAGGAACAACCCACGCCTTCATAACCCGACGGCACCGACGACGGCGCTGACCACGGGGATCAGCATCAACACCTCCGGGGCCCTCGACGTGGGTGTACAAAGGCAGCGGGAACCCCGGCGGAGCCCGCTCGCCCCGGGGCCTCGCCACCGCCGGATGGTCCTCGTCGTCCCGGCTGCAATGGGCGAGTCGCTTCTTCGGCGGGAGAGGGTCTGGCCCTTCTCGAGGAGCCTTTCCCTTCTCCGCCGCAGAGAATCGGCGAATCGGAGCCATCACACCAAGATGGTGCAAGAGCTGAGGCGAAGGAGAGAGCAAGAGGAGATGGACTGGACGGGCACGAGCGACGCCGTACTTATAGCCGGCGAAGGCCAACCGCCGGTCTCCATGATCACAGGTAATCATAACACGTTCTGCATACAGGGAAGCGGAGGCGCCACGTCCAATCAACCGCCACGCGGCGTCCAAGGCCGCAGGCTGTTAGGGCCCGCGGCGCTTCGCACTTGCCCTTTCGCCTCTCGGCACGGCCAATTCCATGCGCACCTTGGGGGTCCCCAGACTTGCCTGCCTGTGGCCTGTGCCGTGGCTCGAGTGGGGGCCCAGCGCGGCCCATCTTCATCAACACGAGGCTCAAGACCCTCGCGAGGCGGACGACACGACGCATCCTCAGGCACAGCCTCGTCAAGCTGGCTCGCGAGGAGGCGGATAGTTCAAGGCGGGGTACCTCACGAGGTGCCCATGACGCAAGCCATGATGACACGGGGCACCAGGCGGGCGCCAGCGCGCGCAGCGTCCCTCTTTCCTCTTTGGTGCAAAGGGGGCAAGCGTATCAGTCGAGTACCGAGGCATCAGGCAAAGGTTCCCGCTTCGGTGCAATGAGACCAAGACCAGGAGGACTACGAGACGGAGGTCACCATGGAGCCCAGCGCGGCGTCATCACCAGAGCCTTTGGCAGGCGAAGACTGCTTTTGTCAGGATAGATCTACTCACTGCCCCCCTTCAAATTAGCCCGCCATTGTTGGATCCCTTCCTGCTCAATATTTGGGGAGAGGACCAGGGCCTCTATAAATAGGACTAGTGACCCACATAGCAGGGGGTTCGGTTGGTTCGTTCGGTTCACAAGTAGAGAGAGAGAGAAAGGGTGACTGAGCTCTCCATAGCAGTTCATCACCATAGCCAAGAACAGACCCTCGCGAGGCTGTTCTTCCTTGTATTGTTCATCCACACCAGCCCCAGGAGGCAATCCATCCACCACACACTGGAGTAGGGTATTACACCACATCGGTGGCCCGAACCAGTATAAATCTTGTGTCTTTCATGCAGTTCTTTTAGTAGTTTAGATCCCCTCGAGACGGAGAGGTTGAAGGCGAGATTTCCGCGCGCACCCAGTGCTCGAACCTTAAGGGTCTGCCGGAACCCGAAATCCGACATTGGCCACTTGCACGTTAAAGGGGGGGTGCCTGAGCATCGCGACTCAGGGCTCTTACTAGCTCTCCAGCCCTCACCCTCTGGCCTTGTCCACGGCATCGCGACTTAGCATACCAGCGACGGCTGAGACAAGCTCGAGGGCCGGGACCCGAGGACGTAGAGTACCGGCATCTAACCAAATTTTGCAGGGACACATCTCAAGATACGGCCCAATGCCGGGTGCAACCCGCCCAGAGGTAGGGCCTTGTGAGTCCCGCGCTGGCTCATGGGTGCCCAGATACACCTCACCTAGCTCTACCGTGCTGGTCACGTGTCAGGGCGGGGCTGTATACGCCCCGGGGGCTCCTCCCGGAGGGGAGCCCCCTCCCACGTACCAGTGGAAGCACCATGCTCCGCGCTGGCTGACGACACTGCCGAGGAGCGGCTATGCCCGTTGTCGGAGTAAATAGCCATGGGAAGCCTAGCCGGCTTCCCCTGGCCCATCAGAAAAAATTACGAGCCCGTCCGGCTCTCAAGAAGACTCAAGACCTGGGGCCGCCTCCCCCCTTTGCCGGCTATCTTCTAGGCCGGCTTCGGGGGCGGCCCACCCTTTACCCTCATGAAGAAAGTTGTGGGAGGGCCGACTACGAGAAGCCGGCTGCAACAAGGCCGACTCCAAGAGGCCGACTCCCATAAAGCGGTCAAGGCCGTACCCGTAGAGTACGCGTCCACCCCGCGATGATGAAGCAGGGCGTGGCTACAGTGGAGTCTGCCACCCCCTAAACCCGGAGCACGCCTGGTACAGTGCGCCGTACGGGTGGCCACGACCCGTCCGGTGCGGCACTGTTGCCATGGCGGCCCCGACGCCGTCCACGACGGGCCACCAGCGTGGCCCCCGAGGCGGTGGGCCCCTTCGGGCAGAGAGATACCAAAGGCGGCCGCACCTCCTCCCATGTCGGCCTGATGAGGAGCCGGCCCCCCGTTGCCGGCTCGCCATCATCCTCGAAGGAGACGCCCATTAAAGAGACAAGATATGGCGGGGCTACCGTAATCGCCCGCCAGGGCGGCGGTACTGTAGCCACGCTTACCCCGACCAAGGCCGCGTCAACAGCACGGAGCGACAGTAACCAGCCACCGACCAGGCCCTGGCCGGTGGGGCCTGCCTGTCGACCAAGGAGCCGGCAGCCAGCGGGACCCACCAGTCGGCGGGCCCCAGCAGCCGGCGCGGAAGCCGGCAAGCACAGTCACAGACAGCTGGGCCCCGCACCCAGCTGGATTACCTTTGTACCCCTAGGGGGTAGGCCTATATAAACCCCCCGGTGCACCCATGCAAGTGGGGGGATTCTCAAGTTAGACCTAGATACCATACCAGGAGAGGAAGCATGCTAGCTGAGCCCTTCTTCCTCCTTCCACCCAAACCAGCTCGAGGAGCATTGTGTAGCTTTTTGTTCATTTAGTAACCATGCGGAGACCCCGCAGAGCAGCAGTAGGGGTGTTATCTCCCCGGCGAGCATGTCTCCGTCTTATCCCGTTTCCAGGCACCGGCGACATTCTATTGGCTCCCACAATGATAAGCCACCCGTTGGCATATGTCGCACGTACCACCCGACATTTGGCGCCCACCGTGGGGCCAGGTGCACCATCGTCCGGAGACCTGTTCTGGACGGGAACCCTTTTCCTCCCTCGCGAGCGTAGCCAGCCCGGCTCGCCCGATGGCGCTTGCCATGACGCGCTGCATGGCGTCACCAACATCTGCGTGGCGAGCGGCCTCGCCAACCTCTTCGACAAGGCCCGCATCTCCGACGAGCTTGCCTCCGATGCGGGCACCGACCACCTCGCCAACCTCCTCGGCCAGCTCCACTTCTCCAGCGAGCCCGCTGCAGATTTGGAGTCGGTTGGCTCCACCGACCCGATGCCTGTCGACTCCGACACGGCATCCTACGACACCTTCCCCACCAACGTCACGATCTACAACGACCCGCTCCCTCCGGCCGGCGATTGCGATACTGTCACCACTGAGGCGATGGTTATCAGCCACGACGGCCCGACCGACGAGGGCGCCCATGATGCCCCACGCGCGGCAGCCCACGACTTGTCCGTCCCCCTCCTGGCTGATGCCGACGACGAAGTACTGGAGGCACGCCGCCTCGCCCTCCTCATGGAGGGCCGACGGCTGGCCTCCGTAAGACGCCTCACCGAGGCCTACCAGCGCGAAGCTGACCGCGCCGCCTTCGGCACGCCGGCTCCGGCTGGCCCAAGCCAGGCTGGTGCGGTCAGGCAACGCGGCGCCGTCATTGTCGACACGCTTGGAGTCGATCGTCCGGTCTACGCCACACCGCTCGAGAACCTGCGCGCCGCCCAGACGGCCGTAGACGAGTTGGACGGCTTGGAAGCCGAAGACCTCCCCCACATGACGCGGCGTATACAACAACTAATTGACGCGGCCGCTCGGCGGCACGAAGCCGACGCCTGCGCGGGGAGCCCTCCCACGCGCCGCGATCACGGTGCGACTTCCCGATCGCCGACTATGAGCAACACCCGCGCGCGCCGCGAGAAAGAGCCGGTTTCCAACCGAAGCCAGACCCGAATCTCCATCGAGCGAGACGCGGACGGCCCCCCCCCGAGCTCGTGGAGAGAGATACCCCACCCCGCCTCCAGTGGCGCACCCGACTCTCAGCGGCCAGCTTGGTCGCCGCGAAGGAGTCGGCGAAAACGACGCCGGCCACCGGATCGACCGCCTGGCCAGATCCCTGGCGCTAGAAGAAGAGGACGATGTCGGCCCGCCCTGCTTTGGCCCCCACATCTGCGACGAGCCCTTCCCTAAAGGGTTCTCGCTCCCAAGAGACACGCCCAAGTACAACGGCTCGGTGAAGCCGGAAGACTGGCTGACCGACTACTCCACAGCCGTCTGCATCGCCAATGGCAACCGGCGCGTTGCCATGAAGTACGTGCCCCTCATGCTGCAAGGCACGGCACGGACTTGGCTTAACAGCCTCAAGCCTCTCAGCATCAACAGCTGGGTAGATTTCACTGAAGCCTTCGTTCGCAACTTCACCAGCACCTACAAGCGGGCTCCCAAGCCCAGACAGCTCTCCCTGTGCATACAGGGCCCAACCGAGTCCACTCGCGACTACCTCACGCGTTGGGCCGAGCTCCACAACTCTTGCGAAGGGGTGCACGAGGTGCAAGCCATCGAATACTTCACTGCCGGGTGCCGAGAGGGCACCCTCCTCAAGCACAAGCTCCTTTGCGACGAGCCGACTACCCTCGATGACCTCCTGAACATCGCCGACAAGTACGCCACCGCCGACTCTTCTATGAAGACCGAGCTCCGGGTGGACGCGTCCGGGAAAGTGCTTAATCCGGTGCCCCAAGCACCGGCGGGAGATTCCGGCCGACGCCAACACCAGAACGACCAGAAGCACAAAGGCCCCGCGCCGCCCCCTGCTAACCGGCAGGTGGCCACGGTCGAAGACGCGCCGCCTGAGGGGCGGCCCGCGCCCAAGAAGCCCAAGGGCGGTCGGCCGGCTTGGCAGCCGGCCTTCTCTTATGAACAAACCCTTGACGCCCCGTGCAAGTTCCATAGCGGCGCGAAGCCGTCCAACCATACGACCCGAAAGTGTAACTGGCTCGCCCGAATCTCCAAGGGCGAAGGGCTCACGCCGACTCCGCCTGTTGGCCCGCTGCCTCCAGCTTCGCCGCCCATGGCCGCTTGGCCCGCGGTCGACGCCGCGCAGGACGAGTTCCCAGACGAGCAAGCATCTTACGTTGTCTTTACGAGCCAGCCCGAAGATCGGCGCAGCAAGCGCCGAGAGCAACAAGAAGTCAATATGGCCGCCGCCAACCCAGCCGGCCACATGCATTGGTCGGAGAAATCCATCAGCTGGAGCCGGGCCGACCACCCAGAGGTGATGCCGTCCCCCGGCTCCTGGAGCGGCAAGGTCCTGGAGGCCACCCTCGCGAAGGACATGCGTGCCGCCCGCTTCTCCCGTGTGTTGATCGACGGTGGAAGCAGCATCAACATCCTGTACCGTGACACCCTGGAGAAGTTGGGTGTCAAGACGAAGCAGCTTGTGCCGACTCGGACGGTGTTTCACGGCATTGTACCCGGTTTGTCCTACGCCCCCATTGGCAAGATCAAGATCGACGTACTCTTTGGGGGCAAGGATCATTTCCGCCGGGAAGCGATCTGGTTCGAGGTGGTGGACCTGGAGAGCCCTTACCACGCCTTGCTTGGCCGACCCGCCTTGGCCAAGTTCATGGCGGTCCCCCACTATGCATACCTCAAGATGAAGATACCAAGTTCCAAGGGCATCATCACCATCACCGGCGACTACAAGAAGTCCGCCGACTGTGCCACGGCCAGCAGCCGGCTGGCCGAATCCCTCGTGATTGCCGAAGAAAAGAAGACGCTGGACAGGGTCGTGGCCTTGGCCAGCAAGCAGCTGAACCAGCCCGTCGACTCCAAGGAGTATGATTCCCAAGGATCTTTCCAGCCGGCCAAGGAGACCAAGAAGATACAGCTCGACCCCGAGCACCCCGAGAGGTTTGTCGTCATTGGGGCGAGCCTAAACAGCAAATAGGAAGGCGAGCTCATCGATTTCCTCCGTGAGAATCGGGATATCTTTGCATGGTCGCCCAAGGACATGCCGGGTGTTCCGAAGGATTTCGCCGAGCACAAATTACATGTGCGGGAGGACGCAAAACCAGTCAAGCAGCCTCTCCGCCGACTGTCAGAGGAGAAGAGAAGGATCGTAGGGGAGGAGATAGCCCGGCTTCTTGCAGCCGGCTTCATCATGGAAGTTTTGTTCCCAGAGTGGCTCGTGAACCCGGTTCTCGTGCTGAAAAAGAGTAACAAGTGGCGCATGTGTATAGATTACAGAAGCCTCAACAAAGCCTGCCCCAAAGATCCCTTCGCCCTGCCCAGAATTGACCAAGTGATAGACTCCACAGCCGAATGCGAGCTGTTGAGCTTTTTGGATGCTTATTCAGGATACCACCAGATAAAACTGAACCCGGATGACCGACTAAAGACCGCCTTCATCATGCCGTTTGGAGCCTTCTGCTACCTGACCATGATGTTCGGCTTGAGGAATGCCGGCGCCACCTTTCAGCGTTGCATGCAGAGGTGCCTCCTCATGCAGCTCGGCAAAAACGCCCACGTCTACGTGGATGATATCATGGTGAAGACGGAGAAGCGCGGCACTCTGCTGGAAGACCTGAAAGAGACATTCGAGAACCTACGTCGGTTCCGAATCAAGCTCAACCCTGAGAAATGCGTGTTCGGAGTGCCAGCCGGCCAGCTCCTAGGCTTTCTGGTCTCCGAACGCGGCATTGAGTGCAACCCAGTGAAGATCAAGGCCATTGAGAGGATGGCGGTCCCAACCAAGCTTCGAGAGATCCAGAAGTTCACCGGGTGCCTGGCCTCTTTGAACCGCTTCATCAGCCGGCTTGGAGAGAAAGCTCTCCCTCTCTACCGCCTCATGAAGAAGAGCACTCACTTCGAGTGGAATGACCAGGCCGACCAAGCTTTCCACGAGCTGAAGAAAATGCTGGCCACACCGCCTGTCTTGGCAGCGCCGACTGAGAAAGAGCCCATGCTCCTTTATATTGCCGCCACTAGCCAGGTGGTCAGCACCGTCATTGTAGTCCAACGCCCCGAAGAAGGCCGAGCCCAGCCAGTCCAGAGGCCGGTTTATTACCTGAGCGAGGTGCTGTCCGCCTCAAAGCAGAACTACCCGCACTACCAGAAGATGTGCTACGGCGTGTACTTCACCGCCAAGAAGCTGAAGCCGTACTTTCAAGAACATCCCATCACGGTCATATGCACTGCCCCGCTGGCCGAGATCATAGGCAGCCGGGATGCATCCGGCCGAGTGGTTAAGTGGGCCATCGAGCTGGCCCCTTACACGATCTTCTACCAACCCTGCACCGCCATCAAGTCACAAGCACTGGCTGACTTCCTCATCGACTGGGCCGAGACCCAGTACTTACCGCCAGCTCCCGACTCCACCCATTGGCGCATGCACTTTGACGGATCCAAGATGCGCACCGGCTTGGGAGCCGGCGTCGTCCTTACCTCTCCAAAGGGCGACAAGCTCAGATACACGCTGCAGATCCACTTCGCCGCCTCCAACAATGTAGCCGAGTACGAGGCACTCGTACATGGGCTCCGGCTTGCCAAGGAACTCGGCATCCGCCGGATCCTGTGTTATGGCGACTCGGATTTGGTGGTTCAGCAATCATCTGGCGACTAGGACGCCAAGGACGCAAACATGGCAAGCTACCGCTTCCTAGTGCAGCAAATCAGCGGGTACTCTGATGGATGCGAATTCCTCCACGTACCGCGAGCCGACAATGAGCCAGTAGATGCCCTGGCCCGAATAGGCTCCACGCGGCAAGCAATACCAACCGGCGTCGCCCTACAACACCTCCTCAAGCCGTCCATCAAGCCGTCTCCGGAACCCGACTCCATCTTCGTGCCGCCTAACCACGATGGGGCCGGGTCTGGCTCGAAGAATCAAGCAGTCGGCCCGGGGACTTCAGTACTCGGCTCGGGGACTGCAGTAGCCGGCTCGGGGACTGCCGCACCCGGCTCGAGGACTGCGTTAGCCGGCCCGGGGACTTCTTCAGCACAGCAAGCGGCGGCCGACTCCAGCACTTCATCACCCAGCCCGCCCACCCTGGTGGCTGTAGCCACATTGGCGGCAGGGGAAGTTGCAGCTCCATCATGGGCTCAATCCATCCTCAACTTCTTGGTGAACCAAGATCTGCCGGCTGACGAAACAGAAGCGAGACAAGTCCAACGTCGAGCCGGAGCATACACAATCGTCAATAGAGAACTTGTCAAGCGCAGTGTCACCGGAGTCTTACAGCGATGCGTCGAGCAGGAGAAAAGCATTGCAATCCTCAGAGATATACACCAAGGAGAGTGCGGCCACCACGCCGCTTCAAGATCACATGTCGCCAAAGCCTTCCGCCACGGTTTCTTTTGGCCGACTGCTTTGGACGATGCCAAAGAGCTAGTCAAACACTGCAAAGGCTGCCAGCTTTTCAGCTCCAAGCAACACATGCCGGCTTTGGCACTCAAGACCATTCACCTCACCTGGCCCTTTGCCGTCTGGGGACTAGATATGGTGGGCCCATTCAAGACGGCGCGCGGCGGCATGACACATTTGCTCGTCGCCATGGATAAATTCACAAAGTGGATCGAGGCAAAGCCGATCAAGAAGCTGAATGGGCCAACTGCGGTGACTTTCATTGCAGATATAACAACCCGCTACGGCGTACCGCACAACATCATCATCGACAATGGCATGAATTTTGCCAAAGGTTGTCACATCCCTAGTTCTGGTATGACCTAGGCTAGCCCTTCATGCTTGCATCATGTTTAAACTCCATTTAAATTTGAAATGGGGATTTGTGAACCCTCAGAAATCATTTTTGAAAATGACCCAGATAAAAAGTGCTCCAAAAGGGTCCAAGAAAATGTTCATGTCTCTCTCTGAAAATATTGGTGAGAGGTAAAATTCAAACCAATATTTTTAGGAGCTCATAAATATTTATTTTGGCCATTTGGAATTAATGCATAATTATTTGTATTGGATTTATATTTGTTATATATTCAAATATACTCCAATAATTCTGATTTTTAATGTGGGGCTTCGGAATAATCCAATTAGTTCCTACAATAATTTTTAGAAGCATATAAAATGGTTTAGTATTTTATCTAAATCAAAACAAATAACAGAAAAGGAAACAGAAAATAGAAATGAGACCTACCTGGCGGTTACCTGCCTGGCAGCCCAGCTGGCGGCCTAGCTCCTGTGCCGGCCCAGCACTGCTGGCCGACGCCAGTCGTCGCCCACCTCCTGCCAGGAGGACGGTGCGCGTGTGCTCGCCGTGCGTGAGCACGCACCGGCCACCTCCTGCTTCCCGCTCGCTGCTGGAGGCCCTCGACGTCGCCACGCAGCCTCCCCGACCCCTCTCACTCTCCCCCATGCTCCTCCTCTCCTCTGTCACCCTCTCTCGCCCTTCCCCGCGAACGCCCGAGCGCTGCCGTCACCGCCGCACGCCGTAGCCGTAGCCACCGTGCTCCTCTTGCCCCTCTGCCCTGCCCAACGGGTCTTCCTCGACGCCGTGAAGCACCAAGACGAAGCACGCGCCCACGGGACGCCTGAAACGACGCCATCGTCTTCGTCTTCCTCATCGGCCACCCTGGATTTCCACCGTCGATTTGCCGCCGTCCAAGCTTCCCCGAGCCCGCTTCTACGGCCCCTGCAACCGCTGTGAGGCCACGATCCTTTTCCCCCCTAAACCGTGCTCGATCCCCTCCTCTAGCCGCCTAGCCACCGGAGCCGAGAGCTCCGTGCCGCCGGCCATGGCGCCGCCATGGCGAGAGGCCGAGCCAGCCGCTCCCGCGCGCGTCATCATGTCCTCGGTGACGCCAGGAGGCCGTAGAGGCCCTCCGCAGCCTCTGCCGTGCCCTGCAGCCACTTTCCGCTCGAAGCCGAACTTCGGCCGCCGCCTCGAGCCCTGCTCCGGCGAGCTCCGGCGCCCCCGCAGCCTCCCACCAGCTCCCCTGGATGCGGACGACGACGGGCTACGCCCCGGTGGTCTTCGCGCGTCCAGACGCAGCTCGTAGCGCCATTCCGGTGAGTCGCCGCCACGCTATTGGTCGCTGCCGGCCAGAACTCCGGCGGGCTAACGTGGCATCATAGTTAGGCACTAACTACCCCCCCTAGAGACACTGGCAGTGGGCCCCAGAGCCACTAATCTAAATCAGATTAGGAATAACTCCTCTGTTAACTAACCAGTCACTGACATGTGGCCCCACACGTCAGGTTTGACTCGGTCAGCTCCGTTGACCGCTGACGCAGCGCTGACGTCAGGCTGACGCAATAATGATTTCTGGAATTATTATAAATCAGGAAATTCCAGAATATATTCAAAACTTCAAAAATTCATAGAAATTCAACCGTAGCTCAGATTGAAATAATTTATATATGAACAATTATCAGAAAAATTCAATCTATCCATCTGTACCATTTTCATGCATGACAAATCAACCTATACTTGCTGTATATATGGAAACACACTTATGGCTTATATAAAGAGCTTATTTGGAGATGCATTTGAATCTTTGGTTCAAATGGACTTCATGCAGTTGAATACTAGTTGCATTAGCTCAAACAGCATCACATCTTCATGCCATGTTCATGCATCAGATTGTTGCATATGCTTGTGTATTGATTGTTGGCACCGTTCCTTCTCGATAGGTCCTGCTCCGGAAGTGTTCGAGAGTACCTATCAGTGAAGCAGTGCCTTCCTTGTTGTTCTACCAGGCAACCAACCCCCCTTGTTCATTCCGATACAATCCCACTCTCTCGCTCCTGCTCTCTTTTATTGCATTAGGACAACAACGATTCAACTGCTACTTTATGCTGCGGTAGTTGAACCCTTTCCTCTGCATGACCTGTCATTGCCACAGTAAATAGTTAAAACCCACTAGCATGTGTAGGAGTTGTTTGAGCCTTGTTGTGTTCCTACCATGCCATGCCTGCTATTGCTTAGAGTTGTGTCAGGTCTGATTCACCGGGAATGAATTGGAGTGTTATGATATGTTCTGGTGCTGAGAGTTAAACGTGTGAACACGATTTGGTAAAGGTAGCGGTGAGAGGCCATGTAGGAGTACATGGTGGGTTGTCTCATTGGGACCGTCCTTAGGAACTGAGTTCTGTGTAAGTTATCCAATGACTAGCTACTACCACACATTGGGCTCCGGGCGCTCCAAGCTCTCTCGACTTATTAACCGCCTTGAGCTCTGTCCAGGAGTTGCAAATAGTTTCTGGTGTTTGTAGGCAGTGTTATTTTTCTACCGAGTGGCACCCGGCAGGGTGGACTTGGGACAGACTAGGCACACGTGGCCCGGTGTACCGAGTGGCACCCGGATGGTGGGCTCGGGAACCCTGTACACATCGTTTGGGGCCGTGAGCGAAACCTCGGCCGAATCTCCTTGCGGATGGAACCCGAATAGGCGATAAACCTGGACTAGAGTCTTGCATGGTTAGTCAGGTCGTGGCCGACACCCTCGCCAGGCTTCCGCTTGAAGGTTGCCGAGATACATGACGTGTACATGGCGGTAAGTGGCGAGAGCGTGTGTGATGAAGTACACCCCTGCATGGTTATCATGATCTATTCGAATAGCCGTGTCCTCGGTTATGGACTTCTTGGATGCTTACGTGGTACATAGACAACTTAAAGTGGAGACTCTAAAATGCTCAAGACAAGTGTGAGTGCTATGGATGGCCTTCTCGTAGGGAGACGAGGATGGATCCTTAGTGGTGTATTGATGTGGTGATTAGTGGACTCGTGTGCGCTGCCTCATCTCAAAGAAGTTTCTCGTTGTCGTAGAACAGGATAGCCACTGAGTCAAAGCTGGCTTGCTGCAACTAAACCCCACATTACCTTCTTGATACTAATGCATATATGATAGGATCTGATGTAAGTCTTGCTGAGTACCTTTGTACTCACGTTTGCTTTATTTATGTTTTGCAGATGAGACATTTGTCTTACTAGTAGTTCCGCTTGGACTTCGACGAGTAGCTTGTTACCTTAGCTACGATCTTGTACCCTTGGGAGGGTCTTGTAGATAGTCAGGTTTCTAGCTCTTTCCTTTTGTAGTTGTCTGTACTCAGACATGTAATGCTTCCGTTGCTTGTTTGCTCTGAATGATGGGTCATGTGACCCCTGCTTGTATTTATGCTATGTGGCTCTTCTGAGCCTTTATCTATATGAGTTTGCGTTATGTTGTGATGCCATGTTGTACAGCACATACTTGCATGTTATGCGTACATGTAGCATGTATTGCTATGTGTGGGATCCGACAATCTGGTTGTTTATCCTTGGCAGCCTATCATATGGGGAAATGTAGTCTAGTGTTTTCTGAGCGATAGTAGTCCGCTACAGCCCGGTCCACCGGAGTCCTGCTAGCCCAGCACTACTGCTCGGAACACTTGACTGGCCGGCATGTGTTTCACTTCGTTCCTGTGTCTGTCCCTTCGGGGAAATGTCACGCGGTGACGACCGGAGTCCTGTTAGCCCGGTGCTATAGCCCGGATTCACACGCTGCTGACCGACACGCTCGATGTGAATCATGTATGCCTGTTCGCATAGGTTAGGGCCGCTTTGGGTTCACGACTAGCCATGTCGGCCCGGGTTCTCTGTCATATGGATGCTAGCGACACAATCATATACGCGAGCCAAAAGATGCAAACGGTCCCGGGCCATGGTAAGGCGACACCCGTGGGGATACCGTGCGTGAGGCCGCAAAGTGATATGAGGTGTTACATGCTAGATTGGTGTGACTTAGAATCGGGGTCCTGACAGCCTTGGTATCAGAGCCTGACTGCCTGTAGGATTTCCAAGCCAACCTGGTCGAAGTTGGGTCTAGAAATTCTTTAGTTATGTAAGGGAATTGATTGTGGAAGGGAACGTAAGGCTCTTTTTACTCCTTATACCTCATGCCTTCTGATCCGAGTCATCCTATCTTCCTACGGGGTTAAGGAACTAGGCTTCCTCTTCTATCTATCAGGATCACGTGTTACTACTCCGTAGTCTCTTAGGATTGGTTGATCAGAGTCATATCCCAGTTCGAGTACCTCTGGTGTAGCCTGTTTAGTACTATCCCAGAACCCTGAGTGATGATGTTGAGTATGTTGCTACCCCATTTGAGCAGGATGTCTCATTCTGAGCAGTTTACTGCCGTTATGCTGCCGGATTTATCCTAGGAGTTCAAGAGATAGTATTTTTCTCGTACTATAATCTACATCCTTATGGTGATGCCGAATCCATCCTTGTTTCCTTGGTTGGCTCTTCGGGATGTTGCCGGTTAACCGAAGTTCTGTTGTTCATGTCCGGAACCACGGAGATGGTAGGGATGAGGATCCTCCTGACCAGTCTTCATTGGCAGAGTTCATGTTAGAGATGGAGAAGAACAAGCGAGAGTGTAACCGCTTGCTAGCACGTATTGAGGAGAACACCTCCCGCCAGCACAAAGAGTTCGTGTCCATCCATGACTTCATCGGTCTGAAACCACCCACCTTCCATCATTCCATTGAACCACTCAATGCAGATGACTGGCTCCATAGTATCACACACAAGATGCGTTCTGCGAACGTAGCTGATAGTGACAAGGTCACCTATGCTGCTTATCACCTGGAAGGTCCTGCCAATATTTGGTGGCAGAACTACGAGGCTATGCTTCCAGCTGGCCAGATAATCACCTGGAGAGATTTCACTGAGGCTTTCCGCGAGCATCACATTCCTCAGGCTCTTGTTGATCGCAAGAGAGAAGAGTTTTGTAGTTTCACCCAGAGTAAGATGGCTGTAGATGCTTACAGTAGAGAGTTTGAGAACCTCGCCCGCTATGCTATAGAAGAAGTGTCCACAGACGCCAAGAAGCAGGCTAGGTTCCGGAAGGGTCTCCACCCCAAGTTGCGTCGTGATCTCCACCTGCACCATTGCAATACATTCCAGGCTCTTGTGAACAAGGCCATTAATGCGGAGACAGCTCAGCTCACTTACGAGGAGTCTCGTAAGCACAGCCGTGATTTGGTTTCTTCCTCCGGCTCTACCTTGCAGAAGCGCCGGTTTTGGGTTCCGAACTCCGCTCTTCCACCCGGTTACTCACCGAGGCCCTCTTATGTGGCACCTCACCCAGTTCAGTTACATGCTCCACCCAGGCCTATTGGTAGACCGATTGTCAAGGCGGGCCCACGTCCTACTTCAGGGACTTGCTTCGCATGCGGAGAGCCAGGACACTATGCACGTGACTGCTCTCAAACCAGCTATGCTCCACCCCAGCCTGAGAAGTCTGTTGGCCGTGATAAGTCATCATGCAAGATGATTAGTGTCAAGTCAGCTCCCACTGAACATGGATGTGTGCATCACGTCTCAGCTAAAGACACTCGTGATGATCCGGATGTCGTTCTTGGTACCCTCCTTGTCAATTGCCATCCAGCTTCGGTTTTGTTCGATATCGGAGCATCTCACTCCTTCATCTCTGAAGGCTATGCTCGTTTGCACGACATGTCATTTTGTGATATGACAACTCCACTTGAAATCCAAACTCCAGGGTCTAGATGGCAAACTACCAGAATAAGCCATGGTAATGAAATCCTTGTTGACAGACTTGTATTCCTTGCATCACTTATAGCCCTCAAGTCTACAGATATTAACATCATCTTGGGTATGGACTGGATGGAAGCTCATCATGCCAAGATTGATTGTTACACAAGGTCTGTTCAGCTTACACACCCATCTGGCAAGATAGTCACCGTCTCCACTAGAGTTGCAAAGCGTCAGCTCTATTCTCTTAATGCCAACCCTCTTCCTGACCTAGAAGATATTTCGGTAGTCCGTGACTTTTCGGATGTCTTTCCAGAGGAACTGCCAGGTATTCCACCTGACAGAGATGTAGAATTTGTCATAGATCTTATCCCAGGAACCGCTCCAATCTCTAGGAGACCTTACAAGATGGCACCCTTAGAACTAGCTGAGCTTAAGAAACAACTCGATGAATCCTTGAAAAAGGGTTTCATCCGTCCCAGTTCTTCTCCCTAGGCTTGCCCCGTTCTCTTCGTCAAGAAGAAGGATGGTACGGACCGGATGGTTGTAGATTATCGTCCCGTTAATGTGGTCACGATAAAGAACAAGTATCCGCTCCCCAGGATCAACGACCTGTACGATTAGCTCGCTGGATCCTCAGTCTTTTCCAAGATGGATTTGAGGTTAGGCTACCACCAAATCAAGATCAGAAATGGGGACATTCCTAAGACGGCTTTTGTCACTCGTTATGGTCAGTACGAGTACACCGTCATGTCCTTCGGTCTAACCAATGCTCCAGCTACATTCTCCCATTTGATGAACTCGATCTTCATGGAGTACCTAGATAAGTTCGTCGTGGTTTACCTCGATGATATCCTTATTTACTCGAAGAACGAGGAAGAGCATGCCGAACATCTTAGACTTGTGTTAGAAAAACTCAGAGAACACCGCCTTTACGCCAAGTTCTCCAAGTGTGAATTTTGGTTGCCAGAAGTGACCTATCTCGGCCACGTAATCTCTGGTAAGGGCATTGCTATCAATCCCGAAAGAGTTCAAGCCGTTCTTGATTGGACTCCGCCTGAATTAGTTAAGAAAGTTAGGAGTTTCCTTGGCCTAGCCAGTTATTGTCGCCGCTTCATTGAGAACTTCTCCAAAGTGGCCAAACCTCTCACGGAACTTCTCAAGAAAGATAAAAAGTTTGAGTGGTCCCCACAGTGTGAACATAGTTTTCAGGAACTGAAAAGACGTCTTACTTCTGCTCCCATACTTGTGCCACCGAACTTCACTAAAGACTTTGTTATCTACTGCGACGCCTCACGACAGGGACTAGGTTGCATTCTTATGCAAGATCGCCATGTGATTGCCTATGCATCTCGACAGTTGCATCCACATGAGGAGAATTATCCTACCCATGATCTAGAGCTTGCAGCCGTAGTCTATGCACTTATGACCTGGCGACATTACCTTCTTGGTAAACGTTGCGAGATTTACACCGATCACCAGAGTCTCAAGTATATCTTCACCCAACCAGATTTGAACCTTAGGCAAAGACGTTGGCTGCAGTTGATCTCAGATTACGACTTAGGGATTACCTACACCCCAGGCAAGGGGAATGTTATGGCTAATGCGCTAAGTCGTAAGTCCTATTGCAACAATCTCATGTTGCAGCAGGGCCAACCACTTCTCCATGAGGAATTATGTAAGCTTAACCTTCACATTGCTCCTCACGGATTCCTTTCTACCATGGTGGCGAAACCTACTCTTGTGGAACAGATCATCTCTGCTCAGAAGCAAGATACAGGAATTTCCCGGATCAAGAGAAACATTAACAAGGGAGTTGGTGGTAGTTTTTCTATAGATGGTCGCGGTGTTGCTTTCTTTGAGAGTCGCTTGGTGGTTCCCAAGAATCAACATCTTCGACAATTAATCCTTAAGGAGGCGCATGAATCTCCTCTCATGATTCATCCCAGTAGTACTAAGATGTATCAAGACCTACGCCAGAGGTTCTGGTGGACTAGGATGAAGAGAGAAATTGCTCAGTTTATTGCTAACTGTGACGTTTGTCGTCGCGTTAAGGCAGAGCATCAAAGACCTGCTAGCACCCTTCAACCTTTAGCTATTCCTGAGTGGAAATGAGATAAAGTTGGCATGGACTTCATCACCGGCTTTCCCAGGACCAAGAAAGGGAATAACGCTATCTTCATGGTCATTGATCGTCTTTCCAAAGTGGCTCACTTCCTACCCGTTCGAGAGAGTATCACTGCTAGTTAGCTCGCTGACTTATATATTTCTCGAATAGTGTCACTTCATGGTGTTCCGCTAGAGATCAATTCAGACCGTGGTAGTCTCTTCACTTCTCATTTCTGGGAGAGTTTCCAAACTACCATGGGCACCCATCTTTCTTTCAGTACTGCTTTCCACCCTCAATCAAGTGGTCAGGTGGAAAGGGTCAACGAGATTCTTGAAGACATGCTTAGAGCTTGTGTTATCTCATTCGGTATGGATTGGGAGAAGTGTCTTCCTTTTGCCGAGTTTGCTTATAACAATAGCTATCAATCCAGCCTCAAGAAAGCTCCTTTTGAGGTTCTGTATGGACGGAGATGTCCAACACCTTTGAACTGGTCAGAAACCGGTGAACGGCAATTCTTTGGACCGGATATGATCCAGGAGGCAGAAGAGCAAGTTCGCATCATTCGTGAGAATTTGAAAACAGCCCAATCTCGTCAAAAGAGCCAGTATGACCGTAGTCATAAGGAAGTGGCTTATGAAGTTGGCGATAAGGCTTATCTTCGGGTTACTCCTCTAAAGGGTACCCATCGATTCGGTATCAAGGGCAAGTTGGCTCCTCGTTACATTGGTCCCTTTCTCATTCTCGCGAAACGAGGAGAGGTTGCCTACCAGTTGGAACTACCACCACATCTTTCTCGAGTTCATGATGTCTTCCACGTCTCTCAACTCAGGCGTTGCTTCTCGGATCCCATCCGCGAAGTGGACCACGAAACGCTTGATCTCCAGGATAACCTCACCTATCGAGAGTACCCTGTATGCATCCTTGATCAAGCAGAGCGTGTCACTCGACGTCATAACATCAAGTTCCTCAAGGTTCAGTGGTCTCATCATTCTGAGAGAGAAGCCACTTGGGAGCGTGAAGATCGTCTTCGACTTGAGTACCCCACTTTCTTCCCGCCGACTCCTGAATCTCGGGACGAGATTTCTTTGAGTGGAGGCGAGTTGTCACATCCCTAGTTCTGGTATAACCTAGGCTAGCCCTTCATTCTTGCATCATGTTTAAACTCCATTTAAATTTGAAATGGGGATTTGTGAACCCTCAGAAATCATTTTTGAAAATGACCCAGATAAAAAGTGCTCCAAAAGGGTCCAAGAAAATGTTCATGTCTCTCTCTGAAAATATTGGTGAGAGGTAAAATTCAAACCAATATTTTTAGGAGCTCATAAATATTTATTTTGGCCATTTGGAATTAATGCATAATTATTTGTATTGGATTTATATTTGTTATATATTCAAATATACTCCAATAATTCTGATTTTTAATGTGGGGCTTTGGAATAATCCAATTAGTTCCTACAATAATTTTCAGAAGCATATAAAATGGTTTAGTATTTTATCTAAATCAAAACAAATAACAGAAAAGGAAACAGAAAATAGAAATGAAACCTACCTGGCGCTTACCTGCCTAGCAGCCCAGCTGGCGCCCAGCTCCTGTGCCGGCCCAGCACTGCTGGCCGACGCCAGTCGTCGCCCACCTCCTGCCAGGAGGACGGTGTGTGTGTGCTTGCGGCACGCGAGCACGCACCGGCCACCTCCTTCTTCCCGCTCGCTGCTGGAGGCCCTCAACGTCGCCACGCAGCCTCCCCGACCCCTCTCACTCTCCCCCATGCTCCTCCTCTCCTTTGTCACCCTCTCTCGCCCTTCCCCGCGAATGCCCGAGCGCTGCCGTCACCGCCGCACGCCGTAGCCGTAGCCACCGTGCTCCTCTTGCCCCTCTGCCCTGTCCAATGGGTCTTCCTCGACGCCGTGAAGCACCAAGACGAAGCACGCGCCCACGGGACGCCTGAAACGACGCCATCGTCTTCGTCTTCCTCATCGTCCACCGTGGATTTCCACCGTTGATTTGCCGCCGTCCAAGCTTCCCTGAGCCCGCTTCTACGGCCCCTGCAACCGCTGTGAGGCCACGATCCTTTTCCCCCCTAATGCATGCTCGATCCCCTCCTCTAGGCGCCTAGCCACCGGAGCCGAGAGCTCCGTGTCGCCGGCCATGGCGCCGCCGTGGCCAGAGGTCGAGCCAGCCGCTCCCGCGCGCGTCATCGTGTTCTTGGTGACGCCAGGAGGCCGTAGAGGCCCTCCGCAGCCTCTGTCGTGCCCTGCAGCCACTTTCCGCTCGAAGCCGAACTCCGGCCGCCGCCTCGAGCCCTGCTCCGGCGAGCTCCGGCGCCCCCGCAGCCTCCCACCAGCTCCCCTGGATGCGGACGACGACGGGCTACGCCCCGGTGGTCTTCGCGCGTCCAGACGCAGCTCGTAGCGCCATTCCGGCGAGTCGCCGCCGCGCTATTGGTCGCCGCCGGCCAGAACTCCGGCGGGCTGACGTGGCATCGTAGTTAGGCACTAACTACCCCCCCCCCCTAGAGACACTGACAGTGGGCCCCAGAGCCACTAATCTACATCAGATTAGGAATAACTCCTCTGTTAACTAACCAGTCACTGACGTGTGGCCCCACACATCAGGTTTGACTCGGTCAGCTCCGTTGACCGCTGACGCAGCGCTGACGTCAGGCTGACGCAATAATGATTTCGGGAATTATTATAAATCACGAAATTCCAGAATATATTCAAAACTTCAAAAATTCATAGAAATTCAACCGTAGCTCAGATTGAAATAATTTATATATGAAAAATTATCAGAAAAATTCAATCTATCCATCTGTACCATTTTCATGCATGACAAACCAACCTATACTTGCTGTATATATGGAAACACACTTATGGCTTATATAAAGAGCTTATTTGGAGATGCATTTGAATCTTTGGTTCAAATGGACTTCATGCAGTTGAATACTAGTTGCATTAGCTTCAAACAGCATCACATCTTCATGCCATGTTCATGCATCAGATTGTTGCATATGCTTGTGTATTGATTGTTGGCACCGTTCCTTCTCGATAGGTCCTGCTCCGGAAGTGTTCGAGAGTACCTATCAGTGAAGCAGTCCCTTCCTTGTTGTTCTACCAGGCAAGCAACCCCCCTTGTTCATTCCGATACAATCCCACTCTCTCGCTCCTGCTCTCTTTTATTGCATTAGGACAACAACGATTCAACTACTACTTTATGTTGCGGTAATTGAACCCTTTCCTCTGCATGACCTGTCATTGCCACAGTAAATAGTTAAAACCCACTAGCATGTGTAGGAGTTGTTTGAGCCTTGTTGTGTTCCTACCATGCCATGCCTGCTATTGCTTAGAGTTGTGTCAGGTCTGATTCATCGGGAATGAATTGGAGTGTTATGATATGTTCTGGTGCTGAGAGTTAAACGTGTGAACACGATTTGGTAAAGGTAGCGGTGAGAGGCCATGTAGGAGTACATGGTGGGTTGTCTCATTGGGACCGTCCTTAAGAACTGAGTTCTGTGTAAGTTGTCCAATGACTAGCTGCTACCACACATTGGGCTCCGGGCGCTCCAAGCTCTCTCGACTTATTAACCGCCTTGAGCTCTGTCCAGGAGTTGCAAATAGTTTCTGGTGTTTGTAGGTAGTGCTATTTTTCTACCGAGTGGCACCCGGCAAGGTGGACTTGGGACAGACTAGGCACACGTGGCCCGGTGTACCGAGTGGCACCCGGATGGTGGGCTCGGGAACCCTGTACACATCGTTTGGGGCCGTGAGCGAAACCTCGACCGGATCTCCTTGCGGATGGAACCCGAATAGGCGATAAACCTGGACTAGAGTCTTGCGTGGTTAGTCAGGTCGTGGCCGACACCCTCGCCAGGCTTCCGCTTGATGGTTGCCGAGATACATGACGTGTACATGGCGGTAAGTGGCGAGAGCGTGTGTGATGAAGTACACCCCTGCAGGGTTATCATGATCTATTCGAATAGCCGTGTCCTCGGTTATGGACTTCTTGGATGCTTACGTGGTATATAGACAACTTAAAGTGGAGACTCTAAAATGCTCAAGACAAGTGTGAGTGCTATGGATGGCCTTCTCGTAGGGAGACGAGGATGAATCCTTAGTGGTGTATTGATGTGGTGATTAGTGGACTCGTGTGCGCTGCCTCATCTCAAAGAAGTTTCTCGTTGTCGTAGAACAGGATAGCCACTGAGTCAAAGCTGGCTTGCTGCAACTAAACCCAACATTACCTTCTTGATACTAATGCATATATGATAGGATCTGATGTAAGTCTTG
The DNA here is from genome assembly GCA_034509565.1 of Triticum monococcum. Lineage (NCBI taxonomy): Eukaryota > Viridiplantae > Streptophyta > Magnoliopsida > Poales > Poaceae > Triticum > Triticum monococcum. The sequence goes on from CM067843.1 coordinate 83,461,025, forward strand.
CTGAGTACCTTTGTACTCACGTTTGCTTTATTTATGTTTTGCAGATGAGACATCTGTCTTACTAGTAGTTCCGCTTGGACTTCGACGAGTAGCTTGTTACCTCAGCTACGATCTTGTACCCTTGGGAGGGTCTTGTAGATAGTCAGGTTTTCCAGCTCTTTTCTTTTGTAGTTGTCTGTACTCAGACATGTAATGCTTCCGTTGATTGTATGCTCTGAATGATGGGTCATCTGACCCCTGCTTGTATTTATGCTATGTGGCTCTTCTGAGCCTTTATCTATATGAGTTTGCGTTATGTTGTGATGCCATGTTGTACAGCACATACTTGCATGTTATGCGTACGTGTAGCGTGTATTGCTATGTGTGGGATCCGACAATCTGGTTGTTTATCCTTGGCAGCCTATCATATGGGGAAATGTAGTCTAGTGTTTTCTGAGCGATAGTAGTCCGCTACAGCCCGGTCCACCGGAGTCCTACTAGCCCAGCACTACTGCTCGGAACACTTGACTAACCGGCATGTGTTTCACTTCGTTCCTGTGTCTGTCCCTTCGGGGAAATGTCACGCGGTGACGACCGGAGTCCTGTTAGCCCGGTGCTACAGCCCGGATTCACACGCTGCTGACCGACACGCTCGATGTGAATCATGTATGCCTGTTCCCATAGGTTAGGGCCGCTTTGGGTTCACGACTAGCCATGTCGGCCCGGGTTCTCTGTCATATGGATGCTAGCGACACAATCATATATGCGAGCCAAAAGACGCAAACGGTCCCGGGCCATGGTAAGGCGACACCCGTGGGGATACCGTGCGTGAGGCCGCAAAGTGATATGAGGTGTTACATGCTAGATTGGTGTGACTTAGAATCGGGGTCCCGACAAAGGTGCCTTGGCACGATTCTGCGCTACACAAGGTATCCGGCTGGACCTTGCGTCCGTCGCCCACCCGCAGTCAAACGGCCAAGTAGAGCGAGCAAACGGCCTCATCCTGTCCGGCATAAAGCCCCGACTGGTCGTACCTCTGGAGCGTTCAGCCGGCTGTTGGCTCGACGAGCTACCGGCTGTCCTATGGAGTCTGCGTACTACCCCAAACAGATCAACCGGCTTCACTCCTTTCTTCCTTGTATATGGTGCTGAGGCAGTCATCCCAACAGACATCGAGTTCGACTCGCCTCGGGTAACCATGTACACGGAGGCGGAGGCCAAAGAAGCACGCGAAGACAGCGTCGACCTACTGGAAGAAGGCCGGCTGTTAGCCTTCAGCCGGTCTGCCATCTACCAGCAGGGTTTGCGCCACTACCACAGCCGGAAGGTCAGGCCAAAATCCTTCCAGGAGGGCGACCTTGTGCTCCGGCTGATCCAGCGAACAGCCGGCCAGCACAAGCTCGCAGCCCCCTGGGAAGGCCCCTTCGTCGTCAGCAGAGCTCTAGGCAACGATTCCTACTACCTCATCGACGCGCAGAAGCCGAAGGCACGCAAGAGAGACGACTCCAGCAAGGAGTCGGAACGACCATGGAATGCCAATCTTCTTCGAAAATTTTACAGTTAAAATGCAGTATGTATCACGTCCACTTTTGCATTAAGTACGAAACAATAGGCTCCCCGAGGAGGACTTGGGGACTGCCATCTTTTATTTTATGAATGAAAGTTATCATGCGTATGATATCGCATGTTCATTCATTTATTTCGTCCGGCACCGGGTTCGACGAGTCGGCCCGGGGACTAGCCGACTGGACTTATATTAGGAGTCCTACCCGCGGTCAGACAAGTAATGTGCCGACACCAAGGCTTGGCTCTTGCCAAAGTCGTAGTTCAAAGAACCGACTGCCCGGCTGGCAAGAGTCATAAGCCGGAAAGGGTGCGCACACGAAAAACGGCTAGGGACTAACGGACTTATATAACAAAAGCCGGCTTGCCGCCTCCCACCGACCGACTACCAGAGTAGCCGGCCGGCCGGCTTGCATTCAGTCTGCTTCAAATCCAAGAAAGCTCGAGTACTTGCCTTCCCAAAGAGGGAAGGCGGCAAAGGAAAAAGCCTAAGGATAAAAAGTGCACTCGAATGGAAACCAAAACATGCATACAATAATATTTACACAAAGGACCTCCATAAGAGGTCAGCATCCAACATCGTTTGATACACCCCCAATGGGTGGAATTGCGGAAACTTAAAAGTTGTTCGAAAAAGCAAAAGCAGGAACAACAAGGACGGCAGATCAAGCCGGCGGGGCCGCTGACGAACCGGGCTGGGCGGTGGATTCGGTCGCGCCGGCTGAAGGAGCGGCCGGCTGGCCAACTTCAGCCTGATCACCACCTCCGGCAGAGGGCGCGCTTCCGCGCAGCTCGTTGCTGGAGGCACGGTCGGCTTGAGGGCGGTCGGTCGTTCCACCGGCCGGCTCGGCGTCTCCGCCATCCTCTTCCTCGTCATCCTCGCCCTCGTCGCTGGAGGCAATCTCCTCGGCCGAGTCCTCGCCTTCCGCCGGGTTCAGCCCGAACCACTCCTCCGGCTGGGCGATGCCGTCGTCATTGAGTTCCGGCGCGAAGACGCTGGTGTCGGTGCACTCGGTGATCGTCGAGGTGCGCTGGGCGATCGCCGGCCGTACCTCCTCCAGCTCCGCGTCGGCCTCCAGCCGCCAAGTCCGCAGCTGGTCCAGGCTTAGCCCTGGGTACCATGCGCGGACGAACTCCAACGCATGCCCGGCTCCGAGACGGGCTGCCGACGCCTTCCAAGCCTCGAAGCGGCCGACTGCGACTTCTAGCCAGTCGGCGGTCTGACTCGGGGTGCGGGGAATCATCTGGTCGGGCCAGAGCGCGGCCAGCACCTGCGCCCCAGCACGTTGGAGCCGGCGGAGCATCCGATGGGCCGGCTGCATTCGCGCTTGGACGGCAATGAGCTGCTCCGACAGCGTTCGATTTGCATCCGGTGCAATGACAACTCCAGCCTGACGACGCGCCTCGCGATGGGCCTCGATGGCTTGGGTGGCGAGGACGGGGTGGCCGGGAAAGTAATCTGCGCAAAGTAACAAGCACAAGTCAGAATAAAACCCCAGGCGACCGGCAGATGGAGGAAGGGCAAGAAAAGCGGCTTACCATCGATCAGATCTTCGATTCGGCGGACACCTTCCTCCAGCGCCTGGCGCGTCTCGGCCCAGCTCACCTCCTTGCTCTCGAACTCCGCCTTCAGGGCAGCCTCGCTGTCCTGCGCATTCTGTAGGGCCGCCTTATGGCTCTCTTCCTGGTCGGCCAGTTTCTTGACCACGCGGTCGCGCTCCTGAACCAAGTCGGCATACTCGGCATCCCTGGCACGAAGAGCGGTCTGCGCCTCGCCGAGCTCCCTCCGCAAGTCGGCATTGGCCCCTACATGAGCAAGAGACAAAGAGAAAAAGTCAATAAGGGAAAGGTCATCAAGAAAGATCCGACCCGACTGCGCTGCAGTCGGCCCGGATCTCGGGGACTACACCCAGTGGGTGCGCTGTCGCACCCCCACGAGAGACAGATAAGAGCAATATACTTACATCGACTGCTGGCCAGGTCTTCGGTCTTCCGGCTCAGCTCCCGAGCCTGGGAGTTGAAGGCGGCAGCACGAGAGTTGTGATAATCCTAAAGATCAGACACAAACAGAGTTAAGATAGTCGTCGAGAAAGATCCGACCCCACTGCGCTGCAGTCGGCCCAGATCTTGGGGACTACACCCAGTGGGTGCGCTAGCGCGCCCCCACGGAAAAAATCAAAGGACCAGAGCAGTCGACAAGTAAAAAACTTACCCGGATTGCAGACCGCGTCGACAAGAACTCCTGAGTAAATTGCTGCAGGAGGGCGGCCTGAGCCTGCAGCCGGCTCCGAACCCCTTGGGCCGCCACGTTCAGCTCGCCACTTCCTCCGCTGGGAGTCCACCCGGACGTGGCGGAACTGGCCGCCTCCAAGGTTTCTGCCGACTGGTTGGCACCCGCGGCTTGGTGCGTGTCCGGCAGGGCCGTGCTCCCTCCGGCGCGCTGGCTCACCGCCAGCTGAATTTCAAGACCGGCTCCGGCCTCGGGTGCGCCCCGGGCCGGCTCCTCCGGCACCACCGACGACTGGCCGCCTTCGCCCGCTCCGGCTGGCGCTGCCGGCGGCGTCCTCTCCGCGAAGACCTCGAAGAGCTCATCCCTCTGCACCGGTGGCTGATTGGGGGAGATCTCCTCCACCGTGGGCAGCGGGATGTCCGGGTCCACGGTGCGGAGGGGGATGGCGAGCAGCAGAGGCCGGCTACGCATGCCCTCCGCCTCCGTCTCCGCGGTCGCCAGCTCCAATGGAGTCTTGGCTGCCGCGTCCGCTCGCTCCATCGCCGCCCGGGCGGCCTCCCGCTCCGCCGCCTCCCTCTCTTCTCGCACCTCGCGGGCGTTCCGCTCCGTGGCTTCCGCAAGATCGGCGCGGGGGTCCACGCGGCGGGGCCCTGAAGATCCAGCGCCCGGCCCAATCACAGAGCCACCTGGGCCTCGCTCAAGGGAAAGCGGCGCCCTGCTCAGAAATCGGAGAAGGGTTACAACAAAAGAAGACAACAAAAAACAAGCACGCAAGCGGCCAAAGGGCTTACGATGAAACCGCTCGAGGTTGCTTCACCGCCTTCCGGAAACGGGCCGCCTTCGCCGCCGCTTCGTCTCGCTTCGTTGCCGCGGCGGAGGCCCTCGTTTTCTTCGGCCGGCTGCCGAAGAGAGGAAGCATGGCCCGGCGCTTCGATGTTCCACCACCGGCAGCCGGCGCGGCGGATGAGCCCGCGCTGTGGCGATCGGTTGCCGGCTGGCGGCGCGGGATTTCTTCGGCATCGGCGTCGTCCGGCCAGTTGTCAAAACTGGCCGAGAGCCCCGTGCCTCCGGGCTCGGCGACGTCCCCCGTGGTGTTGTCCTCCATGGCGGCCGCCCCCAAATCCAGGTCGTCAATATCGTCTACCGTACGGTCCGGGGCATACCGGCGTTCGACTCCTGCCGCCCTGGCTGGCGGCGGAAGAAGAGGGTTCTGATAAAAAGAAACCGCCTGGTCAGAAGCCGGCCGACATAAAGCCGGCTGATGACAGAAAGAAGGTAGAAAGAAGGACTTACCACAGGCGGTGGATGAGCGCGGGAGTATGGCGCCTTGCTGTATTGCCAGTCATCGGCGAGCTTGAGGTTGGCGATGTAGTTCACCATGAGCGCTACCTCGGCATGGGGCATGTCCCATGTGCTCAGCTGGCAAGGGTCGAAGTGGCCGCTCATCTGGCATAGCATGTGGGGCCGGCTCTGAAGGGGAAGGATCCGGCGCTCGACGAAGGCGGCCACCAAGTCGGCCCCGCGCAGGACTTCCGACTAGATCATTACCCAAAGCCGGGCGATGGCGGTGTTCCCAGGCGGAGATAAGGACTTGGATCTGAAGCCCCAAGACGGCTGCCTCCCAGCCGGCGGGCCGGCTACGTAAGCCGGCAGATTAATGCGGTCTCCTTGCGAGGCGATGTTCTTGACGTAGAAGTATGATTTTTGCCAGAGCTTCACCGATTGGATTAAAGGGATGTGCGGGAAGGGGTTGTTCTCGCCTGACCTCTTCATCGCGATGAAGGCCCCGCAGGGGGCGGGCACGCCGGCGGTGACGGTGCCGAGCTTGTTCTGGAAGAGCTCCGTCCAAAGCTCCAGCGTGGGCAGCACTCCCAAGAAGCCTTCGCAGAGGGAGACGAAGGCCGACAGCAGCATCACCGCGTTGGGCGTGAGGTGATGCGGTTGGAGACGGTAGAAGTCGAGTAAGGAACGCATTAACCCACTCGCCGGGAAGCCGAAGCCGCGCAGGAAACGCGTGCGGAAGACAACGCGCTCGCCTTCCTCCGGCGCCGGCGAGATTTCCGCCTCCGGCGCTAGACTAGCCTGCACGAGGTTGGCGGCGGGCAGGCGCCGGGTCCGGCGGAGAAACTCTATGTGATCTTCAGGGATGTTGGAGCCATCCCACGAGCTCGACAGCGCCATGGACATGGCGGCGTGGGCAGGCTGCCACGGGAGGTTGCGCCGGGCGCGGAGGAAGAAGAAAGGAAAGGAGAACAAGGAGGGACGAGGAGCGGGGGAGCGAGCAAGCCTTTGTCTCTCCCCCTCCCCTCCTACTTGTAGGCTCGTGCGCTGGAGCCAAGGAGGCGCGGCGTGGGGGATCGTGGGGATCGATCGTGCCCACTTCCCCCACGCCCCGCGTTTATTGCGCACTAAAGACACGAAGAAACGGCCACGGGGAGGCGAGCAGTCCCCTCGGGCCACAGAAGATCTGCGCCCGGGCCGAGGCCGAGGAGCGGCGGGCCCGGGCCTGCGGCGGCGTCCCGTCGCGCGCGTGCGACGGCAGGACTTCTCCGCCACGTGGCCCATCGTGGGGCCCGCGGGCCGCCCGCGGGTCAACCATGGTCATAATGATAAACAAATAAGTTCTCCGAAGTCGGCCTATGACGGCAAGGTCGGCTCCTCAGGGTATGAAGCTGGCCAAGCTTCTCGTCCCTCTGTTCGCCGCGAAGCTCGCCCAGCTTCAGGGACTACTGTCGGAGTAAATAGCCATGGGTAGCCTAGCTGGCTTCCCCTGGCCCATCAGAAAAAATTACGAGCCCGTCCGGCTCTCAAGAAGACTCAAGACCTGGGGCCGCCTCCCCCCTTTGCCGGCTATCTTCTAGGGCGGCTTCGGGGGCGGCCCGCCCTTTACTCTCATGAAGAAAGTTGTGGGAGGGCCGACTACGAGAAGCCGGCTGCAACAAGGCCGACTCCAAGAGGCCGGCTCCCATCAAGCGGTCAAGGCCGTACCCGCAGAGTACGCGTCCACCCCGCGATGATGAAGCAGGGCGTGGCTACAGTGGAGTCTGCCACCCCCAAAACCCGGAGCACGCCTGGTACAGTGCGCCGTACGGGTGGCCACGACCCGTCCGGCGCGACACTGTTGCCACGGCGGCCCCAACGCCATCCACGATGGGCCACCAGCGTGGCCCCCGAGGCGGTGGGCCCCTTCGGGCAGAGAGATACCGAAGGCGGCCGCACCTCCTCCCAAGTCGGCCTGATGAGGAGCCGGCCCCCCGTAGCCGGCTCGCCATCATCCTCGAAGGAGACGCCCATTAAAGAGACAAGATACGGCACGGCTACAGTAATCGCCCACCAGGGCGGCGGTACTGTAGCCACGCTTATCCCGACCAAGCCCGCGTCAACAACACGGAGCAACAGTAACCAGCCACCGACCAGGCCCTGGCCGGTGGGGCCTGCCTGCCGACCAAGGAGCCGGCAGCCGGCGGGACCCACCAATCGGCGGGCCCCAGCAGCCGGTGCGGAAGCCGGCAAGCACAGTCACAGACAGCTGGGCCCCGCGCCCAGCTGGATTACCTTTGTACCCCCGGGGGGTAGGCCTATATAAACCCCCCGGTGCACCCATGCAAGTGGGGGGATTCTCAAGTTAGACCTAGACACCATACAAGGAGAGGAAGCACGCTAGCTGAGCCCTTCTTCCTCCTTCCACCCAAACCAGCTCGAGGAGCATTGTGTAGCTTCTTGTTCATTTAGTAACCATGCGGAGACCCCGCAGAGCAGCAGTAGGGGTGTTATCTCCCCGGAGAGCCCTGAAGCTGGGTAAGATTCGCCGGCGAGCATGTCTCCACCTTATCCCGTTTCCAGGCACCGGCGACGTTCTATTGGCTCCCACAATGATAAGCCACCCGTTGGCATATGTCGCACCTACCACCCGAAAACCGTACACATACGGAAGCGCTATGCTCCGCGCTGGTGATAAACAACTGAGGGTGGCCTCCGGGCCGCGTTAACCTCAGGGAGCCCAGAGCTCAGTTGCTGGCCTCATCGCAACGCCTCCCCTCGGGAGCGCCGCGCGAGGGGGCTGGGCACGGGGGCTACGGCTGGGTCACGCCCAGAAGTACGCCGCCCAGCTAGGCCCCTCAGGCCTGGTTCGCCGCGCGTCTCTCCCCGAGCGGAGCCAAGGTATGAAGGCCGTTTGCGCGTCAAGGGGGACCCCTGGGCATCGCGACCCAGGGGCCTAACTGGTCCCGTGGCCCCTCACTCCTTATTTACGAAAGGCTATGCTGGGTGAGGTACGCGCGGGGCCGGGCTCTGCAGACGTAGAAAGGTAGCCACGCTTACATCTCGCCTCATCACCCGCTGTTCGCGCGTCAAGGGGGACTCCTTAGCATCGCGACTCAGAGGCCTAACTGGCTCCGTAGCCCCTCACTCCTTAGTTCCGAAAGGCTATGCTGGGTGAGGTACGCGTGAAGTCGGGCCCTGCAGACGTAGAACGGAAGACACGCCTACATCACGCTTCCCTACTTGTCGTTCGCGCGCCAAGGGGGACTCCTGAGCATCGCGACTCAGGAACCTAACTTGTCACGTGGCCCCTCACTCCTTTGTCCCGTCCTGGTTTCCGGTCGGGGCTAATGTTGGGTGAGGCATGCGCGGGGCCGGGCTCTGCCGGCGTAGAACACAAGCAAGTAGGGAAGAAAAGCATAAAATCCAAGGAACTTCAAAGCAAATATTATAGTCCATACTATCAATCTCAATGCCAAACGCAAGTTTAAATGCCTCCCCAAGGCGTGATGCATGTGCAGGAACCTAAAGAAGAGCGGGGATGGGATGGAGTCACTCGTCGGCGCTGGTTTCACCTTGTGGAACGGCAGGGTCGGCAGCGCCTTGCTTCGGCCTGGTGCTGGAGGCCCGGAACTTCTCCAGCAGCGCCTCCGCGCGCCCCTTCACGGCTTCGACAGTGGCAGCAGCACCCTCGCCGCTCACCGGTTCCAGCAGGGCGTCGAGGTCGGTGTTTGGATCGCGGAGGTAGACGTGGGCGAAGACCCGTGTCAGCACGGCAGAAGACAGGACGTGCGCCTCGGCCTCGGCCGCGGGGCCGATGCCAAGGACGACATCCCCAAGAGCCTTGACCAGGAAGGGAAGAAGCTTGGCGGGGCCATCCTCGTCACCAGCTAGCGGGCTGTCCAAACCGCTCTCGTAAAGCTTCTTCAGCGAAGCGCGGGCGTTCTTCTCCATGTCCGCGAAGGCCATGCGATCTTCGGCGAGGACCTGAGCCTTGGCGTCCAGCTCGGTCTTCGTCGCCTCCAGCTCTGTCTTCCACACGCCTAGACGCTCGCAGCGCTTCTTGAGCTTGGCCTCCGCGTCCTCGAGCGCCGCCTCACGCGCCTTTGCCCCCTTCTCCTGCTCTTGGCGAAGGCGAACCTCCTCCGCAAGTTGGCCCCGCAGGGCTTGCAGCCCGTCCTCCAGTGCCTTGCAGCGGTCGCGGGCCTTGACCGCTTCCCCCAGGGCCGCGTCACGAGCAATCTTCGCCTCAAGGATGGCCCGCTTCTCCTCGTCGCAGGCCGTCGAGGCCTGAACCAGCGCTGCCCGGATCGAAGCATCAGAGCGAATCCACCCGGAAGCCAGTTCCAGACGCCCGGCCACCAGGCGAGGGTCGGCGCCGAGAAGGTCCAGACGCAGCCGGTCCAGTTCAGCAGTAGCATGCTCCAAGACGGAGGAAGAAGACGGAGGAGCCTCGGCGCGCTCCAGGACAACAGGAGGAGCTGAGGGAGCAGTGACCAGCAAAACGGGAGGAGAAGGTGGCGGCGGCAAGGCCGCCGAATCCCGAGCCAGCATTCGGTACATCTCCCCAGCCGTGGTAGTCGCGCCAGACGAGGACACTTCAGGAGTCACCTGGGCCATGGGGGCTGAGCTCGCCCCCGCCAGCATGGCCAGACCTCCTGAGGGCGACCGACCAGGAGAAGCCCGCGCTCTGCGATCACCCCCTTTCACAGGCGGGGGCGCTGCCGCGGATGGAGCCTCAGGAGCCCGCTTTGGTTTCTTCGCCGCGGGCGCCCGCCTACTCAAGAGAAGCAATCATCAAGCCTCGTCGGCAGAATGAGAAACAAGAGAACAAGGATCAAGCGCTTACGGGTCATCGCCGATGAGCTCGGGCAGCTTTCGGCCCAACTTCAAGCCAAACAGCCGGCTGGAAGGGTCGACCTTGGGAGCAGAAGGCGCGGCAGCGGACTGCCCCAGGGTAGGGGCAGGCCCGCGAGGGACCAGCCCAGTCCTGTCCTTCTTCGGGATCGGGGGCGAGCTCCCGCTACCCAGCACATCATCATCATCATCATCATCATCATCATCATCGCTCGGCGATAGGCGGAGAGTACGGGGCGAGCGCCGAGGGAGGGGATCCCTCGACTCTCCGTCAGTCGCCCCGGAGTCGGGCCACTCTCCCCGCTCCTCTTCGTCCTCCTCCTCGTTGGAGTCACCAGAGGGCACGTCCACTAGTCCTTCAGAAGGCGCCACGGGCACGAGCCCGACCCCGTTGAAAACGGGCATGGACTTCACCACCTGCTCCCAGTCGCTGCGAAGAAACAAGGGCTCGGGAGCGCCCTCCAACTTTGCCACCGTGCCCCCGACCAGAGATTGAAGAACCGCGTTCACGTCCTCTTCGTCCACAGGCCCTGGGCTCAGATGAGGCCTCCATATCGGAGAAGAGTACTGCCGGAGTGGAGCCAGCTGCTGCTCCAAGAACTCCCTCAACAGTGACGCACTAGTCAACTTTGCTGTCACCATGTTGGCTGGCCTCAAGTCCGCATCCATCTTCTCCAACATCGGCTTCACGCGGGGATCGGCGAGCTCCTCCCGGCACCAGTTACTGGCGCTCACGGCCTGCTCCGTGGGCGGGATCAGCCGAGGGTGGACGCGCCCAGCGTCAACCAAGACCCACTTGCTCCGGAAGCCATCAGCCCTCTTCCCGGGACTTGAGATGGTAATGGTGCTGCCATGCGCGACAAAGCCCGCGCACGCGGAAGGAGAACTGCTAGTAGTCCGGAGGTAGAAGTAGTGGCGCAGCAAGGCTACCGAGGGTTGCACCCCTACGTGGGCCTCGCAGTAGTAAGCAAAGATCGCCAGGAGAAGGACAGAGTTGGGGTGGAGATGCAGAGCCAGCAAGTTGTAATGGCGGAGGACAGAGAAGAAGAACTCGGAGAAGGGAGGCACCAAGCCCGCTGCGATGGCGCTCCCAAAGAAAGGGTAATAGGTGCTCCCTCGACCTTTAGGGGAGGCGGAGCCGACCTTGAACACCTCCGTCCCGACGACGCCCTGCGCCGCCGCCATCCGGCACAGCCGGGCAAAGGTGGCCTTGGACACAGTCGGCGGGTCCAGAGCAGGGGAATACCAAGCTTCGGCCGGAGGCTTGCGAGGCGCCATGGCTTCCTAGGTCGCGCAACCGGAGTAGATCTGGAAGTTTGGAGGAAGAAAGGGGAGGCGCAAGAAAGGGGATTTGGGCAGCAACTGGAGAAAGCAAGGGCGAAGTCTGGGAAGATGCCTCTCCCTTGTCAACCCGCATGGTTGGTAAAGCACCCACGCCCAATCAACCGCCATGCGGCGTCCAAGGCCGCAGGCTGTTGGGGCCCGCGGCGCTTCGCCCTTGCCCTTTCACCTCTCGGCACAGCCAAGTCCATGCGCACCTTGAGCCCAGGGGCTACTGTCGGCATTCTGGGAATGGGGGTCCCCAGACTTGCCTGCCTGCGGCTTGCGGCGTGGCTCAAGTGGGGGCCCAGCGCGGCCCAACTTCATCAACACGAGGCTCAAGACCCTCGCGAGGGGCCAAGCCTCGCGAGGCGGACGACACGGTGCATCCTCAGGCACAGCCTCGTCAGGCTGGCTCGCGAGGAGGCAGAGAGTTCAAGGCGGGGTACCTCGCGAGGTGCCCATGACGCAAGCCATGACGACACGGGGCACCAGGCGGGTGCCAGCGCGCGCAGCGTCCCTCTTTCCTCTTTGGTGCAAAGGAGGGCAAGTGTATCCACGGAGTACCGAGGCATCAGGCAAAGGTTGCCACTTCGGTGCAATGAGACCAAGACCAGGAGGACTACGAGACGGAGGTCACCATGGAGCCCAGCGCGGCGTCATCACCAGAGCCTTTGGCAGGCGAAGACTGCTTTTGTCAGGATAGATGTACTCGCTGTCCCCCTTCAAATTAGCCCGCCATTGTTGGATCCCTTCCCGCTCAATATTTGGGGAGAGGACCAGGGCCTCTATAAATAGGACTAGCCACCCACATAGCAAAGGGTTCGGTTGGGTCGGTTGTTCGGGGGGTTGGTTCGTTGGGTTCGGTTGGTTCGTTCGGTTCGCAAGTAGAGAGAGAGAGAGGGTGACTGAACTCTTCATAGTAGTTCATCACCACAGCCAAGAACAGACCCTCGCGAGGCTGTTCTTCCTTGTATTGTTCATCCACACCAGCCCAGGAGGCAATCCATCCACCACACACTGGAGTAGGGTATTACACCACAACGGTGGCCTGAACCAGTATAAATCATGTGTCTCTTGTGTGATTCCTTTAGTAGTTTAGATCTCATCGAGACGGAGAGGTTGAAGGCGAGATTTCTCCGCGCACCCCAGTGTTCGAACCTTAAGGGTCTGCCGGAACCCGAAATCCGACAGACATGTACCTGTGAAATCATTAAAGATGCGAGGGAAGGGGAAGAGGTCATATGCATTCTCAGAAGATTTTTGAAGATAAATCAGTTTGGAAGACATTGACCTCATAGTGCGAAGACATGCACTCATAGGTAGAGAGTTGGTTCCAGATTTGTACGAATCCACGAATAAGTACAAGTGAGGAATCTAACTACTTTGTGAAGCATAAGTGAATATTCTAGGCATGTTATGAGATGTACTTTGAGATAGATCCAACTTGTGTAAACAGAAACTAGTTGTGGTTGAAAAGGATGAATCTACCGGATCAAAAGGACTGTAAAAAGGAGGTTTTATTTACCACATGAGGAACTGCTAGACGGAGTGGGAGAGGAGGCCGAGCAGTTCGATCGTCCGTGCACTAACTTGGCGATGGAGGACACCTACGGCGACGGCGGAGAAGATGATGTCCACGGCCGGTGTGAGGACGGCGTCGGTGAGGTCGCGGCAGCTAAGCGCTTCGTCGCCGGCGTCGTCGAGGGTTAGCGGTGGCGCTAGGGTTTCTGCGAGAGTTGAAGAAGAGATAATGACTGGGGTGAGGCGTGTATTTATAGGGACAGGGACGGCACAGTGTTATTACATAGGTGCCCCTGGCGGTTCACATCTAAAGGACACGTGGCTATCATGCAACACATCGGAGGTTGTTCCACGTTCCCACACACGCCTGGATTGTCGGGTGGTCGTTCCCACTTCTCCGGGTTTCAGGTGGAAGGATTTAGCATTGAAAACGGATTAATGTTTGTCTCTATGTCTTCCGCTGACAAGGATGCAGAGAAGACATTTCGATAGTGTCAATAGAATGCATATGATTTGGATAGATAGACTTAGGAAAGAAGCATAGAGGGGTTAGGGTCCGACCACATTCACTTAGTTCAAAAGATTCAGCAAGAAGCCATAGCTATAAGTGAATGTTGTAGAGGACAGAAACCAAATCAGTATGTTGAAGATAAACGTGAAGCCATGTTAACACTGAAGACAAACAGAAAGTGAAGACTTTGCAAATGTAACGCCATGTGAGAAACACTTCTTAGGGAAGAATTTGGTGGTGGCGTTACCCACCGTATAGGAAGTATTAGACCCAGACATGGCGCACAATTATCGTGGCACTCCGAAGTCAAATTCCATGTTAATGTATTCACACTCAGAATGCAAGTCTTCATTGATTGAAGACATACGTTACTTCGTGTGTTGCACATCTAAGTAATCAACATGCACAAGTGTTAGGAAGTGTGCCTGATCACAATACATTTGAGAATTCCAAGATATTTAGCTCACACCGTAACTTGCAAAACCTCTTCTCATCCAAGGGCTTTGTGAAGATATCTACCAATTGCTCTTCAGTGTTGACGTGTATGATATCAATATCTTCCTTCATGACATGATCTCTGAGAAAGTGATGACGAATTTCAATGTGCTTTGTCTTCGAGTGCTGAACTGGGTTGTTAGCAATCTTGATGGCGCTCTCGTTGTCGCAGTAGAGTGGCACTTGCTTCAGATAAATGCCATAGTCTTTGAGTGTTTGCTTCATCCATAGAAGCTGAGCACAACAAGATCCAGCAGCAATGTATTCAGATTCAGCAGTGGAGATAGATACACAGTTCTTCTTCTTTGAAGACCAACAAACAAGTGATCGTCCCAGAAAGTGACATGTGCCTGATGTAGACTTGCGATCCACCTTGTCACCAGCATAATCAGCATCTGAGAATCCAACTAGATCAAACTCTGAGCCCTTTGGATACCATAATCCTAGTGTTGGGGTGTGAGCCAAATATCGAAGAATTCACTTCACAGCTAAGTGATGCAATTCCTTTGGTGCCGCTTGGAACTGGGCACACATGCAAACACTAAGCATGATATCTGGCCTAGATGCACATAAATAAAGCAAAGAACCAATGATGGAGCGGTATACCTTTTGATCAAACTCTTTACCATTGTCGTCGGGACCCAGGTGGTGTTTAGCTAGCATTGGCGTCGTGTACCCTTTGCATTCTTGCATTCCAAACTTCTTCAGGAAATCTTTGAGGTATTTCTCTTGAGATATGAAGATGCCGTTGCATTGCTGTCGTATTTGAAGACCAAGGAAGAACTTCAGCTCACCCATCATGGACATCTGATATTGCTCTTGCATCATATATCCAAACTCTTCACTGTATTTCTGGTTAGTGCAGCCAAAGATAATGTCATCCACATATATTTGGCACACAAACAGTTCACCATCATATGTCTTCGTGAAGAGAGTGGGATCCAGGGAACCAGGTTTGAAGCCTTTGCTCTTCAGGAAGTCTTTGAGTGTGTCATACCAAACTCGAGGGGCTTGTTTAAGGCCATACAGTGCCTTGTTGAACTTGTAAACCATGTCAGGATGATTTGTATCTTGAAAGCCAGGCGGTTGTGCAACATACACTTCTTCTTCAATCTTGCCATTGAGAAAGGTGCTCTTCACATCCATTTGATATAGAAGAATGTTATGATGATTTGCATAGGCTAGCAGTATGTGTATAGCTTCAAGCCTAGCCGCAGGAGCAAATGTTTCATCGAAGTTAATTCCTTCAACATGAGTGTATCCTTGAGCAATGAGACGAGCTTTGTTTCTAACAACTTGACCATGCTCATCTTGCTTGTTGCGATATATCCATTTAGTGCCTATGATATTGTGTTTACGAGGATCAGGACACTTGACCAATTCCCATACATTATTCAACTCAAACTGTTGAAGCTCTTCTTGCATAGCTTGAATCCATTCAGGTTCCATGAAGGCTTCATCAGCTTTCTCGGGTTCAGATATTGAGACGAATGCGAAGTGCCCTTAGAAATTTGCTAGCTGTGTTGCCCTTGAACGAGTGAGTGGACCTGGTGCATTGATGCTATCAATTATTCCCTCAATCTGTACTTCATTTGCAACACGAGGGTGAACAGGACGAAGATTTTGCTCTTGCTGATCATTGTCATCGTTAGAAGGATTGTCTCCAGGTTGAGCATTGTCTTCAGGTTGATTAGGTGCAGAGATGATGAGTTCCTCTTCAGGCTGAGCTTCAGATGGTATGATTTCTCCAGTTCCCATGAGCTTGATGGTTTCACTGGATGGAACTTCATCTAGCACATTTGGCAGGTGCTCTCTTTGCGAGCCGTTAGTCTCATCGAACCGCACATCCATAGTTTCAACCACTTTATAGTGAAAGAGGTTGAAGACACTGTAGGAGTGCGAATCCTTTCCGTAACTGTCGGTGTCAAAACCGGCGGATCTCGGGTAGGGGGTCCCGAACTGTGCGTCTAGGCGGATGGTAACAGGAGACAAGGGGCGCAATGTTTTTACCCAGGTTCGAGCCCGCTCGATGGAGGTAAAACCCTACTCCTGCTTGACTAATATTGATGATATGGGTAGTACAAGAGTAGATCTACCATGAGATCAAGGAGGCTAAACCCTAGAAGCTAGCCTATGGTATGATTGTCGTTCGTCCTATGGACTAAAACCCTCCAGTTTATATAGACACTGGAGAGGGCTAGGGTTACACAGAGTCGGTTACAATGGTAGGAGATCTGCATATCCGTATCGCCAAGCTTGCCTTCCACGCCAAGGAAAGTCCCTTCCGGACATGGGACGAAGTCTTCAATCTTGTATCTTCATAGTCCAGGAGTCCGGCCGAAGGTATAGTCCGGCTATCCGGACACCCCCTAATCCAGGACTCCCTCAGTAGCCCCTGAACCAGGCTTCAATGACGACGAGTCCGACGCACAGATCGTCTTCGGCATTGCAAGGCGGGTTCCTCCTCCAAGTACTTCATAGAAGATTTTGAACACAAAGGTAGTGTCCGGCTCTGCAAAATAAGTTTCCACATATTGCCATAGAGAGAATAATATTTACACAAATCTAATCTGCTGACGTATTCCGTAGCGTGACATCACACCACGGCCAAGTCTTTATTCGAATCGTTTTACTGTCCCACCTCAGCACGTTTAGCGAGGCAGTTTCCTTGGCATGTCTTGTCAAAGCAGAGATTGTGTCCCCTTATTCCGGGATTCTCATCAATACGGGTGTGGGTAACCAACTGCGCCATTGATTACGGCGCTTGGGAGATAAGCGAGTTTTACCAGGCTGGCAGGGACGCATAGTCGCGTCCACCCATATAAGGGGATAAGGATCCACCTTTTCATCCACGCCTTCTTCCTCCTTTGCCTATCCATTTCCGCGCACTCGAGCTCCAGCGCCCAAGTCCGCACACCCCACCTCAACCTTCTCCAGCCATGTCTGGAGTGGGAGGCAAGTTGATGGTCTCCTCTGTCACGGAGGGACACACCAAAAACTAAGGAAGGCCGGATACTTGTCTAACGACATTGCACACCGGCTTCCCGAAGAGGGGCAGCTCATCCCCACCCCTAGGCCCCATGAGAGGGTGGTGTTCCTCCCCCATTTCCTCTGCGGACTGGGCTTCCCTCTCCACCCATTTGTCCGGGGGCTCATGTTCTACTATGGCCTGGATTTCCACGATCTACCCTCGAACTTTGTCCTCAACATCTCGGCGTTTATCATCGTGTGCGAGGCTTTCCTCTGCATCCGCCCCCATTTCGGCCTATGGCTCAAGACTTTCAATGTCAAGCCAAAGGTGGTGCACGGCACCCAGGCGGAGTGCGGAGGCACCATGGTGGGCAAGATTCCCAACGTCCTATGGCTCGAGGGCTCCTTCGTGGAGACCCTAAAGGGGTGGCAATCAGGGTGGTTTTACATCACTAAGCCGCGCGACCCTGAATGGGTCGCAACCCCTGAGTTCCGATCCGGACCCCCTACGCGGCTCACCTCTTGGAAAGAGACGGGCCTGTCGTGGGGTAAAAAAGGAGAGCTGACCAGACTCCAAACATGCGTCCAAACCCTGGTGGACAAGAAGCTCAAACTTGTCAACGTAGTCCAGGTTATGCTCATCCGCCGAATCCTCCCGTGTCAACAACGGGCTTTCAACCTGTGGGAGTTCGACCCGGCGCATCACCGAACTCTGAGCAGGCTCTTCGACACGACGTAC
Source organism: Triticum monococcum (assembly GCA_034509565.1). Taxonomy (NCBI): domain Eukaryota; kingdom Viridiplantae; phylum Streptophyta; class Magnoliopsida; order Poales; family Poaceae; genus Triticum; species Triticum monococcum. The sequence continues at coordinate 83,478,473 of CM067843.1, forward strand.
GAAGATGCGTGGAAGGTGCTTTTCAAGGGCGCCGAGGCCCCCACATCCGCTACCGAGGATCGCAGATTCAGCACGCAGCATCACGCTAGTGCGGTAAGTTGTTTTTACCTTTTACAGGGTGTTAGTTTTTCATAGTTTGACTCCATGCGGGATCGAAGCTCCCTTACCTTTGACAGGATTGGCAGGAGACGTCCGAACAGATCAACTGTCCGGCTCCTTTGCCCGAAGGCCCAGCGAACGCTCGCTTGGCGAAGCTGCTGGTTTCGGCACCCTATGTGGTGCCGGAGAAGAAGGCCAAGAAGAAGGCCACGGGGACTCGAAAGAGTGCCCAGCGCCTGGAGGTGTCGGATTCATCATCCGACGACTCTAAGACGCACTCCTCCCGTGAAGACAAGGAGGAGAAAGAGGAGACCTCTCCCCGTCCAGCGGGGGGAGGGAAGAAAAGGAAGGCCACCCCAACTGGGGAGGCTGAAGGGTCCAAGAGGGGGAAGACCCTTCCTCCGGACTACTCCACCAACGCCGACGATGGCGAAGAGGAGTGGCCCACAGGGCCAAGCCCCTGGCGAGATCGTAAGTATTCAGACACTAGAGCAATTCATAGTGTTCCTTTCTTGCACAGCTCCTCCTTACGCCGAATATGACTATGCAGTCCGCCCAAGGCCGGGCTCGACGAGTCGTCGAGCGACTCCCTGGATTCGTCAGACGTTAATTCACTTCCGTCCACTACCTCCCCCCACCCTACGGACGACGCTGAGGTGCTGTCCCAATAGGTTCCAAGCCAGGAGGAGGTGGTCCTGGAGGCGCCGCAAGGCAACCTCCCGGACTCCAGGTGCAAAGGGGATAAAACCCCCAAGGGCTCCGAGTCCGGCCTTGAGCTAGACACCGCGCCGGAACCTTCAACAGTTCCGAACTCCGGTAGGCAGCCTCCTTCCAAGAGGAGCAAGCCTACCGAGCTGGGGACCTCCGTCCAACCGGAGGCACCAGACAATTTGCTGGAGGTGCTTAACGGCGCCTCCATCGACGAGGAGCACCACACTATTATGAGTGAGGTGATCCAGAAGGTTCAGTCCACCAAGAGCGGACTGACTTAAGCCTGTGCCAGCCTTCTAACAGGCTTTGAGGTAAGTAAAGAATATGTAAAAATATTACCGCATAGACAGTAGCCCCTGATGCTCTGTTCGGCGTTTGGAAAGAAAAGCCGAATAGAAGATCTAATAACATTCGCAGGAGTCTAACATAATCAAGTCAATATGTGTATGCAGGCTTCGCTGCTGGCCTCCGCCGCACTGACTACGGAGGTCGATACGCTGAAGCAAAACCTTGCGCGGTCCGAGAACGAGCTCGGCCATGCCAAGAGGCAACTTGAGGAGAAGGAAGGTAAGTAATACCTTGCGCAAGTTTATAGAGAAGATGTGGTTGCAAAAAATGACAGGATCAACGTGCTATTATAGGGGCCACGACTGAGGTGGCAACCCTTAAGAAAGCGCTATCCGAGGCCGAAAACAGAGCAGCCGCGGAGCGCACAGAGAGAGGGAAGCAGGAGGCGCGGGTGGAGGAGGTGCAGAAGGAGCTCCAGGCTCTCGTGAAAAAAACACGAGAGTTTGGAGCTTGACTCAAAGACGCAAGCGTCCGAGCTTGCGGCAGCCCTCGAAAGCGCGAAGTCTACCAAGGCCGAAGCCCAGAAAGCCCTCCAAGAAATTGAAGCGATGAAGAAGATAGCGGCGGGTAAGGGATTCATTATGCAAAGCAAGCACGTGAAAGTGAATTACTTGTTACTTACCCGAGTCCGGAGCTCTCCAGGACCATTCGAAGATTTGCCCCGCAGTGCGTCTGATGCCGCCGCCTACTACTAAGCCGAAGAGGGGAGCTCGATGGAGAAGGTGTTCTGGTCTCAGTATGCTGAGGCCGGACACCTGGTGACTTTGAGCGACCAGCTGAAGCAAATGGTCGAGCTCCACAAGGTGGCCGAACAGGCCATAAAGGGCCTCATAGTTCGGCTTTGGCCTGGAGAGGCTCTGCCTGGGAGCTACTTCGGGCTGGTGAGGCGGCTGGTGGATGCATGTCCACGACTTGAAGTAATCAAGCGCTCCGTCTGCATCGAAGGTGCGCATAGGGCGTTTGCCCGTGCTAAAGTGCACTGGGGCAAGATGGATGCGGAGAAGCTGGTGAAGGACGGGCCACCGCCGGACAAGGAGCATCACGTCCCGGAAGCGTATTATGAGGGCATCCTGAAGGGTGCCTGCCTTATAGCGGATGAATGCTCCAAAGATGTAATTTTTGAGTAAACTCGCATTTGTGATCCTATATGCTGAAAACTTGTTCATATGCACTAAGCAACGCTTTTGAATTTAAAGTATTACCTATAGTGCGGCCGTTTATCAAATTTGAGAGATGGCGAGTCGTCGGCTTCTGCCCCCATGCCACGAGTGCTGGGGTGTTCGGGATAAACATGAGCGCTCTTTTTCCGATTCTTGGGTCCTTCGAGGGAGGCGCTCAACACAACGAACAAGGCAATCAGACTATAATGCTTGAACACTCTCACTTAGCCATAGAATTCTATAATTTTAAATTTCGGCGAAGCCCCTAGTGTTCGGAAGACCAAGTTCGGGGCACTATCCACGCCTAGGCCGGATAAAGCCGAATCCTCGCTCTAAGCGGCATAAGTCTTTAGGGACTCGAAAACCTCTCGAACAGCGACCAGCTCTCGCCTCATCATGACGGTCAGTTTTAGCTTTCTCTACTAAGGTGCTTAGCCCAGCTCAACTGGGGCACAATCGCAGTAGTTCTCCTAGTGCTACCTTAGCCGATATAACGGAACGTAAGGTACCAAAACATAGGAGCCGGGCAAACCCAACTATTGACCCAAGACATGATTCGGAGCCGATGCATATAATGCTATAAGTTCAGGGTGCCGCACTTGTGAAAGTGTTCAGACTTCTCACACCGTATTGTGGGGTACTTAAGCCCCTGGCGTATTGGCCGTACCAAAGTGTACGGGTGCAACATGTCATTAATGAACATATATTCGTAAAAAAAGAGTAATGCAATAATAGACGGAAGCTATGCATTATTTATTTTAAAAAAGCCGCGATCAAAGCAGAATGATACAAATAGTGCAATAAGCAAAAGATGGGACTATTAACATGCCCTTTCCAGGGCGAGCTGCGGAATGGTATGTGAAACAGGTATACTGCTCGTTATAGAGACCACCTTAGAGTTCCATAGTGCGGCGTAGCTTTCTGCTTCCCTAGTTGTATCATTTGTGCGGCAATTTTTACTGTCGGACAAGCCTTCCGAAGAATGGAGTCCTGAAAATAAGAGAAAATTAAGGAATTAGCAGCCCCTAGTGCAGTTTAAGCCACGTTTCGGGCGTGCCATGATGGTGCCCCTCCCCCTGTGCCCATGGTAATTCCAGAGCGTAGTTATGTACGCGCAACATTGGTTTTGCAAGTTCGCGAGGGCTGGGGTTGGGGCCGCATTGCTACACTTGCTCGGAACGTGCCAGGCGGTCTTGTTGTAGGTTACTCCGGGCGCGCTTGGCGGTGTCCAGACATTTAATGGCCGGACTGGAGAATTGCCTTGAGAGGCTGCTTTGTACTTCCATTGCGATAGCCGCCGTATGCTATTCCGTTCGGAGAGAGCGTTCGGTGTTTCCATTGACGGTGATGACTCCTCGAGGGCCTGGCATCTTGAGCTTGATGTATGCATAGTGCGGCACCGCATTGAACTTGGCAAATGCAGTTCGCCCGAGCAGTGCGTGATAGCCGCTGCGGAACGGGACTATGTCGAAGATTAACTCCTCGCTTCGGAAATTATCCGGAGATCCGAAGACCACTTCAAGTGTAACTGAGCCTGTACAGTTGGCCTCTACACCTGGTATGACACCTTTAAAGGTCGTGTTAGTGGGTTTAATCTCGAGGGATTGATGCCCATTTTCTGCACCGTATCCTGGTAAAGCAGGTTCAGGCTGCTGCCGCCGTCCATAAGGACTCTAGTGAGGTGAAATCTGTCAATAATTGGGTCTAGAACCAATGCGGCGAATCCGCCATGGCGGATGCTAGTGGGGTGGTCCCTTCGATCAAAAGTGATCGGGCAGGAATACCATGGGTTGAACTTTGGGGCGACTGGCTCCATCGCGTATATGTCCCTTAGCGCATGCTTCCGCTCCCTCTTAGGGACGTGGGTTGCGTATATCATGTTCACCGTCCGCACTTGGGGGGGACCTTTCTATCCACTGTTGTTCGGCGGCCGGGGCTCCTCCTCATCATCGCTATGCAGCCCCTTGTCTCTGCTCTCGGCATTTAACTTGCCTGCCTGCTTGAACACCCAACAATCCCTGTTGGTGTGATTGGCTGGTTTTTCGGGGGTGCCATGTATCTGGCATGAGTGGTCGAGTATTCGGTCCAAACTGGACGGGCCCGGAGTGTTTCTTTTGAATGGCTTTTTCCGCTGACCTGGTTTAGAGCCTCTGAATCCAGCATTAACTGCCGTATCCTCAGTATTGTCGCTGTTAATGCAGCACTTTTGCTTGTTGTGACGCGACCTACCACTGCTGTCCTTGGTATCCGAATTAGTAGCTCTTAGTCATGTTATTGCTGCGAGCTAGCCAGCTATCTTCTCCCGTGCAAAAGCGGGTCATAAGTGTGGTGAGGGCTGCCATTGATTTCGGCTTTTCCTGTCCTAGGTGCCGTGCGAGCCACTCATCGCGGATGTTATGCTTGAAGGCTTCTAGGGCCTCTGTGTCCGGACAGTTGACAATTTGATTTTTCTTGGTTAGGAACCGTGTTCAGAATTGTCTGGCCGATTCCTCTGGCTGCTGAATTATGTGGCCAAGGTCATCGGCGTCTGGTGGTCGCACATAAGTGCCCTGGAGATTTTCGAGGAATGCGGTTTCCAGGTTCTCCCAACAACCAATTTTTTCTGCTGGCAAGTTGTTAAGCCAATGCCGAGCTGGTCCTTTAAGCTTGAGTGGGAGGTATTTGATGGCGTGTAGGTCATCACCTCGGGCCATGTGGATATGAAGGAGATAGTCCTCGATCCATACCGCAGGATCTGTTGTGCCATCATATGATTCGATGTTCACGGGTTTGAAACCCTCGGGATTTGATGATCCATTACTTCATCTGTGAAGCATAGTGGGTGTGCGGCGCCTCTGTATTGGGCTATATCATGACGCAGCTCAAACGAGCTTTGTCTACTGTGTTCGGCCTGGCCAGATTTACTGTATCCGGAGTGATGATTACCTTCTCGTGCCGTAGGGCGCCCACGTGATCCGTAGATCGATCTTGTTTACCTTGCCTTGTCCTCCAATATATCTCGCAGGTCTGGCGCATTTTCCCATGCCTTGGTATTTTTTTGAGCGCCACCGGGGTGCGGCTTGAGTGGAGGGCCGAGAGGCCTCTCTGTCGCGGCCACGGGGTGGCCGGTCGGCCGCATCATGCACTGGTGATGTAGGTTTAGGTGCTTCCTCCTCTAATCGGGGTAGCAACCTGCGCTTTGGGTAGCTCTTGGAGGGGCGTTCGAGTTCATACTCTTCAGCCGCAAGGACTTCAGTCCATCTGTCGGCTAGCAAATCTTGATCAGCTCTAAGCTATTGTTGTTTTTTCTTGAGGCTGCTCGCCGTGGCCATAAGCCTGCGTTTGAAACGCTCTTGTTCGACGGGATCCTCCGGCAAGACAAATTCATCGTCGTCGAGGCTTGCCTCGTCTTCGGAGGGAGGCATATAATTATCGTCCTCGACCTCTCTGTCTGCCGCTCTCTCATGAGGGCTGGCTTTTCCATCCCCCTGTGCTCAATCTTGCTGGAGGTGGTTGTCTTCGGCACTGTCCGGGGTGTTATTATCTCCCGTGCCTTAATCACCGTTTTTTGCTTTGGCGGGATTTAGAGCGGCGCCGCTGACGCCAACGCTTAGGCTGCTTCTTGGAGGGGTCATCCTCCTCTGTTCCATCGCCATTGCCTTCTTTTGGGGTGTCCACCATGTATATATCATACAACGAGGTGGCTTTCCAGTGCCCTATAGGCGCTAGTTCTTGATCGTCTCCTGCATCGGCGTCCATACCGTCGATGTCTTCGGAGTCGAAGTCAAGCATGTCGGTTAAATCATCGATAGTGGTTACGAAGTGGCTTCTTAGTTCCGCCTTTGAATTTCTTCATCATCCACATCCCAACCTTGCTGACCATAGGCCGGCCAGGGCTCTCCTGATAAAGAGAGAGACTTTAGTGAATTCAGAATATCGCCGAAGGGCGAGTGCTGAAAGATGTCCGCGGCGGTGAACTACATGATCGGTGCCCAATCGGGTTCGATCGGTAGGGGCGCGGAGGGCTCGGAGTCTGGAGAGGAGTCCGACTCCTTGGAGTCACAGGCTTCGCAGAGAATAGGGCTGGTGTTTGGCTCGATCGCCGTAGAGATTGCAGCCCCCGAGGTGGTGTCCAACCACCCATCCTCGATTGGCGCCGTTGGCTCCAAATTAAGGGTCGGAGCTGATGCGGGTGCGGCCTCCAGGGCACTGTTCGGCGGCAGAGCTAGATCATGCCCATCGTGACAGTGCGGTGCGCTCGGCTGCGACTTGAATCCGTCAAAGATCAAGTCTCCGCGGAGGTCGGACATGTAGCTCAAACTTCCAAATTTGACCTGATGGCCAGGGGCGTAGCTTTCGATCTGCTCCAGATGGCCAAGCGAATTGGCCCGCAGTGCAAAGCCACCGAATACGAAGATCTGTCCCGGGAGGAAGGTCTCACCCTGGATCGCATCGCTGTTGATGATCGGAGAAGCCATTGGGCCTAAAAGTGACGACACAGAGGAACTCTCAATGAAAGCACCAATGTCGGTGTCAAAACCGGCGGATCTCGGGTAGGGGGTCCCGAACTGTGCGTCTAGGCGGATGGTAACAGGAGACAAGGGACACGATGTTTTTACCCAGGTTCGGGCCCTCTCGATGGAGGTAAAACCCTACTCCTTCTTGATTAATATTGATGATATGGGTAGTACAAGAGTAGATCTACCACGAGATCAAGGAGGCTAAACCCTAGAACTAGCCTATGGTATGATTGTTGTTCGTCCTACGGCCTAAAACCCTCCGGTTTATATTGACACCGGAGAGGGCTAGGGTTACACAGAGTTGGTTACAATGGTAGGAGATCTACATATCCGTATCGCCAAGCTTGCCTTCCACGCCAAGGAAAGTCCCTTCCGGACATGGGACGAAGTCTTCAATCTTGTATCTTCATAGTCCAGGAGTCCGGCCGAAGGTATAGTCCGTCTATCCGGACACCCTCTAATCCAGGACTCCCTCAGTAGCCAAGCATAAAACCTTCATGTGCTTTCGGTGCAAATTTTGAAGTGTGATGAGGATTGTTGATCCAACACCTGGCACCAAATACTCTGAAGTAACTGACATTTGGCTTCTTACCAGTGAGGAGTTCATAGGATGTTTTGTTCAGAAGCTTGTGAAGATAAACACGGTTGATGATATGGCATGCAGTATCAATGGCTTCAGGCCAGAACTTTCTTAGAGTCTTGTATTCATCAAGCATCGTCCGGGCCATCTCAATAAGTGTTTTGTTCTTGTGTTCCACGACGCCATTCTGCTGCGGCGTGTACGGAGCTGAGAATTCATGAGTGATGCCCAAAGTATCAAGATAAGTGTCGAGGCCAGTGTTCTTGAATTCAGTGCCATTGTCACTTCTGATGTGCTTGATCTTGACGCCATAGTTGTTCATGGCTCGATTGGCGAAGCGTCTGAAGACATCCTGCACTTCAGTCTTGTAGAGGATTATATGCACCCAAGTATATCTAGAATAATCATCAACAATGACAAAGCTATAGAGACAAGCAGTAGTAGTAAGAGTTGAGTAGTGAGTGGGACCGAAGAGGTCCATGTGGAGCAGTTCGAAGGGTTGAGTCGTTGTCATGATTGACTTCGAGGGATGCTTGGCCCTCGTCATCTTTCCTGCTTCACAGGCACCACATAAGTGATCCTTCTTGAACTTGACGTCCTCGATGCCTATGACATGTTTCTTCTTTGCAAGAGTGTGCAAATTCCTCATGTCAGGATGCCCTAGCTTCTGATGCCAGAGCCAGCATTCTGAAGCTTTTGCTAGAAGACATACAGCAAGTTGTGGTCCTGCTGAGAAATCTACCACGTACAAATCATCTTTCTGATACCCTTCAAAGACTAGAGACTTGTCAGATTCCATTAGAACAAGGCAACGATATTTTCCAAATATCACAATCGTGTTTAAATCGCAAAGCATTGAGACAGACATTAAGTTGAAACCAAGATATTCAACAAGCATCACTTTATCCATGTCTTGATCCCTTGAGATTGCAACTCTACCTAGACCCAATACCTTGCTTTTACTAGTATCAACAAATGTGATGTGACTCTTGTCAGATGGATGTAAAGTTGAGTCCATGAGAAGACTTCGCTTGCCAGTCATGTGATTAGTACACCCACTATCAATAATCCATTCTGAAGCAGCTGGTGTCATACCCTACAGTGCAGTTAGGGGGATAGGCTTCACGAAGAGAATTGTGAAGCATAAACATTTGACGAGCAAGTGGATTATGAAAGCTTAGATCGAGGTTAGGACTGATAGGGCAAGTAGCAAGCAATTCAGGAACAAAATACATAATAAGACCATTTGGGCATTTGATCTTGCGCCCTACAAGATGTTTAAGGTCCCCAGCAATAGCTTCAGACGAATTTGATTTTCGGCTGGAGACCCTTCCCTGCAAAAGAGGGTTAAGCTTTCTTAGCCACCCACATCTTCAAGGGTGGCTCCGAAGCAATGAGTCTAAGTGTAGCATCTGAGAACTTTGCCTTGGCAGCCCTAGAAAATAGTCTTGCAGGTGGACAATAGTACTCATAAGAATAAGTAGAGTAGTTCTTGGTCTTATGAACATGGCGGTTTGATGAAACGCGCTCATATTCATAGGCCTGAGTATGGTTTCCCTGCAAAACATCCGCGTTAGTGCGACTCAGGTGAGTCCTTTGTCTGTATGAAGCCTTTGGACCATATGAAGCCTGTGGTCCGGGGTTTGTCTTCTTCACTTGTGGTGTCATGACGACATTCATCGGAAGATTCTCCAACCACTTTTTCGGCACCCAGACTTTCTTCATAGGTGGCCCATTCCTGTAGTTAGTACCAATATACCTGGCAAACACTTCACCATTGTGATTCTTAAAGAGTTTATAGTTTGCATCAAAGCATTCATCAATAACAATGGGATTAGCACAAGTGAAGCCAGACAGGGTGGATGGATCCACTGAAGGTTCCTTTGCAGCAACCCATGTGGTTTTGGGGTACTGCTCAGGTTTCTAGTAAGAGCCATCATCATTCATTTTCCTTTCGAACCCAAGACCCTGTTTCCTAGGGTTTCGGTTCAGGATCTGCCTTTTGAGGACATCACATAGTGTCTGATGCCCTTTGAGACTTTTGTACATCCCTGTTTCAAGCAATGTCTTCAACCTAGCATTTTCATCAGCAATAGCAGTGGTATCCTCAGCAGAGGGGTTAGTTACCACATCAACAGTTGAAGATATTGCAATAGTAGCAGCAGTAGAACATCCAGCAACAAAAGTAGCATTGTCACACTCAATGCATTTAAGACATGGTGGTTCAAATCCTTCCTGAGCGGAACTGATCTGTTTCGCGTGAAGTGACTCGTTTTCCTTTTGAAGATCTTCATGAGCCGCTCTCAATTTCTCAAGATCTTGCTTCCTTTGAAGATAATCATAGGAAAGCTTTTCATGAGTTGTTGAGAGTGTTTCATGATGAATTTCAAGTTCCTCATACTTAACATGAAGATTTTTTATGTCTTCAATTAAGGACCGAGATCGAGTCATTTCAGCGTCTAACAGGTCATCGCTTTTGTCTAACAGTTTTTGAATATGTTCCATAGCTTTCTGTTGTTCAGTTGCAATTTTAGCAAGTGTTTTGTAGCTGGGTTTGGAACCACAATCAGAGTTATTGAGGGAGTCCTGGATTAGGGGGTGTCCGGATAGCCGGACTATACCTTCAGCCGGACTCCTGGACTATGAAGATACAAGATTGAAGACTTCGTCCCGTGTCCGGAAGGGACTTTCCTTGGCGTGGAAGGCAAGCTTGGCGATATGGATATGCAGATCTCCTACCATTGTAACCGACTTTGTGTAACCCTAACCCTCTCCAGTGTCTATATAAACCGGAGGGTTTTAGTCTGTAGGACAACATACACAACAACAATCATACCATAGGCTAGCTTCTAGGGTTTAGCCTCTTCGATCTCGTGGTAGATCTACTCTTGTACTACCCATATCATCAATATTAATCAAGCAGGACGTAGGGTTTTACCTCCATCGAGAGCGCCCGAACCTGGGTAAAACTTTGTGTCCCTTGCCTCCTATTACCATCCGGCCTAGACGCACAGTTCGGGACCCCCTACCCGAGATCCGCCAGTTTTGACACCGACATTGGTGCTTTCATTGAGAGTTCCTCTGTGTCGTCGCCGACAGGCTCGATGGCTCCTACGATCAATGGCTCCTACGATCATCAATACCCGAGATCGGCGGCTTTGCACTGCGGGACACTTCACTTGGCTGTCTGGAGCAGATCGAAAGCTACGCCCCTTGCGGTCAGGTCAGATTTGGAAGTTTAAACTACACGGCTGACATCCGCGGGGACTTGATGTTCGACGGATTCGAGCCACTGCCGAGCGCGCCGCACTATCCCGACGAGCATGATCTAGCTCTGCCGCCGAACAGTGCGCTGGAGGCTGCACCCGCATCAGCTTCGACCCTTAATTCGGAGCCAACTGTGCCGATCGAGGATGGGCGGTTGGACGCCACCTCGGGGGCTGCGATCCCAACGGCAATTGAGCCGAACACCAGCCCCATACTCTGCGAGACTCGTGACTCCAAGGAGCCGGACTCCTCTCCGGATTCCAAACCCTCCCCGCCCCTGCCGATCGAATCCGATTGGGCGCCGATCATGAAGTTTACTGCCGCGGACATCTTTCAGCACTCGCCTTTCAGCGATATCCTGAAGACACTAAAGTCTCTCTCTTTATCAGGAGAGCCCTGGCCGGACTACGGTCAGCAAGGTTGGGGTACGGACGATGAAGAAATTCAAATCCCACCCACCACCCACTTTGTAGCCACTGTCGACGACTTAACCGACATGCTCGACTTCGACTCCGAAGACATCGACGGTATGGACGTTGATGAAGGAGATGATGAAGAACCAGCGCCTACTAGGCCCTGGAAAGCCACCTCGTCATATGACATATACATGGTTAACACCCCAAAAGAAGGAGATGGCGATGGAACAGCGGAGGACGACCCCTCCAAGAAACAGCCTAAGCGCCGGCGTCAGCGGCGCAGCTCAAAATCCCGCCAAAACAAATACGGTGATTCTAGCACGGGAGATAATAGTACTCCGGAAAGTGCCGAAGAAAACCCCCTCCAGCAAGATTTAGCACAGGAGGATGGAGAAACCAGCCCTCATGAGAGAGCGGCAGACAGAGAGGTCGAGGACAATAATTATATGCCTCCCTCCGAAGATGAGGCAAGCCTCGACAACGACGAATTCATTGTGCCAGAGGATCCCGTCGAGCAAGAGCGTTTTCAATGCACGCTTAGGGCCACGGCAAGAAGCCTCAAGAAAAAACAGCAACAGCTTAGAGCTAACCAAGATTTGCTAGTCGACAGATGGACTGAAGTCCTTGCAGCCGAAGAGCATAAACTCGAACGCCCCTCCAAGAGCTACCCAAAGCACAGGTTGCTACCCTGATTAGAGGAGGAAGCACTTGATGCGGCTGACCGGCCACCTTGTGGCCACGACAGAGAGGCCTCTCGGCCCTCCACTCAAGCCGCACCCCGTACCAAGGCACGGGAATATGCGCCGGACTTACGAGATATGTTGGAGGACAAGGCAAGGCAAACAAGATTGGTCTACGGATCGCGGGGGCGCCCCACGGCTCGAGACGGTAACCGTCTTGCCGGCCACAAATTCGGCAGGGCCAAACATAGTAGACAAGGCTCATTGGAGCTATGTCATGATATAGCCCAGTACAGAGGCGCCGCACACCCACTATGCTTCACAAACAAAATAATGGATCATCAAATCCCCGAGGGTTTCAAACCCGTAAACATCGAATCATATGATGGCACAACAGATCCTGTGGTATGGACCGAGGATTATCTCCTTCATATCCACATGGCCCACGGCGATGATTTCCACGCCATCAAATACCTCCCACTCAAGCTTAAAGGACCAGCTCGGCATTGTCTTAACAACTTGCCAACAGGATCAATCAGTTGTTGGGAGGACCTGGAAGCCGCATTGCTCGACAATTTCCAGGACACTTATGTGCGACCCCCAGACATCGATGACCTAAGTCACGTAATTCAGCAGCCAGAGAAATCGGCCAGGCAATTCTGGACATGGTTCCTAACAAAGAAAAATCAAATAGTCGACTGTCCGGACGCTGAGGCCCTAGCAGCCTTCAACCACATTATCTGTGACGAGTGGCTGGCCCGGCACCTTGGACAGGAAAAGCCAAAATCTATGGCAGCACTCACGACACTCATGACCCGCTTTTGCCGGGAGAAGACAGCTGGCTTGCTCGTAGCAACAATATGACCAAGAACCCTGGTAATTCGGACACCAGGGACAGTAGTGGCAGATCGCGTCGCAACAAGCAGAAGCACCGCATTAACGGCGACAATGCTGAGGATACGACAATTAATGACGGATTCAGAGGCTCTAAATCTGGTCAGCGGAAAAAGGCATTCAAAAGGAATCCTAGGGGCCCGTCCAGTTTGGACCGAATACTTGACCGCTTGTGCCAGATACATGGCACCCCCGAAAAGCCAGCCAATCACACCAACAGGGATTGTTGGGTGTTCAAGTAGGCAGGCAAGTTAAACGCTGAAAATGAAGACAAGGGGCTGCATAGCGATGATGACGAGGAGCCCCGGCCGCCAAACAACAGTGGACAGAAGGGTTCTCCCCCACAAGTGCGGATGGTGAACATGATATATGCAACCCACGTCCCCAAAAGGGAGCGGAAGCGTGCATTAAGGGACGTATACGCGGTAGAGCCAGTCGCCCCAAAGTTCAACCCATGGTCCTCCTGCCCGATCACCTTTGATTGATGGGACCATCCCACTAGCATCCGTCATGGCGGATTCGCCGCATTGGTTCTAGACCCAATTATTGACGGATTTATCTCACTAGAGTCCTTATGGACGGCGGTAGCAGCCTGAACCTGCTTTACCAGGATACAGTGCGGAAAATGGGCATAGATCCCTCGAGGATTAAGCCCACCAAAACGACCTTTAAAGGCATATTACCAGGTGTAGAGGCCAACTGTACAGGCTCAGTCACACTTGTAGTGGTCTTCGGATCTCTGGATAATTTCCGAAGCGAGGAGTTAATCTTCGACATAGTCCCGTTCCGTAGTGGTTATCACGCACTGCTCGGGCAAACCGCATTCGCCAAGTTCAATGCGGTACCGCACTACGCATACCTTAAGCTCAAGATGCCAGGCCCTCGAGGAGTAATTACGGTCAATGGAAACACCAAACGCTCCCTCCGAACGGAGGAGCACACGGCGGCCCTTGCAGCGGAAGTACAAAGCAGCCTCTCCAGGCAGTTCTCCAGTCCTGCCACTAAACGACCGGACACCGTCAAGCGTGCCCGGAGTAACCTACAACAAGACCGCCTGGCACGATCCGAGCAGGCGTAGCGATGCGGCCCCAACCCCAACCCTCGCAAAAAGGCGACGCCAGTACTTCACGTACATAACTACGCTCTAGGGATACCATGGGTACAGGGGGAGGGGCACCATGACAGCACGCCCGAAACACAGCTTAAACCGTACCGGGGGCTGCCGATTTTTTAATTTTCTCTTACTTTCAGGACTCCATCCTTCGGAAGGCCTGTTCGACAGTTCAATTGCCGCACAAACGATGCAAGAACCAGGGAAGCAGACAAGCCATGCCGCATTACGGAACTCCCAGGTGGTCTCTATCATGAGCAGTATACGTTTTCCACATACTATTCCGCAACTTGCCCCTTGAACGGACATGTTAACTAGTCCAACCTTTCACTTATCGCATTATTTGTATCGTTCTGCTTTGATCGCAACCCTTTTTAATTAACAATGCATAGCTTTCATCTATTTTTGCATTACCTTTTTTTTATATATGTTCCTTAACGACATGTTGCACCCGTACACGTTGGTACGGCCAAAATACGCCAGGGGCTTTAGTACCCCTCAATATGGTGTGAGAAGTCCGAACACTTTAACAAGTGCGGCACCCCGAACTTATAGCATTATATGCATCGGCTCCGAATCATGTCTTGGGTCAATAGTTGGGTTTTCCCGGCTCCTATGTTTTGGTGCCTTATGTTCCGCTATATCGGCTAAGGTAGCACTAGGAGAACCACTACGATTGTGCCCCAGTTTAGCTGGGTCGAGCACCTCAGTGGAGAAAGCTAAAACTGACTGTCATGATGAAGCGAGAGCTGGTCGTTGTTCGAGAGGTTTTTCGAGTGCCTAAAGACTTATGCCACTTAGGGCGAGGAGCCAGCTCTGTTCGGCCAAGGCGTGGATAGCGCCCCGAACTCGGTCTTCCGAATACCAGGGGCTTCGCCGAAATTTAAAATTATAGAATTCTATGGCTAAGTGAGAGTGTTCACGCATTATAGTCCGATTGCCTTGTTCGTTAGGCTGAGCGCCTCCCTCGAAGGACCCAAACATGGGAAAAAGAGCGCTCGGGTTTATCCCCGAACATCCCAGCACTAGCGGCACGAGGGCAAAAGCCGACGACTCGCCATCTCTCAGAATTGATAAACAGCCGCACAGAAGGTAATATTTTAAATTCCAATAGCATTTCTTAGCGCATATGAACAAGTTTTTAGCGCACAGGACAAAACGAGCAAGTTTCACTCAAAAATTACATCCCTAGAATATTCATCTGCCACAAGGCAGGCACCCTTCAGAACATCCTTATAGTAATTCTCGGGCTTGCGATGCTCTTTCCCCGGCGGTGGCCTGTCCTTCACAAGCTTCTCAGCATCCAGCTTGCCCCAGTGCACCTTAGCACGGGCAAGGGCCCTACGGGCACCTTCAATGCAGACGGAGCACTTGATGACTTCGAGCCTTGGACATGCCTCCACCAGCCGCCGCACCAGCCCAAAATAGCTCCCAGGCAAAGCCCCTCCAGGCCACAGCCGAACAATGAGGCCCTTCATGGCTTGTTCGGCCGCCTTGTGGAGCTCGACCAGTTGCTTCAGCTGGTCGCTCCGGGGCACGGGGTGTCTGGCCTCAGCATACGGAGACCAGAACACCTTCTGTGTCGAGCTGCCCTCCTCGGCTCGATAGAATGCGGCGGCATCGGACACACTCCGGGGAAGATCTACGAACGCTCCTGGAGAGCTCCGGATTCGGGTAAGTAACAAGTAACTCACGTTTATGTGTTTGCTTTGCATAAAGAATGCCTTACCCACCGCTATCTTCTTCACCTCATCCAACTCCTGGAGGGTCTTCTGGGATTCGGCCTTGGCAGACTTGGCATTTTCAATAGCCACCACGAGCTCGGACGCTCGCGTCTTTGAGTCAAGCTCCAAACTCTCATGTTTTTCCATGAGAGACTGGAGCTCTTGTCGTACCTTGCCAACCTCGGCCTCATACTTCTCCCGCTCGGTGCGCTCTGGGGCCGCCCTCTTCTCGGCCTTGACCAGCGCTTGCTTAAGGGTCGCCACCTCAGACATGGCCCCTACAATAGCCACGATAATCCTGTCATTCTTTGCAATTGCACCTTTTTATATATATTTAAAAACAAGGTATTTCTTACCTTCATTGTCCTCGACCTGCTTCTTGGCACACCCGAGCTCTTGCTCGAATCGCTCGAGGTTCTGCTTTAGCGTGTCCACTTCCGCAGTCAGTGCGGCGGACGCAAGCAGAGAAGCCTGCATACGCATATTGACTCATTTTTGTTAGACCCCTGCGAATTTTATATGATCCTCTATTCGGCTTTTCTTCCCGAACACCAAACAGAGCATCAGGGGCTACTGTCTATGCGGTAATATTATTTACACATTCTTTACTTACCTCAAATCCTGTTAAAAGGCTAGTACAAGCTTCAGTCAGTCCGCTCTTGGCAGACTGAACCTTTTGGACCACTGCACTCATAATAGTGCGGTGCTCCTCGTCGATGGAGGCACCTTAGAGCGCCTCCAACATATTGTCCGACGCCTCCGGTTGGACGGGGGGCCACCGGCACGGTAGGCTTGCTCCTCTTGGGGGGAGGTCCCCCGCCGGACTCTGGAACCTTTAAAGGTTCCGGAGTGGTGTCCGGCCTAGAGCCGGACTTGGAGCCCTGGGGGGGTTTCATCCCCTTTACTCCTGGAGTCCGGGAGGTCACCTTGCGGCGCCTCCAGGACCACCTCCTCCCGGCTTGGAACCTGTTGGGACAACACTTCGGTGCCGTCCGTAGGGCAGGGGGAGGAAGCTGTCGGAAGCGAGTTCACATCCAACGAGTCCAGTGAGCCGCTCGACGACGCGTCAAGCCGGTCTTTGGGTGGGCTGCATAAACATATTCGACGTAAGGGATAGCTGTGCAATAAACGAATACTATGAATTACTCTGGTATCCGGATACTTACGATTTTGCCAGGGGCTTGGCCCTGGGCTGCCACTCCTCTCCGCCGTCGTCGGCGTCGGTGGAGTAGTCCGGAGGAAGGGTTTTCCCATTCTTGGACCCTCCGGCCTCCACAGAGAGGGCGGCCTTCCTTTTCTTCTCTCCTCCCGCTGGAGGGGGAGAGGTCTCTTCTTCTTCCTCCTTGTCTTCACGGGAGGAATGCGCCTTGGAACCGTCGGATGATGGATCCGACACCTCCTGGCACCGGGCACTCTTTCGAGTCCCCGTGGCCTTTTTCGCGGCCTTCTTCTCCGGCACCACATAGGGTGCCAGAACCAGCAACTTCGCCAAGCGAGCGTCCGCTGGGCCTTCGGGCAAAGGAGCCAGACAGTTGATCTATCCGGATGTCACCTGCCAATCCTGTCAAAGGTAAGGGAGCTTAGATCCCGCATGGAGTTAAACTATGAAAAATTGATACCCTGTAAAAGTAAAAAACAGCTTACCGCATGAGCGTGACGATGCGTACTGAATCCGCGATCCTCGGTAGCGGATGCGGGGGCCTCGGCGCCCTTGAAAAGCACCTTACAGGCATCTTCATATGTCGTGTCGAAGAGCCTGCTCAGAGTTTGGTGCCGCGCCGGGTCGAACTCCCACAGGTTGAATGCCCGTTGTTGACACGGGAGGATCAGGCGGATGAGCATAACCTGGACTACGTTGACAAGTTTGAGCTTCTTGTCCACCAGGGTTTGGATGCATGTTTGGAGTCTGGACAGCTCTCCTTTCTTACCCCACGACAGGCCCGTCTCCTTCCAGTAGGTGAGCCGCGTAGGGGGTCCGAATCGAAACTCGGGGGGTGCGACCCATTCGGCATCGCGCGGCTCGGTGATGTAAAACCACCCCGATTGCCACCCCTTCAGGGTCTCCACAACGGAGCCCTCGAGCCATAGGACGTTGGCCATCTTGCCCACCATGGCGCCTCCGCACTCTGCCTGGTTGCCACGCACCACCTTCGGCTTGACATTGAAAGTCTTGAGCCATAGGCCGAAATGGGGGCAGATGCGAAGGAAAGCCTCGCACACGACGATAAACGCCGAGATGTTGAGGACAAAGTTCGGGGCCAGATCGTGGAAATCCAGGCCGTAGTATAACATGAGTCCCCGGACAAATGGGTGGAGAGGGAAGCCTAGTCCGCGGAGGAAAATGGGGGAGGAACACCACCCTCTCATGGGGCCTAGGGGTGGGGATGAGCTGCCCCTTTTCGGTAAGCCGGTACGCGATGTTGTTAGACAGGTATCCGGCCTTCCTCAGCTTTTTGATGTGTCCCTCCGTGACGGAGGAGACCATCCACTTGTGTCCCGCTCCGGACATGGCTGGAGAAGGTTGAGGTGGGGAGTGCGGACTTGGGCGCTGGAGCTCGAGTGTGCAAGAATGGATAGGCGAAGGAGGAAGAAGGCGTAGGTGAAAAGGTGGATCCTTATCTCCTTATATGGGTGGACGCAACTACATGTCCCCACCGGCCTGGTAAAACTCGCTTATCTCCAAGCGTCATAATCAATGGTGCGGTTGGGTTACCCACGCCCGTATTGATGAGAATCCCGGAATAAGGGGACACGATCTCTGCTTTAACAAAACGTGCCAAGGAAACCGCCTCGCATGACGCGCTGAGGTGGGATAATGAAACGACTCGGATAAAGCCTTGGCCGTGGTGTGTCACACTACGGAATACGTCAGCAGATTAGACTTGTGTAAATATTATTCTCTCTATGGCAATATGTGGAAACTTATTTTGCAGAGCCGGACACTATCTTTGTGTTCAAAATCTTCTATGAAGTACTTGGAGGAGGAACCCGCCTTGCAATGCCGAAGACAATCTACGCGCCGGACTCGTCGTCATTGAAGCCTGGTTCAGGGGCTACTGAGGGAGTCCTGGATTAGGGGGTGTCCGGATGGCCGGACTATACCTTCAGCCGGACTCCTGGACTATGAAGATACAAGATTGAAGATTTCGTCCCGTGTCCGGAAGGGACTTTCCTTGGCGTGGAAGGAAAGCTTGGCGATACAGATATGCAGATCTCCTACCATTGTAACCAACTTTGTGTAACCCTAACCCTCTCCTGTGTCTATATAAACCGGAGGGTTTTAGTCCGTAGGACAACATACACAACAACAATCATACCATAGGCTAGCTTCTAGGGTTTAGCCTCTTCGATCTCGTGGTAGATCTACTCCTATACTACCCATATCATCAATATTAATCAAGAAGGACGTAGGGTTTTACCCCCATTGAGAGGGCCTGAACCTGGCTAAAACTTCGTGTCCCTTTCCTCTTGTTACCATCCGGCCTAGACGCACAGTTCGGGAACCCCTACCCGAGATCCGCCGGTTCTGACACTGACAGTCATCTTCACTAGATATTTGATAGTGAGTAGTGCGTGTGTTTACCTTGGCACCGCGTGCCATGAAGCAGTAGGTGGGAGCGGAGTAGTCCTTGTCATTTGCATCGGCGTCGGTGATGAGGCCATTGTCTTCAGTGTTGAAGATGGACTTCGCAACGTATGCTGTAGCCAGACTTGCAACGCCAGAATCAGACTCCTCCTCAGACTCCACCTCCGCCTCCTCTGAAGCGGACTCCTCCTCTGAATCCATTTCCTTGCCAACGAATGCACGAGCCTTTCCAGATGAGCTCTTCTTGTGTGATGAAGACTTTGAGGAGGACTTGGAAGAAGACTTTGAGTATTTCTTCTTCTTCTTGTCGTCAGAATCATACTCCTTGCTCTTCTTATTCTTCTTCTTCTTCTTGTTCTCATTGTCCCATTGCGGACACTCAGAGATGTAGTGGCCAGGTTTCTTGCACTTATGGCATGTTCTCTTCTTGTAGTCATGAGTAGATGCTTCATCATTCCTTGAGCTTGATCGTGAAGATTTTCTGAAGCCTTTCTTCTTGGTGAATTTTTGGAACTTCTTCACAAGCATAGCAAGCTCGTTTCCAATGTCTTCAGGATCATCAGAACTGCTGTCAGATTCTTCTTCAGATGAGGAGACAACTTTAGCCTTCAGGGCACGAGTTAGCCCATAGTTGGGACCGTAGATGTCTCTTTTCTCAGAAAGCTGAAACTCATGTGTGTTGAGCCTTTCAAGTATGTCAGACAGATTGAGTGTCTTGAAGTCAGGACGTTCTTGAATCATCAGGGCTAGGGTGTCAAACGAGTTGTCAAGTGATCTCAGGAGTGTCTTGACGACTTCATGCTTGGTGATCTCAGTAGCGCCAAGGGCTTGAAGTTCATTTGTGATGTCAGTGAGTCGATCAGACGTGAGCTAAACATTCTCATTGTCGTTTCTCTTCGAGTGGTTGAAGAGGTTGCGAAGGACACTAATTCTTTGATCTCTCTAGGTTGAGACACCTTCGTTGACCTTGGAGAGCCAGTCCTAGACTAGCTTAGATGTTTCCAGAGAACTCACACGGCCATACTATCCTTTGGTCAGATGACCACGGATGATGTTCTTGGCCGTTGAGTCCAGTTGAACGAACTTCTTAACATCAGCAGCAGTGACACCTTCACCAGCCTTGGGAACGCCATTCTTGACAACATACCAGAGGTCGACATCAATGGATTCAAGATGCATGCGCATCTTATTCTTCCAGTTGGGATATTCAGTTCCATCGAAGACTGGGCACGCAGCAAAGACTTTGATTATCCCTGCAGTCGACATAGCTAAAACTCCAGGTGGTTAAACCGAATCACACAGAACCAGGGAGTACCTTGCTCTGATACCAATTCAAAGTGCTAGTGATCGACTAGAGGGGGGTGAATAGGTGATTTTTAGGAAAGCCTTCAAAACATGGGAGTTTCAAAGACAAACGATAGAAATAAACCTATTACCATGCAGCGGAAGGTAGACTACACTAAGCAAGCCATAGTCAAGTATTCTATGAAGTGAAAGCACAACGACTAATGGCAGCTAGGCAGTATAGATCAAGTAGGAAGATAGTATGAAGCCAATCACAACAAGCAGTTACTCAGTGAAGACAAAAGATAATGCAAATAGACAATGACTTCACAAGGACCAACTGTAAATAAAGAGATGGGAAGGATAGAACCAGTGACTCGTTGAAAACAATGATTTGTTGGGCCAATTCCAGTTGCTGTGACAACTTTCCGTCGGGTTAGGGAGGCTGAGATTCAACTCAGAAGACTGTGTCTTCACCTTATTCCCCTTGAGCTAAGGACACCCAGTCCTTGCCCAATCACTCTGGTAAGTCTTCAAGGCAGACTTCCAAACCTTCATAGACTTCGTTGACCCGCGATCCACAATGACTCTTGGATGCTTAGAACGCAACGCCTAACCGGCTGGAGGATTCACAGTCCTCAAGTGTAATAAATCTTCATATCACACAGATAGGAAGACTTAAGTGATGCATAACACTCTTTGGCTCTGGGTGTTTAGGGCTTTATCCTCGCAAGGAATTCTCTCTCAAAGGCTTCGAGGTGGGTTGCTCTCAAACGACAAAAGCCGTACACTAACTCTGAGCAGCCAACCGTTTATGGTTGTAGGGGGTGGGCTATTTATAGCCACTAGGCAACCCGACCTGATTTGTCCAAAATGACCCTGGGTCACTAAGGAACTGACACATGTTCCAACGGTCAGATTTCAAACACACACGGCAACTTTACTTGGGCTACAAGCAAAGCTGACTTATCCAGCTCTGGATAAGATTTTCTCTCATTGTCTTCGCTCGAAGACATAGGATTTTGGTTAAGCATCACTTCAGTCATTCTGACTGGTTCACTTGGACCCCACTTAACAGTACGGTGGTTCCTATGACTCAATAAAGAAGAAAAAGATCGACGAAACAACTAAGTCTTCGCGCTCCATAGTCTTCACGTGATGTCTTCTCTTGTCATAGTCTTCAATGTGAATGTCTTCACATACCACCTTTGACTTCAATGTCTTCATACATTTTTAGGGGTCATCTCTGGTAGGAAAACCGAATCAATGAGGGACTTCTACCTGTGTTATCCTACAATTCTCACAAACACATTAGTCCCTCAACCAGGTTTGTCGTCAATACTCCAAAACCAACTAGGGGTGGCACTAGATGCACTAACACACCTTTTATGAGAGAGCGATAAAATAACCATTCCACTTGCAATAGATCAATATACAAATTGCTCAGGTCGTGCTAATTTTTTAGAATTTTTGGAGTTACATAAGTATTCGAAATAGTCAGATTACTACAAACTGTTCTGTTTTGATAGATTCTATTTTCTTTGTGTTGTGTGCTTATTTTGATGGCTCTATGATTTTCTTTGATGCGTTTTTCCATAAAAAAGTTGGAATACAGTAGATACAAAAACAAAATATGAATTGGTTTTATACAGTACTTATAGTAGTGGTTTGCTTTCTTATACAAACGGATCTCACGAAGGTTTTGTTGAGTTTTGTGTGATTGAAGTTTTCAAGTTTTGGGTTATCTTACGATGGATGAAGGAAGGATGGAAGAGCCTAAGCTTGGGGTTTGCCCTGACATCCCAAGCTATTATCCAAAAATGGGCAACCAACTAAGCTTGGGGATGCCCCCGACTGGCATCCCCGCTTTGTTCCAGCGACCATCGGTATTTTACTCGAAACTATATTTTTATTCGTCACATGATATGTGTTTTGTTTGGAGCATCTTGTATGATATGAGTCTTTGCTTGTTTTATTTTGTGTTTTAAGTCTTGATCCCTTGCTGGACACACCTATTTGAGAGAGCCAAAATTATGTCAAGACTTGTTAGAATTGCTCTCTATGCTTCACTTCAATTTTTATGAGCTATGGACTTGCTCTAGTGCTTCACTTATATATTTTTGAGCATGATGTGCTTTAGTATTTTTGAAGAAATTCTCTCTTTCTTCACTTAGATTTGTTCGAGAGTTAGTAAAAATTTCAAGAAATTCTCTCTTGCTTCACTTCAATTAATTTGAGAGAAAGAAATATTATGCTCATTATCTACACTTATATTTGTTCGAGCTTGTCAAAAGCGACACATGACAATCAGTCCCAAAGTGATAGATATCCAAGAAGGATATAATAAAAACTTTCATGAAGATCATTGGACAAAATAAACTTGATTCTTAGTAATAGTTTTGATATATGATGATGTGATATGTGAGTCATCTTGATGAGTAATTATTCTTTAGTAAAAATATTGATGTTAAGGTTTGTGATTCCCTATGAAAGCACCAAAGTCAATAATTATGCAATGAAATTATATCCTACTTATTGTGCATTATTCGGTGTTAGTTATGCTTAATGCTCATGTAAGTGCATCTAGTGCCACCCCTAGTTAGTTTTGGAGTATTGACGACAAACCTGGTTGAGGGACTAATGTGTTTGTGAGAATTATAGGATAACACAGGTGGAAGTCCCTCATTGATTCGGTTTTCCTACCGGAGATGACCCCTAAAAATGTATGAAGACATTGAAGTCAAAGGTGGTATGTGAAGACTATGACAAGAGAAGACATCGCGTGAAGACTATGGAGCGCGAAGACTTAGTTGTTTCATCGTTCTTTTTCTTCTTTGTTGAGTCATAGGAACCACCGTACTGTTAAGTGGGGTCCAAGTGAACCAGTCAGAATGACTGAAGTGATGCTTAACCAAAATCCTATATCTTCGAGTGAAGACTATGAGAGCAAATCTTATCCAGAGCTGGATAAGTCAGCTTTTCTTGTAGCTCAAGTAAAGTTGCCATGTGTGTTTGAAATCTGACCATTGGAACACGTGTCAGTTCCTTAGTGACCCAGGGTCATTTCGGACAAATCAGGTCTGGTTGCCTAGTGGCTATAAATAGCCCACCCCTTACACCATAAATGGGTTGGCTGCTCAGAGTTAGTGCACGGCTTTTGTCGTTTGAGAGCAACCCACCTCAAAGCCTTTGAGAGAGAAATCCTTGCGAGGACAAAGCCCTAAACATCCAGAGCCAAAGAGGGTTAGGCATCACTTAAGTCTTCTTGTCTGTGTGATCTGAAGACTTATTACAGTTCAGGAGTGTGAATCCTCCAGCTGGTTAGGCGTCGCGTTCTGAGCATCCAAGAGTCATTGTGGATCGCCGGTGAACAAAATCTGTGAAGGTTTGGAAGTCTACCTTGAAGACTTACCAGAGTGATTGGGCGAGGACTGGGTGTCCTTAGCTCAAGGGGAATAAGGTGAAGACACAGTCTTCTGAGTTAAATCTCAGCCTCCCTAACCAGATGTACAGTTGTCACAGCAACTGGAACTGGTCCAACAAATCATTGTCTTCAACGAGCTACTGGTTCTATCCTTCCCATCTCTTTATTTGCAGTTGGTCCTTGTGAAGTCATTGCATGTCTGCATTATCTTCTGTCATCACTGAGCGACTGCTTGTTCTGTTTGGCTTCATACTATCTTCCATCCTGATCCATACTGCCTAGCTGCTATTAGTCTTTGTGCTTTCACTTCATTGAATACTTGACTATGGCTTGCCCAGTGTAGTCTACCTTCCGCTGCATGGTAATAGGTTTATTTCTATCGTTTGTCTTCGAAACTTCCATGTTTTGAAGACTTTCATAAAAATCGCCTATTCACCCCCCTCTAGTCGATCACTAGCACTTTCAATTGGTATCAGAGCAAGGTACTCCCTTGTTCTGTGTGATTCTGTTTAACCACCTAGAGTTTTAGCTATGTCGACTGCAGGTGTCGGAGTAAATGACCACGGGTAGCCTAGCAGGCTCCCCCTGGCCCTTCTGAAAAATTACGAGCCGATCCGGCCCTCAAGAATCCAGGACGTGGGGCCGCCTTCCCCTTGCCGGCTGTCTCCCAGGCCGGCTATCGGAAGGCGACCCGACTTTAGCCCTCATGAAGAAAGCCGCGGGAGGGCCGACCCCGAGAAGCCGGCCGCGAGAAGGCCGACTCCAAAAAGCCGGCTCCCACAAAGCGGTCAAGATCGTACCATCGAAGTCTGCATCCACATAACGGCGATGTGACGGGGCGTGGCTACAGTAAAGCCTGCCACCCCCGAATCCTGGAGCACGCCTGGCACAGTGCGCCGTATGGGTGACCATGACCCGTCCGGCGCAGCACTGTTGCCACGTTGACCCTGATGTCATCCATGACGGGCTGCCAGTGTGGCCCACGGGCGGTGGGCCCCTTCAGGCAGAAAGACACCCGAAGGCGGCCGGGCCTCCCCCAGTCGGCCCACGACAGAGCCGGCTCTCCACAGCCGGCTTGCCACCTCCCTCGAAGGAGACGCCCCATTAAGGAGACAAGACGCGGTGAGGCTACAGCGATCACCCGCCGGACGGCAGCACTGTAGCCACGCCCACCTCGGCGAAGCCCTCGTCACCAGGATTGAGCAACAATAACCAGCCACCAACAAGGCCCTGGACGGTGGGGCCTGCCTGTCGACCAAGGAGCCGGCAGCCGGTGGGACCCACCAGCCGGCGGGCCCCAGCAGCCGGCGCAGAAGCCAGCGAGTGTAGACACAGACGGTTGGGCCCCACGCCCAGCCGGATTACCATTGTACCCCTGGGGGGTAGGCCTATATAAACCCCTGGGACACCCATGCAAAGGGTTGATCCAAGCTAGTTTTAGACACCACATAGAGAGGGGAGGAGGGCTAGCCGTGCTCTACTTCTTCTCCTCACAAAACAGCTCAAGGAGCATCGTGTAGCTACTTGTTCATCTAGCGATCATGCGGAGACCCCGCAGAGCAGCAGTAGGGGTGTTATCTCCACGGAGAGCCCCGAAGCTGGGTAAGATTCGCCGGCGTGCATGTCTTTGCCTCATCCCGCTTCTAGGCACCGGCGACGTCTTACTGGCTCCCACAATGATAAGCCACCCGTTGGCATATGTCGCACCTACCACCCGACAACAGGGATAATCAAAGTCTCCGCTGCGTGCCCCGTCTTCGATGGAACTGAATATCCCTACTGGAAGAATAAGATGCGCATGCATCTTGAAGCCATTGATGTCGACCTCTGGTATGTCGTCAAGAATGGCGTTCCTAAGGCTGGTGATGGTGTCACCACTGCTGATGTCAAGAGGTTCGTTCAACTGGACTTCACTGCTAAGAACATCATCTGTGGTCATCTGACCAAAGGGCAGTATGGCCGTGTGAGTGCTCTGGAAACATCTAGGCTAGTCTGGGACTGGCTCTCCATGGTCAACGAGGGCGTCTCAACCCAGAGAGATCAAACAATCAGTGTCCTTCGCAACCTCTTCAACCGCTTCAAGAGAAACGACAATGAGAATGTTCAGCTCACGTTTGACCGACTCACTGACATCACAAATGAGCTTCAAGCTCTCGGCGCTACTGAGATCACCAAGCATGAAATCGTCAAGACAGTCTTGAGATCACTTGACAGCTCATTTGACACCCTAGCCCTGATGATTCAAGAACGCCTTGACTTCAAAAGCCTCGATCCGTCTGACATACTTGAAAGGCTCAACACACATGAGTTTTAGCTTTCTGAGAAAAGAGACATCTACGGTCCCAACAATGGACGAACTCGTGCCCTGAAGGCAAAAGTTGTTTCCTCATCTGAAGAAGAATCTGACTGCAGTTCTGATGATCCTGAAGACATTAGAAAGGAGCTCGCTATGCTTGTGAAGGAGTTACAGAAATTCACCAAGAAGAAAGGCTTCAGAAAGTCCTCACGATCCAGCTCAAGGAATGATGAAGCTTCTGTTCATGACTACAAGAAGAGAACATGCGACAAGTGCAAGAAACCTGGTCACTACATCTCTGAGTGTCCGTAGTGGGAGAATGGGAACAAGAAGAAGAAGAAAAGAAGAAGAGCGAGGAATATGATTCTGATGACAAGAAGAAGAAGAAGTCTTCTTCCAAGTCTTCCTCAAAGTCTTCATCACACAAGAAGAGCTCATCTGGCAAGGCTCGTGCGTTTGTTGGCAAGGAAATGGATTCAGACGAGGAGAGTGCTTCTGAGGAGGCGGAGGTGGAGTCTGAGGAGGAGTCCGATTCTCGCGTTGCAAGTCTGGCTACAGCCTACGTTGCCAAGTCCATCTTCAACACTGAAGAGAATGACTTCGTCACCGACGCGATGCTGATGATAAGGACAACTCCGCTCCCACCTACTGCTTCATGGCACGCGGTGCCAAGGTAAACTCACGCACTACTCACTATCAAACATCTAGTGAAGATGACTTTGATTGTGGTTCCAAACCCAGCTACAAAACCCTTGCTAAAATTGCAACTGAACAATAGAATGCTATGGAACATATTCAAAAACTGTTAGACAAAAGCGATGACCTGTTATTCGCTGAAATGACTCGATCTTAGTCCTTAATTGAAGACATTAAAAATCTTCATGTTAAGTATGAGGAACTTGAAAGTCGTCATGCAACGCTCTCAACAACTCATGAAAAGCTTTCCTATGATTATATTCAAAGGAAGCAAGAGCTTTAGAAATTGAGATCCGCTCATGAAGATCTTCAAAAGGAAAACGAGTCACTTCGTGCCAAACAGATCAGTTCCTCTCAGGAAGGATTTGAACTACCATGTCTTAAATGCGTTGAACGTGACAATGCTACTTCTGTCGCTGGATGTTCTACTGCTGCTACTGTTGCAATATCTTCAACTGTTGATGTGCTAATTAACCCCTCTGCTGAGGATGCCACTGCTATTGCTGATGAAAATGCTAGGTAGAAGACATTGCTTGAAACAGGGATGTACAAAAGTCTCAAAGGGCATCAGACACTATGTGATGTCCTCAAAAGGCAGATCCTGAACCGAAACCCTAGGAAAGAGGGTGTTGGGTTCGAAAGGAAAATGAATGATGACGGCTCTTACTGGAAACCTGAGCAGTACCCCAAAACCACATGGGTTGCTGCAAAGGAACCTTCAGTGGATCCATCCACCCTATCTGGCTTCACCTGTAATAATCCCATTGTCATTGATGAATCCTTTGATGCAAACTATAAACTGTTTAAGAATCAGAATGGTGAAGTGTTTGCCAGGTATATTGGTAGTAACTGCAAGAATGGGCCACCTATGAAGAAATTCTGGGTGCCGAAAAAGTGTCTGGAGAATCTTCCTGTGAATGTCGTCATGACACCACAAGTGAAGAAGACAAACCCTAGACCACAGGCTTCATATGATCCAAAGGCTTCATACAGACAGAGGACTCACCTGAGTCGCACTAACGCAAATGTTTTGCAGGGAAACCATACTCAAGCCTATGAATATAAGCGCGTTTCATCAAAACGCCATGTTCATAAGACCAAGAACTACTCTGCTTATTCTTATGAGTACTATTGTCCACCTGCAAGGCTATTTGCTAGGGCTCCAAAGCCAAAGTTCTCAGATGCTGCACTTAGACTCATTGCTTCAAAGCCACCCTTGAAGATGTGGGTGGCTAAGAAAGCTTAACTCTCTTTTGCAGGGAAGGGTCTCCAGCCAAAAATCAAATGCGTCTGAAGCTATTGCTGGGGACCTTAAATATCTTGTAGGGCGCAAGATCAAATGCCCAAATGGTCTTATTATGTATTTTTTTCCTGAGTCGCTTGCTACTTGCCCTATCAGTCCTAACCTCGATCTAAGCTTTCATAATCCACTTGCTCCTCAAATGTTTATGCTTCACAATTCTCTTCGTGAAGCCTATCCCCCTAACTACACTATAGGGTATGACACCAGCTGCTTTAGAATGGATTATTAATAGTGGATGTACTAATCACATGACTGTCAAGCGAAGTCTTCTCATGGACACAACTCTACGTCCATCTGACAAAAGTCACATCACATTTGCTGATACTGGCAAAAGCAAGGTATTGGCTCTAGGTACAGTTGCAATCTCAAAGGATCAGCCCATGGATAAAGTGATGCTTGTTAAATCCCTTGGTTTCAACTTAATGTCCATCTCAATGCTTTGCGATTTGAACATGATTGTGATATTTGGAAAATATTGTTGCCTGGTTCTATTGGAATCTGACAAGTCTCTAGTCTTTGAAGGGTATCGGAAAGAAGATTTGAACATGGTAGATTTCTCAGCAGGACCACAGCTTGCCGTATGTCTTCTTGCAAAAGCTTCAGAATGCTGGCTCTGGCATCGGAAGCTAGGGCATGCTAGCATGAGGAATTTGCACACTCTTGCAAAGAAGAAGCATATCATAGGCATATAGGGCATCAAGTTCAAGAAGTATCACTTATGCGGTGCCTGCGAAGCTGGAAAGATGACGAGGGCCAAGAATCCCTCGAAGACAATCATGACAATGACTCAACCCTTCGAACTGCTACACATGGACCTCTTTGGTCCTACTCACTACTCAACTCTTACTACTACTGCTTGTCTCTATGGCTTCATCATTGTTGATGATTATTCAAGATATACATGGGTGCATATAATTCTCTAGAAGACTCAAGTGCAGGATGTCTTCAGACGCTTCGCAAATCGAGCCATGAATAACTATGGTGTCAAGATCAAGCACATCCGAAGTGACAACGGCACTGAATTCAAGAACACCGGCCTCGACACTTATCTTGATACATTGGGCATCACTCATGAGTTCTCAGCCCCGTACACGCCGCAGCAGAATGGCATCGTGGAACGCAAGAACAAAACACTCATTGAGATGGCTCGGACGATGCTCGATGAATAGAAGACTCCAAGGAAGTTCTGGCCTGAAGCCATTGACACTGCATGCCATGTCAGCAACCGTGTTTATATTCACAAGCTTCCGAACAAAACATCCTATGAACTCCTCACTGGTAAGAAGCCAAATGTCAGTTACATCAGAGTATTTAGTGCCAGGTGCTGGATCATGGATCCTCATCACACTTCAAAATTTGCAACGAAAGCACATGAAGGTTTTATGCTTGGTTACGGAAAGGATTCGCACTCCTATAGAGTCTTCAACCTCTTTCACTATAAAGTGGTTGAAACTGTGGATGTGCGGTTCGATGAGACTAACGGCTTGCAAAGAGAGCACCTGCCAAATGTGCTAGATGAAATTCCACCCAGTGAATCCATCAAGCTTATGGGAACTGGAGAAATCATACCGTCTGAAGTACAGCCTGAAGAGGAACTTATCATCTCTGCACCTGATCAACCTGAAGACAATGCTCAGCCTGAAGACAATCCTTCAAATGATGACAATGATCAGCAAGAGCAGAATCTTCATCCAGTTCATCCTCGTGTTGCAAATGAAGTACAAAGTGAGAAGATAATCGATAGCATCAATGCACCTGGTCCACTCACTCGATCAAGGGCAACACAACTAGCAAATTTCTGTGGACACTTTGCATTCGTCTCAATATCAGAACCCAAGAAAGTTAATGAAGCCTTCATGGAACCTAAATGGATTCAAGCTATGCAAGAAGAGCTTCAACAGTTTGAGCTGAATAATGTATGGGAACTGGTCAAGCATCCTGATCCTCGTAAGCACAATATCATAGGCACTAAATGGATATATCACAATAAGCAAGATGAGCATGGTGAAGTTGTCAGAAACAAGGCTCGTCTCGTTGCTCAAGGACACACTAAAGTTGAAGGAGTTGACTTCGATGAAACATTTGCTCCTGTGGCTAGGCTTGAAGCCATACGCATACTGCTAGCCTATGCAAATCATCATAACATTCTTTTGTATCAAATGGATGTGAAGAGTGGTTTTTTCAATGGCAAGATTGAAGAAGAAGTGTATGTTACACAACTACCTAGCTTTGAAGATCCAAAACATCCTGACATGGTTTACAAGCTCAACAAGGCACCGTATGGCCTCAAACAAGCCCCTCGTGCTTGGTATGACACACTCAAAGACTTCCTAGAGAGCAAAGGCTTCAAACCTGGTTCCCTGGATCCCACTCTATTCATGAAGACATATGATGGTGAACTATTTGTGTGCCAAATATATGTGGATGACATTATCTTCGGCTGCACTAATCAGAAATATTGTGATGAGTTTGGACACATGATGCAAGAGCAATATCAGATGTCCATGATGGGTGAGCTGAAGTTCTTCCTTGGTCTTCAAATACGGCACCAACGCAACGACATCTTCATATCTCAAGAGAAATACCTCAAAGATTGCCTGAAGAAGTTTGGAATGCAAGACTACAAATGTTATATGACGCCAATGCCTACCAAGAGTCATCTAGATTCTGACGCCAATGGTAAAGAGTTTGATCAAAAGGTATACTTCTCCATGATTGGTTCTTTGCTTTATTTATGTGCATCTAGGCCAGATATCTTGCTTAGTGTTTGCATGTGTGCCCGATTCCAAGCGGCACCAAAGGAATCACATCACTTAGGTGTGAAGCAAATTCTTTGATATTTGGTTTACACCCCAACACTAGGATTATGGTATCCAAAGGGCTCAGAGTTTAATCTAGTTGGATTCTCGAATGCTGATTATGCTGGTGGATCGCAAGTCTACATCAGGTACATGTCACTTTCTGAGACGATTACTTGTGTGTTGGTCTTCAAAGAAGCAGAACTGTGTATCTCTCTCCATTGCTAAATCTGAATACATTGCTGTTGGATCTTGCTGTGCTCAGCTTCTATGGATGAAGCAAACACTCAAAGACTATGGCATTCATCTAAAGCAAGTGGCACTCTACTGCGACAATGAAAGCACCATCAAGATCGCCAACAACCCAGTTCAGCACTCGAAGACAAAGCACATTCAAATCTGTCATCACTTTCTGAGAGATCATGTCATGAAGGAAGATATTGATATCATTCACGTCAGCACTGAAGAGCAACTCGCAGATATCTTCACAAAGCCCTTGGATGAGAAAAGGTTTTGCAAGTTGTGGTGTGAGCTAAATATCTTGGAATCCTCAAATGTCCTGTGATCATGCACATATCCTAACACTGATGCATGTTGATGACTTAGATGTGCAAATACACAAAGTAACGTATATCTTCAACTAATGAAGACTTACACTCTAAGTGTGAATACATTAACGTGGAAATTGACTTCGGAGTGCCACGATAATTGTGCGTTGTGTCTGGGTCTAATACTTCCTATATGGTGCGTAACGCCACCACCAAACTTGTGTTTAATACTTTCTATTGGCGTTACATTTGCAAAGTCTTCGCATTTTGTTTGTCTTCAATGTTAACATGTCTTCATGTTTATCTTCAATGTACTGATTTGGTTTCTGTCCTCTATAGCATTCACTTATAGCTATGTCTTCTAGTTGAATCTTTTGAACTAAGTGAATGTGATCGGACCCTGACCTTTCTATGCTCCCGTCTTAAGCCTATCTATCCAAATCATATGCATTCTATTGAAACTGTCAAATGTCTTCGCTGCATCCTTGTCAGCAAAAGATACAGAGACAAACATTAAATCTGTTTTAAATGCTCAATCCTTTTTACCTGAAACCCGGAGAAGCAAAAATGACCACCCGACAATCCAGGCGTGCGTGGGAATGTGGAACAACCTCCTATGTGTTGCATGATCACCACGTGTCCTTCAGATGTGAACCACCAGAGGCACCTGCGTAATAACGTTGTGGCGCCCCTGTCCCTATAAATACATGCCTCACCCTAGTCATTATCTCTTCTTCCACTCTTGAACAAACCCTAGCGCCACCGCTAGCCCTCGACGACGCCGGCGACAAAGCGCTTAGCTGCTGCGACCACACCGACGCCATCATCACGCCGGCCGCGGACATCGTCTTCTCCGCCGTCGCCAAGTTAGGGCACGGAAGATCGAACTGCTCGGCCTCCTCTCCCACTCCGTCTAGTAGTTCCTCGTGTGGTAAATAAAACCTCTTTTTATAGTCTTTTTGAACCGATAGATTCATCCTTTCCAACCACAAGTGGTTTCTGTTGCTACAAAGTTGGATTTATCCTGTTCTGCATCTCATAGCATGCCTAGTACGTTCACTTATGCTTCACAAAGTAGTTAGATTCCTCACATGTACTTATTTGTGGATTCGTACAAATATGGAACCAACTCACTACATATGAGTGAATGTCTTCGCACTATGAGGTCAATGTCTTCTAAACTGATTTATCTTCAAAATCTTCTAAGAATGCATATGACCTCTTCCCCTTCCCTCGCATCTCTAATGCTGTCACAGGTACATGTCCGTGGGAGAATCCCTTGGTTCTCATAGTCTGCATTCATTTGCAGAGTTCTTACAGCGTCACATAAATTCTCCTGAAGCCAGTTCTTGTCTGACCAGTAGACGGAAGACTTCGACAGTGTTGAAGCCTTTCAGTCTAAAATTCATGACAACTCAAAAATCAGTCAGGAAGGGCGGCAGACAATGCCATGGAAACACTGCTAAGGATCTGCCACCGGATCTCTATGAGTTATACAAGTCAGACCCAGAAGAAAACCTATGGAGAACACAAGAACCGAATCCAATGGATTCAAAGACACTGGGCAGAGGAATGGTTCAAGTCCAGATTCGTCACCAAGGAGTATGCTGAGAAGAATGCCTTAAAGGGCCCCTGGGGAGATATAATATACAAAGGTCTTCAGCCCAAGTCGAAGTCCGAAGTTATTGCTCAAGGCTTCTACCCCTGCATGATTCATGGACCTCGGCCTGCTAATGCCGATCCATCCTCTCTGTTATGGTGTCGTGAAGATAATCTGTTCAAGCGCAACTATCAGGCCGCAAAGAACTCGGCCAAGGAAAACAAGAAGTCTTTGGGATTAGACTTCAACCCAGGCCCCTTTGCACCACGTGCTGACGGCACACGTGAATCTGAGCCCAATCTTATTGGGCCCTTCTACAACTTAGAAGGTCTCATCACTCACATTCAGGTTCAAGGGGCAGCCTTGGACCACTTTGCAGATGACACTGATTCTGACAAAGCGCCTGCACCTCCGAAGCCTATGAAGCAAAAGAAACCAAAGGCTTCAAAGCCCCCCTCTGCATCAAAGGTCTCATGGGCGAAGCCTCTGGCCACTGCACCTCCAGAAGCCAGTGTGCAGTCTGAAGATCTCTCACGCATCTCCAAGTCTGCCAAGTTGAAAAAGCCCATGCAACCCACTGGTCAAGCACTGACCCCTGCTGCCGTTTTGAGAAACGAGAATGACGCCATTGATCTGTCCAGCGATGACGATCTTGGCAATGACGCTCTTGAGCAATTAATAAAGAGCAAGCAAGAGGCGGAAATCTTCAATGATCTTCCCTTCTTTGATGTGGAAATCTTATACAAGTTTATTGATGAGTGGTTTGATAGCCCAGATCTCAGTTTTGATGATCTTCAGCTTCCAATTGGCCTCAGTGTCTCCTTCCACGGAGCCATTGCTCCTGAGCTAGCTCTTGCGCAGAAGATTGTTGAGCTGAAGCACAAAATTGACTATGAAAAGGCTCAGTTCAAGAAGCACATGGCCAAGCTCAATGTTGAAGACATTCAAAACTTCAAGGTCATGATGCATGAGCTCAAGGAGGCGTTCGACAAGAAACGAGAAGAAGCAAAAGGTTCTCGTGAGCGCATGAAGAATCTTGCTGCTAAATGTGTTCAAGGCTACAATGAAGCTGAAAAGCGGAAGGCTTTGGGGCGACTAGGCATCGACCCCAGAATGGCTGCCAAGAAGAAGAAGAAGCCAGCTATGGCCGAACCAGAAGCATCAAGGCAGGAAGAACCTCGCATTGTCTTCCCAGCCAGTATGACAGGCTCGAAGCCTAAGGTCCCCACAGTGGCTTCAGAATTCAAGAAAACTAGAGCAGCTGAAGCCGAAGCTAGAAAGCGCAAGACCAAAGCTACCACTGATGATGCTCCCCCAACCAAGAAAAGAAAAACAAAGAAGAGAGACTGGGTTGCTTCCACAGAGCCCCTTGTTGTCGAGCCAATTTCTGTTGCTCGTCCTTCCTCTGCACATCGAGAACGTCGTTTGGTAGTTCATGAGCCTGCTTCCACAGAGGCTCCTGAAGCTGAAGAGAATCCAGCTATTGACCCCACCACAGCTGAAGACATTGGTCCTCGCGACAATGTTGAAGATGATGAAGTCCTTCCTCAGATCGAGCACAATTTGGTATCATCGCCTGTTCTCACGAACAGCGAACTCATCAGCCTTGGTCGTCCATTGACGCCAATTGCTCAGGATGACTCATGGGCTGATCACCCTCAAGAATCCCCTCGTGATGAAGAAACACCAGTCACTCCCCCACCACAGGTCGCCACTCCGGTGATTGACAGTGAAGACTTTGAGGCCCAACCAACTCCATCTCCACAGGCGTCGCCAGCATTTCGCAGGCTTCGCAAAGGACCAAGGCCACATGTCACATTGTTAAGTGTTCCAGAAGGAGAAGAGCGCCAATCCGTTTCACGCAAAGTCTTTCCTGAAGCCTCTCCTACTGTGAACATCCCTGAATCTGAAGCCAAAACGGCTAAAGATATTCCAGCTGCATCAGCCGATGACCATGAAGAAGAACCAAGAGAAGAAGAATGTGTTGGTACACCCCCGTACAACCCTGAAGTTGTTCTCGAGGAGAACGTGTCCGACCATCCAGCTCCTAAAGTGGAGGTTACCAATACTAAGGCGGCCACCAACATCAACACTGAAGCCAATGACATTGTCATGGCTGAAGCTAATGTGGTGCTAGAAGTGAATGCACCTGAAGCCAATGCAGCACCCGAAGCAAATCCACTGCCTGAAGCCAATGCCTCTGCTCCTGTACCTCCTCCAAGGCCACACACCATCGAGCAAACATATGATCGTGGATAGCTTGTTACCGTCTAGTGGCCAATCATGTATCCTCCGCCTGCTCCCGGACCTCAGTTTGCCTATCATGTGGAGCACAAGCCACGGGTCCAGAAGCCAAAGCCAAGGCTACCACGGTTTCCAGGTACTGCAACTTCACCAAGATCATTTAATCTGAATGGATTCAAGACACACAACACATTCTTCGACAGTGACAAGAACCCCTACACAAGGCAAGAATCTCTTCGGACCGATTTTGGAGTTATCAACAGCGAAGCTATTATTCATGCATCTTGTACAATAAGGGACGCATCTTCCCTCATATGCATCTTGATTGTGAAGCCATTACTGGACTGCCATGCCTTGAAGAAGCCCTTGATTGCTTTCGTGATGCGGGTCTGCTCAACTTTGTGACTGCCAAGGAAAACTGGAATGAAGAACTTCTGCTTCAATTCTATGCTACCCTCCACATTTGTGGATACAACAGGGATCCGAAGACTTGGATCCTTGAGTGGATGACATAAGATGTTCATCATGAAGCTAAAGCCCAAGACATCATTGATCTTACAGCCCTGCCCACTACTAGTGAATATTATGAACCAGGTTGTCAACAACACCAGAATGCTTTGGAGAGCATTTTCCAGAAGCCAGAACCCAACATGAGTCAAATGCTGAGCATGATGAAGCCTTTGCCACGCGACGCTGAATACCCAACCGAATTCTTTGTTGAAGACCTAGAGTATCTGCCCCGCACCATTTACCATATCATCAGAAAGACTCTATGGCCTGTCAAAGGACATTCATCTACAGCGAAGCTTGAAGGAGCAATGAAGACTTTGGTTTTCTATATATTGAATGGCATAAGCTTCAATACTCAAGACTTCTTCATCAGGAAGTTGGTTGCATCTGGCTCCGACATCTTTGGTCTGAGGTTCTATGTTCCATGGGTAATGCGTCTTATCAAGCTTCACTCTGCCTTCAACTATCAACCGTCTGCGCGCAATCATCTTGTATTCTTGCCAGAGGTTGATCTGTCTGTTGAAGCTATTTACCCAGAGCCTGCAAAGGATCCAATTTATCTTCACAATGTTGATCGTCAAAGCTTCACCTAGCCCATTGAAGGAGTTCAGGCAGTCTCTCATGTTTATCCCTTGGCTGGCAA
This sequence comes from Triticum monococcum, assembly GCA_034509565.1. Lineage (NCBI taxonomy): Eukaryota > Viridiplantae > Streptophyta > Magnoliopsida > Poales > Poaceae > Triticum > Triticum monococcum. Next base: position 83,514,894 of record CM067843.1, read on the forward strand.
CACACGTGCCCCTCGCGCCCAAACTGAAGCAACTGAAAGCACCATTGCCCAAAGGCCTCAGAAGCGATCTCGTGTTCTCAACGACCGAGAGCTTCTCGTCGCTCTACATCAGAAACAGGATAAGCATCATGACTGGCTTAAGCGTCAAATGCAAAGTCTCTTGGTGGACGTCAATCGCATTTGCAATCTTGCCACCAAGAATGCCTTTGTTACACATGAAACATGTCGAAGGTCCTGGAAGAGTTTGACTTTGCTCACTGCTGAAGAAGATCTGCAAGGCGATGGCTTCATAGAAAGATTCAAGTTTGAATCCACTCCTCCAAGGAATGCTCACTTGCGTCTGACTCCCTCCCTTGAAGACTCTGACTATTCTTCCTCAGCTGCAACAGTCCATGCCAGAGTTATCAATGATCAAGATGATGCCATTTCACCACCTCCACCTTCAGCGCGTCTCGACACTGCACCAAGTTCTTCTACACCACCGGACCTCAAAGACGACCCTGCTGCTTCGCCTACTCCTCATGGGAACGAGTAGAAGCTCTATGTCTTCAAACCTTTTTGGTCATTACTGACAAAAGGGGGAGAAGCATATGAGTTGATAGTCTTCAAGCGGGTCCATATGGGTGGTTGCTTTAATTTTTGCTACTTTTGCCAAGTGCTTACTGTAAGTGCATCTAGTGCCACCCCTAGTTGGTATTGGAGTATTGACGACAAACCTAGTTGAGGGACTAATGTGTTTGTGAGAATTGCAGGATAACACAGGTAGAAGTCCCTCATTGATTCGGTTTTCCTACCAGAGATGACCCCTAAAAATGTATGAAGACATTGAAGTCAAAGGTGGTATGTGAAGACATTCACATTGAAGACTATGACAAGAGAAGACATCGCGTGAAGAGTATGGAGCGCGAAGACTTAGCAGTTTCGTCGTTCTGTGTTTTTCTTTGTTGAGTCATAGGAACCACTGTACTGTTAAGTGGGGTCCAAGAGAACCAGTCAGAATGACTGAAGTGATTCTTAACCAAAATCCTATGTCTTCGAGTGAAGACTATGAGAGCAAATCTTGTCCAGAGTTGGATAAGTCAGCTTTGCTTGTAGCCCAAGTAAAGTTGCCGTGTGTGTTTGAAATATGACCGTTGGAACATGTGTCAGTTCCTTAGTGACCCAGGGTCATTTCGGACAAATTAGGTCGGGTTGCCTAGTGGCTATAAATAGCTCACCCCCTACAACCATAAACGGTTGGCTGCTCAGAGTTAGAGTACGGCTTTTGTCGTTTGAGAGCAACCCACCTCGAAGCCTTTGAGAGAGAATTCCTTGCGAGGATAAAGCCCTAACCACACAGAGCCAAAGAATGTTAGGCATCACTTAAGTCTTCCTGTCTGTGTGATATGAAGACTTATTACACTTGAGGACTGTGAATCCTCCAGCCGGTTAGGCGTCGCATTCTGAGCATCCAAGAGTCATTGTGGATCGCCGGTGAACAAAGTTAGTGAAGGTTTGGAAGTCTACCTTGAAGACTTACCAGAGTGATTGGGCGAGGACTGGGTGTCCTTAGCTCAAGGGGAATAACGTGAAGACGAGATCTTCTGAGTTGAATCTCAGCCTCCCTAACCAGACGTACAGTTGTCACAGCAACTGGAACTGGTCCAAGAAATCATTGTCTTCAACGAGTCACTGGTTTCATCCTTCCCTTCCCTTTACTTACTGTTGGTCCTTGTGAAGTCATTGTACGATTGCATCACCATTTGGCTTCACTGAGTGATTACTTGTTCTGATTGGCTTCACAATATCTTCCTACCTGATCCTTACTGACTAGCTGCTATTAGTCATTGTGCTTTCACTTCATTGAATACTTGACTCTGGTTTGCCTAGTGTAGTCTACATTCCGCTGCATGGTAATAGGTTTATTTCTATCGTTGGTCTTTGAAACTTACATGTTTTGAAGACTTTCATAAAATTCGCCTATTCACCCTCCCTCTAGTCGATCACTAGCACTTTCAATTGGTATCAGAGCAAGGTACTCCCTTGTTCTATGTGATTCGGTTTAACCACCTGGAGTTTTAGCTATGTCGACTGGAGGGATAATTAAAGTCTCCACTATGTGCCCCGTCTTCGATGGAACTGAATATCCCTACTGGAAGAATAAGATGCGCATGCATCTTGAAGACATTGATGTCGACCTATGGTATGTCGTCAAGAACGGCGTTCCCAAGGCTGGAGAAGGTGTCACTGCTGCTGATGTCAAGAAGTTCGTTCAACTAGACTCTACTGCCAAGAATATCATCTGTGGTCATCTGACAAAAGGACAGTATGGCCGCGTGAGTGCTTTGGAAACATCTAAGCTAGTCTGGGACTGGCTCCCCAAGGTCAACGAAGGCGTATCAACCTAGAGAGATCATAGAATCAGTGTCCTTCGCAACCTCTTCAACCGCTTCAAGAGAAATGACAATGAGAATGTCCAGCTCATGTTTGACCGACTCACTGACATCACAAATGAGCTTCAAGCCCTCGGCGCCACTGAGATCACCAAGCATGAAGTCGTCAAGACACTCCTGAGATCACTTGACAGTTCGTTTGACACCCTAGCCCTGATGATTCAAGAACGTCCTGATTTGAAGACACTCGATCCGTCTGACATACTTGAGAGGCTCAACACACACGAATTTCAGCTTTCTGAGAAAAGAGACATCTACGGTCCCAACTATGGGTGAACTCATGCCTTGAAGGCAAAAGCTGTCTCCTCATCTGAAGAAGAATCTGACAGCAGTTCTGATGATCCTGAAGACATTGGAAAGGAGCTTGCTATGCTTGTGAAGAAGTTCCAAAAATTCACCAAGAAGAAAGGCTTCAGAAAGTCTTCACGATCAAGCTCAAGGAATGATGAAGCTTCTGCTCATGACTACAAGAAGAGAACATGTCACAAGTGCAAGAAACCTGGCCACTACATCTCTGAGTGTCCACAGTGGGACAATGAGAACAAGAAGAAGAAGAAGAAGAAGAAGAAGAAGAAGAAGAAGAAGAAGAAGAAGAAGAAGAAGAAGAAGAAGAAGAAGAAGAAGAAGAAGAAGAAGAAGAAGAGCAAGTAGTATGACTCTGACGACAAGAAGAAGAAGAAATACTCAAAGTCTTCTTCCAAGTCTTCCTCAAAGTATTCATCACACAAGAAGAGCTCATCTGGCAAGGCACATGCGTTTGTTGGCAAGGAAATAGATTCTGAGGAGGAGTCTGCTTCTGAGGAGGCGGAGGTGGAGTCTGAGGAGGAGTCCAATTCTGGCGTTGCGAGTCTGGCTACAGCATACGTTGCCAAGTCCATCTTCAACACTGAAGACAATGACTTCATCAACGACACCAATGCAAATGACAAGGACTACTCCGCTCCTTCCTACTGCTTCATGGCACGCGGTGCCAAGGTAAACACACGCACTACTCACTATCAAACATGTAGTGACGATGATTCTGATTGTGGTTCCAAACCCAGCTACAAAACACTTGCTAAAATTTCAACTGAACAATAGAAAGCTATGGAACACATTCAAAAACTGTTAGACAAAAGCGATGATCTGTTAGACGCTGAAATGACTCGATCTCAGTCCTTAATTGAAGACATAAAAAATCTTCATGTTAAGTATGAGGAACTTGAAAGTCGTCATGAAACGCTCTCAACAAATCATGAAAGGCTTTCCTATGATTATCTTCAAAGGAAGCAAGATCTTGAGAAATTGAGAGCGGCTCATGAAGATCTTCAAAAGGAAAACAAGTCACTTCGCGCCAAACAGATCAGTTCAGCTCAGGAAGGATTTGAACCACCATGTCTTAAATGCATTGAGCGTGATAATGCTACTTCTGTTGCTGAATGTTCTACTGCTGCTACTATTGCAATATCTTCAACTGTTGATGTGGTAACTAACCCCTCTGTTGAGGATACCACTGCTATTGCTGATGAGAATGCTAGGTTGAAGACACTGCTTCAAACAGGGATGTACAAAAGTCTCAAAGGGCATCAGACACTATGTGATGTCCTCAAAAGGCAGATCCTGAACCGAAACCCTAGGAAAGAGGGTGTTGGGCTCGAAAGGAAAATGAATGCTGATGGCTCTTACTGGAAACCTGAGCAGTACCCCAAAACCACATGGGTTGCTGCAAAGGAACCTTCAGCAGCATCCACCCTATCTGGCTTCACTTGTGCTAATCCCCTTGTCATTGATGAATCCTTTGATGCAAACTATAAACTGTTTAAGAATTAGAATGGTGAAGTGTTTGCCAGGTATATTGGTAGTAACTGCAGGAATGGGCCACCTATGAAGAAATTATGGGTGCCGAAAAAGTGTCTGGAGAATCTTCCTGTGAATGTCGTCATGACACCTCAAGTCAAGAAGACAAACCCCAGACCACAGACTTCATATGGTCCAAAGGCTTCATACAGACAGAGGACTCACCTGAGTCACACTAACGCGAATGTTTTGCAGGGAAACCATACTCAGGCCTATGAATATGAGCGTGTTTCATCAAACCGCCATGTTCATAAGACCAGGAACTACTCTGCTTATTCTTATGAGTACTATTGTCCACCTGTAAGGCTATTTGCTAGGGCTCCAAAGACAAAGTTCTCAGATGCTGCACTTAGACTCATTGCTTCGAAGCCATCCTTGAAGATGTGGGTGGCTAAGAAAGCTTAACTCTCTTTTCCAGGGAAAGGTCTCCAGACAAAAACCAAAATCGTCTAATGCTATTGCTGGGGACCTTAAACATCTTGTAGGGCGCAAGATCAAATGCTCAAATGGTCTTATTATGTGCTTTGTTCCTGAATCGCTTGCTACTTGCCCTATCAGTCCTAATCTCGATCTAAGCTTTAATAATCCACTGGTTCGTCAAATGTTTTTGCTTCACAATTCTCTTCGTGAAGCCTATCCCCCTAACTGCACTGTAGGGTACGACACCAGCAGCTTCAGAATGGATTATTGATAGTAGGTGTACCAATCACATGACTGGGAAACGAAGCCTTCTCATGGACTCAACTTTACGTCCATCTGACAAAAGTCACATCACATTTGCTGACACTGGTAAAAGCAAGGTATTGGGTCTAGGTAGAGTTGCAATCTCAAAGGATCAACACATGGATAAAGTCATGCTTGTTGAATCCCTTGGTTTCAACTTAATGTCCGTCTCAATGCTTTGCGATTTAAACATGATTGTGATATTTGGAAAATATCGTTTCCTTGTTCTTATGGAATCTGACAAGTCTCTAGTGTTTGAAGGGTATCGGAAAGATGATTTGTACGTGGTAGATTTCTCAGCAGGACTACAACTTGCCGTATGTCTTCTAGCAAAAGCTTCTGAATGCTGGCTCTGGCATCGGAGGCTAGGGCATGCTGGCATGAGGAACCTCCACACCCTTGCAAGGAAGAAGCATGTCATAGGCATCAAGGGCGTCAAGTTCAAGAAGGATCACTTATGTGGTGCCTGTGAAGCAGGAAAGATGACGAGGGCCAAGCATCCCTCGAAGACAATCATGACAACGACTCAACCCTTCGAACTACTCCACATGGATCTTTTCGGTCCCACTCATTACTCAACTCTTACTACTACTACTTTTCTCTATGGCTTTGTCATTCTTGATGATTATTCAAGATATACTTGGGTGCATATAATCCTCTACAAGACTGAAGTGCAGGGTGTCTTCAGACGCTTCGCCAATCGAGCAATGAACAACTATGGCGCCAAGATAAAGCACATCAGAAGTGACAATGGCACTGAGTTCTAGAACACTGGCCTAGATACATATCTTGATACTTTAGGCATCACACATGAATTCTCAGCTCCATACACGCCACAGCAGAATGGCGTCGTCGAATGCAAGAACAGAACACTTATTGAGATGGCCCGGACGATGCTGATGAATACAAGACTCCAAGAAAGTTCTGGTCTGAAGCCATTGATACTGCATGCCATATCATCAACCGTGTTTATCTTCACAAGCTTCTGAACAAGACATCCTATGAGCTCCTTACTGGCAAGAAGCCAAATGTCAGTTACATCAGAGTATTTGGCGCCAGGTGCTGGATCAAGGATCCACATCACACTTCAAAATTTGCACCAAAAGCACATGAGGGTTTTATGCTTGGATATGGAAAGGATTCGCACTCCTACAGAGTCTTCAACCTTTTTCACTATAAATTGGTTGAAACAGTGGATGTGCGGTTTGATGAGACAAACGGCTCACAAAGAGAGCACCTGCCAAATGTGCTAGATGAAGTTCCATCCAGTGAATCAATCAAACCTACGGGAACTAGAGAAATCATACCGTCTGAAGCTCAGGCTGAAGAGCAACTTATCATCTCCGCACCTGATCAAGCTGAAGACAATGCTCAGCCTGAAGACAATCCCTCTAACGATGACAATGATCAGCAAGAGCAAAATCTTCGTCCTGTACATCCTCGTGTTGCAAATGAAGTACAGATTGAGAGAATAATTGATAGCATCAATGCACTAGGTCCACTCACTCGTTCAAGGGCAACACAGCTAGCAAATTTTTGTGGTCACTTCGCATTCGTCTCAATATCTGAACCCAAGAAAGTTGAAGAAGCCTTCATGGAACCTGAATGGATTCAAGCTATGCAAGAAGAGCTTCAACAGTTTGAGCTGAATAATGTATGGGAAATGGTTAAGCGTCCTGATCCTCGCAAGCACAATATAATAGGCACCAAATGGATATATCGCAACAAGCAAGATGACCATGGTCAAGTTGTTAGAAACAAAGGTGGTCTCGTTGCTCAAGGGTACACTCAAGTTGAAGGGTTTGACTTCGATGAAACATTTGCTCCTGTGGCTAGACTTGAAGCCATACGCATACTGCTGGCCTATGCAAATCATCATAACATTCTTCTGTATCAAATGGATGTGAAGAGCGCCTTTCTCAATGGCAAGATTGAAGAAGAAGTGTATGTTGCACAACCGCCTGGCTTCGAAGATCCAAAACATCCTGACATGGTGTACAATCTCAACAAGGCACTGTATGGCCTCAAACAAGCACCTCGGGCTTGGTATGACACACTCAAATACTTCCTGAAGAGCAAAGGCTTCAAACCCGGTTCCCTTGACCCCACTCTCTTCACGAAGACATATGATGGTGAACTGTTTGTGTGCCAAATATATGTGGATGACATTATCTTCGGCTGCACCAATCAGAAATACACTGACGAGTTTGGATATATGATGCAAGAGCAATATCAGATGTCCATGATGGGTGATCTGAAGTTCTTCCTTGGTCTTCAAATACGTCAACAACGCAACGACATCTTCATATCTCAAGAGAAGTACCTCAAAGATTGCCTGAAGAAGTTTGGTATGCAAGGACTGCAAAGGATTCATGACGCCAATGCCAGCCAAACATCATCTGGGTCCCGTCGACAATGGTAAAGAGTTCGATCAAAAGGTATATCGCTCCATGATTGGTTCTTTACTTTATCTATGTGCATCTAGGCTAGATATTATGCTTAGTGTTTGCATGTGTGCTCGATTCCAAGCGGCACCTAAGGAATCACATCACTTAGCTGTGAAGCGAATTCTTCGATATTTGGCTCACACCCCAACATTAGGATTATGGTATCCAAATGGCTCAGAGTTTGATCTGGTTGGATTCTCGGATGCTGATTATGCTGGTGATAAGGTGGATCGCAAGTATACGTCAGGCACATGTCATTTTCTGGGACGATCACTTGTTTGTTGCTCTTCAAAGAAGCAAAACTGTGTATCTCTCTCCACTGCTGAATCTGAATACATTGCTGCTGGATCTTGTTGTGCTCAGCTTCTATGGATGAAGCAAACACTTAAAGACTATGGCATTTATCTGAAGCAAGTGCCACTCTATGCCATTTTGTTTGTCTTCATTCTCAACCTGTCTTCATGATTATCTTCACTATGTTGGTTTGATTGTCTTTCTCACATATATATATACTAGTGTTCTGTCCTCTACAGCATTCACTTATAGCTATGTCTTCTTATTGAATCTTTTAAACTAAGTGAATGTGATCGGACCCTAACCTCTCTATCCTTTCTATCTCAAACTCTATCTCTCCAAATCATATAAATTCTCTTGAAACTGTCGAATGTCTTCTCTGCGTCCTTGTCAGCAGAAGATACGGAGACAAACATTAAGTCTGCTTTCAATGATAATTCCTTCACCTGAAACCCGGAGAAGTGGGAACGACCACCCGACAATCCTGGCGTGCGTGGGAACGTGGAACAACCTCCGATATGTTGCATGATGGCCACGTGTCCTTCAGATGTGAATCGCTAGGGGCACTTGTGTAATAACACTGTGCCGTCCCTGTCCCTATGAATACATGCCTCACCACAGTCATTATCCTTTCTTCCACTCTCGCGCAAACCCTAGCGCCACCGCTAGCCCTCGACGACGCCGGTGACGAAGCGCTTAGCTGCCGCGACCTCTCCGACACCGTCTTCACGCCGGCCGCGGACATCGTCTTCTCCGCCGTCGCCGTAGGTGTCCTCCATCGCCAAGTTAGGGCACGGACGATCGAACTGCTCGGCCTCATCTCCCTCTCCGTCTAGCAGTTCTTCGTGTGGTAAATAAAACTTCCTTTTTACGGCCCCTTTGATCCTATGGATTCATCACTTTCTGCCACAAGAAGTTTCTATTCACACAAGTTGGATCTATTTCATACTGCATCTCATAATATGCCTAGTATGTTCACTTATGCTTCACAAAGTAGTTAGATTCCTCACTTGTATTGATCCATGGATTCGTACAAATCTGGAACCAACTCTTTATCTATGAGTGAATGTCTTCGCACGTTGAGGTCAATGTCTTCTAAACTGATTTATCTTCAAAATCTTCTGAGAATGCATATGACCTCTTCCCCTTCCGTCGCACCTTAATGTTGTCACAGGTACATATCCGTAGGAGAATCCCTTGGTTCTCATAGTCTGCATTCGTTTGCAGAATTCTTACAGCATCATATAAATTCTCCCGAAGCCAGTTCCTGTTTGTCCAGCAAGAAAAAGCCTTTGATATCATTGAGCTCACTGGTCTGCCCACTCCTGGAGATCTTTATGAACCTAGTTGTCAGCTTCACAGTGCAGCTATGGAGAGCATCTTTCAGAAGCCTGAACCAAACAAGAGTCAGATGCTTAGCATGATGAAGCCTTTGCCTCCAGATGCTGCATATCCTAAGGAGTTCTTTGTTGAAGATCTTGAGTATCTGCCACGTACTATCTATCACATTATAAGGCGAACTCTCTGGCCCATCAAAGGACATTCTCCACATGCAAAACTGGAAGGTGCAATGAAGATGTTGGTCTTTTATATTCTTCACGGCAAATGCTTCAATGCACAATACTTCTTCATCCGCCAACTTGCTGCATCAGGATCTGATCTTTTTGGCTTGAAGTTTTACGCTCCATGGATAATGCGGCTGATCAAACTACACTCAGCTGTCTCATATCAGCCCTTTGCTCGCAATCATCAGATTTTTCTACCTGGCGTTGATATGTCCGTTGAAGCCATCTATCCACAGCCTGCCAAGGAGCCTCTTAGTCTTCAGAATGCTGAGCATCAAAGCTTCTCTCAAAACATTGAAGGAGTTGAAGCAGTCACTCGTGTTTATCCTCTGGCTGGTACTACACGTGCACCTCATCGTGCCCTTACAGAAGCCACTGAAAGCACCATTGCCCAATGGCCCAAGAAGCGATCGTGTTCTCAATGACCAAGAGCTTCTGGTTGCCCTTCATCAGAAACAGGATAGGCATCATGACTGGCTTAAGCATCAGATGCAAAGCCTCTTGGTGGATGTCAATCGCATTCGCAATCTTGCCACCAAGAATGCCTTCATTGCCCATGAAACCTGTCGGCGTACATGGAAAGGGCTGACGCTTATGTGTTCTGAAGATGATCTTCAAGAGGATGGCTTCTCTGAACGCTTCAAGTTTGACTCCACACCTCGAAGAAGGACTGTGCTGCGACGAACTCCGTCTCTTGAAGACTCTGAGTCCTCTTCCTCCGCGGCAACTGTGAATGCCAGAGTGATCAATGATGAAGACGATGCCACTTCACCGCCCCCTACTTCTGCATGCATCGACACTGCCCCGAGTTCGTCTGCACCGCCGAACAACACCAACGACCTTGCTGCTTCACCTACTCCTCATGGGAACAAGTAGATGCTCTATGTCTTCAAACCTTTTTGGTCCTTACTGACAAAAGGGGGAGAAGCATATGAGTTTGATAGTCTTCAAGCGGGTCTATATGGGCGGTTGCTTTATGTTTTTCCTAGTGTTTACAACTCTCGTTTTGGATACATTTGGTTCTTTGAGTTGTAACACTTAAACTCGATGGTCGTCTGCTACTTATTTGCTATTCTGTGATGCGATGATAAATTCTGCATGTGCGACGATAAATTCCGCACATAGATCATTTTGCAGACGTCCATTTTTCATTATGCATGTCATTATCTTCACATACTTTTCATGCATGATGAATTGTCATCATAAGTTGAAGAGGATCTCCACAAGTACAACCTGCCATGTGCATTTGCATTCCAAAAGCAAATTACTTATATGCACATCTTCAGGGGGAGCCCTTGCAACTTATGAAGACAATTCCCCACCCTTTACAATTTCACATATTATATTCCCCATTGAAAACTTCAACTAGTTTGTCATCAATCACCAAAAAGGGGGAGATTGTAAGTGCATCTAGTGCCACCCCTAGTTGGTTTTGGAGTATTGACGACAAACCTAGTTGAGGGACTAATGTGTTTGTGAGAATTGCGGGATAACACAGGTAGAAGTCCCTCATTGATTCAGTTTTCCTACCAGAGATGACCCCTAAAAATGTATGAAGACATTGAAGTCAAAGGTGGTATGTGAAGACATTCACATTGAAGACTATGACAAGAGAAGACATCGCATGAAGACTATGGAGCGCGAAGACTTAGCAGTTTCGTCGTTCTGTGTTTTTCTTTGTTGAGTCATAGGAACCACCGTACTGTTAAGTGGGGTCCAAGAGAACCAGTCACAATGACTGAAGTGATGCTTAACCAAAATCCTATGTCTTCGAGTGAAGACTATGAGAGCAAATCTTGTCCAGAATTGGATAAGTCAGCTTTGCTTGTAGCCCAAGTAAAGTTGCCATGTGTGTTTGAAATCTGATTGTTGGAACACGTGTCAGTTCCTTAGTGACCCAGGGTCATTTCGGACAAATCAGGTCGGGTTGCCTAGTGGCTATAAATAGCCCACCCCCTACAACCATAAACAGTTGGCTGCTCAGAGTTAGAGTACGGCTTTTGTCGTTTGAGAGCAACCATCCTCGAAGCCTCTGAGAGAGAATTCCTTGCAAGGATAAAGCCCTAACCACCCAGAGCCAAAGAGTGTTAGGCATCACTTAAGTCTTCCTGTCTGTGTGATCTGAAGACTTATTACACTTGAGGACAGTGAATCATCCAGCCGGTAAGGCGTCGTGTACTGAGCATCCAAGAGTCATTGTGGATCGCCGGTGAACGAAGTTTGTGAAGGTTTGGAAGTCTACCTTTAAGACTTACCAGAGTGATTGGGCGAGGACTGGGTGTCCTTAGCTCAAGGGGAATAACGTGAAGACGAGGTCTTCTGAGTTGAATCTCAGCCTCCCTAACCAGACGTACAGTTGTCATAGCAACTGGAACTGGTGCAAGAAATCATTGTCTTCAACGAGTCACTGGTTTCATCCTTCCCTTCCCTCTACTTACTGTTGGTCCTTGTGAAGTCATTGTACGATTGCATCACCATTTGGCTTCACTTAGTGATTACTTGTTCTGATTGGCTTCACAATATCTTCCTACCTGATCCTTACTGACTAGCTGCTATTAGTCATTGAGCTTTCACTTCATTGAATACTTGACTATGGTTTGCCTAGTGTAGTCTACATTCCGCTGCATGGTAATAGGTTTATTTCTATCGTTGGTCTTCAAAACTTACATGTTTTGAAGACTTTCATAAAAATCACCTATTCACCCCCCCTCTAGTCGATCACTAGCACTTTCACTTACAACTCTCGCTTTTGAAACATTTGGTTTGTTTTGAGTTGTAACACATAAACTTGATGGTCGTCTGCTACCTTTTTCGACACTATGTGATGCGATGATAAATTCTGCATGTGCGACGATAAATTCCGCACGAAGTCATTTTGCCGACGTCCATTTTTCATTATGCATGTCATTATCTTCATTATATCATTTCATGCATGATGAATTGTCTTCATAAGTAGAAGAGGAGCTCCGCAAGTACAACCTGCCATGTGCATTTGCATTCAAAAGCAAAATACTTATATGCACATCTTCAGGGGGAGCCTTTCTTCTACTTACGAAGACAATACTTAAATCCTTTACAATTTCACATACTTTTATTCCCGTTGAAAACTTCAACCAGTTTGTCATCAATCACCAAAAGGGGGGAGATTGTAAGTGCATCTAGTGCCACCCCTAGTTGGTTTTGGAGTATTGACGACAAACCTCATTGAGGGACTAATGTGTTTGTGAGAATTGCAGGATAACACAGGTGGAAGTCCCTTATTGATTTGGTTTTCCTACCGGAGATGACCCCTAAAAATGTATGAAGACATTGAAGTCAAAGGTGGTATGTGAAGACTATGACAAGAGAAGACATCGCGTGAAGACTATGGAGCGCGAAGACTTAGTTGTTTCGTCGTTCTTTTTCTTCTTTGTTGAGTCATAGGAACCACCGTACTGTTAAGTGGGGTCCAAGTGAACCAGTCGGAATGACTGAAGTGATGCTTAACCAAAATCCTATATCTTCGAGCGAAGACTATGAGAGCAAATCTTATCCAGAGCTGGATAAGTCAGCTTTGCTTGTAGCTCAAGTAAAGTTGCCATGTGTGTTTGAAATCTGACCGTTGGAACACGTGTCAGTTCCTTAGTGACCCAGGGTCATTTCGGACAAATCAGGTCGGGTTGCCTAGTGGCTATGAATAGCCCACCCCTTACACCATAAATGGGTTGGCTGCTCAGAGTTAGTGCACGGCTTTTGTCATTTGAGAGCAACCCACCTCGAAGCCTTTGAGAGAGAAATCCTTGCGAAGACAAAGCCCTAAACACCCAGAGCCAAAGAGGGTTAGGCATCACGTAAGTCTTCCTGTCTGTGTGATCTGAAGACTTATTACACTTGAGGACTTTGAATCCTCCAGCCGGTTAGGCGTCGTGTTCGGAGCATCCAAGAGTCATTGTGGATCGCCGGTGAATGAAGTCTGTGAAGGTTTGGAAGTCTACCTTGAAGACTTACTAGAGTGATTGGGCGAGGACTGGGTGTCCTTAGCTCAAGGGGAATAAGGTGAAGACACGGTCTTCTGAGTTAAATCCCAGCCTCCCTAACCAGATGTACAGTTGTCACAGCAACTGGAACTGGTCCAACAAATCATTGTCTTCAATGAGCTACTGGTTCTATCCTTCCTATCTCTTTATTTGCAGTTGGTCCTTGTGAAGTCATTGCTTGTCTGCATTATCTTCTGTCTTCACTGAGCGACTGCTTGTTCTGATTGGCTTCATACTATCTTCCATCCTCATCCATACTGCCTAGCTGCTATTAGTCTTTGTGCTTTCACTTCATTGAATACTTGACTATGGCATGCCTAGTGTAGTCTACCTTCCGCTGTATGGTAATAGGTTTATTTCTATCGTTTGTCCTCGAAACTTCCATGTTTTCAAGACTTTCATAAAAATCGCCTATTCGCCCCCCCTCTAGTCGATCACTAGCACTTTCAGCTCACTTATGAGATTATTCGTTTCTTGGTTGGTCGCTTCCCAATCTTCTGCTAGCCTTCATTTTGCACTAAGTATGATCACTACTTGTGCATCCAAAAACCTTTAAACCAGTTTTGCCACATGAGTCCACTATATCTACCTATATGTGGTATTCTTTTTCCGTTTTAAGAAAATTTGCATGTTCCATCTCTAATTTTCAAAAATAAACTTCTCTTTTGTGTGTTGGTTTCGCTCACGGAGCGATGAGGGGTGGCTAATATTTTCCATGCTTGATGTGTTATTCTCAAGATGAGTGTTTATTCACTTGTCATTGCACGAGAGTAAGGTAAAGGTATTAGGGATGCCCAGTCCCGAAATGCAAAAAAATGAATTTACTTTACGTTGTCAAATAATAAATTCCTTGGGAAGTGTTGGTATGGAGGGCACCCGTGGATACGGTTAGCCATGGAAAGTGAAAGTATGGTGGAAAAAGGAACAAACTTTATTTTATGTTCGGGAACTGCCTATGATATATCTAAGCATGGAAAGTATTGGGAACTCTAAGTCGTTTTCGTTGGTGGGATGGGTACACCTCCCAAAATGTTTTCATCTCTAAGTTTTTGCTTTGAGCTCTGGCACCTCTACAAATCCCTACTTCCCTCTGCGAAGTGCCTATCTTTTACTTTATGCAATTTTTATTGTGAATTTGAGTCTCCATCTTCTCTTACAAAAGCACCAACTAGGAGGCAATATGATCTTACTTGAGTATTGGACATAGCTAATATGCGAGTGTGTTTCATGAATGGATCAATGGTTGAGCATGATGGGCTAGGCATAGCTTATTTTAGCATTGATATTTTGAAAGACATGATTGCTTGTTGATATGCTTGAGTATTTAAATTATCATGTCAAAACTAGACTATTGCTTTGAACAATATAAAAGTCCAAATGTCCATGCTATAAATAAAGAAATATGATATGACATGTTAGGCAACATTCCACATCAAAAATTCTGTTTTTATCACTTCCCTACTCGAAGACGAGTAGGAGTTAAGCTTGGGGATGCTGATACGTCTCCAATGTATCTATAATTTTTCATTGTTCCATGCTGTTATATTATCAGTATTGGATATTTTATAATCATTTTATAGTCATTTTATATTATTTTTGGTACTAACCTATTGACATAGTGCCAAGTGCCAGTTGTTGTTTTTCCGTGTTTTTTACATTGTAGAAAATCAATATCAAATGGAGTCAAAATGCCACGAAGCTTTACGGAGAATTTTTATTGGCCAGAAGGAACACAACGTGCCCTGGCTGCACCTGGGGGGTGCCCCGAGGGAGGCACAACCCACCAGGGCGCGCCAGGAGGCCCAGGCATGCCCTGGTGGGTTGTGCCCACCTCGGGTGCCCCGGACTGCCTCTTTTCTCTATAAATACCCCAATATTCCCAAAACCCTAGAGGAGTCGATGAAATATTCCTCCAGCCGCAGAGTCCAGAACCACCAGATCCAATCTAGACACCATCTCGGATGGGGTTCACCACCTCCATTGGTGCATCTCCGATGATGCGTGAGTAGTTCTTTGTAGACCTTCGGGTCCATAGTTAGTAGCTAGATGGCTTTCTCTCTCTCGCTGAATACTCAATACAATGGTCTCTTGGAGATCCATATGGTGTAACTCTTTTTATAGTGTGTTTGTTGGGATCTGATGAACTTTGAGTATATGATCAGTCATATCTTTTGATATCCATGAAAGTTATTTGAGTTTCTTTAATCTCTTATATGCACGATCTCTTATAGCCTCGTATTTTTCTCCGATATTTGGGTCTTGTTTGGCCAACTTGATCTATTTATCTTGCAATGGGAAGAGGTGCCCGGTAGTGGGTTCGATCTTACGGTGCATGATCCCAGTGACAGAAAGGGAAACAACACGTATTTATCGTTGCTACTAAGGATAAGAAGATGGTACATATATCTACGCAATAGATAAATGGATCTTGTCTACATCATGTCATTGTTCTTATTGCATTACTCCGTTTTTTCATGAACTTAATACACTAGATGCATGCTGGATAGCGGTCAATGTGTGGAGTAATAGTAGTAGATGCAGGCACGAGTCGGTCTACTAATCTTGGACGTGATGCCTATGTAATGATCATTGCCTGGATATCGTCATAATTATTTGAGGTTCTATCAATTTCCCAACAGTAATTTGTTTACCCACCGTTTGATATCTTTCTTGAGAGAAGCCACTAGTGAAACCTACGGGCCCCGGGTCTTCTTTCTCATATATTTGCTTGCGGTCTACTTTTCCTTTGCATTTTTATTCAGATCTATTAAACCAAAAATACAAAAATACTTTGCTGCACTTTATTTTATTTATGATCTATTATTTCAATCTACTACAAATTTCTGGCATCATTACCCGAAAGGGATTGACAACCCCTTTAACACGTCGGGTTGCGAGGTGTTGTTATTTGTGTGCAGGTGTTGTTTACGTTGTGTTTCTTGGTTCTCCTACTGGTTCGATAACCTTGGTTTCATCACTGAGGGAAATACCTACCTTCGCTGTGCTACATCATCCCTTCCTCTTTGGGGAAATAACGACATAGTCCTAGCAGACAAGAGCTTTCTGGCGCTACAGTCAGGGAGCAATCAAGGTGTATTTGACTACACAATGGAACAACTTTGATGTGGCATCATGCTTTCGAACCAGAAATTCTCACATTGAGCGAGGGTTAGTTGACGATGCATATGTATGTCACACCACACTTCAAGCCGATGATGGAGATTCATGCATGCATGTGTGCGTACTATGCGCTCGAACTTAATTAGGTCCAGATCTCACCATGACCTATACTACGATAACACGAACCAAAGGAAGTATCCGCCATGGTAAACTATCTTGTTGTCGGTCAAGGTGATCATGGATGTCCATGCGGGCCCATGAATATATAGGCTTGTCGCCGATAACCACGCGAGGGAGTGTACCATTCGAAGACAACCACTACATGCATATGTATGGAGGTGATGCGTGCATGCATGTTTGAATACCATTTCACAACATTGGTGTGGCGCGTGCGTCGAAAATCGTACAGTCCCCACATAGAGCAAGATCGGTTCATGACTCGATGGGAGGGATTCATGCATACACATGCATGTGTATGCTCAAACTGTATCGTGTCATCCCAGAGCATGACCTATATATATCGTATTACAAAAAAATCCCCTCCTAAGTCAAATTAATCTCTCTCATTGTCAGGCAAAGTAGTGATGGACCAAGTGGGCCCTGATAACCCACAAGTATAGGGGGTCGCAACAGTTTTTGAGGGTAGAGTATTCAACCCAAATTTATTGATTCGACACAAGGGGAGCCAAAGAATATCCTCGAGTATGAGCAGCTGAGTTGTCAATTCAACCACACCCGAAAGACTTAATATCTGCAGCAAAATATTTAGTAGCAAAGTAGTATGGAAGTAACGGTAACAGTGGCAATAGTAATAGTAGCAGTTTCATAGCAATCGTAACAGTGGTAACAGAAAAGTAACTGAGCAAACATCAATGTGTGAAAAGCACATAGGCAATGGATCAATGATGGATAATTATGTCGGATGGCATTCATCATGCAACGGTTATAACATAGGGTGACACAGAACTAGCTCCAGTTCATCAATGTAATGTAGGCATGTATTCCGAATATAGTCATACGTGCTTATGGGAAAGAACTTGTATGACATCTTTTGTCCTACCCTCCCGTGGTAGCGGGGTCCTATAGGAAACTAAGGGATATTAATGCCTCATTTTAATAGAGTACCAGACCAAGGCATTAGCACTTAGTGAACACATGGACTCCTCAAACTACGGTCATCACCGGGAGTGGTCCCGACTATTGTCACTCCGGGGTTGCTGGATCATAACACGTAGTAGGTGGCTATAACTTGTAATATTGGATCAAGAACACAAATATATTGATGAAAACATAAAGGGTTCAGATCTGAGTTCATGGCACTCGGGCCCTAGTGACAAGCATTAAGCATAGCAAAGTCATATCAACATCAATCTTTGAACATAGTGGATACTAGGGATCAAACCCTAACAAAACTAACTCGATTATATGGTAAATCTCATCCAACCCATCATGGTCCAGCAAGCCTACAATGAAATTACTCACGCACGGTGGTGAGCATCATGGAATTGGTGATGGAGGATGGTTGATGATGATGATGGCGATGGATTCCCCTCTCCAGAGCCCCGAACGGACTCCAGATCAGCCTCCCTGAGGAAGAACAGGGCTTGGCGGCGGCTCCGTACCGTAAAATGTGATGAATCCTTCTCTATGATTTTTTTTCTCCCCGAAAGTGAATATATGGAGTTGGAGTTGAGGTCGGTGGAGGTCCAGGGGGCCCACAAGATTAGGGGCGTGCCCACCCTCCACCCTTGTGGATAGGGTGCGGGCCCCCTGATGCTGATTCTTTCGCCAATATTTTTTATTGATTCCAAAAATAATCTCTGTTGATTTTTAGGTCATTTCAAGCACTTTTATTTCTGCACAAAAACAACACAATGGCAATTATGATGAAAACATCGTCATTCCGGGTTAGTTCCATTCAAATCATGCAAGTTAGAGTCCAAAACAAGAGCAAAAGAGTTTGGAAAAGTAGATACGACGGACACGTATCAACTCCCCCAAGCTTAAACCTTTGCTTGTCCTCAAGCAATTCAGTTGAAAAACTGAAAGTGATAAAGAAAGAATTTTACAAACTCTGTTTGATCTTGTTGTTGCAAATATGTAAAGCCAGCATTCAGGTTTTCAGCATAGATTATGAACTAACCATATTCACAATAACTCTTAGGCCTCACATTTACTCATATCAATGGCATAATCAACTAGCGAGCAATAATAATAAACCTCGGATGACAACACTTTTCTCAAAACAATCATGATATGATATAACAAGATGGTATCTTGCTAGCCCTTTCTGAGACCGCAAAACATAAATGCAGAGCACCTCTGAAGATCAAGGACTGACTAGACATTGTAATTCATGGTAAAAGAGATCCAGTCATAGTCATACTC
Source organism: Triticum monococcum (assembly GCA_034509565.1). NCBI lineage: Eukaryota > Viridiplantae > Streptophyta > Magnoliopsida > Poales > Poaceae > Triticum > Triticum monococcum. The sequence continues at coordinate 83,533,715 of CM067843.1, forward strand.
AATATAAATTAATAACAACACGTACAAATGATAGTGGTGCTCTCTAACTGGTGCTTTTTATGAGAAGACGATGACTCAGCAATAAAAGTAAATAGATAGGCCCTTCACAAAGGGAAGTAGGGATTTGCAGAGGTGCCAGAGCTCGAGTTTTGAAATAGAGATAAATAATATTTTGAGCGGTATGCTTTCATTGTCAACATAACAACTAAGAGATCTCGGTATCTTCCATGCTACATACATTATAGGCGGTTCCCAAACAGAATGGTAAAGTTTATACTCCCCCACCACCAACAAGCACATTCCACGGTTGGTCCGTAACAACGGGTACCGTACAACCAACAACAATCTTGGGGGAGTTTTGTTTGCAATTATTTTGATTTGATTTGCTTTGAGCATGGGACTGGGCATCCCAGTTACCAGCCATTTTCTCGTGAATAATGAGCGGACTCCACTCATCGTGAGAACAACCCATGTAGCATGGAAGATATTGACAGCTCTAGTTGGTACATGAGCTATTCGAGCATACAAAACAAATTATTATTTGAAGGTTTATAGGTTGGCACATGCAAATTTACTTGGAACGGCAGGTAGATGCCGTATATAGGTAGGTATGGTGGACTCACATATGGAACAACTTTGGGGTTTATGGAAGTGGATGCACAAGCAATATTTCCGCTTAGTACAAGTGAAGGCTAGAAAAGACTGGGAAGCGACCAACTAGAGAGCGACAACAGTCATAAACATGCATTGAGATTAACCAAAATTGAATGCAAGCATGAGTAGGATATAAATCACCATGAACACAAATATCGTACAGGCTATGTTGATTTTGTTTCAACTACATACGTGAACATGTGCCAAGTCAAGCCTCTCGAATCATTCAAAGGAGGATACCATCCTATCATACTACATCACAACCATTTTAATTTCCATGTTGGCACGCAAGGTAAACCATTATAAGCTCCTAGCTAATTAAGCATGGCATGAGTAACTATAATCTCTAATTGTCATTGCAAACATGTTTCATTCATAATAGGCTGAATCATGAATGATGAACTAATCATATTTATAAAAACAAGATAGGTCGAGTTAATACCAGCTTTTCCTCATCTCAATCATTTCATCATATATCGTCATTATTGCCTTTCACTCGCACGACCGAACGGTGTGGATAATAATAATAGTGCACATGCATTAGACTAAGCTGGAATCTTATTTAAAGGAGAAGACAAGGTAATATGGGCTCTTTGTTAGATCAACAATAATGCATGAGAGCCACTCAACATTTTCATCGTGGTCTTCTCCTCTCGACCCCCAAAGAAAAGAAAAGAATTTCAAAGAAACACACTGAAATATTTTTGGAGTTTTTGTTTTTCTGAAGAAATAAGAACAAGAACGAGAAAACTATTTACACGGGAAAGCTCCCAACAAGCATGAGAAATCTTTTTGGGTTTTCTATTAAGTTTACTACTACTAAGCATGCATAGAAAGTAAACTAACTACAACTAATTTTTTTTGGTTTTTCTTAAGGTTTTTCAAATACACAAGAAGAAAGCGGAAAAAGAAATAAACTAGCATGGATAATACAATGAAAGAGTATGAGCACCGACAACTGAAATCAGTGTGTGAAGATGAATGTAATGTTGGTGAGGAATATGTACTCCCCCAAGCTTAGGCTTTTGGCCTAAGTTGGTCTACGCGCATGGGTCAAAGTAGCTCGCTCTCGAGCCCTGCGGAGGATCCTTGGGTTCCATTGGTTAGCTAGCTCCTGTGGACCCCACTGATAAATAGACTCCTGGTATGGATCAGGTGATGGCTCGGGCTAAGGAGGTGGGGATCGTGTCCCCTCCAAGTATACATGAAGGTCCGCGAGCAAGACAATGTACCTGCGTGAATGCATATCGAACAAAAGAGGTGCAGGCAAGGTAATAATCTGAAAAGTATTCTCGCTAAATGCAAGGTTATAAATAATTCTCTTTTCCTCATCACGTCAAATATACTTATGTGCTACCATGTTGTCATAATCTAAATATATAGTGGGTAGCAATTTCTCTTCTTTTTCATAGTGCCTAATGGGTATCTCAAAGTGTTTAGCAAGGCGGGAGGCGAACATGCCCCCGAAAATAGGACCCTTTGTACGGTTCATACTCAACCGGTTAGAACCATAGCGCTCAAACTGTAAGTTCTATCTATACGTAAAGCATGCCATAAAATGGCAAGGTCACGGGCACTAAGGCCTCCACTCTCTCCATGACCAATTAAACATCTCCCAGCAAAAAATGAGTAATAGCGTATAGCAGGATGATGAATACTAGACACTCTCACTCCCGACACTCCGCTACCTTCCCCTATGATGATTTCATGAATAAGGCCTTCCACATCTCTAGGACGTGGTTCCTCGATGCTGCCTTCATAAGGTAATTTGCAAACCACACAAAATTCATAAAGTGTCATCTCGTTGTACTCATCATATAAGTGAAAGTCTACAATGGGTGGTGATTTCCTAGCATGAAAGTGAAAATTTTGCCCGAAAGTATTAGTGAGTAAGAGATACTGATTACACCGGTCGAGGAGGAAGTCGGTGATGCCTGCATTCCCGGCCAAATGATAGAAACCCTTATAAATTCCGGCCGCTTGTTAAAATGCATCACATGGCCATTCGCACGGCCAAATTTCCGTGCCACGAGGAAAAATATACTTGGGCTTTTCCTTCTCCTCATTTTCCTTTTCCTTCGAACCTCGGCTCGAGGAGCCTCTCAATAATCTCTTCAACATTTTCTTCCTCTAAATTTTTTTGAAATTTTTAGTGACTCAAAATAAAAGTGAACCAAACTCAACAAAATTGATAGCAACTACTCCTACAAGTGTACAAAAGCTATATCATGCATTAAAACAACTTTGGACCATACAAATTTGACATGCAAGCTCAAGAACATGGTCACCACTGTCGGATTTCGGGTTCCGGCAGACCCTTAAGGTTCGAACACTGGGGTGCGCGCGGAAATCTCACCTCCAACCTCTCCGTCTCAATGGGATCTAAACTGCTAAAAGAACTGCACGAAAGACACAAGATTTATACTGGTTCGGGCCACCGATGTGGTGTAATACCCTACTCCAGTGTGTGGTGGATGGATTGCCTCCTGGGGCTGGTGAGGACGACCAATACAAGGAAGAACAGCCTCGCGAGGGTCTGTTCTTGGCTGTGGTGATGAACCACTACGAAGAGTTCAGTCACCCCTCTCTCTCTCTCTCTCTCTCTCTCTCTCTGCTTTCTCTCTCTCGTCATTGTCCCGGACCGAACGACCAGGAATCGAACCCCTTGCTATGTGGGTGGCTAGTCCTATTTATAGAGGCCCTGGTCCTCTCCCCAAATATTGAGCGGGAAGGGATCCAACAATGGCGGGCTAATTTGAAGGGGGATAGCGAGTACATCTATCCTGACAAAAGCAGTCTTCGCCTGCCAAAGGCTCTGGAGATGACGCCGCGTTGGGCTCCATGGTGACCTCCGTCTCGTAGTCCTCCTGGTCCTGGTCTTGTTGCACCGAAGTGGAAACCTTTTGCCTGATGCCTCGGTACTCCACTGATACGCTTGCCCCCCTTGCACCAAAGAGGAAAGAGGGATGCTGCGCGCGCTGGCACCCGCCTGGTGCCCCGTGTCGTCATGGCTTGCGTCACAGGCACCTCGCGAGGTACCCCGCCTCGAACTCTCCGCCTCCTCGCGAGCCAGCCTGATGAGGCTGTGCCTGAGGATGCGCCATGTCGCCCGCCTCGCGAGGCTTGGCCCCTCGCGAGGGTCTTGAGCCTCGTGTTGATGAAGATGGGCCGCATTGGGCCCCCACTTGAGCCATGCCGCAGGCAGCAGGCAGGCAAGTCTGGGGACCCCCGTTCCCAGAACACCGACAGTAGCCCCCGGGCCCAAGGCGCGCATGGACTTGGCCATGCCGAGAGGCGAAAGGGCAAGTGCGAAGCGCCGCGGGCCTTAACAGCCTGCAGCCTTGGACGTCGCGTGGCGGTTGATTGGACGTGGGCGGCACCGTTCCCCCACGCTTCCTTATTGTGCGCCCTGCTAGGCGGCCTGGTAGTTGTACACAGCCGTCCCCTTTCCTATTGCTCGGGTGTCCTCTGTTCTCCCTTCTTTCGAGCGCCTCCCCCTGCCTTCAATCCAATCTCGAATCCCCCCCCCTCCTTCCCATCGCCATGGCTCCAATGGCGAAGGAGAGAGCAGAGAAATCCATGCCTTCATCTTGCGCGCCGCCAACAGTGGCCCCTCTCGTCGGCCGATCAACTGTGCTCAACCAAGAGTGCCTGGGTAGGGAAAGCTGGGCCCTGGCCACCGTCTTCAACGAGTGCGGAAGGACGACCGCCTGGCCCGCGTCCCACTTCTCCATTGACAGGACAGCCACTGAGGTCCCATGTTTCACCGATGCCTTGTGGGTGGGTCTGGTTCCCCCTTTCTCCGATTTCTTCAATGCCGTGCTTTCGCATTATCAGATCCACTTAATGCATCTCAGTCCTGAGTCCATCACCCTCCTTTCGGTCTTCGCCTTCGTTTGCGAAGCCATGGTGGGCATCCCTCCTTCTGTCGCCCTGCTGCGCCACTTCTTCTCGCTGCGTCTTGTCGATCCTTCCCAGCGCTGGGCATGCGCGAGCTTTGCTGCCGAGCCTGTGTCCGAGGCGTCTGGAATTGACTTCCGACTCCCCCAGCCCACGGCCGGGTTCCGCGAGTGATGGTTGTATGTGGACGCGGGGGTGCCCAGCCCCCTGCTATCGGAGCCGACCTCGCCTGCCGTCCCTAATTCGGGTTGGGGCCAGGAGATGCTGAAGAGCCCTCGGTTTGTCTTTGTCTGGCACCGCTTCGCACTCCTAAGGAAACTCGGCGTGACAGCGCCCAAGGTGGTGAAGGAGTTTCTGTTGTGCCGTGTCTCTCCTCTGCAGCGGCACTCTCGCCGAAAGTGGGCCCTCCGTGGGCGCGAGGACGACATGAGGCTCCAGGAAGAAGACCTGGCCCCCGCGGTGTTGAAGTCGACGCTCCTGACTTTGGCCGGGGACCCCAATCCTGGCAACATCCGGCAAGGCGGGGCTTTGCTATATCTCAGTTGGAGCAAGGCTGACTTTGTGAAGCAGATGCCTGATTTCGACGAGTGGGGGCTGCGCCCCGTCGGTCTCCGAGGGCCTCGCGAGAACCCCGTAGTGGTGACTCCCCTCCTAATCGGCCAAGGCGACTCCTCAAGCGGTGGAGAAGGGAGGAAGGAGGCGCCTGAGGCCGTGGAGGCGTCGGGGGAGGGGGCAGCGTTGCGCGCCGCCCGTGAGGGGACGGCTCCGGAGGAGGGTGCGGCGCCTGAGGCCGCTCGTGAGGAGACAGCTCCTGAGGTGGGTGCGGCGCCTGAGGCCGCTCGTGAGGAGATAGCTCCTGAGGCCCATACTGCTGTGGCTAAAGGTGGTAGGCAGCCGCTCCCAGCGCCCGGGGCCGGGGCCTTGGAGGCCCTGGTCCCGGCTTCCGACGAGGTGATTGGTGGCACGCGCCAGGCGGGCGCTCCCGATGCGGGCCGCCCTGGTGCCTCGTCCTCGCGGCAGGTTGATCCTTGTGCTCTTCTCTTGGGCCGCTTCCGCGTGGACTTCGAGGCCCTCCGGAGGAAAAGGGAGGCTCTGGGTGTCGACTCCCCTTGTCGCGTGCTGAAGCGCAGGAAGTACTTCGCCACTGACGAGTAAGTCTTTTTCCTCCCTGACTCCCGATCCTCTTGTTGCTTTCGCTGATTCTTGCTCCGCAGGCCCCTTCCAACTGAGATCGCGGGAGTCGCCGAGGCACTGCCTTCCTCGGCTTCGCCTCCCCCGCCATCCTCAAGTGCTCCGAGCAGCTCTGCCCTCGTGGTGAGGGCGTCTGATGGGGCGGGCCGTCCCAAGGTGCGCCGCGGCCCTTCACTTCCCACGCTTTTCCTTCGCAGGCCTTCTCAGGGGATAGCCAGCCTGTCGGGTACCTCCCGTCTGGTCTTGGGCTGCGACTGGTTGAGGCGCCACCTACGCCCCTCATCTGGAGGCGGGCTGGCCCTTGGTCGAGCTTCTGATATGGCGCGTCCGGCCGCTGGGAGGTCGCCAGCCCCCGGCCCCCTGCCCGGAGGGGGAACGATGACCCGCAGCCCCTAGCGCCTGCTTGGGGCGGATGATGACGTGGAAGATGCGCTCGGGCGCGCTTCTGAGCGCTGCTCGCGCCGCCAAGGGTTCCTTCGATGAGCGGCCGAAGCGGTGGACCTGCTTGGGGAAGAGCTTGCCACTGAAGATGCTCGCCTAGAGGCCAAGGGCCTGCACCTAGCTGTGGGGAGGCGCAAACTGGCGGCCTCCGTCGCCCAAGCGCGCCGCCAGCGTGACCTTGATGATCAAGAAGCGAAGGCATCGCTGGAGGCCTCCCAAGTGGCCCGCTCCCAAGCCATCGAGGAGGCCCGGAGCGCTGATGGGTGGCGAGAGGCGGCGGAGGAACGAGCTCGCGAGCTCCTGGCCCGGTGCCACTCGTTGGAGGAGCAAACGGAGCTGCGCGAGGCAGCCCTCGCGTCGATGGAGGTGGCCTCCGATGACCCAGCTAAGCTCCAGAAGCGCGAGGAAGCGTTGGCGTTGGAGGCCGCCGAACGCTCCCGTGAGTACGAGAGGCTGGGACGCGGGAGCGCCTAGTGATGCAGGTGGAGGACGACATTGCTACGTGGGAAGCGCGTGTCCTGGAGGAGATTTGTCGTCGGGTGGCGATGGCGCGCCAAGGCCTCGAGCGTGAGTTCAAGGGGAAGCTGAGAATGATCCGGGTCGAGGCCGAAGGCAGAACCGCGGCCCTGAGGACCCAACGGGACGAGGCGATGCGGCTGGCCGACATCTCCTGGGCCGCCGTTGAGGCAGCGCAGAAAGAGCTGGCCGCCTCTCAAGCCGAGGTGCTACACCTTCGCCAACGGGTGGAAGAGGCCGAGGCCGTCGAGCGCCAGAACGCCGACGAAATACTCCAGCGGCGGCTCCTGGAGCACGCGCATGGCCCAATGTTCACCACGCTCAGGGAGAGGGCCAATTCGGCTTTGGGCAACATCTGCGAGGCGTCCGTCGGTGAGCCTCACACGATCAACTACGCCGGTAACCTGCAGTTCTTCACTACTGTGGTGGCGGAGCTGGAGGCGCGGTCGTTTAGGGCCGACAGGTTGGTGGAGGAGAGGAGCCGCGCCTTGCTCAAGCGCGCCTTCTCCCGTGTCTTCAGCCATCTTAAGAACATGAATCCCCGCTTCAACTTCGACGCCGTCATCGCCCCAGTCCCCCAGGCCGTCCGGGACGACCTGTCGCGCTGGGTGGAGGATAACGTGGACGCCCTCGTCAGGGCCTTCGCTTCGGACGACAGCGACGTGGTCATGGGTGCTGACGAGGACGACGCAGCGAGCGGCCCTGACGCCGCCGGTAGCGACGCGGGCGTCGATGGCGAGCTCGGCGACTCCGGCGAGGGCTCGGGAGGTGCTTCGGGGGACGCATTGGGGGATTGGTCCGACTGAGAGCATACCGCTCCTGTCTTTTTCACTCTGCATGAACAAAACTCAGGCTTTCGACCTGGTGGTGTGTGAGAGCATTTTGGGAGGGGAAGCCCCTCATGTAAAGACCTATGTCTATCATATCAGTAGTTACCAAATTGCGCTTGCGCCCGATGGTGGGCTGGTTTACCTTTGCCCCACGCTGGTTCAGCGGCGGCCTGCAGGAGGGCGCGACGCCTTGGGCGCTTTCTAGCTGGGTCCTCAGGACGTGAGGTTGTCGCTGATGAGAAACTCCTCATGCGTTGGTCTTCTCCATGGGCCCTGGGCCTTCTTCCGGGCGCGAGAGCTTCACAGGCACTCGCCTTGCTTCACAGGCTCTGGGCCTTTTCCTCAAGAGCGAGAGCTTCACAGGCATTCGCCTTGCTTCACAGGCTCCGGGCCTTTTCCTCGAGAGCGAGAGCTTCACAGGCACTCGCCTTGCTTCACAGGCTCTGGGCCTTTTTAAACAGGAAAACCTCCGCAGGCCCCCGAAAAGCCTCCCGAGGGGGAGTAACAGCGGCAGTCTGGGTTGCGCATGAGCCAGGCCTGACCCGACTCGCGAGGGGCTCGCGAGGGGAGGAAGCTGTGACGGAGCGGTATGCGGAACGCGAGAAACGGCTCGAGCGAGAATAAGCACCCCTTCCCCGAACACACGCAAATCTCAAATTCGAATCCAACTTAAATCCAGCGGGGGAAAGCAACAGCCAAAGGGCAAGGCAACAAAAGGCAGACAAAAAGCCGCGTCCGGCACCTAATCTAGTCTTCGACGTCTTCTCACCAGCGCGGAGCTAAGTGTTGTCCACTGGGCGTGTGAGCGAGCCCCAGGGCCTGAGGCCGGCACCCCTGAGACTCCGGGGCGTGTACAGCCCCACTCATTATTACGTGAGAGTGTCACGGGGCGGCGAGCTTCACAAGCACTGGGCCTTCTTCACAGGTACTGGCCTTGCTTCATATCGCCAGACGGGGGCCCCGCCTTGCGCCACACTCTAGTGCCATCAGCAACGATGGGGTAGAGCGGTCGCCAGCGGTTCCCCCGATGACCACGGGTCCTCTGCCAGGGGCAGGCCCTGAGGCAGCTCCCCAGCAGAGGGCCTACTTCCCGAGAACGCCTTGCTCCGAACGCCGCGGTGATGATGTCGGATCCCGGTCCCTTCCCCGCAGTCCCCTGCACCCTCCTCCCGAGGGGTGAGGGGCTGTGGGAGCGGGGCGGCCGCTTGCTGCGGCGACCTGCACCTCCTGCGATCCATGGTTAGCATATACCTGCCCCTGAAGAGTTAGCGGCACCCGGTGACCGCTGCCCCCTGCGTGGCCAGCGGGCTCGTCCTGGACCGCTGGGAAGGGCTCAGCCTCCATCACCTCGTCTCCCCAGCTGGGGCCGAGGAGTGAGCCCTGCCCGTCCTCGCGAGGGTGTCCTTGGTCCATCATGTAGGGCACTTACTCTTCCGTCGCCGTCATCCCGTACGCCATGCCGTGGCGCCCCGCTTGCCATGCGGCCCCACCTATCATGCCTGCCACTGGGTGGCAATGCGACTGCCCTCCGGGGCCGCGGGTCGCGTCGAGTCCTTCTCCTTCGCGGGCCGGGGGCGGGGGCAGCGCCGCCACCAGTCCGGTGCTGACAGCTTCGCTGGCGTCGAAGTAGCCTTGAAGCCCGCGGGCGCGCGCGGAGCCCCCGTGCGGGTCGCTCTGGGCTGGAGACGGGATCTGGGTGGAGAAGGGGTGAGCCCCCGAGGCGGCGAAGCCCAGGAGCTCCGCCCCTCGCTCTAGCAGCACGTCGTGGCCGCCCTCCAGCAGCCTGCATCGTAGCAGCTCTCGGGCCACCGTGAGTGCGGCCCTTGAATTCGCCTGCTCCCGGCGGGTGTATGGTGTCGTTGTCGCAGCGTGATCGGAGGCCCTTGCCGCCGACCGAGCCTGTCGCGGCGTAAGAGTTGCCGAAGTTTGTCCGCGTCGCCCGCGGCCCGCAGCGCCCTGCGGACCGCGAGCTGCCTGGGGTGCGGGGTCGCCCGAGGCGAGCGGTTCCACGTGTTTGGGCCATGCAGCCCACGGGTCGGGGTTGACCCCCTGGTTGCCTGGCATGGCGATGAAGACGCGACGGGGCACGGAGTGGTGGGAGACGAATTCCGGCGCACCCCTACCTGGCGCGCCAAATGTCGGATTTCGGGTTTCGGGAGACCCTTAAGGTTCGAACACTGGGGTGCGCACGGAAATCTCACCTCCAACCTCTCTGTCTCAATGAGATCTAAACTGCTAAAAGAACTGCACGAAAGACACAAGATTTATACTGGTTCGGGCCACCGATGTGGTGTAATACCCTACTCCAGTGTGTAGTGGATGGATTGCCTCCTGGGGCTGGTGAGGATGAACAATACAAGGAAGAACAGCCTCGCGAGGGTCTGTTCTTGGCTGTGGTGATGAACCGCTACGAAGAGTTCAGTCACCCTCTCTCTCTCTCTCTCTCTGCTCTCTCTCTCTCTCTCGTCCTTGTCCCGGACCGAACGACCAGGAATCGAACCCCTTGCTATGTGGCGGCTAGTCCTATTTATAGAGGCCCTGGTCCTCTCCCCAAGTATTGAGCGGGAAGGGACCCAACAATGGCGGGCTAATTTGAAGGGGGATAGCGAGTACATCTATCCTGACAAAAGCAGTCTTCGCCTGCCAAAGGCTCTGGAGATGACGCCGCGTTGGGCTCCATGGTGACCTCTGTCTTGTAGTCCTCCTGGTCCTGGTCTCGTTGCACCGAAGTGGCAACCTTTTGCCTGATGCCTCGGTACTCCGCTGATACGCTTGCCCCCTTGCACCAAAGAGGAAAGAGGGATGCTGCACGTGCTGGCACCCGCCTGGTGCCCCGTGTCGTCATGGCTTGCGTCACAGGCACCTCACGAGGTACACCGCCTCGAACTCTCCGCCACCTCGCGAGCCAGCCTGACGAGGTTGTGCCTGAGGATGCGCCATGTCGCCCGCCTCGCGAGGCTTGGCCCCTCGCGAGGGTCTTGAGCCTCATGTTGATGAAGATGGGTCGCGTTGGGCCCCCACTTGAGCCACGCCGCAGGCCGCAGGCAGGCAAGTCTGGGGACCCCCGTTCCTAAAACGCCGACAACCACATCAGCAAAAATTTGCAATGAATAAAGCACTAGAACAAAAACTAATTGGACCATTGGACGAGTCACATACCGAAGAACAATCCCTCAAAGCAGTTTTGTGAATGGAGCTTTGAGCAAGAAGATCAAAATGGCAGCAAGATGAGCAAGAACACGAATTTGAGCTACGGTATGATTTTTTCTGGAGGAGGAAGAAGAGGATGGGTGCTGGAATTAGTGGAGGGGGCACATGGGGCCCACAAGGTCAAGGGGCGCGCCCCAGGGGGGTGGGCGCGCCCTCCACCCTTGTGGCCAGCTGGTGAGGCCCCCTGGTGTGTTCTTTGCACCAGAAATTCTAAAATATTCAAAAAAAATCATATCCAATTTTCAGGGCATTTGGAGAACTTTTATTTTTGGGACATTTTTTATTGCATGGATAATTTAGAAAACAGACACAAAAGATGGGTACAGAGAGTTGCGCTATCTAAATTCATCCATCTCATGCTCATCAAAAGGAATCCATTAACAAGGTTGATCAAGTCTTATTAATAACTTTCTTCCAAATGACATGAAACTATAAGTGCATCTAGTGCCGCCCCTAGTTGGTTTTGGAGTATTGACGACAAACATGGTTGAGGGACTAATGTGTTTGTGAGAATTGCAAGATAACGCAGGTAGAAGTCCCTCATTGATTCGGTTTTCCTACCGGAGATGACCCCTAAAAATGTATGAAGACATTGAAGTCAAAGGTGGTATCTGAAGACATTCACATTGAAGACTATGACAAGAGAAGACATCGCATGAAGACTATGGAGCGCGAAGACTTAGTTGGTTCATCGTTCTTTTTCTTCTTTGTTGAGTCATAGGAACCACCGTACTGTTAATTGGGGTCCATGTGAACCAGTCAGAATGACTGAAGTGATGCTTAACCAAAATCCTATATCTTCGAGCGAAGACTATGAGAGCAAATCTTATCCAGAGCTGGATAAGTCAGCTTTGCTTGTAGCTCAAGTAAAGCTGTCGTGTGTGTTTGAAATCTGACTGTTGGAACACGTGTCAGTTCCTTAGTGACCCAGGGCCATTTCGGACAAATCAGGTCGGGTTGCCTAGTGGCTATAAATAGCCCACCCCTTACACCATAAATGAGTTGGCTGCTCAGAGTTAGTGCATGACTTTTGTCATTTGAGAGCAACCCACCTCGAAGCCTTTGAGAGAGAAATCCTTGCGAGGACAAAGCCCTAAACACCCAGAGCCAAAGAGGGTTAAGCATCACTTAAGTCTTCTAGTCTGTGTGATCTGAAGACTTATTACACTTGAGGACTATGAATCCTCCAGCCGGTTAGGCGTCGCGTTCTGAGCATCCAAGAGTCATTGTGGATCGCCGGTGAACGAAGTCTGTGACGGTTTGGAAGTCTAGCTTGAAGACTTACCAGAGTGATTGGGCGAGGACTAGGTGTCCTTAGCTCAAGGGGAATAAGGTGAAGACACGGTCTTCTGAGTTAAATCTCAGCCTCCCTAACCAGACGTACAGTTGTCACAGCAACTGGAACGGGTCCAACAAATCATTGTCTTCCACGAGCTACTGGTTCTATCCTTCCCATCTCTTTATTTGCAGTTGGTCCTTGTGAAGTCATTGCCTGTCTGCATTATCTTCTGTCTTCACTGAGCGACTGCTTGTTCTGATTGGCTTCATACTATCTTCCATCCTGATCCATACTGCCTAGCTGCTATTAGTCTTTGTGCTTTCACTTCATTGAATACTTGACTATGGCTTGCCTAGTGTAGTCTACCTGCCACTGCATGGTAATAGGTTTATTTCTATCGTTTGTCTTTGAAACTTCCATGTTTCGAAGACTTTCATAAAAATCGCCTATTCACCCCCCTCTAGTCGATCACTAGCACTTTCAATTGGTATCAGAGCAAGGTACTCCCTTGTTCTGTGTGATTTGGTTTAACCACCTGGAGTTTTAGCTATGTCAACTACAGGGATAATCAAAGTCTTCGCTGCGTGCCCCGTCTTCGATGGAACTGAATATCCCTACTGGAAGAATAAGATGCGCATGCATCTTGAAGCCATTGATGTCGACCTCTGGTATGTCGTCAAGAATGGCGTTTCTAAGGCTGGTGAAGGTGTCACCACTGCTGATGTCAAGAGGTGCATTCAACTGGACTCCACTGCGAGGAACATCATCTATGATCATCTGACCAAAGGGCAGTATGGCTGTGTGAGTGCTATGGAAACAACTAAGCTAGTCTGGGACTGGCTCTCCAAGGTCAACGAGGGCGTCTCAACCCAGAGAGATCAAAGGATCAGTGTCCTTCGCAACCTCTTCAACTGCTTCAAGAGAAACGACAATGAGAATGTTCAGCTCACGTTTGATCGACTCACTAGCATCACAAATGAGCTTCAAGATCTCGGCGCTACTAAGATCACCAAGCATGAAATCGTCAAGACACTCCTGAGATCACTTGACAGCTCGTTTGACACCCTAGCCCTGATGATTCAAGAACGCCCTGACTTCAAAAGACTCGATCCGTCTGACATACTTGAAAGCCTCAACACACATGAGTTTCAGCTTTCTGAGAAAAGAGACATCTACGGTCCCAACTATGGGCGAACTCATGCTCTGAAGGCAAAAGATGTTTCCTCATCTGAAGAAGAATCTGACTGCAGTTCTGATGATCCTGAAGACAATGGAAACGAGCTTGCTATGCTTGTGAAGAAGTTCCAGAAATTCACCAAGAAGAAAGGCTTCAGAAAGTCCTCACGATCTAGCTCAAGGAATGATGAAGCTTCTGCTCATGACTACAAGAAGAGAACATACCACAAGTGCAAGAAACCTGGTCACTACATCTCTGAGTGTCCGCAGTGGGATAATGAGAGCAACAAGAAGAAGAAGAGCAAGGAATATGATTCCGACGACAAGAAGAAGAAGAAGAAATACTCAAAGTCTTCGTCCAAGTCTTCCTCAAAGTCTTCATCACACAAGAAGAGCTCATCTGGCAAGGCTCGTGTGTTTGTTGGCAAGGAAATGGATTCAGAGGAGGAGTCTGCTTCTGAGGAGGCGGAGGTGGAGTCTGAGGAGGAGTCTGATTCTGGCGTTACAAGTCTGGCTATAGCCTACGTTGCCAAGTCCATCTTACACACTGAAGAGAATGACTTCGTCACCGACGCGATGATGTCGGCGTTCTGGGAACGGGTGTCCCCAGACTTGCCTGCCTGCGGCCTGCGGCGTGGCTCAAGCGGGGGCCCAGCGCGGCCCATCTTCATCAACACGAGGCTCAAGACCCTCGCGAGAGGCCAAGCCTCGCGAGGCGGATGACACGGCGCATCCTCAGGCACAGCCTCGTTAGGCTGGCTCGCGAGGAGGCGGAGAGTTCAAGGCGTGGTACCTCGCGAGGTACCTATGATGCAAGCCATGACGACACGGGGCACCAGGCGGGTGCCAGCGCGCGCAGCGTCCCTCTTTCCTCTTTGGTGCAAAGGGGGCAAGCGTATTAGCGGAGTACCAAGGCATCAGGCAAAGGTTGCCACTTCGGTGCAACGAGACCAGGACCAGGAGGACTGTGAGACGGAGGTCACCATGGGGCCCAGCGCGGCGTCATCACCAAAGCCTTTGGCAGGCGAAGACTGCTTTTGTTAGGATAGATGTACTCGTTGTCCCCCTTCAAATAAGCCCGCCATTGTGGGATCCCTTCCCGCTCAATATTTGGGGAGAGGACCAGGGCCTCTATAAATAGGACTAGCCACCCACATAGCAAGGGGTTCGATTCCTGGTCGTTCGGTCCGGGATCTGAGAGAGAGAGAGAGAGGGTGACTGAACTCTTCATAGCAGTTCGTTACCATAGCCAAGAACAGACCCTCGCGAGGTTGTTCTTCCTTGTATTGTTCATCCTCACCAGCCCCAGGAGGCAATCCATCCACCACACACTGGAGTAGGGTATTACACCACATCGGTGGCCCGAACTAGTATAAATCTTGTGTCTTTCGTGCAGCTCTTTTAGTAGTTTAGATCCCATCGAGATGGAGAGGTTGAAGGTGAGATTTCCACGCGCACCCTAGTATTCGAACCTTAAGGGTCTGCCAGAACCCGAAACCCGACATTTGGTGCGCCGGGTAGGGGTGCACCGGGATCCATCTTCCACCGCTCTGCCCTCCTTCGGCCGCTGCAACCATGCACGGCGCCAGCCGGGCTCGCGCCGCCCTGGCCGCCCTCGCCGGTGGGCGCTCTCGTTGTCCCCCGCCGCCCGCCGTCAACACCGTCACCGGCTCGGCGGGTAACGAGCTACAAGCACCACCCCAGCGTCCGCCTACGCGACAGAGCAACTGCACCGCGGCACCGGCGCCTCCGGTCGTTGCGGCCCTCCTGGGCAGCTCGCAGGGGCCGCCCACAAGTCGCCACATCAAGCCTTTTGCCCGCCGGGTTAGCACCGCTGCCGCGCGGCAGGGGGCTCCCCCGGACCGGGTGGCGAGCGAGGTTGATCTGACCTTCAGCTCGGAGGACCACCCCACCAACCCGGTCAGCTCAGGCGCGCTCCCCTTGTTGTGCACCCCCACCATCTGCCAGGTGGCCGTCACCCGGACCCTCATCGACGGCGGCGCGGGCCTCAACTTGCTTTCGGTCGAGACTTTCGACCTCTTCCGCATACCCCGGGAGCGGCTGCGACCCAGCCGATCCTTCTCGGGCGTCGGGGGCGGATCATCCGACTCCCTGGGGCAGATCCGGCTCCCGGTGACCTTCGGCACCTACGACAACTTCCGCACGGAGACGGTCGACTTCGACATCGCCCCCATCAGCCTTGCTTACAACGCCATCCTCGGCTACCCGGCACTGGCCCAGTTCATGGCCGCCACGCATCCGGCGTACAACCTCATGAAGATGCCCGGGAGCAATGGTACCCTCACTATGCGCGGGGACACCGGGGACGCATTGCGAGTACTCGAGCTCGCCTTCAAGACAGCGGCGTTGGCACGGCCCGCCAACGCGGAGGCCCCAGAGCCCAAGGGGGCTGCGCCCGCCAAGAAGAAGCAGTTGTTCACCCAGGACAAAGCAGAAACCAAGCAGATCCCCGTCGACGAGGACGGGTCCTCCGGCGCCACTTTCACCATAGGCGCCAACCTAGAGCCCGAGCAGGAGGAGGCCTTGGTCAAGTTCCTGCGCTCGAATAAGAAGGTATTTGCTTGGGAGCCGGATCAGCTGGCGGGGATCCCCAGAAGTGTCATCGAGCACCACCTCAACGTATGCCCAAATGTATGCCCCGTGAAGCAGAAGGCCAGGCGGCAGTCCACAGAGAAGCAGGCTTTCATCACCCAAGAGACCCGCAAGCTAGAGGCTGCAGGGGTCATTCGCGAGGTCCGATACCCGGACTAGTTGGCCAACCCTGTCGTTGTGCCCAAGAAGGGGGGGGGGAGAACGCATGTGTGTCGACTTCACCAACCTCAACAAGGCATGCCCGCAAGATCCGTTCCCGCTCCCCTGTATCGACCAGATTGTCGATTCCACTGCGAAGTGCGACCTGCTATGCTTCCTGGATGCCTTCTCCGGGTATCACCAGATCAAGATGGCCGTGGAAGATGTCGAGAAGACTGCTTTCTTGACCCCGTGCGGGGTATACTGCTATACGTGCATGCCATTCGGGCTACGTAACACAGGGGCAACCTTTCAGCGACTGATGCACATCACCCTGGGTCAGCAGCTCGGAAGGAATGTCAAGGCCTACGTCGATGACATAGTGGTAAAGTCTCGGGAGGCCAAGACCCTGATACAAGACCTGGAGGAGACCTTCGCGAGCCTCGACGCAGTAAACCTGTGGCTCAACCCGGAGAAATGTGTGTTTGGTGTCCCCTCGGGCAAGCTCTTGGGGTTCCTCGTGTCCCATCGTGGCATCGAGGCCAACCCCGAGAAGGTCAAAGCGGTCAAGGACATGAGCCCACCAAAGACCCTCAGAGAAATGCAGAAGCTCACGGGGCGCGTGACCGCGCTAGGGCGCTTCATCTCCAAACTAGGGGAGCGAGCACTGCCTTTCTTCCAGCTGATGAAGAAGAAAGGGACCTTTGAGTGGACTGAAGAAGCAGATAAGGCGTTTCAAGATCTCAAGAGGTACCTGACCAGTCCCCTAGTCATGGTGGCTCCACGCCCTCAGGAGCCCCTGCTACTGTACCTCGCTGCCACACCTTACTCCGCCAGCGCAGCCCTGGTGGCGGTTAGGGAGCAACGCAAAGTCAAGGCCGCAGCGGCAGCCCGGGACAGGACAAAATAGGAACAAGGAAAGCCTGCGGGAGCCACAACCACAGTTGAGGAGGGTCAGCAACCGGGAAATGCACCAGGGGCAGGAGAGGCCACCCGGCCGTGTAGTCCACCTCCCGAGGCCGCGACGCCTCGCGAGGCGCCCTCACCTCCCGAGGCCGCGGCAGCCCCAGATGCTCCCAGTCTTGTCGAGCACCCAGTTTACTTTGTCAGCACCGTACTACGGGACGCGAGGGCACGGTACCCAATGCCTCGGAAGCTCCTCCTCGCGCTACTAATAGCCTCGCGCAAGCTACGTCACTACTTCCAGGCTCACCCCATCAAAGTCATCTCGTCATACCCCTGGAGAGGGTGCTCAGGAGCCCTAACTCAGCCGGAAGGGTCGCCGAGTGGAATATAGAGCTGCAGGCATTTCAGCTCGAATTCAGCACAACCAGGGTCATCAAAGGAGCAGCGTTGGCGGATTTTGTGGCAGAATGGACAGAGGCACCAGGCCTCAAGGCCGATGAGGATCGGTCCCTCTTCCCGGGGAGCGAGGCGCCAGAAGGCTGGGTCATGCACTTTGACAGGGCGTTCTCCAGACATGGTGTCGGGGCTGGAGCGGTGCTTATATCGCCCACTCAGGACAAGCTCTACTACACCGTACAGCTCTGCTTCCAACAAGGTGAAAAGGTCTCCAACAACATAGCAGAATACGAGGGTCTAATAGCGGGCCTGAAGGCCGCGGCAGCTCTGGGGGTGAAGCGCCTTACCATTAAGGGCGATTCACAGCTCCTCGTGAACTTCTCCAACAAGGTGTACGAGCCGAAAGACGAGCACATGGAAGCTTACCTTGCGGAGGTCCGCAGGATGGAGAAGCAGTTCTGGGGGTTGGAGTTGTAGCATGTGCCCCATGGCACCAATCAGGAGGCCGACGACATCGCCAAGCAGGCATCCAGACGGCTGCCTCAGGAGCCTGGCGTCTTCAAGGAGAGGCTCTTCAAGCCCTCAGCCTTGTCGTCACTATCAAACATGGCTCAGCCTCGGGAGGAGCTCCCCCAGCCACCTGCCTCAGGAGCCCCGATCTGTGGCCCGGCCTCAGGAGCACGCCTGCTCCTGACGATGGAACCTCGCGAGGAGTGCTGGATCACGGAGCTCCGGAGTTACTTGACGCAAGGGACCATGCCGGAGAAGGAGGAGGAAGCGGAGCGGGTGGCGCGGCAGGCCACTGCATACTGCATCAGAGACGGAGAACTCTACCGAAAGCGACCAAACGATGTACTCCTGCGCTGCATTTCCAGGGAGCAAGGAAAGGAACTACTGGAGGACATACACGGCGGAGACTGCGGGCACCACTCATCATCACGGACCCTCGTTGGCAAGGCGTTCCGCAGCGGGTTTTATTGGCCTACCGCACTCAATGACGCCGTAGAGCTGGTGAAAGCTTGTGAGGCCTGCCAGTTCCACGCCAAGCAAATCCATCAGCCGGCCGGGGGCCTGCAGACTATACCCCTTTCATGGCCATTCGCAGTCTGGGGGCTGGACATCCTGGGCCCGTTTCCTCGGGCGCCAGGGGGCTACCGCTACCTCTATGTCGTCGTGGACAAGTTCACCAAGTGGGCTGAAGCGGAGGCCGTCCGCGCCATCCCCGTGGGCTCCGCAGTCAAGTTCATCAGGGGCATCGTGAGCCGGTTCGGGGTGCCGAACTGCATCATCACAGACAACGGTTCGCAGTTCACCAGTAACCTCTTCAAAACATACTGTGCTAACCTTGGAACGCAGATATGCTACGCTTCCGTGGCACACCCTCGAAGCAACGGCCAGGCCGAACGAGCCAACGCAGAGGTCCTGAGAGGCCTCAAGACCAGGATGTTCAAGAAGAAGCTGGAGGCCTGCGGCTGAGGTTGGTACGACGAGCTTCAATCCGTGCTGTGGTCCATCCGCACCACCGCGACCAAGCCGACTGGAGAGACCCCATTCTTCCTGGTCTATGGAGCAGAGGTAGTCCTCCCTCACGAGGTCAGACGTCGCTCCGCGCGGATCCTGGCATTCGACGAGGCGCAGCAAGACGCCATGCGGGGGACGGACCTCGTGTTGGGGGAGGAACGACGACGGGAAGTCGTGCTGCGAGCGGCGAGGTATCAGTAGGCGCTGCGGTGATATCACTGCCGCAACATCCGCCCCAGGACTCTCGAGGTAGGAGACCTCGTGCTCAGGCGGGTTCTCTCCAGGGAGGTGTTGCACAAGCTCTCTCCCATGTGGGAGGGCCCGTTCAAGGTTGTTCATGTTTCCAGGCCCGGCTCCGCGCGCATGGAAACTCAGGAGGGAGTGCCAATCCAGAATGCATGGAACATCCAGCATCTCCGGAGGTTCTACCCATGAAAAGGCCCAGAGCCTGTGAAGCAAGGCGAGTGCCTGTGAAGATCATCTCTTTTTGGAAAGGCCCGGAGCCTGTGAAGCAAGGCGAGTGCCTGTGAAGCTATCACGTTTTGGAAAGGCCCGGAGCCTGTGAAGCAAGGCGAGTGCCTGTGAAGCTATCGCGTTTTGGAAAGGCCCGGAGCCTGTGAAGCAAGGCGAGTGCCTGTGAAGCTATCGCGTTTTGGAAAGGCCCGGAGCCTGTGAAGCAAGGCAAGTGCCTGTGAAGATCATCTCTTTTTGGAAAGGCCCGGGGCCTGTGAAGCAAGGCGAGTGCCTGTGAAGCTATCGCGTTTTGGAAAGGCCCGGAGCCTGTGAAGCAAGGCGAGTGCCTGTGAAGATCATCCCCTTTTTGGAAAGGCCTAGAGCCCGTGAAGCAAGGCGAGTGCCTGTGAAGATCATCGCTTTGGAAAAAGGCCCAGAGCCTGTGAAGCAAGGCCAATGCCTGTGAAGCTCGCCGCCCAGTGACACTCTCACGTAATAATGAGTGGGGCTGTACACGCCCCAGAGTCTCAGGAGCGCTGGCCTCAGGCCCTGGGGCTCCCTCCCACGCCCAGTGGCAGCACTTAGCTCCACGCTGGTGAGAAGACGTCGAAGACTAGATTAGGTGCCGGACGCGGCTTTTCCATTTGCTTTCCGCAGTTGACGTGTTCGTTTGCATTTGGAGTCTTATTGGAGTTATCGTTGTTGCTGATTTATGGTTCATCGATTTTCGCCCCTCGCTTTGGTTTCTCTCGTGAACAACCTCGCGGGGGATGGTGCTCAGGCGCCCTCGCGAGGGTTTCTGCCCTAGCCACAGGAGGGTTTCACGGCCCTGGCGCATTACGGGAGCACCCCTCCTAGTCCGTGCCCCTCGGGTACCGTGACGCACACACAGGGCCGGGGTCGGTCGCCCCACTCCCCGGCAGGGGTCAAAAGCTATCTACGCACAGGCGGGAAATCAGGAAGTACAAAAATAAGATCAAGGTAATCGCTGAAGCGGCAACATTTCCCAACACGCCCCAAGGGGGCTCCATGCATCTGTTCTATTTTACATAGGGAACAAAAGAGAAAGGAAAAAGACGAGCCTAGCGCCGCCCCTCCCGCATCGGCCCACGGCGGTGACACAGGCTGCCCCAGGGCCTCAGGAGGACCCCCTCTCGCGCTGCGCTGGGGCACGATGGCGGGCGGACGAACCACCACCTCCTAGGCAAACCCGACGGCGCGGGGGAGGACTGCTGCCACCACTGGAGGAGTCGCTTGAGGAAGAGCTGACGAGGCTGGGGGAGTCGCTGACGCCGCCGCCCGCTTGGGCGCTATCTCTCCCATCACCATCGGAGCGGGGCCCGCAGACGCGGTCATCGTCCTCAGGGCAGCACCCCGCGCGGCGACCATCTTCCCCAAACACCCTCACGTAGAGGGTGGCGTCGCCATCGAACCTGAAGTGCAGAGTGCACCGACGCTCCAGGCCGCCAGCGCGGGCGAACGCCTGCCAGCCGCGGGTGAAGGCCAAGCCCCCGCTGGCGGATACCTCCAGCGCGACCCACGAGGACCTGCTGCAGCAGCCCTCCGCCTGGAGCCAGAGGCCGCCAGGAGCGCCGACCGGGAGTTCGCCAAGGAGGAAGCGAGGGAGCGGGAGCCGGGCGCGGGCCGGCTCCGCCGACCAAACGATGAATTCTGGCGGCGCCTGCCCGGCACGAAAGCGCGGCCTGGGGGAGCGCGCAACCCAGGCGCACCCTCCGGCTGCGGCGGCTTGCCCGCCGCCGTGCTGGGAGCCCCCCCTCCCCCCCCACGGCCGCTGGGAGCTGCCGGGGCGGCCACCGGGTGCTTCCGAGGGCGCCCGCGACCACGCTTGGATGGGGGAGAGGCAGGACCGACCTGGAGGGCCTTCCCCTTCTCTGCGGCCGAGTACCTCCTCGATGGAGCCATCACACCAAGACAGAGCAAGAACTGAGGCGAAGGAGAGAGCAAGAGGAGATGGGCTGGACGGGCACGAGCGGTGCCGTACTTATAGCCGTCGAAGGCCAACCGCCGGTCTCCACGATCATAGGTAATCATGACACGTTCTGCATGCAGGGACTTGTCCAACTCGCACGATCGCCAAGGTGTCATGGGGAAGCGGAGGCGCCACGTCCAATCAACCGCCACGCGGCGTCCGAGGCCGTGGGCTGTTAGGGCCCGCGGCGCTTCGCCCTTGCCCTTTCGCCTCTCGGCATGGCCAAGTCCATGCGCGCCTTGGGCCCGGGGGCTACTGTCGGCATTCTGGGAACGGGGGTCCCCAGACTTGCCTGCCTGCAGCCTGCGGCGTGGCTCAAGCGGGGGCCCAGCACGGCCCATCTTCATCAACACGAGGCTCAAGACCCTCGCGAGAGGCCAAGACTCGCGAGGCGGACGACACGGCGCATCCTCAGGCACAACCTCGTCAGGCTGGCTCGCGAGGAGGCGGAGAGTTCAAGGCGGGGTACCTCGCGAGGTACCTATGACGCAAGCCATGACGACACGGGGCACCAGGCAGGTGCCAGCGCGCGCAGCGTCCCTCTTTCCTCTTTGGTGCAAAGGTGGCAAGCGTATCAGCGGAGTACCGAGGCATCAGGCAAAGGTTGCCACTTCGGTGCAACGAGACCAGGACCAGGAGGACTGCGAGACGGAGGTCACCATGGGGCCCAGCGCGGCGTCATCACCAGAGCCTTTGGCAGGCGAAGACTGCTTTTGTCAGGATAGATGTACTCGTTGTCCCCCTTCAAATTAGGCCGCCATTGTTGGATCCCTTCCCGCTCAATATTTGGGGAGAGGACCAGGGCCTCTATAAATAGGACTAGCCACCCACACAGCAAGGGGTTCGATTCCTGGTCGTTCGGTCCGGGATCTGAGAGAGAGAGAGAGAGAGGGTGACTGAACTCTTCATAGCAGGTCGTTACCATAGCCAAGAACAGACCCTCGCGAGGCTGTTCTTCCTTGTATTGTTCATCCTCACCAGCCCCAGGAGGCAATCCATCCACCACACACTGGAGTACGGTATTACACCACATCGGTGGCCCGAACCAGTATAAATCTTGTGTCTTTCGTGCAGCTCTTTTAGTAGTTTAGATCCCATCGAGACGGAGAGGTTGAAGGTGAGATTTCCGCATGCACCCCAGTGTTCGAACCTTAAGGGTCTGCCGGAACCCGAAACCCGATAGATGCTGATGATAAGGACAACTCCGCTCCCACCTATTGCTTCAAGGCATGCGGTGCCAAGGTAAACTCACGCACTACTCACTATCAAACATCCAGTGAAGATGACTCTGATTGTGGTTCCAAACCCAGCTACAAAACACTTGCTAAAATTGCAACTAAACAACACAAAGCTATGGAACATATTAAAAAACTGTTAGACAAAAGCGATGACCTGTTAGACGCTAAAATGACTCGATCTCAGTCCTTAACTGAAGACATTAAAAATCTTCATGTTTAGTATGAGGAACTTGAAAGTCATCATGAAACACTCTCAACAACTCATGAAAAGCTTTCCTATGATTATCTTCAAAGGAAGCAAGATCTTGAGAAATTGAGAGCGGCTCATGAAGATCTTCAAAAGGAAAACGAGTCACTTCGCGCCAAACAGATCAGTTCCACTCAGGAAGGATTTGAACTACCATGTCTTAAATGCGTTGAGCGTGACAACGCTACTTCTGTCGCTGGATGTTCTACTGCTGCTACTGTTGCAATATCTTCAACTGTTGATGTGGTAACTAACCCCTCTGCTGAGGATACCACTGCTATTGCTGATAAAAATTCTAGGTTGAAGACATTGCTTGAAACAGGGATGTACAAAAGTCTCAAAGGGCATCAGACACTATGTGATGTCCTCAAAAGGCAGATCCTGAACCGAAACCCTAGGAAAGAGGGTGTTGGGTTCGAAAGGAAAATGAATGCTGATGGCTCTTACTGGAAACCTGAGTAGTACCCCAAAACCACATGGGTTGCTACAAACGAACCTTCAGTGGATCCATCCAACCTATCTGGCTTCACTTGTACTAATCCCATTGTCATTGATGAATCCTTTGATGCAAACTATAAACTGTTTAAGAATCAGAATGGTGAAGTGTTTGCCAGGTATATTGGTAGTAACTGCAGGAATGGGCCACCTATGAAGAAAGTCTGGGTGCCGAAAAAGTGTCTGGCGAATCTTCCTGTGAATGTCGTCATGACACCTCAAGTGAATAAGACAAACCCCAGACCACAGACTTCATATGGTCCAAAGGCTTCATACAGACAGAGGACTCACCTGAGTCGCACTAACGCAAATGTTTTGCAGGGAAACCATACTCAGGCCTATGAATATGAGCGTGTTTCATCAAACCGCCATGTTCATAAGACCAGGAACTACTCTGCTTATTCTTATGAGTACTATTGTCCACCTGTAAGGTTATTTGCTAGGGCTCCAAAGCCAAAGTTCTCAGATGCTGCACTTAGACTCATTGCTTCGAAGCCACCCTTGAAGATGTGGGTGGCTAAGAAAGCTTAACTCTCTTTTGCAGGGAAGGGTCTCCAGCCGAAAATCAAATGCGTCTGAAGCTATTGCTGGGGACCTTAAACATCTTGTAGGGTGCAAGATCAAATGCCCAAATGGTCTTATTATGTATTTTGTTCCTGAGTCGCTTGCTACTTGCTCTATCAGTCCTAACCTCGATCTAAGCTTTCATAATCCACTTGCTCGTCAAATGTTTATGCTTCACAATTCTCTTCGTGAAGCCTATCCCCCTAACTGCACTGTAGGGTATGACACCAGCTACTTCAGAATGGATTATTAACAGTGGATGTACTAATCACATGACTGGCAAGCGAAGTCTTCTCATGGACTCAACTCTATGTCCATCTGACAAAAGTCACATCACATTTGTTGATACTGGCAAAAGCAAGGTATTGGGTCTAGGTAGATTTGAAATCTCAAAGGATCAGCACATGGATAAAGTGATTCTTGTTGAATCCCTTGGTTTCAACTTAATGTCTGTCTTAATGCTTTGCGATTTGAACATGATTGTGATATTTGGAAAATATCATTGCCTAGTTCTAATGGAATCTAACAAGTCTCTAGTCTGTGAAGGGTATCAGAAAGATGATTTGAACACGGTAGATTTCTCAGCAGGACCACAACTCGTCGTATGTCTTCTTGCAAAAGCTTCAGAATGCTGGCTCTGGCATCGGAGGCTAGGGCATGCTGGCATGAGGAATTTTCACACTTTTGCAAAGAAGAAGCATATCATAGGCATCGAGGGCATCAAGTTCAAGAAGGATCACTTATGCGGTGCCTGCGAAGCTGGAAAGATGACGAGGGCCAAGCATCCCTCGAAGACAATCATGACAATGACTCAACCCTTCAAACTGCTACACATGGACCTCTTTGGTCCTACTCACTACTCAACTCTTACTACTACTGCTTGTCTCTATGGCTTCGTCATTGTTGATGATTATTCAAGATATACATGGGTGCATATAATTCTCTACAAGACTGAAGTGCAGGATGTCTTCATACGCTTCGCAAATCGAGCCATGAATAACTATGGTGTCAAGATCAAGAACATCCAAAGTGACAACGGCACTGAATTCAAGAACACCGGCCTCGACACTGATCTTGATACATTGGGCATAACTCATGAGTTCTCAGCCCCGTACATGCCGCAGTAGAATGGCATCGTGGAACGCAAGAACAGAACACTCATTGAGATGGCTCGGACGATGCTCGATGAATACAAGACTCCAAGGAAGTTCTGGCCTGAAGCCATTGATACTGCATGCCATGTCATCAACCGTGTTTATCTTCACAAGCTTCTGAACAAAACATCCTATGAACTCCTCACTGGTAAGAAGCCAAATGTCAGTTACTTCAGAGTATTTGGTGTCAGGTGCTGGATCAAGGATCCTCATCACACTTCAAAATTTGCACCAAAAGCACATGAAGGTTTTATGCTTGGTTACGAAAAGGATTCGCACTCCTACAGAGTCTTCAACCTCTTTCACTATAAAGTGGTTGAAACTGTGGATGTGCGGTTCGATGAGACTAATGGCTTGCAAAGAGAGCACCTGCCAAATGTGCTAGATGAAATTCCACCCAGTGAATCCATCAAGCTTATGGGAACTGGAGAAATCATACCGTCTGAAGTACAGCCTGAAGAGGAACTTATCATCTCTGCACCTGATCAACCTGAAGACAATGCTCAGCCTGAAGAAAATCCTTCAAATGATGACAATGATCAGCAAGAGCAGAATCTTCGTCCATTTCATCCTCATGTTGCAAATGAAGTACAAATTGAGAAGATAATTGATAGCATCAATGCACCTGGTCCACTCACTCGATCAAGGGCAACACAACTAGCAAATTTCTGTGGACACTTTGCATTCGTCTCAATATCAGAACCCAAGAAAGTTAATGAAGCCTTCATGGAACCTGAATGGATTCAAGCTATGCAAGAAGAGCTTCAACAGTTTGAGCTGAATAATATATGGGAACTGGTCAAGCGTCCTGATCCTCGTAAGCACAATATCATAGGCACTAAATGGATATATCGCAACAAGCAAGATGAGCATGGTCAAGTTGTCAGAAACAAGGCTCGTCTCGTTGCTCAAGGATACACTCAAGTTGAAGGAGTTGACTTCGATGAAACATTTGCTCCTGTGGCTAGGCTTGAAGCCATACACATACTGCTAGCCTATGCAAATCATCATAACATTCTTTTGTATCAAATGGATGTGAAGAGTGCTTTTTCAATGGCAAGATTGAAGAAGAAGTGTACGTTGCACAACCTCCTGTCTTTGAAGATCCAAAACATCCTGACATGGTTTACAAGCTCAACAAGGCACCGCATGGCCTCAAACAAGCCCCTCGTGCTTGGTATGACACACTCAAAGACTTCCTAAAGAGCAAAGGCTTCAAACCTGGTTCCCTGGATCCCACTCTATTCACGAAGACATATGATGGTGAACTGTTTGTGTGCCAAATATATGTGGATGACATTATCATCGGCTGCACTAATCAGAAATAAAGTGATGAGTTTGGAAACATGATGCAAGAGCAATATCAGATGTCCATGACGGGTGAGCTGAAGTTCTTCCTTGGTCTTCAAATACGGCAGCAACGCAACGACGTCTTCATATCTCAAGAGAAATACCTCAAAGATTGCCTGAAGAATTTTGGAATGCAAGACTGCAAAGGTTATACGATGCCAATGCCTACCAAGAGTCATCTAGATTCTGACGCCAATGGTAAAGAGTTTGATCAAAAGGTATACCGCTCCATGATTGGTTCTTTGCTTTATTTATGTGCATCTAGGCCAGATATCATGCTTAGTGTTTGCATGTGTGCCCGATTCCAAGCGGCACCAAAGGAATCGCATCACTTAGCTGTGAAGCGAATTCTTCGATATTTGGTTTACACCCCCAACACTAGGATTATGGTATCCAAAGGGCTTAGAGTTTGATCTAGTTAGATTCTCGGATGCTGATTATGCTGGTGACAAGGTGGACCATAAGTCTACATCAGGCACATGTCACTTTCTGGGACGATCACTTGTGTGTTGGTCTTCAAAGAAGCAGAACTGTGTATCTCTCTCCACTGCTGAATCTGAATACATTGCTGCTGGATCTTGTTGCGCTCAACTTCTATGGATGAAGCAAACACTCAAAGACTATGGCTTTCATCTAAAGCAAGTGCCACTCTACTGCGACAATGAAAGCACCATCAAGATCGCCAACAACCCAGTTCAGCACTCGAAGACAAAGCACATTCAAATCCGTCATCACTTTCTCAGAGATCATGTCATGAAGGAATATATTGATATCATTCACGTCAGCACTGAAGAGCAACTGGCAGATATCTTCACAAAGCCCTTGGATGAGAAAAGGTTTTGCAAGTTGCGGTGTGAGGTAAATATCTTGGAATCTTCAAATGTCCTGTGATCATGCACACATCCTAACACTGATGCATGTTGATGACTTAGATGCGCAAATACACAAAGTAACGTATATCTTCAACTAATGAAGACTTACACTCTAAGTGTGAATACATTAATGCGGAAATTGACTTCGGAGCGCCACGATAATTGTGCGTCGTGTCTGGGTCTAATACTTCCTATACGATGGGTAACGCCACCACCAAATTCTTCCCTAAGAAGTGTTTCTCACATGGCGTTACATTCTATTGAAACTGTCGAATGTCTTCGCTGCATCCTTGTTAGCAGAAGATACAGAGACAAACATTAAATCTGTTTTAAATGCTCAATCCTTTTTACCTGAAACCCGGAGAAGAGGGAATGACCACCCGACAATCCAGGCGTGCGTGGGAACGTGGAACAACCTCCTATGTGTTGCATGATCGCCACGTGTCCTTCAGATGTGAACCAACAGAGGCACCTGCGTAATAACAATGTGCTGCCCCTGTCCCTATAAAATACATGCCTCACCCCAGTCATTATCTCTTCTTCCACTCTCGCACAAACCCTAGCACCACCGCTAGCCCTCGACAACGCTGGCGATGAAGCGCTTAGCTGCTGCGACCTCACCGACGTCGTCATCACGCCGGTCGCGGACATCGTCTTCTCAGCCGTCTCCAAGTTAGGGCACGGAAGATCGAACTGCTCGGCCTCCTCTCCCACTCCGTCTAGCAGTTCCTCGTGTGGTAAATAAAACCTCTTTTTACAGTCTTTTTGATCCTATAGATTCATCCTTTCCAACCACAAGTGATTTCTGTTGCTACAAAGTTGGATCCATCCTGTTCTGCATCTCATAGCATGCCTAGTATGTTCACTTATGCTTCACAAAGTAGTTAGATTCCTCACTTGTATTTATTTGTGGATTCGTACAAATCTGGAACCAACTCACTACATATGAGTGAATGTCTTCGCACTATGAGGTCAATGTCTTCTAAACTAATTTATCTTCAAAATCTTCTAAGAATGCATATGACCTCTTCCCCTTCCCTCGCATCTCTAATGCTGTCACAGGTACTTGTCCGTGGGAGAATCCCTTGGTTCTCATAGTCTGCATTCATTTGCAGAGTTCTTACAGCGTCACATAAATTCTCCTGAAGCCAGTTCCTGTCTGACCAGTAGACGGAAGACTTCGACAGTGTTGAAGCCTTTCAGTCTAAACTTCATGACAACTCAAAAATCAGTCAGGAAGGGCGGCAGACAACGCCGTGGAAACACTGCTAAGGACCTGCCACCGGATCTCTATGAGTTATACAAGTCAGACCCAGAAGAAACCTATGGAGAACGCAAGAACCGAATCCAATGGATTCGAAGACATTGGGCAGAGGAATGGTTCAAGTACAGATTCGTCACCAAGGAGTATGCTGAGAAGAATGCCTTAAAGGGCCCCTGGGGAGATATAATATACAAAGGTCTTCAGCCCAAGTCGAAGTCCACTATTGCTCAAGGCTTCTACCCCTGCATCATTCGTGGACCTCGGCCTGCTAATGCCAATCCATCCTCTCTGTTATGGTGTCGTGAAGATAATCTGTTCAAGCGCAACTATCAGGCTGCAAAGAACTCGGCCAAGGAAAACAAGAAGTCTTTGGGATTAGACTTCAACCCAGGCCCTTCTGCACCACGTGCTGACGGCACACGCGAAGCTGAACCCAATCTTATGTACATAATCGGGCCGTCATGCTTGTGCTTCACGATGTCTGCTTGTGCTTCATTATCATAGTGGCGAACTTTGATGCCCAGTGGATGTAATATGCCATAATTTCTTTATTGTATAGTCTAGGTTTTTTCTTATTCACGATGCTGCAGTTATTTTACTGTATATATATATCCTGTCTTCGCAGTAAATCGGCCAAACCGTAAAATTACGGTACATAATCGGGCCGTCATGCAATCACGATGTAGGTTGGGCCTGAAACGTGCCGAACAGCTCGCGGGCCGGCAGTAGCCCGAAATGAACCCCGGCCCATGATTGTGCGAATCAAATCACGGGCTTTTAATTGGCCAAAAAATTGTCTCAGTCCTTGTTTGGCCCAATCAGATATCGGCTGCGAGCAGGCCGGATGCAAACCGGGCCGTAGTTAGGCCCAACTATATGACGGGCTTTTAACAGGCTGAAATTAATATAGGGCCAAAATGTTAAACGGGCCCTTAACAGGGCAAAACTAATATCAGGCCGAATTACTAAGTGGGCCTTTAGCAAGTGGGCCCAAAAGCATAGTGTCCAGTTGACGGGACGAATCTGATATGCGCCATAATTGACCCCAAAGCCTCTTAAAGGGCCGGACCTGATTTGGGCCGTAATTTGGCCCAGAACATGGTAGGCCTTTAACGGGCCAGATCTCATATGGGCCACTATTAGGCCCGGAGCGTGGCAGGCCAATAATGGACCGGATCAAATATGGGTCGGCATTTGGCCCAAAACATGGCAGGCAGTTAATGGGCTGGCCTACTAGGGTCCTCAAAATCTTGTGGGCCTACAGCTGGGCCAGCCCGTTAATGTCGGCGAAATCTCGTGGGCCTTTAGCTAGGCCAGCCCATTATGATCCGCAAGAATCTTGTGGGCCTTTACCTGGGCCGGCCCATTACAGCACACAAAAATCTTGTGGGCCTTTACCTGGGCCGGCCCATTATGGCCCACAAAATCTTGTGGTCCTTTAGCTGGGCCAACCCATTATGGTCCGCAAAATCTTGTGGGCCTTTAGCTGGGCCAGCCCATTATGGTTCGCAAAATCTTGTGGGCCTTTAGTTGGGCCGGCCCATTTAAACTTGTTGGGCCATGCCATGCGTCGACGTATCATAGGCGCCTTATGTCCAGTGAGTGGATGACATCTGTCCTGACGATGAGCTGACACGTGTTTCCTCTAGCCAACGATGATTTTACACGTGGAAAATCCCCATTGGTCGGGGCTGTTAACGGGTTATCGGATCCAAAACCCGACTCGATAGCTTAACGGCGTTCCGTTACGGTGGATACCACGTGTCGGTCACCCTTGACGAAAGCACTTCTGTGACGCGCGATTTATCGTCATGGAATTGGACACTTCCGTGATGATAATTTTGGTAATGTCATGGAACACTTCTACGATAGCACAGGTATGACTATCTTGATTCTGTCATAAATTTGTCATGGATGTACATGCATGACAAAAAAGCGACCTACTGTGACAAACACGTATCATCACGGAAGTGTATTTTTTTGTAGTGAGATCTTCAAGACGATGGCTTCACAGAAAGATTCAAGTTTGACTCCACTCCTCCAAGGAATGCTCACTTGCGTCGGACTCCCTCCCTTGAAGAGTCTGACTATTCTTCCTCAGCTGCAACAGTGAATGCTAGAGTTATCGATGATCAAGATGATGCCACTTCACCACCTCCACCTTCAGCGCGTCTCGACACTGCACCAAGTTCTTCCACACCACCGGACCTCAACGACGACCCTGTTGCTTCGCCTACTCCTCATGGGAACGAGTATAAGCTCTATGTCTTCAAACCTTTTTGGTCATTACTGACAAAAGGGGGAGAAGCATATGAGTTGATAGTCTTCAAGCGGGTCCGTATGGGTGGTTGCTTTACTTTTTGCAACTTTTGCCAAGTGCTTACAACTCTCGCTTTTGAAACATTTGGTTTGTTTTGAGTTGTAACACTTAAACTTGATGGTCGTCTGCTACCTTTTTCGACACTATATGATGCGATGATAAATTCTGCATGTGCGATGATAAATTCCGCACGAAGTCATTTTGCAGACGTCCATTTTTCATTATGCATGTCATTATCTTCATTATATCATTTCATGCATGATGAATTGTCTTCATAAGTAGAAGAGGAGCTCCGCAAGTACAACCTGCCATGTGCATTTGCATTCAAAAGAAAAATACTTATATGCACATCTTCAGGGGGAGCCTTTCTTCTACTTACGAAGACAATACTTAAATCCTTTACAATTTCACATACTTTTATCCCCATTGAAAACTTCAACCAGTTTGTCATCAATCACCAAAAAGGGGGAGATTGTAAGTGCATCTAGTGCCACCCCTAGTTGGTTTTGGAGTATTGACGACAAACCTGGTTGAGGGACTAATGTGTTTGTGAGAATTGCAGGATAACACAGGTAGAAGTCCCTCATTGATTCGGTTTTCCTACCAGAGATGACCCCTAAAAATGTATGAAGACATTGAACTCAAAGGTGGTATGTGAAGACATTCACATTGAAGACTATGACAAGAGAAGACATCGCGTGAAGACTATGGAGCACGAAGACTTAGTTGGTTCATCGTTCTTTTTCTTCTTTGTTGAGTGATAGGAACCACCGTACAATTAATTGGGGTCCATGTGAACCAGTCAGAATGACTGAAGTGATGCTTAACCAAAATCCTATATCTTCGAGCGAAGACTATGAGAGCAACTCTTATCCAGAGCTGGATAAGTCAGCTTTGCTTGTAGCTCAAGTAAAGTTGTCGTGTGTGTTTGAAATCTGACTGTTGGAACACGTGTCAGTTCCTTAGTGACTCGCGGTCATTTCGGACAAATCAAGTCGGGTTGCCTAGTGGCTATAAATAGCCCACCCCTACACCATAAATGAGTTGGCTGCTCAGAGTTAGTGCACGGCTTTTGTCGTTTGAGAGCAACCCACCTCGAAGCCTTTGAGAGAGAAATCCTTGCGAGGACAAAGCCCTAAACACCCAGAGCCAAAGAGGGTTAGGCATCACTTAAGTCTTCTTGTCTGTGTGATCTGAAGACTTATTACACTTGAGGACTGTGAATCCTCCAGCCGGTTAGGCGTCGCGTTCTAAGCAACCAAGAGTCATTGTGGATTGCCGGTAAACAAAGTCTGTGAAGGTTTGGAAGTCTACCTTGAAGACTTACCAGAGTAATTGGGCGAGGACTGGGTGTCCTTAGCTCAAGGGGAATAAGGTGAGGACACGGTCTTCTGAGTTAAATCTCAGCCTCCCTAACCAGACGTACAGTTGTCACAGCAACTGGAACTGGTCCAATAAATCATTGTCTTCAACGAGCTACTGGTTTTATCCTTCCCATATCTTTATTTGCAGTTGGTCCTTGTGAGGTCATTGCCTGTCTGCATTATCTTCTGTCTTCACTGAGTGACTGCTTGTTCTGATTGGCTTCATACTATCTTCCATCCTGATCCATACTGCCTAGCTGCTATTAATCTTTGTGCTTTCACTTCATTGAATACTTGACTATGGCTTGCCTAGTGTAGTCTACCTTCCGCTGCAAGGTAATAGGTTTATTTCTATCGTTTGTCTTTGAAACTTCCATGTTTTGAAGACTTTCATAAAAATTGCCTATTCACCCCCCCCCCCTCCTTGTCGATCACTAGCACTTTCAGAAACCGGAGAATTTTCGAATAACACTAGGTTACCTCAACAGGGATATGCATTTCCCCAACAATAAGAATATCATATTTCACTTTGGCAGTAGGTAGAGGGAATTCAAAACCTCCAATAGTAATAGTTGAAATTTTTCCAATAGAATTGATACTATGCACTTGAGGTTGTTTCTTCGAGAAGTGTATCGTATGCTCATTACCATTAACATGAAAAGTGACATTGCCTTTGTTGCAATCAATAACAGCCCCTGCAGTATTCAAAAATGGTCTACCAAGGATAATCGGCATACTATCATCCTTGGGAATATCAAGAATAACAAAGTTCGTTAAGATAGTAACGTTTGCAACCACAACAGGCACATCCTCACAAATACCGATGGGTATAGCAGTTGATTTATCAGCCATTTGCAAAGAGATTTCAATAGGTGTCAACTTATTCAATTCAAGTCTACGATATAAAGAGAAAGGCATAACACTAACACGGGCTCCAAGACCACATAAAGCATTTTTAACATAGTTTCTTTTAATGGAGCATGGTCTAGTTGGTAGTCCTGGATCTCCAAGTTTCTTTGGTATTCCACCCTTAAAAGAATAATTAGGACGCATGGTGGAAATTTCAGCTTCCGGTGTCTTTATTTTATTAGTAACAATATGTTTCATATATTTAGCATAAGGAGGCATTTTAAGCATATCAGTCAAACGCATACGCAAAAAGATAGGTCTAATCATTTTAGCAAAGCGCTCAAAATCCTCATCATCCTTTTTCTTCGATGGCTTAGGAGGAAAGGGCATAGGTTTCTGAACCCATGGTTCTCTTTCTTTACCATGTTTCCTAGCAACGAAGTATCTTTTATCATAATGTTGATTCTTTGATTGTGGGTCATCAAGATCAACAACAGGTTCAATCTCTACATCATTATCATTACTAGGTTGAGCCTCAACATGAACATCATCATTAACATTATCACTAGGTTCATGTTCATCACCAGATTGTGTCTCAGCATCAGAAATAGATATATCATTGGGATTCTCAGGTGTGTCTATAGCAGGTTCACTAGCATGCAAAGTCCTATTAGTTTTCTTTTTCTTTTTAGTACTAGGACTAGGTGCATCAGTATTAGTTCTCTGAGAATCGTACTCAACTCTCTTAGGATGGCCCTTAGGATACAAATGTTACTGGGTCATTTTACCACCTCGAGTCATAACCCTAACAACATTATCATTATTCTTACTATTCAACTCATTAAGCAATTCATCTTGGGCTTTAAGTATTTGTTCTACTTGAGTTGTAACCATGGAAGCATGTTTACTAATAAGCTTAAGATCATTAACAGTACTATTCATATAATTACTCAAGTGATCAAGCATGTAAGCATTACATTTCAATTGTCTACTAACATAAGCATTGAAGTTTTCTTGTTTAACAATAAAATTATCAAACTCATCAAAGCATTGTCTAGCAGACTTATTATGAGGAATATCACCTTCATCAAATCTACGGAGAGAGTTTACCTCTACTACCTGTGTCGGGTTATCAAGACCATGTATTCAATAGGTGATAGATTCTTAACATCTTCAGCTTTAGTACCTTTTTCTTTCATAGATTTTTTTGCCTCTTGCATATCTTCAGGACTGAGAAATAGAATACCCCTTTTCTTCGGAGTTGGTTGAGGAAGTTTCCAATCATTTTCATTACTCAATATATTATTCAATAGCAATTCAGCTTGCTCAATAGTTCTTTCCCTAAAAACAAAACGAACACAACTATCCAGGTGGTCTCTGTAAGCATCGGTTAGTCCATTATAAAAGATATCAGGTATTTCATTTTTCTTGAGAGGATGATAAGGCAAAGCATTAAGCAATTGGAGAAGCCTCCCCCAAGCTTGCGGGAGACTCTATTCTTCAATTTGCACAAAATTATATATTTCCCTTAAAGCAGCTTGTTTCTTATGAGCGGGGAAATATTTTGCAGAGAAGTAATATATCATATCCAGGGGACTAGGCACACAACTAGGAGCAAGAGAATTAAACCATATCTTATCATCACCCTTTAATAAGAAAGGAAACAATTTAAGGATATAGTAATAGCGATTTTTTCCTCATGAGCAAGCAGGGTGGCTATATTATTGAATTTAATAAGATGTGACCCAACAGTTTCAGATTCATAACCATGAAAAGGATCAGATTCAACCAAAGTAATTAACTCAGGATCGACAGAGAATTCATAATCCTTGTCAGTAACAAAAATAGGTGAAGTAGCAAAAGTAGGAGCATATTTCATTCTAGCATTCAAGGATTTTTCTTTCAGCTTAACCAACAATTCCTTAAGATCCTCTCTATCATTGCAAGCAAAGAAGTCTCTAGTTGTTTCTTCATCCATAACATAACCCTCGGGAACAACAAGCAATTCATATCTAGGGGGAGAATCATAATCATGATCTTCAATAATATCTTTAGTTTCAGTAATTTCACTCTCTCTAGCCCTAGCAAGTTGTTCATCAAGAAATTCACCTAGTGGCACAGTATTATCTAGCATGGAAGTAATATCATCATAAGCATCATGCATAGCAGAAGTGGCATCATCAATAATATGCAACATATCATAATCAATAGCAGGTGTAGGTGTTGCAAGTTTACTCAAAACAGAAGGAGAATCAAGTGCAGAGCTAGATGGCAGTTCCTTACCTCCCCTCGTAGTTGAGGGAAAAATCTTAGTTCTTTGATCTTTTAGTCTCTTTATAGTGATCAACATATATAAATCCCAAGTGACTCAGAGAATAGAGCTATGTTCCCCGGCAACGGCGCCAGAAAAAGGTCTTGATATCCCATAAGTATAGGGGATCGCAACAGTTTTTGAGGGTAGAGTATTCAACCCAAATTTATTGATTAGACACAAGGGGAGCCAAAGAATATTCTCGAGTATTAGCAACTGAGTTGTCAATTCAACCACACCTGAAAGACTTAATATCTGCAGCAAAATATTTAGTATCAAAGTAGTGTGGAAGTAACTGAAGGAAATATGCCCTAGAGGCAATAATAAAGTTGTTATTTATATTTCCTTATATCATGATAAATGTTTATTATTCATGCTAGAATTGTATTAACCGGAAACTTAGTACATGTGTGAATACATAAACAAACAAAGTGTCCCTAGTATGCCTCTACTTGACTAGCTCATTAATCAAAGATGGTTAAGTTTCCTAGCCATAGATATGTGTTGTCATTTGATGAACAGGATCACATCATTAGAGAATGATGTGATGGACAAGACCCATCTGTTAGCTTAGCACTATGATTGTTTAGTTTATTGCTACTGCTTTCTTCATGACTTATACATGTTCCTCAGACAATGAGATTATGCAACTCCAGAATACCGGAGGAACACCTTGTGTGCTATCAAACGTCACAACGTAACTGGGTGATTATAAAGATGCTCTACAGGTGTCTCCGATGGTGTTTGTTGAGTTGGAATAGATCGAGATTAGGATTTGTCACTCCGTCTATCGGAGAGGTATCTCTGGGCCCTCTCGGTAATGCACATCACTATGAGCCTTGCAAGCAATGTGACTAATGAGTTAGTCACGAGATGATGCATTAAGGAATGAGTAAAGAGACTTGCCGATAACGAGATTGAACTAGGTATGATGATACCGACGATCGAATCTCGGTCAAGTAACATACCATGACAAAGGGAACAACGTGTGTTGTTATGCGGTTTGATCGATAAAGGTCTTCATAGAATATGTAGGAGCCAATATGAGCATCTAGGTTCCGCTATTGGTTATTGACCAGAGATGTGTCTCGGTCATGTCTACATAGTTCTCGAACCCGTAGGGTCCGCGTGCTTAACGTTCGATGATGATTTGTATTATGAGTTATGTGATTTGATGTACCGAAGGTTGTTCGAAGTCCCGGATGTGATCACGGATATGATGAGGAGTCTCAAAATTGTCGAGACATAAAGATTAGTATATTGGAAGGGTACATTCGGACACCAAAATGGTTCGGGTCATTTCGGATAAGTTTCGGAGTACCGGGTGATACCGGAACCCCCCCCCCCCCCGGGGAAGTTATTGGGCCTCATGAGCCTAATGGTGGAAGAGAGGAGGCAGGCCAAGGTGTGGTGTGTGCCCCCTTAGCCCAAACCGAATTGGACTAGGGCTAGGGGGCGGCCCCCCTTTTCCTTCTCTTCTTCCTCTCCTTCCTTCTTCTCCTACTTGGACTAGGAAAGGGGGAAACCTACTCCTACTAGGAGTAGGATTCCCCCTTTTGGGCGCGCCCCTTGTGGCCGGCTCTCCTCCTCCTCCCCTCCTTTATATACGGGGGAAGGGGGCACCCCATAGACACACAAGTTGATCTTTTAGCCGTGTGCGGTGCCCCCCTCCACAGTTACACACCTCGGTCATATCGTCATAGTGCTTAGGCGAAGCCCTGCGTCGGCAGCTTCATCATCACCATCACTACGCCGTCGTGCTGACAGAACTTTCCATCGGCCTCAACTGGATCAAGATTTCGAGGGATGTCATAAAGATGAACGTGTGCTGATCGCGGAGGTGCCGTGCGTTCAGTACTTGGATCAGTTGGATCGCGAAGACGTTTGACTACATTAACCGCGTTACTAAACGCTTCCACTTTCGGTCTACGAGGGTACGTAGACACACTCTCCCCTCTCGTTGCTATGCATCTCCTAGATAGATCTTGCGTGATCATAGGAATTTTTTTGAAATACTGCGTTCCCCAACAGTGGCACCTGAGCCAGGTATATGCATAGATGTTGTATGCACGAGTAGTACACAAAGAGTTGTGGGCGATAATAGTCATACTACTTACCAGCATGTCATACTTTGATTCGGCCATATTGTTGGATGAAGCGGCCCAGGCCGACATTACATGACCGCGTTCATGAGACTGGTTCTACCGCCGTGCTTCACACATAGGTAGCTAGTGGGTGTCTGTTTCTTTAGCTTTAGTTGAATCGAGTTTGACTACGCCTGGTCCTTGTTGAAGGTTA
Source organism: Triticum monococcum (assembly GCA_034509565.1). Taxonomy (NCBI): domain Eukaryota; kingdom Viridiplantae; phylum Streptophyta; class Magnoliopsida; order Poales; family Poaceae; genus Triticum; species Triticum monococcum. The sequence continues at coordinate 83,571,255 of CM067843.1, forward strand.
AAACAACACACTTGACGAAAAATCATTGTGGTTTTGATGCGTAGGTAAGAACGGTTCTTGCTAGAAGCCCATAGCAGCCACGTAAAACTTGCAACAACAAAGTAGAGGACGTCTAACTTGTTTTTGTAGGGCTTGCTGTGATGTGATATGGTCAATACGTGATGATATATAAATTGTTGTATGAGATTATCATGTTTTGTAATAGTTATCGGCAACTGGCAGGAGCCATATGGTTGTCTCTTTATTGTATGAAATGCAACCGCCATGTAATTGATTTACTTTATCACTAAGCGGTAGCGATGGTCATAGAAGCAATAGTTGCTGAGACGACAACGATGCTGATCAAGGTGTCAAGCCGGTGATGTTGGTGATCATGACGGTGCTTTGGAGATGGAGATCAAAGGCACAAGATGATGATGGCCATATCATATCACTTATTTTATTGCATGTGATGTTTATCCTTTATGCATCTTATTTTGCTTAGTTCGGCGATAGCATTATAAGATGATCTCTCACTAAATTTCAAGGTATAGGTGTTCTCCCTGAGTATGCACCATTGCTAAAGTTCGTCATGCCGGGACACGACGTGATGATCGGGTGTGATAAGCTCTACGTTCACATACAATGGGTGCAAGCTAGTTTTGCACACGCAGAATACTCAAGTTAAACTTGACGAGTCTAGCATATGCAGATATGGCCTCGGAACACTGAGACCGAAAAGTCAAGCGTGAATCATATAGTAGATATGATCAACATAGTGATGTTCACCATTGAAAACTACTCCATCTCACGTGATGATCGGACATGGTTTAGTTGATATGGATCACGTGAACACTTAGATGTTACTCCTTATTCCTTCATCCATCGTGATCTCACCCAAAACTTGAAAACTTCAATGACACAAAACTCAACAAAACCTTCATGAGATCTGTTAGTATAACAAAGCAAATCATTACTCTAAGTATTATTGCAAACCCATTCATATTTTATTTTATTTTTGCATTATATATAATGTATTCCAAATTTACCATGGCTTATGCCCTCCAATCCAAACCATAGGTTCATCAAAATAAGCACACAACACAAAGAAAACAGAATCTGTCAAAAACAGAACAGTCTGTAGAAATATGAAAACTTCGAATACTTCTGTAACTCCAAAAATTCTAAAAAATTAGGACAACGTGGCAAACTTTTATACCAATCTTGTGTGATTAATTAAAATTGTTTTACTAGGTGCAAAAGTTTCTATTTTTAAACAAGATCAAATCAACTATCACCCAACATGATCCCAAAGGCTTTGCTTGGCACAAACACAAATTAAAACATAAAAAACACAATCATAACAGTAGCATAATTGTGCAAACACTCAAGAACAGAAAGAAAAAGACAAAAATAAATTTTATTCATTGGGTTGCCTCCCAACAACCATTATTGTTTTATGCCCCTACCTAGGCATAATGGATAGATCTAACTGTTGTCATCTTTAGTTCTAGATCCATAAGATGCCCGCATGATTGATTCATATGGTGGCTTAATTCTTGTTCTAGGGAAGTTTTCCATCCCCTTTCTTAGTGGAAATTTAAATTTAATATTGCCTTCTTTCATATCAATCACGGCAACAATAGTACGTAAAAACGGCCTACCAAGTACAATAGGACAAGACGGATTGCAATCAATATCAAGAACAATAAAATCTATTGGCACATAATTCCTATTTGCTAGAATAATAACATCATTAATTCTTCCCATAGGCTTTTTAATAGTAGAATCCGCCAAGTGCAAATTTAAAGAACACTCTTCAATATGGGTAAGACCAAGCACATCACATAAAGATTTCGGAATTGTAGAAACACTAGCACCCAAATCAAATAAAGCAAAGCACTCATAATTTTTAATCTTGACTTTGATAGTAGGTTCCCATTCATCATGTAATTTTCTAGGAATGGAGATCTCTAATTCCAACTTTTCTTCCAAAGCTTTCATCATGGTATCTACAATATGTTTAGTAAAAGCGTTGTTCTATTCATAAGCTTGGGGTGAATTTATCATGGATTTCAACAAAGAAATACAATCAATCAAAGAACAATTATCATAATTAAAGTCTTTGTAATCCAAAAGAGTGGGCACATCACTAGTTAAAGTTTTGACCTCTCCAAACCCACTTTTATCAAAAAAATATCAAGATTTTCACCCTCCGAATTATCGGGACGCCTTCTAGCTAAAGTTGACACTTCTTCAGTCCCTTTATCATCAATCTTAATTTTACTAAACAAGGAATCAATAGAATAAACACCAATCATTTTAAGATCTTCATCATTTTTATGAAAGCAATCACTAGTAAACGCTTTTTCTAGAAATTATCTTTTAGCTCTAAGCATAGCGGTTCTTTTCTTACTTTCATCCATACAAACATATAAAGCTTTAATTGATTCCTCAACTTTAGGCACAAAAAATTTCAACTTGAGATTTTCTACATCATGAGAAATTCTATCAATACCTCTAGACATATCATCAATCTTATTCAACTTTTCTTCTATCGTATTATTGAAAACCTTTTGAGAATTGATAAATTCTTTAATATTATTCTCAAGATCAGAGGTGTTCCTATTATAAGAAGGATTACCATAGGAATTACCATAATTATGTGGCACCCCAGCACAAAGAAAACCGGAACGCCCCGTATACCAGCCCAGGGATCGAGGTGAAGTCTTCTGGAATATGGCACTGCTTAGTATAGAACAAACCAGCTCTCTATTACAACACGAATATGAATACAAGGGTTCCTATATTACAATGAATAACATCGGCACGACGACACTACGCCAACCACTATTGCTCTATACAAGCAGCATAACAACTCAAAGCAGTGGAACAACTACTGGCAGCGGAACAACGAACGGTGATGATGAACTCCAATCCGCAGGGACTCTGGCTGGAACGTTTATCCTAGCTCGTGAACACAGGAACAACACCAAACAAGCAAGCAATCCAGGCACGACCTGCAAACTGGCATGACACGCCAGGTCAGTACATTGAATGTACTTGCAAGCTCACAATAACCAGAAGCATTCAAGACAAACAACAACATGGAAATTACGGGTTAAGCAGGAATTATCATTGGATCATCAGGATAACATGGCATGAACAACATGAACATAATATCGCTAGAACAATATGATCATGGCATGAGCATATAAATCTGATGATACTAGCATGCAACATGATGACACTACATGCACCATTTATTCTGCTCGGGTTACCTCGTAACCATCACATGCATCACTTACCAACCTCGGACATTACACAGTCATCTCAGGATCCAATCAAGCTTGGTATAAACAATATCGTAGTAATCATCAAATGACCACAAGGAGCTTGATCTTTACCCACAATTCTCGCACAACATCACGAATATCCAACAACTCGGTATCCTCGATACCACGGTGATCATTCCGGCGATCACAACCATGACCAACACTTGGTCTCAAACCGTGATCCTTCCGGCGATCACAACCATGACCAATACCTGGCCTCAAACAGTGATCCTTCCGGCGATCACAACCAACTTATCTCAAACAGTGATCCTTCCGGCGATCACAACCAACTTATCTCCTCATTATTATTATTATTATTATTATTATTATTATTATTATTATTATTACTACTACTACTACTGTTGACTCATAGTGTGACCAACTACGAACTAGGCCCTTATCCGCGGGCGCGGCTATCGATAGATTTAATATACACTCTGCAGAGGTTAGTACACTGTACCCATACTATGGAACCCATGGCCTCTCACTCCCATTTGGGTGGACCAATGGCGTTCCGACAAAACCGATCTATTGCCATGACACTCTCCTGGCCACTCCGACCCACTCCCAACTGGGCTAGTCCTGGGTGGCCCCGTGTCTACCAAAGACACAACGACCACCGTCGTGGCCAAAACATCCCTCACGGGGACCGGATCCATAATAACAAAAACGGGCACACAAGGTTATGTCTGCTTACCGGGCAAGGGTACTGCACGCCCATAACCTTCCCTCGTTGGAGGCACCGGCGAGAGGCACGACAATAGACCCAGTTAGGACCTTCCCATATAGGTAAGCGTGCTTGCACTGGTTAGTTTGATATGGTGGCACCATGACTCAGCCAACAGTTGTTCAAGTTCAATTTAATCCGGTTAAACTTGAATGCAAATAGGCTGAGGCATGATAATATACATGATGCAATTTCAATGCATGTGTAAGTGCATCTAGTGCCACCCCTAGTTGGTTTTGGAGTATTGACGACAAACCTAGTTGAGGGACTAATGTGTTTGTGAGAATTGCAGGATAACACAGGTAGAAGTCCCTCATTGATTCGGTTTTACTACCAGAGATGACCCCTAAAATGTACGAAGACACTGAAGTCAATGGTGGTATATGAAGATATTCACATTGAAGACTATGACAAGAGAAGACACCATGTGAAGCCTATGGAACTCGAAGACTTAGATCTTTCGTAGTTCTTTTTCATTTGTGTTGAGTCATAGGAACCACCGTACTATTAAGTGGGGTCCAAGAGAACCAGTCAGAACGACTGTAGTGATGCCTAATTCAAAAACCTATGTCTTCGAGCGAAGACTATGAGAGCAAATCTTGTCCAGAGTCGGACAAGTCAGCTTTGCTTGTAGCCCAAGTAAAGTTGCCGTGTGAGTCTGAAATCTGACCGTTGGAACACGTGTCAATTCCTTAGTGACCCAGGGTCATTTCGGACAAATCAGGTCAGGTTGCCAAGTGGCTATATATAGTCCACCCCCTACAACCATAAACGGTTGGCTGCTCAGATTTCAGTGCACGGCTTTTGTCATTTGAGAGCAACCCACCTCGAAGCCTTTGAGAGAAAATTCCTAGCAAGGAGAAAAGCCCTAACCACCCAGAGCCAGAGTAAATTGGGCATCACTTAAGTCTTCTTGTCTGAGTGATCTGAAGACTTATTACACTTGAGGACTGTGCATCCTCCAGCTGGTTAGGCGTCGCGTTTTGAGCATCCAAGAGACATTGTGGATTGCCAGTGAATGAAGTCTGTGAGGGTTTGGGAGTCTACCTTGAAGACTTACCAGAGTGATTGGGCGAGGTCTGTGTGACCTTAGCTCAAGGAGAATACGGTGAGGACTGGGTGTCCTGAGCTGCGTGTTCAGGACAGGGTGTCCGGGACTGTGTGTCCTTAGGTTTAAATACCTAGCCGCTCGAACCAGACGTACAGTTGTCACAGCAACTGGAACTGGTCCAACAAATCATTGTCTTCAACGAGTCACTGGTTTCATCTTCACTTCCTTTTACTTATTGTTACTCATTGTGAAGCCATTGCATGCTTGCTCTATCTTTTGTCTTCACAACGTGACTATATGATTTGTTTGGCTTCATAAAATCTTCCTACCTGATCCTTACTACACTGCAGCTATTTGTCATTGTGCCTTCACTCTATTGGATACTTGACCATGGCTTGCCTAGTGTAATCTAACTTCCGCTGCATAGTGATAGGCATATCTCTACTGTTTGTCTTCATAACTTCCATGTTTTGAAGACTTTCATAAAAATCGCCTATTCACCCCCCCCCCCTCTAGTCGATATAACGCACTTTCAATTGGTATCAGACCAAGGTGCTCCCTTGTTCTGTGTGATTCGGTTTAACCACCTGGAGTTTTAGCAATGTCGACTGCAGGGATAATCAAAGTCTCCGCTGCGTGCCCCGTCTTCGATGGAACTGAATATCCCTACTAGAAGAATAAGATGCGCATGCATCTTGAAGCCATTGACGTCGACCTATGGTATGTCATCGAGAACGGCGTTCCCAAGGCTGGAGAAGGTGTCACTGCTGCTGATGTCAAGAAATTCATTCAACTGGACTCTACTGCCAAGAATATCATCTGTGGTCATCTGACCAAAGGACATTATGGGCGTGTGAGTGCTTTGAAGACATCCAAGCTGGTCTGGGACTGGCTCTCCAAGGTCAATGAAGGCATCTCAACCCAGAGAGATCATAGAATCAGTGTCCTTCACAACCTCTTCAACCGCTTCAAGCGAAATGACAATGAGAATGTCCAGCACACATTTGATCGACTCACTGACATCACAAATGAGCTTCAAGCCCTCGGCGCTACTGAGATCACCAAACATGAAGTCGTCAAGACGCTGCTGAGATCAGTTGATAGTTCATTTGACATCCTAGCCTTGATGATTCAAGAACGTCCTGATTTCAAGACACTCGATCCGCCTGACATACTTGAGAGGCTCAACACACATGAGTTTCAGCTTTCTGAGAAAAGAGATATCTACGGTCCAAACTATGGGCGAACTCGTGCCTTGAAGGCAAAAGCTGTTTCCTCATTTGAAGAAGAATCTGACAGCAGTTCTGATGATCCTGGAGACATTGGAAGGGAACTTGCAATGCTAGTGAAGAAGTTCCAAAAATTCACCAAGAAGAAAGGCTTCAGAAAGTCTTCACGATCAAGCTCACGGAATGATGAAGCTTCTGCTTGTGACTACAAGAAGAAAACATGCCATAGGTGCAAGAAAACTGGACACTTCATCTCTGAGTGTCCACAGTTGGACAATGAGAACAGAAGGAAGAAGAAGAGCAAGGAATATGACTCTGACGACAAGAAGAAGAAGAAATACGCAAAGTCTTCTTCCAAGTCTTCCTCAAAGTCTTCATCACATAAGAAGAGCTCATCTGGCAAGGCACGTGCGTTTGTTGGCAAGGAAATGGATTCAGAGGAGGAGTCCGCTTCTGAGGAGGTAGAGGTGGAGTCTGAGGAGGAGCCTGATTCTGGCATTGCAAGTCTGGCTACAGCATACGTCGCCAAGTCCATCTTCAACACTGAAGACAATGACTTCATCACCGACACCGATGCAAATGACAAGGACGACTCCACTCCTACCTACTGCTTCATGGCACGTGGTGCCAAGGTAAACAAACGCACTACTCACTATCAAACATCTAGTGAAGATGACTCTGATTGTGATTCAAAACCCAGCTACAAAACACTTGCTAAAATTGCTACTGAACAACAGAAAGCTATGGAACATATTCAAAAACTGTTAGACAGAAGCGATGATTTGTTGGGTGCTGAAATGACTCGATCTGAATCCTTAATTGAAGACATAAAAAATCTTCATGTTAAGTATCAGGAACTTGAAGATCGTCATGATACTCTCTCAACAACTCATGAAAAGCTTTCCTATGATTATCTTCAAAGGAAACAAGATCTTGAGAAATTGAGAGCGGCTCATGAAGATCTTCAAAAGGAAAACGAGTCACTTCGCGCCGAACAGATCAGTTCCGCTCAGGAAGGATTTGAACCACCATGTCTTAAATGCATTGAGCGTGATAATGCTACTTCTATTGCTGAATGTTCCACTGCTACTGCTGTTGCAATATCTTCAACTGTTGAAGTGGTAACTAACCCCTCTGCTGAGGATACCACTGCTATTGCTGATGAGAATGCTAGGTTGAAGACATTGCTTGAAACAGGGATGTACAAAAGTCTCAAAGGACATCAGACATTATGTGATGTCCTCAAGAAGCAGATTCTGAACCGAAACCCTAGGAAAGAGGGTGCTGGGTTCGTAAGGAAAATGAATGCAGATGGCTCTTACTGGAAACCTGAGCAGTACCCCAAAACCATGTGGGTTGCTGCAAAGGAACCTTCAGCAGATCCATCCAATTTATCTGGCTTCACTTTTGCTAACCCCATTATCATTGATGAATCCTTTGATGCAAACTATAAACTGTTTAAGAATCAGAATGGTGAAGTGTTTGCTAGGTACATTGGTACTAACTGCAGGAATGGACCGCCTATGAAGAATACCTGGGTTCCGAAAATGTGTCTGGAAAATCTTCCTGTGAATGTCTTCAGGACACCTCACATGAAGAAGACAAACCTCATACCAAAGGCTTCATATGGTCCAAAGGCTTCATGCAGACAGAGGACTCACCTGAGTTGCACTAACGCAAATGTTTTGCATGGAAACAATACTCAGGCATATGAATATGAGAGCGGTTCATCAAACCGTCATGTTCATATGACCAAGAACTATTCTGCCTATTCTTATGAGTACTATTGTCCGCCTGCTAGACTGTTTGCTAGGGCTCCAAAGCCAAAATTCTCAGATGCTGCACTTAGACTTATTGCTTCTAAGCCACCCTTGAAGATGTGGGTGGTTAAGAAAGCTTAACTCTCTTTTGCAGGGAAAGGTCTCCAGCAGAAAACCAAAATCTTCTGACGCTATTGCTGGGGACCTTAAAAATCTTGTAGGGCGCAAGATTAAATGCCCGAATGGCATCACTATGTATTTCGTTCCTGAATCGCATGCTACTCTCCCTATTAGTCCTAATCTGGATCTAAGTTTTAATAACCCACTGGTTCGTCAAATGTTTTTGCTTCACAATTCTCTTCGTGAAGCCTATCCCCCTAACTGCACTATAGGGTACGACACCAGCGTCTTCAGAGTCTTCAGAATGGATTATTGACAGTGGGTGTACAAATCACATGACTGGCAAAAGAAGCCTTTCTATGGACTCAACCTTACGTCCATCCGACAAGAGCCACATCACATTCGCTGACACTGGTAAAAGTAAGGTATTGGGTCTAGGTAGAGTTGCAATCTCAAAGGATCAACACATGGATAAAGTCATGCTTGTTGAATCCCTTGGCTTCAACTTAATGTCTGTCTCAATGCTTTGCGGTTTGAACATGATCGTAGTATTTGGAAAATATCGTTGTCTGGTACTAATGGAATCTGACAAGTCTCTAGTGTTTGAAGGGTATCGGAAAGATGATTTGTATGTGGTAGATTTCTTAGCAGGGCCACAGCTTGCAGTATGTCTTCTGGCAAAGGCTTCAGAATGTTGGCTTTGGCATCGGAGACTTGGGCATGCTGGCATGAGGAACCTCCACACCCTTGCAAAGAAGAAGCATGTCATAGGAATCGAGGGCGTCAAGTTCAAGAAAGATCACTTATGCGGTGCCTGTGAAGCAGGGAAGATGACGAGGGCAAAACATCCCTCGAAGACAATCATGACCACTACTCGACCCTTCGAACTACTTCACATGGATCTTTTTGGTCCCACTCACTACTCAACTTTTTCCACTACTGCTTGCCTCTATGGCTTTGTCATTGTTGATGATTATTCCAGATATACTTGGGTGCACATAATCCTTTACAAGACTGAAGTGCAGGATGTCTTCAGACGCTTCGCCAATCGAGCAATGAACAACTATGGCGCCAAGATAAAGCACATCAGAAGTGACAATGGCACTGAATTCAAGAACACTGGCCTTGATACATATCTTGATACCTTGGGCATCACACATGAATTCTCAGCTCCGTACACGCCACAGCAGAATGGCGTCATCGAACGTAAGAACAGAACACTCATTGAGATGGCCAGAACGATGCTACATGAATACAAGACTCCAAGAAAATTCTAGCCTGAAGCCATTGACACTGCATGCCATACAATCAATCGTGTTTATCTTCACAAGCTTCTGAACAAGACATCCTATGAACTCCTAACTGGCAAGAAGCCAAATGTCAGTTACTTCAAAGTATTTGGCGCAAAGTGCTGGATCAAGGACCCACACCACTCCTCAAACTTTGCACCAAAAGCACATAAGGGTTTTATGCTTGGATATGGAAAGGATTCACACTCCTACAGAGTCTTAAATCTCTTTCATTACAAAGTGGTTGAAACAGTGGATGTACGGTTCGATGAGACCAATAGTTCACAAAGAGAGCAACTGCCAAATGTGCTAGATGAAGTTCCAGCTAGTGAATCCATCAAGCTAATGGGAACTGGAGAGATTATACCTTCTGAAGCTCATCCTGAAGAAGAACTTATCATCTCAGCACCTGATCCACATGAAGACAATGCTCAGCCTGAAGACATTCCTCCCAACAACAACACAGATCAGCAAGAGCAAAGTCTTCGCCCTGTACATCCTCGTGTTGCCAATGAAGTACAGATTGACAGAATAATTGATAGCATCAATGCACCTGGTCCACTCACTCGTTCAAGGGCAACTCAGCTGGCAAATTTCTGTGGGCACTTCGCATTCGTCTCAATTTCAGAACCCAAGAAAGTTGAAGAAGCCTTCATGGAACCTGAATGGATTCAAGCTATGCAAGAAGAGCTTCAACAGTTTGAGCTGAACAATGTATGGGAACTGGTTAAGCGTCCTGATCCACGGAAGCACAATATAATAGGCACCAAATGGATATACCGCAACAAGCAAGATGAGCAAGGTCAAGTTGTCAGAAACAAAGCTCGCCTCGTTGCTCAAGGATATACTCAAGTGGAAGGCACTGACTTCGATGAAACATTTGCTCCTGTGGCTAGACTTGAAGCCATACGTATACTGCTGGCCTATGCAAATCATCACAACATACTTTTATATCAAATGGATGTGAAGAGTGCCTTTCTCAATGGCAAGATTGAAGAAGAAGTGTATGTTGCACAACCGCCTGGGTTTGAAGATCCAAAACATCCTGACATGGTATACAAACTCAACAAGGCACTGTATGGCCTCAAACAAGCCCCTCGGGCCTGGTATGACACACTCAAATACTTCCTGAAGAGCAAAGGTTTCATACCTGGTTCCCTAGATCCCACTCTCTTCACGAAGACATATGATGGTGAATTGTTTGTGTGCCAAATATATGTGGATGACATTATCTTCGGCTGCACCAATCAGAAGTACAGTGAAGAGTTTGGCTATATGATGCAAGAGCAATATCAGATGTCTATGATGGGGGAACTGAAGTTCTTTCTCGGTCTTCAAATACGACAACAACGCAACGGCATCTTCATATCTCAAGAGAAGTATCTCAAAGAGTTCCCGAAGAAGTTTGGTATGCAAGACTGCAAAGGCTTCACAACACCAATGCCAGCCAAACATCATCTGGGTTCCGATGACAATGGTAAAGAGTTCGATCAAAAGGTATACCGCTCCATGATTGGTTCTTTGCTTTATTTATGTGCATCTAGGCCAGATATTATGCTTAGTGTTTGCATGTGTGCTCGATTTCAAGCGGCACCAAAGGAGTCGCATCACTTAGCAGTGAAGCGAATTCTTCGATATTTGGCTCACACCCCAACTCTAGGATTGTGGTATCCAAAGGGCTCAGAGTTTGATCTGGTTGGATTCTCGGATGCTGATTATGCTGGTGACAAGGTTGATCGGAAGTCTACATCAGGCACATGTCACTTTCTGGGACGATCACTTGTATGTTGGTCTTCAAAGAAGCAGAACTGTGTATCCCTCTCCACTGCTAAATCTGAATACATTGCTGCTGGATCTTGCTGCGCTCAGCTTCTGTGGATGAAGCAAACTCTCAAGTACTATGGCATTCATCTGAAGCAAGTGCCACTTTACTGGGACAACGAAAGCGCCATCAAGATCGCCAACAACCCAGTCAGCACTCGAAGACAAAGCACATTGAAATTCATCATCGCTTTCTCAGAGATCATGTTGTGAAGGAAGATACTGATATCATACACGTCAACACTGAAGAGCAATTGGCAGATATCTTCACCAAGCCCTTGGATGAGAAGAGATTTTGCAAGTTACGGTGTGAGCTAAATATCCTGGAATCCTCAAATGTCCTGTGATCAGGCACACATCCTAACACTTATGCATATTGATGACTTAGACGTGCAACACACGAAGTAACGTATATCTTCAATCAATGAAGACATACATTCTAAATGTGAATACATTAATATGGAATTTGACTTCGGAGCGCCACGATGATTGTGCGCCGTGTCTGGGTCTAATACTTCCTATACGGTGGGTAACGCCACCACCAAAAGTTCCATTTTGAAGTGTTTCACTCATGGCGTTACCTTGCAATGTCTTCACATTTGGTTTGGCTTCAATCTCAACATGTCTTCATGATTATCTTCACTATGTTGATTATATAGATATATATATACTAGTGTTCTGTCCTCTACAGCATTCACTTATAGCTATGTCTTCTTGTTTGAATCTTTTGAACTAAGTGAATGTGATCGGACCCTAACCTCTCTATTCTTTCTATCTCAAATTCTATCTCTCCAAGTCATATGCATTCTATTGAAACTGTCGAATGTCTTCTCTGCGTCCTTGTCAGCAGAAGACACAGAGACAACCTTTAATTCCGTTTTCAATGCTCATTTATCCACATGAAATCCGGAGAAGTAGGAACGACCACCCGACAATCCAGGCGTGCGTGGGACGTGGAACTGCCCCCAAAATTCCGCATGATGGCCACGTATTACTCAAATGTGAATCGCCAGGGGCACCTGTGTAATAGCGCAGAGCCGCCCCTCTATCTATAAATACACACGTACCGCGGTCATTATCTCTTCTTCCACCCTCGCACGAACCCTAGCGCCACCGCTAGCCCTCGACGACGCCGGCGACGAAGCGCTTCGCTGCCGCAACCTCTCCTACGCCGTCTTCACGCCGATCGCGGACATCGTTCTCTCCGCCGTCGCCGTAGGTGTCCTCCGTCGCCAAGTTAGGGCACGGAAGATTGAACTGCTCGGCCTCATCTCTCACTCCGTCTAGCAGTTCCCAGTGTGGTAAATAATACTTCTTTTTACGGCCCCTTTTGATCCTATGGCTCTGTCATTTTCTACCATAAGAAGTTTCTATTCACACAAGTTAGATCTCTCTCAAACTGCATCTCATAACATGCCTAGTCTATTTACTTGTGCTTCGCAAAGTAGTTAGATTCCTCACTTGTACTGATCTGTGGGTTCGTACAAATCTGGAACCAACTTCTTATCTATGAGTGAATGTCTTCGCACGATGAGGTCAATGTCTTCTAAACTGATTTATCTTCAAAATCTTCTGAGAATGCATATGACATCTTCCCCTTCCCTCGCACCTTAATGCTGTCACAGGTACATGTCCATGGGAGAATCCTTTGGTTCTCATAGTCTACATTCATTTGCAGAGTTCTTACAGCATCACATAACTTCTCCTGAAGCCAGTTCCTGTTGGTCCAGCAAAAGAAAGCCTTTGAAGCCTTTGAACGTCTTGAAGCCTTCCAAGTTAAGATTTATGGCTTCAGAGACAGCAGCAAGGAAGGGGGGCAGACAACGTCGTGGCGGAACATCCAAAGATCTGCCTGATGAACTGGCAGAAATGTATAAAACAGATCCTGAAGAGAATTACGGTCAGCGCAAGACCCGAATCCAATGGATTCGACGCTATTGGGTAGAACAGTGGTTCAAATACCGCTTCACAACCCAAGAGTATGCTGAGAAAAGTGCCATCAAAAGACCGTGGGGAGACATTCTTTACAAGAACCTTCTGCCCAGGTCCAGAGACGAGGCCATTGCTCAAGGCTTCTATCCATGCATGGTCCATGGACCACAGCCTGCTGATGCACATCCGTCGTCACTACTCTGGTGTCGTGACGACAATCTGTTCAAGCGCAACTTCCAGTTTGCCCAAAACTCAGTGAAGCAGAACAAGAAGAAATTTGGGTTAGACTTCAACCCTGGCCCCTCAGCACCAAGGGCAGATGGCACACGAGAAGCAGAACCAAATGTCATCGGTCCTTTCGCCAACCTTAAAGGCCTCATCAGCTACATCGTGGTTCAAGGGACTACAGTGAATGAGCCTGCAGCTGACACTGAGTCTGATGACTCACCTGCAGTGCCGAAGCCAAAGCAGTTGAAGAAGCCAAAAGCTTCAAAGCCGGCCCCTTCACCAAAAATCTCAAGGGCGAAGCCATTGGCAACTGCACCTCCTGAAGACAGTGTGCAGTCTAAAGACTTATCACGAGTCTCCAAGCCCCAGAAGGCCAAGATGCCTCAGCCACACACCGGCCAAGAGCTCATAGCTGCTGCCATTCTGTGCAATGACGTCATTGATCTGTCAAGTGATGAAGATCTTGCAGATGACGCTCTTGAGCAGCTCATCAAGAGCAAAGAAGAAGCAGAAATCTTCAACAATCTGCCTCTCTTTGATGCCGCCATCATCCACAACTTCATTGACGAATGGTTTGACACACCAAACATCAGCTTTGAAGATCTGCAGCTACCCGTTGGCCTCAGCGTTGCCTTCCAAGGCGCCATTGCTTCAGAACTTGCTATTGCCCAGTGCATTGTTGAACTGAAGCAGAAAATTGATCATGAAAAGGCTCAGTTCAAGAAGCATATGGCCAAGCTCAGCATGCAAGAAGTGAAGAACTTCAAAATCATGATGCACGAGCTCAAGGAAAACTTTCTGAAGAAGCGTGCAGAAGCTCAGGGTTCGCGTGAGCGCATGAAGACTCTGGCTGACAGATGTGTGCAAGCCTACAATGAGGCTGAGAAGCGTAAGGCGCTTGGGCGTCCTGGCATCGACCCCAAGATGGCCGCAAAGAAAAAGAAGAAGACTGTTCCAGCTGAACCCGAGGCACCAAGGCAGGAAGCAGTTCCGATTGTCTTCCCAACTGCAATGACTGGCTCGAAGCCAAAGAGTCGGTCAACCGCTTCAGCGCTCAAGAAGACAAGAACTGCAGAGGCTAAAGCCAGGAAGAGGAAACACTCTGAAGCCTCTCCTTCTGCCCCCACTTAGAAAAAGAGAAAGATCAAGCAAGCTCGGGCTGCTCCCACAGAGCCCTTGATAGTTGAACCCATCTCAATGGTTCATCCTGATGCAGAACATCAACTAACAGTTCATGAGCCTGCTTCCACAGAGGCTCCTGAAGCTGAAGACATTCCAGCAGCCGATCCCATCGCTGCTGAAGACATTGGTCATCATGACAATGTAGAAGATGATGCAGTCATTCCTCAGCTTGAAAACAGCGAACTCATCAGCATTGGTCATCCACTGACGCCAATTGCACAGGATGTTTCATGGGCGGATCGCCCACAAGATGAAGAAGACAATGAGGCCCAGCCCACTCCAACTCCACAGGCGTCGTCTGCGTTACGCAGGCTTCACAAAGGTCCAAGGCCTCAAGCCTCTTCTGAAGACATTCCGGCTGCATCAGCCGAAGACGAAGAAGTACCACCAGTTCCCCCGTCTCACCAAGAAGCAGTTCTCCAGTAGAACGTGCCTGTGTCCGACCCTCCAGCTAGTCAAGTGGAGGAAGAAAATCGTGAGGCTGCCACAACTAACATTGAAGCTACTGTGGAGCCCTCCCCACCAAAAGCATCAGAAGACAGTGAAGCCACTGACCCTGATACTTCTATTCCTGAGTCTGTTGCCGGTCCCCAATTTGATTACCATGTTGAGCACAGGCCTCAGGTACAGAAGCCGATCCCAAGACTGCCAAGGTTCCCGGGTCCTGCATCAGCACCTGGCTCCTTCAATGTCAATGGCTTCAAGGCAGACAATACCTTCTTCAACAGCTCCAAGAACCCCTACTCAAGGGAAAGGATTTCATCAGATCGGTTCTGGAGCTATCCTCAGCGCAGCTACTATTCATGCATCCTGTACAACCAAGGTCGCATCTTCCCGCACAAGCGCCTTGATGTTGAAGCTATTGCTAGTCTGCCCTGTCTCGAAGAAGCGTTGGATTGCTTCAAGCAAGTGGGTCTGCTGCAGTTTGTCACGGATGAAGAGCATTGGAATGAAGAGTTGCTGCTACAATTCTATGCCACACTACACATCAAAGGATACAACAGAGATCCGAAGACTTGGGTCCTGGAGTGGATGTCAGGCAATGTTCATCACGAAGCCAATGTATTTGATATCATTGAGCTCACTGGCCTGCCCACTCCTGGCGAATTCTTCGAGCAAGGCTGTCAGCTACACACCGAAGCTATTGAAAGAGGGTGCAATGAAGACTCTGATATTCTGTATCCTTCATGGCAAATGCTTCAATGCACATGATCTCTTCATACGCCAACTTGCTGCATCAGGCTCAGATCTGTTTGGTTTGAAGTTCTATGCCCCTTGGGTAATGAGGCTGATCAAACTTCACTCTGCTATCCTGTATCAGCCCTCTGCCCGCAACCATCGTATCTTCTTGCCAGATGTGGATACCTCTGCTGAAGCCATCTATCCTGAACCTGCCAAGAAACCTTTAAGTCTTCAGAATGCAAACACCAGAGCTTCACTCAACACATTGAAGGAATTGAAGCCATCTCTCGGGTGTATCCGTTGGCTGGCACTACACGTGCACCACGCCCTGCTTCCACTGAAGCCACCGACAGCACAACAGCTCCAAGACCCAAGAAGCGCGCTCGTGTTCTCACTGACCGAGAGCTTCTTGTGGCCCTTCATCAAAAGCAGGATAGGCATCATGACTGGCTGAAGAGACAAATGAAAAGCCTCTTGGTGGATGTAAATCGCATTCGAAATCTTGCCACCAAGAATGCATTGGTTGCACATGAAACCTGTCGCCGCACCTGGAAAGGACTCATGATGATGTGTTCTGAAGCTGATCTTCAAGAGGATGGCTTCAAAGAGCGATTCAAGTTTGACTCCACACCTCCTAGAAGGGTTGTGCTGCGAGGAACTCCATCACTTGAAGACTCAGAGTTCTCTTCATCTGCTGCCACAGTGAAAGCCAGAATTATCGGGGATGAAGACGATGCTACATCACCGCCACCTCCTTCAACACACGTCGACTCTGCACCAAGCTCTTCAGCGCCGCCAAACACCACCAACGACCCTGCTGCTCATGAGAACGAGTAGAAAACTCTATGTCTTCAAACCTTTTTGGTCCTCACTGACAAAAGGGTGAGAAGCATATGAGGTTGATAGTCTTCAAGCGGGTCAATATGGGCGGGTGCTTTATATTTTGCTACATTTTGCTTTGTGCTTACAACTCTCGTTTTGCTTCATTTCATTCTTTTGGGTTGTAACACTTAAACTCGATGGTCGTCTGCTACTTGTTTGCCAACTTGTTTTGCGAAGATAAATTCCGCATGTGCGACGATAAATTCCGCACTTAGATCATTCTGCAGACGTCCATTTTCCATTGTGCATGTCATTATCTTCATATACTTTTACATGCATAGTGGATTGTCATCATAAGTTGAAGTGGATCTCCACAAGTACAACCTGCCATGTGCATTTGCATTCCAAAAGCAAATTACTTATATGCACATCTTCAGGGGGAGCCCTTGCAGCTTATGAAGACAATTCCTTTACAATTTCACAAATTATATTCCCCGTTGAAAACTTCAACTAGCTTGTCATCAATCACCAAAAAAGGGGAGATTGTAAGTGCATCTAGTGCCACCCCTAGTTGGTTTTGGAGTATTGACGACAAACCTAGTTGAGGGACTAATGTGTTTGTGACAATTGCAGGATAACACAGGTAGAAGTCCCTCATTGATTCGGTTTTACTACCAGAGATGACCCCTAAAATGTACGAAGACATTGAAGTCAATGGTGGTATATGAAGATATTCACATTGAAGACTATGACAAGAGAAGACACCACGTGAAGCCTATGGAACTCGAAGACTTAGATCTTTCGTAGTTCTTTTTCATTTTTGTTGAGTCATAGGAACCACCGTACTGTTAAGTGGGGTCCAAGAGAGCCAGTCAGAATGACTGTAGTGATGCCTAATTCAAAAACCTATGTCTTCGAGCGAAGACTATGAGAGCAAATCTTGTCCAGAGTCGGACAAGTCAGCTTTGCTTGTAGCCCAAATAAAGTTGTCGTGTGAGTTTAAAATCTGACCGTTGGAACACGTGTCAGTTCCTTAGTGACCCAGGGTCATTTCGGACAAATCAGGTCGGGTTGCCAAGTGGCTATATATAGTCCACCCCCTACAACCATAAACGGTTGGCTGCTCAGATTTCAGTGCACGGCTTTTGTCGTTTGAGAGCAACCCACCTCGAAGTCTTTGAGAGAAAATTCCTAGCGAGGAGAAAAGCCCTAACCACCCAGAGCCAGAGTAAATTGGGCATCACTTAAGTCTTCTTGTCTGAGTGATCTGAAGACTTATTACACTTGAGGACTGTGCATCCTCCAGCCGGTTAGGCGTCGCGTTCTGAGCATCCAAGAGACATTGTCGATTGCCAGTGAACGAAGTCTGTGAAGGTTTGGGAGTCTACCTTGAAGACTTACCAGAGTGATTGGGCGAGGTCTGTGTGACCTTAGCTCAAGGAGAATACGGTGAGGACTGGGTGTCCTGAGCTGCGTGTTCAGGACTGGGTGTCCGGGACTGTGTGTCCTTAGGTTTAAATACCTAGCCGCTCCAACCAGACATACAATTGTCACAGCAACTGGAACTGGTCCAACAAATCATTGTCTTCAACGAGTCACTGGTTTCATCTTCACTTCCTTTTACTTACTGTTACTCATTGCGAAGCCATTGCATGCTTGCTCTATCTTTTGTCTTCACAACGTGACTGTATGATTTGTTTGGCTTCATAAAATCTTCCTACCTGATCCTTATTACACTGCAGCTATTTGTCATTGTGCCTTCACTCTATTGAATACTTGACCATGGCTTGCCTAGTGTAATCTAACTTCCGCTGCATAGTGATAGGCATATCTCTACTGTTTGTCTTCATAACTTCCACGTTTTGAAGACTTTCATAAAAATCGCCTATTCACCCCCCCCCTCTAGTCGATATAACGCACTTTCAGCATGAGCATGATATCAACATAAGCACGGGTGCAACATAACTATCCACCATATCAACAATGAATCATCTCCAACTGAGCATGGCATAATGAAGAGCATGAATATTACCAGTACAACACTACTCATAGCATAACATGACCACTAGCATCCATAATAAACATCATGCAAGAACATATCAACAATGCCATCATGCAAGCATTTAACCAACTGGATGCAATGGAACATGTATAACAACGGTACTCGGGACAGACGGCAGTCATGCACCAAAGACCATTACCAACATCAATATGTACTACTAGCACGTATAAGCATATGAAATGAATACTAACAACTAGCAGGGCATGACAACCAGGTGCATAACAACATAGCAAGAAAGTAAGCACTAGCCAAGAATCATTACCGAACAACGATTTAAACAATCAAACATTTAATAAATATTCAAGTTGAAAACCATGGCTACTGCATGACTATCATGCAAGTGGGTATTATGGCTTGCCTGGGATGACGGAGACTCCAGGAAGAAGTGCGGTGAAGCCGCGGAACAAAACGTAGGACCGTTCTCTCTCGGAGGGGGCTGATTAGAGGCAAGGGCAAAATGGTCATTTTCACTATGAAACCACCTAGTGAAAATGTCACCAAAAGATAGAGCTCGATGATACGAAGAAGTGAGCATTGGTTTCACCTTGATTGGAGTTACGGTTGAAAAGTTGTGAAGGTTGGAAGAACAGGGACTAATCTGTGAAAAATTTATCACCAACGGGTCCCTGAGTGGATAAGGCAGAAACGGACTTGGGAAAATGCGCTTTCTGACTTAGAAGACGTACTTTAGGCCAAAGTAGAAATGGAATACGCTTTCAGAAGAAGAAAACGTAGTCTGGGAAGCCGTCTCCACTTGCCATGTGGGCAAAGGCGCCTGGACCACTGGCGTGGGGCCCAGGGGCAGGGGGAGGGGGCACGGGCGCTCGTCCTCTACCTCCCGCTCGCCCTGTTCCTCGCGTGAGCAGAGGCAGAGCAGGGGAGGGAAGCGACGAGGGGACCGGCCTGCTCCGGCCATCTCTGGCCATACGGAGACCACCCGCGGGACCACGAGGCAGAAGCGCCTCCGTTCTGGTGCAGGGCGGCCGCCGGGGAGGAGCGAGGGCGCAGGGACGGAGAGGAACCAAGGAGGCAGGGGCGGGCGATGGTGGTGACGGGCAGGGGTCTCCGGCGGCGGGGAGGCGAGGTGGAGGGCTTGGGGAGGCTTGCCAGAGAGTGGTGGAGGCTCTAGTGGCGACAGGAGGGAGAGAGGAGCACCGGATGGGCTCGGTCGAGGTGGTGGCCGAGAGCAATGGCGACGGCCAAGCTCCGGGAGGCGCGGCCAGAGGGACTCCGGCGACGAACTGGTGGGATGTGGAGGCTCAGTGGGACGAGGGGGAGTCGGTGGACATGGTAGGAGGAGGAGAGGAGGCTCGGGTTGGTCGGAACCAAGCTGAGGCCGAGGCGGCTATGGTGGACGGCAATGAACTCCGGCGAGGTGGGGCGATTCCAGAGAGCAAATGAGGCGAGGGAGGGATGGGTGAGCTGCGGGAGGGCTCAGGGCATGCTTATATAGCCGAGGGGAAGGCTCTGGAGCTCACAAGCGAGCTTGAGCAGTGCTCTAATGGAGATCAAAGGCGCGGCATGGCACGGGCACTGCTCTAGCGGCGCATTGATGGCAAACCACGACGAAGAAGCGAGTCAGGGCGACGCAGTAGAGCACGGGAGAGCTCCAGGACATGAATGGAGGTCGAGACGAGGAGGGAGGAGACGAGAACAGTGGTCGAATCGAGCCAGAGCACGCGTTCAGCCATGACGCAAGCGTGATCACCACGCGCACTGGTGAAAGCGGAGCTCTTTGGCGTGGCCAACCATGTCCAGTGGATTCACCTTCGTTCCCTTAGTCAAAATGAGGAAATAAATCGGTCCAGTGGCAAAGAAGCGATTTGCACTTAGCTCCAAAGTAATTCAGTAAGAAGGTGTTTGTAACTCTCTGTGGTTAAACCAACTTGGTAACGTGGTAAAGAGTTTTTCTGATGATGATCACACACTAAGGTGATGTTGATCACCAAAATTCAGACTAAGGGGAGTAGTTTCGATGAGGGCTGCTATAGAAAGTGCAAAACTGGCCAGAATTAGGGATTTGGATGATACACTCACATACTTGATTTATGTGAGCTCAAATTTGTCATAGAGGGGTTATATGATGATATGAACCTGCTTTAAAAGTTTCATGCCATTTGGAAATATCAAAGTGGCACTTGCTTCACAAAGCTTCATTCTGGACAGAAACTTGGAAACATTTCACAGGGCAATTGGATTAACTAATTGAGGTAAAACTTGTTTGAGGGAGTTTATATAGGTAGAAGCATGTCCCGGTAAAGTTTCAGCTCAATTGAAGCAATATAAAATATAGTTGCTTCACAAACTGAAAATCTGACCAGAAACTAAGATTTGGGTCTGGGATCACATAGATGGGTTACATGAGCTCATATTTGGTGGAGAGTCATTATTTGACCATAGGAAGGACCTTGCAAAATTGCAACTCATTTGGATATGCCTAGCTTGTACTTCCTTCACAATCACTTCCCTCAGACATGAACTTTAAAAAATTGCTCAGAAATAGTTACTAGGAAAATTGAGTTGAATTTTGGCATGGGGCAATTATTTGGACAGGAAGAGATGTCCAATAAGTTTGGGTTCAAATGGGCAAAGATAAATAGCACTTGCTTCACAATGTGCCATTTAGAACAGAATAGGAAATGAATTTATTGAGCATGATGGGAAACATGGCCAATGATATATTTTGCAATGTTTGAGGAAGGTATTACCCAAACAATTTATGGGAATTATTTGGGAATTTTAGGAGTGACGGGTTTTAAGGTTATTCCTTTATCAGAAAAGGAATATTCCCAACAAAGGAATTTTGGGTTAGGTCAAGGATGGAAATGACATGATCTTGGAATGATGAAGAGGGTGGCAAGCCACTATAAAACCTAGGAATACACCATCTTCCCAAGTTTCAGAACCACATAGCCACGAAAAAGCAAAACAAAACAGGAAATCCAAGAAAATCAAAGGAAAAAGAAAAGGGCAAAAATCCAGGCTGTTACAAACCTTCCCCCCTTAAAGGAATCTCATCCTCGAGATTTGGTTGCTCAGGGTTAAATAATCTTTCTTACTTGAAGAAACCGTTTCCAACTCGGGTTTCTTTTATTCATTCTCATATAATATTTCCACTGAATTGGATATAACTGACTGTCTTGATCTGGGGTGGTTTGCTTCGCCGTATCTGCCATTCTGACAGGACGTACCTTATATGTTCCTGTTTGTACTGACTTAAATTTTCTTTTCATATCTGTTGGCTGAGCTAGCATCCGAAATATTATTTTTACGGACATACTTGTCCTACTTGATATGGATCCTTGCTGGAAATGTTATTCTAGTATCGAGTACCGAGAATATTCCACGGAGTTGGGGAACATATCTTCCCGTGGAACAAGCAATCTCTTCTATCCAGGCATCGTATTCCTTGAATATAGACATGCCTTCTGGTTCCAAAATAGTGATGTGGATCATATCTATTTTGCTAACGGATTCTGACATCTTGCAGGAGTTTCTGACTTACCTTGACTGGCTTCACAGTCTTGAGTATCCAAGTTGTACCCAAGGTTTGACTGTCGCTTGTCATGACTAATAGAAAAATGCACCATCTCCTGATGATAAGATTTGCAGACTTGACTGGCGGTAATCTTGGCAAAGAATCCAATCCACACATGCTATTATTTTAATTGCTTCCCCTATGCGAGAGATAACAATCCTCAAAGTATATGTTTTCACACTGATTCTTCATTTTTGCCAGTATCTCCCTAGGAATAACAGTCTGTGCGATGCTCCATCGTGGGTGTTGAGATCAATATATTGAGTTGTCCATGAGTCTTATCGGACAGACTCGAGTGTTCAAGGCTGACAGTTCTGAGCATACTGTGGACTGAGCTGGTTGCCTTGCCATGAGGTCCTTACCACAATGGAGTATACCTCTTAGGCGGATCTTTGCTTGGGTTTGCCATGGAATAAGACGGTCTTGGGCATTTACATTTTTCACATAATAACCGGCATACCTGTATTGTTGGTATTGCTCTTTCATTATTACTTTCTTCATCTGGATCATCAACTGAAAGAGAGGGGCCTTATATATATCCTTGATTATTTTCGCAGCCCTGAATACTGTTATGTACAATATCTGGCATTCATACCTTGGTCTGGTGCATGTTTTGAGCCTCGGTATATTTATCCGGCTCACGTGTGGTTATACAGACCTTAATACTGTTGTTGATTATGTTGGACGGTGACAGGGTTAATAACATCATATTGTTGGATGTGCGGGACTAATCTTGATAATCACTGCCAAGATTATTGTCTCAATGTTGTCTTTCCTTCAAGACTTGTTGATTATGGCATCACCCCCTGGTTTTTGTTTCTTGAATAACCGGTGAGGTTATCGGATGTGTACCGTGAATTCTTCCTTGTGCAAGAGACTTGCATGGACTTGGTAGCATACTGGATGAACTAATATATGATTTTCGAGGCATACCTCTCTGACCGATTTTTGTTTCAGACCAACTGTTGCAGATCTGCCACTTGGAAAATACTGCCATATGCTGACAATTTTAATGTCTTGTACTTGTGTCGTACTGAAGAAGATTGGGCAGCTTGCGTTTGGAAACCACCGGGATATCGTGCTGAGGAAGATTGGATGGCTTATGCTCGAAGCCTTCGGTGGATATCTTCTTGAGGAAAAATGGGGTATCGTACACTTTGCTAGGGAAGAATCGGTACCTTATGCCAGAAGCTTCTGCAGTATTTTATCGAGAAGACTGGATATCTTGCATGGGAATCCATTCATTCCCTACTGATGCAGACTGGGAACCTTATATTTGTACACTTCGTCAATAAATTATGGAGAAGGACGGGGCTGATTTTCTTGGTGAATGGAATGACATATATTTTTTTTTGTCAATCCGGCAGCTGATTATTTATATGACAAGAATTTTCTGACTATCCTTGCTGAATTCATTGTGCATTTGGACTGACTTCTGGGTGTCGCAAGGTTTTAATTTTGCCTTATGGCACATTCAATCATTGTGCATAGCCCATTCCTTTGACTTGAAATGCACTGTTGATCCAATTTTGTCCTCTTTCCGATTTAATCTTTGCTGCGATAAAGTGTATCTCTGACAGGTACTTGTTGCTAAAAGCCTGATCAAAATACAATTTGTGTCCGGACGGATGTCTGCAATACAATGCTGTCAGTTGAAAACCCCAATGCTTTTAACTGAATTTCTTGGTGCATCTCTGTACTGCTTACGGCTCCTTCTGATCCGGTGTCGGTCGAGGAATAATTTCCATAAGGGGGTAACACCGAGGATTCAAAACAAAGAAGCATGAGAAAATGATTTATTGCAACAAAGCACATAGCAAACAAGCTACAAAGCTTCTCCACACAGACACACACAAGCATGATACTACAGCGGATGCACAAGCGCTACACGAAGGACTACATCCTACGCTTGAGCAAATGCTCTCGCACTGACGAGGAAACTAAGGGAGTAGCGAGTGGAACCACTGACTCTGAAACTCCGGATGGACGAGGCGGAGGAGTTGGAGAAGCTGGCGGAGACTAAGGTATAGCGACACCAAGCAATCTCCTGGCTCGAATGGCGTCTCGGACTAACTCGGAAATAAGAAGACACTCGCCCGTCATGTAACAAGACATGGTGAGGATAGCCGGGTCATCTTGAGGGTTGACAGAGGGAAATTGGATCCGCCTAGGATTCTCGATGATGGTGGGATAATATTGATAAGCACGGTTCTCTTGCACCATGCTCTCTTGATGACAAAGACTGGTGACTCCTGCCATTGTGGCAAGCTGAACGGCACGCTCAGGAGTAGCGCCGTAACCACCGTGGAAACTGTAGGTGCACTTACCGACAGGAATCAGGGCAAACAGATGAACATGAGCAACGTATTCCCGAATTCTTCCTCCAGTAGAAAACTGGAATACTTGATAATGAGGTGGATCTCCGAGGGGATAAATACTACGCCACATGTCGCCAAGGAGGGCGGCAAAGCTGAGAGGTGCAGGAGTGGGATTGAACTCAAAAGGAATAGCACCGGGAGCTAAGGGAAGGGCACTGAACTCATGGAAGTTGACCGCCATCTACGCATGAAACATGAGTTAATGGTAACCGAAATAAGACTATATGCAGCAAACAAATGCAACAACCAAATGCGGCAAGCAAGGGCAACAACCAGACCCTTTACTACTATTTTCTAATGTTCCAGCGGACTAGGACGCTCTATAGCCAGACCTGCTCTGATACCAAGCCTGTGACACCCCGGCTCAGAGAAAACCGGAACGCCCCGTATTCCAGCCCAGGGATCGAGGTGAAGTCTTCTGGAATACGGCACTGCATAGTATAGAACAAACCAGCTCTCTATTACAACAGGAATATGAATACAAGGGTTCCGATATTACAATGAATAACATCGGCATGGCGGCACTACGCCAACCACTGTTGCTCTATACAAGCAGCATAACAACTCGAAGCAGCGGAACAACTACTCGCAGCGGAACAACTACTGACAGATGGCAGTCATGCACCGAAGTCCATTACCAACATCAATATGTACTACTAGCAAGTATAAGCATATGAAAGGAATACTAACAACTAGCAGGGCATGACAACCAGTGCATAACAACATAGCAAGAAAGTAAGCACTAGCCAAGAATCATTACCGAACAATGATAACCATGTTTTAAACAATCAAACATTTAATAAATATTCAAGTTGAAAAACATGGCTGCTGCATGACTATCATGCAAGTGGGTATTGTGGCTTGCCTGGGGTGACGGAGACTCCAGGAAGAAGTGCGGTGAAGCCGCGGAACAAAACATAGGACCATTCTCTCTCGGAGGGGGCTGATTAGAGGCAAGGGCAAATGGTCATTTTCACTGTGAAACCACCTAGTGAAAATGTTACCAAAAGATAGAGCTCGATGATTGATACGTCCATTTTGCATCATGCTTTTATATCGATATTTATTGCATTATGGACTGTTATTTCACTTTATGTCACAATACTTATGGCTATTCTCTCTTATTTTACAAGGTTTACATAAGGAGGGAGAATGCCGGCAGCTGGAATTCTGGGCTGGAAAAGGAGCAAATATTAGAGACCTATTCTGCGCAACTCCAAAAGTCCTGAAACTCCACGGAACATCTTAAAATAAATGAAGAAAAATCCTCGCCAAAGATGAAGGCCAGGGGGCCCACACCCTGCTCACGAGGGTGGGGGGCGCCCCCTACCTCGTGGGCCCCCTGATGGCTCTTCGACATCCATCTTCTCCTATATGAAGTCTTTCGATGATAAAAAAATAGGAAGGAACTTTTCGGGACGAGACTCCGCCGCCACGAGGCGGAACCTTGGCGGAACCAATCTAGAGCTCCGGCAGAGCTGTTCTGCCGGGGAAACTTCCCTCCGGGAGGGGGAAATCATCACCATCGTCATCACCAACGCTCCTCTCATCGGGAGAGGGCAATCTCCATTAACATCTTCACCAGCACCATCTCATCTCCAAACCCTAGTTCATCTCTTGTATCTAATTCTTGTCTCAAAGTCCGGGATTGGTGCTAGTAGGTTGCTAGTAGTGTTGATTACTCCTTTTAGTTGATGCTAGTTGGTTTATTTGGTGGAAGATCATATGTTCAGATCCTATATGCATATTATTACCCCTCTGATTATGAACATGAATATGCTTTCTGAGTAATTACGTTCGTTCCTGGGGACAAGGGAGAAGTCTTGCTATTAGTAGTCATGTGAATTTGGTATTCGTTTGATATTTTGATAAGATGTATGTTGTCTAGCCTCTAGTGGTGTTATGTGAACGTCGACTACATAACACTTCACCATTATTTGGGCCTAGAGGAAGGCATTGGGAAGTAATAAGTAGATGATGGGTTGCTAGAGTGACAGAAGCTTAAACCCTAGTTTATGCGTTGCTTCGTAAGGGGCTGATTTGGATCCATATGTTTCATGCTATGGTTAGGTTTACCTTAATACTTTTGTTGTAGTTGCGGATGCTTGCAATAGAGGTTAATCATAAGTGGGATGCTTGTTCAAGTAAGAAGAGCACCCAAGCACCGGTCCACCCACATATCAAATTATCAAAGTACCGAACGCGAATCATATGAACGTGATGAAAACTAGCTTGACGATATTCCCATGTGTCCTCGGGAGCGCTTTTCCTATTATAAGAGTTTGTTCCGGCTTGTCCTTTGCTAAAAAAGAATTGGGCCACCTTGCTGCACTTTATTTACTTTTGTTACTTGTTGCTTGTTATAATTTATCTTATCACAAAACTATCTGTTACCACTTATTTCAGTACTTGCAGAGAATACCTTGCTGAAAACCGCTTATCATTTCCTTCTGCTCCTCGTTGGGTTCGACACTCTTACTTATTGAAAGGACTACGATAGATCCCCTATACTTGTGGGTCATCAAGACTCTTTTCTGGCGCCGTTGCCGGGGAGTGTAGCGCCTTTGGTAGGTGGAATTTGGTAAGGAAAAAATTTATATAGTGTGCTGAAATTACTGTCACTTGTTACTATGGAAAGTAATTCTCTGAGGGGCTTGTTCGGGGTATCTTCACCCCATCCAGTAGAGCAAAGAGTTGCTCCTCAACCTACTGAACCTATTGAAAATGAAACTTTTTTTGAATTTCCTTCTGGTATGATGGAAAAACTGCTAGCTAACCCTTTTACAGGAGATGGAACAAAGCATCCTGATGAGCACTTAATATATGTGGATAAAGTTTGTGGACTATTTAAGTTTGCAGGTATACCCGATGATGTTACTAAGAAGAAGGTCTTCCCTTTATCTTTGAAGGGAGATGCATTGAT
Organism: Triticum monococcum; assembly: GCA_034509565.1. Classification (NCBI taxonomy): domain Eukaryota; kingdom Viridiplantae; phylum Streptophyta; class Magnoliopsida; order Poales; family Poaceae; genus Triticum; species Triticum monococcum. Next base: position 83,598,813 of record CM067843.1, read on the forward strand.
ATGGTATAGGCTATGTGATGATATGAGATCATGGGACTATAAAAGATTGAAGTTGGAATTTCATCAAAAGTATTACCCTATGCATCTTGTTCATCATGATCTCAACTATATATATAATTTCTGGCCTCGCGAAGGAGAAAGCATCGCTCAAGCTTGGGGGAGCTTAAATCAATGTTATATTCATGCCCCAATCATGAGCTCTCGAGAGAAATAAGTATGCAAAGTTTTTATGCTCGGCTTTCTCATAATAATCAAATCATGCTCGATACTTCTTGTGCTGGCTCTTTTATGATGAAGACTATTGAATTCAGATGGAATTTATTGGATAGAATTAAACGCAACTCTGAAGATTGGGACCTCGACGAAGGTAAGGAGTCAGGTATGACACCTAAGTTTAATTGTGTTAAATCTTTTATGGACACCGATATTTTCCTTAAGTTTAGCACTAAATATGGACTTGACTCTGAGATAGTAGCTTCTTTCTGTGAATCTTTTGCTACTTATGTTGATCTCCCTAAGGAGAAGTGGTTTAAATATCATCCTCCCATAGAAGTAAAAGTAGCTGCACCTATTAAAGTTGAAGAAAAGACTGTTACTTATAATGATCCTATTGTTCCTACTTCTTATATTGAGAAACCACCTTTCCCTGTTAGAATAAAGGATCATGCTAAAGCTTCAACTATTGTTTGTAAAAGCAATATTAGAACTTATACACCTCCTGAGCAAGTTAAAGTAGAACCTAATATTGCTATTGTTAAAGATCTCTTGTCTGATAATATTGATGGGCATGTTATTCAATTTGAAGGTGAAACTGCTAGAATTGCTAAACCTTGTGATAAAGATAAACATAGACCTGTGGTAGGCGTGCCTGTTATTTCTGTTAAAATAGGAGATCATTATTATCATGGCTTATGTGATATGGGTGCTAGTGCTAGTGTTATACCGCATACTTTATACGAAGAAATTAAGAATGAAATTGCACCTGCTGAGTTAGAAGGTATGGATGTCACAATTAAACTTGCCAATAGAGATACTGTTTCACCAATTGGAATTGTTAGAGATGTTGAAGTCTTGTGTGGGAAAACTAAATATCCTGTTGATTTTCTTATTCTTGGTTCCCCACAAGATAGCTTTTGTCCCATTATATTTGGTAGACCCTTCTTAAATACTGTCAATGCTACCATAGATTGCACTAAGAATGTTGTTACTGTTGGCTTGGATGATATGGTTCATGAGTTTAATTTCTCTAAATTTAGCAAACAACATCGTGAGGGAGAATTACCTGGTAAGTATGAAATTATTGGTCTTGCTTCTATTGCCGTACCTCCTAGTGATCCTTTAGAACATTATCTGCTAGACCATGAAAATGATATGTTCATGAATGAAAGAAGGGAAATAGATGAAGTATTCTTTAAACAGGAACCTATTCTGCAACACAATTTTCCTGTTGAAATTTTAGGGGATCCACCTCCACCCAAGGGTGATCCCGTGTTTGAGCTTAAACCTTTGCCTGATAATCTTAAATATGTTTATCTTGATGAAAAGAAGATATATCATGTTATTATTAGTGCTAACCTTTCAGAGCATGAAGAAGAAAGATTATTAAAAACTCTGAAGAAGCATCGTGCTGCTATTGGATATACTCTTGATGATCTTAAGGGCATTAGTCCCACTCTATGTCAAGATAAAATAAATTTAGAAGCAGATGCCAAACCAGTTCGTGATCCTCAATGACGTCTGAATCCTAAAATGAAAGAAGTGGTAAGAAAAGAAATACTAAAGCTTCTGGAGGCAGGTATAATCTATCCTGTTGCTGATAGTGAGTGGGTAAGTCATGCCCATTGTGTCCCTAAGAAGGGAGGTATTACTGTTGTTCCTAATGATAAAGATGAATTGATTCCACAAAGAATTATCATAGGTTATAGGATGGTAATTGATTTCCGCAAATTAAATAAAGCTACTAAGAAAGATCATTACCCCTTACCTTTTATTGATCAAATGCTAGAAAGATTATGCAAACATACACACTATTGCTTTCTAGATGGTTATTCTGGTTTCTCTCAAATACCTGTGTCAGCTAGAGATCAATGAAAGACTACTTTTACATGCCCTTTTGGTACTTTTGCTTATAGATGTATGCCTTTTGGTTTATGTAATGCACCTTCTACCTTTCAAAGATGCATGATGGCTATATTCTCTGACTTTTGTGAAAAGATTTGTGAGGTTTTCATGGATGATTTTCCGTCTATGGTTCCTCTTTTGATGATTGCTTGAGCAATCTTGATCGAGTTTTGCAGAGATGTGAAGAAACTAATCTTGTTTTGAATTGGGAAAAGTGCCACTTTATGGTTAATGAAGGTATTGTCTTAGGGCACAAAGTTTCTGAAAGAGGTATTGAAGTTGATAAAGCCAAGGTTGATGCTATCAAAAAGATGCCATGTCCCAAGGACATCAAAGGTATAATAAGTTTCCTTGGTCATGCCGGATTTTACAGGAGGTTCATTAAGGACTTCTCAAAAGTTTCTCGGCCTTTGACTAATTTATTTCAGAAAGATATACCATTTGTCTTTGATGATGATTGTGTAGAAGCATTTGAAATACTTAAGAAAGCATTAGTCTCTGCACCTGTTGTTCAGCCACCTGATTGGAATTTACCCTTTGAAATTATGTGTGATGCTAGCGATTATGATGTAGGTGATGTTCTAGGGCAAAGAGTTGATAAGAAATTAAATGTTATTCATTATGCTAGTAAGACTCTAGACAATGCTCAAAGAAATTATGCTACTACTGAAAAAGAGCTTTTAGCAGTTGTATTTGCTTGTGATAAGTTCAGATCTTATATTGTTGATTCTAAAGTAACTATTCACACTAATCATGCTGCTATTAAATATCTTATGGAAAAGAAAGATGCTAAACCTAGACTTATTAGATGGGTTCTCTTGCTACAAGAATTTGATTTGAATATTGTTGATAGAAAGGGAGCTGAGAACCCCGTTGCAGACAACTTCTCTAGGTTAGAAAATGTTCTTGATGACCCACTACCTATTAATGATAGCTTTCCTGATGAACAATTAAATGTTATAAGTACTTCTCGTAGTACTCCTTGGTATGCTGATTACGCTAATTATATTGTTGCTAAGTTTATACCACCTAGCTTCACATACCAGCAAAAGAAAAAGGTTTTCTGTGATTTAAGACATTACTTTTGGGATGACCCACATCTTTATAAAGAAGGAGTAGATGGTGTTATTAGACGTTGTGTACCTGAGCATGAACAGGAACAGATCCTACGCAAGTGTCACTCCGAGGCTTATGGAGGACACCACGCTGGAGATAGAACTGCACATAAGGTATTGCAATCTGGATTTTCTTGGCCTACTCTCTTCAAGGATGCCCGTAAGTTTGTCTTGTCTTGTGATGAATGTCAAAGAATTGGTAATATTAGTAGACATCAAGAAATGCCTATGAATTATTCACTTGTTATTGAACCATTTGATGTTTGGGGCTTTGATTATATGGGACCTTTTCCTGCCTCTAATGGATATACACATATTTTAGTTGCTGTTGATTACGTAACTAAGTGGGTAGAAGCTATTCCAACTAGTAGTGCTGATCATAACACTTCTATTAAAATGCTTAAAGAAGTTATTTTTTCGAGGTTTGGAGTCCCTAGATATTTAATGACTGATGGTGGTTCACACTTTATTCATGGTGCTTTCTGTAAAATGCTTGCTGAATATGATGTTAATCATAGAATTGCATCTCCTTATCACCCTCAGTCTAGTGGTCAAGTAGAGTTGAGCAATAGAGAGCTCAAGTTAATTTTGCCAAAGACTGTTAATAGGTCTAGAAAGAATTGGTCCAAGAAACTTGATGATGCATTATGGGCTTATAGAACTGCATATAAAAATCCTATGGGTATGTCTTCGTATAAAATGGTTTATGGAAAAGCATGTCACTTACCTCTCGAACTAGAACATAAGGCGTATTGGGCTATTAAAGAGCTCAACTATGATTTTAAACTTGCCGGTGAGAAGAGGTTATTTGATATTAGCTCACTTGATGAATGGAGAACCCAAGCTTATGAAAATGCCAAGTTGTTTAAAGAAAAAGTTAAAAGATGGCATGACAAAAGGATACAAAAGCGTGAGTTTAATGTAGGTGATTATGTATTGCTATACAACTCTCGTTTAAGATTTTTTGCAGGAAAACTTCTCTCTAAATGGGAAGGCCCCTATGTAATCGAAGAGGTCTATCGTTTCGGTACCATAAAGATCAACAACTTCGAAGGCACAAATCCGAAGGTGGTAAACGGTCAAAGAATCAAACATTATATATCAGGTAATCCCATAAATGTTGAAACCAATATTATTGAAACCGTAACCCCAGAGGAATACATAAAGGACACTTTCCAGAATGTTTCAGACTTCGAAAAGGAATATGTATGTGAAGGAAATATGCCCTAGAGGCAATAATAAAGTTATTATTTATTTCCTTATATCATGATAAATGTTTATTATTCATGCTAGAATTGTATAAACCGGAAACATAATACATGTGTGAATACATAGACAAACAGAATGTCACTAGTATGCCTCTACTTGACTAGCTCATTAATCAAAGATGGTTATGTTTCCTAACCATGGACAAAAGAGTTGTTATTTGATTAACGAGGTCACATCATTAGTTGAATGATCTGATTGACATGACCCATTCCATTAGCTTAGCACCCGATCGTTTAGTATGTTGCTATTGCTTTCTTCATGACTTATACATGTTCCTATGACTATGAGATTATGCAACTCCCGTTTACCGGAGGAACACTTTGGGTACTACCAAACGTCACAACGTAACTGGGTGATTATAAAGGAGTACTACAGGTGTCTCCAAAGGTAGATGTTGGGTTGGCATATTTCGAGATTAGGATTTGTCACTCCGATTGTCGGAGAGGTATCTCTGGGCCCTCTCGGTAATACACATTATACAAGCCTTGCAAGCATTGCAACTAATGAGTTAGTTGCGGGATGATGTATTACGGAACGAGTAAAGAGACTTGCCGGTAACGAGATTGAACTAGGTATTGGATACCGACGATCAAATCTCGGGCAAGTAACATACCGATGACAAAGGGAACAACGTATGTTGTTATATGGTTTGACTGATAAAGATCTTCGTAGAATATGTAGGAGCCAATATGGGCATCCAGGTCCCGCTATTGGTTATTGACCGGAGACGTGTCTCGGTCATGTCTACATTGTTCTCGAACCGTAGGGTCCGCACGCTTAACGTTACGATGACAGTTATTATGAGTTTATGCATTTTGATGTACCGAAGGTTGTTCGGAGTCCCGGATGTGATCACGGACATGACGAGGAGTATCGAAATGGTCGATACATAAAGATTGATATATTGGAAGCCTATATTTGGATATCGGAAGTGTTCCGGGTGAAATCGGGATTTTACCGGAGTACCGGGAGGTTACCGGAACCCCCCGTGAACCATATGGGCCTTATTGGGCCTTAGTGGAAAGGCGAAAGGGGCAGCCCAAGGTGGGCTGCGCGCCTCCCCCCTCCCCTAGTCCTATTAGGACTAGGAGAGGTGGCCGGCCACCTCTCTCCCTCTCTTTCTCCTTAGGAGTCCTATTAGGAATAGGATTGGGGGGAGTCCTACTCCCGGTAGGAGTAGGACTCCTCCTGCGCCTCCATAGTTGGCCGGCCAGCCCTCCCCCTGGCAACCTTTATATACGGGGGCAGGGGGCACCTCTAGGCACACAAGTTGATCCTTGAGATCGTTCCTTAGCCGTGTGCGGTGCCCCCTGCCACCAAATTCCACCTCGATCATACCGTTGTAGTGCTTAGGCGAAGCCCTGCGTCGGTAGTACATCAAGATCGTCACCACGCCGTCGTGCTGACAGAACTCTTCCTCGACGCTTTGCTGGATCGGAGCCCGAGGATTGTCATCGAGCTGAACATGTGCTAAGAACTCGGAGGTGCCGGAGTAACGGTGCTTGGATTGGTCAGATCGGGAAGAAGACGTACGACTACTTCCTCTATGTTGTGTCAACGCTTCCGTTGCGATCTACAAGGGTACGTAGATCAGACTCTCCCCCTCGTTGCTATGCATCACCATGATCTTGCGTGTGCGTTGGAAATTTTTTGAAATTACTACGTTCCCCAACAGTGGTATCAGAGCCTAGGTTTTATGGTTTGATGTTATGTGCACGAGTAGAACACAAGTGAGTTGTGGACGATATAAGTCATACTGCCTACCAGCATGTCATACTTTGGTTCGGCGGTATTGTTGGACGAGACGACCCGGACCAACCTTACGCGTACGCTTACGCGAGACCGGTTCCCTCGACGTGCTTTGCACATAGATGGCTTGCGGGCGACTGTCTCTCCAACTTTAGTTGAACCAAGTGTGGCTACGCCCGGTCCTTGAGAAGGTTAAAACGGAGTCTATTTGACAAACTATCGTTGTGGTTTTGATGCGTAGGTGAGATGAGTTCTTGCTTAAGCCCGTAGCAGCCACGTAAAACTTGCAACAACAAAGTAGAGGACGTCTAACTTGTTTTTGCAGGGCATGTTGTGATGTGATATGGTCAAGGCATGATGCTAAATTTTATTGTATGAGATGATCATGTTTTGTAACCAAGTTATCGGCAACTGGCAGGAGCCATATGGTTGTCACTTTATTGTATGCAATGCAATCGCGATGTAATGCTTTACTTTATTACTAAGCGGTAGTGATAGTCGTGGAAGCATAATATTGGCGAGACGACAACGATGCTACGATGGAGATCAAGGTGTCGTGCCGGTGACGATGGTGATCATGACGGTGCTTCGGAGATGGAGATCACAAAGCACAAGATGATGATGGCCATATCATATCACTTATATTGATTGCATGTGATGTTTATCCTTTTATGCATCTTATCTTGCTTTGATTGACGGTAGCATTATAAGATGATCTCTCACTAAATTATCAAGAAGTGTTCTCCCTGAATATGCACCGTTGCCAAAGTTCGCCGTGCCCAGACACCACGTGATGATCGGGTGTGATAAGCTCTACGTCCATCTACAACGGGTGCAAGCCAGTTTTGCACACGCAGAATACTCAGGTTAAACTTGACGAGCCTAGCATATGCAGGTATGGCCTCGGAACACAGAGACCGAAAGGTCGAGCGTGAATCATATAGTAGATATGATCAACATAGTGATGTTCACCAATGAAACTACTCCATCTCACGTGATGATCGAACATGGTTTAGTTGATTTGGATCACGTGATCACTTAGAGGATTAGAGGGATGTCTATCTAAGTGGGAGTTCTTAAGTAATATGATTAAATTGAACTTAAATTTATCATGAACTTAGTCCTGGTAGTATTTTGCAAATTATGTTGTAGATCAATAGCTCGCGTTGTTGCTTCCCTATGTTTATTTTGATATGTTCCTAGAGAAAATTGTGTTGAAAGATGTTAGTAGCAAAGATGCGGATTGGATCCGTGATCAAAGGTTTATCCTCATTGCTGCACAGAAGAATTATGTCCTTGATGCACCGCTAGGTGACAGACCTATTGCAGGAGCAGATGCAGACGTTATGAACGTTTGGCTAGCTCAATATGATGACTACTTGATAGTTTAGTGCACCATGCTTAACGGCTTAGAATTGGGACTTCAAAGACGTTTTGAACGTCATGGACCATATGAGATGTTCCAGGAGTTGAAGTTAATATTTCAAGCAAATACCCGAGTTGAGAGATATGAAGTCTCCAACAAAGTTCTATAGCTAAAAGATGGAGGAGAATCGCTCAACTAGTGAGCATGTGCTCAGATTGTCTGGGTACTATAATCGCTTGAATCAAGTGGGAGTTAATCTTCCAGATAAGATAGTGATTGACAGAATTCTCTAGTCACCATCACCAAGTAAGTAGAACTTCGTGATGAACTATAGTATGCAAGGGATGACGAAAAAGACTCCCGAGCTTTTCATGATGATGAAATCAATGAAGGTAGAAATCAAGAAAAACATCAAGTGTTGATGGTTGACAAGACCACTAGTTTGAAGAAAAGGGCAAAAGGGAAGAAGGGGAACTTCAAGAAGAACGGCAAGCAAGTTGCTGCTCAAGTGAAGAAGCCCAAGTCTGGTCCTAAGCCTGAGACTAAGTGCTTCTACTGCAAAGGGACTGGTCACTAGAAGCGGAACCGCCCCAAGTATTTGGCGGATAAGAAGGATGGCAAAGTGAACATAAGTATATTTGATATACATGTTATTAATGTGTACTTTACTAGTGTTTATAGCAACCCCTTAGTATTTGATACTAGTTCAGTTGCTAAGATTAGTAACTCGAAACGGGAGTTGCAGAATGAACAGAGACTACTTAAGGGTGAAGTGACGATGTGTGTTGGAAGTGGTTCCAAGATTGATATGATCATCATCGCACACTCCCTATACGTTCGGGATTAGTATTGAACCTGAATAAGTGTTATTTGGTGTTTGCGTTGAGCATGAATATGATTTGATCATGTTTATTGTAATACAGTTATTCATTTAAGAGAATAAATTGTTGTTCTGTTTATATGAATAAAACCTTATATGGTTACACACCCAATGAAAATAGTTCGTTGGATCTCGATCGTAGTGATACACATAATCATAATATTGAAGCCAAAAGATGCAAAGTTAATAATGATAGTGCAACTTATTTGTAGCACTGCCGTTTAGGTCATATTGGTGTAAAGCGCATGAAGAAACTCCATGCTGATGGGATTTTGGAATCACTTGATTATGAATCACTTGATGCTTGCGAACCATGCCTTATGGGCAAGATGACTAAAACGCCGTTCTCCGGAACAATGAAGCAAGCAACAGATTTGTTGGAAATCATACATACTGATGTATATGGTCCGATGAATATTAAGGCTTACAGCAGGTATCATTATTTTCTGACCTTCACAAGATGATTTGAGCAGATATGGGGATATCTACTTGATGAAACATAAGTCTGAACAGTTCAAAGAATTTCAGAGTGAAGTGGAAAATCATTGTGACAAGAAAATAAAAGTTTCTACGATATGATCGCAGAGGTAAAATATTTGAGTTACGAGTTTGGTCTTCAGTTAAAATAATGTGAAATAGTTTCACTACGCACGCCACGTGGAACACCACAGCATAATGGTGTGTCCGAACGTCATAACCGTACTTTATTGGATATAGTATAATCTATGATGTATCTTACCGATCTACCACTATCGTTTTGGGGTTATGCATTAGAGACAGCTGCATTCACGTTAAATAGGGCACCATCTAAATCCGTTGAGACGACACCGTGTGAACTATGGTTTTGCAAGAAACCTAAGCTGTCGTTTCTTAAAGTTTGGAGTTGCGATGCTTATGTGAAAAAGTTTCATCTCGATAAACTCAAACTCAAATCGGAGAAATATGTCTTCATAGGATACCCAAAGGAGACAGTTGGGTACACCTTCTATCACAGATCCAAAGGCAAGACATTCGTTGCTTATAATGGATCCTTTCTAGAGAAGGAGTTTCTCTTGAAAGAAGTAAGTGGGAGGAAAGTAGAAAACTTGATAAGGTAATTGTACCTTCTACCTTATTGGAAAGTAGTTCATCACAAAAATCTGTTCTTGTGACTACTACACCAATTAGTGAGGAAGCTAATGATGATGATCATGTAACTTCAGATCAAGTTACTACCGAATCTCGTAGGTAAACCAGAGTGAGATCCGCACCAGAGTGGTACGGTAATCCTATTCTGGAGGTCATGTTACTTGACCATGACGAACCTACGAACTATGAGGAAGCGATGATGAGCCCAGATTCTGCGAAATGGTTTGAGGCCATGAAATCTGAGATATGATCCATGTATGAGAACAAAGTTTGGACTTTGGTTGACTTGCCCGATGATCGGCAAGCAATTGAGAATAAATGGATCTTCAAGAGGAAGACGGACGCTGATAGTAGTGTTACTATCTACAAAGCTAGAATTGTCGCAAAAGGTTTTCGACAAGTTCAAGGTGTTGACTACGATGAGAGCTTCTCACTCGTATCTATGCTTGAGTCTGTCCGAATCATGTTAGTAATTGCCGCATTTTATGAAATCTGGCAAATGGATAAACAAAACTGCATTCCTTAATGGATTTATTAAAGAAGAGTTGTATATGATGCAACAGAAGGTTTTGTCAATCCGAAAGGTGCTAACAAAATGTGCAAGCTCCAGCGATCCATCTGTGGACTGGTGCAAGCATCTTGGAGTTGGAATATACGCTTTGATGAGTTGATCAAAGCATATAGTTTTATACAGACTTGCGGTGAAGCCTGTATTTACAAGAAACTGAGTGGGAGCACTACAGCATTTCTGATAAGTATATGTGAATGACATATTGTTGATCGGAAATAATGTAGAATTATTCTGTAAAGCATAAAGGAGTGTTTGAAAGGAGTTTTTTCAAAGAAAGACTTCGGTGAAGCTGCTTACATATTGAGCTTCAAGATCTATAGAGATAGATCAAGACGCTTGATAAGTTTTTTCAATGAGTACATACCTTGACAAGATTTTGAAGTAGTTCAAAATGGAGCAGTCAAAGAAAGAGTTCTTGCCTGTATTACAAGGTGTGAAGTTGAGTAAGACTCAAAGCCCGACCACAGCAGAAGATAGAAAGAGAATGAAAGTCATTCCCTATGCAATGGCCATAGGTTCTATAAAGTATGTCATGCTGTATACCAGATCTATTGTATACCCTGCACTGATTTGGCAAGGGAGTACAATAGTGATCTAGGAGTAGATCACTGGACAGCGGTCAGAATTATCCTTGGTGAAATAAGGATATGTTTCTCGATTATGGACATGACAAAAGGTTCGTCGTAAAGGGTTACGTCGAGGCAAGTTTTGACACTGATCCAGATGATTCTAAGTCTCAATCTGGATACATATTGAAAGTGGGAGCAATTAGCTAGAGTAGCTCCGTGTAGAGCATTGTAGACATAGAACTTGCAAAATACTTACGGATCTGAATGTGACAGACCCGTTGACTAAAATTATCACACAAGCAAAACATGATCACACCTTAGTACTCTTTGGGTGTTAATCACATAGATATGTGAACTAGATTACTGACTCTAGTAAACCCTTTGAGTGTTGGTCACATGATGATGTGAACTATGGGTGTTAATCACATGGTGATGTGAACTATTGCTGTTAAATCACATGGCGATGTGAACTAGATTATTGACTCTAGTGCAAGTGGGAGACTGAAGGAAATATGCCCTAGAGGCAATAATAAAGTTATTATTTATTTCCTTATATCATGATAAATGTTTATTATTCATGCTAGAATTGTATAAACCGGAAACATAATACATGTGTGAATACATAGACAAACAGAATGTCACTAGTATGCCTCTACTTGACTAGCTCGTTAATCAAAGATGGTTATGTTTCCTAACCATGGACAAAAGAGTTGTTATTTGATTAACGAGGTCACATCATTAGTTGAATGATCTGATTGACATGACCCATTCCATTAGCTTAGCACCCGATCGTTTAGTATGTTGCTATTGCTTTCTTCATGACTTATACATGTTCCTATGACTATTAGATTATGCAACTCCCGTTTACCGGAGGAACACTTTGGGTACTACCAAACGTCACAACGTAACTGGGTGATTATAAAGGAGTACTATAGGTGTCTCCAAAGGTAGATGTTGGGTTGGCGTATTTCGAGATTAGGATTTGTCACTCCGATTGTCAGAGAGGTATCTCTGGGCCCTCTCGGTAATACACATTATACAAGCCTTGCAAGCATTGCAACTAATGAGTTAGTTGCGGGATGATGTATTACGGAACGAGTAAAGAGACTTGCCGGTAACGAGATTGAACTAGGTATTGGATACCGACGATCGAATCTCGGGCAAGTAACATACCGATGACAAAGGGAACAACGTATGTTGTAATACGGTTTGACCGATAAAGATCTTCGTAGAATATGTAGGAGCCAATATGGGCATCCAGGTCCCGCTATTGGTTATTGACCGGAGACGTGTCTCGGTCATGTCTACATTGTTCTCGAACCGTAGGGTCCGCACGCTTAACATTACGATGACAGTTATTATGAGTTTATGCATTTTGATGTACCGAAGGTTGTTCGGAGTCCCGGATGTGATCACGGACATGACGAGGAGTCTCGAAATGGTCGAGACATAAAGATTGATATATTAGAAGCCTATATTTGGATATCGGAAGTGTTCCGGGTGAAATCGGGATTTTACCGGAGTACCGGGAGGTTACCGGAACCCCCCAGGAACCATATGGGCCTTATTGGGCCTTAGTGGAAAGGTGAAAGGGGCAGCCCAAGGTGGGCTGCGCGCCTGCCCCCTCCCCTAGTCCTATTAGGACTAGGAGAGGTGGCCGGCCACCTCTCTCCCTCTCTTTCTCCTTAGGAGTCCTATTAGGAATAGGATTGGGGGGGGGGGTCCTACTCCCGGTAGGAGTAGGACTCCTCCTGCGCCTCCATAGTTGGCCGGCCAGCCCTCCCCCTGGCAACCTTTATATACGGGGGCAGGGGGCACCTCTAGACACACAAGTTGATCCTTGAGATCGTTCCTTAGCCGTGTGCGGTGCCCCCTGCCACCAAATTCCACCTCGATCATACCGTTGTAGTGCTTAGGCGAAGCCCTGCATCGGTAGTACATCAAGATCGTGACCACGCCGTCGTGCTGACGGAACTCTTCCTCGACGCTTTGCTGGATCGGAGCCCGAGGATTGTCATCGAGCTGAACGTGTGCTAAGAACTCGGAGGTGCCGGAGTAACGGTGCTTGGATCGGTCGGATCGGGAAGAAGACGTACGACTACTTCCTCTACGTTGTGTCAACGCTTCCATTGCGATCTACAAGGGTACGTAGATCAGACTCTCCCCCTCGTTGCTATGCATCACCATGATCTTGCGTGTGCGTAGGAATTTTTTTGAAATTACTATGTTCCCCAACAGTATGTGGTAAGGTAAGCAAACCGACTCCAAAACAATTTTTAAGGCAATATTTCTCTGTTTTGGAATATTTAGAAAAATAGAAAAAATAAGTAGCAGTCCGGGAAGGAGACGAGGGCCCCACGAGGGTGGTGGGCGCGCCCTACCCCCCTGGTGTAACATCCCAAATTTTCAATTTGGAATGTTATACACTAGATCATCATGCATATCATATTTTCTTGCATTTTGGTCGATCCTAGAAATTTCACGCAACTCAAGGACCCTCGGAGAGAGTTGGAGATTTCGTCATTTTCATAATTGAGTTTCTCAAATCTTGAAAAAGAGGATCATTTGATTTATTTATTTCATCTTCAATTATTTTTCCAACATCAAATATGAGAGAGGGGAATAATATGACTTTCCCAAATTTAGGAAAAATGAAGATGTAATGAATAAATCAAATTTTGGATTTGTCGGAGTTCATTTGCATTTTATTTGGATAGGGAAAAATGCGTGTTTTCAAAATTTGCACCTAGGCCCCGAGAAAAGTTCATTTTGTTCGACTCATTTTTTGGAGTCGGGGAAAATTTACTTTGGGAGTTTCGGAGTTCCTTAGATTTTCTTACTTTTGTTTTTTCTGTGCACGTAACCGATTTATTTTTAAAAAAAAATTCCGCAGCGCCCGCCTGGGCCAAGGCCCAGCCGGCCGGCCAGGCTCCCTCCGCGCGCGCGCGCCTAGCGCAGCCGCCGCCGCCGCCAAACGGAGTCCTAGTAGGACTCCGCTCCGCCACCTTTTCTTGCCCCCTCCCCCAAGTTTTCTCCCCCCTCCCTCCTATTTATACCCAAGCCCCCCCCCTTTTCCCCCACACCAAACCGCGCCGCAACCCGCACCCCTAGCCGCGCCGCCTAGCGCCGCCGCCGCCTACGCCGCCGCCGTCGCCTTAGCACCGCGCCACCGCCGCCGCCTACGCCGTCGCCGCCGCCCTAGCACCGCGCCACCGCCGCCCCTAGCGCTGCCGCCACCCTTGCAACGCCACCGCCGCCGGAGCCTCGCCAGAGGTAGCCGCGCCACGCCTCTCTTTTTCCCCGGTTCGGTTTTTCTTTTGGTTTTTCGTTCCGGTTTTCTTTCGTTCTTTGTTTCGGTTTTTATCGAAACCCTAGATCGGTTTTGTTCCGGATTAGTTGCCTAGAGACCGTTCGCCGGACCGTTCGTCCTAACGAACGTGATCACCGGTTATTCTAGGTTAACGAACGTCCGTTCGTTTAACCGTTCTTCTTTTTCTTTTCGTCGGATTTATTCCGCGATCGCAATCTCAGATCCAATATTCGTTCTAGTCTATCTTCTCGCTCGTTTATCGGAATCAGGTGATTCAAGCGCCTGGAGTTTCGTTTCGAAACCGCCGTTCCGACTAATCAACTTAAATAAGTTTTTGCTACTGTAAAATTTGACCTAGTTTCAACTTGCTAGAACCGAGTTGTTTTCTTCCGCCGTTTGTTTTCCGTTGCTTTGTTCGGTTCTTTCTCTCTTTGCAACCGGAGTTCTTAAGTTGAACTTTCTGGTTCGATCTCTTGTTCGAGTTTTACCTGTGCATTAGATGAGTACTTATTGTATGCTTGTTGTTTGTCTGCGATAGATTACCCGGATTGCGCCGCCTGTTACTTCGAATCTCTAGGATTCGCGGATCATCAGCAAGGCAAGTAACACTTTGATCATACCTTTTCTACAACCCAGTTTTATTGCATTAGATCAATCCTCACACATTGCATGATTAGGATCTAATTAAATTGTGGGATGGGAAGTAGATGAGGTAGTACCTATTACCTGTTTATTATGAAACCTTTGGGAGTTACTTCTACGTTTGCTTATTATGCCATGCTATGCTAGTAGACGTGGATTGGGTGAGTGATATCCATGACAGATGTGAGATTGATAATTTTAATGGTTTATCTAAGGTGTCAACTTAAACACACATCTGGGTGGATTGAGGCACCTGGTTTCTATCAGGACTTGCCTGTTTTTCTTTGGACCGCCACCCAGGCTCAAAGGGATCATAAGATCTTTCATACTAAATACTTCCGTGTGCAGCCACAAGCCATTATGGGCTCTGGCATAGTTGACTAAGTCGTGCGAACTCTTATAGGGTAGACTAGCAGATGTAGGGGAAAGTAGGTGTACCGGTCTATCCATCGTAAGGTGCTAGCGCTTCTGAAAGACTGTGCCTCGGTCATCCGTTTCTCAAACACCGTGTAGTGCGAGAAGCCCAACGGAGGCGATCGAGTCTTGTGGGGAAAAGTGTGCAAACCTCTGCAGAGTGTAATAAACTAATCATGTTTAGCCGTGTCCCCGGTTATGGACATCTTGAGTATCTAGTACTTGAATATCGTGTGAATCTCATCATGTTACTTCTAATTAATATCGTTGGGTTTTAATTGTTCACTTAATTGGGATCGGAATGCTGTCAACCATTCTCGATGTTCAACTACCATGATAGTTAAATAAATTTATTCCTTTGCAGTAGGGAAAAATTGGCTTTACGCAAAACTGTAACCATAGAGCTTTCCACCAGCCATATATGCATATAGTATAGCTGTTACATTCCATTACTCTCTATGTGTTACCTTGCCAGCATATTCCATGTGCTGACCTGTTTTCGTGCTGCAACTTTCATGTTGCAGAATTTTCAGACGATGAGTAAGGTGCTTTTAGGTCGTGGTTCTATACTCAGTGATGCCGTTGGAGTTGATGGACCCATTTACCTTCCAAGTCTTCCGCTGTTATCGTTATTAGATGGCCTTAAGCCATATTTATTGTAATAAGTTCTCTTTTGAGACACCGATGTAATAAGTGTGTGATTGCTACTCTGCTATAACTCCTTCGAAGTACTATGTGGTGTCAGCATTACTGATCCAGGGATGACACCGGAGCATAGAGACTTGATCCATTCGGGTCGGGTCGCTACAGAGATGGTATCAGAGCACACGCTGACTGTAGGACACGACCACTAAGTTAAAGCCATAGATCACTATTCTCTCCTCATTTTCTAACTCCTCATCTTTTCTACTCTTTAGGATGAAGGACGCGAAGATCAAGTACGCTCAACTGGATGAAGGCACACCTTTTGGATTTCACTTGAAGGAAGTCACTAAGTACCTACACATTGGATTACCAAGTTTCACGGGAACCTTCAACGCCACTCTACCTGAAGAGGAGCGCTGGAAGATTCAAGCTCACGTTCCGGGAAGGAGATTCATGCCAATCACGAAGCCCATAGATAGTGTTTTCAATGCACCAACCTGGAGTCTGGGAAAGAGCATGGCAGCCCATATCACCATAGGACGCATTGGAGAAGTTTATCAAGAAGACCTCAAGGACACTATCTACCAGATTTGCGGACACCGAGATGAACAATGGGAGTTAGTCAGCACCAAGAAGGATAGATCCATTGCAGCTTTCATCCAGGAGTTAAACCAGCACATCCGACGCCACGAGAACCAGATGTGCAATGATATGATAGAGTTGAAGAATGCGAAGGCAAGGATCATCGAGCTAGAAGGAGAACTGAAGGCTACACTCAAGGACTACATGGACGAGATCGTAGCTCTAGCAAGACACAACGGCGATCTTAAGCAAGAGATTGAAGAACTCAAGAGGGAGTTAGCATCCTGGAAGGAAGACATGTACGTCGCATGTCCGGACAACTACATCATTCTCGACGACACCGATTCGGATCCAAGTGAAGCCGACTTTGAAGACGAAGCTGGAGCGGACATCATGGAGTCTTCCACCGGTTCAAATTTCTAGATGACCACCAACTATTAGTAGTATCCCCTCCATGTATACATTATAGTTTGAGCACTTTTGCGATAGCTAGATCGATTGTAAGCCCTTGTTTGAATTGAATGAAGTGATTTTGTGTGCATTTGCTCATGTGCATTGGGGTAGTGTTTTCTCTTTAGACCTCACTCTATTCTTATTTCTCATCTTTTCTAAACCCTCAGATGCCTCCGAGACGTGACAATGGATTTCCACCGGAGCTCACTCAATTGATCCAGCAGCAAAATCAATTGATGCAGATGTTAGTCCAGAACCAGCAAAACAACAACAACAACAACAACCCACCACCACCACCACCACCACCTGTTGACCACTTAGCCCGTTTCCTTAGACTAAATCCGCCGGTGTTTTCTAGTAGCACCGAGCCGATAGTAGCAGACGATTGGCTCCGCAAGATAGGAAGGGAGTTGACCACTGCAGGATGCACGGATGGTGAGAAAGTGAAGTTTGCCGCACATCAGCTTGACGGACCCGCGGCAGCATGGTGGGAGAATTTCACAGCCACCTTCCTAGTCGACACTGTCACATGGGATCAGTTTCAGCAAGCTTTCCGCACCGCCCATGTTTCAGCAGGAGCTATGGCCATGAAGAAGCGTGAGTTTCGCAACTTACGCCAAGGAGGAAGGACAGTTGGCCAGTACGTTGACGACTTCAGCAAGTTAGCACGTTATGCCCCAGATGACGTTGCTATGGATGCAACTAAGCAGGAGAAGTTTCTGGAAGGGTTGAATGATGAGTTAAGCATGCAGTTGATGGTAGAAAGTTTCAACAACTACCAGGAGTTGGTAGATCGTGTCATCATGATTGAAGGGAAGCAACAGCAGATTGAGAACCGCAAGAGGAAGTATGGACAGGGGAAGTATAATTATGGAGCCTAGCAGAAGCCCCGTTTTACCCCTAAATCGGGATTTCAGTTTTAGCATAGGAGGTAGTTCGCACAACCATAACAGCCATAAGAATGGTAATGGGAATGGAGGAAGCAACGGCCAGAACCGTACCACCCCATCAACCCCAGCCAAGAGAGATCTGAGTCAAGTCACCTGTTTCAAGTGTTCCAAGACCGGACATTATGCCAATGAATGTCCTGAAGGCCAAAATGGAAATGGCAATGGAAGCTCAGGGAAGAAGCTGAACCCTTTCAATAGGGGACAGGTGAACCACGTTAACGTGGAGGAGGTTGAAGATCAGCCTGATGCAGTAATCGGTAAGTTTTTGGTTAAGTCATTTACCGCACTCGTTCTTTTCGATACTGGTGCATCACATTCATACATATCAAGGGGATTTGTGGAAAAATATAGCCTGCCCACTAGGATTCTTAAAACACATATGCTAGTAAGCTCGCCAGGAGAAGAATACATGGCCAGTCAAGGATGCTTTCAAGTGCCATTAAGCATAGGAAGGCATGTTTTCCCAACAGACTTAATTATTCTGGAATCCCAGGGTCTGGATGTAATTCTCGGTATGGATTGGCTGTCGATGTATGGAGGAAACATCGATTGTGCTAGTAAGTCAATTTTGCTCACAGCGCCAGAAGGAAGAAGGATCAAGTATGTATCTCGGCATGTGCCAAATAGGACACAAGTAAATTGCTTAACAGGAGTTGTGCAGGAGGAAGTACCAGTGGTAAAGGATTTTCCTGATGTATTTCCTGAAGAGTTGCCAGGCATGCCACCGAATAGAGACATTGAGTTTTTGATTGAGTTATTGCCAGGTACAGGACCAATATCGAAGAGACTGTACAGGATGCCTGCAAAGGATTTGGTAGAAATTAAGAATCAGATTAAGGAGTTACTGGAGAAAGGTTACATACGCCCAAGTTCTTTGCCTTGGGGATCACCCATACTTCTAGTGGAGAAGAAGGATGGATCATTACGGATGGTTGTCGATTACCGTGGATTAAATGAAGTAACCATCAAGAACAAGTACCCACTGCCAATGATTAATGATCTGTTTGATCGTTTGCAAGGAGCTAAAGTGTTTTCCAAGATCGATTTGCGATCAGGGTACCATCAGTTGAAGATCCGAGAACAGGATATTCCCAAGACAGCTTTCACCACGATATACGGATTGTACGAGTATACCGTTATGTCATTTGGATTGACTAATGCACCTGCCTATTTTATGAAGCTGATGAACAAGGTGTTTATGGAATTTTTGGATAAGTTCGTCGTAGTGTTCATTGATGATATCTTGGTTTATTCGAAGAATGAAGAAGAGCATAAAGAACATTTGCGTTTGGTTTTGGAGAAACTAAGGGAACATCAGTTATATGCCTAATTTAGCAAATGTGAGTTCTGGTTGACGGAAGTGGGATTCCTCGGACATGTTATATCCGGAGAAGGGATAGCAGTTGACCCCGCAAAGGTTGAGACCATAACCGAATGGGAAGCACCAACGATAGTTGGAGAGATCCGGAGTTTTCTTGGACTCGCAGGATACTACCGGAGATTCATTGAGAATTTTTCAAAGATTGCAAAGCCTATGACGGAGTTGTTGAAGAAGGATACCAAGTTCAATTGGACTGACGAGTGTGAGGCTAGTTTCCAGGAGTTGAAGAAACGATTGGTTACCTCACCAGTGTTGATTTTGCCAGATCAGACCAAGGATTATGAGGTGTATTGGGACGCTTCACGTCGAGGACTTGGAGCAGTGCTTATGCAGGAAGGTAGAGTTGTTTCATATGCTTCACGACAACTGAAGCCTCATGAGTTGAATTACGCCACACATGATTTGGAGTTAGCAGCCGTAGTGCATGCATTGAAGACATGGAGACATTTCCTCATTGGAAATCATTGCGAGGTGTACACGGATCACAAGAGTTTGAAGTACATTTTGACGCAGAAGGAGTTGAATCTCAGACAAAGGAGATGGTTGGAACTCATCAAGGATTATGATATGAGATTGCATTATCATCCCGGAAAAGCTAATGTAGTAGCAGACGCATTGAGCCGTAAGAGCCACGTAAATACGTTGATGACGGAGGAAATACCCACGGAGTTAGCAGAAAACCTTCGTGAACTAAGTTTAGAGATAGTTCCGAAAGGCTATGTAGCAGCATTGGAGATTCAGTCAACATTGATGGATAAAATTAGAGAAGCTCAGAAATCTGACAAGGAGGTTGCTTCTATAAAGGAGAAACTAAGCAAAGGAAAAGCAAAGGGATATCGTGAGGATGAGCACGATACCTTATGGTTTGAGGACCGTGTTTATGTGCCCAATGACCCGGAGATCAGGAAGTTGATTCTACAAGAGGCACATGATTCACCCTATTCGATTCACCCAGGAAATACCAAGATGTATTTGGATTTGAAGGAGACATTCTGGTGGACCGGAATGAAGAAGGATATTGCAGCATATGTAGCAGTTTGTGATGTGTGTCATAGAGTGAAGGCAGAACATCAGAAGCCAGCCGGATTGTTGCAACCATTGCCGATACCCGAATGGAAGTGGGATAAGATAGGCATGGATTTTATCACCGGACTACCCAGGACGAAAGCAGGTTATGACTCGATATGGGTAGTAGTTGATCGTTTGACGAAGGTAGCACATTTCATTCCAGTTAAGACCACTTACACCAGTGCTAAGTTGGCAAAGATATACATGACTAGGATCATTTGTTTGCATGGAGTTCCAAGGAATATTGTATCAGACAGAGGAACCCAATTTACCTCAAAGTTTTGGAATCAGTTGCATGAAACTTTGGGAACCAGGCTAGAGTTCAGCACCGCTTTTCATCCACAGACAGATGGACAGACCGAGAGAGTCAATCAGATTTTGGAAGATATGCTGAGAGCTTGTGCACTAGATTATGGATCTAGTTGGGACGATAACTTGCCATATACGAAGTTTTCTTATAACAACAGTTACCAAACCAGTTTGAAGATGGCACCTTTCGAAGCTTTATACGGAAGGAGGTGCAGGACACCGTTTTCATGGGACGAAGTTGGAGACTGTCAGTTGTTTGGACCCGATTTGATTAAAGAGTCTGAACAGAAGGTGAAGTTGATTCGCGATAGGCTCAAGGTAGCCTAGTCCAGGCAGAAGAGCTACACAGATTCTAAATGCAAGGAGACAGTTTACGAAACCGGAGACAGAGTTTATCTCCGAGTATCCCCACTTCGAGGAGTTAAGCGATTTGGAGTTAAGGGAAAATTAGCACCGCGTTTTGTTGGACCATATAAGATCTTGCAACGTATGGGAGAAGTCGCGTATAAGTTGGAATTACCAGAGGGACTGTCAGGAGTTCATGATGTATTCCATGTTTCTCAGCTGAAGAAATGTCACGCCGAGATAGCCGAGGTACCGCTGAGAGATACAGTGCCGCTTGAAGCGATTCAGTTAAAGGACGACTTAACGTATGAGGAGAAACCAGTCAGGATTCTCGAGTTTGCCAGCAGAGTTACCCGCAGCAAGGTTATCAAGTTTTGTAAAGTTCAGTGGAACCACCACTCAGAGGATGAAGCCACCTGGAGAGAGAAGAAGATTTGCTCAAGGACCACCCTCACCTATTTTCTAGCCAACCCGAATCTCGAGGGCGAGATTCATCTTAAGGGGGGTAGGTTTGTAACATCCCAAATTTTCAATTTGGAATGTTATACACTAGATCATCATGCATATCATATTTTCTTGCATTTTGGTCGATCCTAGAAATTTCACGCAACTCAAGGACCCTCGGAGAGAGTTGGAGATTTCGTCATTTTCAAAATTGAGTTTCTCAAATCTTGAAAAAGAGGATCATTTGATTTATTTATTTCATCTTCAATTATTTTTCCAACATCAAATATGAGAGAGGGGAATAATATGACTTTCCCAAATTTAGGAAAAATGAAGATGTAATGAATAAATCAAATTTTGGATTTGTCAGAGTTCATTTGCATTTTATTTGGATAGGGAAAATGCGTGTTTTCAAAATTTGCACCTAGGCCCCGAGAAAAGTTCATTTTGTTCGACTCATTTTTAGGAGTCGGGGAAAATTTACTTTGGGAGTTTCGGAGTTCGTTAGATTTTCTTTCTTTTGTTTTTTCTGCGCGCGTAACCAATTTTTTTAAAAAAAAAAATCCGTAGCGCCCGCCTGGGCCAAGGCCCAGCCGGCCGGCCAGGCTCCCTCCGCGTGCGCGCGCCTAGCGCAGCTGTCGCCGCCGCCAAACGGAGTCCTAGTAGGACTCCGCTCCGCCACCTTTTCTTGCCCCCTCCCCCAAGTTTTCTCCCCCCTCCCTCCTATTTATACCCAAGCCCCCCCTTTTCCCCCACACCAAACCGCGCCGCCACCCGCGCCCCTAGCCGCGCCGCCTAGCGCCGCCGCCGCCCTTGCAATGCCACCGCCGCCGGAGCCCCTCGCCGGAGGTAGCCGCGCCACGCCTCTCTTTTTCCCCGGTTCGGTTTTTCTTTTGGTTTTTCGTTCCGGTTTTCTTTCGTTCTTTGTTTCGGTTTTTATCGAAACCCTAGATTGGTTTTGTTCCGGATTAGTTGCCTAGAGACCGTTCTCCAGACCGTTCGTCCTAACGAACGTGATCACCGGTTATTCTAGGTTAACGAACGTCCGTTCGTTTAACCGTTCTTCTTTTTCTTTTCGTCGGATTTATTCCGCGGTCGCGATCTCAGATCCGATCTTCGTTCTAGTCTATCTTCTCGCTCGTTTATCGGAATCAGGTGATTCAAGCGCCTGGAGTTTTGTTTCGAAACCGTCGTTCCGACTAATCAACTTAAATAAGTTTTTGCTACTGTAAAATTTGACCTAGTTTCAACTTGCTAGAACCGAGTTGTTTTCTTCCGCCGTTTGTTTTCCATTGCTTTGTTCGGTTCTTTCTCTCTTTGCAACCGGAGTTCTTAAGTTGAACTTTCTGGTTCGATCTCTTGTTCGAATTTTACCTGTGCATTAGATGAGTACTTATTATATGCTTGTTGTTTGTCTGCGATAGATTACCCGGATTGCGCCGCTTGTTACTTCGAATCTCTAGGACTCGCGGATCATCAGCAAGGCAAGTAACACTTTGATCATACCTTTTCTACAACCCAGTTTTATTGCATTAGATCAATCCTCACACATTGCATGATTAGGATCTAATTAAATTGTGGGATGGGAAGTAGATGACGTAGTACCTATTACCTGTTTATTATGAAACCTTTGGGAGTTACTTCTATGTTTGCTTATTATGCCATGCTATGCTAGTAGACGTGGATTGGGTGAGTGATATCCATGACAGATGTGAGATTGATAATTTTAATGGTTTATCTAAGGTGGTAACTTAAACACACATCTGGGTGGATTGAGGCACCTGGTTTCTATCAGGACTTGCCTATTTTTCTTTGGACCGCCACCCAGGCTCAAAGGGATCATAAGATCTTTCATACTAAATACTTCCGTGTGCAACCACAAGCCATTATGGGCTCTGGCATAGTTGACTAAGTTGTGCGAACTCTTACAGGGTAGACTAGCAGATGTAGGGGAAAGTAGGTGTACCGGTCTATCCATCGTAAGGTGCTAGCGCTTCTGAAAGACTGTGTCTCGGTCATCCGTTTCTCAAACACCGTGTAGTGCAAGAAGCCCAACGGAGGCGATCGAGTCTTGTGGGGAAAAGTGCGCAAACCTCTGTAGAGTGTAATAAACTAATCATGATTAGCCGTGTCCCCGGTTATGGACATCTTGAGTATCTAGTACTTGAATATCGTGTGAATCTCATCATGTTACTTCTAATTAATATTGTTGGGTTTTAATTGTTCACTTAATTGGGATCGGAATGCTGTCAACCATTCTCGATGTTCAACTACCATGATAGTTAAATAAATTTATTCCTTTGCAGTAGGGAAAAACTGGCTTTATGCAAAACTGTAACCATAGAGCTTTCCACCAGCCATATATGCATATAGTATAGCTGTTACATTCCATTACTCTCTATGTGTTACCTTGCCAGCATATTCCATGTGCTGACCCGTTTTCGGGCTGCAACTTTCATGTTGCAGACTTTTCAGACGATGAGCAAGGTGCTTTTAGGTCGTGGTTCTATACTCAGTGATGTCGTTGGAGTTGATGGCCCCATTTACCTTCCAAGTCTTCTGCTGTTATCGTTATTAGATGGCCTTAAGCCATATTTATTGTAATAAGTTCTCTTTTGAGACACCGATGTAATAAGTGTGTGATTGCTACTCTGCTATAAATCCTTCGAAGTACTGTGTGGTGTCAGCATTACTGATCCAGGGATGACACCGGAGCACAGAGACTTGATCCATTCGGGTCGGGTCGCTACAGAGATGGTATCAGAGCACACGTTGACTGTAGGACACGACCACTAAGTTAAAGCCATAGATCACTATTCTCTCCTCATTTTCTAACTCCTCATCTTTTCTACTCTTTAGGATGAAGGACGCGAAGATCAAGTACGCTCAACCGGATGAAGGCACACCTTTTGGATTTCACTTGAAGGAAGTCACTAAGTACCTACACATTGGATTACCAAGTTTCACGGGAACCTTCAACGCCACTCTACCTGAAGAGGAGCGCTGGAAGATTCAAGCTCACGTTCCGGGAAGGACATTCACGCCAATCACGAAGCCCATAGATAGTGTTTTCAATGCACCACCCTGGAGTCTGGGAAAGAGCATGGCAGCCCATATCACCATAGGACGCATTGGAGAAGTTTATCAAGAAGACCTCAAGGACACTATCTACCAGATTTGCGGACGCCGAGATGAACAATGGGAGTTAGTCAGCACAGAGAAGGATAGATCCATTGCAGCTTTCATCTAGGAGTTAAACCAGCACATCCGACGCCACGAGAACCAGATGTGCAATGATATGATAGAGTTGAAGAATGCGAAGGCAAGGATCATCGAGCTAGAAGGAGAACTGAAGGCTACACGCAAGGACTACATGGACGAGATCGTAGCTCTAGCAAGACACAACGGCGATCTTAAGCAAGAGATTGAAGAACTCAAGAGGGAGTTAGCATCCAGGAAGGAAGACATGTACGTCGCATGTTCGGACAACTACATCATTCTCGACGACACCGATTCGGATCCAAGTGAAGCCGACTTTGAAGACGAAGCTGGAGCGGACATCATGGAGTCTTCCACCGGTTCAAATTTCTAGATGACCACCAACTATTAGTAGTATCCCCTCCATGTATACATTATAGTTTGAGCACTTTTGCGATAGCCAGATCGATTGTAAGCCCTTGTTTGAATTGAATGAAGTGATTTTGTGTGCATTTGCTCATGTGCATTGGGGTAGTGTTTTCTCTTCAGACCTCACTCTATTCTTATTTCTCATCTTTTCTAAACCCTCAGATGCCTCCGAGACGTGACAATGGATTTCCACCGGAGCTCACTCAATTGATCCAGCAGCAAAATCAATTTATGCAGATGTTAGTCCAGAACCAGCAAAACAACAACAACAACAACAACCCACCACCACCACCACCACCACCTGTTGACCACTTAGCCCGTTTCCTTAGACTAAATCCGCCGGTGTTTTCTAGTAGCACCGAGCCGATAGTAGCAGACGATTGGCTCCACAAGATAGGAAGGGAGTTGACCATTGCAGGATGCACGGATGGTGAGAAAGTGAAGTTTGCCGCACATCAGCTTGACGGACCCGCAGCAGCATGGTGGGAGAATTTCACAGCCACCTTCCCAGTCGACATTGTCACATGGGATCAGTTTCAGCAAGCTTTCCGCACCGCCCATGTTTCAGCAGGAGCTATGGCCATGAAGAAGCGTGAGTTTCGCAACTTGCGCCAAGGAGGAAGGACAGTTGGCCAGTACATTGACGACTTCAGCAAGTTAGCACGTTATGCCCCAGATGACATTGCTACGGATGCAACTAAGCAGGAGAAGTTTCTGGAAGGATTGAATGATGAGTTAAGCATGCAGTTGAGGGTAGAAAGTTTCAACAGCTACCAGGAGTTGGTAGATCGTGCCATCATGATTGAAGGGAAGCAACAGCAGTTTGAGAACCGCAAGAGGAAGTATGGACAGGGGAAGTATAATTCTAGAGCCTAGCAGAAGCCCCGTTTTACCCCTAAATCGGAATTTCAGTTTCAACATAGGAGGTAGTTCGCACAACCATAACAGCCATAAGAATGGTAATGGGAATGGAGGAAGCAACGGCCAGAACCGTACCACCCCATCAACCCCAGCCAAGAGAGATCTGAGTCAAGTCACCTGTTTCAAGTGTTCCAAGACCGGACATTATGCCAATGAATGTCCTGAAGGCCAGAATGGAAATGGCAATGGAAGCTCAGGGAAGAAGCCGAACCCTTTCAATAGGGGACAGGTGAACCACGTTAACGTGGAGGAGGTTGAAGATCAGCCTGATGCAGTAATCGGTAAGTTTTTGGTTAAGTCATTTACCGCACTCGTTCTTTTCGATACTGGTGCATCACATTCATACATATCAAGGGGATTTGTGGAAAAATATAGCCTGCCCACTAGGATTCTTAAAACACCTATGCTAGTAAGCTCGCCAGGAGAAGAATACATGGCCAGTCAAGGATGCTTTCAAGTGCCATTAAGCATAGGAAGGCATGTTTTCCCAACAGACTTAATTATTCTGGAATCCCAGGGTCTGGATGTAATTCTCGGTATGGATTGGCTGTCGATGTATGGAGGAAACATCGATTGTGCTAGTAAGTCAATTTTGCTCACAACGCCAGAAGGAAGAAGGATCAAGTATGTATCTCGGCATGTGCCAAATAGGACACAAGTAAATTGCTTAACAGGAGTTGTGCAGGAGGAAGTACCAGTGGTAAAGGATTTTCCTGATGTATTTCCTGAAGAGTTGCCAGGCATGCCACCGGATAGAGACATTGAGTTTTTGATTGAGTTATTGCCAGGTATAGGCCCAATATCGAAGAGACCGTACAGGATGCCTGCAAAGGATTTGGTAGAAATTAAGAATCAGATTAAGGAGTTACTGGAGAAAGGTTACATACGCCCAAGTTCTTCGCCTTGGGGATCACCCGTACTTCTAGTGGAGAAGAAGGATGGATCATTACGGATGGTTGTCGATTACCGTGGATTAAATGAAGTAACCATCAAGAACAAGTACCCACTGCCAATGATTAATGATCTATTTGATCGTTTGCAAGGAGCTAAAGTGTTTTCCAAGATCGATTTGCGATCAGGGTACCATCAGTTGAAGATCCGAGAATAGGATATTCCCAATTATCGAGTCTTGTGGGGAAAAGTGTGCAAACCTCTGTAGAGTGTAATAAACTAATCATGATTAGCTGTGTCCCCGGTTATGGACATCTTGAGTATCTAGTACTTGAATATCATGTGAATCTCATCATGTTACTTCTAATTAATATTGTTGGGTTTTAATTGTTCACTTAATTGGGATCGGAATGCTGTCAACCATTCTCGATGTTCAACTACCATGATAGTTAAATAAATTTATTCCTTTGCAGTAGGGAAAAACTGCTTTTACGCAAAACTGTAACCATAGAGCTTTCCACCAGCCATATATGCATATAGTATAGCTGTTACATTCCATTACTCTCTATGTGTTACCTTGCCAGCATATTCCATGTGCTGACCCGTTTTCGGGCTGCAACTTTCATGTTGCAGACTTTTCAGATGATGAGTAAGGTGCTTTTAGGTCGTGGTTCTATACTCAGTGATGCCATTGGAGTTGATGGACCCATTTACCTTCCAAGTCTTCCGCTGTTATCGTTATTAGATGGCCTTAAGCCATATTTATTGTAATAAGTTCTCTTTTGAGACACCGATGTAATAAGTGTGTGATTGCTACTCTGCTATAAATCCTTCGAAGTACTGTGTGGTGTCAGCATTACTGATCCATGGATGACACCGGAGCACAGAGACTTGATCCAATCGGGTCGGGTTGCTACACCTGGGCGCGCCCCCCTACCTCGTGAGCACCTCGTGTGCCTTCCGGACTCAGTTTTCTTGCACATTACGTATTTTGGTCGATAAAAATTCATTATATATTCTCCCGAAGGTTTTGACTCCCGTATCACGCAAACCTCCTCTGTTTTTGTTTTCGAGCTGTTGCTACTACAGATTAGAACAAGATGTCTTCTCAAGAGTCAATCGGGGAGAGCCGGGTATCTAATCCGGCACCGGAACCAAGGGCAAACAGCGACGCTGACCACTTTGGGCCAGCAACGGACGAAGAGATGGAGGCTGACTTGATGAGAGTAGATGCCATGGAAGATGAAGAAGTCACCTCTCGCTTCCGAGCTGGATTCACGATGGGGGAACTACAGAGCTCAGCCATTCCAAACTCAGTTATCCCTTCCAATGTTAGATTTCTTTCTTATGAAAATATGAAGAGGAGTGTCACTTGTTCTCCCGCAGCTATGCAACACCCTTGGGTGCAAGGAGCTTTAGCTGTCACATGAAAGCTTCGTAAGGAAATAATGGACCTCAAGCAGCAAGTCAATAAGCTCGAGGAGGAGAACCGCATCCTGAGGGGAATAATCGCCAAGAATATTACACCAACAACAAAGAAGGAGATATAATCACATGGGTATGGGCACTCCCCTTGGCAACTGCCAAGCTTGGGGGAGGTGCCCCGGTATCGTATCACCATCACAACTCCTATCTTTATCTTTTTCTTAGTTCAATCCTATTAGTAGTATCTTGATCTAGTAGAATAAAGTTTATGGCATGATCTAGTTTTGAGTTTTGCTTTATGATCTCTCTATGTATTCGAGTCCGTGAGTTATATATAATAAAGATTAGTGTTGAGTCAAGGGCTTGATTATTTTGCCATGATCTTGGGTGAATAAAAGAAAGAATAAAAGAATAAAAAGAAACAAAAAGTTCATATTGATCTTATTGAGAGTAATGACTTCACATAGAAAGAGTATGATGATTAAAAGTTGTTGGGAGTTGGCAGACATAGCACTGGTCATTGTTGCAATTAATAGGAAGTAATAAGGAAAGAGAGGTTTTCACATATAGATATATTATCATTGACATCTTTTATGATTGGGAGCACTCATTAAAATATGACATGTTAAAGAGTTGATGTTGGACAAGGAAGACAACGTAATGAGTCATGTCTTTCTTATATCTGAGATAAAGTATGTTGTCATGGATCCTCTAACTTGTTGAGCTTGCCTTTCCCCCTCATGCTAGCCAAATTCTCAGCACCAAGTAGAAATACTACTTGTGCTTCCAAATACCCTTAAACCAGTTTTGCCATGAGAGTCCACCATATCTACCTATGGATTGAGTAAGATCCTTCAAGTAAGTTGTCATCGGTGCAAAGCAATAAAAATGCTCTAAATATGTATGATTGATTGGTGTGGGAGAAATAAGTTTATACGATCTTGTGATGTGGAAGTAATAAAAGCGACGGACTGCATAATGAATGTTCATATCACAAGGGGCAATATAAAGTGATGTTCTTTCGCATTGAGATTTTATGCATCCAACCATAAAAGTGCATGGCAACCTCTGCTTCCTTCTGCGAAGGGCCTATCCTTTATTATTATCTTCTACCCTATGCAAGAGTCACGGTGATCTTCACCTTTTCTTTTTCATTTTATCCTTTGGCAAGCTCAGCATGTTGGAAAGAACATGATATATATATATATATATATCTAATTGGATGTAGGGGAGCATGAACCATTATTGTTGACATTACCCTTGAGGTAAAAGGTTGTGGGGCAAAACTATAAGCCCCTATCTTTCTCTGTGTCCGATTAAAACTCCGTAACCACAAGTATTGCATGAGTGTTAGCAATTATGGAGGACTAAATGATAGTTGAGTATGTGGGCTTGCTTTTAAGCTCTGACATAGACTCTTTTCGATGTTATGATAAATTGCAATTTCTTCAATGACTAAGATTATAGTTTGTTGGAGCCCAATAAGGTTTATGATTTATACTTTTGCATTGTGAATAGATCATCACTTGAAGTAATCATATGACAAAATCTGTATATGTTGTTGTTATGAGAATAATCATGATGCCTTCATGTCTGTATTTTATTTTTATCGACGCCTCTACCTCTAAACATGAGGGCATATTTATTGTTATCGGCTTTTCGCTTGAGGACAAGCGAGGTCTAAGCTTGGGGGAGTTGATACATCCATTTTGCATCATGCTTTATATCGATATTTATTGCATTATGGACTGTTATTTCACTTTATGTCACAATACTTATGGCTATTCTCTCTTATTTTACAAGGTTTACATAAGGAGGGAGACTGCCGGCAGCTGGAATTCTGGGCTGGAAAAGGAGCAAATATTAGAGACCTATTCTGCGCAACTCCAAAAGTCCTGAAACTCCGCGGAACATCTTAAAATAAACAAAGAAAAATCCTCGCCAAAGATGAAGGCCAGGGGGGCCACACCCTGCTCACGAGGGTGGGGGCGCCCCCCCTAGGGCGCGCCCCCTACCTCGTGGGCCCCCTGGTGGCTCTCCGACGTCCATCTTCTCCTATATGAAGTCTTTCGATGAGAAAAAAAAATAGGAAGGAACTTTTCGGGACGAGACTCCGCCGCCACGAGGCGGAACCTTGGCGGAACCAATCTAGAGCTCCGGCAGAGCTGTTCTGCCTGGGAAACTTCCCTCCGGGAGGGGGAAATCATCACCATCGTCATCACCAACGCTCCTCTCATCAGGAGAGGTCAATCTCCATCAACATCTTCACCAGCACCATCTCATCTCCAAACCCTAGTTCATCTCTTGTATCTAATTCTTGTCTCGAAGTCTGGGATTGGTGCTAGTAGGTTGCTAGTAGTGTTGATTACTCCTTGTAGTTGATGCTAGTTGGTTTATTTGGTGGAAGATCATATGTTCAGATCCTATATGCATATTATTACCCCTCTGATTATGAACATGAACATGCTTTGTGAGTAATTACGTTCGTTCCTGAGGACAAGGGAGAAGTCTTGCTATTAGTAGTCATGTGAATTTGGTATTCGTTTGATATTTTGATAAGATGTATGTTGTCTAGCCTCTAGTGGTGTTATGTGAACGTCGACTACATAACACTTCACCATTATTTGGGCCTAGAGGAAGGCATTGGGAAGTAATAAGTAGATGATGGGTTGCTAGAGTGATAGAAGCTTAAACCCTAGTTTATGCGTTGCTTCGTAAGGGGCTGATTTGGATCCATATGTTTCATGCTATGGTTAGGTTTACCTTAATACTTTTGTTGTAGTTGCGGATGCTTGCAATAGAGGTTAATCATAAGTGGGATGCTTGTTCAAGTAAGAAGAGCACCCAAGCACCGGTCCACCCACATATCAAATTATCAAAGTACCGAACGCGAATCGTATGAACGTGATGAAAACTAGCTTGACGATATTCCCATGTGTCCTCGGGAGCGCTTTTCCTATTATAAGAGTTTGTTCCGGCTTGTCCTTTGCTACAAAAGGACTGGGCCACCTTGCTGCACTTTATTTACTTTTGTTACTTATTGCTCGTTACAATTTATCTTATCACAAAACTATCTGTTACCACTTATTTCAGTACTTGCAGAGAATACCTTGCTGAAAACCGCTTATCATTTCCTTCTGCTCCTCGTTGGGTTCGACACTCTTACTTATCGAAAGGACTATGATAGATCCCCTATACTTGTGGGTCATCAACGATATGAAGAAGTGAGCATTGGTTTCACCTCGATCGGAGTTACAGTTGAAAAGTTGTGAAGGTTGGAAGAATAGGGACTAATCTGTGAAAAACTTATCACCAACGGGTCCTTGAGTGGATAAGGCAGAAACAGATTTGATAAAATACTCTTTCTGATTTAGAAGACGTACTTCAGGCCAAAGTAGAAATAGAATACGCTTTCAGAAGAAGAAAACGAACTCTGGGAAGCCGTATCCACTTGCCACGTGGGCAGAGGCACCTGGGCCACTGGCGTGTGGGGCCCAGGGGCAAGGGGAGGGGCCACGGGCGCTCGTCCTCTACCTCCCACTCGCCCTGTTCCTCGCGTGAGCGGAGGCAGAGCAAGGGAGGGAAGCGGCGAGGGGACCGGCCTGCTCCGGCCATACGGAGACCATCGACGGGACCGCGAGGCAGAGGCGCCTCCGTTCTGGTGCAGGGAGGCCACCAGGGAGGAGCGAGGGCGCAAGGACGGAGAGGAACCAAGGAGGCAGGGGTGGGCGGTGGTGGTGACGGGCAGGGGTCTTCAGCGGCGGGGAGGCGAGGTGGAGGGCTTGGGGAGGCTTGCCGGAGAGTGGTGGAGGCTCTGGTGGCGACGGGAGGGAGAGAGGAGCACTGGATGGGCTCGTTCGAGGTGGTGGCCGAGAGCAATGGCGACGGCCAAGCTCCAGGAGGCGCGGCCAGAGGGACTCCATCGACGAACTGGTGGGATGGGGAGGCTCAGTGGGATGAGGGGGGTCGGTGGACATGGTAGGAGGAGTAGAGGAGGCTTGGGTTGGTCGGAACCAAGCTGAGGCCGAGGCGGCTATGGTGGACAGCGACGAACTCCGGTGAGGTGGGGTGATTCCAGAGAGCAAATGAGGCAATGGAGGGATGGGTGAGCTGCGGGAGGGCTCGGGGCATGCTTATATAGCCGAGGGGAAGGCTCTGGAGCTCACAAGCAAGCTTGAGCAGTGCTCTAATGGAGGTCAGAGGCGGGGCAT
This sequence comes from Triticum monococcum, assembly GCA_034509565.1. Taxonomy (NCBI): domain Eukaryota; kingdom Viridiplantae; phylum Streptophyta; class Magnoliopsida; order Poales; family Poaceae; genus Triticum; species Triticum monococcum. The sequence continues at coordinate 83,631,199 of CM067843.1, forward strand.
GGAACGGGCACTGCTTTAGTGGTGCATTGATGGCGAACCACGACGAAGCACCGATGCAGGGCGATGAAGTCGAGCACGGGCGAGCTCCAGGACATGAATGGAGGTCGAGACGAGGAGGGATGAGACGAGAACAGTGGCCGGATCGAGCCAGAGCACGCGTTCAGCCATGACGCAAGCGTGATCACTACGCGCACTGGTGCAAGCGGAGCTCTTTGGCATGGCCAACCATGTCCAGTGGATTGACCTTCATGCCCTTAGTCAAAATGAGGAAATAAATCGGTCTAGGGGCAAAGAAGAGATTTGCACTTAGCTCCAAAGTAATTCGGTAAGAAGGTGTTTGTAACTCTCTGTGGTTAAACCATCTTGGTAATGTGCTAAAGAGTTTGTCTGATGATGATCACACACTAAGGTGATGTTGATCACCAAAAATCAGACTAAGGGGAGGAGTTTAGATGAGGGTTGCTGTAGAAAGTGCAAAACTGGCCAAAATTGGGGATTTGGATGATACACTCACATACTTGATTTATATGAGCTGAAATTTGTCATAGAGGTGTTATATGATGATATGAAGCTGCTGTAAAAGTTTCATGCCATTTGGAAATACCAAAGTGGCACTTGCTTCACAAAGCTTCATTCTGGACAGAAACTTGGAAAAATTGCACAATGAAATTGGATTAACTAATTTAGGTAAAACTTGGTGAAGGGAGTTGATATAGGTAGAAGCTTGTCCTGGTAAAGTTTCAGCTCAATTGAAGCAATATAAAATATAGTTGCTTCACAAACTAAAAATCTGACCAGAAACTAAGATTTGGGTCTGGGCTCACATAGATGAGTTACATGAGATCATATTTGGTGGAGACTCGGTATTTGACCATAGGAAGGACCTTGCAAAATTGCAACTCATTTGGATATGCCTAGCTTGTACTTCCTTCACAATCACTTCCCTCAGACAGGAACTTTGAAAAATTGCTCTGGAATAGTTACTAGGCAAATTGAGTTGACTTTTGGCATGAGGCAATTATTTGGACAGGAAATGATGTCCAAGAAGTTTGGGTTCAAATGGGCAAATATAAATAGCACTTGCTTCACAATGTGCCATTTAGGACAGAATAGGAAATGAATTTATTGAGCATGATGGGAAACATGGCCAATGATATATTTTGCCATATTTGCGGAAGATATTACCCAAACAATTTATGAGAATTATTTGGGAATTTTAGGAGTGACAGAAATATAGGTTGTTTCACAACCTAGGGGTTTAAGAGTTATTCCTTTATGAGAAAATGAATATTCCCAACAAAGGAATTTTGGGTTAGGTCAAGGATGGAAATGACATGATCTTGGGATGATGAAGAGGGTGGCAAGCCACTATAAAACCTAGGAAGACATGATCTTCCCAAGTTTCAGTACCACATAGCCACGGAAAAGCAAAACAAAACAGGAAATCCAAGAAAATCAAAGGAAAAAAAGAAAAGGGCAAAAATCCAGGTTGTTACTAATTATTAGAGGAATTTCCTGGAAAAGGCCTAGGATTAAAATTACCTCTATTGTTATTGAAATTTTTTCGCGAGACAAAATTCACATCTACTGAATCACTATTTCTCTCAATCAAAGTACACAAAGGAACATCATTAAGATCAATAGGAGTACTTTTATTAGCAACTAATTTCATAAGAGCATCAACTTTTTCACTCAGAGAATTTATTTCCTCAACCGAATTGACTTTTTTACTAGTAGGAGCTCTTTTTGTATGCCATTGTGAATAATTTTCCATAATATTATCAAGCAACTTAGTAGCTTGACCCAAAGTAATTTCCATAAAAGTACCACCCGCAGTGGAATCTAAAAGATTTCTAGAGACAAAATTCAATCGTGCATAAAAAATTTGTATGTTCATCCAATGATTTAAACCATGAGTAGGACAATTTCTTATCATTAGTTTCATCTTTCCCAAGATTGCACAACATGTTTGTGCTCAAGTTGCTTAAAATTCATGATTTGTGTTCTAAGGGAAATAATTTTTGCGGGAGGAAAATACTTAGTAATACAAGTATCTTTGCACTTATCCCAAGAATCAATACTATTGCGAGGCAAAGAAGAAAACCAAATTTTTGCATGATATCTCAAAGAAAACGGAAATAATTTCAACTTCACAATATCATTATCCACATCTTTTTTATTTTGCATATCGCATAATTCTACGAATGTGATTAGATGGGACGTGGCATCCTCATTAGGAGTACCAGAACACTGATCTTTCATAAAAAGATTCAACAAAGCGGCATTAATATCACAAGATTCCGCACTAGTGGCGGGGGGAGCAATCGGAGTGCTAATAAAATCATTATTATTGGTATTATAAAAATCACATAACTTGGTGTTCTCTTGAGTCATCATGACTACGCAAATAATATTAAACACAAAAACAGATCAGACAAGAAAACGATGAACGAAAAAGAGGACGAATAAAAGGGCAAATTTTTGTGAAGTGGGGGAGATGAAAACAAGAGGAAAATGGCAAATAATGTAAATTTCAAGGAGATGATATTTGTGATTGGAACCTGATAGATGTTGATGATGTCTCCCCGGCAACAGCGCCAGAAATTCATTTTGATGCGGCTTGAACTACGACGGTATTTCCCCAAAGAGGAAGGTATGATGCAGCACAGCTATAGTAGGTACTTCCCTCAGTTATGAAACCAAGGTTGTTGGGGAACGCATTAATTTCAAAAAAATCGTGTCTCAAGATATATCATGGTGATACATAGCTACGAGAGGGAAGAGTGTTGTCCACGTACCCTCGTAGACCGTAAGCGGAAGCGTTATGAAAATGTCATTGATGTAGTCGTACGTCTTCACGATCCGACCGATCCTAGTACCGAAAGTACTGCACCTTCGCGATCTGCACACGTTTAGGTCGGTGACATCCCATGAACTCTCAATCCAGCTGAGTGTCAAGGGAGAGCTTCATCAGCACAACGGCGTGATGATGGTGATGATGAAGCTATCGGCGCAGGGCTTCGCCTAAGCACTACAACGATATGACCGAGGTGGATTATGGTGGAGGGGGGCACCGCACACGGCTAATACAATGATCAACTTGTGTGTATCTGGGGTGCCCCTGCCTCCGTATATAAAGGATCAAGGGGGAGGCCGGCCAGCCCTTGGGGCACGCCAGGAGAGGAGGAGTCCTCCTCCTAGTAGGAGTAGGACTCCCCTTTTCCTAGTCCTACTAGGAGGGGGAAAGGAGGGAGGAGAGGGAGAAGGAAAGGGGGCGTCGCCGCCCCTTCCCTAGTCCAATTCGGACCATAGGGGGAGGGGGCGCGTGGCCTGCCCTGGCTGGCCCTCTCTCTCTCTCCACTAAGGCCCATGTGGCCCATTAGTTCCCCGGGGGGTTCCGGTAACCCTTCGGCACTCCGGTTTTCTCCGAAATCACCTGGAACACTTTTGGTGTCCGAATATAGCCGTCCAATATATCAATCTTTATGTCTCGACCATTTCGAGACTCCTCGTCATGTCTGTGATCATATCCGGGACTCCAAACTACCTTTGGTACATCAAAACACATGAACTCATAATACCGATCGTCACCGAACGTTAAGCGTGCGGACCCTACGGGTTCGAGAACTATGTAGACATGACCGAGACTCATCTCTGGTCAATAACCAATAGAGGAACCTGGATGCTCATATTGGTTCCTACATATTCTACAAAGATCTTCATCGGTCAAACCGCACAACAACATACGTTGTTCCCTTTGTCATCGGTATGTTACTTGCCCGAGATTCAATCGTCGGTATCTCAATACCTAGTTCAATCTCATTACTGGCAAGTCTCTTTACTCATTCTGTAATGCATCATCCCGCAACTAACTCATTAGTCACATTGCTTGCAAGGCTTATAGTGATGTGCATTACCGAGAGGGCCTAGAGATACCTCTCCGATACTCGGAGTGACAAATTCTAATCTCGATCTATGCCAACTCAACAAACACCATCGGAGACACCTGTAGAGCATCTTTATAGTCACCCAGTTACGTTGTGACGTTTAATAGCACACTAAGTGTTCCTCCGGTATGCGGGAGTTGCATGATCTCATAGTCATAGGAACATGTATAAGTTATGGAGACAGCAATAGCAACAAACGAAACGATCATCATGCTAAGCTAACGGATGGATCAACTCAATCACATCATTCTCTAATGATGTGATCCCATTAATCAAATGACAACTCATGTCTATGGTCAGGAAACATAACCATCATTGGTTCAACGAGCTAGTCAAGTAGAGGCATACTAGTGACACTTTGTTTGTCTATGTATTCACACATGTACTAAGTTTCCGGTTAATACAATTCTAGCATGAATAATAAACATTTATCATGATATAAGGAAATATAAATAACAATTTTATTATTGCCTCTAGGGCATATTTCCTTCAAAGGTATCAATCCAGTAGGAGAACCAAGCAACAATATATAGACGGTACCTGCACATAAAGAACAAATATTTGCAACCCGACACGTATAAGGGGTTGTCAATCCCTTCTTTGGGTAACGGCGCCAGAAATTGTCAAGTTGATGGGATAAAATTGTGATAGATTGGATAAATAGATCTCGAATAAACATGAAATAAAAGATGCAAATAAAAAGTGCAACAAGGTATCTTTGGATTTTTGGAATAATAGATCTGAAAATAAAAGCGAATACAAATAGATCTCAAAGCAAATATGATAAAGAATAGACCCAGTGGCATTAGATTTCACTAGTGGCTTCTCTCGAGAAAAATAGCATACGACGGGTATACAAATTATTGTTGGGTAATTGATAGAACTTCAAATAAGTATGATGATATCCAGGCAATGATAATTATATAGGAATCACGTCCAAGATTAGTAGACCGACAACTGCCTACATCTACTACTATTACTCCACACATCGACCACTATCTAGCATGCATCTAGTGTATTAAGTTCATGGATAAATGGAGTAATGCAATAAGAACGATGATATGATGTAGACAAGATCTATTCATGTAGGAATAGACCCCATCTTATTATCATTAATAGCAATGATACATACATGGCATGTCCCCTTCTGTCACTGGGATTGAGCATCGTAAGGTCGAACCATCACAAAGCACATCTTCCCATGGCAAGAAAAATCGATCTATTTGGCCTAACTAAACCAAAGATTTGAAGAAGAAATACGAGGCTATAAGCAATCATGCATATAAGAGATCAAAACTCAAATAACTTTCATGGATAAAATAGATCTGATCATAAACTCAAAGTTCATTGGATCCCAACAAACACACCGCAAAAAGAGTTACATCAAATAGATCTCCAAGAGACCATTGTAATGAGAATCAAAAGAGAAAGAGGAAGCCATCTAGCTACTAACTGCGGACCCAAATATCTACAATGAACTACTCACGCATCATCGGAGAGGCACCAATGAGGATGATGAACCCCTCTGTGGTGGTGTCTAGATTGGATCTGGTGTTTCTAGAAATTGCGGCGACTGGAATTGTGTTTCGTCGACTCCCCTATGATTTTTGGATTTTTGGGGTATTTATAGAGCAAAGAGGTGGTGCGGGAGCGACCGAGGTGGGCACAACCCACCAGGGCATGCCTGGGCCCCTAGGCGCGCCCAGGTGGGTTGTTTTCCCCTCGGAGCCCCCCTCTGGTACTTCCTTGGCCCATCGTGTGTCTTCTGGTCCAGAAAAAATCTCCAAAAAGTTTCGCTGCATTTGGACTCCGTTTGGTATTGATTTTCTACGAAGTAAAAAATACAAGCAAAAAATAGCAACTGGCACTGGGCACTATGTCAATAGGTTAGTCCCAAAAAATGATATAAAGTTGCTATAAAATGATTGTAAAACATCCAAGAATGATAATATAACAGCATGGAATAATTAAAAATTATAGATACATTGGAGACGTATCACTAAGGATGGCAATTTTATCCATGGACATGGATATCCATGGATATCCGACCCGAATGGATAGGGTTTGGATATGCTTTTGTGTCCATGGGTGGTGCCCAAACCCGACCCGATTGTTCGTGGATAGGGCATGGATATAATCTTGTACCCATGGATATACCCAAACCCGACCCGATAGTATGACTTAATGGGGGAAAATCTGCTATCCCTGCCCCACGGTCGTATGTCCCACATCAATTTTACACTTTTTTTATCTAAAACATGCATAAGAAATTACACAATCCCCATCGTAACTTTTTTTAGTTGACATTCAATCCCCTCTGTAACATACTCCAACACCCCTTCCCTTATTTTTACCTCCTTAAATGACTCGTCATTCTCATTTGTTAGAAAAATACTAAATGATCTTAGGTTGTTAGTGGATGTTGATTTACCATAAGTGAAGCCTAGCCTACCACGAGGTGAAGAATGGAAGAGTTTATGTTAATATTGTGTTATGTCTTATTTATATGTCTCGAGAGGACCCAATGGATATCCAATGGGTATGGATATCCATCGGATTTGGACATGGACACAATTTTTCACCCATGGATTTTTTTCATGGGTGGTCAAAGACTGTCTTCATGGACATGGATATGGATTTGAGATTGTTCAACCCGATCCAAACCCGACCCATTGCCATCCTTACGTATCACACTCCTCGACAAGTCTGCGAAGGCACTTGATACACGCCATATTTGCGTCAGCTCGTCAAAGTGGCCACCACCAAAGACACACTGCATTCAAAATGGCTTACCAGTGGTTATCTCCAAAATTTGTCGAAGTTCTTCCCAATTTGCCCTTGCCTCGACCTGGGCCTCTTTTCGTGCCAGGTCGGGCCTTTTAATCTTGGCAACATCCTTCTCCTTTTTGGCCTTGAGGGTGTCACGCTCGGCGTACAGACCCTTTAGGTACTGCTCCACCTCTAATATCTGAGGTTGATCCTTCCTCCTAGCATTTCGCTCTTTGGCAAGCTCGGTGCGGAGGGCCTCCATCTCGGCTGCGGCAGCTAACACACCAAATTCATGTTAGCACTAGAGTTGTGTTAACAATAAATGAAGTCATGGTGCTGAGTTTGTTTTCTACCTTGCACTTGGTCCATCTGCTTCTTTAGCAGATTGATGTCCTTTTCGGACCACGCAAGCTTGTCGTTCACCTCTTCCAACTCTTTCAAGTTGAACGCCAAAGATGAGGCGGAATCCTGCAAAAACCTTTGTTAGACTCTGAAAATCAAAGTCGATCCTCTCATCGGGCATACTTGATCGACGAGGATCTCAGGGGCTACTGCATATTCACTTTGGATATAACTTTTAAAACTAACAAATCGACCCCCAAGTCAGTTTGTTAAACTAACTCAGGGCTCGGGGGCTACTGTATATGTGCTCTTAAAAGCATAAGATGAATCTTGTTAAGTAAGTCTTCGGGCAACTTTCTTTTCGGAACATGTCGTTAAAGGTATACTAGGTGTATAAAACACTGAACTTGAGCATTGCACTTGTACAAACTAACATACCTCGAAACCTTTTGAGAGGCTTATGAAGGCCTCCGCAATTCTGGCCTATGGACCAGAACTGGTTGTAGGTCGTGCCCAGAAGGGCATGGTGATGTGACAGCGGCCCAATCTTTCAATGAGAGTGGGATAACTATCGATTTGGTGGATTTTGACCTTGATGATCCAGCTATATCATACCCGACGATATGCCTCGACAATCGCTAAACCAATCTCCGATGGTTATTGACCCTGCTGTAGGCACGATCAACCTGAACAATGAGGTTTGAGTTCCTGCAAGCAACCAAAGAACTGGCAAGAACAAAGATGAATTGCAATATGAAATTGCGGATGAAAAATTAAGCACATGAACTAGATCAAAAGTTAGGGTTTCACTGTGGATCTGACAAGGCGATAGTCCTACACATCTTGTAGATGCGCAATTGTAGCGATGGCTAAACAATACAATAAAACCCTAGTCTAAACTCTAATTTAGACTCTATTTGTTAAAAGGATTGATGGTTGACTCATGTCACAGGACGCCTGCTGTACAAAGGCCGGACACTGCATGGCGTGGCGGTTGCTTCTGCTGATGAGACGTGTTGGCCTGATGTGGTGTAATTAGTGCACCAAAAAATTCTTTGGACCAACATGTTTCTCCTCTTGACCCATGTAGCCAAAATCAAATTAACTGGCCCTTGTGGGGTTGGCTTCTTTTACAGTTGCATGCATGATGGATGGGATGGATAGTTTAGTGGAGTGCATGCATGGATGCTTTGCATGCATGTATTTATATACACACCCATATGTGTGTGTATACATGCACCTTCGTATCTTGACACATGGTTTGCATAAATCTCTATTAACTCTGCACAAAATAACAGATTGTGTTGTATTTCTGTTCAGAGAAACAAAATAATAATTTATATAATTATTAATAGAAATCGCCTGAATATTGTATATGTGGACAATATTTTTGGTCACATCTATAGAGGTCATGTCCACATCACATGGTACTCGGGAAGAATTAAGGAGTGCTTTAAAGTGCCCTATGCCTCCTTATGCCGCCCCAAAATGGGTAGCCTGGCATCCTTGGCCTCATCCCTCGCTGGAGAGGTGACGGTCGCCTTTGTACGGCTTGATGGTGCTAGAGCCGTCGGAGACAGGGACTCCGGGAGGTCAAGCATTAGTTCTTCTGGAGCCAAGGGAGTCCCCTCCCCTTGTTCCCCAGCAACCGAGGTCTGGACCTCGGCCATGGACGCATCGGAACCACTCTCAGTGTTTAACACAGGAGGGTCCGGATGCGAAGAAATCTCCCTGAGCTCTGCACGAGTAGGGGAAGGAGGCACGCGGCACCTGAGGAGCACTCGGCTAGCTCGGGCAGGGGGGACGGTGTTATCTGACCCTTCTCTAGGAAGGCGGCATTACAGGCTATAAAAGCAAATAGTGCATCTAAATCAGTAGCACACCCATTAAAACTTATTATGTGAAAATGTGTCCAACATGGCACCTTCTTGGTTGTGGCTTCTCCCTTCGTGGTGGTGGAAGCACGTCCTCAAAGGATTCGGAGTGTGCGACCTCAGCAGGGGCCGAGGACTGGCTTGGCTGGGCGGCAGAGGATTTCTGAAGCCTTTTATGAAACCAATGAGGGTCGTCCTCCTCGGCGTCTTCGGCACCACCCTCCTCCTCTCAGGGTATGATTTCTTGCCCTCCTCCTCTTTGATAACCCACAAGTATAGGGGATCAATTGTAGCCTCTTTCGATAAGTAAGAGTGTCGAACCCAACAAGGAGCTAAATGTAGAACAAATATTCCCTCAAGTTCTATCAACCACCGATACAACTCTACGCACGCTTAACGTTCGCTCTACCTAGAACAAGTATGAAACTAGAAGTACTTTGTAGGTGTTGTTGGATAGGTTTGCAAGATAATAAAGAGCACATAAATAAAAGCTAGGGGCTGTTTAGATAAAGACACAACTAAGTTAGTTTCAGTAGGGAGCTTTTTTCACGAGAAAGTTATTTGTCCCTAGGCAATCCATAACTAGACCGGTAATCACTATTGCAATTTTATTTAAGGGAGAGGCATAAGCTAACATACTTTCTCTTCTTGGATCATATGCACTTATGATTGGAACTCTAGCAAGCATCCTCAACTACTAAAGATCATTAAGGTAAAACCCAACCATAACATTAAAGTATCAAGTCCTCTTTATTCCCATACGCAAACAACCTACTTACTCGGGTCTGTGTTTCTATCACTCACGCCACCCACCATAAGCAAATCATGAACATATTGCAAACCCTACAGCGGGGATCCCTCACACTTGCGCGACACGGAGAGCACCATAGGACAGCACCAATAATAAAACATGCAACTCAAACCAATCACGATCATCAATTAACCCATAGGACAAAACGGATCTACTCAAACATCATAGGATAGCCATACATCATTGGGAAATAATATATAGCATTGAGCACCATGTTTAAGTAGAGATTATAGCGGGTAAAATAGGGGTTACACCGCTGCATAGAGGGGGGAAGAGTTGGTGACGATGGTGGTGAAGCTATTGGTGTAGATTGCGGTGATGATGATGGCCCTGACGGCGTTCCGGCGCCACCGGAAGAGAGGGGGAGAGAGCCCCCTCCTTCTTATTCTTCCTTGACCTTCTCCCTAGATGGGAGAAGGGTTTACCCTCTGGTCCATGGCCTCCATGGCGGCGGAGGGGCGAGAGCCCCTTCGAGATTGGATCTGTCTCTTTGTCTCTCTCTGTTTCTGTGTTCCAGATTCTGCCCTTTCACCGTTTCTTAAATTCCCGGAGATCGTAACTCCGATTGGGCTGAATTTTGGACAGAAATTTTATTCGGATATTAGCTTTTGTGTGGTGAAAGAAGGGCACCAACCGCCTTACGGGGTGGCCACGAGGGCCCAGGGCGCGCCCCCTGCCTCGTGGCCCCCTCGGGAATCGTCTCGCGTTGATTTTTCTTCCTGAAAATCACATATATTCCAAAAAAAATCTCCGTTAGTTTTTATCCCGTTTGGACTCCATTTGATATGGATTTACTACGAAACAAAAAACATGCAACAAACAGGAACTGGCACTAGGCACTAGATCAATATCTTAGTCCCAAAAATAGTATAAAAAGTTGCCAAAAGTACATATGAAAGTTGTAGAATATTGGCATGGAACAATCAAAAATTACATATACGACGGAGACGTATCAGCATCCCCAAGCTTAATTCTTGCTTGTCCTCGAGTAGGTAAATGATAAAAAAGATAATTTTTGAGGTGGAATGCTACCTAGCATAATCTTGATCATGTAATCTAATCATGGCATGAATATTAAGACATGAGTTATTCAAAGCAATAGTCTATCATTTGACATTAAGACAATAATACTTCAAGCATACTAATAAAGCAATCATGTATTTTCAAAATAACATGGCCAAAGAAAGTTATCCCTACAAAATCATATAGTCTGGCTATGCTTCATCTTCACCACACAAAGCATTCAAATCATGCACAACCCCGATGACAAGCCAAGCAATTGTTTCATACTTTTGACGTTCTCAAACCTTTTCAACTTTCATGCAATACATGAGCGCGAGCCATGGACATAGCACTATAGGTGGAATAGAATATGATGGTGGAGGTTGTGCGGAGAAGACAAAAGGAGGAAGTCTCACATCGACGCGGCTAATCAATGGGCTATGGAGATGCCCATCAATTGAGGTCAATGCTAGGAGTAGAGATTGCCATGCAACGGATGCACTAAGAGCTATAAGTGTATGAAAGCTCAAACTGAAACTAAGTGGGTGTGCATCCAACTTGCTTGCTCATGAAGACCTAGGGCATTTGAGGAAGCCCATCGTTGGAATATACAAGCCAAGTTCTATAATGAAAATTCCCACTAGTATATGAAAGTGATAACTCAAGAGACTCTCTATATGAAGAACATGGTGCTACTCTGAAGCACAAGTGTGGTAAAAGGATAGTAACATTGTCCCTTCTTCTTTTTATTTTTTTATTTTTTTTGTAGGCTTCTTTGGCCTCTATCTTTTTTTGGGCTTCTTTGGCCACTTTTATTTTGATCATGGGACAATGTTCTAATAATGATGATCATAACATTTCTGTTTACTTACAACTCAATATTACAACTCGATACTAGAACAAAGATATGACTCTATATGAATGCCTCCGGCGGTGTACCGGGATGTGCAATGATCTAGCGTAGCAATGACATCAAAAACGGACAAGCCATGAAAACATCGTGCTAGCTATCTTCTGATCATGCAAAGCAATATGAAAATAAATGCTCAAGTCATGTATATGATGATGATGGAAGTTGCGTGGCAATATATCTCGGAATGGCTATGGAAATGCCATGATAGGTATGTACGGTGGCTATTTTGAGGAAGATATAAGGAGGCTTATGTTTGATAGAGCGTATCATATCACGGGGTTTGGATGCACCGGCGAAGTTTTCACCAACTCTCGAGGTGAGAAAGTGCAATGCGCGGTACCGAAGAGGCTAGCAATGATGGAAGGGTGAGAGTGCGTATAATCCATGGACTCAACATTAGTCATAAAGAACTCACATACTTATTGCAAAAATCTATTAGTCATCAAAACAAAACAAATTACTACGCGCATGCTCCTAGGGGGATAGATTGGTAGGAAAATACCATCGCTCGTCCCCGACCGCCACTCATAAGGAAGACAATCAATAAATACCTCATGCTCCAACTTTGTTACTTACATAATGGTTCACCATATGTGCATGCTACGGGAATCACAAACTTCAACACAAATATTTCTACAATCCAAAACTACCCACTAGCATGACTCTAATATCACCATCTTTATATCGCAAAACTATTGCAAGGAATCAAACATATCATATTCAGTGATCTACAAGTTTTGTGTAGGATTTTATGACTAACCATGTGAATGACCAATTCCTGTCCTCTCTCTAAATAGATATAAGTGAAGCAAGAGAGTTTAATTCTTTCTACAAAATATATGCCCATGCTCTAACAAATATAATTGAAGCAAAAGATCATTCTACAAATGGTGGTTTTCTATGTGAAGAGAAACAGGCAATCCAAACTTCAAAAGATATAAGTGAAGCACACGAAGCATTCTATAAAGCCATACTCAAAAGATATAAGTGAAGTGCAATGAGCATTCTATAAATCAACCAAGGACTATCTCATACCAGCATGGTGCATCAAATAAAAGTGAAAACTAAATGCAAAAGATGCTCCGAGATTTACGTATATCATGTGACGAATAAAAATATAGCTCCAAGTGAAATTACCGATGATCGTTAGAAGAAAGAGGGGATGCCTTTCGGGGCATCCCCAAGCTTGGTTGCTTGGGAGTCCTTGAATATTTACTTGGGGTGCCTCTGGCATCCCCAAGCTTAGGCTCTTGCCACTCCTTATTCCTTCATCCATCGTGATCTCTCCCAAAACTTGAAAACTTCAATCACACAAAACTTAACAAAAAGTTCGGTAAGATCTATTAGTATAATAAAGCAAATCACTACTCTATGTACTATTGCAAACCAATTCATATATTTTTTTTGCATTGTAGCTATTGTAATAGACCTTTTCCATGGCTTAATCCACTGATAGAAATTAACAGTTTCATCAAAACAAGCAAACTATGCATCAAAAATAGAATATGTCTTAAATAGGACAGTCTGTAGTAATCTGAACATTCACCATACTTCTGGTACTCCAAAAATTCTTGAAAAATAAAAATTTGTATAGAAAGACATTGCAGAAAGTTTTAGAACCGTTTGACGTTCCAGTAAAAAATGTAAAATCACGCACTATAGCCAAAGTTTCGGTTCTGCACCGCACAAACCAACAAGCAACATAAACATCCTAAAGGCAAATCTTGGCACGGTATTTTTATAATACAATGGAATTGTACAAGGGGATAATTATTTTTGTTGAAAAGTTTCTGTAATCAATATTCACAAAGTTTCCGTGAGCATGAACAAAGTTCAAGGAGCTCCCCCCACTTCAACAATGCTTGTCGCTCTCACTTTCACTTTCCTTTTTGAAAAGTTTTGGGTTCCCCTCTTTATTTTTTCGTTTTTAAACTATATAAAATCACTCAACAGAAATAAATGACTCTCTAAAACTTCCGGGTTGTCTCCCTGGCAGCGCTTTCTTTAAATCCATTAAGCTAGGCATATAGTGCTCAAGTAATGGATCCACCCGGATCCCAAGGTATATCAAAGCCAATTTTAATTAACAATGATTTTTGATTTAGTAGTGAGCACAAAGTAACATATATCATGCAACAACGAAGTCTAACTCTCTTCCTATGCATCGGCATGTCATAAAAGAACAATTCATGCACACATAGTAAAGGCCAATGCATAGTATAAACAGTTTCTTACAATTTTATCATATTGGAAACATGGAGAGGTGGAGATGTAGTTCCTCTCTCATAATAATTGCAAGTAGGAGCAGCAAGCACATGCATATTATATTCATCAAAATTATCATGTGTAACAGTAAAATGCAACCCATCAATATAATCCTTAATAAGGGCAAACTTCTCCGATATAGTGTAGTCGGGAGAATTCAAATAGATAATAGGATTATCGTGCGTGGGTGCAATAGCAACAATTTCATGTTTAACATAAGGAACTATAGCAAGTTCATCTCCATAAGCATAATTCATATTTCCATCTTGGCCACAAGCATACCAAGCATCATCAAAAAGGGATATTTCAAAAGAATCAATGGGATCATAACAATCATCATAGCAATCATCCTTCGGTAAGCACGAAGGGAAATTAAACAATGTATGAGTTTAAGAGTTACTCTCATTAGAAGGTGGGCACGGGTAGCTAATCCGCTCTTCCTCCTTTTGGTCTTCGCTCTCCTCATCATCTTTTTCATCCAATGAGCTCACATTTTCATCAATTTCTTCTTCCATAGACTCCTGCAAAATATTAGTCTCTTCTTGGACAACGGAGACTTTCTCAATAAATTCATCAATATCGGAATTGAATTCATAATTTTCATATGAATATTTAAGTATAGCAAAATTTTCAAGTCTGTAAACAGCATCATCAAGATTTTCACACTCTTTAAACAAAGATTCGATTTCATAAGCACCCATAAAAGCAACGAATTCTTCTATTCGTTCCACAGCATAGTAATCATATATATACCATTAGCATATGAAGCTAAGGTTTCATTATCATTAAATTCGCATGAAAAGGGAAGGTGTGGAGCCTTCATCCTAGAGCAACAAGTATAATCATATCTCAAGCATAGTTCCCAAGCATACCAATGCAATATATAAATTTGATCCCATAATAGTTTCCCTTTTTGAGTCAAGCGATAATCCCTAAAGTATTCACATCGATCCAACGTGTCTCCCATAACATAATTGAATGGGGTTTTCTCAGGATTATCGAAGTAGTACATAATCTCTTTCACATAATGAGAATCGAGGGTTTTAGGAGGTTCCCCATCTCCATGAGTCGCAGGTACACCTGATTTTTTTGGTATTTCATGTTCCATATCGATAACTAAAGATAGAGAACAACTTAGAACAGAAAAAAATTACTTAGTTATAAAGCAAACAAGCACACACGAGAATATTCACCCCACGCTATAACTCCCCGGCAACGGCGCTAGAAACAGATCTTGATAACCCATGAGGAGCTAAAGGTAGAACAAATATTCCCTCAAGTTCTATCGACCACCGATACAACTCTACGCACGCTTAACATTCGCTTTACCTAGAACAAGTATGAAACTAGAAGTACTTTGTAGGTGTTGTTGGATAGGTTTGCAAGATAATAAAGAGCATGTAAATAAAAGCTAGGGGATTTTTAGATAAAGACACAACTAAGTTAGTTTCAGTAGGGAGCTTTTTGTCACGAGAAAGTTATTTGTCCCTAGGCAATCGATAACTAGACCGGTAATCACTATTGCAATTTTATTTAAGGGAGAGGCATAAGCTAACATACTTTCTCTTCTTGGATCATATGCAGTTATGATTGGAACTCTAGCAAGCATCCGCAACTACTAAAGATCATTAAGGTAAAACCCAACCATATCATTAAAGTATCAAGTCATCTTTATTCCCATACGCAAACAACCTACTTACTCGGGTCTGTGTTTCTATCACTCACGCCACCCACCATAAGCAAATCATGATCATATTGCAAACCCTACAACGGGGATCCCTCACGCTTGCGCGACACGGAGAGCACCATAGGATAGCACCAATAATAAAAACATGCAACTCAAACCAATCACGATCATCAATTAACCCATAGGACAAAACGGATCTACTCAAACATCATAGGATAGCCATACATCATTGGGAAATAATATATAGCATTGAGCACCATGTTTAAGTAGAGATTACAGCGGGTAAAATAGGGGTTAGACCGCTGCATAGAGGGGGGGAGAGTTGGTGATGATGGCGGTGAAGTTGTTGGTGTAGATTGCGGTGATGATGATGGCCCCTGCGGTGTTCCGGCGCCACCGGAAGAGAGGGGGAGAGAGCCCCCCTCCTTCTTATTCTTCCTTGATCTTCTCCCTAGAAGGGAGAAGGGTTTCCCCTCTGGTCCATGGCCTCCATGGCGGCGGAGGGGCAAGAGCCCCTCCGAGATTGGATCTGTCTCTCTGTCTCTCTCTGTTTCTGCGTTTTAGATTCTGCCCTTTCATCGTTTCTTAAATTCCCGGAGATCCATAACTCCGATTGGGCTGAATTTTGGACACGATTTTTATCCGGATATTAGATTTCTTGTGGCAAAAGAAGGGCACCAACCGCCTTACGGGGTGGTCACGAGGGCCCAGGGTGCACCTGACCCCCTAGGGCGCGCCCCCCTGCCTCGTGGCCCCCTCGGGCATCGTCTCGCGTTGATTTTTCTTCCCAAAAATCACATATATCCAGAAAAAATCTCCGTCAGTTTTTATCCCATTTGGACTCCGTTTGATATGGATTTACTGCGAAACAAAAAATATGCAACAAACAGGAACTGGCACTGGGCACTGGATCAATATGTTAGTCCCAAAAATAGTATAAAAAGTTGCCAAAAGTATATGAAAGTTGTAGAATATTGGCATGGAACAATAAAAAATTATAGATACAACGGAGATGTATCACTCTTCCTCCTCCTCCTTCTCCTTCTCCTCCTCTTGGATGGAGGAGCCCTGGTTGTTTTCGGACCTGGCATCCAAAGGAGCTCCTCATATGTGAAGGTCGTCCCTCTTCTTTGTCTCCCCCTTCTCCTTGGTCGGAACGACATATGGCTCCTCGGCTAGGAGCGTTGTGAGCTAGGGGGTCCTAGCCCCTTCGAGCAGCAGCGCCAGAAACTTTATCTTTCGGGCCTTTGTTGGATTAATGGTCTACTTGTCATGAACAAAATGCCTATGTAATAATTATGCCATGAATGATCACAATTATAACTATGCTCAATTTTATCAATTGCCAAACAGTAAATTGTTTACCCACCGTTGCTATGCTTCCGAGAGAGATGCCACTGGTGAAGCTATGGCCCCGGGTGCATCTTCTATCAATACTTAAGTCTCCACAATTGCTATCTTATTTGTTCTTTTATTTTGTTTTGCTTTTCATATCACTATTTGCTTTTAACATTGTGGCTAGCAAGAACAAGGGGAGTGATTTTCCGGATATCTTCTCGGAAGTGTTATCAGGTTGTCACCTGACCGCTATGTTGAGTTCGTGATCAAGTTGGTTTCTTGTAAACCACTCCTTCTCCAAGAATCCGTGTTGGATACCCCTGAGCTAGTTGGTTAAGCTAAACAACAACTTGGAGAGTTGGAAGATAAAAGCTTACCAAATTTAGTTCGTTTCAAAGGGATATCTTTGTGTTGTGTGTTAGTTGAAGAAAGATGATATCTTCATCGATTGGTCCCTATGATCATTTGTTGGACCTATTGTCTTATCAAAACTTGATTTGAGTATGGGCTATCGTCAAATCAAATCAGAACCAACGATATTCGTAATGTTGTCTTACTCGTGGTTGTTTCCTCGAGCATACACCATTATATTCTTTGGGTTTGACCAATGCTATCACATTGTTCACATAATGGTGGAAGTCCAGTGATATGGAAATTCTGATGAGTTGCTATTGAGCCCATCAGCAGCATCTTGTCTCCCCCCATGATTCGTGTTAAACATTAAGCTAGTGTTGGAAACTTTGTAAGCATTTCCTTTATGTTCCATTCATGAGGTATATGTTTGGATGGAAGAAGTGACTTCCTCTAGTTCATGTGCATTTTAAGCAAGTTGCCGCCGTGAATTTGAGAAAGTTTTTTTTGCCTCCTCTGGAATCGTCCCAAGTCAGTCACGCATGTGCGACGTATTCTATGGTTTGATAGACTGATCATCTCCATTCCATATGTATTCCCTAGCACACCAAGCCACTCATTGATTTGTTCAAGGAAAAGAAGTTCCTTCTTAAGACCCAGGGCTTATACAAGGACTTCAATATCCTCGATGATGGTTCCCCACCTAAACTCGGTAGTGTTTAATAATAAGACTACTACGTGTCCATGCTTGTCTGGGACATCATGTTCACATGTGTGTAGCAGAACCGGCTCATGTTTTGGAGCTTACTATCATAGTTCATCTCCTGAGAATCTCGCAATCTCATCTTGTCGATTTGTGTTGCAAACTTTCCTTCCACACATGCTGAGTCTGGAATATCCTAACACCAACCAGATCTGAACCTCAAGAAGATATGATGGTTGGGACGTTCCCAATAATTATAATATTGGTCTTTTGAACCGTTATGTGGATGTCATGGCCAACACACTTATCCGGGAGATCTCTTATTGTAGTATCTTGAGTTAGCAATTTGGCCATTCTTCCATGAGGAGTTGGTATGACTTTGAACATGAGTTGTTCCTTATGGGTTCCTTGAGCTCCCGAAGTCAGACCTTTACTTGATGATCCAGATACCGAATGGTATTGGGTTAAGCTAGTACATCAAGGAGAACATTAGAAGCGGAGTGCTAAATGTCTCTCGGTCGAACATCCAGATTTCATTTCCTTGGCATCGCTAAGGTGAAATCTGAGAAAGTGATGTCTTCCTTTGCATCTGCATCGTCCATCTCTATTCATCATGGTAGTATGATGTGGTTCTAGGATCCTCGGCATAGATGTTGGTAAGACCCTGATGAATATGGAAATGCTCAAGTTCTTGGGAGCATGCTTAGACACTAGGTTATATCCTCGATATCAATTGGAATGTGCCTTCCATTTGCCGAGTTGTCTTATAACTCTAGTTTCCTTTCCAAACTGAGTATGCCATTCTTTCGAATTCCTTCAAACGATCAATTGTGATTTTCCTTAGGCTGGTATAAAGAGTTTCTATGATCTATGTACCAAAAGTAATTCTTTTCGCCACTTAAGGGAATAACTCCATGAGTCACCTTTCCTAAGGTGCCCCGTTATGGAATCATGGCAATTTTTCCTTGCTACTTTGAAACTCTCGTCAAATTGTTTCCTCCGTCCCTCCTGATGCATGTCCTGCCTCTCAGCTCCAGAGATGTTTCTACGTCTCATTCCGTGAGTTGATCTTGTGATCATTGAGATGATCCTAAGTTGCTCGAACCTCAAGAAGATCAATTCTTCTAAATTCTCCCTTCCCTCTCGTTGTCATGTTGGATAAAGTTCTCAACGCAAGACGTTGAGATCAAGGTGATGCAATGAATCAACATCCTTGAGAAAGACATCTGGATCGTGAAGATTGTGTTAGCTAGCTTGTGTCCCTCTGTCTTCTTACCTCTTGACTTGAATCTCGGGACAAGATTCTTGTTTAGTAGGAGTGAGCTATGTAGCGACCAGACCTCAAACGGTCCAATCTCTATGCTCAGGTGTCATCCTTGGATCAATAATGCTGACACCACACAGTACTTGAAGGATTTATAACAGAGTAGCAATCACACACCTATTACATCGAGAGTCTCAAAAGAGAACGTATTACAATAAATATGGCTTAAGGCCATCTAATAACGATAACAGCGGAAGGCTTGGAAGATCAGTGAGTCCATCAACTCCAATGGCATCACTGAGTATAGAACCACGACCTAGAAACACCTTAATCGTTGTCTGAAAAGTCTGCAACATTAACATTGCAGCCCGAAACGGGTCAGCACATGGAATATGCTGGCAAAATAACACATAGAGAGTAATGGAATGAAATAGGCTATTCTATATGCATATTTGGCTGGTGGAAAGCTCTATGGTTATAGTTTTGTGTAAAGCCAATTTTTCCCTACTGCAAAGGAATAAATTTTATTTAACTATCATGGTAGTTGTTAAACATTGAGAATGGTTGACAGCATTCTCAATCCCAATTAAGCATCATTATTAACAAAACCCAACAAAATTAATTTTAGAGTAACATGTTGAGATTCACATGATAATCCAGGTACTAGAAACTCAAG
Organism: Triticum monococcum; assembly: GCA_034509565.1. NCBI lineage: Eukaryota > Viridiplantae > Streptophyta > Magnoliopsida > Poales > Poaceae > Triticum > Triticum monococcum. The sequence continues at coordinate 83,651,141 of CM067843.1, forward strand.
ATGTCCATAACTGGGGACATGGCTAATCATGATTAGTTTATACACTCTACAGAGGTTTGCACACTTTTCCCCACAAGACTCGATCTCCTCCGTTTGGTTTCTCGCACTACATGGTGTTTGAGAAGACGGATGACCGAGACATAGTCTTTCAAAAGCGCTAGCACCTTATGATCGGGTAGACCGTTACACCTACTTTCCCCTACATCTGCTAGTCTACCACTGTAAGAGTTCGCACAACTTAATCAACTATGCTAGAGCCCATAATAGCTTGTGGCTGCACACAGAAGTTTCTAGCATGAATAATCTCATGATCCCTTTGAGCCTGGGTGGCGTACCAAAAGAAAAACAGGCAATCGCTGGAATACCCAGGTGCCTCAATCCACCCAGATGTGTGTTTAAGTTGCCACCCTAAATAAACCATTAATTAACAATCTCACATCTGTCAGCATGGCATAATAAGCAACGTAGAACTAACTCCCAAAGGTTTGATAATAACAGGTAATAGGTACTACCTCAACTACTTCCCAATCCCACAATTTAATTAGATACTAATCATGCAATGTGTGTGAGGTTTGATCTAATGCAATAAAACTAGGTAGAGGGAAAGCATGATCAAAGTGTTACTTGCCTTGCTGATGATCTGGAAAACCTAGCGATTCAAAGTAGCAAGCGGCGCACTCCAGGTACTCTATCGCAAACAAACAAGCATACAATAAGTACTCAACTAATTCACAGGTAAAACTCAAATAAGATATCTAACCAGAAAGTTCAACTTAAGAACTCCGGTTGGCAAAAAGAATCAAATCGAACGAAGCAACGAAAGACAAACGGCAAAAGAAACAGGCTTCATTTACTATTCTGGATCTAAGGCAATTTTTATAGTGGCAAAAACTTGTTTAAGTTGGTTAAATGGAAAGAGGGTTTCGAGATGAAACTCCAGGCGCTTGAATCGCCTGATTCCGATAAACGAGCGAAAAGTTAGACTAAAACGAAAATCGGATCAGAAATCACGATCAGAAAAACCGCGGATTTAATCCGAGAAAAAGAAAAAACGACGAACGTTCGTTAAAACGAACGAACGCTCGCTAATTAAATAAACCGAAAAACAGATCTATTTAAAAAACCGAAACTAAAAAACGAACAAAACCAAACGGTTTTTCGAGAAAAACCGGCGGCGGCAAGACAACCTCCGGCGGCGGATCTGGCGGGTGGCGATGTCGGCGGCGGCGGTGCTCCGGCGGGCGGCGGCGGGCGGCGGTGGCGCGGGCGGTGCGCCGGCAGGGCGGCGCGGGTGGCGCGGCGGCGGCGCGGCGGTGGCGGGGCGTGCGGCTAGGGTTAGTGTTTCGAGCGGGGGCGCGGCTTGGGCTTGGCCGGGGCCTCGGGGCGCTTATAAGAAGGCCCGGCCAGGAGAAGTCCTGGCCGGTTACGTCCCAAGGTCGGTTCGGACTTTTTTTTAAATAATTACACTCGGAAAAAAACAAAAGGAAAACTAAACGGACTCCAAAACTCCCGAAATAAATTTTCCCCAGCTTCTAAAATCAAGCCGCACATGATGAACATTTATTTAGGGCCTAAATGCAATTTTGAAAAACGCGCATTTTTCCTAAATTCAAATAAAATAGCAAATAAAGCCAAATAAATCTTATTTGAGTTTTTTATTAAATCCCCAATATTTCTTTATTTTGGGGAAGTCATTTTATTCCCTCTCTCATAATTTTTATAATAGAAATAATTGAAGATAAAAAAATAAAATCAAATGATCCTATTTTCAAAATTTGAGACAACTCAAATATGAAAATAACGAAATCCCCAACTCTCTCCGAGGGTCCTTGAGTTGCATGAAATTTCTAGGATCAACCAAAATGCAATAAATATGATATGCAATGATGATCTATTGTATAACATTCCAAATTGAAAATTTGGGATGTTACAAACCTACCCCCCTTAAGATGAATCTCGCCCTCGAGATTCGGGTTGGCTAGAAAATAGGTGAGGGTGGTCCTTCATCAAATCTTCCTGTCGCTCCCAGGTGGCTTCATCCTCCGTGTGGTGACTCCATTGAACCTTGCAAAACTTGATAACCTTGCTGGGAGTGACTCGACTAGCATACTCTAGAATCTTAACTGGTTTCTCCTCATAGGTCAAATCACTGTCCAACTGAATTGTTTCCAGTGGTACCGTATCTCTCAGCGGTATATCAACCATCTCTGCGTGGCACTTCTTCAACTGGGATACATGGAATACGTCGTGAACTCCTGACAATCCTTCGGGCAATTCCAACTTATAGGCTACTTCTCCCATACACTCCAAAACTTTGTATGGGCCTACAAAACGTGGCACTAACTTTCCCTTGACTCCAAAACGCTGAACTCCTCGAAGTGGTGATACTCGAAGATAAACTCGGTCTCCGACTTCGTAAACTTTCTCCTTGCGTTTAGAATCTGCATAACTCTTCTACCTGGGTTGAGCTACCTTGAGCCTATCACGAATCAATTTCACTTTTTGTTCAGACTCCTTTATTAGATCCGGTCCAAACAACTGGCGATCTCCAACTTCATCCCAAGACAATGGGGTCCTGCACCTTCTTCCGTACAAGGCTTCAAAAGGGGCCATCTTCAAACTGGATTGATAGTTGTTGTTGTAAGAGAACTCTGCATATGGCAAATTCTCGTCCCAGCTAGATCCGTAATCTAGCGCACAAGCTCTTAGCATATCCTCCAAAATCTAATTGATTCTCTTGGTCTGTCCATCTGTCTGCGGGTCGAAAGCTGTGCTAAACTCCAATCTGGTACCCAAAGTTTCATGCAACTGATTCCAGAACTTTGAGGTAAATTGGGTTCCTCTATCTGATACTATGCTCCTTGGAACTCCATGCGGACAAACGATTCTAGTCATGTATATCTTCGCCAACTTTGCACTGGTATAGGTAGTCTTCACTGGAATGAAATGAGCTACCTTTGTCAAACGATCGACTACAACCCATATCGAGTCATAGCCTGAACGTGTTCTGGGCAATCCTGTAATAAAATCCATGCCTAGCTTATCCCTCTTCCATTCGGGTATCGGCAATGGTGTAGCAATCCTGTTGGCTTCTGATGCTCTGCCTTCAGTCTCTGACATACATCACAAACTGCTACATATTCTGCAATATCCTTCTTCATTCCGGTCCACTAGAAAATATCCTTCAAATCCAAATACATCTTGGTATTTCCTGGGTGAATCGAATACGATGAATCATGGGCCTCTTGCAAAATTTACTTCCTGATCTCCGAATCATTTGGTACATAGACACGGTCTTCAAACCATAAGGTATCATGCTCATCCTCATGAAATCCCTTAGCTTTTCGTTTGATCATTTTCTCCTTAATAGAGGCAATCTCCTTGTCAGTCTTTTGGGCTTCTCTGATCTTATCCATCAAAGTAGACTGAATCTCCAATGCTGCTATATGGAACTATTTCCAAACATAGCTCTCGAAGATTTTCGGCTAACTCCCTTGGTAAATCTCCCGTCATTAGGGTGTTGACAGGGCTCTTACGGCTCAACGCGTTATCTACTATGTTAGCCTTTCCGAGGTGATAATGCAATTTCATATCATAATCCTTGATGAGCTCCAACCATCTCCTTTGTCTGAGGTTCAACTCCTTCTGTGTGAAATATACTTCAAACTCTTGTGATCCGTGTACACCTCATAATGGTTTCCAATCAGAAAATGTCTCCAAGTCTTCAATGCATGCACTACGGCTGCTAACTCCAAATCATGCGTAGCATAATTCAACTCATGAGGCTTAAGCTGTCGTGAGGCATATGAAACAACTCCTCCTTCCTGCATAAGCACTGCTCCAAGTCCTCGACGTGAAGCGTCACAGTACACCTCATAATCTTTGGTCTGGTCCGGTAAAATCAACACTGGTGAGGTAACCAAACATTTCTTCAACTCCTGGAAACTAGCCTCACATTCCTCAGTCCATATGAACTTGGTATCCTTCTTCAACAACTCTGTCATAGGCTTCGCAATCTTTGAGAAATTCTCAATAAACCTCCAGTAGTATCCTGCGAGTCCAAGAAAACTCCGGATCTCTCCAACTGTGGTTGACGCTTCTCACTTGGTCACGGTATCAACTTTAGTGGGATCTACTGCTATACCTTCTCTGGATATAACGTGTCCGAGAAATCCAACTTCTTTCAACCAAAACTCACATTTGCTAAACTTGGCATATAACTGGTGTTCTCTGAGCTTACCAAGTACCAAACGCAAATGCTCCTTATGCTCCTCTTCATTCATCGAGTATACCAGGATATCATCAATGAACACCACAATGAACTTATCCAAAAACTCCATAAACACTTTGTTCATCATGTTCATAAAATATGCAGGTGCGTTAGTCAGACCAAATGACATAACGGTATACTCATACAGCCCAGACCTGGTGGTAAAATCCGTCTTAGGTATATCCTGTTCTCGAATCTTCAACTGGTGGTATCCTGATCGCAGATCGATCTTGGAAAATACCTTATCTCCTTGCAATCGATCAAACAGATCATTGATCATCGGTAGTGGGTACTTGTTCTTGATGGTTACTTCATTCAACCCTCGATAATCAACAACCATCCTTAACAATCCATCCTTCTTCTCCACTAGAAGTACTGGTGATCCCCAAGGCGATGAACTTGGGCGAATATATCCTTTATCCAGTAACTCCTTAATCTGCTTCTTAATCTCCACCAAATCCTTTGTGGGCATCCTATATGGTCTCTTTGATATTGGCCCTATGCCTGGCAAAAGCTCAATCAAAAACTCAATATCTCTATCCGGTGGCATGCCTAGCAATTCTTCTGGAAATACATCGGGGAAATCCTTCACTACTGGTACTTCCTCCTGCACAACTCCTGTTAAACAATTTACTTGAGTCCTCTTCGGCACATGCTGGGATACATACTTGATCCTTCTCCCTTCTGGGGTGGTAAGCAAGATCGACTTACTAGCGCAATCGATGTTTCCTCCATACATCGACAACCAATCCATACCCAGAATTACATCCAAACCTTGTGATTCCAATATTATCAAATCCGAGGGAAACACATGCCTACCTATACTTAATGGCACTTGAAAACATCCTTGGCTAGCCATATGCTCCACTCCTGGTGAGCTTACTAACATAGGTGTTCTAAGAACTTTGGTGGGCAGGTTATACTTATCCACAAATCCCCTTGATATGTATGAATGCGATGCACTAGTATCGAGAAGAACGAGTGAAGTAAATGACTTAACCAAAAACTTACCGATTACTGCATCCGGCTGCTCTTCAACCTCCTCCACGTTAACGTGGTTCACCTGTTCCCTATTGAAAGGGTTCGGCTTCTTCCCAGAGCTTCCATTGCCATTACCATTCTGTGATTCAGGACATTCATTGGCATAATGTCCGGTCTTCTAGCACTTAAAACAAGTGACTTGGCTCAGGTCTCTCTTGGCTGGGGTCGATGGGTTGGTGCGGTTTTGGCCGTTGCTTCCTCCATTCCCATTACCATTCTTGGTGCCATTGTGATTGTGTGAGCTACATCCTCCATGGGTATGCTTAAAATGTCCTCCCGGTCTAGGGGTAAAATGCGGCTTCTGCTGAGCTCCTGAATTATGCTTCCCTTGTCCATACTTCCTCTTGCGATTCTCAATCTGCTGCTGCTTCCCTTCAATCATGAGAGCACGATCTACCAACTCCTGGTAGTTGTTGAAGGTGGCTACCATCAACTGCATGCTCAACTCATCATTCAGTCCTTCCAGAAATTTCTCCTGCTTAGTTGCATCCGTAGCAACATCATCTGGGGCATAATGTGCTAATTTACTAAAGTCCTCCACATACTGGCCAACTATCCGTCCTCCTTGGCGCAAGTTGCGAAACTCTCGCTTCTTCATGGCCATAGCTCCTGCTGAAACATGGGCAGTTCGAAAAGCCTACTGAAACTGGTCCCACATGACAGTGTCGACAGGGAAAGTGGCTGTGAAATTCTACCACCATGATGCTGCGGGTCCTTCAAGCTGATGTGCGGCAAACTTCACCTTTTCTGCATCTGTGCATCATGCTGTGGTCAACTCCCTTGCTGTCTTGCGGAGCCAATCATCTGCTACTATCGGCTTGGTGCTACTGAAAAACACCGGCGGATTCAGCCTAAGAAAATGGGCTAAGTGATCAACAGGTGGTGGTGGTGGTGGGTTGTTGTTGTTCCCCTGATTTTGATTCTGGACTAACAACTGCATCAATGTGTTCTGCTACTGGATCAACTGGGTGAGCTCCGGTGGGAAGGTAAATCCGGGGTCACGTCTCGGAGGCATCTGAGGGTTTAGAAAATATGAGATTTAAGAATAGAGGGGGTCTAAAGAGAAAACACTACCCATATGCATATGAGGCAAAAGCAAACAATTCACTTCATTCAATCAATCAAACAAGGGCATACAATCAATCTAACTATCGCAAAAGTGATCGGACAACTATATTTACATGGTGGACTACTACTATGGATGAGGTGGTCTACTAGAAGTATTCTTCGGTTGCCGACTCCATTATATCTGCTCCTGCTTCATCAACATAGTCATCATCGCTATCATCTGGATCCGAGTCGGTGTCGTCGATGATGATGTAGTCTTCCGGGCGAATCTCCTTGGGTTCTTCGTCTTCTTCTACTGGTGTAGGGCCTTCCATAAATATTCTGATCTTCTTGATCAGATCGTCATTCTTCTCCACTAATACTTCGATTTCCTCTTCGAAATCTTCATGTGTAGCCTTGAGTTCTTCCTCCAGTTCCTTGATTCTTGTCCTCGCCTTCTTCAGATCTATCATGTCGGTGCACATCTGGTTCTCCTGACGTCGAATGTGCTGGTTTAACTCTTGGATAAAAGCTGCAACTGATCTATCCTTCCTGGTGCTGATCATCACCCAGTGCTCATCTCTGCGCCCATAAATCTGGTAGATAGTATCCTTGAGATCATTACGGTAGACTTCTCCAATACGTCCCATGGTGATGTGAGCTGCCATGCTCTTTCCTAGACTCCAAGTTGGTGCATCAAAAGAAAACTCTATGGGCTCAGTGACTGGCATGAACGTCCTTCCTGGAACTTGAACTTGAATCATCCAGCGCTCTTCTTCAGGTAAAGTGGCGTTGTAGGTTCCGGTGAAGCTTGGTACTCCTATGTTCAGGTATCTAGTGACTTCCTTCAAGTGATGTCCAAAGGGTGTATCTTCATCCGGTTGCGTGAACTTGTTCCTTGCATCCGCCATCCTAAAAGAGTAGAAAAGATGAGAAGTCAAAAAGAGATGAGAGTGAGTAGTGATCTAGGTCTTTAGCTTAGTGGTCGTGTCCTACAGTCAGCGTGTGCTCTGATACCATCTTGTAGCGACCAGACCTCAAACGGTCCAATCTCTGTGCTCAGGTGTCATCCCTGGATCAGTAATGCTAACACCACACAGTACTTGAAGGATTTATAACAGAGTAGCAATCACACACTTATTACATCGAGAGTCTCAAAAGAGAACTTATTACAATAAATATGGCTTAAGGCCATCTAATCACGTAATAGCGGAAGGCTTGGAAGATAAGTGAGTCCATCAACTCCAATGGCATCACTGAGTATAGAACCACGACCTAAAAACACCTTAATCATCGTCTGAAAAGTCTGCAACATTAACGTTGCAGCCCAAAACGGGTCAGCACATGGAATATGCTGGCAAAATAACACATAGAGAGTAATGGAATGAAATAGGCTATTCTATATGCATATTTGGCTGGTGGAAAGCTCTATGGTTATAGTTTTGCGTAAAGCCAATTTTTCCCTACTACAAACGAATAAATTTTATTTAACTATCATGGTAGTTGCTAAACATTGAGAATGGTTGATTGCATTCTCAATCCCAATTAAGCATCATCATTAACAAAACCCAACAAAATTAATTTTAGAGTAACATGTTGAGATTCACATGATAATCCAGGTACTAGATACTCAAGATGTCCATAGCCGGGGACACGGCTAATCATGATTAGTTTATACACTCTGCAGAGGTTTGCGCACTTTTCCCCACAAGACTCGATCTCCTCCGTTTGGTTTCTCGCACTACATGGTGTTTGAGAAGACGGATGACCGAGACATAGTCTTTCAGAAGCGCTAGCACCTTACGATCGGGTAGACCGTTACACCTACTTTCCCCTACATCTGCTAGTCTACCACTGTAAGAGTTCGCACAACTTAATCAACTATGCTAGAGCCCATAATAGCTTGTGGCTACACACGGAAGTTTCTAGCGTGAATAATCTCATGATCCCTTTGAGCCTGGGTGGCGGACCAAAAGAAAAACAGGCAATCCCTGGAATACCCAGGTGCCTCAATTCACCCAGATGTGTGTTTAAGTTGCCACCTTAAATAAACCATTAATTAACAATCTCACATCTGTCATGGATACACTCACCCAATCCACGTCTACTAGCATAGCATGGCATAATAAGCAACGTAGAAGTAACTCCCAAAGGTTTGATAATAACAGGTAATAGGTACTACCTCAACTACTTCCCAATCCCACAATTTAATTAGATCCTAATCATGCAATGTGTGTGAGGTTTGATCTAATGCAATAAAATTGGGTAGAGGGAAAGCATGATCAAAGTGTTACTTGCCTTGCTGATGATCCGGGAAACCTAGCGATTCGAAGTAGCAAGCGGCGCACTCCGGGTACTCTATCGCAAACAAACAAGCATACAATAAGTACTCAACTAATGCACAGGTAAACTCAAATAAGAGATCTAACCAGAAAGTTCAACTTAAGAACTCCGATTGGCAAAAAGAATCAAATCGAACGAAGCAACGAAAGACAAACGGCAAAAGAAATAGGCTTCATTTACTATTCTGGATCTAAGGCAATTTTTACAATGGCAAAAACTTGTTTAAGTTGGTTAAATGGAAAGAGGGTTTCGAGATGAAACTCCAGGCACTTGAATCGCCTGATTCCGATAAACGAGCGAAAAGTTAGGCTAAAACGAAAATCGGATCAGAAATCGCGATCAGAAAAACCGCGGATTTAATCCGAGAAGAAGAAAAACGACGAACGTTCGTTAAAACAAACGAACGGACAAACGCTCGCTAATTAAATAAACCGGAAAACCTTTAAAAAACCGAAACTAAAAAACGAACAAAACCGTTGAAAAACCGAACGGTTTTTCGAGAAAAACCGGCGGCGGCGAGACAACCTCCGGCGGTGGATCCGGCGGGCGGCGATGTCGGCGGCGGCAGCGCTCCGGCAGGCGGCGGCGATGTCGGCGGCGCGGGCGGTGCGGCGCGGCGGCGGCGGCGCGGCGACGGCGGCGGCGCGGCGCGGCGACGGCGGCGGCGCGGCGCGGCGGCGGCGGCGAGTGGCGGCGGCAGCGGCGGGCGGCTAGGGTTAGGGTTTCGGGCGGGGGCGCGGCTTGGGCTTGGTCGGGGCCTCGGGGCGCTTATAAGAAGGCCCGGCCAGGCGGAGTCCTGGCCGGTTACAGCCCAAGGTCGGTTCGGACTTTTTTTTAAAATAATTACGCTCGGAAAAAAACAAAAGGAATACTAAACTGACTCCAATAGTCCCGAAATAAATTTTCCCCGGCTTCTAAAATCAAGCCGCACAGGATGAACATTTATTTGAGGCCTAAATGCAATTTTGAAAAACACGCATTTTTCCTAAATTCAAATAAAATAGCAAATAAAGCCTAATAAATCTTATTTTATTTTTTTTAAATCCCCAATATTTCTTTATTTTGAGAAAGTCATTTTATTCCCTCTCTCATAATTTTTATAATAGAAATAATTGAAGATAAAATAAATAAAATCAAATGGTCCTATTTTCAAAATTTGAGACAACTCAAATATGAAAATAACGAAATCCCCAACTCTCTCCGGGGGTCCTTGAGTTGCATGAAATTTCTAGGATCAACCAAAATGGAATAAATATGATATGCAATGATGATCTATTGTATAATATTCCAAATTGAAAATTTGGGATGTTACAAGCTGTCACATCCCTAGTTCTGGTATGCTCTAGGCTAGCCCTTCATGTGAGCATCATGTTTAAATTCAAATGAAATTTGAATTGAGGAATTTTCAAAAGCCTCAGAAGACCTCTAAAAATAACCAACATTTAAATCTCATCAAATGAGTCCAAGAAAATGTTCCTGTTAATCTCTGGAAATATTGGCAAGGGATAAAATTCAAACCAATATTTCTAGAATCTCAGAAACAATTATTTTTGGCCTTTGAATTAATCCAATAAATATTTGAATTGGATATATATTTATTATATAATAAATATATGTTCAGTAATTCTGGAAATTATTGTGTAGCTTTGGATAAGTCCATTTAGTTCACACAATTATTTTCATGAATTTTGAAAATGTTTGATCTTTGAACTAAATCAAAACATAATAGCAAAAATAGAAAAACAGAACATTAATAAGGGAGAGAGAGAAGGACTCACCTGGGCTTCTCACCTGCAGCAGAACCGGCCCAGCTCCTGATCTGGCCCAGCCCACCAGGGGCTCCCGGGTCTTCTTCCTCCTTTGACAGAAGGACATAGGCGCGTGGCCACCGCGCGAGCCACCTCCTGCTTCCACCGCTTCTGGAGCCAGCCCCGAGTGCCATGCACTCCCTCTCGACCCCCTCGCTCTCTCCCTGGACCCCCTCCCCCTCCTCTGCTCTCTCCCGCAGCACCACCGAGCGCGTTCGCCACCGCCGCTCGTCGTAGCCATGGCCACCACCTCTCCTACGCCCCCTGAAGCTGCCCTCTCTTCCTCCTCACCGCACCAAGTGAGCTGGGAAGCCCTGCAACATCCTCACCACCCTCGTCTCCGTCCTCGGCCGCTGTGGACCATCGCCGTCGATTTGCTCCGTCCAAGCCTTCACCGAGCACGCTGACCATCCCCTCGTATCCTCTGTGAGCTCCACTGCATTTCCCATCTCTCCGTTTGCTCTCCTCCATGCCGTAGCACCGTTCCACGCCGTGACCGAAGCTCGCCGCCGCATGGCCTTGTCGCTGCCACGGCCTGAGATCGAACGGGTCGCGCCCGTGCACCGAATCGAGCTCCTGGTGAACCCAGGAGGCTGCCCAGGCCTTTACTTTGCTCGTCCGCGTCCTGCAACGCCGGTTCCGCCGAGGTGCAACTCCGGCCGCCGCCTGCCGTTGTTGCAATCAATGTTCCAGGCCACCCCAGCTCCTCCCGCTTGCTCCATTGGATGCACGCAGATGCTAGCTCGCAGTAGAGCCAAACCCCGCCGCGAACCACCTTCTATAGCGCCGTCCCGAGCAACTCCGGCGAGTCCCCGCCATTGCTGTGGTCACCAGCGTCAACTGCTGACGTGGCGCCGGTTTAATTAGCGCTAATGATCCTTCTAAACACCCATAGAGCCACTGCCATGTGGGCCCCTGTGCCTGTTTAGGTTAGACTAATTTTATGTCTAGATTAGTGATAACCACGTGGCCCCACGTGTCGGCTTTGACTTTGACCTAGTCAGCGCTGACCCGACCCCACCTGTCAGCGACACTAACCAGCACTGTGTCACTGACGTGTGGACCCCACACGTCAGGTTTGACCCGGGATAGCCCCTGTTGACCTGCTGACATCACAGTGACGCAATGCTGACGCAGTTATAATTTTCTTGTGCTCTTTTCTAGTGGGGGCGTGCTAGCGCACCCACTGGGTGTAGCCCCCGAGATTCGGGCCAACTACGTAGTAGTTGGGCCAAATCTTAAGTCTTGCTTTTTTCTTCTGCTGAGTCCTTCCTTTTTGCAGCCGAGGTGCTGTCCTGGCGGACTCGTCTGCTCCAGGCTGGTCATCACTACGACCGGCTCGTTGCCGACACCGGCCGTCTTGGCATCGAGGCGGCGCAGGCGAGGGCGGAGGCGGTCGTGGCTCGGCGGTCTGTTGATGAGGCCAACCGGCTCCGTGAGCAACTGGCAGGTCACAAGAGCCGCCTTGAGGCCGAGGTGGAGCACCTTAAGGCGGAAGCCGCCAAGGTGGTGGTGGCGCAGCAGGCCCTGGCGGAGGCAGACCAGCAGCGCGGCCAGCTGGCCGATGACAAGGGCGGGCTCCAGGCCGAGGTGGATCGCCTGCGGGAGCAGGTCACCATGGTTGAGGGGGCCCGTCAGGACGACGCCCGTCGCCGCGAGGCGTCCGAGAAGGCGGCCGAAGACAAGGACGCCGAGCTGAAGGCGGCCCTTGACAAGGCGGCCGACCTGGAGAATGCGCTCAAGGAGCGCGACCGCGCCATCGAACGGGAGCGGCGTTGGTATGTTGCTTGAAGCGCAGCACCTGGAAGAGTCCTTCTCCAGTAAGTGCTTTTTCTAGTCGTTCGCCGGGTCGAGATCCGGCCTTTCTTCCTTGTTGTTCTTCTTCTAACTTGCTTCTTCCTTTGCGGCAGGGGCCTTCCCGGAGACGTAGCGGCTGGCGGAGGAAGCCGTCCGCCATCAGCGCGACCCGACCAGCGTCGTTGGGTCCGGGACGGATCCGAGGGTGGCCTGGACCTTCCCGGAGATCATCGCCGCCGTTGAGGCCCACCTGCAGGTTCTGGGAGCGCAGTTGGGGCGGCTGTCCTAGGCCGGCACCGCGATGACGGTGGCCCTATGGCCGGGCTCTGTCGAACCGAGCAGCTTCTCGCGCTTGGCGCATTGGTTGGAGATGGGTCGGACCGGCTTGGCGAGTGGCGCGTCTCCGCCGCTCGTGCCGGTGCTGAGATGGCGATCGGTTCACGCTTTCCTGGCATCCAGACCTGCAGCTCGGCGCGTTGATGGGCCAGCGGGCCGGATCGGAGCAGCACTTGCAGGAGCAAGCCGGCCGGATCGCCTCTCGGGCCAGCTACATCGCCCATTTCGCCTTCCACGACGAGTTCCATCTGGAGCGGACGGAAGACGGCAGGGTCGTGGATGGTGAAGACTACGCCTTGCTCCTCCATGATCCGGAGGGGAGCTCGGAGGAGACGGGCGTCTACCGCGACGCGGGTGCTGAGGAGGACACCGGTGCCTCGCTGGACCCGGAGGCCGCCAGGGGAGAGCCGTCGACGTCGCGACGCTGCGCTGGAGATGCCTGAGACACTTTGTAAAATTTGTTAAATAGTAGGTCCACCCACCCACTAGGGGTTTTTAGGGTGTAATGAACTCGGGTCGTGGGCCTTTCCTTAAATATTTGTGTAAATGTCGTGGGTGCTTTCGCTTTTTGCCTTCCATTTTTTGGACTGATTTCATGTGTTTTTTCCTTTCTCAACCCCCCCCCCCCACGAGTCAGACGGCCAAGGCTCCGGTCCGTGACAAGGAGTTTGGTTCTTTGAGAGGAGCGCGTAGGACTTGGGTCCCTTGAAACGTTGAGCGCGAGCGAAACACCCACTGGGCTGACTGGCGGCAATCCGGCGAAGCCGGTTGGCGAGCAGCCGATCGTGCGGCTGTTCATTCGATGAATGGCGGGCCGGGTTGATCGACCCGGTAGCCTTTGACTTAGTGTATGAAGCGTAAAGGTGTTTTGGCCCATTGTGCTTCCCAGCCGACTGCCAAAGCTGGATCTCTGGATTTATGGCGAAGTGGGGGCCGCGGCATCCTAACTTTATCAGGAATCACCAAGTAAGGCGGCGGGGTGGCAACCGAGCCGGCCAGCCCCCGAGCCCCCGGGTTGAGCGAGTCGGACCAATGGCCGGGTTCAGTGGTATAGTGATGCAAGAAAATAGGACACAATAAATTGGTCGACAAAAGGCAGCCCCCGAGTCTTGTTCGAGGACCCCGTAGTATCATGCGTTTACAAAAGGCGACGATACATACGCTCGTGCGGCTAACTATAAAACGGGCGGAGGAGTTCCGCGTTGCACAGCTGGGTCGTTTCTTCACCGGCGGTGTCCTTCTTGCGCTTCCTTGACTTGCGTGCGTCGATGAGGTAGTAGGCGTTGCGGTCGCACAAGGCCCTGCTCACGATGAATGGGCTCTCCCATGGAGAGGACAACTTGTGCTAGCCTGCCTGCTCTTGGACGAGTCGGAGGACGAGGTCGCCCTCGCGGAACGCGAGGGGTTTGATCTTCTTGCTGTGGTAATGCCTCAGGCCTTGCTGGTAGATGGCCGAGTGACTGAGTGCTAGGAGGCATGCTTCTTCGAGCAGGTCGACGCCATCTTCGTGAGCTTCTCTGGCTTCGGCTTCGGTGTACATCGCGACGCACGGCGAGTCGAACTCGACGTCGGTCGGGATGACGGCTTCGGCTCCGTAGACGAGGAAGAACGGGGTGAACCCGGTCGACCGATTCGGCGTGGTGCGTAGACTCCAGAGAACGGCTGGCAACTCGTCAAGCCAGCTGCCGGGTGAGGGGATGAGTGGCTCGATGAGTCGCGGCTTGACGCCGGACAAGATGAGTCCATTGGCCCGCTCGACCTGCCCGTTGGACTGCGGATGCGCAACGGAGGCCAGGACGAGGCGGATGCCGAAGACGGAGCAGTATTGTTCGAGTGCGCCCTTGGCGAAGTTGGTGCTGTTGTCGGTGATGATGATGTTCGGCATGCCGTAGCGCACCGCTATGTCCTTGATGAACCGAACGGTTGTTGGCCCGTCCAGTTTCTTGATTGGTCTTGCCTCGATCCACTTGGTGAATTTGTCCACTGCCACCAGCAAGTGCGTCATGCCACCTCGAGCGGTTTTGAAGAGTCCCGCCATGTCGAGTCCCTAGACCACGAAGGGCCAGGCGATCGGTATGGTGCGGAGTGCTGACGCCGGCTGGTGGCTGCGTTTGCTGAAGCACTGGCATCCCTCACACTTGAGGATGAGCGACTCGGCATCTTGGAGGGCCGTGGGCCAGTAGAAACCATGGCGAAACGCCTTGTCCACCAGGGATCGTGACGCGGCGTGGTGCCCGCACTCGCCCTGGTGTATGTCGCGGAGGATGTCGATGCCTCGTTCCTGCTCGACGCAGCGCTGGTACATGCCGGTGGTGCTGCGCTTGACGAGCTCGTTGTTGATGATGCTGTAAGCGGACACCCGACGTTGCACTTGCCGAGCTTCGGTCTTGTCCATGGGGAGAACCCCGTTCTCCAAAAATTCTAATATTGGGAGGGCCCAAGATGGAGCCATAACGACGACAAAGACGGCCACCAGGGTGGGTTCCGAGTCGGCAGCCCCCGAGCCGGGTTGAGCAGCCCCCGGGTCGAGTATGGCGACGGTCGGGTCTGGGATGATGGTGGCTGGGTCAAGTTGAGCAGCCCTCGGGCCGGGTTGAGCAGTCCCCGGGCCGGGTTCGGCAGTCCCCGGGCCGGGTTGAGGTGCGGCCGGGTCGTCTGGAATGTGGATGGACTCGGAGTCCGGCGATGGCTTGACGGACAACTTGCACAGGTGCTCGGGGGAGATGCTGGACGGGATGGCTTGTCGAGACGAGGCGATCTTGGCGAGCATGTCGGTTGCTTCATTCTCCGCGCGTGGGACATGGAGGAACTCACAACCCTCGAATGATCCGGATAGCTTCTGTACGAGGAAGCGGTAGCTTGCCATGTTGGAGTCGCGGGCATCCCATTCGCCAGAGCACTACTGCACCACCAGGTCCGAGTCGCCGTAGCACAGGATGCGTTGGATGCCAAGTTCCTTGGCAAGCCGGAGGCCGTGCACAAGGGCTTCGTACTCGGTGACGTTGTTGGAGGCGGTGAAGTGGATCTGGAGTGCTTAGCGAAGCTGGTCGCCCTTTGGGGATGACAGTACGATGCCGGCCCCAAAACCGAGTCGCATCTTGGACCCGTCGAAGAGCATGCGCCAATGCGTCGAGTCGGGAGGCGGCGGCAAGTACTGGGTCTCGGTCCAGTCAACGAGGAAGTTGGCCAGGGCTTGAGACTTGATCGTGGTGTGGGGCTCGTAGAGAATGGTGTGGCCGGCTAGCTGGATCGCCCACTTGGCAACCCGGCCAGAGGCGTCCCGGCACCCGATGATTTCTCCGATAGGCGTCGTGCTGACCACGATGACAACGTGCTCTTGGAAATACTGCTTCAGCTTCTTGGAGGTGAGGTACACGCCGTAACACATCTTCTGGTAGTGCGGGTAGTTTTGCTTGGAGTTGGAGAGCACCTCTCTCAGATAGTAGACTGGGCGCTGGACGGCATGGATCTTGCCCTTCTCTAGTCGCTCGACCACCAGCACCGTGCTGACCGCCCGCGAGGTCGTGGCTATGTAGAGCAGCAGCGGCTCCTTGTCGGTCGGCACAGCCAGGACTGGTGCTGTGGAGAGCATGCGCTTGAGGTCTTGGAAGGCCTCGTCTGCCTTGCCATTCCATTCGAACGGGCTCGTCTTCTTCATCAGCTGGTACAGGGGTAGCGCCCTCTCGCCCAGCCGGCTTAGAAACCGGCTGACGGAGGCCAAGCATCCGGTGAACTTCTGGACATCGCGCAGCCGAGCCAGCTTGCGCATGCGCTCGATGGCCTTGATTTTCTTTGGGTTCACCTCAATGCCGCGTTCCAAGACGAGGAAGCCGAGTAGCTTTCCGGCCAGGACGCCGAAGACGCATTTTTTCGAGTTGAGCTTGACCTTGTATTCGCGGAGGTTGGCGAATGTTTCCTTCAAATCGTCGAGGAGCGTGAGGTGATGCTTGGTCTTTACCACGATGTCGTCCACGTACACGTGGATATTGCGGCCGAGTTGCGGCAGCAGGCATTTCTGCATGCAACGCTGGAAGGTGGCGTCGGCGTTCTTCAAGCCAAACAACATGGTGATGTAGCAATACGCCCCAAAGGGCATGATGAAGGACGTCTTCAGGGCGTCGGTCGGGTCCGGCTTGATCTGGTGGTAGCCGGAGTAAGCTCCAGGAAGGACAAGAGCTCACACCCGGCGGTCGAGTCGATGACTTGGTCGATCCACGAGAGTGTGGACGGGTCCTTGGGACAGGCCTTGTTGAGGCTGGTGTAGTCTATACGCATGCGCCAGGTCTTGTTCTTCTTCAGGACGAGGACTGGATTGGCCAGCCACTCGAGGTGAAACACTTCCATTATGAAGCCGGCCGCCAAAAGCTTGGCGACCTCTTCACAAATGGTTCTTCTCTTTTCTTTGGAAAATCGTCGTAGGGGTTGACAGACAGACTTGGCGTCCTTGCGAACGTGAAGTTTGTGCTCGGCGTACTTCCTCGGGATACCCGGCATGTCCTTGGGGGTCCATGCGAAGATATCCTGATTCTCACGGAGGAAGTCGACGAGCTCGCCTTCCTATTTGTTGTCGAGGCGGGCACCTAGGACGACGTACTTGCTGCAGCTGGGGTCTTCTAGGTTGAGCTTCACTTTCTTGATCTCCTTGGAGGGCTTGAAGGCGGCCTCATCGGCCGGGTCCGAGGTCGGGATCGACACGGCGGAGGCCTCGCCTGCTAGGGCGACTATCCGATCGAGCTGGCGTCGCTCCTCGGCAATGACCAGCGACTCGGCCAACTTGGCGCCGTCTTGGGCGCACTCCAGGGACTTGCGGTAATCGTCGGTGATGGTGATGAGGCCTTTGGGAGCCGGCATCTTCATCTTCAGGTATGCGTAGTGGGGAACCGCCATGAACTTGGCGAGCGCGGGCCGACCCAGCAATGTGTGATACGCGCTGGACAGGTCCACCACCTCGAACCAGATCGGTTCGCACCAGAAGTGGCTGCTGTCACCGAACAGGACATCTAGCCGGACCTGGTCAATGGGGCGCGGGAGAGGCCGGGCATGATTGCGTGGAAGATCGTTCGGGGCGGCTCTAGGTCCTCGGCCTTGAGGCCGAGCTTGGTCATCGTGTCGTGGTAGAGGATGTTGATGCTGCTGCCACCGTCGATGAGGACTCGGGAGAACTTGCATGTGTGTCGCGCGATGATGGTGGGGTTGAGGACGAGGGCATAACCACCCGAACTCGGCATGACTGCCGGGTGATCCTTCCGAGTCCAGGTGATCGGGCGATCCGACCAATGCATGAACTTCGGCTTGGCCGGGACGACGGTGTTCACCTCCTGCCGAAGGAGGCGCTCGTTGTGCTTGTCATCGCCGAGGCTGGTGAAGACGACGTAGGCTGCGTTATGGTCTGGGTAGGCGTCGTTGCGCATCGCGCCGCCAGCTGGAGGCGGCGGTGGAGGCGGAGGCGGCTGTCCCATGCTCGGAGCCGGAGCCAGAGGGGGCGGGACATCGCCCCTCATGATGCGCTTGGTGATGGCGCACTGCCGAAGCGTGTGCGTGAAGGGTTTTGCGCCACTGTGGTGCTTGCAGGGGGCGTCAAGCATCTGCTCGAAGCTCATGGCGGGTTGCCATGTCATCTTGCCGGTTTGCCGGTGGTTCACCGCCGGGTCCGCCGTGGCTCGGCGGCCGCGACGAGCTGGTTGTCGTGACACGGCGCCGGCTGGTCGGCCTTGCACTTGTTGTTCTGGTGATGCTACTGTCGGCTGCTTTCACCGGCCGGCTTTAGAGGGGGAACCGGCTTCGCCTTGCCGGCTTCATCCAGCGCCACCTGGATCTTCATGGCGGAATCGGCGTTGGCGTACTTGTTCGCCGTCACCATGAGCGCGGCCATGGTGGCCGGCTCGGAGCGTAAGAGCTTGTGCTTGAGGAGGGTGCCGTCTCGGCACCCGTTGACGAAGTACTGGATCGCCTGGACTTCATGGACGCCCTCGCAGCTGTTCCGGAGCTCGGTCTAGCATGCGAGGTACTCGCGGTCGGTCTCCGTAGGTCCCTTCACACACATGGCGAGCTGGCTAGGGCGGCCGGGTCGCTTGTAGGTCCCCGTGAAGTTGCGGATGAAGGCCTCCTCGAAGTCCACCCACGTGTTGATGCTGCCCATCGGCAGGCTGTTCAACCATGTGCGGGATGACCCTTGGAGCATGAGCGGTGTGTAGCGCACGACGAGACGACGATTGGCACCGGTGATGCCAATGGCCGTGGAGTAGTCGGTGAGCCAATCTTCTGGCTTCACCGTCCCATTATACTTGGGGGTGTCGCTGGGGAGCATGAATCCTTTGGGGAAGGGCTCCTCCCGGATGCGGGGGCCGAAGCACGCCGGCCCGATAGCGCCACTTTCCTCCATCTCCAGGGAGTGAGCGAGCCGATCAAGTCGGTGGCGAGCGTCGGCATCGTCGATGGCGCGCGGGCTGAGTCGACTTGCGGCCAGGCCACGGGGGGCCGGGTCGGTTGGAGCCGGACACCGGCCATGTGGGTCGGGTCCGTGCTGGATCTCTAGGACGGGCTCGTCGCCCAATCCACCGGCGGCTGCAGCGGCCGGGTCGCGCTGAGTCCGGGCTCGTCCGGAGTGCGCCTCGCCGGGGGGCGAGGAAGCGGTGTGCAGAAGTTCGTCGGACCCGCCAAGGCGGGCGGAGCCGGATCCCGCCGGCTTGGCGAGCTGGTTGAGGCGGTCCTGCTGGGTGTTGGCAGCGTGGAGGAGTTCGCGCATCCTCCCGATGCGCTCTTTCAGCTCCTCACCCGTGAGCTGGTCTAGGCCGGCTGCGGCTGCCTGGGCAGCGCGCGTGTTCTTCGCTGGGGTCTCATAGACGGTTGGGACGGCGTCGAGGTCCCGGCCGATCGCTCCTCCCCGGGCACGCACATCGGCGACCCGGCTTGGGTCGGCCGCGGCGGGCGTGAATCCGTAGGCGGCATCGCGCTCGAGCTGAGCGGCGTCTAGACGATGCTGAGTGGCGGCGAGCGCCTCAGACAGCTCCAGCATCTGCTAGCGCCTTTCCTCGAGCTGGGTTCGGGCCTCGGCGATGTTGGTGGCGTCGACGTTGATGCCGATGGGGATGCGGAGGCTCCTCATCGCGGCGCGCAGCGGATCAGACGGCTCGATCCGTTCCGCTGCGGCCCTGGCTTCGGCAGCCTTCCTCGTCTTGCTCAACAAGGAGGAGGCACCGTCGCCGGTGACAAAGACCTCCACGTGGACGTCCATTGCCCCGGTGAAAATGTCGCCCCGAGGGAGAGGGGAGAGTCAGAGTAGCTTAGCACCTCGCTAGGGTACTCGTCGGCCGCGAACATATCGGAGATGCGCAGCGCGGCGAAGGAGGCGACAAGTGCGCCAACGACGTCGTCCGCCAGCGTGACGGACTCGTCGGTGTAGGAGAAGGGCCCCGTCTGAAGCATGTTCTCGGCCAGTTCCTCGAGCAGCCCCACGGTGGGTGCCAACTGTCGTGGCGGGCGCATGGCAGATGCCAAGGGATGGCTAAAGAGAGGAGGAGGCTCGAGGGCGCTGGTGGACTCCAGAGGCGAGGTTGGCATGAGCGGGCGCGGGACGCCGGACATACCCAGGTTCAGGGCTCTTCGGAGAGATAATACCCCTAGTCCTGCCGAGTGTAGTTGGATGATCGATAGTACAATGTTGCTTCTGGAGCTGTATGGAGGAGGAAGGAAGCTGGCCAAGGCTTAGGCAGTTCCCTCTCCTTGGGTGTTGCTAACTAGGTGTGTGTGATGGAATGAGCTCTCTTCGCTCTATTGTGTTGTGATCGCGGGCTCCCGGGGGGTTTTATAGTCCAACCCCCCGGGGGTACAATGGTAATGTTACAAGTCGGTGGGTCCGTATTGTCGGTGTCTGGGAACCCGGGCTAGGTCCCGCTGAGGGCTTGTGGTTCGCCGGGTTCCCCTAGGTGCGGGCCCTGCATGCCTAGGGGGACTGTGCACCGTCTTGTCGATCGTCAGGGTGTGGCCAAGTCGAGTCGCGTATAGTGCTCTACGTCAAGTCGTCGGTTGCTATTGTCAGCGGTGAAGGCGGGGCACTGTAGCCAGTTGGCCCTGGTCAGCGGGTAGGTGAGGGGCACTATTGCTACGTACCCGCTGACGAGAGGCATGGGCGGGGCACTATTGCTCGGTCATCATTGATTGAAGTCCCGTCCCATCATACGGCCTGGATGGGACGGGAGTTGACCTGTGGCTGGATTGCGTAGCACGCCACGGGTGGTGCTGGCTTGTTGAGGAGGCTTTGCTCGTGCCGGGTTCGACTGTCTTGCGCTAGTTGTTGAGGCTGAGTCGATGCGTCTTGCCGGGTCAGCTAGTCTGGCCGGCTTACGGGGCTTGGCCGGGTCGAGCGCCCCGGCCAAGCGCGTGCCGGTATTGAGGGGCAGTGTCAACCCTGTAATTTTTGAAGAGGATCCGGGTTCCGTTGCCTGCCCAGGGTCCATCCCCCCGACAATCATCATAACAAGAAAATAAAGTTTCTATGATCTGATCGTAGGTGAATATTTGAGTTATGAGTTTGGTCTTCATTTGAAATAATGTGGAATAGTTTCACAACTCACGCCACATGGAACACCATAGCATAATGGTGTCTCCGAACATTGTAACCGCACTTTATTAGATATGGTGAGATCTATGATGTCTCTTACTGATTTACCGCTATCGTTTTGGGGTTATGCTTTAGAGACGGCTACATTCACGTTAAATAGGGCACCATCGAAATCCGTTGAGACAACACCACATGAACTGTGGTTTGGCAAGAAACACAAGTTGTCATTTCTTAAAGTTTGGGGCTGTGATGCTTGTGTGAAAAAGCTTCAACCTGATAAGCTCGAACCCAAATCGGAGAAATGTGTCTTGATACGTCTCCAACGTATCTATAATTTTTGATTGTTCCATGCTATTATATTATTTGTTTTGGATGTTTAATGGGCTTTAATATGCACTTTTATATTATTTTTGGGACTAACCTATTAACTGAAGGCCCAGTGCCAATTTCTGTTTTTGCCTATTTCAGTGTTTCGCAGAAAAGGAATATCAAACGGAACGAAACCTTCACGAGGATCTTTCTTGGAACAAATGCAACCCAGGAAACTTGGAGTACAAGTCAAGAAGTCCGCGAAGCTTCCACGAGGCAGGGGGTGCGCCCAGGGGGTAGGCGCGCCCCCACCCTCGTGGGCCCCACAGAGCTCCACCGACGTACTTCTTTTGCCTATATATACTCTTATACCCTAAAAACATCCAAGAGAGCCACGAAACCACTTTTTCACCACTACAACCTTCTGTAACCGTGAGATCCCATCTTGGGGCCTTTTCCGGCGATCTACCAGAGGGGGATTCGATCACGGAGGGCTTCTACATCAACACCATAGCCTCTTCGATGATGCCTGAGTAGTTTACCACAGACCTTCGGGTCCATAGTTAATAGCTAGATGGCTTCTTCTCTCTCTTTGATCTTCAATGCAAAGTTCCCCTCGATGTTCTTGGAGATCTATTCGATGTAATATTCTTTTGCGGTGTGTTTGCCGAGATCCAATGAATTGTGGATTTATGATCAAGTTTATCTATGAACAATATTTGGTTCTTATCTGAATTCTTATATGCATGATTTGATATCTTTGCAAGTCTCTTCGAATTATCAGTTTAGTTTGGCCTACTAGATTGATCTTTCTTGCAATGGGAGAAGTGCTTAGCTTTGGGTTCAATCTTGTGGTCCCATTTCCCAGTGACAGTAGGGGCAGCAAGGCACGTATTGTATTGTTGCCATCGAGGATAAAAGATGGGGTTTATATCATATTGCTTGAGTTAATCCCTCTACATCATGTCATCTTGCCTAAAGCATTACTCTGTTCTTATGAACTTAATACTCTAGATGCACGCTAGATAGTGGTCGATGTATGGAGTAATATTAGTAGATGCAGAATCGTTTTGGTCTACTTAACTCGGACGTGATGCCTATATTTCATAATCATGCCTAGATATTCTCATAACTATGCGCTTTTCTATCAATTGCTCGGCAGTAATTTGTTCACCCATCGTCATACATGCTATCATGAGAGAAGCCACTAGTGAAACCTATGGCCCCCGGGTCTATTTTATATCATATAAGTTTCTGATCTACAATTCTAGTTTACTATTTATTTTATTTTGCAATCTTTACTTTTCAATCTATACAAAAAAAATACCAAAAATATGTATCTTATTATCTTTATCACATCTCACTTTTGCAAGTGGTCGTGAAGGGATTGACAACCCCATTATCGCGTTGGTTGCAAGGTTCTTGATTGTTTGTGCAGGTACTAGGCGAATTGCGTGTAGTCTGAAGGAAATATGTCCTAGAGGCAATAATAAAGTTATTACTTATTTCCTTATATCATGATAAATGTTTATTATTCATGCTAGAATTGTATTAACCGGAAACATAATACATGTATGAATACATAGACAAACAGATTGTCACTAGTATGCCTCTACTTGACTAGCTCATTGATCAAAGATGGTTATGTTTCCTAACCATAGACATGATTTGTCATTTGATTAACGGGGTCACATCATTAGGAGAATGATGTGATTGACATGACCCATTCCGTTAGCTTAGCACACGATCGTTTAGTATTCTGCTATTGCTTTCTTGATGACTTATACATGTTCCTATGACTATGAGATTATGCAACTCCCGTTTACCGGTGGAACACTTTGTGTGCTACCAAACGGAACAACATAACTGGGTGATTATAAAGGTGCTCTACAGGTGTCTCCAAAGGTACTTGTTGGGTTGGCGTATTTCGAGATTAGGACTTGTCACTCCGATTGTCGGAGAGGTATCTCTGGGCCCTCTCGGTAATACACATCACTTAAGCCTTGCAAGCATTGCAACTAATGAGTTAGTTGTGGGATGATGTATTACGGAGTGAGTAAAGAGACTTGCCAGTAACGAGATTGAACTAGGTATTGAGATACCGACGATCGAATCTCGGGCAAGTAACATACCGATGACAAAGGGAACAACGTATGTTGTTATGCGGTTTGACCGATAAAGATCTTCGTATAATATGTGGGAGCCAATATGAGCATCCAGGTTCCGCTATTGGTTATTGACCAGAGACGTGTCTCGGTCATGTCTACATAGTTCTCGAACCCGTAGGGTCCGCATGCTTAACGTTACGATGACAGTTATATTATGAGTTTATATGTTTTGATGTACCGAAGGTTGTTCGGAGTCCCGGATATGACCACGGACATGACGAGGAGTCTCAAAATGGTCGAGACATGAAGATTGATATATTGGAAGCCTATGTTTGGATATCGGAAGTGTTCCGGGTGAAATCGGGATTTTACCGGAGTACCGGGAGGTTACCGGAACCCCCCGGGAGGTAAATGGGCCTTAGTGGGCCTTTACGGAGAAGAGGAGAGGCGGCCAGGGCTGGGCCGCACGCCCCTCCCCCCTAGTCCGAATAGGACAAGGAGAGGGGGGCGGCGCCCCCCTTCCTTCTCTCCCTCCTCTTTCCCCCTCCCAAATCCTATTCCAACTAGGAAAGGGGGGAGTCCTACTCCCGATGGGAGTAGGACTCCTCCTGGCACGCCCTCTCCCTAGCCGGCCGCACCCCCCTTGCTCATTTATATACGGGGGCAGGGGGCACCCCATAGACACAACAATTGATCTGTTTGATCTTTTAGTCGTGTGCGGTGCCCCCTCCACCATAGTCCACCTCGATAATACGTTAGTGGTGCTTAGGCGAAGCCCTGCATCGGTAGAACATCAACATCGTCACCACATCGTCATGCTGACGGAACTCTCCCTCAACACTCGGCTAGATCAGAGTTCGAGGGACATCATCGGGCTGAACGTGTGTTGAACTCAGAGGTGTCATACATTCGGTACTTGGTCAGTCGGATCGTGGAGACGTACGACTACATTAACCGCGTTGTGCTAACGCTTCCGCTTTCGGTCTACAAGGGTACATAGACAACACTCTCCCCTCTCGTTGCTATGCATCACCATGATCTTGCGTGTGCGTAGGAAAAAAATTTAAATTACTATGTTCCCCAACAGTGGTATCAGAGCCAGGTTTTATGCGTAGATGTCATATGCACGAGTAGAACACAAGTAAGTTGTGGATGATATAAGTCATACCGCTTACCAGCATGTCATACTTTGGTTCGGCGGTATTGTTGGATGAAGCGGCCCGGACCGACATTACGTGTATGCTTACGCGAGACTGGTTCTACCGACGTGCTTTGCACATAGGTGGCTAGCGGGTGTCAGTTTCTCCAACTTTAGTTGAACCGAGTGTGGCTACGCCCAGTCCTTGCGAAGGTTAAAACAGCACCAACTTGACAAACTATCGTTGTGGTTTTGATGCGTAGGTAAGAACGGTTCTTGCTAAGCCCGTAGCAGCCACATAAAACTTGCAACAACAAAGTAGAGGATGTCTAACTTGTTTTTGCAGCGCATGTTGTGATGTGATATGGTCAAGACATGATGCTAAATTTTATTGTATGAGATGATCATGTTTTGTAACCGAGTTATCGGCAACTGGTAGGAGCCATATGGTTGTCGCTTTATTGTATGCAATGCACTCGCCCTGTAATGCTTTACTTTATCACTAAGCGGTAGCGATAGTCGTGGAAGCATAAGATTGGCAAGACGACAATGATGCTACGATGGAGATCAAGGTGTCGCGCCGGTGACGATGGTGATCATG
Source organism: Triticum monococcum (assembly GCA_034509565.1). Classification (NCBI taxonomy): domain Eukaryota; kingdom Viridiplantae; phylum Streptophyta; class Magnoliopsida; order Poales; family Poaceae; genus Triticum; species Triticum monococcum. Next base: position 83,676,499 of record CM067843.1, read on the forward strand.
ACTGTGCTTCGGAAATGGAGATCACAAGCACAAGATGATGATGGCCATATCATATCACTTATATTGATTGCATGTGATGTTTATCTTTTATGCATCTTATCTTGCTTTGATTGACGGTAGAATTATAAGATGATCTCTCACTAAATTTCAAGATAAAAGTGTTCTCCCTGAGTATGCACCGTTGCCAAAGTTCGTCATGCCCAGACACCACGTGATGATCGGGTGTGATAAGCTCTACGTCCATCTACAGTGGGTGCAAGCCGGTTTTGCACACGCAGAATACTCAGGTTAAACTTGATGAGCCTAGCATATGCAGATATGGCCTCGGAACACTGAGACCGAAAGGTCGAGCGTGAATCATATAGTAGATATGATCAACATAGTGATGTTCACCATTGAAAACTACTCCATTTCACGTGATGATCGGTTATGGTTTAGTTGATTTGGATCACGTGCTCACTTAAAAGATTAGAGGGATGTCTATCTAAGTGGGAGTTCTTAAGTAGTATGATTAATTGAACTTAAATTTATCATGAAGTTAGTCCCGGTAGTATTAGCATATCTATGTTGTAGATCAATAGCTCGCATTTTAGCTCCCATGTTTTATTTTTTGATATGTTCCTAGAGAAAACTAAGTTGAAAGATGTTAGTAGCAATGATGCGGATTGGATCCGTGATCTGAGGTTTATCCTCATTGCTGCACAGAAGAATTATGTCCTTGATGAACCGCTAGGTGACAAACCTATTGCAGGAGCAGATGCAGATGTTATGAACGTTTGGCTAGCTCAATATGATGACTACTTGATAGTTTAGTGCACCATGCTTAAACGGCTTAGAATCGGGACTTCACAGGCGTTTTGAACGTCATGGACCATATGAGATGTTCCAGGAGTTGAAGTTAATATTTCAAGTAAATACCCGAGTTGAGAGATATGAAGTCTCCAACAAGTTCTATAGCTAAAAGATGGAGGAGAATAGCTCAAGCAGTGAGCATGTGCTCAGATTGTCTGGGTACTACAATCTCTTGAATCAAGTGGGAGTTAATCTTCCAGATAAAATAGTGATTGACAGAATTCTCTAGTCACCATCACCAAGTTAGTAGAACTTCGTGATGAACTATAATAAGCAAGGGATAACGAAAACAATTCACAAGATCTTCGTGATGCTGAAATCGATGAAGGTAGAAATCAAAAAAAGCATCAAGTGTTGATGGTAAACAAAACCACTAGTTTCAAGTAAAGGGACAAAGGGAAGAAAGGGGAACTTCAAGAAGAAGGGCAAACAAGTTGCTGATCAAGTAAAAAAACCCAAGTCTGGACCTAAACCTGAAACTGAGTGCTTCTACTGCAAAGGGACCGGTCACTGGAAGCGGAACTACCCCAAGTAATTGGTGGATAAGAAGGATGGCAAAGTGAACATAGGTATATTTGATATACATGTTATTGATGTGTACTTTACTAGTGTTTATAGCAACCCATCGGTATTTGATACTAGTTTAGTTGCTAAGAATAGTAACTCGAAACAGGAGTTGCAGAATGAACAGAGACTAGTTAAGGGTGAAGTGACGATGTGTATTGGAAATGGTTCCAAGATTGATATGATCATCATCGCACACTCCCTATACTTTCGGGATTAGTGTTAAACCTAAAATAAATATTATTTAGTGTTTGCGTTGAGCATGAATATGATTGGATCATGTTTATTGCAATACGGTTATTCATGTAAGTTAGAGAATAATTGTTGTTCTGTTTACATGAATAAAACCTTCTATGGTCATACACCCAATGAAAATGGTGTGTTGGATCTCGATCATGGTGATACACATTTTCATAATATTGAAGCCAAAAGATGCAAAGTTAATAATGATAATGCAACTTATTTGTGGCACTGTCGTTTAGGTTATATTGGTGTAAAGCGCATGAAGAAAATCCATGCTGATGGGCTTTTGGAATCACTTGATTATGAATCAGTTGATGCTTGCGAACCATGCCTCATGGGCAAGATGACTAAGACTCCGTTCTCCCGAACAATGGAGCGAGCAACAGATTTGTTGGAAATCATACATACTGATGTATGTGGTTCGATGAATATTGAGGCTCGCGGTAGGTACCATTATTTTCTGATCTTCACAGATGATTTGAAGCAGATATGAGTACATCTACTTAATGAAACACAAGTCTGAAACATTTGAAAAGTTCAAAGAATTTCAGAGTGAAGTGGAGAATCATCATAACAAAAATAAAAGTTTCTACGATATGATCGCAGAAGTAAAATATTTGAGTTACGAGTTTGGCCTTCAGTTAAAACAATGTGAAATAGTTTCACTACTCACGCCACCTGGAACACCATAGTGTAATGGTGTGTCCGAACATCGTAACCGTACTTTATTAGATATTATGCGATCTATGATATCTCTTACCGATTTACCACTATCGTTTTGGGGTTATGCGTTAGAGACAGCTACATTCACATTAAATAGGGCGCCATCTAAATCCGTTGAGACGACACCGTATGAACTATGGTTTGGCAAGAAACCTAAGCTGTCGTTTCTTAAAGTTTGAGGTTGCAATGCTTATGTGAAAAAGTTTCAACCTGGTAAGCTCAAACCCAAATCGGAGAAGTGCATCTTCATAGGATACCCAAAATAAAATGTTGGGTACACCTTCTATCACAGATCCGAAGGCAAGATATTCATTGCTGAGAATGGATCCTTTCTAGAGAAGGAGTTTCTCTCGAAAGAAGTGAGTGGGAGGAAAGTAGAACTTATTGAGGTAACTGTACCTGCTCCCTTATTGGAAAGTAGTTCATCACAGAAATATGTTCCTGTGACTACTACACCAATTAGTGAGGAAGCTAATGATGATTATCATGTAACTTCAGGTCAAGTTGCTACCGAACCTCGTAGGTAAACCAGAGTGAGATCCGCACTAGAGTGGTACAGTAATCCTGTTCTGGAGGTCATGTTACTTGACCATGACGAGCCTACGAACTATGAGGAAGCGATGATGAGCCCAGATTCCACGAAATGGCTAGAGGCAATGAAATCTGAGATGAGATCCATGTATGAGAACAAAGTATGGACTTTGATTGACTTGCCCATTGATCGGCGAGCCATTGAGATTAAATGGATCTTCAAGAGGAAGACGGACGCTGATAGTAGTGTTACTATCTACAAAGTTATTTTTGACAAGTTCAAGGTGTTGACTATGATGAGAGTTTCTCACTCGTATCTATGCTTAAGTCTGCCTGAATCATGTTAGCAATTGCCGCATTTTATTAAATCTGGCAAATGGATAAACAAAACTGCATTCCTTAATGGATTTATTAAATAAGAGTTGTATATGATGCAACCAGAAGGTTTTGTCAATCCTAAAGGTACTAACAAAATATGCAAGCTCCAGCGATCCATCTATGGACTGGTGCAAGCATCTCGGAGTTGGAATATACGCTTTGATAAGTTGATCAAAGCATATAGTTTTATACATACCTGCGGTGAAGCCTGTATTTACAAGAAAGTGAGTGGGAGCACTACATCATTTCTGATAAGTATATGTATGACATATTGTTGATCGGAGATAATGTAGAATTATTCTGCAAAGCATAAAGGAATATTTGAAAGGAGTTTTTCAAAGAAAGACCTCGGTGAAGCTGCTTACATATTGAGCATCAAGATCTATAGAGATAGATCAAGACGCTTGATAAGTTTTTCAATGAGTACATACCTTGACAAGATTTTGAAGTAGTTCAAAATGGAGCAGTCAAAGAAGGAGTTCTTGCCTGTGTTACAAGGTGTGAAGTTGAGTAAGACTCAAAACCCGACCACGACAGAAGATAGAGAGAGAATGAAAGTCATTCCCTATGCCTCAGCCATAGGTTCTATAAAGTATGCCATGTTGTGTACCAGACCTATTGTATACCCTGCCCTGAGTTTGGCAAGGGAGTACAATAGTGATCTAGGAGTAGATCACTGGACATTGGTCAAAATTATCCTTAGTGGAATAAGGATATGTTTCTCAATTATGGAGGTGACAAAAGGTTCGTCGTAAAGGGTTATGTCGATGCAAAATTTGACACTGATCCAGATGACTCTAAATCTCAATCTGGATTTGAAAGTGGGAGCAATTAGCTAGAGTAGCTCGTGCAGAGCATTGTTGACATAGAAATTTGCAAAATACTTACGGATCTGAATGTGGTAGACCCGTTGACTAAACTTCTCTCACAAGCAAAACATGATCACACCTTAGTACTCTTTGGGTGTTAATCACATAGCGATGTGAACTAGATTATTGACTCTAGTAAACCCTTTGGGTATTGGTCACATGTCGATGTGAACTATGGGTGTTAATCACATGGTGATGTGAACTATTGGTATTAAATCACATGGCGATGTGAACTAGATTATTGACTCTAGTGCAAGTGGGAGACTGAAGGAAATATGCCATAGAGGCAATAATAAAGTTATTATTTATTTCCTTATATCATGATAAATGTTTATTATTCATGCTAGAATTGTATTAACCGGAAACATAATACATGTGTGAATACATAGACAAACAGATTGTCACTAGTATGCCTCTACTTGACTAGCTCGTTGATCAAAGATGGTTATGTTTCCTAACCATAGACATGAGTTGTCATTTGATTAATGGGGTCACATCATTAGGAGAATGATGTGATTGACATGGCCCATTCCATTAGCTTAGCACATGATCGTTTAGTATTCTGCTATTGCTTTCTTCATGACTTATACATGTTCCTATGACTATGAGATTATGCAACTCCCGTTTACCGGAGGAACACTTTGTGTGCTACCAAACGTCACAACATAACTGGGTGATTATAAAGGTGCTCTACAGGTGTCTCCAAAGGTACTTGTTGGGTTGGCGTATTTCGAGATTAGGATTTGTCACTCTGATTGTCGGAGAGGTATCTCTGGGCCCTCTCGGTAATACACATCACTTAAGCCTTGCAAGCATTGCAACTAATGAGTTAGTTGTGGGATGATGTATTACGGAACGAGTAAAGAGACTTGCCGGTAACGAGATTGAACTAGGTATTGAGATACCGACGATCGAATTTCGGGCAAGTAACATACCAATGACAAAGGGAACAACGTATGTTGTTATGCGGTTTGACCGATAAAGATCTTCGTAGAATATGTGGGAGCCAATATGAGCATCCAGGTTCCGCTATTGGTTATTTACCGGAGACGTGTCTCGGTCATGTCTACATAGTTCTCGAACCCGTAGGGTCCGCACGCTTAACATTACGATGACAGTTATATTATGAGTTTATATGTTTTGATGTACCGAAGGTTGTTCGGAGTCCCGGATATGACCACGGACATGACGAGGAGTCTCAAAATGGTCGAGACATGAAGATTGATATATTGGAAGCCTATGTTTGGATATCGGAAGTGTTCCGGGTGAAATCGGGATTTTACCGGAGTACCGGGAGGTTACCGGAACCCCCCGGGAGGTAAATGGGCCTTAGTGGGCCTTTACGGAGAAGAGGAGAGGCGGCCAGGGCTGGGCCACGTGCCCCTCCCCCCTAGTCCGAATAGGACAAGGAGAGGGGGCGGCGCCCCCCCCCCCCTTCCTTCTCTCCCTCCTCTTTCCCCCTCCCGGATCATATTCCAACTAGGAAAGGGGGAGTCCTACTCCCGATGGGAGTAGGACTCCTCCTGGCATGCCCTCTCCCTAGGCCGGCTGCACCCCCCTTGCTCCTTTATATACAGGGGCGGGGGGCACCCCATAGACACAACAATTGATCTGTTTGATCTTTTAGCCGTGTGCGGTGCCCCCTCCACCATAGTCCACCTTGATAATACTGTAGCGGTGCTTAGGCGAAGCCCTGCATCGGTAGAACATCAACATCGTCACCACACCGTCATGCTGACGAAACTCTCCCTCAACACTCAGCTGGATTGGAGTTCGAGGGACGTCATCGGGTTGAACGTGTGCTGAACTCGGAGGTGACGTACGTTCGGTACTTGATCGGTCGGATCGTGAAGACGTACGACTACATCAACCGCACTATGCTAACGCTTCCGCTTTCGGTATACAAAGGTACATAGACAACACTCTCCCCTCTCGTTGCTATGCATCACCATGATCTTGCGTGTGCGTAGGAAATTTTTTGAAATTACTACGTTCCCCAACATAGTCTCCTATTGGATTGATACCTTGGTTCTCAAAAACTGAGGGAAATACTTACGCTACTTTGCTGCATCACCCTTTCCTCTTCAAGGGAAAACCAATGCATGCTCAAGAGGTAGCAAGAAGGATTTCTGGCGCCATTGTCGGGGAGATCTATGCTCAAGTCAATACATACCAAATACCCATCACAAACTCTTCTCACTCGCATTACATTATTTGCCATTTGCCTCTCGTTTTCCTCTCCCCCACTTCAGCTTTGCCGTTTTATTCGCCCCTTTTTTCCATTCGCCTCTTTTCGCTCGCTTCTTGTGTGATTGTGTGTTGGATTGATTGTTTGTCACGATGGCTCAAGATAATACTAAATGTGTGACTTCTCCAATACCAACAATAATGATTTTATTAGCACTACAATTGCTCCTATTACCGATGCTGAATCTTGTGAAATTAATGCTGCTTTGTTGAATCTTGTCATGAAAGATCAATTTTCTGGCCTTCCTAGTGAAGATGCCGCTACCCATCTAAACAACTTTGTTGATTTGTGTGATATGCAAAAGAAGAAATATTTGGACAATGATATTGTTAAATTGAAGCTATTTCCGTTCTCTCTTAGATATTATGCTAAAACTTGGTTCTCTTCTTTGCCTAAAGATAGTATTGATTCATGGAATAAGTGCAAAGATGATTTTATCTCTAAATATTCTCCTCCTGCTAAGATCATCTCTCTTAGAAACGATATTATGAATTTTAAGCAACTTGATCATGAACATGTTGCACAAGCTTGGGAAATGATGAAATTAATGATACGTAATTGCCCTACACATGGTTTGAATTTATGGATGATTATAAATAAATTTTATGCCGGATTGAATTTTGCTTCTAGAAATCTTTTAGATTCGGCCGTGGGAGGCACTTTTATGGAAATCACTTTAGGAGAAGCTATTAAAGTCCTAGATAATATTATGGTTAATTATTCTCAATGGCATACTGAAAGATCCACTAGTAAAAAGGTTCATGCGATTGAAGAGATTAATATTTTGAGTGGAAAGATGATGAACTTATGAAATTGTTTGCTAATAAGAGTGTTTCTTCTGATCCTAATGATATGCCTTTGTCCACTTTGATTGAGAATAATAATGAATCTATGGATGTGAATTTTGTTGGTAGGAACAATTTTGTTAACAACGCATATAGAGGAAATTTTCATTCTAGACCTTTTCCTAATAATTCCTCTAATAATTATGGTAATTCCTACAACAACTCTTATGGAAATTTTAATAAGATTCCCCCTGATTTTGAGACTAGTGTTAAAGAATTTATGAATTCGCAAAAGAATGTCAATGCTTTGATTGAAGAAAAATTGCTTAAGATTGATGAGTTGGCTAGGAACGTAGATAGAATTTCTCTTGATGTTGATTCTTTGAAACTTAGATCTATTCCACCCAAGCATGATATCAATGAGTCTCTCAAAGCCATGAGAAATTCCATTGATGAATGCAAAGAAAGAACCGCTAGGATGCGTGCTAAAAAAGATTGCTTTGTAAAAGCGTGTTCTTCTAGTTTTCATGATAATAATGATGAAGATCCAAAAGTGATTGATGTGTCTCCTGTCAAATCTTTGTTTTCCAATATGAATCTTGATAAAGATGGGACTGGAGATGAGTCAACTTTAGTTAGAAGGCGTCCCAACGATTCAGAGTTTTTAGATCTTGATGCTAAAATTAATAAAAGTGGGATTTAAGAGGTCAAAACTTTATATAGCAATGAACCCATTATTTTGGATTTCAAGGAATTTAATTATGATAATTGCTCTTTGATAGATTGTATTTCCTTGTTGCAATCCGTGTTAAATTCTCCTCATGCTTATGATCAAAATAAGGCTTTTACTAAACATATCGTTGATGCTTTAATGCAATCTTATGAAGAAAAGCTTGAATTAGAAGTTTCTATCCCTAGAAAACTTTATGATGAGTGGGAACTTACTATTAAAATTAATATTAAAGATCATGAATGCTATGCTTTATGTGATTTGGGTGCTAGTGTTTCCACGATTCCAAAAACTTTGTGTGATGTGTTAGGTTTCCGTGAATTTGATGATTGTCCTTAAATTTGCACCTTGCGAATTCCACCGTTAAGAAACCTATAGGAAGAATTAATGATGTTCTTATTGTTGAAAATATGAATTATGTGCCCGTAGATTTCATTGTTCTTGATATAGATTGCAATCGTACATGTCCTATTATTCTTGGTAGACCTTTCCTTAGAACGATTGGTGCAATTATTGACATGAAAGAAGGAAATATTAGATTCCAATTTACGTTAAGGAAAGGCATGGAACACTTTCTTAGAAAGAAAATTCAATTACCTTATGAACCTATTATGAGATCCACTTATGGATTGCATACCAGAGATGACAATACCTAGATCTATTCTTGCTTTTATGCCTAGCTAGGGGCGTTAAATGATAGCGCTTGTTGGGAGGCAACCCAATTTTATTTTTGTTCCTTGCTTTTGTTCCTGATTAGTAATAAATAAATCATCTATCCTCTGTTATGATTGTGTTTTTTATGTTTTAATTAGTGTTTGTGCCAAGTAAAGCCTTTAGGATCTTCTTGGGTGATTGTTGTTTGATCTTGCTGAAAAAATAGAAAGTATGCGCTCGCGAGAATTATTTTAAGTTTTTATCAGAGAGCGATAAAATACCGATTCCAACTGTAGTAGACCAATATGAAAATTATTTAGGTCTTCCTAATTTTTAAGAAATTTTGGAGTTACAGAAGTATTCGAAACCTCCAGATTTCTACAGACTGTTCTGTTTTTGACAGATTCTGTTTTTCGTGTGTTGTTTGCTTATTTTGATGAATATATGGCTAGTACCGGGGGGTATGAACCATAGAGAAGTTGGAATACAGTAGGTTTAACACCAATATAAATAAAGAATGAGTTCATTACAGTACCTTAAAGTGGTGATTTGTTTTCTTATACTAACGGAGCTCATGAAATTTTCTGTTGAGTTTTGTGTTGTGAAGTTTTCAAGTTTTTGGGTAAAGATTTAATGGATTTTGGAACAAGGAGTGGCAAGATCCTAGGCTTGGGGATGCCCATGGCACCCCAAGGTAAAATTCAAGGACAACCAAAAGCCTAATCTTGAGGATGACCCGGAAGGCATCCCCTTTTTCGTCTTCTTCTATCGGTAACTTTACTTGAGGCTGTATTTTTATTCACCACATGATATGTGTTTTGCTTGGAGCGTCTTGTATGATTTGAGTCCTTGCTTTTTATTTTACCACAGTCATCCTTACTGTACACACCTTTTGGGAGAGACACACATGAATGGGAATTTATTAGAATAATCTATGTGCTTCACTTATATCTTTTGAGCTAGATAATTTTGCTCTAGTGCTTCACTTATATCTTTTTAGAGCACGGTGGTGGTTTTATTTTATAGAAATTATTGATCTCTCATGCTTCACTTATATTATTTTGAGAGTCTTTTAGAACAGGATGGTAATTTGCTTTGGTTATGAAATTAGTCCTAATATGATAGGCATCCAAGATGGGTATAATAAAAACTTTAATATAGAGTGCATTGAATACTATGAGAAGTTTGATACTTGATGATTGTTTTGAGATATGAAGATGGTGATATTAGAGTCATGCTAGTTGAGTATTTGTGAATTTGAGAAATACTTGTGTTGAGGTTTGCAAGTCCCGTAGCATGCACGTATGGTAACCGTTGTGTAACAAATTTGAAACATGAGGTGTTTCTTTGATTGTCCTCCTTATGAGTGGCGGTCGGGGACGAGCGATGGTATTTTCCTACCAATCTATCCCCCTAGGAGCATGCGTGTAGTGCTTGGTTTTTTATGACTTGTATATTTTTGCAATAAGTATGTGAGTTATTTATGACTAATGTTGAGTCCATGGATTATACGCACTCTCACCCTTTCATCATTGCTAGCCTCTTCGGTACCATGCATTGCCCTTTCTCACCTCGAGAGTTGGTGCAAACTTCGCCGGTGCATCCAAGCCCCGTGATATGATATGCGCTATCACACATAAGCCTCCTTATATCTTCCTCAAAACAGCCACCATACCTACCTATTATGGCATTTCCATAGCCATTCTGAGATGTGTTGCCATGCAACTTTCCACCGTTCCGTTTATTATGACATGTTTCATCATTGTAATATTGCCTTGCATGATCATGTAGTTGACATCATATTTGTGGCAAAGCCACTGCTCATAATTTTTTATACATGTCACTCTTGAATCATTGCACATCCCAGTACACCGTCGGAGGCATTCACATAGAGTCATATTTTTGTTCTAGTATCGAGTTGTAATTTTTGAGTTGTAAATAAATAGAAGTGTGACGATCATCATTATTAGAGCATTGTCCTGTGTGAGGAAATAAATAAATAAAATGAGAGAAAAAGAGAGAAGGGGCAATGTTACTATCCTTTTTTACACACTTGTGCTTCAAAGTAGCACCATGTTCTTGAAGGAAATATGCCCTGGAGGCAATAATAAAGTTGTTATTTATATTTCCTTATATCATGATAAATGTTTATTATTCATGCTAGAATGTATTAACCGGAAACTTAGTACATGTGTGAATAGATAGACAAACAAAGTGTCACTAGTATGCCTCTACTTGACTAGCTCATTAATCAAAGATGGTTAAGTTTCCTAGCCATGGACAAAGAGTTGTCATTTGATAAGCGGGATCACATCATTAGAGAATGATGTGATTGACTTGACCCATCCGTTAGCTTAGCACGATGATCGTTACAGTTTCATTGCTACTGCTTTCTTCATGACTTATACATGTTCCTCAGACTATGAGATTATGCAACTCCCGAATACCGGAGGAACACCTTGTGTGCTATCAAACGTCAGAACGTAACTGGGTGATTATAAAGATGCTCTACAGGTGTCTCCGATGGTGTTTGTTGAGTTGGCATAGATCAAGATTAGGATTTGTCACTCCGTGTATCGGAGAGGTATGTCTGGGCCCTCTCGGTAATGCACATCACTATAAGCCTTGCAAGCATTGTGACTAATGAGTTAGTTGCAGGATGATGCATTACGGAACGAGTAAAGAGACTTGTTGGTAACGAGATTGAACTAGGTATGAGGATACCTACGATCGAATCTCGGGCAAGTAACATACCGATGACAAAGGGAACAACGTATGTTGTTATCTGGTTTGACCCATAAAGATCTTCGTAGAATATGTAGGAACCAATATGAGCATCCAGGTTCCGCTATTGGCTATTGACTGGAGATGAGTCTCGGTCATGTCTACATAGTTCTTGAACCCGTAGGGTCCGCATGCTTAATGTTCTATGACTATTTGTATTATGAGTTATGTGATTTGCTGACTGAAGTTTGTTCGGAGTCCCAGATGAGATCGGGGACATGACGAGGAGTCTAGAAATGGTCGAGACGTAAAGATCAATATATTGGAAGGCTATATTCGGACATCAAAAAGGTTCCGAGTGATTCGGGTATTTTTCGGAGTACCGGAGAGTTACGGGAATTCGTATTGGACCTTAATGGGCCATACGGGAAAGGAGAGAAAGGCCTCAAGGGTGGCCGCGCCCCTTCCCCATGGACTGGTCCGAATTGGACTAGGGAAAGGGGGCGCCCCCTTCCTTCCTACTCCTTCTCCCTTCCCTTTTTCCTATTCCATGTGGGAGGTGGAATCCTACTAGGACTAGGGAGTCCTAGTAGGACTCCACACTTTGGGCGCGCCCTATGAGGGTCGGCCTCCTCCTCCCTCCATCCTTTATAAATGTGGCAAGGGGGCACCCCATAGACACACAAGTTCATCATTGATCTCTTAGCCGTGTGCGGTGCCCCCCTCCACCATAATCCACCTCGGTTATATCGTAGCGGTGCTTAGGCGAAGCCCTGTTCCGGTAGCATCATCATCATCACGTCATCATGCTAATGAAGCTCTCCCTCGACACTCTGCTGGATCGTGAGTTCGTGGGACGTCACCGAGCCGAACGTGTGCAGATCGCGAAGGTGTCGTACTTTCGGTACTAGGATCGGTCGGTCGTGAAGACGTATGACTACATCAACCGCGTTGTCATTAACGCTTCCGCTTATAGTCTACGAGGGTACATGGACAACACTCTTCCCTATTGTTGCTATGCATCACCATGATCTTGCGTGTGCGTAGGAATTTTTTTTAAATTACTACGTTCCCCAATAGTTCTTCATATAGAGAGTCTCTTATATTGTCACTTTCATATACTAGTGGGAATTTTCATTATAGAACTTGGCTTGTATATTCCAACAATGGGCTTCCTCAAAATGCCCTAGGTCTTCGTGAGCAAGCAAGTTGGATGCACACCCACTTAGTTTCTTTTGTTGAGCTTTCATACATTTATAGCTCTAGTGCATCTGTTGCATGGCAATCCCTACTCCTCGCATTGACAGCAATTGATGGGCATCTCCATAGCCCGTTGATTAGCCACGTCAATGTGAGACTTTCTCATTTTTTGTCTTCTCCACACAACCTCCATCATCATATTCTATTCCACCTATAGTGATATGTTCATGGCTCGCGCTCATGTATTGCGTGAAAGTTGAAAAAGTTTGAGAATACTAAAGTATGAAACAATTGCTTGGCTTGTCATCGGGGTTGTGCATGATGGGAGCATTTTGTGTCACGAAAGTTAAGCATGGACAAACTATATGATTTTGTAAGGATGAGCTTTCTTTGGCTATGTTATTTTGAGAAGACATAATTGCTTGGTTAGTATGCTTGAAGTATTATTATTATGCCAATATTAAACTTTTGTCTTGAATCTTTTGGATCTGAATATTCATGCCACAATAAATAAAATTACATCGAAAATTATGTTAGGAAGCATTTCACATCAAAAATTCTGTGTTTATCATTTACCTACTCGAGGACGAGCAGGAGTTAAGCTTGGGGATGCTGATACGTCTCCAATGTATCTATAATTTTTGATTGTTCCATGCTATTATATTATCTACTTTGGATGTTTAATGGGCTTTAATATGCACTTTTATATTATTTTTGGGACTACCTATTAACCGGAGGCCCAGTGTCAGTTTCTGTTTTTTGCCTATTTTAGTGTTTCGCAGAAAAGGAATATCAAGCAGAATCCAAACGGAACGAAACCTTCATAAGGATCTTCCTTGGAACAAACGCAACCCAGGAGGCTTGGAGTACAAGTCTGGAAGTCCGCAAAGTTTCCACGAGGCAGGGGGCATGCCCAGGGGGTAGGCACGCCCCCACCCTCGTGGGCCCCATGGAGCTCCACCAACGTACTTCTTTCACCTATATATACTCTTATACCCTAAAAACATCCAGGAGAGCCACGAAACCACTTTTCCACCGCTGCAACCTTTCTGTACCTGTGAGATCCCATCTGGGGGCCTTTTCCGGCGATCTGTCGGAGGGGGATTCGATCACGGAGGGCTTCTACATCAACACCATAGCCTCTCCGATGATGTGTGAGTAGTTTACCACAGACCTTCGGGTCCATAGTTATTAGCTAGATGGCTTCTTCTCTCTCTTTGATCTTCAATACAAAGTTCTCCTCAATGTTCTTGGAGATCTATTCGATGTAATATTATTTTGCGGTGTGTTTGCCGAGATCCGATGAATTGTGGATTTATGATCAAGTTTATCTACAATATTTGGTTCTTCGCAGAATTCTTATATGCATGATTTGCTATCTTTGCAAGTCTCTTCGAATTATCGGTTTAGTTTGGCCTACTAGACTGTTCTTTCTTCCAATGGGAGAAGTGCTTAGCTTTGGGTTCAATCTTGTGGTGTCCTTTCCCAGTGACGGTAGGGGAAGCAAGGCACGTATTGTATTGTTGCCATCAAGGATAAAAAGATGGGGTTTACATCATATTGTTTGAGTTTATCCCTCTACATCATGTCATCTTGCCTAAAGCATCACTCTGTTCTTATGAACTTAATACTCTAGATGCATGTTGGATAGCGGTCGATGTGTGGAGTAATAGTAGTAGATGCAGAATTGTTTCGGTCTACTTAACACGGACGTGATGCCTATATTTCATAATCATGCCTAGATATTCTCATAACTATGCGCTTTTCTATCAATTGCTCGGCAGTAATTTGTTCACCCACTGTAATACATGCTATCATGAGAGAAGCCACTAGGGAAACATATGGCCCCCGGGTCTATTTTATATCATATAAGTTTCCGATCTACAATTCTAGTTTACTATTTATTTTATTTTGCAATCTTTACTTTTCAATTTATACAACAAAAATACCAAAAATATTTATCTTATTATCTTTATCAGATCTCACTTTTGCAAGTGGCGGTGAAGGGATTAACAACCCCTTTATCGCGTTGGTTGCAAGGTTCTTGATTGTTTGCGCAGGTACTAGGCGACTTGTGTGTAGTCTCCTACTGGATTGATACCTTGGTTCTCAAAAACTGAGGGAAATACTTACGCTACTTTGCTGCATCACCCTTTCCTCTTCAAGGGAAAACCAACGCATGCTCAAGAGGTAGCATGTCTTCATATGATACCCAAAGGAGACTGTTGGGTACACCTTCTATCACAGATCCGAAGGCAAGATATTCATTGCTAAGAATGGATCCTTTCTAGACAAGGAGTTTCTCTTGAAAGAAGTGAGTGGGAGGAAAGTAGAACTTGATGAGGTAACTGTACCTTCTCCCATATTGGAAAGTGGTTCATCATAGAAATCAGTTCTAGTGATTCCTACACCAATTAGTGAGGAAGCTAATGATGATGATCATGGAACTTCTAATCAAGTTACTACCGAACCTCGTAGGTCAACCAGAGCAAGATCCGCACCGGAGTGGTACGGCAATCCTGTTCTGGAGGTCATGTTACTTAACCATGACGAACCTACGAACTATGAGGAAGCGATGATGAGCCCAGATTCCGCAAAATGGCTAGAGGCCATGAAATCTGAGATGGGATCTATGTATGAGAAGAAAGTGTGGACTTTGATTGACTTGCCCGATGATCGGCAAGCCATAGAGAATAAATGGATCTTCAAGAAGAAGACTGACGCTGACGGTAATATTACTATCTACAAAGCTCGACTTGTTGCGAAAGGTTTTCGACAAGTTCAAGGAGTTGACTACGATGAGACCTTCTCACCCATAGCGATGCTTAAGTCTGTCTGAATCATGTTAGAAATTGCCGCATTTTATGATTATGAAATTTGGCAAATGGATGTCAAAACTGCATTCCTTAATGGACATCTTAAAGAAGAGTTGTATATGATGCAACCAAAAGGTTTTGTTGATCCAAAAGGTGCTAACAAAGTGTGCAAGCTCCAGCGATCCATTTTTGGACTGGTGCAAGCCTCTCGGAGTTGGAATATACGCTTTGATAGTGTGATCAAAGCATATGGTTTTATACATACTTTTGGAGAAGTTTGTATTTACAAGAAAGTGAGTGGGAGCTCCGTAGCATTTCTGATATTATATGTGGATGGCATATTATTGATCGGAAATGATACTAAATTTCTGAATAGCGTAAAAGGATACTTGAATAAGAATTTTTCAATGAAAGACCTTGGTGAAGCTGCTTATATATTGGGCATCAAGATCTATAGAGATAGATCAAGACGCTTAATAGGACTTTCACAAAGCACATACCTTGATAAAGTTTTGAAGAAGTTCAAAATGGATCAGTCAAAGAAAGGGTTCTTGCATGTATTACAAGGTGTGAAGTTGAGTCAGACTCAATGCCCGACCACTGGAGAAGATGGAGAGAAAATGAAAGTCATTCCCTATGCCTCAGCCATAGGTTCTATCATGTATACAATGCTGTGTACCAGACCTGATGTGTGCCTTGCTATTAGTTTAGCAGGGAGGTACCAAAGTAATCCAGGAGTGGATCATTGAACAGCGGTCAAGAACATCCTGAAATACCTGAAAAGGACTAAGGATATGTTTCTCGTTTATGGAGGTGACAAAGAGCTCGTCGTAAACGGTTACGTCGATGCAAGCTTTGACGCTGATCCGGATGGCTCTAAGTCACAAACCGGATACGTATTTTTATTAAGTGGTCAAGCTGTCAGTTTGTGCAGTTCTAAGCAGAGCGTCGTGGCAGGATCTATGTGTGAAGCGGAATACATAGCTGCTTCGGAAGCAGCAAATGAAGGAGTCTGTATGAAGGAGTTCATATCCGATCTAGGTGTAATACCTAGTGCATCAGGTCCAATGAAAATCTTTTGTGACAATACTGGTGCAATTGCCTTGGCAAAGGAATCCAGATTTTGCAAGAGAACCAAGCACGTCAAGAGACGCTTCAATTCCATCCGCGATCAAGTCAAGGAGGGAGACATGGAGATTTGCAAGATACATACGGGTCTGAATGTTGCAGACCCATTGACTAAGCCTCTCTCATGAGCAAAACATGATCAGCACCAAGACTCCATGGGTGTTAGAATCATTACTATGTAATCTAGATTATTGACTCTAGTGCAAGTGGGAGACTAAAGGAAGTATGCCCTAGAGGCAATAATAAAGTTGTTATTTATATTTCCTTATATAATGATAAATGTTTATTATTCATGCTAGAATTGTATTAACCGGAAACTTAGTACATGTGTGAATACATAGACAAACAGAGTGTCCCTAGTATGCCTCTACTTGACTAGCTCGTTAATCAAAGATGGTTAAGTTTCCTAGCCATAGACATGTGTTGTGATTTGATGAACGGGGTCACATCATTAGAGAATGATGTGATGGAGAAGACCAATCCGTTAGCTTAGCATAATGATCGTTTAGTTTTTCTACTATTGCTTTCTTCATAACTTATGCATGTTCCTCAGACTATGAGATTATGCAACTCCCGAATACCGGAGAAACACCTTGTGTGCTATCAAACGTCACAACGTAACTGGGTGATTATAAAGATGCTCTACAGGTTTCTCCGATGGTGTTTGTTGAGTTGGCATAGATCGAGATTAGGATTTTTCACTCCGAGTATCGGAGAGATATCTCTAGGCCCTCTCGGTAATGCTCATCACTATAAGCCTTGCAAGCAAAGTGACTAATGAGTTAGTTGCGGGATGATGCATTACGGAACGAGTAAAGAGACTTGCCGGTAACGATAGTGAACTAGGCATGATGATGCCGACGATCGAATCTCAGGCAAGTAACATACCGATGACAAAGGGAACAACGTATGTTGTTATGCAGTTTGACCGATAAAGATCTTCGTAGAATATGTAGGAACCAATATGAGCATCCAGGTTCCGCTATTGGTTATTGGCCGGAGATGTGTCTCGGTCATGTCTACATAGTTCTCGAACCCGTAGGGTCCGCACGCTTAACGTTCGATGACGATTTATATTATGAGTTGTGTGATTTGATGACCGAATGTTGTTCGGAGTCCCGGATGAGATCATGGACATGACGAGGAGTCTCGAAAAGGTCGAGACATAAAGATTCATATATTGGAAGGTTACATTCGGGCACCGGAATGGTTCGGGTCGTTTCGGATGAGTATCGGAGTACCGGACCCCCCCCCCCCCCGGGGGGGGAGTTATTGGGCCTCATGGGCCTAGTGGTGGAAGAGAGGAGGCAGGCCAGGGAGTGGCGCGCGCCTCCTTGCCCAAACCGAATTGGACTAGGGTTGGGGGTCCCCCCCCCTTTCCTTCTCTTCTCCTCCTCCCCCCCCCCTTCTCCTTGTGGGAGTAGGAAAGGGGGGGCGAATCCTACTTGGAGTAGGACTCCCCCCCCCCTTGGGCGCGCCACACCTTGGTCGCCCTCCTCCTCCCTCCCCCTTTATATACGTGGGAGGGGGCACCCCATAGACACACAAGTTGATCTTTTAGCTGTGTGTGGTGCCCCCCCCCCCCACAGTTACACACCTCGGTCATATCGTTGTAGTGCTTAGGCAAAGCCCTGCGTCGGTAACTTCATCATCACCGTTACCACGTCGTCGTGCCGACAGAACTCTCCCTCGGCCTCAGCTGGATCAAGAGTTCGAGGGACGTCACCGAGCTGAACGTGTGCAGATCGCGGAGGTGCCGTGCATTCGGTACATGGATCGGTTGGATCGCGAAGACGTTCGACTACGTCAACCGCGTTACTAAACGCTTCCGCTTTCGGTCTACGAGGGTACGTAGACACACTCTCCCCTCTCGTTGCTATGCATGTCCTAGATAGATCTTGCGTGATCGTAGGTAAAAATTTGAAATACTGTGTTCCCCAACAAATATTGAGGCGAGAATTCCATCAAAGCTACAATGAAGATGCCAAGCACTGGGGCAGCATGCAAATCCAATGATTGATGAAAGCAAACCAAAAGAAAACAAAGGCCAGAATAAGCACAAGAGTAAGAGATCGAAAATCACCTTCGCTGAGCTATTAGATAAATATCAAAGAAGAGTGCAGAGGAATTCTTATCGGCTAAATCATGCAAAGAAACCAAGATCACCCCCTAGGCGCAAACCTGGGGATCAATATTGACAAATTGCGGATTTTTAATGCAAGATATGCATATCCTTATTTTGGGCCGCCAATGCCAATGTCGTGGATACCTCCCTATGCTCATGTAAATCCATATCCATCACGGGATAGGTATGATACAAGGGCACATCCTCCATCTTTTTTAGACCTTCTCACTAACATTATGCACCTCCGAGAAGATCAACATTTGCAGAACAATCACATGCCAAAGACCGTTTCAACCATGAGGAATCGGCACGAAGCTCAAGGAAAAGAAAGAGGTGGTCAGGCAAATTTACCGCGTTAAAAGAGATGGTCCTAAGAGTGCTACTTCAAATTTGATCTGAAATGAAAATGAGCCAATTGAAGTGTTTACATTGGCTACTAAAGGCAAAGGGACAATTCTATCAAGTGCCAAATCCAAAGAGAAAAAGTTGAGAGTGCATAGGTAAAACAAGAATTGCCATTACTTCAAACAAAATCACAGCTAAGGTGCCCACTCGGCTTATCATATTGGCAAAAAAAGAAATTGCAAAAGCTTAGTGCACAAGAACTTAAAAAGAGGAACATGGCATGGGTTCCCAAAGGAAGTACTCAAAACAAGAATGATATGCATGTTGCCAATGCAAGAAGTGTGGCAAAGGTGAAGAAACAGAAGAGTGAATGATATGAATAACCAAGCCAAAGGTTTCAACATCTTCAGTCCACACATTATCCACATTCTCCAACTATGCCAATGAATCCGATGCCATGGAATTCATCCTCGGGTATGATTAGTTACCCTCCATGGGCTTATTTTGATCCGTGGATGCAATATATTTTCTTACTTCTTGAAAGGATATTATCACATCATCATACATTCGATTAGCTGCATTTTGTTGCTAATCAAAATGGCCGATATAGAATTATTGACCAAAGCATAAACATGGCCAATATATACTTATCGCCCTTGGCACATAAGAAATGGCCGATGGAGTGTTGACATCGTCCTTAGATCAAGCTCTATGCAAGTTATTTTTTGACACGCAAACTTTACCGAAAAACAGGGGAGCATGTGTTGACACCAGATATTGGCATGGCTAAAAAGTTAATTCAGATGGCCTCATATAGAAAAGTCCTCAACATGAAAAGGTTATGTATCGTCAAAATGAGCAACTTTGATGTTTGGGTCATCGTCATCCGATCACATCTCAGTTGTGCTTGAAATACTGAGATCTGATATTCAGAGTATTGTTTGGCTGATTACGCATCTAAGAAGACCTCATATGAAAAAGTGTTCTACACGGTATGTCTTCATCTCTTCGGGGCGATTAATTTTTATATTTGGATCATCTTCATTTGAGCCCATATGCATCCTCGACGGACAAAATAGTTCTCTGTAGCAGCAGAAGAGTTTCATGACGGACGGACGAAAGCCCGGATGGTTAATCAAAGAAGAATTTCGTCCGGCTATAGGCCAATCATCTGGCTAGGTACCCGAATGTTTGAGTAATTATGCGACCAATATTCCATACTTTCTCTACCGCAGATGTTGGAAAATAGGCCAAAACACCCTCAAGATGACCTTAATTGGATAAAAAAAACGTCCAACATGAAAGTTGTTCGTCTTGTTGAAACAGTTAAATTTGCATTTGGGCGCACCTCCATCCAAGGTCGTATTTGGCCTATAGAATTTGTTGTCTCATAAATACCTAAATCCGAGTTCGGTTAATTTTGGAAGGATTTGGACGGGATTTGGAGTCCTTTTCTTGTACGCGAAGTCCACACGCCTCCTATATAGACAATAGGTAATAGCCAATTGAACAACACACAATCGACAAACTCATGTACCACTTTTTGCCTTTACCCATTCCCTTGTTCTTCTTCTACTTCCTCGTTCTTCGTTCATTTTTCTTGTTGCAGGGCAGCGAACCTCAAGGCCATAGTGGCGATCAGGCCGGCCTAGGTCAGCCCATAGTCGCCACGCGCCCTGATAGGGTCCCTTCCGGGCGTGTGGGGTTTTGGGTCTATAAAAGCTCCCGCCGAATTGCTTGCGTACCACCCTTCCGACCAGATCTCCTTCGACGTGAGTTGCGGTGCATCACCCCCGGCGTCGAGGGTACACGATGACGTGTTCGTGTGCGAACACATCCATGACCATTGATTGGCATCTTCATCTTCTTCCTCCACGAATGAACATATCGAGCTGATGTCGTGACTGAACCATAGCCACATGGTGCCACTACTGGGGTACTGCCCGGAGCGACGGCTGGTATTCAAGTGCCTGGACGGCCTCAATAGGGAAACGCCCGTCGGCATGGCGCTAGGCACGGCGAGGGGAGTACCTCCACAAGGCAACGACACCATGCATCTTCCACCGGGACATCAAATCCACCAACATCCTGCTCCATGAACGATTCAAGGCCATGATCGTGGACTTATTAAGCCCTAGCCTGAATTGTGCTAGTTTTATGCTATTTACTATAAGGAAGGAGAGTCGGCTCATGAGGAGGATCACATTCTTTCCTGAAACTATGACCAACTACATAGGTCCGCGATAGCTTCAATGAACCAAACAATGTTCTACACACGAGATGTCACACTACATGCGATCATGTATGAGGTCCTTTTGTTTACAGGAAATCACCTATCATGTTCTAGTAAGCTACATAAGCAGCCAATTTGCAAGAACATGAACCATGAGCATGGTTGTACCGTGCATCCAAAATGATTATTCAGAATTCACAACATCATTCCGCCTGTCAAGGTCCACAACAGAAATCAGCTCATTTAGAACGGATAGAACATAAAGATGCCAACTTGATGATATGAACCTTGCTACTATTTGTTAATGAAAACCATGAGGCGTGTTAGTTCTTGTTTTATACAGTCAAGATACAACTCAAGTTACACACTGATGCCATGCCCAGCTCAACACAAGGGGCAAGGTCATAACAGTAACACAACAGCAACAACAAGCACAAACAATAAAATGACATCCCCCCCTCTCTTCAGTTAGCTTGGGTATTTGTTTTTAACTCTATGGTGTCTAAATCCTACAAAGAATGGATCGAGAACACCTTTATATATACAAACAGAACACAGGTTGTGTGCCTGCATATGATTAAACGAGGGGCGAGGAAGTATGCATATATAGCACTGTAGTTGCTTCTTTGGCCCGGTCAATAAAGAAAGGCCGAGCTGCCCCCCACTCCTTTTCTTTTATCAACTCCCAAAAAATCGAGTTGTAAAAAGCTATCAAAAGCACCTCTGTTAAAACCGGATGTCACGACTGCCAGAATATGTTCGGGTCCTTGCTGTATACTGCTTGGTCTTGGATCTCTAGATTACCCACATGCCAATCAACAAGCCTTGCTTGGATGCATTTCAACAACATGAGTCCAGTTGGAAACAGCCACCAGCCACTTTCATCCCTGCATAGGATTTCAAAATGTGCAATAAACGACAGGATAAAGAAAATGCAAGCAAAAGATGAGGTTGACAGCCTAATATAATTGAGTTTACAAACATGCATATAAGTTTGTGCTTAGCAGAGAAAATTATTCTTACGTTCCAAAGTTCCATGGCTGTGTGCTTGGATGTCTCTTGGTTGACGACTTATAGTGTACGAATCCGCATATCAAAGCCACAACCTGAACATGCATGTCAAGCAAGTTATGGAAATGAAGTAAACTTTGGTATAGCCAAGCAAAAATCATACTATTGCAGATATCAGTGACCAATGCAAACACAGTCCTAAAACATTCTGAGTACTTACAACATTAACCAGTGAAGTAATGTTCCACAATGCATATACACGAGCAAGGCCTGCTGATCGCCGTGGTCCATGACTAAAAAGAGCATTTATTCCAGCAGGGAAAGGCGACAGTATCGCAAGAGGAAGAACAAACAGAACTAAGAGAACGTCGGCCATTGAGTATGAGTATAGCTGGAGAAAAGTAAGCAACACTAAGCTGAAATCTGCCAGGAGCAATATTGAGATTACTAAGCCAACAAGATCCTGCAATTAAAAACAAATGAATGGTAAGTGCAAAATTACATAATTCAGTCATAATCATTCTATAAGCTGAAATGGTAGCATAGACAAACCTGATGGCCAACTGGTTTAGAGTTGTGCAAGATAAGAGAAAACGGGTACAGAAAATCTCTCCTGTCTTTAAGTGCCCGTAAGGTAGTACTATCTAGAATGCCGCCAGTAATCCTTTTCCGCATAAGAGCATCCTTAATCCTTGAGCGGCTTAGTTGAGCATCAGCAAGCATGTCCTGCACTCTGCATGATGCAATAGAACATTATAAATAAATATAGCTTAGCAAGAAAAATGATAAATGCTGAGGACCAGCAGATAAATAATAACTCACGGCGAATGCTGCTCTATTTTAATTCTTGGGCTGCCATCAAGTTCAGCAGTCACTGGTTCTCCCTCGACAGTGTAAACAACAAGACCCAGTTGGCAATACCCTAATGCTGTAGCTTGGAACCACGCAAGATCGACACGGACACCATTCACGCCCAAAGCAGGATCCGCATGAGTTTCAAGCCAATTAAGGACAGGAAGAAATGTTGCTTTGAGATTTCCACGTCGAACCAAACGCAACTGAGCATTCAATCCAGCTACAAGACGGTGCCATATCCAAGGTTGCACAGCCTGTGAATTGGAAATAACATCAGGCTCTAAGAAAAACTCTGCAGCATGAACAATGCAGCTTGAAAGATCTTAAACTCATACCTGGCTCATAAGACTGGTCAGGACACTGTCACTATGAAGTGAAAATGGAGCCATGTAACTTCCATCACCACCAAAAATCAAGGACATCGGAAACCTTTGACGAAGTCTAGGAGGAAGATCAGGCCTTTTCTCATCTCCACCAAGGAAGAAATCTAAATATCCCAACATTAGATCTGGGGTTGCAGTCACCTGTAGATTAGAGTAACAGGCATATCTTAGTTTCAATCGTGACTCAAAAGGTATTGTTTCAGTCTGAAAAGAGAAAATGAAGAAGGCTACAGCTGTCTTACTTTACAACTGTCCAAAATATTCTCTCAAATGGTTTATCTGAAACTTGAATTTACTCCCTGTTGATATTCCTAAATTTATGCACAATGGTCCGCATTTATAGATTATTTTAAACATCAACAATCAAGCTAACAACATTTACTACTTGCCTATCTATCCATCATAAAAACTTTAAAAGTACAACTTTTATCTGCCCACCCTCAGAGGATATTTCATCAGTTACAAGATGAACAGTTAGTTTCAAAGTGCAACTGGAAGTCATTTCAATTTTCTGACAGAAAAACACAATTATGGGTACAATTAGTAAGACTAGCAAAAGAAAATATCAAAGACAAGTTTATACGGTCATTCCACGAACATCTAGTGATTGCTGTTTTTAGATACAAAGTGAAATGCAGAGTAACGGACCTTGAGACCTTCATAAAGAGCACGCGAACGGCAAGACCGTAAGCATGAATGATCATACTCAGAGCGAACAAATTCACGAAGTCTTTGTAATTTTTTTCTTCTACGCCACTGTTGCCATGACCAAGCCAAGGGGTATGCGAGTATACAAAGGATACTGTAAATTGATCCCTCCCACCACTGATAAGCTGCAAGTGTGTTTATCTCATCAACAAATCGGTTAAATGCATCCTCATACCTGAAAATTTAGAGACAGCACAAATAAGCAAGAATTGCATCATTTCAATGGAATATCCAACAGCCAAGGTATATTTGAATCATAGCAGTGAACCACCAAAGCACTGGGGACTGCTGAACAAAATGATCAGAAAGACTAAATCAAAGCGGCTAGGTTTGAAGACAAGCATGCATACACAATCTCTGTAATCTGTTCTGCTGGGGTGTGTGGGAGATGCCAAGGTTCACTGAAGGTGTTTGGGCCCATGAAATACATCCTGTGTACATGACCATGTGATTCTTCAGCTCTATTAGTTTCCAAGACCTGCAACAATAGCAAAACTTCAATTTTAATTCGGCATGTTCGTTTTCTCAACAACAACAAAAACAGCCTTCATGTGGTATTTAAACTAAATATGAGCTGGAACGGCAGAATCTATACAGTACCTCATTTAGTGATTCTAGGAAAGGGAAGGAGTGATCAATCTGCGACCCTTGTTGAGTTGGTGCTGGCCCGGGTAACTCATCAGTGCCAGCAAATTTCATCCGAGCAACACTTAAAACAAGAGCTAACAAAATAAGAAGGCCTGAAAGAAGTAGACCAAATAACCAAGGTCCCCCAAAAGTGTATATTAACTCTTCAAGAGCAGTATAACAGTGAGGCATGCGATATCTGTCTGACACACATATGTACGGGCATGGAGTTTCAGCAGCCCCTCCTGTCAAACATAAGCTCCAGTTAGAATATTCAAGAAAAAAAATTAAGTGTCTCATACTTACAGAACCCGAAAGTGAGTTTTTTGTTCGAAGCAATCAATATAACACAAAAAAGGAAACGTAGAAGAAATAACATAGTAGCAAGAAAAAAGATTCTAGATTTGAATCTAATGACTAGTTGCAGGGATATTTCGAAAGAAGTAAAACTGATTACTTAGGTTGCACTTATACAACCTCCGTCTGGAATTAACCGTCGGTGAAATGAGTGTATGTAGACGCGTTTTGTAGATACACTATTTCAGCGACAGTTTCCAGACGGAGGGAGTACTATATATCACACCATAATTAATATACAAAGAATTACCTCGGACACTTGTGTACACGGCACGGCGAGGAAGTTCGCCTGAAGGGCACGGAAAGCAGAGAGATTTTGAAGATCCGGTAACATTCTTGTATGTTCCCAAAGGGCATTCCTGCATTTTCCAAAGGAACACCTCCACATTAACAACATAAGTACAGTTCACATATGCATATAGCCACCAATACACAATTAGAAATGGATTGCTCAGTGTTTTACTAATTTTGATAAATGTGGTGATGGACACATGGACTGATTTAAGCACTATCATGATAGTGAACTACAACCTCCGTCCGAAATATAAGACGTTTTTGCAGTTCAAATTTGACCTGCAACAACGTCTTATATTTTGGGACAGAGGTAGTAACAAGTTGATGCAAATAATACAAGATACAGGGGGTACACGTTTATGGCATATACCTTGCAAAATGTACCATAAAGACCTTTTGGGCAAGCTCTTCCTGTAACTGTTCCATTCTCACCAGGGAATCCTGGCCCTTTGCTGATTCCTCCGCTGCACAAGAATATACAATCAGCAATGTAACAATATATATAACAACTGCTGTTGATGGAAGGAAAATGTGCAAAAATCAAGCATTGCATCATGCACATCACAAGTTAACACAACTCAGCCCCAAATTATAGAATTTGATCATAGCATGCATAAAATAAACACAACTCAATTACACATCCACCTTGGATAAATCAAAATACATCCAAATTTGATCATAATTGAAATGTCCCAAAATTGATGGAATCACATACTCCCTCCGTCCCAAAATAAGTGACTCAACTTTGTACTAGCTTTAGTACAAAGTTAGTGTAAAGTTGAGTCACTTATTTTGGTACGGAGGGAGTATTATCTTATTTTAACTTTTAAGTAATGATGTTTCTGATATCTTACGGTACCTTCAAACCAACAAGCATACTTTCCTTTTTGTGATGGCAAAGGATGCATAAACATACAAACGCCATCACGCCCGCGCGCCTAGGTGAGTGGCCCCATTATAACACAAGCACGGAGGATAAATCCACAAGTGCCACAAAGTTCACAGTGAAGCACACTCGAACGCATACATGAGTCTGAACCTAATTTCAATAGTTTATTTTCTGCAAATTCATCCGTACTACCTATACAATGATACGTAACCACATACAGTTCGAGCGAGCATGATGCAGGGAGTTAAACTCCAAATGTTAAAAGGTACGAGAAGGGGGGAGGGGGGGGGGGGGGGGGGATAGCACGCAGCCTACAAACTTGAACTGTAATTCGGCTATTTCTTGGCCTCGTCATCACATAACATCCCCATAACAAAATTAGACTAGACATGAAGAGTAGCCAAATATAGATTTCAAGTATTGCAAGATTAGATTTGAACAACCAAAAATAATAAATTCCCTAATACCATTAACACCAGATGGTATGTCCTAAATTGCCAAACATACTGCAAATCTAGAGTAGCCTGTATATAGTTTTGCACATCCATCCAGGAAAACAGAACATTAGAAGTAATATTAGAGAAAAGATCAAATCAGACCTTGCAAGTATTGATCCTTTAATAGCTGCAACAGGAACATACTCATCTCCAGTAGGAATGTTAGACCAGTGAAAATGAATCCTTCCCCCTCCACCCCCACCGCTGCCAGCTCTACCAAAGCCACCAACACTCGAAAGGACGGAACTCTCTGCTAGGGACAAAGTGCGCACAAATAGAAGAACCGTACCCCCAGAACCACCACCAGGTCCAATGGAGGAATTAGTTACAGCATCAGTCAAACTACCACCATTTGATTCTATTGTACCGTAGAGCGTGAGACTTGGTAGAGAATACTCCCATGAGCCCAACACTGGAATATAGTCACAACAACCATAAGACACAAGTTTTTGAGACCTATTAAACTAAATATGGTCGACCATGGATATATGTGTTACCTATTATACCACCACCAGCTGTGGAAAGCCCTGTTGAGTCATTGCCACTTCCACTGCCAAGTTCACAAGGCAAATCGGCATTACCATATGTAGGTCCACCCTCAGCACGGCTTCCATTAACAACACTGTTCCCCCCTTTACCACCGTGTCCACCACCACCACTTAGGCCGCTACTTAATAATCTTCCTCGTCCTATTCCACTTTTGCAGCCTGAAGTCATAAGAAATGGAAATGAAGAAACTGAGACGAAATAGTTTGAAACATATGCTAATATAAAGCACCATGAAGTAAAATAGCATGCACAAAATACACGGTTCTCCTCATGCCCCGCAAAGGGGTTCACACTAGCTAATCAAGCTGAGACGAACAGAGAAATGATAAGCAATTCATGTGGCGAATAAGGGAAATCTGGGTGTCCATTCATTTCAGGATTTCTATCTATTTATCGAATTACTTGAAAATGGTGAAGGTATGAACACATTATTCAAAGACTGCTTCATAAAGACAGAATAGAGAGGTTCGCTGAAATATATGAGATACAAAAGAAGACAATAAAAATGGATGACGAAGCAAACAAGAGCTGTGCGTCTAATATTCCCATTGCAGCCAACAGGAAAAGCATGCGTCTAATATTTACACAAGGCAAATATTCCTGAAAGCACAGAGAGAACTACTCCATTCTACAGCATTCAATGTGCATGAGGTACAAAGAGGGGCTGTGTACTCGTAATGAAATTTAGTGTACTTCCACATGAAGCTTATTTACTTTAAATGAGTGATCTTAGATGATCATGAATTAAAAATTGCAACTTCAAATGAATGGGAGGGTAACTAATTAATGTTACATTTATTTTTGTTAGTGGGTTCCACATGTAGTGTTCTTAGTTATTGAGGATGTACCGGCATTGCCTATCCATGGCCCACCTCACATGTATTGATGGCTGTATTTACCATATATTCAATCAAAATCAATACCTGATTTTCCCTATAAAAAAAGTTGAACCATCTAAATGCAATTCTCTGCAGTATAGCTAGAGGTTTCCATACCCAAGCGCCAAAATCCGCATCGGGTATTATCAGCATTAGACTGCTTATTTTGTGCTCACCTGGTTGGAATACAATATAACATATACTGTATTTGCTACTGAAAACAACAAAATAGACCACTAAATTTTGACAAACTGGCTGAATCTTAAAAATTAATGTTAGCATGTGTCGGAAGTTACAGAATTGTAATATTAGAGTGTTCTGAAAGACTTAATAAGCAAGCAGCTCTAGAATTTTCTACAGTATATTTAAATCGTATAGCTGATCAATAGGGGCTGGTCTACTCAAAGGATCCACAGGATAAATCAAGGTGCCCCTAAAAGTGAGGGCCAAAAGTCAACTGCATATTCTGGCAGACAAAAGGAAGATAGGACATTACCCAATCCTGTTGTGCTGATAGTCCCAGATGTGTGAACAGTAACACTTCTTGCCCTATTGAAATGAATTACAGTTCCTTGTATGAGACCCCAGACATCAATGTCTTCTACGCGGCATACCTAAAGGGAAGAGGGGTAGTAATGCTTATGTTACCAACAAAGTAGCCTAATATGCATCACACCAGAAAGATTAAAAAAAAGTGTACCTGGAGAGTAAATGACAGTGAAGAATTCAGATTGCAATCTTCTGGTGGATGAATTATTTCTACAGGGCAACTCTCATCTTCACAGTTCAGCTTTGGGGACCTAATAGATGTACAAAATTTAACAGCTCATTAACGAGCAAAAAACTTTCCAGCACTGGAAATATGTCAATGCAATAGTTCAAGGTTGAAGTATTTACACATCGCCGTTACTTCCATTTACAAGTGGACCCCGTATAATGGAGCCAGGTCCAACCTACAAAATATACAACATTATAGGTACTTCTTTCAGTAGTAGTTACAGAAAGGCCGGTTACCTCATGAAGCAACTTACGCAACATCATAAGTACAGGAGAAAATAGACAGCAGAAAATAGACAGCAGAGAGGACCCATTAAGGAAATAGAATTAACTATCACGCCAAAGTTGAATGAGTGGAAAAATATGAGCCATCTTAATCAGGACATCTCTATAAATGACACCTAGTTAAACACAGCATATTGGGTTGATTAAAGTGCGGAGACAAAAGAAAGGCTATATACAATAAGCAAAAATGTAAACTGCATTGAGGAAAAGTTTTCATCTGCAGCTGAATAAGTATGACAAGGATATTCGACACGAGTAAAATATATAGAAAACAGTAACAAGGTTGTTGCTTATAAATAGAATCTGCAGTGATGGGCTAAAAAGTAAAAATGAATATGCAAAATAACATGTAGATACAAACAAATATTTGGATAAAGAAACAGAACATGTTATACTGAAGGATATCTATCATACCCGTATGCTGTAGAACAGTGACAAAATAAGACGTGGTGCCTCGATTATGTCTCCATCTCCAGATAAGTTCAGCAGACCTTGACCGCGAACTCCAAGATTAGCAGTAGAATGTATCACAGATGATTCCTGACAAATATACAAGAAATTGATGTGCGTAAATAAAAGCAGCAAAAGGGAAAAAAGAGTCAATGACAGTGGACCGATAATGGACCTTCAGGACTATCAAATTGCTAGCATCCAGTAAGGACGTTGCAACTACTGAATCTCCACCACCATTAATAAGCATTCTGGAGTTCCACATAAGGAGCATCTTAACAGACATTCTCAAAGCACCGAACACCTACAAAAGTTCAAAATAGTGTGACATATGTAAAACTGATGCACCAGAAAGACAGCAAATAACAAGAACAGCTAAATCACCTTGATTGTTGAGTCACTCATAAGAAGCTCCTCAGCCATCAGTTCAAACTCCGAGTATGGATAACCGGTCAATCCAAACGTCAGAACAGCACCAGATTTTAGGCTAAGTTGCCCTTGAACCTGAAAAATGAAAATAATTGGTACCATGCTATTTTCAAATACTTTGAAAAAACATGGAGTTATTGCCTTATTATAAGGGAACTTCAACTTGCATCATATATATGAGTGAATTTCACAAAACCACAACGCTTCAGGAGAACTCGTGTCAATTTACCACAACTTTTAGGTTTTCTGTCGCAAAACCACAAGTTTAGTGCTAATGATTCCAGTGTTTTCAAGGCGTCACTTAGGCATCGAGGCGCACTCCAACCGCGAGGCGCCACGCCCTCCTTAGACAGCAGCTTAAGGCGTGGACTTTGAGGCACGTAGGGTGCCGCCCTGGGCCAAGATGGACATCATAGCCAGAGCAACAACGAGCGGGGACCAGAGCCCTCGAGCGGGAAATTGGTATAAGGAGGAGAAAGAGAAGCAAACCATATTAAACGATTAAGAGCAGAGCTCTCTCGGTTTCTCCTCTCTGGATACCTAGGCGGCGGTTGGCAACTGCAACTTGAGCACCACCTTCCATGGCTCAGATCTGCGCGGGTGGCCTCATCCTCTCAAGTCTCCTCCTCTGGCGCAGCCCAATGAGGTCACGGGGTCACCAAGTCGTCTTCAAGAGCCTGCTTAACCGCCGCCACTCTGGTAAAGGCTCCACTTCTTTTCTCCTCCGCCTCTACTCCTCCCCATCTGCTGCCCCTTCTCCGCATCTGATTCTCCACGGCTCCACCACAAGGCCATAGCCACACCACCTTGCTGCTCTCCTTACCCATGCATCCCTTCACTCCTCTGCTTTCTCCTCCTCTTCTCTGATCCCTTTGGCCTTTGCACATTCTTTGTATTGCCACAGTGCCAAAGTGACCCCTGCTCTGATGGAATCTGAGGCTACGGCTGCTGATGCTTATGATATCCAATGATCCTAGGCAAAGACCTACATCCTACGATCCAGCTTTGCTGCCAGTTATCATGTTATGCAACCCATGGTACATTTTGTTAATGCTAGTTGTTAAATCTCCTACTTGGCTGCCATATATTATGTGTGTGTGTGTGTGTCTAAGGCGTCACCTCGCCTTACGGTTTAAGAGCTTAAAAGGTGAGGCAGTGCTACAGCGCCTCGCCTCGCCTTACCACCTTAAAAACATTGAATGATTCACACAAGACCAAAAATCCCCATTAATGTCAAAACTGGCCGTCACTTGCTACAGTGGCGACAATGGAGTTAACCCGTGTGTTACCCCAAGACCAGGCGTTAACAAAATAATACCCATTTTGGGAAAGATCCGTCTTGTTTGGATTTGCAGTTTGAGTTTCCAGAAAAAACTTGTGTGAGTCAGCTCCAACACTACTTCAGCATGCATATGCATGGGAGCATGAAGTCATGAAAAGGAAAAATATTTGCAAGGTAGCGGGAGCACAAACCCCACAAGACACCTCAACAAATGTTGGAGTGCTTTGTTCACACGATATTAACACAGAGGAGAATGCCAAATGTAAATCACAGTGCTTCCTTTTGGTTGTAAAGTAGCATATGTAGCGGCATAGCATTTGTGATAAATAGATAATACAACAGATGATTAAAATAAAAATATCAAATATATATCCTGCTGCTTTTTTAGAGCATAGATAAATTAAAGACGAATTGAAGCACGATTCACCCAAACTGTCATGGTCAGCGCGCTAGAGCATTAAACAGATCCATGCCAGGGAAGTGGCATTACTGAAGATGCCACAACCGGTAGAGCATTAATCATTATAATACTGCAAAGCATTGTGTACCTGAACACGACTCCAGAGCAAGGGCACAACAACTTTGGCATGATTCCTGATGTTAACATTTGTCCATAGTGGCTGATTTGGGAAGTCCAACAGAAGAGTGTCAGTCTGTGTACTCATGTTATTGTTGTTAACATCAAGACTCTTAGGTACTGCATCATAGAGAGTTCCAGCAGCTCCTGCATTATCTGGGCAGCCCGAACTCATTCCACCTGGCAAAGGTAACACACTTTAAACGCAAACGCAAATAAAACATTAAATCAATAGGGTTGTCTAGACACTGCATTCATCCCTAAATCAGTAAGAAAGTTGCTCAAGAGTACTCAAACTGGGAACTTCACTAGCACTTCATCTAATAAACATGTTGAAACCTAAGAGCGAGCATACAAAAGGAGTAGACGTGTAGTAGCATAGCATGCTTCCATGGCTGAATAGTGAATATTATTGTATTTGAGACAAACAGTGCAGAGCATTCAGGTGATCATGTCTCTTGCAAATGCAGAGTTGCTAAGCTAAATTTAGGAATGCAAGAACATAGAAAAATATGGTAAAATATGGGTACACAACTATATATGAGTGTCAGCGAGTGCACCAGAGCAACAAGGTGTAATAGCATACAGTCAGCAAATTTGTACTAGCAACTTGTCAGATCCATAAGGGATGATGACTTGTGAACAAAAGATAAATCTGCATCAAATATTCAGATTTGAAAAAGTTACCATGAACAAATATCTGGGTGTCATCATGCCTACTGAAAACATTAATAGAAACCCGTCCTCCACCACCCCCAGCCAAACCGTTGCCTCCAGAAGCACTGATTTTGCCAGCACCATGCCTGTCACCAACAAACGATCAGAGGGAAAACCTGCACGTACTCACTAGAATACTGACATACATAGTCAAAGGACTTGCAATAAAAGCAAAATAGCATTAGTCAAACTATAAGAGGAAAGACACCGGAAATTTTTCAGTTCAAATGGCTCTGGTAATAAAAGTAGCTAGGTGCGCAGCAATAGATAGAAGAACTATTCCTCACTGGTCACACTGGTATAGCACTCAACCAATGATTGCAGTAGAATACCAATTTTAGTATATATTTGTGTTACTGGAAACTTATTATCAGTAGAAAATCTTTGCTAAATCGACAAACTATTAACTGTATGTGTCATTTCGCTACCACTCATTATCCAGTGTGATCTTCGAGCGAAAGATAATCCCCAAATCCACTTGACAAAGTAACGTAGTGAAGACAGTGATTATTACTTACATGGTAAACCAAACTAAGTTTCCATTTATTAGCATCGCAACATGACAATTTTCAGCACTAGTTCGAACCAGACTACGCTCCTAGAATTCTGAGTACATATTTATGTTCTTTCAGTCATTAAAGTATAATCTACTGTATGATTAATGAATGTAATAATCAATGAAATATAAGCGAAAGGGAACGTTCGTCTCTTATATTTTAATTCACTGACCCCGACCCCGAAAGCCCAACTAAGTTCAGTGTAGTTACAAATTTCACGCATCATTATATGACGCAATCACAACACGAACACTGTTATACTCCTAAATCCCAACTAGTTCCTAATCAACAGGACCTACCAGTCCATCAGCGCAGTCTCCAATTTGGGAAACCATTTGCCAATCTTCAAGTTAATCAGTTAAATTAAATAGCTT
Source organism: Triticum monococcum (assembly GCA_034509565.1). Lineage (NCBI taxonomy): Eukaryota > Viridiplantae > Streptophyta > Magnoliopsida > Poales > Poaceae > Triticum > Triticum monococcum. Next base: position 83,710,143 of record CM067843.1, read on the forward strand.
AACTGCTAGTTGGTCAGCCCAATCGGTAGAAAGGAAGCAGGATGGGTATTAAAGCATTTCACGAACACTCACATAGTCTTGGCCTTGATATAGATGCTCCCACCAGAGCCACCCCCGCCCTTATCACTGCTATCACCACCATCTGCGAGCACTGTACCATTCATTAGCAGGTCATCCGCAAACAGCCACAAGATACCACCGCCGACGCCGCCATAGTCCTTCTCAACACTAGTAGAGCCCCCTTTGCTTCCATAGCTAAACGGGTGCTCGAGGTCTGACCATGCGTAGGCATCACCTCCCCATGAGTCCTCCTGCGACTGCCCATCCTTGACGTAGCAGCTGGCACCTCGGCCGCCGTGACCCCCTCCATCCCCGTGAGTCCCCGTGGGGACGCCGCTGGTGCGGTCAGGCGGATCGCCTGCTAGACCGCTAGTGTTCACAATGACCGTGTCGGCGATTGTGATGTTAGCGGCCGCGAGGGAGACCCACCCGGCGACGACCCGCACGCCGCGGCCGAGACGCACCTCGCCGGAGAGGTTTGCTGATATGACGCACCCGGGCTTCTCGCAGGTCAGGGCCGCACCGGAGTTGAGGACCAGACTGCCGTTGCCGATGATGTAGACGTCGCCGTCCAGCTGGACCTCTTCGGATAGCTCACAGGTCGTGCTGAAGTCCCCCTTCCCATGGAGGTCCTCGGCGCAGGTCGCCGCCGGCGCCGCCGGCGGCGGCGGCGGGGGCGGCGGCGACGGCGGCGAGTAGTCGTGCCACGTCAGGATCGAGTACGGGTCCGTCTCGGCCCGATCTGACGCCTCCGGCCCGTGGCCCAGGCCGGGGGCGGCACTCCCGAGGCCGAGGGCGACAGCGAGCACCAGCGAGAGGAGGCGGGCCTGGGGGGCGAGACGGGGGTGGGGGGCCATGGGCTGGGACGCATCAGAGTCCAGGCGCTGAGGGGTTAGCGGCAGCCCTAGGGTTTGGGCACCGCAGTGGTCGCCGGAGATGGCGGCGGCGGCGTGCGTTGTGGGTTGGGTTTGGTGCGCCTAGTCGGGTTTAGTTTCTCTCTCTCCCCTTTCTGCTTTTTCTCGCCCTCGGCGTAATGGATGGGAGGGACTGTGGAAGGGGGGCGAGGAGAGTGGGGGGAGGAGGCGCCCGGGGCGTCGGATCCGCTTCACGATTCGCGACAGTGCTACGTGGTGGTTCGGTTTTGTATGTGGACTGCGGTAGAGACAAGTGGAGCAGAACACGCCGCTTTTTCACTTGTCCTTTTCCATGTTTTTACTTCTTTCCTAGTGGTTTGGAAAAAAAAACTTCATGTTTCTTACCGTGTAAGAAATGTATTTCAGTGCGAACCAACATGTGGTTGGATGGTTATAGGGACAGTGGTATTCCCAGCCTTTCTGATGATGTACTTTCAGCGGGAGGAGACGTTCTCATCAATGACGAGGCGCCTATGGTGACTTTATAAATCTCAAGATGGTATGTCGGCTCAGTCTCTCGAAGGTGCTTATAAAGGTAGGGTGTGCGTGTGTGCGTTCATAGGGGTGAATGTACGCGCGTATGTATGAGCGTTTGCGTCTGTATTGTGTTAAAAAAATGTATTCTAGTTATTTGGATATTTTGAGTCATTATTATCTAAAAAATAACAAATCTTGTCTTTCTCTAGCTAAGTTACAAATGTGTTCTAGACTAGAAGTGATTGATTCTCGAATAATTGAAATTCCTAGGAGTATGGGTCTAAATTTTCACCAACCAACTCTCTTTATGACGCGTGCTCTAACTGTAAAATAGACGAGTCAGAAACATGCAAGATGTAAATGGGTGACAAGGGCCGAAGGTCAGGGTTTCGGGGCTTCACAAATTGATTGTTACATTTACAGATGAGGGGCACCTCCATCCATAAGAGAGAGAAATGTGTCCCTCGATGTCGGAGTTCTGATAAGATATTCGATGGTGATGGTTGGGCACAAGGTGGCTGGCGCACATGTGATACGCACATTAGTGCGTCATGTGAGATGTGGGCCAAAAGTCAAATGTCATCGATGTTGCCAGATACGAGGAAGACATGTCGGTACGAGAACTAAGGGTGTGTTTGGTTGAGGAACCAAGTCAGAAAGGAACAGTTTCGTTCGCGTGTTTGGTAGAGGCACGAGATAGAATGGAATGGTCGATCTTGGTGTTTGGTCGAGGAGATATAATGACACGAAGTTGATGGTGTACAGAAATGGTGATGCTACCTCTAGTATATGTAAATTTCCATATCAACTCAGTTGCATTCTTATTTGCATTTTTTTAGTTGTATTCCATTTGTATAAAATCTTATCATCTTCAAGTTATACACCCGAGTAGTAAACTGACCAGCCAAGTGCGGAACGATGAAATCATGATCTAACGCCAAAGGTGTGGCCGCCAAATCTCCGCTCCCCGGCAAATTGTCGCCACCACATGTTGGCCGTGCTCAAGCTTTGGCCACAAATGCTATGCTATGCTCCGCTTGCCACTGACATGTCCTTGCTGCTTGGTGATGTTGCTTGACACCACTGCTACACCCAAGATCCCCAACTGCTGGTCGGTGCCTCACGTTGTTGCTACGCTCAGGTTCCCCTCTATCGCGAGAAGTGTTTCGCCCTAACGCTACTAGCCCACCAGCAAACACACCCTTTTCGCATCTAGCTTGTCGTCAAGCTGCTACCATGCCATCGTTCAGGGGTAGGGAGAGACGATATAGATGGGGGAGAGGTGGGGGCATTCGGGAGGGATGAGGAGGACTGGATCTAAAGGGAATTGTATAGAGAGGGAGAGAGAGTTGATGGAGTGGCAACGGGGGCGTGCAGGTGGGATAAGGTTTCATGGGGGAGTGCGTCAGGGGAAGGCGGGAGTGCTGAACAAGAGGGCACTCTGCGTGATTCCTCTGTTTTGGAGGAACATGTACGTTCAGCATGTTGGAAGAATATTCAGTTCAGGAGAATGAGTGGTTTCGTTCCCCGATCCATCCAAACACGACAACGAGGCCCGTGTGTGAAATGGGCTCGTTCCATTTAGATATATTATATAACTGCGCACTTTTCCTGCCCTCTCAGACCATTAGCATTTGTATCCGTTGGATCGTCACTTTAGGCCTCGGCCGTTGGATTGACTCTTAATCGCATGGAAATCGGGCGATCGTTGCTCCGGTAGTTTTTTCATCCCTCTGAGATTCAATTGGGCCTATTGGGCCAGTATTAGGCTACTGTGCAACCGAAAATCGGAAAACCATAAACCAATCTGGACGCTCGTGGCCCTGGTTTCCTATGCTCGCAACCTCTCGCCTGGCGGCGCCTCTCCATGGTTGACCGATCTGAAGGAAATATACCCTAGAGACAATAATAAAGTTATTTTTTATTTCTTTATTTCATGATAAATGTTTATTATTCATGCTAGAATTGTATTAACCGGAAACTTAGTACATGTGTGAATACATAGACAAAACAAAGTGTCCCTAGTATGCCTCTACTTGACTAGCTCGTTTATCAAAGATGGTTATGTTTCCCAACCATAAACATGGGTTGTCATTTGATGAACGGGATCACATCATTAGGAGAATGATGTGATGGACAAGACCCATTCGTTAGCTTAGCATTATGGTCGTTACAGTTTCATTGCTACTGCTTTCTTCATGACTTATACATGTTCCTCAGACTATGAGATTATGCAACTCCCGAATACCAGAGGAACACCTTATGTGCTATCAAATGTCACAACGTAACTGGGTGATTATAAAGATGCTCTATAGGTGTCTCCGATGGTGTTTGTTGAGTTGGCATAGGTGGAGATTAGGATTTGTCACTCCGTGTATCGGAGAGGTGTCTCTGGGCCCTCTCGGTAATGCACATCACTCTAAGCCTTGCAAGCATTGTGACTAATGAGTTAGTTGCGGGATGATGCATTACGGAACGAGTAAAGAGACTTGCCGGTAACAAGATTGAACTAGGTATTGAGATACCGACGATCGAATCTCGGGCAAGTAACATACCGATGACAAAGGGAACAACGTATATCGTTATGCGGTCTGGCCGATAAAGATCTCCGTAGAATATGTGAAAGCCAATATGAGCATCTAGGTTCCGCTATTAGTTATTGACCGGAGATGAGTCTCGGTCATGTCTACATAGTTCTCGAACCCGTAGGGTCCGCACGCTTAACGTTCGGTGACGATCGATATTATGAGTTTATGTGTTTTGATGAACCGAAGGTAGTTCGGAGTCCCAGATTTGATCACGGACATGACGAGGAGTCTCGAAATGGTCGAGACGTAAAGATTGATATATTGTAAGCCTATGTTTGGACATCAGAATGGTTCCGGATGAGTTCGGGCATTTTCTGGAGTACCGAGAGGTTACCGGAACCCCCCGGAAGTATATGGGCCTTATTGGGCTTTAGGGGAAAGAGAGGGGGGCTGCCTAGGGCAGGCCCCCCCAAGGCCTAGTCCGAATTGGACTAGGGGGGGCGGGGCGGCGCCCCCTCCTTCCTTCTCTTCTCTCCTTCCCTTCCTTCTCTCCTACTCCTACTTGGAAAGGGGGGAATCCTACTCCCGGTGGGAGTAGGACTCCCTAGGGCGCGCCATAGTAGAGGGTCGGCCCTCCCCTCCTCCACTCCTTTATATATGGGGGAGGGGGCACCCCATAGACACACAAGTTGATCATTGATCTCTTAGCCATGTGCGGTGCCCCCCTCCACCATAATCCACCTTGGTCATATCGTAGCGGTGCTTAGGCGAAGCCCTATTCCGGTAGCATCATCATCACTGTCATCACACCGTCGTGCTGACAAAGCTCTCCCTCGACACTCTGCTAGATCGTGAGTTCGTGGGACGTCACCGAGCCGGACGTGTGCAGATCGGGGAGGTGTCGTACTTTCGGTACTAGGATCGGTCGACCGTGAAGGCGTACGACTAGATCAACCGCGTTGTCATAACGCTTCCGCTCACGGTCTATGAGGGTACGTAGACAATACTCTCCCCTCTCGTTGCTATGCATCACCATGATCTTGCATGTGCATAGATTTTTTTTTGAAATTACTGTGTTCCCCAACAGTGGCATCCGAGCCAGGTCTATGCGTAGATGTTATATGCATGAGTAGAACACAAAGGAGTTGTGGGCGTGGGTATATACATATTGCTTGCTGTCACTATTTGTTTCTTGATTCGGCGGTATTGTTGGATGAAGCGGCTCAGACCGACATTACGCGTACGCTTACGCGAGACTTGTTCTACCGAAGTGCTTCGCACACAAGTGGCTAGTGGGTGCTAGTTTCTCCAATTTTAGTTGAATCAGATTCAACAAACAGGGTTCTTTCTGAAGATCAAAAAGCAATCACTATATCGCATTGTGTTTTTTATGCGTAGATAAGAACGGTTCTTGCTCAGCTCGTAGCCGCCACGTAAAACTTGCAACAACAAATTAGAGGAGGTCTAACTTGTTTTTGCAGGGCATGTTGTGATGTGATATGGTCAAGACGTGATGAGATATAAATTGTTATATGAGATGATCATGTTTTGTTAAAGTCATCGGCAACTGGCAGGAGCCTTATGGTTGTCTCTTTATTGCATAGAGATGCAAGCGCCATATAATTGCTTTACTTTATCGCTATGCGATAGCAATAGTTGCAAAAGCAATAGTTGGTGAGACGACCATGTGACGACACATTGATAGAGATCAAGATGATGGAGATCATGGTGTCATGTCGGTGACGATAGAGATCATTACGGTGTTTTGGAGATGGAAATCAAAGGCACAAGATGATGATGGCCATATCATGTCACATATTTTGATTACATGTGATGTTTATCCTTTATGTACCTTATTTTGCTTAGTTCGACGGTAGCATTATAAGATGATCTCTCACTAAATTTCAAGGTATAAGCGTTCTTCCTGAGTATGCACCGTTGCGACAGTTCATCGTGCCAAGACACCACGTGATGATCGGGTGTGATAAGCTCTACGTTCACATACAACGGGTGCAAGCCAGTTTTGCACACGCGGAATACTCGGGTTAAACTTGACGAGCCTAGCATATGCAGATATGGCCTAGGAAGACTGGAGACCGAAAGGTCGAGCGTGAATCATACAGTAGATATGATCAACATAGTGATGTTCACCATTGAAAACTACTCCATCTCACGTGATGATCGGATATGGTTTAGTTGATTTGGATCACGTGATCATTTAGATGACTAGAGGGATGTCTATCTAAGTGGGAGTTCTTAAGTAATATGATTAATTAAACTTTAATTTATCATGAACTTAGTCCTGATAGTATTTGCATAACTATGTTGTAGATCAATAGCTCGCGATGTAGCTCCCCGTTTATTTTTGATATGTTCCTAGAGAAAAACTATGTTGAAAGATGATGGTAGCAATGATGCGGACTAGGTCCGTGATCTAAGGATTATCCTCATTGCTGCATAGAAGAATTATGTCCTTGATGCACCACTAGGTGACGGATCTATTGCAGGAGCAGATGCAGACATTATGAATGTTTGGCAAAGCTCGGTATGATGACTACTTGATAGTTTAGTGTGCCATGCTTTACGGCTTAGAACCGGGACTTCAAAAACGTCTTGAACACCACGGAACATATAAGATGTTCCAGGAGCTGAAATTGGTATTTCAGACTCATGCCCGAGTCGAGAGGTATGAGACCTCTGACAAGTACTTTGCCTACAAGATGGAGGAGAATAGCTCAACCAGTGAGCATGTGCTCAGATTGTCTGGGTACTACAATTGCTTGAATCAAGTGGGAGTTACTCTTCCAGATAAGATAGTGATTGACAGAGTTCTCTGGTCACTACTGCCAAGTTACTGGAACTTCGCGATGAACTACAATATGCAAGGGATGACATAAATGATTCCTAAGCTCTTCGTGATGCTGAAATCAACGAAGGCAGAAATCAAGAAAATCATCAAATTTTGATGGTTGACAAAACCGCTAGTTTCAAGTAAAAGGGCAAGGGAAAGAAAGGGAACTTCAAGAAGTATGGTAAGTAAGTTGTCACTCCCATGAAGAAGCCCAAAGCTAGACCCAAGCCTGAAACTGAGTACTTCTACTACAAAGGAAATGGTCACTGGAAGCGGAACTGCCCCAAATACTTGGCGGATAAGAAGGATGACAAAGTGAACAAAAGTATATATGATATACATGTTATTGATGTGTACTTTACTAGTGTTCATAGTAACCCCTGGGTATTTGATACTGGTTCAGTTGCTATGATTAGTAACTTGAAACAGGAGAACACATACTAGTTGAGGGCAAAGTGACGATGTGTGTTGGAAGAGATTCCAAGGTTGATAAGATCACCATCTCATACTCTCCCTACCTTTGGGATTAGTGTTGAACCTAAATAAATGTTATTTGGTGTTTGCATTGAGCATAATATGATTGGATCATGTTTATTCAATACAGTTATTCATTTAAGTCAAAGAATAATTGTTGTTCTGTTTACAAGAAAAAAACCTTCTATGGTCATACACTTAAAATAAATAGTTTATTGAATCTCGATCGTAGCGATACACATATTCATAATATTGAAGCCAAAAGATGCAAAGTTAATAATGGTAACGCAACTTATTTGTGGCACTGTCGTTTAGGTCATATTGGTGTAAAGCGCATGAAGAAACTCCATGCTGATGGGCTTTTGGAATCACTTGATTATGAATCATATGATGCTTGCGAATCATGCCTCGTGGGCAAGACGACTAAAACTCCGTTCTCCGGAACAATGGAGAAAGCAACTGACTTATTGGGAATAATACATACTGATGTATACAATCCGATGAGTGTTGAGGCTCGCGGCGGGTATCGTTATTTTCTGATCTTCACAGATGATTTGAGCAGATATGGGTATATCTACTTGATGAAACATAAGTCTGAAACATTTGAAAAGTTCAAAGAATTTCAGAGTGAAGTGGAAAATCATCATAACACGAAAATAAAGTTTCTGCGATCTGATCGTGGAGGAGAATATTTGAGTTACGAGTTTGGTCTTCATTTGAAATAATGCAGAATAGTTTCGCAACTCACGCCACCTGGAACACCACATCGTAATGGTGTGTCTGAACGTCATAACTGTACTTTATTAGATATGGTGCGATCTATGATGTCTCTTACCGATTTATCACTATCATTTTGGGGTTATGCATTAGAGACACATGCATTCATGTTAAATATGGCACCATCTAAATCCGTTGAGATGACACCATATGAACTGTGGTTTAGCAAGAAACCTAAGTTGTCGTTTCTTAAAGTTTGGGGTTATGATGTTTATGTGAAAAAGTTTCAACCTGATAAGCTCGAACCCAAATAAGAGAAATGCGTCTTCATAGGATACCCAAAGGAAACTGTTGGGTACACCTTCTATCACAGATCCGAAAGCAAGATATTTGTTGCTAAGAATGGATCCTTTCTAGAGAAGGAGTTTCTCTCGAAAGAAGTGAGTGGGAGGAAAGTTGAACTTGATGAGGTAATTGTACCTGCTCCCTTATTGGAAAGTAGTTCATCACTGAAATTAGTTCCAGTGATTCCTACACCAGTAAGTGAGGAAGCTTATGATGATGATCATGAAACTTCTGATCAAGTTACTACCGAACCTCGTAGGTCAACCAGAGTAAGATCCGCAATAGAGTGGTACAGTGTAACGCCCCGGACACACCCGCCGGTGGTTGTTACTCCTGGCGGGATCTAGACTGGCCCCATAGATAAATACTAGTCTTTTCTGCGCACTTTGTCCTCACTCATGCGCACTCGGGAGCAACTTCTAGGTCGGTCACCCATCCTGACACTACTCCAAGCTGAGCATGCTTAACTTTGGAGTTCTGTCCGAATGGGCTACCGGAAAAGAAGGAATTCCTTATTGATATGAGTAGTCTATCATCCCTAATAAGCCAGACCATCACATACACCCCCACTCAGAGGAACCGACGTCCTCGTCGGGCCACAGGAACGTTCCCTCTTGGCACATACGTCTGTGCTTCCAGTCCAGTACATGTGCCATGCCGTGTGCCATGATGGGTCACAAATGTCATGAACAACATGACCACGCACCTGTCCGCAACCATCCGTGTAACTGCGAGGGTCGGCTCTGATACCAACTTGTAACGCCCCGGACACACCCGCCGGTGGTCATTACTCCTGGCGGGATCTAGACTGGCCTCACAAATCAATACTAATCTTTTCTGCACACTTTGTCCTCACTCATGCGCACCCAGGAGCAACTTCCCGATCGGTCACCCATCCTGACACTACTCCAAGCTGAGCACACTTAACTTTGGAGTTATGTCCGAATGGGCTACCGGAAAAGAAGGAATTCCTTATTGATATGAGTAGTCTATCATCCCTAATAAGCCAGGCCATCACATACGGTAATCCTATTCTCGAGGTCATGTTACTTGACCATAACGAACCTACGGACTATGAGGAAGCGATGATGAGCCCATATTTCGTAAAATGGCTTAAGGCCATGAAATCTGAGATGGGATCCATGTATGAGAACAAAGTGTGGACTTTGGTTGACTTGCCCGTTGATCGGCAGACCATAGAGAATAAATGGATCTTCAAGAGGAAGACAGACGCTGATAGTAGTGTTACTGTCCACAAAGCTCGAATTGTCGCAAAATGTTTTCGACAAATTCAAGGAGTTGACTACGATGAGATTTTCTCACTTGTATCGTTGCTTAAAAGTCTATCCGAATCATGTTAGCAGTTGCTGCATTTTATGAAATCTAGCAAATGGATGTCAAAATTGCATTCCTTAATGGATTTCTTAAAGAAGAGTTGTATATGATGCAACCAGAAGGTTTTGTCGATCCTAAAGGTGCTAACAAAGTGAGCAAGCTCCAGTGATCCATCTATGGACTGGTGCAAGCATCTCAGAGTTGGAATATATGCTTTGATAAAGTGATCAAAGGATATGGTTTTATACAGACTTGCGGTGAAGCCTGTATTTACAAGAAAGTGAGTGGGAGCACTACATCATTTCTGATAAGTATATGTGAATGACATATTGTTGATCGGAAATAATGTAGAATTTTCTGGAAAGCACAAATGAGTGTTTGAAAGGATTTTTTCAAAGAAAGACCTCAGTGAAGCTACTTACATATTGAGCATCAAGATCTATAGAGATAGATCAAGACGCTTGATATATTTTCAATGAGTATATACCTTGACAAGATTTTGAAGTAGTTCAAAATGGAACAGTCAAAGAAGGAGTTCTTGCCTGTGTTGCAAGGTGTGAAGTTGAGTAAAGACTCAAAACCCGACCACGGCAGAAAATAGAAAGAGAATGAAAAGTCATTCCCTATGCCTCAGTCATAGGTTCTATAAAGTATGTTATGTTGTGTACTAGACCTATTGTGTACCTCACCATAAGTTTGGCAAGAGGGTACAATAGTGATCCAGGAGTGGATCACTGGACAGCGGTCAAAAATATCCTTAGTGGAATAAGGAAATGTTTCTTAGTTATGGAGGTGACAAAGAGTTCGTCGTAAAGAGTTACGTCGATGCAAGCTTTGACACCGATCTGGATGATTCTAAGTCTCGATCTAGATACATATTGAAAGTGGGAGCAATTAGCTAGAGTAGCTCCATGCAAAGCATTGTAGACATAGAAAATTTGCAAAATACATACGGCTCTGAATGTGGCAGCCCCATTGACTAAACTTCTCTCACAAGCAAAACATGATCACACCTTAGTACTCTTTGGGTGTTAATCACATGGCGATGTGAACTAAGATTATTGACTCGAGTAAACCCTTTGAGTGTTGGTCACATGGCGATGTGAACTATGGGTGTTAATCACATGGTGATGTGAACTATTGGTGTTAAATCACATGGCGATGTGAACTAGATTATTGACTCTGGTGCAAGTGGGAGACTGAAGGAAATATGCCCTAGAGGCAATAATAAAGTTATTATTTATTTCCTTATTTCATGATAAATGTTTATTATTCATGCTACAATTGTATTATCTGGAAACTTAGTACATGTGTGAATACATAGAAAAACAAAGTGTCCCTAGTATGCTTCTACTTGACTAGCTCATTTATCAAAGATGGTTATGTTTCCTAATCATAGACATGTGTTGTCATTTGATGAACGAGATCACATAATTAGGAGAATGATGTGATGGACAAGACCCATTCGTTAGCTTAGCATTATGATCGTTACAGTTTCATTGCTACTACTTTCTTCATGATTTATACATGTTCCTCAGACTATGAGATTATGCAACTCCCAAATACCGGAGGAACACCTTGTGTGCTATCAAACGTCACAATGTAATTGGGTGATTATAAAGATGATCTACAGTGTCTCTGATGGTGTTTGTTGAGTTGGCATAGATCGAGATTAGGATTTGTCACTCCATGTATCGGAGAGGTATCTCTGGGCCCTCTCGGTAATGCACATCACTCTAAGCCTTGCAAGCATTGTGACTAATGAGTTGTTGCGGGATGATGCATTACAAAATGAGTAAATAGACTTGTTGGTAACGAGATTGAACTAGGTATTGAGATACGGATGATCTAATCTCGAGCAAGTAACATACCGATGACAAAGGGAACAACGTATATCGTTATGTGGTTTGACCGATAAAGATCTTCGTAGAATATGTGGGAGCCAATATGAACATCCAAGTTCCACTATTGGTTATTGTCCGGAGATGAGTCTCACTCATGTCTACATAGTTCTTGAACCCGTAGGGTCCGCACGCTTAACGCTCGATGATGATCAGTATTATGAGTTTATGTGTTTTGATGAACCGAAGGTAGTTCGGAGTCCTGGATTTGATCATGGACATGAAAAGGAGTCTCGAAATGGTCGAGACACAAATATCGATATATTGGAAGCCTATGTTTGGACATCGGAATGGTTCCAGATGAGTTCGGGCATTTTCTGGAGTACCGGGAGGTTACGGGTACCCCCCGGGGAGTATATGGGCCTTATTGGGCCTTAGGGGAAAGAGAGAGGGGCTACCTAGGGCAGGCCGCGTGCCCCCCAAGGCCTAGTCCGAATTGGACTAGGGGGGAGGGGCGGCTCCCCCTCCTTCCTTCTCTTCTCTCCTTCCCTTCCTTCTCTCCTACTCCTACTTGGGGCGCGCCATAGTAGAGGGCCGGCCTTCCTCCTCCTCCACTCCTTTATATACAGGGGAGGGGGGCACCCCATAGACACACAAGTCGATCATTTATCTCTTAGCCGTGTGTGGTGCCCCCCTCCACCATAATCCACCTCGGTCATATCGTAGTGGTGCTTAGGCAAAGCCCTTTTTCGGTAGCATCATCATCACCGTCATCACGCCGTCGTGTTGACGAAGCTCTCCCTCGACACTCTGCTGGATCGTGAGTTCGTGGGACGTCACCGAGCCGAACATGTGCAGATCGCGGAGGTGCCGTACTTTCGGCACTAGGATCAGTCGATCATGAAGACGTACGACTACATCAACCGCGTTGTCATAACGCTTCCGCTTATGGTCTACAAGGGTACTTAGATAATACTTTCCCCTCTCGTTGCTATTCATGACCATGATCTTGCGTGTGCATAGGATTTTTTTTTAAATTACTGCGCTCCCCAACATGATCTAGGTGGCAACCGATGTGGGACTTGGACTGCAATAGCGACTGGCTGAGTTTGCACGGATGCGAGGGACTATGACCCGAACCAAACACCCCCTAAGGAGATGATACCATGATCTGAGAAGTTCTAATTAAACGAAAGGATTATGGATTGTGGGAAGGAGATTCGAGTGACTGGGATTTCTAATGCTTCTGATAAACCTAAAATATCAGAAAATGTTTGAGTATTGTTTTCGTTCGAATGTACTGAGTTGCATGCACCAACCAACTCGTCTTAAAACACGAGCAATGCACTTATACTTCAATGCACCCCTCATGATAAGCTCTCTTGGCTTGGCCGAACATTTTTTCTAATTAGGGGAAATGCCCTCGGCCTTTGCATCGAATGAGGCACACATCTTTTTAAGATTATTTCAAAGTTCATCATCCAAGCACAAAAAAGTACAATAAAATACCACCACACGTGACTGTCCCAAGGGCAGATTAAAAGAAGAAAACACAAGGAGAATGAGCCTCATGCATCACAAATCTTATTAATAGGTTGCCGATCAAATCAGTTAACAAATCCCGAGAGACTATATCCCATCGGTTGCGCCCAAAGACCGTGGGCGCCCGATCCTCCTCTTTGCATAGTAATGACCATGTATGGATCCAACCGATGGCCTTGAAGATAACCTAAAAAATGGAACTTTTGTTCTCTCAAAAATACAATCATTTCGACTATTCCAAATGCCCAAAATAAAGCACAGATTCTCAAATGGTCTGAGACTTCAGCCTATGATGTAACTCGACTAGCCATCTTCTGATCATATTTGTACTACTCGTGGGTGGAGGTAGATTAAAAGTACAGACATATCTCCCTAATAGTTTGGCAAGTGGGCAGTGAAGGACTAGATGCTGAATCAACTCCTCGTTACCACAAAAGCAATACTTACTCCATCATTGCCAATTCCTTTTTTACAGATTATCTTTTGTCAGGATGATATGGTGATCTAAATACCACATGAAGTTTTTTATTTTCAGTGGTACTTTCATTTTCCAAATATATTTGTGGTGAAAAGGTTGCCCATCATTGATGATGTTTGAATACAAGGATTTAACAATAAAGGCACCTGACGTAGCTAGCTTCCAATGAAATGTATCTGATTCCTGTGGAAGATCAACCATCATCAATCTTTCAACAAGATAGAACATATTGCCTCTAATACCATATTGAGTCTGCACCTCAATCAAATCTTAAACTAACTGAGAAATAAAATCAATGCACTCATACTTTGATATAATAAGTAATAAGTAAGTTAGCTCACCATCAGGAAGCAATTAATCCGGTAGATAGTGATGACACAAAACATTATTATTACCCGTTTGTAATTTCAAACACAAACAACACATTTTAGATCGTTTAAATAAGTATGTTGGGACGAAGATAGTAATTTTGGCAAAAAAAATGCATATGTAACTCATATTCTCTCTCCTCATGTTTTCGTTGTTAGAGTCCGTAAATTTTGTGTAATAATTCACGGGTATAAGTCATGATGTATAATGTGCATTTGTGAAAACTCATAAAAAACATATGACTTCTTGTGCCCCATGCAAAGAGGACACAAGCTTATATCATGTGCATGCCATTTAACTCAAGCATCGTTCCATTGGAAATTTTCTTTTGTTACAAATGATTATATCTAGAAACTGGTACTTGATGGCTCGAGGATTTGTGACTTTTTATAAATAGTTGTGGTGAGGTTTCGCCGATTTTTAGTTATTTCTCAGTTATTCCTAACATTAATCTTTCAAGAGAGAAGAAAACTTGTATTTCCATTGTTTGGCAGGAAATTTATTTATGGAAGGGAACCAACCAGGATTACACCAAATCAAGCCATTTGAAGCAACTTCCACATTGGAATATCCTTCACCATGCGCACCAGAACGCAATATGGCCACCAGGTGCCGCCAGTCCCCCTCATCTATCGGAGCAACTATCGTGAAGGCAAAGGGAGCGTCAAACATTCCTAGTTGCTGCCACATCATCTAGAACACAAGGAGAGGAGATCCGGAGAAGAAGAACCACCGGGGATCGTTTTTGTCTCGTTTACCATCTTCGTCTATTCCATTTCATCATCATTTGTGGAGGAATTACATATTGTAAGATCAGGGTGTAAACTCTATACATACTCTTGTGGAGATTGAGATGTGTTAAATCATTCATATTATTGTGGATCTTTTGGGTATTACCAATATGGTTTTCATGGAATCATTCTCTACGATGATTGATTTTTCTTCTCCGATGTGTGAGTAATTCCTCCTAGGCATGGGAGACGTAGGTGAGTGGTAAGATTCATTTGTGTCTATTCTATATGTCGTCATTTGTGTTTGTAGTTTAATGGTTGTCAAGTAAGTTGTTACACTATGGTGAGCGCAATGCGCGTTGTCCAAATTAAGGGCCCAGACAACATGATCAAAAGAAATACATGGGTAACACGTATTGTTCAGGGAATCCGTGACCTTCAACGTGACAGGTGGAGATATCTACGAGGACCGAAGACAATATAAGATAATAGTGAACCACCAAACAAAATGCATGATTCTAGTTTAACAACCGTAATTGTGGAGACGACCACGTTGTGGAAACGTCAAAGCAAGAGCATAGTATGGAATGTAACCTCGTGTGGAGAAGTTCCATAACCCTAGGGTAACCCGCCTACTGAACAAACAACTGTAATACTAAAAAAACAAGACAAGGTAATTGGAAATACCGTCGCACTGGCACACTTGATCTATTCTATGACCCAAAGTTTCTTCGCGCCTAATCTCTTTTTTGCAGGAAAACACTTCCATTTTCAATCTTTTATTTATGTTCTAAGTTGTTACTATTTGTCAGTGTAAAAACCGACAGATCTCGGGTAGGGGGTCCCGAACTGTGCGTCTAAGGATCAAAGGTAACAGGAGACAGGGACATGGTGTTTACCCAGGTTCGGGCCCTCTTGATGGAGGTAATACCCTACGTCCTTCTTGATTGACTTTGATGAGTATAGGGGTTACAAGAGTTGATCTACCACGAGATCATAATGGCTAAACCCTAGATGTCTAGCATGTATGAGTATGATTGATTCTATGGACTAAACCCTCCAGTTTATATAGACACCGGAGGGGGCTAGAGTTGTACAAAGTCGGTTTACAGAGAAAGGAATCTTCACATCCGAACGTAAAGCTTGCCATCCACGCAAAGGAGAGTCCCATCCGTACACATGGGAAAGTCTTCTATCTTGCATCTTCGCGGCCCATTAGTCCGGCCCATGTTGCATAGCCCGGACGCCCGAGGACCCCCTTATCCAGGACTCCCTCAGTAGCCCCTGAACCAGGCTTCAATGACGATGTGTCCGGCGCGCATATTGTCTTCGGCATTGCAAGGCGGGTTCCTCCTCCGAATACTTTAAAGTAGTTGATCAACGAGAACTATGCCAGTATTTGTTTAATAGATTAACCCTCCAACCATAAAAGCATAATACTTAAAATAAGATATATCCATCGACGACTTTTTCTAGTGAAACATCACGCTTAGCTCTGCTATCATTTCAAACCGTTTTTGGGCCTCCCGCCTCGCGGTTTAACACGCAACTCCTATCAGCACGTCTTGTCAAAACAGAGATCATGTCCCCTTATTGCGGGATTCTCATCAATACGAGTTTTGGTAATCTAACAGTGTTGTTCGCACGACCCCTTGGGAACAGGCGAGTTTTAAGGCTCAAGGGAGGGAGGACGCTTGATATTCGCAGTCCATATAAGTGGATAGAATCCAACTCTTCCATCCCACGCCTCATTCTCTCTCTGCCTCCCCATCCTTGAGCTCCCGCACCCAAGTTTCAACCTTTTCTTCCCTCCGCAACTCCTCCGACCATGGCCGACTCTCAGGGCAAGTGGATGGCTTCCTCGGTCACGGAGGAGAATATCAAGGAGCTGTGGGAGGCGCGGTATCTAACCGCGGAAATCAAGCACAGGCTTCCCAATCCGGCGTAGGTCATCCCCACTTCGGAGCCCGGCGAGAGGGTGGTATTCATCCCCCACTTCCTCCACGGACTCGGATTCGCCCTCCACCCCTTTGTGATGGATCTCATGTTCTACTACGGGCTAGATTTTCACGATCTGGCCCCAAATTCATTCCTTCACGGCATTCATCTGTTGGGTAACGCAGTAATTTCAAAATTTTCCTACGCACATGCAAGATCATGGTGATGCATAGCAATGAGAGGGGAGAGTGTTGTCTACGTACCCTCATAGACCGTAAGCGGAAGCGTTATGACAACGCGGTTGATGTAGTCGTACATCTTCACGATCGACCGATCCTAGTACCGAAAGTACGGCACCTCCGCGATCTGCACACGTTCGGCTCGGTGACGTCCCACGAACTCACAATCCAGCAGAGTGTCAAGGGAGAGCTTTGTTAGCATGACGGCGTGATGACGGTGATGATGATGCTACCAGAACAGGGCTTCGCCTAAGCACCGCTACGATATGACCGAGGTGGATTATGGTGGAGGGGGGCACCGCACACGGCTGGAAACAATCAACTTGTGTGTTCTAGGGTGCCCCCTGCCCCCGTATATAAAGGAGCAAGGGGGAGGCTGGCCGGCATTGGGGCGCGTGATGTCTACTACACAACCTTCTTCTTGTAGACGTTGTTGGGCCTCCAAGTGCAAAGGTTTGATCACACTATCAAAACGTATATTCCAACTCCGAGAGGCTTGCACCAGTCCATAAATGGATCGCTGGAGCTTGCACACTTTATTAGCACCTTTTGGATTGACAAAACCTTTTGGTTGCATGATATACAACTCTTCTTTAATATATCCATTAAGGAATGCAGTTTTGACATCCATTTGCCAAATTTCATAATCATAAAATGCGACAATTGCTAACATGATTCGGACGAACCTAAGCATCGCTACGGGTGAGAAGGTCTCATCGTAGTCAACTCCTTGAACTTGTCGAAAACCTTTTATAACAAGTCGAGCTTTGTAGATAGTAACATTACTGTCAGTGCCAGTCTTCTTCTTGAAGATCCATTTATTCTCTATGGCCTGCCGATCATCGGGCAAGTCAACGAAAGTCCATACTTTGTTCTCATACATGGATCCCATCTCAGATTTCATGGCCTCAAGCCATTTTGCGGAATCTGGTCTCATCATCGCTTCCTCATAGTTCATAGGTTCGTCATGGTCAAGTAACATGACTTCTAGAACAGGATTACCGTACCACTCTGGTGCGGATCGTACTCTGGTTGACCTACAAAGTTCGGTAGTAACTTGATCAGAAATTTCATGATCATCATCATTAGCTTCCTCACTTACTGGGGTAGGAATCACTGGAACTGATTTCAGTGATGAACTACTTTCCAATAAGGGAGAAGGTATAATTACCTCGTCAAGTTCTACTTTCCTCCCACTCACTTCTTTCAAGAGGAACTCCTTCTCTAGAAAGGATCCATTCTTAGCAACGAATATCTTTCCTTCGGATCTGTGATAGAAGGTGTACCCAATAGTCTCCTTTGGGTATCCTATGAAGACACATTTCTCCAATTTGGGTTCGAGCTTATCAGGTTGAAGCTTATTCACATAAGCATCGCAGCCCCAAACTTTAAGAAACGACAAATTGGGTTTCTTGCCAAACCAGAGTTCATAAGGTGTCATCTCAACGGATTTTGATGGTGCCCTATTAAATGTGAATGCAACCGTCTCTAAAGCATAACCCCAAAACGACAGTGTTAAATCAGTGAGAGACATCATAGATCGCACCACATCTAATAAAGTGCGGTTATGACATTCGGACACACCATTACGTTGTGGTGTTCCAGGTGGCGTGAGTTGCGAAACTATTGTGCATTATTTCGAATGAAGTCCAAACTCATAACTCAAATATTCACCTCCATGATCAGATCGCGAAAACTTGATTTTCTTGTTACGATGATTTTCCACTTCACTCTGAAATACTTTGAACTTTTCAAATGTTTCAGACTTATGTTTCATTAAGTAGATATACCCATATCTGCTCAAATCATCTGTGAAGGTGAGAAAATAACGATATACACCGCGAGCTTCAATGTTCATTGGACCACATACATCAGTATGTATGATTTCCAATAACTCTGTTGCTCTCTCCATTGTTCTGGAGAACAAAGTTTTAGTCATCTTGCCCATGAGGCATGGTTCGCAAGTACCAAGTGATTCATAATCAAGTGACTCCAGAAGTTCATCAGAATGGTGTTTCTTCATGCGCTTTACACCAATATGACCTAAACGGCAGTGCCACAAATAAGTTGCACTATCATTATCAACTCTGCATCTTTTGGCTTCAATAATATGAACATGTGTATCACTACTATCAAGATTTAGTAAAAATGGACCACTCATCAAGGGTGCATGACCATAAAAGATATTACTCATATAAATAGAACAACCATTATTCTCTGATTTAAATGAATAACCGTCTCGCATCAAATAAGATCCAAATATAATGTTCATGCTCAACGTTGGCACCAAATAACAATTATTTAGGTCTAAAACTAATCCCGAAAGTAGATGTAGAGGTAGCATGCTGACGGCAATCACATCGACTTTGGAACCATTTCCCACGCGCATCGTCACCTCGTCCTTAGCCAATCTTCGGTTAATCCATAGCCCCTATTTCGAGTTGCAAATGTTAGCAACTCAACCAGTATCAAATACCCAGGCACTACTGCGAGCATTAGTAAGGTACACATCAATAACATGTATATCAAATATACCTTTCACTTTGCCATCCTTCTTCTCCGCCAAATACTTGGGGCAGTTCCGCTTCCAGTGACCAGTCCCTTTGCAGTAGAAACACTCAGTCTCAGGTTTAGGTCCAGACTTGGGTTTCTTCACTTAAGCAGCAACTGGCTTGCTGTTCTTCTTGAAGTTCACCTTCTTCCATTTACCCTTTTTCTTGAAACTGGTGGTCTTGTTGACCATCAACACTTGATGCTCCTTCTTGATTTCTACCTCCGCAGCCTTTAGCGTTGCGAAGAGCTCAGGAATCGTCTTATCCATCCCTTGCATATTATAGTTCATCATGAAGCTCTTGTAGCTTGGTGGCAGTGATTGAAGAACTCTGTCAATGACACTATCATCAGGACGATTAACTCCCAACCGAGTCAAGTGGTTATGGTACCCAGACATTCTGAGTATATGTTCACTGACAGAACTATTCTCCTCCATTTTGCAGCTGTAGAACTTATTGGAGACTTCACATCTCTCAATCCGGGCATTTGCTTGAAATATTAACTTCAACTCCTGGAACATCATATGCTCCATGACGTTCAAAACGTCGTTGAAGTCCCGGTTCTAAGCTGTAAATCATGGCACACTGAACTATCGAGTAGTCATCAGCTTTGCTCTGCCAGGTGTTCACAACATCTGGCATTGCTCCTGCAGCGGGTTTGTCACCTAGCGGTGCTTCCAGGACGTAATTCTTTTGTGTAGTAATGAGGATAATCCTCAAGTTATATACCCAGACCGTGTAGTTGCTACCATCATCTTCCAACTTAGCTTTCTCTAGGAACGCATTAAAATTCAACGGAACAACAGCACGGGCCATCTATCTACAGGAACATAGACATGCAAAATGCTATCAGGTACTAAGTTCATGACAAATTAAAGTTCAATTAATCAAATTACTTAAGAACTCCCACTTAGACAGACATCTCTCTAATCTTCTAAGTGATCACGTGATCCATATCAACTAAACCATGTCCGATCATCATGTGAGATGGAGTAGTTTTCAATGGTGAACATCACTATGTTGATCATATCTACTATATGATTCACGCTCGACCTTTTGGTCTCAATGTTTCGCGGCCATATCTACATATGCTAGGCTCGTCAAGTTTAACCTGAGTTCTGCGTGTGCAAAACTGGCTTGCACCCGTTGTATGTGAACGTAGAGCTTATCACACCCGATCATCATGTGGTGTATCGGCACGACGAACTATAGCAAAGGTGCATACTCAGGGAGAACACTTATACCTTGAAATTTAGTGAGAGATCGTCTTATAATGCTACCGCCGAATTAAGCAAAATAAGATGCATAAAGGATAAACATCACATGCAATCAATATAAGTGATATGATATGGCCATCATTATCTTGTGCCTTTGATCTCCATCTCCAAAGCACCATCATGATCACCATCATCACCGGCTTGACACCTTGATCTCCATCGAAGCATCATTGTCGTCTCGCCAACTATTGCTTCTATGACTATCGCTATCGCTTAGTGATAAAGTAAATCAACTACATGGCGATTGCATTTCATGCAATAAAGCGACAACCATATGGCTCCTGCCAGTTGCCGATAACTGTGTTACAAAACATGATCATCTCATACAATTAAATTTTGCATCATGTCCTGACCATATCACATCACAACATACCCTGCAAAAACAAGTTAGACGTCCTCTACTTTGTTGTTGCAAGTTTTACGTGGCTGCTACGGGCTTCTAGCAAGAACCGTTCTTACCTACGCATCAAAAACCACAACGCGGTATAATGATTGCTTTTTGATATTCAAAAAGAACCATATTCATTGAATCCGATTCAACTAAAGTTGGAGAAACTTACACCCACCAGCCACCTGTGTGCGAAGCACGTCGGCAGAACCAGACTCGCGTAAGCGTACGCGTAATGTCGGTCTGGGCCGCTTCATCCAATAATACCGCCGAATCAAGAATCAACTAGTGACGGCAAGCAATATGTATATACCCATGCCCACAACTCCTTTGTGTTCTACTCGTGCATATAACATCTACGCATAAACCTGGCTCGGATGCCACTTTTGGGTAACGTAGTAATTTCAAAATTTTCCTATGCACACGCAAGATCATGGTGATGCATAGCAACGGGAGGGGAGAGTGTTGTCTACATACCCTCGTAGACCGTAAGCGAAAGCTTTATGACAACGTGGTTGATGTAGTCATACGTCTTCACGATCGACCGATCCTAGTACCGAAAGTACGGCACCTCCATGGTCTGCACACGTTCGGCTCGGTGACGTCCCACGAACTCACGATCCAACATAGTGTCGAGGGAGAGCTTCGTCAGCACGACAGCGTGATGAAGGTGATGATGATGCTACCGGAACAGGGCTTCGCCTAAGCACCGCTACGATATGACCGAGGTGGATTATGTTGGAGGGGGGCACCGCACACGGCTGGAAACAATCAACTTGTGTTTTCTAGGGTGCCCCCTGCCCCCGTATATAAAGGAGAAAGGGGGAGGCCGACCGGCCTTGGGGCGCGCCAAGGAGGGGGAGGAGTCCTCCTCCTAGTAGGAGTAGGACTCCCCTTTTCCCAGTCCAACTAGGAGGAGGGAGGGGGGGGGGGAAGGAGAGGGAGAGAGGGAGGGAAAGAGGGGGCGCCGCCCCCCTCATTGTCCAATTCGGACTCCCAAGGGGGGACACGCGGCCAGCCCTATGGCCCCTCCTATCTCTCTCATAAGGCCCATGTTGGCCCATTAGTTCCCCCGGGGGTTCCGATAACCCCCCGGCACTACGATAATTATCCGGTGACCCCTGGAACTCATCCTATGTCCGAATATAGTCATCCAATATATCAATCTTTATGTCTCGACCATTTCGAGACTCCTCGTCATGTCCGTGATCACATCAGGGACTCTGAACTACCTTCGGTACGTCAAAACACATAAACTCATAATACCGATCGTGACCGAACGTTCAGCGTGCGGACCCTACGGGCTCGAGAACTATGTAGACATGACCGAGACACATCTCCGGTCAATAACCAATAGCTGAACCTGGATGTTCATATTGGCTCCCACATATTCTACGAAGGTCTTTATCGGTCAAACCACATACAATATACGTTGTTCCCTTTGTCATCGGTATGTTACTTGCCCGAGATTCGATCGTAGGTATCTCAATACCTAGTTCAATCTTGTTACTGGCAAGTCTCTTTACTCGTTTCGTAATGCATCATCCCGCAACTAACTCATTAGTCATATTGCTTGCAAGGATTATATTGATGTGCATTACCGAGAGGGCCTAGAGATACCTCTCCGACAATCGGAGTGACAAATCCTAATCTAGATCTATGCCAACTCAACAAACACCATCGGAGACACCTGTAGAGCGCCTTTATAATCACCCAGTTACATTGTGACGTTTGGTAGCACACAAAGTGTTCCTCAGGTATTTGGGAGTTGCATGATCTCATAGTCATAGGAACATGTATAAGTTATAGACAAAGCAATAACAACAAACTAAACGATCATCGTGCTAAGCTAATGGATGGGTCAAGTCAATCACATCATTCTCTAATGATGTGATCCCGTTAATCAAATGACAACTCATGTCTATGGTTAATAAACATAACCATCATTGATTCAACGAGCTAGTCAAGTAGAGGCATACTAGTGACATTCTTTTTGTCTATGTATTCACACATGTACTAAGTTTTCGGTTAATACAATTCTAGCATGAATAATAAACATTTATCATGATATAAGGAAATATAAATAACAACTTTATTATTGTCTCTAGGGCATATTTCCTTCATCATCGTCGTGTGTGAGGCCTTCCTCCGCGTCCCTCCACACTTCGGCTTATGGCTCAAGCTTTTCAACGTGAAGCCGAAGGTGGTCGATGGCAACACGCAGACTGCGGTGGCTCCATGGTGAGCAAGGTCCCCAAAGTTAACTGGCCAAAGGGAGCCTTTGTGGACACCGTCAGGATATGGCAACAGGAATGTTTCTACATCGCAGAACCCCACGGCTCTAAGTGGGCAGCCGCTCCAGCCTTCAGATCCAGACCCCCACTAAGGCTCACATCCTGGACCGACAAGGGTCCGGACTGGGGGTCGGTCAATGAGGTGCCGCTGCTGCAGAAGCGCGTCCAAGGCATGATAGCGAATGACATTACCCTCGCTGATGTGATCCAAGTGATGTTGATCCGCCGAGCACTTCCCTGCCAGCGGCGGTCCCTCAGGATGTGGGAGTTCAATCCGGCAGGGCCGCGGACCCTACAATGGTTCTACGACACAACGCATAAGGGGATCCTGAAGTTGCTTTTCAAGAAGCAGAAGTCCTGGCCAAAGTCATCGGTCGACACCAGCCTCGACTGCAATCATCCAGACTCCGAGGTAAGTTCTAAAACCTCCGAATACCAATTGGTGCGTCCATCCTAAGGAGAAGTATTGAGTAGTCTATCTCCAAATAGGTTGGACCAAAAAGGCGGAGCAGATCCGGTGTCTGGCTCCGTTCCCCAAAAACCCAGCCGGTCCTCTACTAATGAGGATGCTCGTCCCGGCGCCATACCAGGTGCCGGTAAAGAAGAAGAAGAAGAAGAAGAAGAAGAAGAAGAATAAGAAGAAGAAGAAGGAGGAGGAGGAGGGTGCTTTAGATGCAGTGTCCAGAGAAGTTGATGCCCAGTCCTCCCACGAGGGCGGCGACGACGAGGAGGAGGAGGAAGAAGAAGATGCCCCCCCCGCAAGGGAAAGAAGAGGGCATCCACCGAAGGCCTGGAGGCCGAAGCATCCAAGAGGGACAAGATTACCCTCTCCAATGACTCGCAATCAGACGCCGAGGCCATCCCGACGCACCGTCGCTGGACCAAGCCCCAAGCCGACTCGTAAGTAGTCCGGGATTTTTCCACATACATCCAATCTCTATGGATTGTGATGATAACTCTAAGTTCAATTTTTTTGTTAGTCCGGCCCGTAGTCTCCCCCAGCAATCCTCATCCTCGGGGGATCTGCCGCCAGAGATGATGGAGAGCGAATCGCCTCCCCTAGCTTCCACGCCGCCTAGGGCGGATGACACCGAGGTGTCATTGCATAGGCCCTCCCCAGGCCTCGAAGAGATGCGAGGGGCGACTTTACGGCGTCGGAGGGCAACACCTCGGCTGCCGAAGGGCTAAGGGGTATTTCCCCCACGGAGACCGACGACAGGGGCCCCGGTCAATCCGACCCACAGCCACATACTACTCCGGAGACCCATACAGCTCCGGAGTCAAGTGAGCGACCCCTTGTAGGGGAAGGGGGAGTGGCGTCTGTCGTGGATCTAAGACTGACAGTAGAATGGGGGGTAGGTATGAGGAGGCAAGATCCTAGCTATGGAGTAGTTGTACACACGAGTTTTACGAGTTCAAGCCCTTCTCGGAGGAAGTAACAGCCCTACGTCTCGGTGCCCTGAGGCGGTCGACTGGATTATATGTGTGTGTGTGTTTACAAAAGTGTGGACCCTTGTCCTAGAGGAGGGGTGGCTTATATAGAGTGCGCCAGGACCCTAGCTCCCCTCCGTTACTCAGGGTTCAATGCTCATAAAGGGAAGGCGTTACTGGTAACGTCTACAGTAAAATGTCATAAATGCTCATAATGCTATGGTTTAAGTCTTAACCGTTGCAAAGTGGAGGGTTCCTCATCTTCTGGTGGTCGAGTGAGCGCATCTCTGCGGTCGAGTGGATGATGATTTCTCTTCGACTGCTTCTGATTCTTTGTAAAGATGTCCTTGGGGAGGTTATGCTGGACAGGTCCATGACCCTACCCTAGGTACATAGCTTCATCATTAGCCCCCGAATGGATCAGGGTTTGAGTGAGGAAGGGGTTGAGAACACTTCCGACCCACTCTTTGCGCTATGAATATGCCTTGTCCTGAAACAATGAGTTGAGGAGATGACATCGACTCCTTTCTCAATCGCCTTGGTCTATTCTTTGTTATTGTCGAGTGAACTTTCATGGTAGAATTTTGAATGATGATGTAGAGGGTGTTTGCCTTCAGTCTGACAGGTTGTTCTACTCTCCGCGGATCTCGCGGGATTCAAATTTTGGGAAGTGCGCCAGATGGGAGGAACCGAGGTTATCGGGACGGATTAGGAAAGACTCCTCGATCCCCGCGCCACCTTTTTTGCCACATACTGCGCGCGCGACTGTTGCGGGATTTTTTAGATCGCTTAGGTCCACCAGTCAGCCACTCGGTGGAAGGCCTTATAAAAGGTCTCAGGCCAGGCCTCTGCTCCGCACGCCCCCATTCTCTCTTCTCTTTATCTCGACCCCTCTGCCACCCTCGCTTCCGCCTCATCGCCAGACCTCCGATCGAGCTTGATACGCCACCATGGGGAAGGATAAGACGGCGGCGCTGGAACGCTCAAAGAAGGCGACCGCGAAGGCGAAGGGCAAGCGGACCAGCCGGGGCGGATCCTCGTCAAGGTCCGGCCTGCCGGCGGGTTGGATCCAGGGCGACTGGATCCGCTCGGCAATCACGCAGGACGACCTCGACGACCTGGTGGAGGGGGGATTGATCCCTCACAAGTCAGCTCGGCTCTCGGGGGACGAAATCGAGCCGCAGCCTAGAGAGGATGAGTGTGTCCTCCTCGCAACCCACGTAGATCGCGGATTCTCACTGCCTCCCCACCCTTTCTTCCGGGGTTTTTTGAACTTCTTTGGGGCTCAGCTCCACCATTTCACTCCGAACACCATAGTCTATCTGGCCGCTTTCGTGTCCATGTGCGAAAACTTCTTGGGCTGTCGACCGCACTGGGGGCTTTTCAAACACATCTTCACTTGCCGTTCCTAGTCGGTCAAAAAGGCCAAGTCGAGTGACGAGAGGACGCGGGTGATCCAGATGTGCGGTGGTCTGGGGATCCAGATGGAGAGCAAGAGCACTTTCCCAGCGATGATCCTTCCTGACTCGGTCCGGGGCTGGCAGTCGACTTGGTTTTACTACAAGGATCAGCCAACCCCTGGCCAGTCGACTGGACTTCCTCCTTTTTCCTTGGCTCGAGTGGAGAAGCCTGCTC
This sequence comes from Triticum monococcum, assembly GCA_034509565.1. Taxonomy (NCBI): domain Eukaryota; kingdom Viridiplantae; phylum Streptophyta; class Magnoliopsida; order Poales; family Poaceae; genus Triticum; species Triticum monococcum. The sequence continues at coordinate 83,736,559 of CM067843.1, forward strand.
CCCTGAAGGTAGTTCCAGAAGAGAAGGCGCAGGTCAAGGAGCTGGTTGAACGGGTCATCCAGCTTGTCCGTGACGGAGTGACCGGGATGGATCTGCTGGAGGTCTTTCTCGGTCGACGTATCCAACCTCTTCAGGCGCGCGATCATCCAATGTGGATGTACTCTGGGCTCGAGGATACCACTCGGATCCACCCGGAGGAGGTTAGCGAGGATATCTTGGAGAACTGGTTGAGGGGAATCACTGGCAACAAAGACAACCCTCGGGGATCCAGGAGGGTGATTCCATTCGACAACTCGCACCAGCCGGAGCAGGTATATTTCTGTTTTATCAAGTATCTTGCTGATTCACCACGTGATGTCCCGTTTGTGGTCGACTGAATGTCTTTTGATTGTTACCTTTTCAGGCCCTCATTGAAATGTACTTGATGCCCAACGGAGTGCAGGACCCAGGCGCTGAAGAAGAAGGGAGCGGGGGCGAGAGCGGCGAGGAGCATTCGGAAGTCGAGGAGGACAAGGAGAGCGATGAATCGACCGATGATGAAGAAGTCGACTCGCCTCCTCGCAGGGAGAGGAGGTCCAAGCACACTCATGACCCGGCACGCGCTCCGGACTTGGTGACTGTGCCGATCGGGCAATCCTCGAAGCGCCCCAAGATGTCTTCCCCGACGCCGACTGAGAAGCCTCCAAAGCAATCCAAGGTCGCGTCGCTTCCAGTGCCGAAAGCCATCCCTTCCAAACCGCCCAAAGCTTTGCCTCGGATGAAAGTGACCGTTCCTACTATCTCTGGGTAACCATCTGACTTGTCCTTTATGTGGATTCAATTAACTAGGTGTAACCGATTGAATGCGGGCCTTTGCAGTGCTGCTACGTCAGGGACCTCTTCACACCAGTACAGGGACGAGGAAATGGAGGATGCGGTAACCTCTAACCCAGGTATGAACTCTTGCGATTTCGATTCTTGATCCTTTTAGGGTCGAGTGGTTTACTTGGGGTCGAATGTTCTGTCTTGCAGCTCCACCCAACATCATTGACCTTCCGGACGACGACGAAGATGTGGCTCCTAAGCCTAGGAAGAGCAAGAAGGTAACATCTGGCAGGGTGGCTCGGCAAGAACCAACTGCAACGCCTCCCGTCTGTCAAGCTAAAGGTGCGGGAAGGGCCACTGTGACGTTCGCTGCACCCTTGCCGAGTGGGCATCCCACGCGGTCGACCGCACCTGTGGTTCCTTCAACCATCCAACTCCACACCATGGAGCCTCAAGCAGCCGCACCTGGGTCATCTGCACATTTTTTCACCAGCTACCCCGTCCCAGACAACCAGTCGGAAGCGGCTGCGGAAGCCATCCGACAGGCTGATATGATGATGGAGTGGGTGAAGATAGTGCACGAGAGCAGTCAGGCTGCTTACGACGCTAGTGCCGCCCTTCGGGCCAACGTCCAGGTGAGTAGACTTTCCGATTGTTTTTGTTCTCGAAAAATCTTCTTCTGCACAATCTCCTGTTGTTCACATTGAATTAGAGCACCCACTGGGTGTTGCTGTCGTTTTTGGTAGTTTCGCTCTTCCACTCGGTCTGGGCGAGTAGGATCAGAATCGTTGGGGGCACGCTAAGTGCACCCACTGGGTGTAGTCCCCGAGACCGCGGTCGACTGCTGGCAGTCGACTATGGTCTGATTTCTTCTTTCTTGACGGCGCAATTGTTCTCTCTCTCTCTCTCTCTCTCTCTCTCTCTCTCTCTCTCTCTCTCTCTCTTTTACTCCTTGCACTCGACTCCGGCGGGCCGGTCGAGTGGGATCAGAACCGGTGGGGGCACGCCAAGTGCACCCACTGGGTGTAGTCCCAGAGACCGCGGTCGACTACTGGCAGTCGACTGGGGTCTGAACAACTTGTTGTCCACTTCTTTAGGTTTTATTCACTCGGAAATGAACTGCCTTTGAACCTATCGATTGATCTGTCCCTTGCCTCCTGCAGAAGTCTTGTACTCTTATCTCCAAGTTTGCCGAACTCGAAGAGAAGCAGAGGCAACTCAACTTAGACTTGGAATTGGCTCAGCAAAATCTGAAAAAAGCTCAAGACGAGGCCGCTGGTATGGAAGGTAACTGATTGCCGACTGAACTTCAATATATCTCTTTGATCTCTTTTTTGATCCGATTATTTCTTTTGCAGAGAAAATGAAGTTGGCTCTGGACAAGAAGGACTCGGACCTTGTCGCCGCGCAAAAAGCATCCCAAGACAAAACTGTTCTCGCAGACAAGAAGCTTGCTTCAGTCGGAATGCTTGAAGGAGAGGTGACTAGACTGACATCTTGTCTTAATGAAGCTAACCGCGAAGTGACCAGCCTGAAGAAGGATAAGGTCGTCCTGAACGAGAAGTTGGAGTTTGCGATCCGCAAGAGGAATGACACGGAAACTTATCTGAGGACCCTCGCTAAGAAGCTTTATCTCGTGCTGGGAGGTATTTCTTTTAATCTGACTATGTTGATGCTTGCCATCAGATTTTGCTCGGTTGATTGAACTGACTTTTGGCTGCAGAACTCTGTCAAGACTTTGACGAAGAAACTGGAAGGGTCGAGATGGGTCTGGACCCTATCGCTTCCCCGGTCTGCGACAAAACTGCGATGAACGTGCTCCGACTGGAGTCCCGTATCGTCAATGCCACAAGCTACCTCGCACGCCTGAAGGAGGTTGTCTCTCGAATCGACTCGACGCTTTGGCCGGAGGCGACGCTTCAGAATGATCTGGAATCTCTGATGACTCGACTGAATGAGATCCCTGACCGAGTGTAAGAATGGAAGAAATCCTCCGCCTGGTGTGGCGCTGACGTGGCGCCCTCCCTGGTGCGAGTCCATTGCAAGGAGGCTCGTGAAGACAAGCTGGCTGCGATCAAAGTCGCTAACACCAAAAAGCACGACTTCCAGTCCTTCATGGAGACTTTCATTGCTGCCGCCACTCGGATCGCTGATGGGATTGATCTGGACTCATTCGTGGAGCCTGCCAGCCCTCCTCCGGTCGAGTGAACAATCTTATGAAACTTGGATAGGCTTTAAATTTGCCTCGGAATGCCGAGTGGTTTCTGTAACCGTTAAACTCCTTCGGGCTTGGTGCCCGAGTACCTTTGATTCGCTGCTTGGAACCTTTTAGTATTTATCTGAATTTGGTTTATCTCTGAATGTGCTTGTGTTTGCCTTCGGATGGACTTTGCTTGCTGCACCTCTTTGTCCTTGCGGATAGGGATGGAGCGAACGTTGTATTTGTGCCGCAGCTCCGAAGGAGAAGGTGGCAGTCGACATGCACCTTGTCGTCCTTGCGGATGAGGATGGAGCGGACGTTGTATTTGTGTCGCAGCTCCGAAGGAGAAGGTTGCAGTCGACCTGCACCTCGTCGTCCTTGCGGATAAGGATGGAGCGGACGTTGTATTTTTGCCGCAGCTCTGAAGGAGAAGGTTGCAGTCGACCTGTACCTCGTCGTCCTTGTGGATAGGGATGGAGCGGACATTGTATTTGTGCCGCAGCTCCGAAGGAGAAGGTTGCAGTCGACCTGCACCTCATCGTCCTTGCGGATAGGGATGGGTCTCAAACTTAGGCGAGTACTAGACTGCAGCTAAGCCCCCGAGTGGGAGGATTGCTCTCCACTCGGTAGGATTTTTCCAAACTTAGGCGAGTGCTGGACTGCCGTTAAGCCTCTTAGTGAGAGAACTTAGGCGAGTGCTCGACTGCAGCTAAGCCTCTGAGTGGGAGGACTGCTCTCCACTCGGTAGGATTTTTTCAAACTTAGGCGAGTGCTGGACTACCGTTAAGTCTCTTAGTGAGAGAACTTAGGCAAGTGCTCGACTGCAGCTAAGCCCCCGAGTGGGAGGATTGCTCTCCACTCGGTAGGATTTTTTCAAACTTAGGCGAGTGCTGGACTGCCGTTAAGTCTCTTAGTGAGAGAACTTAGGCGAGTGCTCGACTACAGCTAAGCCCTCGAGTGGGAGGACTGCTCTCCACTCGGTAGGATTTTTTCAAACTTAAGCGAGTGCTGGACTACCGTTAAGCTTCTTAGTGAGAGAACTTAGGCGAGTGCTCGACTGCAGCTAAGCCCCCAAGTGGGAGGATTGCTCTCCACTCGGTAGGATTTTTTCAAACTTAGGCGAGTACTGGACTGCCGTTAAGCCTCTTATTGAGAGAACTTAGGCGAGTGCTCGACTGCAGCTAAGCCCCTGAGTGGGAGGATTGCTCTCCACTCGGTAGGGTTCTTTCAAACTTAGGCGAGTGCTGGACTGCCATTAAGCCTCTTATTGAGAGAACTTAGGCGAGTGCTCAACTGCAGCTAAGCCCCCGAGTGGGAGGACTGCTCTCCACTCGGTAGGGTTTTTTCAAACTTAGGCGAGTGCTAGACTGCCATTAAGCCCCCGAGTGGGAGGACTGCTCTCCACTCGGTAGGATTTTTTCAAACTTAGGCGAGTGCTAGACTGCCATTAAACCTCTTAGTGAGAGAACTTAGGCGAGTGCTCGACTGCAGCTAAGCCCCCGAGTGGGAGGACTGCTCTCTACTCGGTAGGATTTTTTCAAACTTAGGTGAGTGCTGGACTACCGTTAAGCCTCTTAGTGAGATAACTTAGGCGAGTGCTCGACTGCAGCTAAGCCCCCGAGTGGGAGGATTGCTCTCCACTCGGTAGGATTTTTTCGAACTTAGGCGAGTGCTGGACCGCCGTTAAGCCTCTTAGTGAGAGAACTTAGGCGAGTGCTCGACTGCAGCTAAGCCCTCGAGTGGGAGGACTGCTCTCCACTCGGTAGGATTTTTTCAAACTTAGGCGAGTGCTAGACTGCCGTTAAGCCTCTTAGTGAGAGAACTTAGGCGAGTGCTCGACTGCGGCTAAGCCCCCGAGTGGGAGGATTGCTCTCCACTCGGTAGGATTTTTTCGAACTTAGGCGGAACGGATTCGCGACTAAGCCCACCCAGTGGGGGATTTCAGGAGTAAATAAGAACAACACAATCGAATGAGAGAACCGTAATCTCTAGTCTTTGATAAACGAATTACAAAAGGTGTTGCTTATTACATTTTATTCAAACGAGTGTTTAAGTATAAAAGGGGCAGAGCAGCTCCGCGTTCCAAGCCCGTGGCTCGTCTTTCTCATGCTCGATACTGTAAAGATGGTATGCTCCATTGTGGAGAACTTTGGTGACGATGAAGGGGCCTTCCCAAGTTGGAGCGAGCTTGTGTGGTTTCTGCTGATCCACTCGAAGAACCAAGTCTCCTTCTTGAAAGGCCCGACCCCTCACATTCCTGGCGTGGAATCGACGCAAATCTTGCTGATAAATGGTCGAGCGGATCAAGGCCATCTCTCTTTCCTCCTCTAAGAGATCGACTGAATCTTGCCGGGCCTGCTCTGCTTCTACTTCGGAGAAGAGTTCAACTCGGGGTGCGTTATGGAGCAAGTCACTTGGCAGAACAGCTTCGGCTCCATAGACTAAGAAGAAAGGAGTTCTTCCAGTTGACCGATTAGGAGTTGTCCTTAAACCCCACATAACTGACGGAAGTTCATCGACCCAAGCACCTGCTGCGTGTTTGAGATCATGCATCAGTCGGGGCTTCAGTCCTTTGAGAATTAGGCCATTGGCTCTTTCTGCTTGTCCGTTCGACTGAGGGTGAGCAACAGAAGCATAGTCGACTCGAGTGCCCTGAGAGGCGCAGAAAATTCTGAACTCATCGGAATCGAAGTTCGATCCGTTGTCCGTGATGATGCTGTGCGGGACTCCATATCTGAATGTCAATTCTCTGATAAAACTAACAGCGGTGGTAGCGTCAAGGTTCTTGATAGATTTGGCTTCAATCCATTTGGTAAACTTGTCGACTGCAACGAGCACGTGAGTGAAGCCGCTTTTGCCGGTCCTCAGCGGTCCAACCATATCCAGTCCCCAAACAGTGAAGGGCCAGACGAGGGGAATGGTCTTAAGGGCTGACGCTGGCTTGTGAGACATATCGGAGTAAAATTGACAGCCTTCACATCTGCCGACTATATCTTTCGCCATCTCATTTGCTCGTGGCCAATAGAATCCAGCTCGGTATGCTTTAGCCACAATGGCCCGAGAGGACGCATGGTGGCCACAGGTCCCCGAGTGGATGTCATTGAGGATCATTCGACCTTCTTCTGGTGTTATGCACTTCTGACCGACTCCAGTCACACTTTCTCTGAACAGCTGCCCTCTTATCACAGTAAAAGCTTTAGATCGGCGGACGATCTGTCGAGCTTCTTCTTCATCCTCTGGGAGCTCTTTCCTGAGGATGTACGCAATGTAGGGCACCGTCTAGTCGGGAGTAATGGTTAGAACCTCCATGATTAGGTCGACCACAGTTGGGACCTCGACTTCAGTCGGATCCGTGGCGCTCTTGGGTTGTGGGGGCTCTTCAGTGAAAGGGTCTTCCTGAACTGTCGGCGTGTGAATATGCTCCAAGAACACATTGTTGGGAATGGCTTCTCTCTTGGAACCTATCTTTGCCAATTCATCGGCTGCTTGGTTTTTCAATCGGGGGATGTGGTGGAGTTCTAACCCCTCGAACTTCTTCTCAAGCTTTCTCACCATGTTGCAGTAACCAGTCATGGCTGGGCTTCTGACGTCCCACTCCTTCATCACTTGATTAACTACCAAATCTGAGTCGCCATAGACCATGAGGCGACGGACGCCGAGTGAGATGGCCATGCGCAACCCATACAGGAGTGCTTCATACTCTGCTTCATTGTTGGAGGAATCAAAGTGAATCTGGAGGACATATCTGAGCTTGTCTCCTCGGGGGGATACCAGAACTACTCCAGCACCAGAACCGTTCAACATCTTGGATCCGTCAAAGAACATGGTCCAGTGCTCCGAGTGAACGTGAGTCGGCAGTTGCTATTCGATCCACTCGGCGAGGAAATATGCTATTGCTTGGGACTTGATAGCTTTCTTTGCCTCAAACTTGATATCCAAGGGAAGGAGTTCAATCGCCCATTTTGCCACTCGACCAGTTGCATCCCTGTTGTGCAGAATCTCTGACAATGGAGCGTCACTGATGACTGTAACAGGGTGATCTAAGAAGTAGTGTGCAACCTTCTTCATGGTCATGTAAATTCCATAGACAAGCTTCTGATAGTGAGGATATCTCTGCTTTGACGGGGTCAGGACTTCGGAAATATAATAAACTGGGCGTTGAACTTTGTACGCTTTTCCTTCTTCCCGCTCAACCGTAAGTACTGTACTGACGACTTGTCCAGTGGCTGCTATATAAAGCAAAAGAGGCTCTTTGCTGATTGGAGCAGCAAGCACCGGGTGGGTGGAAAGCAGGGCTTTTAGCTCTGCAAATGTTGTATCAGCTTCTGGAGTCCACTCGAACTTATCTGAGTTCTTCATCAGTCGGTAAAGAGGCAGCGCCTTTTTACCGAGGCGAGAAATGAATCGACTTAGGGCGGCCAAGCAACCAGTAAGCTTCTGGACATCATGCACACGCACAGGGCGTTTCATTCGGAGTATAGCGCCTACTTTCTCTGGGTTAGCATCGATTCGTCGTTCGGAAACAAGAAAACCGAGCAACTTTCCGCCTGGAAATCCAAACGTGCACTTTGATGGATTGAGCTTGATATCATACCTTCTGAGGTTGGCAAAGGTTTCAGCGAGGTCGGTCAGCAGGTCGGAACCTTTACGTGACTTGACCATAATGTAATCCATGTATGCTTCCACATTCCGACTGATCTGAGTGAGCAGGCACTTCTGAATCATTCGCATAAATGTGGCTCCAGCGTTCTTCAAGCCGAATGGCATTGTGACATAACAGAAGCACCCGAACGGGGTGATAAAGGCTATCTTTATTTCGTCGGGTCCATACAGACGGATCTGGTGGTACCCGGAGTAGGCATCCAAAAAGGACAAACGCTCGCACCCAACAGTCGAGTCGACAATCTGATCGATGCAAGGGAGAGGGAAGTGATCTTTCGGGCAGGCCCGATTGATATGCTTGAAATTGATGCACATGCGGAGTGAGTCATCTTTCTTTGGGACCATGACAACATTGGCTAACCACTCGGAGTGGTAAATCTCTTGGATAAACTCAGCTGCCAAAAGTCGAGCCACCTCTTCGCCGATTGCTTTTCTTTTCTGGACGGCGGACCGTCGAAGATGCTCTTTGACTGGTTTCACTTTCAGGTCGACTCGCAAACGATGCTCAACCAGTCCCCTGGGAACACCTAGCATGTCAGAAGGCTTCCATGCAAACATGTCCCAGTTCTCACGGAGGAACTGGATGAGCGCTTCTTCCTATTTGGAGTCGAGTGTGGTCGAAATGTGGGTCGGAGCTGCATTGGGGTCCGTCGGGTGGATGTTAACAAACTTCGTCTCGCCAGACGACTGGAATGCTGAATCTGTGGCTGGCTTCTTGGCTCGCAACAAGGCACTCAGGTCTGTATTTTTCTGGTATTCTTGCAATTCTGCCATGGCCATCTGGGCATCGGCGATCTTTGAGCCCTTCTGGAAACACTCTTCCGCCTTTTTCCGATTACCAGAGATAGTGATCACTCCTCTGGGACCAGGCATCTTCAGTTTGAGGTACACGTAACAAGGTCGAGCCATGAATCGTGTATAAGCCGGCCTGCCCAGAATTGCATGATATGCACTCTGAAAATCCATGACTTCAAACGTCAACTTTTCTTTGCGGTAATTTTTGGCATCACCGAAAACCACGTCGAGTGCAATCTGACCGAGGGACGCAACCTTCTTGCCTGGGATGACCCCATGGAAACTCATATGGCTTTCACTGAGTCTGGACATCAGAATGCCCATTCCTTTCAACGTTTCTTCATATAGAATGTTCAGGCCACTGCCACCGTCCATCAGGACCTTTGTCAGTCGAGTGCCTTCGACCACCGGGTCGACCACCAGCGCTTGCCTCCCAGGGGTGGCGATGTGCGCTGGGTGATCAGACTGGTCGAATGTAATGGCAGTCTGCGACCATTTCAAGTAACTGGGTGTCGCCGGAGCGACCATGTTCACTTCTCTGTTGATGACTTTCAATCGACTCTTGTTTTCAACATCAGCAAAAATCATCAGAGTGGAATTCATGTGAGGATAACCATCATCATCTTCCCCTTCACTTTCAGTCTTGTCTGCCTCCTTCTCCTTTTCCTTGGGTTGTTTCTCTCGGAACTGCTGGATCAGGAGCCGACACTGTCGAGTGGTATGCTTCGGGTAAATGAAATTACCTTCTTTGTCTTTTTTAGTGTGGATATGGCACGGCAGATCCAACACGTCATTTCCATCCCGACCTTTTACTTTCTTGGGGTTCCACGGCCCTTTGGGTTTCCCCTTGAACTTTCCTTGAACCACAGCCAAGGCCTCACCCAGAGCAGCTGGTTCGGCCTTGTGTTTTTGTTTCCGACTGGAGTTTCCTCCTCCGGCTTCGTGGGCGACTGCTTTGTGCTTGCCGCTCCGCAGTCATTCCTCCTCTTCACCATTGGCATACTTGGTGGCGATTTCCATCATCTGAGTCAGAGTCATGTGTCCTGTCCGACCGAATTTTAGGTTCAACTCCCGGTACCTGACGCCTTCCTTGAAAGCACAAATTGCCTGATGATCAGACACATCTTCCACTGTGTGGTGCAGGGTGATCCACCTCTGGATATAATCTCTCAAAGTTTCATTCGGTTTTTGGACGCAACACTGTAATTTTGCCAAACCTGCTGGCCGCTTGCAAGCGCCCTCAAACGTTCTGACAAACACTCGGGCGAGATCTTCCCAAGTATAGATGCTGCCAGGTGCCAACTGATTTAGCCATGCCCTAGCCGAGCCCTCCAACATCAGAGGAAGGTGTTTCATGGCCACCTCATCATTGCCGCCACCAATCTGGACAGCCACTCGGTAGTCTTCGAGCTAGGTGTCAGGCTTGGACTCTCCGGTGAACTTACTGACTCCAGTCGCCAACCTGAAGTTGGGGGGACTCACTGCAGCTCTGATAGCTCTGCTGAAGCACTCTGGGCCAGAGACATGCACCCTATTGCTGGTTTGTGGGCCTCTGTCATGGCCATCTCGGTGAGCTCTGTTTCTGTCAACCAAGCCTTGTACGAGAATAGATCTCGCATCAAAGCCTGGCTCCCTGGGGTCGACTGGAATACCTCTTCCGACGCTGTTAGGGCGCCTGTCTTCATGTGGCCGCGACACATATGACCCACTCCTTGGAGGAGGCGTGGGCACTCAACGGCGACCATCGCGATCGGCTCGATGATCATACTGCTCCTGGTTTCTGTACTGATCACGCCGGTCTCCACGTCCCTCACGCCTCGGGGTTGATCTCGGGCTATGGGCCGACTGGACCGTATCTGCAACCACAGATCTGCTATGGATCCTATCCCGCGACTGAGACACGGCCGTATTCTCCTCTCCTACGGCCCGGAGCAAGGCCCTGATCTGCGCCAGACCTCGGCCAGCTTATGACTGGGAAGGTTGAATCGACTCTGCTATCCGTGTAGCAGCTACTAGGTTTTGGATCGGTGTCCAGTATACCTGAGCCGGAGGTGGAAAAAGTTGGCATCGGCTGGACTCAGGAGCACGTTGACGAGCACGATCGTCGAGTGCGCGCTGTAGGTTCTCCAGCCGAGTGCGCTCAACCAGATTGGCCAAGCGAGCCTGATCCAAGGCCTGGGCCTCGGGAGTTTCTCCAATTATAGGAGTATGCAGGGCATCCATGTTTCGGCGACGAAGTTCTTCTCTCTACTGCGAGGAGAGAGGCTCGGGGCGGTACTCCTCGTGAACGCGTGACGGATCGCCGTTCCCGTCACCTCCGTATTCCCGATCGAAGCCAGGGGACCGCATGGTCCATTGACCATCAGGACTTCCGCTGCCGAGTCATTGCTGCCGCACTCGGATGCAGTCTCTACGGAGCTAGTCGATAGATCAAACAAGCCGTAGAGAGACTCGTCGGGCTCGAGCGCCGCGACTTGAGGGGTGGCCGACTGGCGGGCCACCGCATGGTTCACCCACCGTTGAATCCTCGACCGGCCAGTGCGCTTGCTCCGGCGGGTCGCAGGGAGGGGGAAAGCCGTTGGAGCCGACTGGTACTGGGTCGACGGTTGCCGCAGGAGGACGCCGCGGACGCACGCGTGAAAGTGTGTCGCCCCGCGGGCGGGGAGCGCATCGACGTCGAGTGGTGCCTCCTGAAGCCAAGCGGAGTCGTCGGCGACAAACACGAGCACGCCGAGACGGATCTCGCGGCCTTCAGCCAAACCACCGCCTGGAACCATGATGACGGGGATCGGAAAAATTGCAACTTCTCCAATAAGTCGCTAAGACACCTGCCCCAAGGTGGGCGCCAACTGTCGTGGATCTAAGACTGACAGTAGAATGGGGGGTAGGTATGAGGAGGCAAGATCCAAGCTATGGAGTAGTTGTACACACGAGTTTTACGAGTTCAGGCCCTTCTCGGAGGAAGTAACAGCCCTACGTCTCGGTGCCCTGAGGCGGTCGACTCGATTATATGTGTGTTTGTGTGTACAAAAGTGCGAACCCTTGTCCCAGAGGAGGGGGTGGCTTATATAGAGTGCGCCAGGACCCCAGCTCCCCTCTGTTACTCAGGGTTCAATGCTCATAAAGGGAAGGCGTTACTGGTAATGTCTACAGTAAAATGTCATAAATGCTCATAATGCTATGGTTTAAGTCTTAACCGTTGCAGAGTGGAGGGTTCCTCATCTTCTGGTGGTCGAGTGTCTTCAAGGTGGTCGAGTGAGCGCATCTTCACGGTCGAGTGGATGATGATTTCTCTTCGACTGCTTCTGATTCTTTGTAAAGATGTCCTTGGGGAGGGTATGCTGGACAGGCCCATGACCCTACCCTAGGTACATAGCTTCATCAGCGACCTCTGTTAATCAGGAGGCACCGAATACCACAGCGGACACATTGCAAAGTGCATCCGTCCTGGATGAGCACCGCATCCTGATGGGTACGGTGGCTGAGAAGATTCAGTCCGCCAAGAGCGGGCTGAACGAAGCCTTCTGCAGCCTGCTAGCAGGCTTCGAGGTATGCAATGTAATATTTTTGATCATTTTATGAGAAATATGCCTGTATATAGACAGTAGCCCCTGAGACTCTGTTCGGTCTTTGAAAGAAAAGCGAGCAGAGTATCAGTAGTCAGTTGTCAGGTGGTAACATGCTATTTTATTTGGATTAAAACATGCCTCCCTGTTGGCGGCGACTGCCCAATCAGCGGAAATTGACGAACTCAAACGAAAACTGGAGTGAGCTGATGAGGATCTAGTCCTTGTTAACAAGTGGCTCGACCAGGCGCAGGTATGAGATACTCTTATTTTGTGCCTGTTTATGTCTGTATTCTGTGGGATTTCCAGAGATGCAATGTGTGTGTTTGTGCAGATGGTGCTGCCACGGTTGAAACCCAAAAGGGCGAGCTTACCCAAGCCAAGGAGCAAGCTAGGGTAAGCAAGGCGGCCGCTGATAAAGCGGCTGCGGATTTAACGGCCGAACAGGCCGCTCGGCGCCATTTTGAGGAATGGGTGACTGAGGTGGAGCAGAAGCTGAAGGACACCACCCGCAAGTGCGAGTCCTTCGAATAGGAAAATAAGGCGAAGGGGACCGAACTCGCCAAGGCCTTTGAAGACGCCAAGGAGGCGCCGTCCGAATCCCGCACGGTGCGCGAGGAAATCCGTCAAGCCAGACAGATAGCGGCTGGAAAGCCCTTTCCGTTATAGGCTAAATTTGGGGATCGGGGGTATGCCTGGCTTAATCGACTATGGAGTTCTCCAGACGCATATGCGGATCTGCCGAAGAGTGCTGTGGACGCTGCCAAATTCTTCCGGGCCCAGAAGGGGTACTCAACGAAGAAGCTTTTCTGGTCGTAGTTTGCAGGGTAGGAGCGTACCGCACTGTTAAATGACCAGATGGCACAATGGGCGGAGCTGCATAAGATTTCCAACGCGGCCATGAAGGACGTAATAGTCCGGTTGTGGCCGATCGAGGCCATTCCAGATAGCTACTTCGGCCTTGTGCGACGTCTCGTCGATGCGGTGCCCCGAATTGATGCCATCAAGAGGTGGTCCTGCATAGAAGGAGCACGAATGGCCTTTGCCTGTGTTAAGATGCACTGGGTGAAGATTGATACGTCCATTTTGCATCATGCTTTTATATTGATATTTATTGCATTATGGGCTGTTATTACACATTGTGTCACAATACTTATGCCTATTGTCTCTTATTTTACAAGGTTTACATGAGGAGGGGGAATGCCGGCAGTTGGAATTCTAGGCTAGAAAAGGAGCAAATATTAGAGACCTATTCTGCACATCTCCAAAAGTCCTGAAACTCCACAGGAATTATTTCCAGAATATATAAAAAATATTGGGCAAAGAAAGTACCAGAGGGATCGCCACCCACCGTCCACGAGGGTGGGGGGCGCGCTCCCTACCTCATGGGCCCCTGGTGGCCCTCTGATGCTCATCTTTGGCTATATGGAGTCTTTCATAGAGAAAAAAAAATCATAAGCAAGCTCACGGGACGAAACTCCGCCGCCACGAGGAGGAACCTTGGCAGAATCAATCTAGGGCTCCGGCGGAGCTGTTCTGCCGGGGAAACTTCCCTCCGAGAAGGGGAAATCATCATCATCGTCATCACCAATGATCCTCTCATCGGGAGGGGGTCAACCTCCATCAACATCTTCACCAGCACCATCTCATCTCAAACCCTAGTTCATCTCTTGTATCCAATCTTTGTATGCAAACCTCAGATTGGTACCTGTGGGTTGCTAGTAGTGTTGATTACTCCTTGTAGTTGATGCTAGTTGGTTTACTTGGTGGAAGATCATATGTTCAGATCCATTATGCATATTAATAACCCTCTGATTATGAACATGAATATGCTTTGTTAGTAGTTACGTTTGTTCCTGAGGACATGGGAGAAGTCTTGCTATAAGTAGTCATGTGAATTTGGTATTCATTCGATATTTTGATGAGATGTATGTTGTCATACCTCTAGTGGTGTCATGTGAATGTCGACTACATGACACTTCACCATTGTTTGGGCCTAGAGGGAGGCATTGGGAAGTAATAAGTAGATGATGAATTGCTAGAGTGACAGAAGCTTAAACCCTAGTTTATGCGTTGCTTCGTAAGGGGCTGATTTGGATCCATATGTTTCATGCTATGGTTAGGTTTACCTTAATACTTCTATTGTAGTTGCGGATGCTTGCAATAGGGGTTAATCATAAGTGGGATGCTTGTCCAAGTAAGGACAGTACCCAAGCACCGGTCCACCCACATATCAAATTATCAAAGTACCGAACGCGAATCATATGAACGTGATGAAAACTAGCTTGACAATAATTCCATGTGTCCTCGGGAGCGCTTTCCTTTGTATAAGAGCTCGTCCAGGCTTGTCCTTTGCTAGAAAAGTATTGGGACATCTTGCTGCACCTTATTTACTTGCATTACTTGTTACCCATTACAAATTACCTTATCACAAAACTATCTGTTACCGATAATTTCAGTGCTTGCAGAAAATACCTTGCTGAAAACCGCTTATCATTTCCTTCTGCTCCTCGTTGGGTTCGACACTCTTACTTATTGAAAAGGCTACGATAGATCCCCTACACTTGTGGGTCATCAAGACTCTTTTCTGGCGCCATTGCCGGGGAGTGAAGCACCTTTGGCAGGTGGAATTTGGTAAGGAAAAATTTATATAGTGTGCTGAAATTTACTGTCAATTGTTACTATGGAACATAATCCTTTGAGGGGCTTGTTCGGGGTATCTTCACCCCGATTAGTAGAGCAAAGAGTTGCTCCTCAACCTACTGAACCTACTGAAAATGTTTACTTTGAAATTCCTTCGAGTATGATAGAGAAACTGTTGGCTAATCCTTTCACAGGTGATGGAACATTACATCCCGATTTGCACCTAATCTATGTGGATGAAGTTTGTGGATTATTTAAGCTTGTAGGTATGCCCGAGGATGTTATCAAGAAGAAGGTATTCCCTTTATATTTGAAGGGAGATGCATTGACATGGTTTAGGCTATGTGATGATATTGGATCATGGAACTACCAACGATTGAAATTGGAATTTCATCAGAAGTTTTATCCTATGCATCTTGTTCATCGTGATCGTAATTATATATATAATTTTTGGCCTCGCGAAGGAGAAAGCATCGCTCAAGCTTGGGGGAGGCTTAAGTCAATGTTATATTCGTGCCCCAACCATGAGCTCTCAAAAGAAATGATTATTCAAAAAATTTATGCTCGGCTTGCTCTCAGTAATCGCTCCATGCTCGATACTTGTTGTACTGGATCTTTTATGATGAAGACTATTGAATTCAAATGGGATTTATTGGAAAGAATTAAACGCAACTCTGAAGATTGGGACCTCGACGAAGGTAAGGAGCCAGGTATAACACCTAAGTTTGATTGTGTTAAATCTTTTATTGATACCGATGCTTTCCATGAATTTAGCACTAAATATGGACTTGACTCTGAGATAGTAGCTTCTTTCTGTGAATCCTTCGCTACTCATGTTGATCTCCCTAAGGAGAAGTGGTTTAAATATAATCCTCCCATTGAAGTAAAAGTAGTTGCACCTATTAAAGTTGAAGAAAAACTATCACTTATAATGTTCCTGTTGGTCCTACTACTTATATCAAGAAACCACCTTTTCTTGTTAGAATAAAGGATCATGCTAAAGCTTCAACTGTGATCAGGGCCGGCCCTGAGGGGGGGCAGAGGGGGCGGCCACCTCGGGCCCCCAAATTCCAGGGGCCCCCTCCCAGCATGTACGTACATACTAGTAGCCCAAACTTCTTCTGAAAAAGCTCACGTTTTAGCACGGCTTCAGGCCTATTACGTGTACACAAAAATTCTGATCAGGCCCAAGTTGGTTGCTGGGTTATATAAGATGCAATACACGCACGATCTCTGATCTTTCGGAAAGAAAACCGAATGCAGCATGGCTGATCTATCAGATCAGATCTTTCCCTGAAAAAAGGATCAGATCAGATCTCTCGGAGAGAAAAACGCATGCAGCACGCCGATGGATGAATTTTGCCATCGCCTGATTGTCGTCTGACCTCGCGCGTTCCCTTTGTGTCGGTGTACTAAAGTAGGGGTACCTTAGTATCCCGAACTTGTGCACGGGCAGTCGCAGCACCCCGCGGCAAGGCTTGTCGGGCGACCGCCAAGATTCTCCATGGCTCCCTTGAGGCCATTCAAGAACAAAGTATCCAAGAGCAAAACAAGGCCCCGACAAGAGGAGCTTGCCGGGAAGGAGACAAGGCCCCGGCAAGAGGAGCTTGCCAGGAAGGAGACGAGACCCCGGCAAGAGGAGCTTGCCGGGAAGACCAACCAAAGCATCTCAAGAAGCTCGCTGCGGTGCACTACGCGTCCCGACAAGACCCGGTGAGCGACAAGCTCCCGGACGCGACAAGGCAACATCCGCGGCAAGGCGCTTGCCGTGGCAAGCTACTACTCCGCAGCCCGCGCTCTAGCTCACCCACCAACGTGTCGCTCTGGGACCGCTCCTGGCGTACATGGCGGGAGGCTGTGCGGCCGGGGGCATGCGGTGGCAAGCAAGCGCTGACAAGATAGCCATCGTGGCAAACGGTGGCGTTCCTAGCGGTCCCTCTCTGTACCGTCTAGGTGACACAGACAGGCATTTAATGCCCTTGTCCCCTGCCGTCAGGGTTAGGTATGATACGACTGTTGTAGGTGGTGGAGCCAACTACCACCTCTTTTACATTTTTACCCCCACCTCTGTTGCCACCTGTCGGTGACCCCTTAGACATATAAAAGGAGGACCATGCGCAACAGAGAGAGGGGAGGACGGCCATTCTCACGCTCGGTCTCGCCAGCTGCTTGAGTGTACTGTAGCACTCATCGCTCCCGAGCAAGAACTCAATACAACCACCAAAGCAGGAGTAGGATTTTACACATCCGTGCGGCCCGAACCTAGGTAAATCGATCGTCTCCCTCGTGCGCCTCGCCTCGATCTGCTCTTTGCTCGCTCTCCGCCCCCTGCCGAACCGAAAGGGGCCCCGGTCCGCCGCGGTCCCATAGGTGTCCGAGGGATCAGCCACCCCCGACATCTTTGGCGCGCCAGGTAGGGGGCGCGTCGAGGCTGAGTGAACCTGATCCGGCGTTCGCACGAGCCGAACCTTCGTCAACCTCATCAACATGCCGCCGAAGAAGAAGGCTTCGGAAGCAGCTGCTCCATCTGCGCCGAACCCACCATCACCGGAGCACACGGCTGGTGGGGTAGACGCTGGCGGAAGAGCGGGCGCCGACGAGGGGGCCCATGGTGCTGCCAGGTCCAAGGACAAGACTGCGCCGCGCATCGGCGGCGCGGTCGGCTCCCACGACGACCGGGCGCACTCCAAGACCTCGGCATCCGTGCACGCACCGCGCCCGTCCCAAGAGGCACGGGACCAGCAGCGTCATGGTACCCACGGCACCATACGTCTGCTGGACCAAGATCAAGCCGGCAGATCCCGGAGTGCACAAGACCGGCATGCACGCCAGCACGCCGGCGCGAGCGTGGCACGGTCGCTTGGGCGGGATACTGCTCCTTCTAACGTAGTTAGGAGTCCGAGCATATCCCGTTCCTCGCACCGTTCGCCGCCGCTGCCCGCCACTCCGACAGAAGCGTTGGCACGGGCCCAGCTGCTCCTAGATTACCCTCCAGCGGCGGACAAGATCGACGACTGGAGGGCCACTATTCAGAGTCTCATCGGCTTCGCCAATGGCGACAACCCACGGCAGCCGAGCGCATCACAGCCGCGGCAAGTCAGCCAGACGCGAGCCAGTGGCGGCAAGACCAGGGAGGGTGCAACCACTGTGCACTCCCCGCCTCGAAGGCCAAGATCACCGATTCGCCGGATCTACCATGACAGCGGCTCCACCGCGTCATCAGATCCGCGAGCTCGTCGTGATCAGCGCCAAGTTCTCCACGAACGGCAACAAGAAGACGCTCGTACCCGCATCGAGCGCCGAAGAGAAGCGCTGCGTCAATCCGACCAGCGCGCTGGGCCTTCTGTTGATATGCATGCACCGGGGGAACCAGGCAACTTGCCATACACGGTAGGTTACCCTACGTTTACCCGTGAGCTGCGGCAAGTCCAGTGGCCCAGCCAGAAGAACTTCAAGCCAGACATACCGGAGAAGTATGATGGCAAGTCGCACCCGTTAGAGTTCCTCAGCATCTACACCATTGCGGTGCAAGCTGCCGGGGGGCGAGACGACAAGGTCCTTGCCAACTACTCCCGCTGGTACTCAAGCCCGAAGTCAGGTCCTGGCTCATGCACTTGCCGGACAACTCCATATCCTCTTGGGTAGACTTGTGCCACCAGTTTGTCGGCGCCTTTAGGGGCGGCCACAAACCCCACGGCCAAGAGAGTGATCTCCACCTGCTTGCCCAGAAGGAAGGAGAGCCCCTACGGAAGTATATTCAGAGATTCAGCCGCGTGCAGCGCAACATCCCAGATATCCACCCTGTCGCGGTTATCAGCGCGTTCCATCAGAACGTGCGTAACCGCAGGATCCGGGAGGAGATGGCGATGAGCAGGATCAGAGACGTCAGTGAGCTATACGCCCTGGCCGACAAGTGCGAACGCGCTGAGGAAGGGAGGAAACTCCCCGGAGAGACTACTGGAGCAGGGGGATCTGACAGTGAGGATGCCGCCCCGGCAAAGAAGAACCGGAGGCGCAACAGGAGGAAGGGCAAAGACGTGCTAGTTGTCGAGCAGTCCGGCGATGACGGCGCCGCCAAGCAAGCCAAAGTTGGTAGCTCCGGCAAGGAGGTTGCCGCATGCACCAACTGCCAAGATGTGGCGGCCGCCGACAAGCAGGGCAGCTCCGACAAGCAGTACTGCAAGATCCACCGCACCAAGGGCCACGATCTCCAGAGCTGCAGGAAGGTCAAGCAGCTTGTCCAGCAACAAAAAGCTGAGTATGAGCGGCGCGACAAGGAGAAAGCTCAAGGAGGCGGTGGAGAGGCCTGCAAGAAGCGCGTTGGCCAGGGAGGACGCCACGACAAGGTCAAGCAGCGGCAAGGAGACAGACCTCCCCGCGGCCGCGACAAGGATGATGACGAAGACGACGACGAAGACATGGATGATGTTGAGAACAGTGAGCAGGAGTTTCAGAAGGCTACAGAAGTCTTGTGTGTTGACGGTGGTGCTTCTCTGCATACTTCCCACCGCCAACTCAAACAGTGGCTCCGGGAAGTTAATGCGGCAGAGCCACCTGTCGAGTCACGCAAGCTTCTGAAGTGGTCCAGCACGCCTATCGTCTTTGACATTGAGGACCACCCTGATCGCACAACTACGGTCGGGTGCTTGCCGTTGTTGGTTTCGCCAACAATCCGCAACCTCAAGGTCACCAAGATGCTAGTTGATGGCGGGGCCGGCTTAAATTTGATCTCCTCCGCTGTGCTCCAGAAGCTCCAGATCCCCGACAGCGAGCTCGAAGAGACCGTCACATTCCAAGGAATCAACCCGGGAAGGAGCAAGCCAAAGGGGAAAGTCATGTTGCCGGTAACATTCGGCAGCGAGATGAACTTCAGGACTGAGAGGGTCACTTTCGACGTTGCCGATTTCCCATTGCCCTACAATGGCATACTCGGCCGTCCAGCACTGGCCAAGTTCATGGCAGCCTCTCACTATGCATACAACTTGCTCAAGATGCCAGGCCCGATAAGCGTCATCTCTGTCCCTGGAGACAAGAAGGATGCCCTCATCTGCGCCGACAAGATCTACCTGGAAGCAACAACCGCAACAGATCGCAACACACTTGCCGCTAAAGCTCCCGGGGGGAAGAAGACTAAGTCCGGCAAGAGCTCTGGTGCCCACTCCGGCAAGCGCGCCTCTTTGGAGTGCCGTGCTGCCGTCGAGGACGCACCATCGAGCTCCACCGGCAAGTGGACCAAGTCCGGCAAGAGCTCTGTTGCCCACTCCGGCAAGCGCGCCTCTTTGGAGTGCCGTGCTGCCGTCGAGGACGCACCATCGAGCTCCACCGGCAAGTGGACCAAGTCCGGCAAGAGCTCTGATGCCCACTCCGTCAAGCGCGCCTCCTCGGAGTGCTGCGCTGCCGTCGAGGACGCACCATCGAGCCCCACCAGCAAGTGCAAGAAGGCGATGGCAGCTCCACCACATACCAAGAAGGTGCCCGCCAAGGAGGACGGCACTGGTGGTACCTTCACCATCAGTGCCACGCTTGACCCTAAATAGGAAAGCGCGCTCATTGCTTTCCTGCGGGCGAATGTCGACGTGTTTGCATGGCAACCGTCTGATATCCCCGGTGTTCCCAGGAAAGTAATTGAGCACCATCTTGCCGTTTGTCCTCATGCGCGGCCCGTCAAGCAGAAAGTCAGGAAGCAAGGAGTGGAGCGCCAAGAGTTCATAGGAGAAGAGATCAAGAAGTTGGAAGCAGCAGGCCTTGTCAGAGGAGTGCTCCATCCAACGTGGTTGGCCAATCCGGTTGTAGTGCGCAAGGCAAACGGGAAGTGGAGGCTTTGTATTAACTTCACTGATGTTAATAAAGCTTGTCCCAAAGATCCATTTCCCTTGCCGCGCATTGACCAGATTGTTGACTCCACAGCCGGATGTGATCTGCTTTCATTTCTTGATGCATACTCAGGATACCATCAGGTCTTCATGGCAGAAGAAGATGAGGAGAAAACCGCATTCATTACTCCATGTGGCACATACTGTTTCGTACGGATGCCTTTCGGATTAAAGAATGCCAGTTCAACATTTGCAAGAGTAGTCCATATCGCCTTGGAGCCACAGATACACAAAAATGTAGAAGTTTACATGGATGATATAGTGGTCAAGAGCAGGGACAAGGCGACTCTGATACAAGACTTGGATGAGACCTTTGCAAATCTGCGCAAGATCAACCTCAAGCTCAACCCTGAGAAGTGCGTGTTTGGAGTCCCCTCCGGCAAGCTTCTTGGGTTCTTTGTGTCTCAGTGGGGGATTGAAGCCAACCCCGACAAGATCAAGGCCATCGAGCAGATCGAAGCACCAAGGCGTGTCAAGGACGTCCGGAAACTTGCCGGTTGCATGGCTGCTCTCAGCAGGTTTATCTCTTGGTCTGCCAAGCGCGCCCTGCCATTTTTCAAAATCCTGAAAAGGGCAGGTCCAATGGAATGGACTCCGGAAGCGGAGGCTGCGCTGCAAGACTTGAAGAGATACCTGTCCTCCACTCCAACACTTGTCGCACCTAAACCACAAGAGAAGTTGCTGCTGTACATAGCGGCAACCAATCAAGTGGTTAGTGCTGTGTTAGTAGCGGAGAGGGAGGCAGATGACGAGCCAGCGACCGCGGCAAGCACATCCAGTGACAAGCAGGGGGCTTCCCCGACAAGCTCTGGTCCCGACAAGCAAGGGCCTGCGCAGATGCAAGAGGAGATACAGAAGAAGATGGTGCAGCGCCCAGTTTACTTTGTCAGTTCCCTTTTGCAGGGGGCTAGGTCAAGGTACTCTGGTGTGCAGAAGTTGCTTTTCGGCCTTCTCATGGCCTCGAGAAAGCTGCGCCATTACTTCCAAGCACATGAGATCACAGTTGTCACTCGCTTTCCGCTGAAGAGGATATTGCAAAATCCAGAAGCAACAGGCAGGATTGTCGAGTGGGCACTGGAACTGTCAAGCTTTGGCCTCAAGTTTGAGAGTACATCAACAATCCAGAGCAGAGCATTGGCAGAGTTCATAGCAGAATGGACGCCAACTCCAGACGAAGAAATTCCGGAGACGAGCATCCCCGCCAAGGAAGCAAGCAAAGAGTGGCTCATGTACTTTGACGGTGCCTTCTCGCTGCAAGGCGCCGGTGCTGGTGTACTGCTTGTCGCACCCACCGGAGAGCACCTCAAGTACATAGTCCAGATGCACTTTCCCAAGGAGCAAGCGACAAACAATACTGCAGAGTATGAAGGCTTGCTTGCCAGTCTCAGGATCGCGGCAGAACTTGGGA
The DNA here is from genome assembly GCA_034509565.1 of Triticum monococcum. Lineage (NCBI taxonomy): Eukaryota > Viridiplantae > Streptophyta > Magnoliopsida > Poales > Poaceae > Triticum > Triticum monococcum. The sequence continues at coordinate 83,758,510 of CM067843.1, forward strand.
TTAAGAAGCTCATTGTCAGGGGTGACTCGCAGCTTGTCGTCCGCCAAGTGAACAAGGTTTACCAGAGTCCGTTGATGGAAGCTTACGTTGATGAAGTGAGGAAGCTAGAAGAGCGCTTTGACGGCCTGCAAATGGAACATGTTCCAAGAGCTGAAAACGACATTGCCGATGGCCTGTCGAAGTGCGCTGCACTTAAATTACCTGTGGAACCAGGGATTTTTGTGCTCAAGCTGACTCAGCCATCCGTAACACCATCAACTGGACAGAGCAAGAAGAGGAAGTTGATTTCTGGTGACTATCTTCTGGCAGAGCTTCCCGAAGCCGCCGCCAAGAAGGTCCCCAAGATCGACGCCAAGAATGCTGAGGAGCAGTCTGCTCTGGCAAGCCCCAGGGTTTGTTCCGTTGAAGCAGATTCTCCCGACAAGTTTTGCTCCGGCAAGCTTGCCGGGGAACGTCAAGCTCCGACAGAGCCACATGCTCTTGCCATAGAAGCGGACGTTCCCGCAGCAGCAGATGTGCCTTTAGTCCTTGTTGTCGAGCCACAGGCTCCAACATGGGCGCAGCAGATTGTCCATTTCCTTCAGACAGGAGAGCTTCCCGAGGAACCAGAAGAAGCGGAAAGAGTATCCCGGCAGTCTAGTATGTACCAGTTTGTCGACAACACACTGTGCAGAAGAAGACTCAACGGTGTGAAATTAAAGTGTATTCCTCGGGAAGATGGACAGAAGCTGTTGGCAGAGATACATGGAGGCATATGTGGTCACCACATTGGCGCGAGAGCTCTTGTCGGAAAAGCATTCCGGCAAGGCTTCTTCTGGCCGACAGCCCTCCAGGATGCAACTGCACAAGTAACCAAGTGTGAAGCGTGCCAGTTCCATTCCAAGCAGATACATCAGCCAGCTCAAGCTCTCCAAATGATCCCTTTATCCTGGCCATTCTCGGTCTGGGGGCTCGATATCCTCGTCCCCTTTCCCCGAGCTGTCGGGGGCTTTGAGTACTTGTACGTCGCAATCGACAAGTTCACAAAGTGGCCGGAAGTGGAACCAGTGAGGAAGGTGACAGCACAGTCAGCAGTCAAGTTCTTCAGGTCGATTGTCTGCCGTTTCGGGATCCCCAACAGGATAATCACCGACAACGGTACACAATTTACGAGCCGCACCTTCATGCAGTACGTCCAAGATCTTGGCGCCAAGGTCTACTTCGCTTCTGTTGCTCACCCGAGAAGCAACGGCCAAGCGGAGAGGGCAAATGCTGAAGTGTTGCACGGGCTCAAGACCAGGACTTTCGACAGGCTGAACAAGTGCGGACGCAACTGGATCAAGGAGCTGCCGGTGGTTCTTTGGTCGATCAGGACGACGCCAAATCGAGCCACTGGCCAGACACCCTTCGCTCTAGTCTATGGAGCGGAGGCAGTTATCCCCACGGAACTCGTATACGGGTCACCTCGAGTGCTCTCTTATGATGAGCTTGAGCAAGAGCAGCTGCGGCAAGATGACGCGCTGCTCCTTGAGGAAGATCGTCTTCAGGATGCTGTGCGAGCCGCTCGCTACCAGCAAGCTTTGCACCGCTATCATAGCCGCAAAGTTAACGCCAGAAGTCTAGAAGAAGGCGACCTTGTTCTTCGGCGCGTTCAGTCTGCCAAGAATTCCAACAAGTTGACGCCGAAGTGGGAAGGCCCTTACCGGGTGAAACGAGTCACTAGGCCTGGCGCTGTCCGCCTGGAGACCGAAGATGGCGTACCAGTGAGCAACTCCTGGAATATCGAGCATCTTCGTAAGTTTTACCCATAAGGCGCGGTTGTCGGACCCTGTCCGGCAACCACCCTTTTGTACAAGTCTTGCCGCTGTTGCATGTAATCCTTTGTACAAAGCCAGGTGCAGACCCTGAGCACAAGTAAATGAAGCGCTGGCGCCCAGAGTTATAGCATGCATGCTAGGTCGAGTCGGGTCCTTGGTTAGTGTTGATAGTGCTTAACAGCGGCTAACCCCTAACTTAGAGGTCGAGTGTGCGTCCCTTTGCCTTTCTTTCGTTTCCTTCGGTTCGCAGGGCTCGCATATCCTTGCCGGACCGCCTGGGGACGAAAAGGAGAAGAAGGACGTGCCGGCATCTGGACCTCGGCAAGCCAGTGTTGCCGGGGGCTGCAAGTACCAAGGTTCACCCACGGCAATCTAGAGTTGCCGGGGGCTGCAATCTCAGATAAGTCTTTCATCCCTCTTCATGCATTCCCTTATGGACTGGGGAATACGAAACCTCGTTTCTTCCCGAAAACTACCGTGCTCCCTTAGCTCTAGGCCCTGGGGCTCGTTCCTGGGGCCAAGTTTTGGTCGTAGTCGCGGCAGCAAAAGGATGAAACGAGGGGCCGCACCCGCCTCGTCCCTGCCTTTGTCAAAAGTGTGAGAAAGGTCGAGCGATGTGGGAAAACGGCAGGGCCTGTTGCCGGGGAAGGAGTGTCTATCTGAAAGATGCCAAGGATTTGCTCCTTGACGTGGGTTCTACCCGCGAGACAAATGACCCGGCAAACATCCCCTTTTCATTAAAAAACATTCCACGCAGGTACAGTCCATAGAGGATGAAAAACATGAAAGAGAGAATTACAAGTTTTAAATGCAACTAAGGCCCGAAGGCTTACAAATTAAAAAGATAAGATGCCCGTAATCCTTTTCTTGTCCCTCTCTTCAGGAGGTAGGTCAAGGAGGCGAGAAGGGCAAAAGGGGCGCCTAGGCGAGCTACGGGTGCCAGAAGACACCAAGAGAGCATCCCGGGGGTCGTCCGAAGGCTGGATGGTGATGGCGGCACCGGAAGCAGGGCTCGAAGATGAGGCGGCCGGACATCAGCACGCTGTCGAGGGCACCACGCCCTCGTACTCCGGCTTGACGGCCTTGCCGCCAGCCCTCTTCCTCTTTTGCAGCCTCCCTACGCCAGCCGCCCAAGGAGACGACCCCCGGGAGTTCAAGGAGCCGGCGACACGGATGATGGGGTCGCCGGTGCCGCACGGAGCGGCACCCAACACCTAGTCGGACCCGTCGTCCTGCCGCCCGCTACCCTCGTCGTCGCTGTCGCTCCCCTCCTCGTCACTCTCGCTCGAGGAGGGGCCTTCGCTATCGGAGGAGCTGTCCACGCAGCACTTTGCCCGAGTGCCGAAGCACCCAAAGACCTTGACGGAGAGGAGATCGCCCTCCATCAACTCAAAATGGAGGGTGAGCCCCGCCGTCAAGCTGTGGATACGGGCGAACGTCTTCCACCCTCGACCAAGATACATCACGCCGGGGGCTGGGACTTCAACGCGGACTCGCGTGCCGCTGATCCCACAGCCCCTCATGTGTAGTCTCAGTGTCTCAGGCGGGTCCAACTCCATCGCGCCCGCAAACGGAGCTGGGAGTCAGAGGCGACGACGGGGCGCCTGGCGCAACCTGACAAAGAACTCGCAAGGGTCGTCCCCAGTATGGCCCGCCATGGGAGGAGGAACCGCCGGCGGAGGCGAAGCCGACGCACCGCCCCATCCACCTCTTCCCCTAGCGCCTCGACCTCATCCTCGCCCTCGTCCACGGCCTCGCCCCCTCCCTCTTCCCCTTACGGCTGGCTCTACCACCACGGGTGCGGGGGAGGGAGGGATGCGCTCTCTGGCAGCGACCCTCGCCGCCACCGATGAAGGACCAGGGTTCCCTTTCTCCATGGCGAGTAGGAGAAAGGGGAGCAGAAGCTGGGGGAAGGAGGAGATGAGAGAATGCGGGCTTCCGTCCTCCCCTCCCGTTCTTTATAAAGGAGCGAGGTGGGGGCTCGGCCGCCCCGCTTAGTGAATCAGGACGCGAGAAGAGCAGGGGGCTGGGGCCGACCCGCTGCCTCGACCCGCGACAGCCCGGTTTTCCGCCTCCGCCGTCTGCGACCCCAAACGCATGGGAACCGCGTGGCAGGCGTGCAGAACCGAGACGACTAATGAGGCGACCTCTCCCCACCCCGTGATCGTGGGGAGCGGACACCTCGAAAATCACGCACGCCGCCCACAATCTCGCCCACGACGCCGCGTTCGACGTGTGCCGTTTGGGGAGGGCGCGGTGGGTGCGGAGTCAGATGCGGCGTGACCTAGGCCACGCGTGCCCGTGCACTGTTTTGGGCCTGGCCCAACAGAGCTCGGCACCGTGTATGGCCCAGGCCCGGGGGCTCCTGTCGGTGTACTAAAGTAGGGGTACCTTAGTATCCCGAACTTGTGCATGGGCAGTCGCAACACCCCGCGGCAAGGCTTGCCGGGCGACCGCCAAGATTCTCCACGGCTCCCTTGAGGCCATTCAAGAACAAAGTATCCAAGAGCAAAACAAGGCCCCGGCAAGAGGATCTTGCCGGGAAGGAGACAAGGCCCCGGCAAGAGGAGCTTGCCGGGAAGGAGACGAGACCCCGGCAAGAGGAGCTTGCCGGGAAGACCAACCAAAGCATCTCAAGAAGCTCGCTGCGGCACACTGCGCGTCCCGACAAGACCCGGTGAGCGACAAGCTCCCGGACACGACAAGGCAACATCCGCGGCAAGGCGCTTGCCGCGGCAAGCTACTACTCCACAGCCCGCGCTCCAGCTCACCCACCAACGTGTCGCTCTGGGACCGCTCCTGGCGTACGTGGCGGGAGGCTGTGCGGCCGGGGGCATGCGGTGGCAAGCAAGCGCTGACAAGATAGCCATCGTGGCAAACGGTGGCGTTCCTAGCGGTCCCTCTCTGTACCGTCTAGGTGACACAGACAGGCATTTAATGCCCTTGTCCCCTGCCGTCAGGGTTAGGTATGATACGACTGTTGTAGGTGGTGGATCCTACTACCACCTCTTTTACATTTTTACCCCCACCTCTGTTGCCACCTGTCGGTGACCCCTTAGACATATAAAAGGAGGCCCATGCGCAACAGAGAGAGGGGAGGACGGCCATTCTCACGCTCGGTCTCGCCAGCTGCTTGAGTGTACTGTAGCACTCATCGCTCCCGAGCAAGAACTCAATACAACCACCAAAGCAGGAGTAGGGTTTTACGCATCCGTGCGGCCCGAACCTGGGTAAATCGATCGTCTCCCTCGTGCGCCTCGCCTCGATCTGCTCTTTGCTCGCTCTCCGCCCCCTGCCGAACCGAAAGGGGCCCCGGTCCGCCGCGGTCCCATAGGTGTCCGAGGGATCAGCCACCCCCGACACTTTGCCTTATCACAATATCACCTACATGCGTAGTAGCAGCCAGGAACAAGCGACAAGAGCAGATGAGTGCTGCATACAATCAATCAGAAAATCTATCAATTGATTTTAAATCCATGTTCTACAGCTCAAAGGTAACCTTTCTGGTAGTCCCTTTCCTAATTTTTTTGTTAACTGAAGTTGATGCCGAGACTTGTTTTTGATAATCCAATCATTGGATCAGATTAGTCTTTGGAAAACCTCATTATTTGTGCTTAATTTTGAGATAACACGACAATCAAATTTGTAATGTTTATGGATTCCTTTCACATCAAACCAAATTTGTTCAGTTTGGATTAATTGTTGTTGAGCTATCACAAGGACAGTTTTGATGGACAAGTACTTTCAAAGTTTAGTACATATATTTTTAGAAAATTTTAGGAGATTTCTATTTCGCAAGAACTAGTCTATTTTTAGGCATAACCAGTTTTTGATTACAAGATGAAACAGGTAGATAACTTCCTGTTGAACATCCTGATTTGCTTATTTTCTTTATTTGGTAGACTGGAACAATATTTATATCCTAGAAATTTGTGTACGAGTGCTTTGGAGTTCATATTAAAAGGAGAATCCAAGTTGTGATTGTAAATTTACCTAAATATGCATAGACATTTTTGAAATCAAGAGCCAAAGCCAAAACTTTTTTATGTTTATATTAAAGGCCCCCGGTTTTACCTTCGCCCTGGGCCCCCAAAATTTCAGGACCGACCCTGACTGTGATTAACAAAAGTAATATTAAGACACCTAAACCCCCTGAGCAAATTAAAGTTGAACCTAGTGTTGCTATGGTTAAAGATCTCTTAGCCGATAATATTGATGGGCATGTTATTTACTTCTGCAATGAATCTGCTAGGATTGCTAGACCTGATACTAAAAGTAAACATAGACCTGTTGTAGGCATGCCTATTATTTCTGTTAAAATAGGAGATCATTGCTATCATGGCTTATGTGATATTGGTGGTAGTGCAAGTGCAATACCTCATTCCTTATACAAAGAAATTATGCATGATATTGCACCTGCCGAGATAGAAGAGATTGATGTTACTATTAAGCTTGCCAATAGAGATACTATTTCACCAGTTGGGATTGTTAGAGATGTCGAAGTCTTGTGTGGGAAAGTTAAATATCCTGCTGATTTTCTTGTTCTTGGTTCCCCACAAGATGACTTTTGTCCCATTATATGTGGTAGACCCTTCTTGAATACTGTTAATGCTAATATAGACTGCAATAAGGATATTGTTTCTGTTGGTTTAGGGGATATGTCTCATGAGTTTAATTTTGCTAAATTTCATAGACAACCCCATGATAAAGAATTGCCTAGTAAAGATGAAATTATTGGTCTTGCTTCTATTGCCGTGCCTCCTAGTGATCCTTTAGAAAAATATTTGCTAGATCACGAAAATGATATGTTTATGAATGAAAGAAGGGAAATAGATGAAGTATTCTTTAAACAGGGACCTATTTTGGAGCACAACTTACCCGTTGAAATTCTAGGGGATCCTCCTCCACCCAAGGGTGATCCCGTGTCTGAGCTTAAACCTTTACCCGATACTCTTAAATATGCTTATCTTGATGAGAAGGAAATATATCCTGTTATTATTAGTGCTAACCTTTCAGAGCATGAAGAAAAGAAATTATTGAAAACTCTGAAGAAGCACCGTGCTGCTATTGGATATACTCTTGATGACCTTAAGGGCATTAGTCCCACTCTATGCCAGCACAAAATAAAATTGGAGAAATACGCTAAACCAATTGTTGATCACCAACGAAGGTTAAATCCTAAGATGAAAGAAGTGGTAAGAAAAGAAATACTAAAGCTTCTAGAGGCAGGTATAATTTATCCTGTTGCTGATAGTCAGTGGGTAAGTCATGTCCATTGTGTCCCTAAGAAGGGAGGTATTACTGTTGTTCCTAATGATAAAGATGAATTGATCCCACAAAGAATTGTTACAGGTTATAGAATGGTAATTGATTTCCGCAAATTAAATAACTACTAAAAAGGATCATTACCCATTACCTTTTATTGATCAAATGCTAGAAAGATTATCCAAACATACACATTTTTGCTTTCTAGATGGTTATTCTGGTGTCTCTCAAATACCCGTGTCAAAAGAGGATCAAGAAAAGACAACTTTTACTTGCCCTTTTGGTACCTTTGCTTATAGACGTGTGCCTTTTGGTTTATGTAATGCACCTGCTACCTTTCAAAGATGTATTACTGCTATATTCTCTGACTTTTGTGAAAATATTGTTGAGGTATTCATGGATGATTTCTCTGTTTATGGGACTTCTTTTGATGATTACTTAAGCAACCTTGATCGAGTTTCGCAGAGATGTGAAGAAACTAATCTTGTCTTGAATTGGGAGAAGTGCCACTTTATGGTTAATGAAGGTACTGTCTTGGGGCATAAAATTTCTGAAAGAGGTATTGAAGTTGATAAAGCTAAGGTTGATGCTATTGAAAAGATGCTGTGTCCCAAGGACATTAAAGGTATAAGAAGTTTCCTTGGTCATGCCGGTTTTTATAGGAGGTTCATTAAGGACTTTTCTAAAAATTCTCGGCCTCTGACTAATCTTTTACAAAAAGATGTTCCTTTTATCTTTGATGATGACTGTGTAGAAGCATTTGAAATACTTAAGAAAGCTTTGGTTTCTGCACCAATTGTCGAGCCTCCTGATTGGAATTTACCATTTGAAATTACGTGTGATGCTAGTGATTATGCTGTAGGGGCTGTTCTAGGACAAAGAGTTGATAAGAAATTAAATGTTATCCAATATGCTAGTAAAACTCTAGACAGTGCTCAAAGAAATTATGCTACTACTGAAAAAGAATTCTTAGCAATTGTATTTGCTTGTGATAAGTTCAGACCTTACATTGTTGATTCTAAAGTAACTGTTCACACTGATCATGCTGCTATTAAATATCTTATGGAAAAGAAAGATGCTAAACCTAGACTTATTAGATGGGTTCTCTTGCTACAAGAATTTGATTTGCATATTATTGATAGAAAAGGAGTTGAGAACCCCGTTGCAGACAACTTGTCTAGGTTAGAAAATGTTCTTGATGACCCACTACCTATTGATGATAGCTTTCCTGATGAACAATTAGCTATCATAAATGCTTCTCATACTACTCCATGGTATGCTGATTATGCTAATTACATTGTTGCTAAATTTATACCACCTAGTTTCACATACCAGCAAAAGAAAAAGTTCTTCTATGATTTAAGACATTACTTCTGGGATGACCCACATCTTTATAAAGAAGGAGTAGATGGTGTTATTAGACGTTGTCTACCCGAGCATGAACATGAACAGATCCTACACAAGTGCCACTCCGAGGCTTATGGAGGACAACATGCTGTAGACAAAACTGCACATAAGGTATTGCAATCCGGTTTTTATTGGCCTACTCTCTTCAAGGATGCCCGTAAGTTTGTCTTGTCTTGTGATGAATGTCAAAGAATTGGTAATATTAGTAGACATCAAGAAATGCCTATGAATTATTCACTTGTTATTGAACCATTTGATGTTTGGGGCTTTGATTATATGGGACCGTTTCCTTCCTCTAATGGTTATACACATATTTTAGTTGCTGTTGATTACATTACTAAGTGGGTAGAAGCTATTCCAACTAGTAGTGCTGATCATAACACCTTCTGAGGTTTGGAGTCCCTAGATATCTAATGACTAATGGTGGTTCACATTTCATTCATGGTGCTTTTCGTAAAATGCTTGCTAAGTATGATGTTAATCATAGAATTGCATATCCTTATCATTCACACTCTAGTGGTCAAGTAGAACTGAGCAATAGAGAGCTTAAATTAATTTTTCAAAAGACTGTTGATAGATCTAGAAAGAATTGGTCCAAGAAACTTGATGATGCATTATGGGCATATAGGACTGCATACAAAAATCCTATGGGTATGTCTCCGTATAAAATGGTTTATGGTAAAGCATGTCACTTACCTCTTGAACTAGAACATAAGGCATATTGGGCAATTAAAGAGCTCAATTATGATTTCAAACTTGCCGGTGAGAAGAGGCTTTTTGACATTAGCTCACTTGATGAATGGAGAACACATGCCTACAAGAATGCCAAACTGTTTAAAGAAAAAGTTAAAATATGGCATGATAAAAGGATACAAAAGCGTGAGTTTAATGCAGGTGATTATGTATTGCTATACAAATCTCGTTTAAGATTTTTTGTAGGCAAACTCCTCTCTAAATGGGAAGGTCCTTACATCATCGAGGAGGTCTACCATTCCGGTGCCATAAAAATCAACAACTTCGAAGGCACAAATCCAAGGGTGGTGAACGGTCAAAGAATCAAACATTATATCTCAGGTAATCCTATAAATGTTGAAACTAATGTTATCGAAACCGTAACCCTGGAGGAATACATAAGGGACACTTTCCAGAATGTTTCAGACTCCAAAAAGGAATAGGTATGAGGTACTGTAAGTAAACCGACTCCAAAACAGTTCTAATGGCAATTTTTCTCCGTTTTGGAATATATAAGAAAATAGGAAAATAAGAAGTATTCCGGGAAGGACATGAGGCGTCCGCGAGGGTGGAGGGCGTGCCCCCCGCCTCGTGGTCACCTCGTGTGCCCTCTGGACTCCGTTTTCTTGCACGATACTTCTTTTGGTTGGTAAAAATTCATTATATAATATCCCAAAGGTTTTGACCACCGTATCATGCAAATATCCTCTGTCTTTGTTTCAAGTTGTTTTTCTGACAGACCTCGATCGCCATGGCTTCTTCAAGTGCCCCAAGGACAAGTTCTTCGAGAAGGTCATCAACCCCTACCTTGCAGAGGTGTTGCAACACCCTCAAACCATTGAGATGCATGAGGGTTTGCTGCACATTCATGATGTGGAGGGACCAAGGAGGACCAGAAACGTGGAGACAAGGCTCGAGGCATTGGAGCAATAAGTTTTCAAGTGCCAGGAGATGGTGGAACGTGGACTCGACTCGAATCATATAATGATCATGGAGTTCACCAACAACCACAAGCTGGATGACAAGAACATTGGGGAGGCCATCTTCCAGCTTCACGAGAAAATCGAGCGCCTGCAAGCCCAGATCTATGACCTGCAAACCAAAACTGTGAGTATGAATATAGATTCAAGAGGATGAGTTTGGATGCAGATTTGAGGATCCCGGAGACTCGATCATCCTTCTATGATGGTGAGCCTATGCCTTGGAAGATGGACGACAAGCCTACATCATCAACAACTCCATCATGTCCACCTCCGAGGAAGGAGACATAAAGACATGGGTATGGGCACTCCCCTTGGCAACTGCCAAGCTTGGGGAAGTGCCCCGGTATCGTATCACCATCACACCTTTATCTTTACCATTTTTTAGTTCGATCCTTTTGGTAATATCTTGATCTAGTAGAATAAAGTTTTAGTATGATCTAGTTGTGAGTTTTGCTTTATGATCCTTCTATGTAATTGAGTCCGTGAGCTATATATATAATAAAGATTAGTGTTGAGTCAAGGGCTTGATTATTTTGCTACAATCTTGAGAGAATAAAAGAGTAGAAATATCAAGTAATAAAGAGATCATATGGATCTTATGGAGAGTAATGACTTCACATATAAAGAGTATGATGAATAAAAATTGTTGAGAGTTGACAAACATAGTTTTGGTCATCGTTGCAATTAATAGGAAGTAATAAAGAAAGAGGGGTTTTCACATATAAATATACTATCTTGGACATCTTTTATGATTGTGAGCACTCGTTAAAATATGACATGCTAAAGAGTTGATGTTGGACAAGGAAGACAACGTAATGGGTTATGTTTTCTTGCATATAAGATAAATTATATTATCATGGATCATCCAACATGTTGAGCTTGCCTTTCCCTCTCATGCTAGCCAAATTCTTTGCACCAAGTAGAGATACTACTTGTGCTTCCAAATATCCTTAAACCTAGTTTTTCCATGAGATTCCACCATATCTACCTATGGATCGAGTAAGATCCTTCAAGTAAGTTTTCATCGTTGCAAGCAATAAAAAATGCTCTCTAAAATGTATGATTTATTAGTGTGGAGAAAATAAGCTTTATACGATCTTGTGATGTGGAAGAAATAAAAGCGACAGACTGCATAATAAAGGTCCATATCACAAATGGCAATCTAAAGTGACGTTCTTTCGCATTAATATTTTGTGCATACAACCCAAAAAGCACATGGCAACCTCTGCTTCCCTCTGCGAAGGGCCTATCTTTTATTCTTGTCTTATAATTCATGCAGGAGTCACGGTGATCTTCACCTTTCCTTTTTACATTTTATCCTTTGGCAAGCACAATGTGTTGGAAAGATCCTGATATATATAGCTAATTGGATGTAAATTTTCATGAACTATTATTGTTGACATTACCCTTGAGGTAAAAGGTTGGGAGGAAAAACTATAAGCCCCTATCTTTCTCTGTGTCCGATTAAAACTTCATAACCATAAATATTGGTGAGTGTTAGCAATTGTGGAAGACTAAATGATGGTTGAGTATGTGGACTTGCTGAAAAGCTCTTATATTGACTCTTTCTCATGTTATGATAAATTGCAATTGCTTCAATGACTAAGATTATATTTTGTCGGTTCTCAATGAAGTTTCTGATTCATACTTGAAATTGTGATTGAATTATTACTTTAGCATAAGAGATCATATGACGATATATATATATATATATATATATATATATATTGCTGTTCTAAGAATGATCATGATGCCCTCATGTCCGTATTTTATTTTATCGACACCTCTATCTCTAAACATGTGGACATATTTTTCGATTTCGGCTTTCGCTTAAGGACAAGCGAGGTCTAAGCTTGGGGGAGTTGATACGTCCATTTTGCATCATGCTTTTATATCGATATTTATTGCATTATGGGCTGTTATTACACATTGTGTCACAATACGTATGCCTATTCTCTCTTATTTTACAAGGTTTACATGAAGAGGGGGAATGCAGGCAGCTGGAATTCTGGGCTGGAAAAGGAGCAAATATTACAGAGCTATTCTGCACATCTCCAAAAGTCCTAAAACTCCACGGGAATTATTTTTAGAATATATAAAAAATATTGGGCGAAGAAAGTACCAGAGGGGGGCCACCCACCATCCACGAGGGTGGGAGGCGCGCCCCCTGCCTTGTGGGCCCCCTGGTGGCCCTCTGATGCTCATCTTTGGCTATATGGAGTCTTTCGTAGAGAAAAAAAATCATAAGCAAGCTCACGGGACGAAACTCCGCCGCCACGAGGCGGAACCTTGGCGGAACCAATCTAGGGCTCCGGCGGAGCTGTTCTGCCGGGGAAACTTCTCTTCGGGAGGGGGAAATCATCGTCATCGTCATCACCAACGATCCACTCATCGGGAGGGGGTCAATCTCCATCAACATCTTCACCAGCACCATCTCATCTCAAACCCTAGTTCATCTCTTGTATCCAATCTTTGTATCCAAACCTCAGATTGGTACCTGTGGGTTGCTAGTAGTGATGATTACTCCTTGTAGTTGATGCTAGTTGGTTTACTTGGTGGAAGATCATATGTTCAGATCCATTCTGCATATTAATACCCCTCTGATTATGAACATGAATATGCTTAATTAGTAGTTACATTTGTTCCTGAGGACATGGGAGAAGTCTTACTATAAGTAGTCATGTGAATTTGGTATTCGTTCGATATTTTGATGGGATGTATGTTGTCATCCATCTAGTGGTGTCATGTGAACGTTGACTACATGACACTTCACCATTGTTTGGGCCTAGAGGGAGGCATTGGGAAGTAATAAGTAGATGATGCGTTGCTAGAGTGATAGAAGCTTAAACTCTAGTTTATGCGTTGCTTCGTAAGGGGTTGATTTGGATCCATATGTTTCATGCTATGGTTAGGTTTACCTTAATACTTCTGTTGTAGTTGAGGATGCTTGCAATAGGGGTTAATCATAAGTGGGATGCTTGTCCAAGTAAGGACATTACCCAAGCACCGGTCCACCCACATATCAAATTATCAAAGTACCGAACGCGAATCATATGAACATGATGAAAACTAGCTTGACAATAATTCCATGTGTCCTCGGGAGCGCTTTCCTTTGTATAAGAGCTCGTCCAGGCTTGTCCTTTGCTACAAAAGTATTGGGCCATCTTGCTGCACCTTATTTACTTGCATTACTTGTTACCCGTTACAAACTACCTTACACTACAAAAAAATACACTTCCGTGATGATACGTGTTTGTCACAGTAGGTCGCGTTTTTTGTCATGCATGTACATCCATGACAAATTTATGACAGAATAAAGATAGTCATACCTGTGCTGTCGTAGAAGCGTTCCATGACATTACCAAAATTATCATAACGGAAGTGTCCACTTCCATGACGATAAATCGCGCGTCACAGAAGTGCTTTCGTCAAGGGTGACCGACACGTGGCATCCATCGTAATGGAACGCCGTTAAGCTATCGGGTTGGGTTTTGGATCCGATAATCCGTTAGCAACCCCAGCCAATGGGAAATTTCCATGTGTAAAATTCTTATTGGCCGGACAAAACACGTGTCAGCTCATCAGTGGGTCAGATAGGCACCTATGATATGTCGACACGTGCCACGACCCACCACTGGCCCATTTAGCTTACAAAGCCGTCCCGTTTGACTTGGTCAAAAGTTAACGGACTAGCCCATGAAAAGCCTGTTAACGGTCTCTTCGCAAATAGCCCATTTTACGGACCGTTAACTCATGGCCCGTTAGGCCCTAAAGGAAATCGGCCCAACAACGTCATGTGGGCCGTCGAATATAACACCAGCCCATTTCGCTTTTGGCCCATGTATGGCCCACGACGTCTTTCGGCCCATATGAGGCCTTCGTATCTTTCAGCCCTTTACAGGTCCACGGTGACTCTAGCCCATAATGAACAGTAATTTTCTTTATAGCTGTTAACGGCCTGTGATTTACATGGGCCGTTTCCAGCCCATGTTAGCTTTCGGCCTATTGACGGTCCATACGTTCTTGGGCTCCTTTTCGGCCCTCGATTACTTTTGGCCCGTCATTGGCCTGTTCCCCTAATGGGCCAAATTCGGCCCATGGCAAGAGTCGGCCCGTTACTAGCCTGTTCCCCTAATGGGCCAAATTCGGCCCATGTCAAGAGTCAGCCCGTTACTGGCCTGTTACCCTAATGGGCCAAATTCAGCCCATGGCAAGAGTCGGCCCGTTTCTGGCCTGTTAACCTGTTGTGCCGTTTCCAGCCCGTCCTATATTCTGGCCCATTAACGACCTGTTATGCCTGTGACAGAATTAAGCCTTTGCTGTCCAATGGCCTATTAACGGCCTGTGTCCGTGCTGGGCCGATACCAGTTATGCCCGATTACGACCCATGTGGACCCATTTATCCGACGGCCCGAGGCCCACCGATTACAGGCCCATTTATCGACGGCCCGTAGGAGACCCATGGATCCTACGGGCCGTATATGGCCCATGGTAGTTGCGGCCACTAGCAAACCAGGGAAAAAGAAGACTAGGAAATAAATAAGGCCGAAACTAATGCTAGGCTATTAAGGCGATTGCATAGATTACAAATATAGGGAACACCCTACACTATACAAAAATGGCTTGCTGTTTTCTTCAGCCGGTGGCTGCACGTTAAGAATAAATTTTGTATTGCACCAAAACAAATTACAACTATATAACAAAAAGAAGGTTGGCATAAAACTTAACAGTCTAGCAGATAAATGCACCACGAGAAGTTCAGAAGCTCAGTTCATTTGACCTGACTGTTACGTTTTCATGTTGTATTGTCCGATGGAGCACCATTACCCTCGCCTTCATTTCCCCTAGGCTCCTGAACAACATAGCAAATGTCTGATAGTCTGGTTTCAAAACCATGCATATCTTGACGACATTGAGCAATGTTTCTCCTTGTTTCACAAAGGGTCTCTGTTAGGGAATGGACTTGTGTCTGGAGCGCAGATACAACATTGCTTTGAGCTTGCATATCTTGATCATGAGGCAGTTTGGACGATATTGCCTTAATAACCAACCTAGTATTACGCAGGAACGTGCTTTTGGCACTATTAGTGGACAGGTACTGACCCACTGCAGCAAGAGCTGACATTGCGGTTATAGTTGCCTCGCCACCTTCAGAAGGTGGCAGTTCCACCATTTTTTCCATAGCTCGCTGAAAAGTTGAGGTTTTACATTAGTAGTACCAGAACAGAAGATATTAAGGAGGCAGCAAAACCAAACAAAATAGCTTTGGTCTATATACAAAACTTATTCTGGTGAACCCATGTAAAATATTAGTTGTATTTTATTGCAAAGTACATAATAAAACCAGGTTCCAAACATATGACCATGTACCATCGCGAATGTATTGTCTATTTCTTCACATTGTATTGAGGGCTAAGGATAAAGAGACGAAGTTTATAATACGGTAAGCATAGTATGACATCATTCATATCACAAAACAACTAAGAATAGACAAACAGGCAATTGTAATGTTGTGTGGGCAAGTCCAGCACGGAACTAGATTATGGGTCAAGATCAAAGGAACATCACTCCTCTCTTTTAAACCTTGTAAGGTGCAATGATATGCTAAGACAATTGTGTATAAAATTGAAAAGAGTAATAGACATTGGCTGCAAACCATGCAGTTCAAGGCACAAGTCAGAGTAAGTAGTAATTAAAAGGCATGAGGATTAAGGACTTATAACAGCGGCTTTGACTGGTGTAGTCATGCCCTTCTTCTTGCTGGTGTGACAGTCCTTTAAGATTTCCACAACATTTAGTTCAGGTACTTTTTGGTCCTTGCGGGCTTTCCTCTGCATTTCGAACAAGTCAATATAGATATGATAATATGGTACAGCGAAAAGAGTGAAACAACAACTAATTACAAGAGCCTCGCAGTGTGCAATATAGCTACGAGATCCTGTCGTCTGTTGGAATTTCACTTTCATACGGTTGGCCTTGTTCTTTGAATAGTTCACTTACAAGAAGATAGATTTGTGTGGCACATGCATAAATAGGACTTCAACATGTGATCTGATCACATATATATAATGTACCTGATACTTCAGATCAGACCAGTGTTTAACAAGGCCCCTCTAGTCTTCATCCGATATATTTTCCACTGGAGATGTTTGGGAAAGTTCACTGTTAGCCTTGCCTTCAAAGTTAGTTTTCCTCAAGTTATACCGATACTGTCGCAGTGAAGACTTGAAAACATGGGTGCAAGCTTGTCTGGTTGCATCATCTTAGCTATCCAACTTGAACCTCATCTGTTGAAAATTATGGGAGTCTCATTATTAGCAACCTAGAAAGTATGGGACAGAGCAAGACGATATTACTAGTTTCCATACATAACCATACTTACAGATAAATGGTCGAGGAAGGTGTTGAACCGGGTTTCGTCTTTGTCATTCCTGTACTGAATCCATGTTGGGAGGATACGTACATGACACCTAACGGCAACTGCTGCCTCTGATACTAACTTGGCTGACTCTGTAGCATCACATGGCCTTTTTAAACCTGCCTCAAAACGGATCTCCATTCTTCCTCCTCTAGATTTAGTTAACCCATCGAGCATTGTCCCTGATGTTTGTCTCCTCTTGCGCCTAGGTGGTAGTCCAACAACAAACATAGGAAGTGTTAGTGTACATCAAACTGTGAGACTACATATAAAGAAGCATGCAACTATAACTTGACTCCAGCAACTACCTTCTTGCTATTGAAGCTCACAAGGTTCATCTGATATTGCCAACTCGTCTTGTGTCAAGAGTGCTTGGGAAGTAGTGTCAGGTGGCAAGGGATCTTGGGAACGTGCTGCTAGCTCAGTTGACGCACGAGTAAGTCGTGCAGCTGGTAGTACTGTGGTAGGTGTTGCAAGAACTAGGGTTGTCTCTGCTTGTTTGGTGGCAGCTATTTGTTTCTGTTTGGCTTTTTTTGCAACTCGTGTAGCATGGGATGCCGTGTTTGTAGAATTTTCCGCTGGACTTTGACCTTCTATTGCACCATCAGTACCAGCAGAATCTGCAGGATTCATCCGCTTCTCATTCCCTGCCATTCTGTGTTTCTTCCTCTTTCTCTGTGCCATGTTAAGTCAAGCAGACAAGAAAAACGAATAACAATTTAGTTCTTCAGAACAAATTGATGCGTGATGCAGATGAACTGAACTTTGATGTTAGACAACCACATGATAGGAGGATGTAATATGTATGAAAAACAGGACAGAAGAGATAACCAGAACTATGATGTGTAAACTAAGAAGAAGACATTTCACCAAATTAGAAGCAATGCAATGGAAGGTAGACACCATATGAAAGATGCTACAAATATCGCTCTGCCAAGTTAACAGTGTCTCGTCATAAATGGCGTTTAAACAAATGTGAAGCAGTACAAAAAATAAATCATATGCAAGATGCAAACAACATCACACTACCATGTTAGAGGTCTCTCGTCATTAGTGCCATTGCATATTCACAGCATTGCATATTCACAGCTTATGATGTGTAAACTAAGGAGAAGGCATTTCAACAAATTAGAAGCAATGAAAGCTACACACCATATGAAAGATACAACGAATATCACTCTACCAAGTTAAAACTGTCTCGTCATAAGTGCCATTTCAACAAATTAGCAGTACAAACTAGAAAAGAATGTGAGATGTAACCTATATCACACTCCGAAGTCAAACGTGTCTTATGATAAGTGATTGTTGCAGGTTACACAACAATAGTAATTTGATGTAAGAACATGGTGTGATAGACAGATATTGTATGTTCTAGAAACAAGAACACGTGTCTTATTCAAGTATAATGTGTAAAGTAAGCAGATGGA
The DNA here is from genome assembly GCA_034509565.1 of Triticum monococcum. Classification (NCBI taxonomy): domain Eukaryota; kingdom Viridiplantae; phylum Streptophyta; class Magnoliopsida; order Poales; family Poaceae; genus Triticum; species Triticum monococcum. The sequence goes on from CM067843.1 coordinate 83,776,538, forward strand.
ATTCAACAAAATTAGAAGCAATACAAGCTAGACATCACACATAACATGCAACCACATATAACAGTGCCAAGTTAGAGGGAGCACCGGTGATGCTGCACTAGGGGAGATGTGCTCATCATAAACACAGCTTTGTTGAGTGTCTATGCATGTGTTGTCTTGGAAATCATCTTGGGGGTGTGGAGGAGTAGAAACTTTAGAGGCCCTCCGTTCGGAAGGAGCACCTTTATCCGCTGCCTTGCTAACTTCCTTCCGCTTTATTGATTTTGAATTGTCAAGTAAAACCGACAAGAAAAAGCAATAAAATTCTCTCTTCAGAACTCATTCATGCATGATACTGACAATCACTACTTTGATGTAAGGCAAACACATCATACCAGGATGGAATATGTACGAAAAACAGGACGACATGGCATGTTCACAACTGTTTGTGTAAACTAAGCAGAAACCATTCCAGCAAATAAGAAGCAATGCAAGCTAGACACCACATGAAAGATGCAACCAATATGACTCTGCCAAGTTAAAAGCGTCCCATCATAAATGGAATTTCAACAAATTAGAAGCAGCGCATGCTATAAATCATATGGAAGATGCAACTAATATCGCACTGCATATACTAAAGGTGTCTTGTCATGTTGATTGATGCGGGATACAAAAAACAATAGTTTTATGTAAGGACATGCTTAATAGAAAGATGTACTATGTACTAAATACAGGAAGGCATGTCACATTAACAAGTATAATGTATAAGCTAAGCAGACTAGCACATGCAGTTTAACCAGATTGTAAGAATTACAATCTAGACACCATATGCAACATGCAACCACATATCACGCTGCCAAGTTAGAGTAAGCACCTGTGATGCTAGTGTAGGGGAAATGCTGTAATCAACTACAGAGCTATGCTCACTATCTTCATCTAGCATTTCCGTTTCTTGAGAATCATGTCGGGAGGCTGACGCTACATTCTTTAAATGAGGAGTAGTCTGCTTGCCTGCCTGCCTCGTCATAAGTGATTGATGAGGGATACACAAGAACATTAGTTTCATGTGAGAACATGGTTAATACACAGATGTACTAGTATGTACCAAAAACGGAAAGGCATGTCATATTCAAAGGTATAATGTGTAAGCTAAGTAGATGCAATTTAACCAAATTGGAAGCAATACAAGCTAGACATCCGGTTGGAGTGGTGAGCATGATTATCTAGGACCTGAGAGCCTGGTGGGAGGCGGGCTGCTTCGCCACCATCGCAGCTTTTTAGTTGGCTTCCAGGTGATGCCTATCTTTGCTGGGCTTGTCATTGGCTCGGCCAGTGCCCTGACTAGCTATTTGTCTTCTGGTGCTCACGGGATGGTGGTTCATGTAAAAAATATCTTTCCTTATCTTACCGACTTCGGCCTTTCAAATACAAGATAGACACCATATGGAACATGCAACCACATATGACACCGCGAAGTTAAAGCAAGCACCTGAGATGGTGGTTCATTGCGAGCGAGGTCATCAACTCCAGAGCTACGTTTACCGTCTCCATCTGCTGACACTGCACCCTTTATAGCGCTATAACGTGTCTTGCCTACACGCATACAAAGCTGGAGCGACTTCTCTCTTTTCTTTTTGGCTTCTCTCATGGCAGCAGAGTCTGAAATACCCCTGCATAAAAACACAATAGTGAGAGTAAGGGTGAAGTGTGCAGAACTAGTGCACTGTAAAAGTAGCAGATAGCAGGTGGCTGAAAAATAAATGACAGGAGACATATGATAGCTCTACAACATTTCATGGCAAACAAAATTAGATTCTACTCAGTATGATTTTGTAATATATGAGCACATGAAATGTAGGTACTCCTCCAGCACACCACCACATGTGGTCATATCTAAGATAACAGTCGACTGAAAATAAATAGGTCAGTCGATTTTTTTAATGAACCATCCGATCTATAAGGAATGGGCAGATGGCCTTCGTCTACCTCCCGCCAGTCACTATTAACGATCTTTCTCGAACCGCCAGCGACCACCGGCCCAGACCCCTGCCTCTGCCGCCCCGCCCTCCCATCGACCTCACACCACCGCCGTGCTTGGCAGCGCCCCCAGGCCATCCCTTTAATCCCGGCCGACCTCCAGATCGGGCGCCAGTAGCTCTAGGCCGTACACGCCCCTAAGATAAACACCAAGGTGCTGCTTCCCCGGCGTAATAGGCGTACTAGCGCCTGTTACGCCGGGGAATGCTTCCGTTAATTGGGAATCAACTGGCCAGAAATTGAAATTCAGGGGGGCGACGGAGCCCTAGCTAAGGTGAAATAGTATATGAGGAGAAACCTTGTGCATCGCGAGTTACTAGGAACATCTAGTATCAATAAGAAGCGGTCAACTAGTGTCTTCCGTGGGATGAATACCGTGCAAGCAGAGACGTAAGATTTGCACGAATAAGGGAAGAGGAGTACCTTTTTCGGTTCCCAGTGTGGTCACCTCCACATGTCGAGCCGATCTTCTTCTTTTTACCGGGGAAACCGATGTTCTGGAGGGTGCAGGCTTGGACGAACCCATGGGAAAATTGTTGACTGTGTTGCCGTGGCCGTATGTCGGCGGAGGGGAAGCAGATCCGAGGCGGCGAAGGACGGCGTAGCAGGAACAACTCTGTTGCGGTGGAGGGTGGCGAAGTTGGAGCGGCAGCGGTGAGGCGCAGGACGACGTGGTTGAACTGGCTCGGGTACGGACGGCTCGGCCTCGGCTTCAACTACTAGCCGTGGAGGGCGTTGCGGTTGAGGTTGCGGTGGACGACGACGTCGGGGTATTGGCTCCGGCGTGATGGAGGAGGGCGATGGTTGATGGGTGGGATGGGGTGGCGGACGGAGGATGCCGGGGTTTCGCGGCCAGTGGAGAGGTAGTTTTGGCGCCCACGGAGTATGAATGGGGAATCAGACGGTTGGGGGGAACCATGTTTCGGTCTGGGACGTGCTTGTTTTTGGCTTTTTTGAACAGAAGATGAGACGCGCTTGTTTGAAATTTGGGGAAAGTACAAACTTTGCCGCCCTCTTAAATTTCGGACCTACTGCGGGTCGGGGGTAGGATGGTAATCCCAGGTGTCCCAAATAGTGGGCGGGAGCGATTTCGGCCGCGCGCATGTGTGCTTAGGCGGCCATTGTGTATGAATGTTTTTCGGATGCGGTTGCGTGGCGTCTAGATGAAGCTACAAACCTACCCCGGTTTAGACCTTTGGACGTCGGGCCGGTAGGTTTCACGGGTCGGAGTTATTAGAAAAGTAATTTCCTTGTACTACCAAACATTGGTCTCACGCGGTTTCGGACGATTAGAGGCTCTTTTGGCGCTTCGTTCGAAATTTTGAAACACAAGCATTCACATTTAGAGTACTCTTGAACTATGAGGATTGACCTAAATAGACAATGTTATATTTGACCTTGTATGTTTGAAAACCTCATTAAATTATATGCTTCTTTTTGAGATTTTGACACTTGAAAATCCTATAACTACGATTATTTTGGAATGGAGGAGCTAAATTTGAATCTATTTTGTACACAACTACATATGCTATTATGTACAAAATCAGAGCAAAGATTGGTGCCCCCATAATTTAGGTATGGTTTACAAATGCCATGATACCAAATTCAAATAATTGAATGGACTTCATGTTGAATTCGATTTTTTTAAACCACCTTAAGTTGAATTCAAATGTATGCTAGTTCATAGGTAGCTATTTATAATGTCCATTGTGTAAATTTCGTATGTATAATGTGCTTTACACACACAACATGAACTATACTCACGTTTATATTCGATTGCTAAAGCGATGCATTGTCTGGAGTTCAAAATACTAACTACGTGGATCAATTGTGTCGAATAATAACATAGACATGCTCAAATTCGATAGAATCTAGATGTCTGATGGATCAATGACCGCTCCTTACGCGAATTGCAAATATCATGATCCCATCCTAATATTTGGATACAATTTATATCTTTAATCAATGTGTAGAGCAGTCTTTTACGTGTAGTTTCACTCTCCATCGATGGTCTCTCACACATGCTCACACACTCTCCCCCGAGGTGTCTTTCTCGCACACATGCTCTAGATATAACCCTCCCTCCCTCTCGTAACCATTTACAACTGTTTCCACTAACCTTTATCACAAGCACTCTTCCTCTCGCAAACATACACACGCACAATCCTCATCGACCCTTTCTATATACATGGACCTACCTACGTGTCTCATGTACGCACATTATCTTTATGCCTGTCTCTCACGCATTGTCTCACACCTCTCTTCCTAATTGACGAGTATGATTCTAGCAGAGCATTTTGTAGGATGCCCCTTAAAGTTAGGTTGGATGAATAGTAATATCAGAGATAAAGGGGTTACCTTAGTCCGAGAACCTAGGGTTAGAAATCCTAGCCGGCTTTGTCAGTGGACACAGAGTCCTTCACAATTCTGCTATCTTTGTCTTGTACGACTAGTCATCCATGGGTCTTCCTAAATGCGTCATGGGCCGACCAATGTGGCGCAGGACGGAACCGAACGAAGGGCCTCACCACGACCCACCGGACCTCATGCGGTGACACACCCTCTGCCCCCACGTCTCATTATCTTCTCACACCCACACATACCAACACAAACACCACACACACAGAAAATTTCTCCTGGTGCCTCTATTCCCTCCCCCTTGCATATACACACTCAAGGGAATGAAATCTCTTGTCGTGACGTCATATTCGTCTCTCTCTAGACCACTCTCATTTCTCGTGCTATCTCTCCCACGCCCCCCATCGGCCCCTCTATCCATGCCTCTCTCGAATACGTAATACACACACATATCTCTCTAGGCCCCGCCAAATGCATCAACTACACATTCACACATGTTACATCGCGTACCCCATTGATCTAAAAAGCCCTCTCTTCACGTTTATTTCGCATACAACATTCCTTTTGAATAAAGTGTGGCCAAAAAATTATTTTAGAGTTTCTACATATATACAACATTACAAAGTTATATGGAGGAGTACGAACGCTAATTTGCATTGCATGGTGCCCACAATGATATTTATTCCGCACTGTGAATTTGTATATTTTCATACTATATACAAAGTTAGTCATAATAAAGAGAAATGAAGAGCATCTCTCTCTCTCCATCGCATACCCCCCTGTACGCCCCTTTCACGTATGCACACAAAACTATCTCCAGGTCCTCTAATAGTAAGCCCCCAGAAAATTCACGCATGTTTCATCTTTCTCTCGCGATATATGCAATGACGATCACTGTATTTGAAGCGAAAGCACGATACGTACATTGGACTTCAGAATCCACTCATTAGGGTCACCATTTACGTTTAGTGGTTATTATATAGTCACGGGCTCACCGTACAACTCTATATTTGCTCATGACATGACTAGTTGACCAGTTAAACGCTCCACATGGCACCTCTAGTGTTGCATCACATTATCTCACTACCATCATGCCCACCTGTCGACTTGTATCTACTCTACATCTACACTCTTATAAAATACATAAAGTACACTCTTATAAAAAAACAGAGTTGGTGATGATGGTGTGCCTGCCATCCTGCAATATAGGCCGTCCGATTTATATCTGACGGATAGGAAAGAAACTATGGCAATTTTGCAAAAAGGTATCCACACACCTCTCCACATTTGCAAATAAGGCCTTCCCCCGTTCATCCTTTTCTCTCACAAGATAAACAAGTCATACAAATGCATCTTGATGTTACGTGCAACACACGGGCATCTTGCTAGTAAGAATGAAAACAAACGACAAAAAAAATATTTGGACGGTGGTTCGAAGTCATGACCGCGGGCACATCGGACAAGGTGGCCTTGTATTGGTATGCTGAGCCGTCTGTTTTGACACACAGGAGCTGGTGCGGTGATTATACACACACACACACGCATGCACACGAACTGCATCCACGCAACACTCACACAAACACATGCACCCACACACGCATGCAACACTCACACGTACACACGCAGCCACGCACGCACGCAACACTCACACGCACACACGCACGCATGCATGCACACACGAGTACACCACACGACCAACACACACTCTCATGCTCCAGTGCTCAACCTACACGTGCATGCGCACACATCAGGCCCTGACAGACACATACACAACCAGGTGATTCCCACGCACGGGTTGGAGCCTTGTCGCGCCTGCGTAAATTTGTGTTTATCTGACCTTTTGCCTATGCGAACTAACAGGTGGGACCCACAAGGAACATGGTCAATTTAACTAGTCAACATGGCACCACGCAGACTATTTGGCCGGTCAACAGAGTGCAATCCGATGCTGAACTGTGAGCAAGTGACCGTATAATCACCGCAAAACGTATATAGTGACCGTAATAAGCTTATTCTGAAGTTCGGTGACCGTATTACGCTTTTCTCTCTGTAGGCCCTCCAAAACTGCATCTCTACACGTCCTCGCATGTTACATCTAACAACTACAGTATGCAATACATCACTACTACTACTACTACACTCTAACACAATAAATCATATGTGTTTTTAGTTTTACTAGATATCATATTGTTACTTATAATTATTCAGTTTGCATACATTAAAATTGCCTTTGAAATGTATGGCCAGTATCATCTACCGCGCGGAAAAAATCTCGCCCTTTCCTGTTTAATCGGGTTTGTATCAATGGATTGTGCGAAACAGCAAAACTATAGTACTATACAGTACACGTGACAGTTCACTGGGCCGTCGTGTCGTCTACTCCTCCATCGTAAGAGTGGAGCGCTCGCTTTCATAAATCTTCTAGTCCTTTCGCTGACATGTGGAACATCAAGCTACTGGGTCCACGTGCCATACCAGAATACAGTGCAGAGCAGCCGGGGTGAAGCACCCCAGTCATGGCGCCGACGTAGTAATGTGCAATGAGGCGTCAAATCACAAAGCTGCACCTTTCCTGCAGTTAAGTTGGAGGGACGAAGAAACCATCATGTCACTCATTGCTGAATCCGCTTCTCCCTCATCTTCTTCAACTTAACCACGTGTTGCTTCTGCCGTTGTTCTGCCTCATGTGGGACGCGGATCGGCTTGGTAAAGCACTGACACGTGGGACCGCATGTTAGCAAACCGCCAGGACAATGTCCTCCGAAAATAAGAAGCCTAATCCTAGACTTACAAAGGGCTACGTAGCTGCTACGTATACTTTCCATCTAATATATATGCCCCCCCCCCCTGATTTTTAGGTGGGGTGGGCCTAATCCTCTCCTTTAATCCAATCAAATAGTCCCACATCACATCAGTTTGTAACTTTACGTAAACCATTACGTGGATGTAGCATTGCTCAAATAAGAAACCTCTCCCGCCATCCGCGCGGCAAAATCGCCTCCTTTTTACTAATCTTGATTCTATAATTTTTAGATCAATATAATTGAGATTTGTATAGATAGCACACAGGAGCAAAACCAAGTGGTACGGTTAAGGGCATCCACAATGTGTAGCCAAATGTGAAAATAGCTTTTGGCATCGTGGGAACCATTGTGGACGGTGTTGCCAAAGCCAAAAAGATGGAACCGAAGCTCCCTGATTGATTGATTGAAGGAATAGAAAAATGCAACGTCTCTCCTCTTTCTCCCATGCTTGGACGCATGTAGTACAGTATAGAGCACATAGTCTACTCCCCTGTCCCTTCTATCACAAATGACAAAGGAGTGAGGCGTCAAATCACAAAAGCACTGACGAAGCAACCATTATTTCACTCTTCGCTGACTCCGCTTCTCCATTGTCTTCTTCGAGAAACCATCTCACCGCACTAGTACTCCTAGTAGTACTCCCTCCGGTCCTTTTTTGTCTGTGTCTAAGAAAATTTCGTTTTCCCTGCAATGCTCTGCGCATTGGCATTTTTTCGCTGCTCTTTCCAACCGGGCCCTCCATCCCTTTCCACCGCATGCATGCCTGCAGTAATCCCATCTCTCTTTCCCATGTGCTTCGCATCTTCCCAAGGCAGAGAGAGCTGCTTGCATGCAGAAACAGGAGAGAGAGTGAGAGGCGCATGCGTGCAGAGAGATGGACAGGGGAGAGAGAGACGACATGCATGCATGTGGAAGTGAGAAGGTTGGTTTGCATGGCGCTGCATTAATCAAGCGATGAGGAGTGAGATGGTTAGCTCTTTGGTATTTGGAGAAAAAAATACGCATTAATTGACATGTGAAATGAGGATTTGTATCGATTAAATCCCGTGAAGGAAAACCCCGCCTTTCTTTTTTAACACTAGTACTCCTAGTACGTACGCACTTATCCTGTTTGGGTCTAGGCCTTGCATTGCCAAACTTCGCCACACATTTTTGCCAAGCTTGCCTAAAGTTTTCAAAATGAGAAGGAGGTACACTTGCGCACTGTCGCGGTTGCACCGCACCCTCACACGGTCGCTCCTGCACGCCGCGGTCGCACCGCACCCTCACACAGTCGCTCCTGCACGCTGCAAACCCAACCAAGGGAACACACCCTCACTGACACGTGCCGTCGCATGTGAACAAACCAAACTCAGCCATCCTATCACTGACACATAATTTTCGTTGATAGAGTATGTTTATCCAACCGCATGTTGGGGAGTATCCGTACGGCTCGTGCGGTGGTCTGTTGGGGAAGAAGAAGAGGTGAGGAAGAAGGAAAGAAGGGTTAGGAGACGTAGGATATTCATCCAACCGCCTGAAATGGTAGACTGACCCAAGTCAGGTGACTTGCATAACAAATATATGTTTTTATACAACAAAAGATCCATAAAAACAACAACATAAAGAAAAACTATCACTGCTCACGGAAAGTGTCGTGGGTTTGTCACGGCAGATGTCCTCATGAAAGGACTTAGTCGTGGAGCCATCGCAATGGGTTAGCTTAAAGGGGTTAAATCGGACAAGGGGACACGGGAGTTTATACTAGTTCGGCCCCTTCGATGAAGGTAAAAGCCTACGTCTAGTTATGATTGGTATTGCTAGGGTTTCGAAGGCCAAGGAGCGAATCCGCTTTGTCTGGCTCTCGAGTTGTTGTTGTCTGTCTCTAAACCGCGGCCGGGTCGTCCCTTTATATACATAGGTTGACGCCCGCCGGGCTATAGAGTCCCGAAGCCGGATCATAAACGTATCCAGTTCGGCCTCTCTCTTTCTATCTTACTATACAAGTTACATGACTAGGCCGGTTTACATTTACATGACTAGGCCGGTTTACATTTACAGACTGTAACCCGCCTTTGGGCCCTCCGCAAAGTGCCATCATCTTTACATCTTCATGGGCTTCTAATCTTCAAAGAGTCAACCCGGCTACATAAGGCCGGTTTACCTCCAGTAGTAATATCCCCAACATTAGGCCCCAGATTGGTTTGAACTTGTTCATGTCAATCTTCCATACTTAGAAAAAATCTTCTCTCTTATCTTCATTTTTGATCTTGTAAACCGCCGTGACGTCATACTTCAAAGTTACGATAAACCGCCCTGATGTCATCCATCTGTTGATGTCGGAAATTTCCTTCATTTAATATATATCCAGTCATCAAGGCGACACCTTTATTAACTTATCCATTTTTTGGGCTCCTCGATTCCCGTACTTGCCATTTTATCACTTCGCCTTATAAGTAGGACCGAGGGGTCATTTTCACCGTTTCCCCCCGTGCCTCTTCGCGTCGTCTTCCTCGTGCCGCTCAGCCTCTGGAGCTCCGCCGCCACCGTCGACCGTCGCCTTTGCTCCGACCTTGGCCACTGCATCACCCTGACCGCACCAGAATACTGCGGTGCCCTTCCGCTTCCTCACCAGCTCCGGTAAGTTCTCTGCTTTTTTCACCATAGATCTGTTCTAGGGTTTCGACATTCTTCGCAGTTCTTCCAAAGTTCATCAGTGCTATTCTTCCCTGTTCTTCCTTTAATAGATGGACACTTCATGCTTGATGCAGATCTTGCCGTAGCTTACCTACCATGGTCATCACAAATCCTTATGCGCAAAGAACTGATCTAGTCTGTCAAAAATTGCTTCAGTTCTGCACCCCTTCAAGATCCAATTATTTTTGCTTTTCTGCCTTATCTTTAGATCCAAAAGTTTTATACATCACTGTGAGATCTGTTTCTATGTTCCTGTGAGATCCATTTCTCCTCGCACCAATATAAGCGGTTTAACATTGTATAAATAGTCTATGCCATTAGCCCTCTGATAAACCGAAGAGCATGTTACCTTCATAATTATGCTCCGGTTTAACAATGTCTAATCAATCCTGTGCTAGCATTACCTTTCTCTCTCATTATACTAGTCTCCGAGTTGTACCATTTATCATATCAGTATGTTTCTTACTCCCTTGTCTCTTGTGTATAATCATGCGTAATTTATAAACCGGCCTTTCATTTTCAGTTTGTTCGCTTTGCAATGGCCAAACAATTCACTGCCTGCAACTGGGCTCGTTCCCGGGTTACTGAGGCTCAATTGAATGAGATGGTTAGCATCGGCTCTCTAACTAAGAAAACTGAGATCAAATGGCGAGTTCCAGGAACAGAGAATCCTCCAACCCCAAGACAAGGCGAGGTGGTAATCTTTGTTGACCATATAGGCCGTGGTTTCAAACCGCCAGGGTCAAAATTTTATCGAGATGTGCTTGCCAGCTTCCAACTGCATCCACAAGATATTGGTCCCAACTCAGTCTCCAACTTATGCAATTTCTATGTCTTCTGTGAAGTCTATTTATAAGAAGAACCAACTGTAGAACTGCTCCGGGATTTCTTTCACTTAAACCGGTGCACAGAGTTTGTGAATGGCCCGAACACAGAGCTTGGTGGTGTCTCGATTCAAAAGCGGAAAGAAGTGGAATTTCCTCATGCCAAACATCATAGCCACCCAAAGGAATGGAACCAAACATGGTTTTATTGCAGAGACACTTCGCCTGAGGATGAAAATCCCCTCCCCGGCTTCCGTGATCATAGATTATCCAATACTCACCCAATGCCACAACGCCTGAGCTCTTCAGAAAGGGCAAAATACGCTCCTCAAATCGCCAAGCTCCGGGCCTTTATGGCAAACGGTTTAACAAGTGTGGATTTTGTGCGCCGTTGGATATCCTGGAGTATCTTGCCGCTAAGCCAGCGTCCCGGTTTAATGTGCGAATATACCGGTGAAGTTGACGATCCTCAACGCCACTACAACATCCAATTATCTGAGGAAGAAGTTACTGAAGGTGCAAAGAAGATTCTGAAGGAATCGAAACTGGTCTGTAGTCAAACCGGTCTGAGTCCCTTCTATACTAAGAACAAACCGCCTGCTGTAAGCATCACACTTCCTCTTCATCTCTAATATCTTTAACTTATACAAGCTGTAACCCTTCTTCTTTATATATATAGGGTGATGACCCCTTCTGGAAACAGAAATCCATAGAGAAAGCGGCAAAGCAACTGGAGACAAAGTGGTCAAACCAACCCGCCCGAAGACCAAAGCCGTAAAATGGACGTCAAAGCGGAAAACAGCTGACCGGATTAATATGGAAGTTGATGATGATACTAATGACCCAGAAGTTGAGATAGAACTTGACTCACTTGGCTCTCTTTTTATGCATCTTGTTAACAATGATCTTCCTCAGGAGGAGGCAGAAGCTAGTCAGGCTGATGACGTAGAGGTAATTACCCTTTCCTCCGGTTCAGACTCTATGCCAACACAAAAAACTCGCTAAGAAATCCGGAAAGTAAGCTTTTCTCATCCTCTTGATCACTTGGATCCAACATTTGTTTTGAAGACTCAACAACATGAAGCTCGCCGGACAACCCGACACAGTGGCCAACAGGTCACCTCTGCCGGTTTACCTGATACTCCGGTTCGGAAGCGCCGGTCTGAGGTCTCTCCTACTTCTGACCATCCTTACCCCAAGGCAGGTTATTTAGATAGCCTCTTAATCCGTCCGATTCAAATTATCAGGTGACACCTCCTTCCTCTTCTGGTGAATCAACAGCAACTCAACTCTCCCCTTTGAAAACTGTGGCCGGGTGAGCTATGAAAAACCTTTCCTTTCAATGCGCCCTACATCTTTTGAACAGGATGTTAATCCCTTTTTATTTTGTTTGCAGGGCCAAAGCCGGACCCAGCAAGAAAGCTCGGGTCACCAATCTGCCAGAAGACCCTGTTGCCGAAGAAAAAGAACCAAGAGGTGAACAGGAGCAGACTGGTGAACCGGAAGGCCTCCATCCCGAAACAACTTTTGATGATCCGCCCCTTGACGGCCAACATACTGACGAACCAACAGATGCTGAGCCTGCCGCCCCTGATACTGAACCGGCAGAACCAAACCGGGGTAATCCAATGAAAGATACTGAAATTCCATCATCATCCACCAAAAATCCTGAAGGCCAAGGTGATGACATTATTATTACTGGAATAGGCAACAGCTCTCCTGGTCATCCCGTTATTTTGGCTCAGCATAGTGCCAAAGAAGAGCAAATTGCCAGGGATAAAGGTAAATGGAGCAGCGACTTATCAAACTATGCTCATCTTAACGCTGATGAGCTTCATTCTGGCTTCTTGAACCATCTGCACTCAAACCGGGATTATGAAGCCGGTTTGGTGAATTTGATGAAAGAACGATATGAGGTAAATGCTTCTCCCTTGTACATTGATTTATAGCTGAAATACTATTCCAAGTAGCCTCCAAGAACCGTTTTATGATTGTTAATCATAAACCGGGTCTTTGTAACACTTCAAGCATCCCATCATTGATCCTTGCAAAGGCGTGTCCTCAATCATAGATAAGACTCATGTTTGAAAAATTTAGATAACGTTCTACAGCATAGCCCCCAAAGGCCGGTTTAACTTGGCAAGTTAATCCGGTTTTTAATCCACACCGCCGGTTTAGAACAAACGTACATTATCCCCCAAGTGTCAAGGATAATGCTTGCATTGTTTTGGAGACTTGTATAGAGTGGTAGTATTTGAGAGCAAATAGGCATTAGCCCCCAAGTATGAAGTGGATAACTTGTTATATGCTTTATACTTAGTGCATAAATATGTTGTTTTGTTGAACATACCTTCAATGTTGCAGGCTGAACTGAGAAGCAAAGATGCCCAAAACTTTGACTTGCAAGAAAATGTGAAGTCTCAACAAGCCGAAGCTGCAAAAGCCAAAGAGGAGCTGACGCAGGCCTGGCCGGAATGGAAAAGCTGAAAGAATCCTTCAACCAAGATCGTGCTGAATGGGAAACCGAAAAAGCCGGTTTAACCAAAAGAGCTGTAGATGCCGAGGAAGCCATGAAACCGGTGGTTGAAGAACTAGCCGGTTTGAAGCGCCAAATCAATGCTATGACCTCTGCTATCTTTGGTAAGTGTCTGCTTATGTATGTTGCACCAGACAATGAATCTTAAAACTGACCAAAATGTTGATAAAATATTTGGCAGGAACTCGGATCACTCATCTTGGTGCAGATATGCGAATGAAGCTCAAAGCGGCATATACATTGGTTGAGCAGCTATACTCTGGGTCTCAGCGAGCCATTAGTACAGCGGCTTATAACAAACCGGCGCCAACGTTGATTAAGGAGACCCTTGAGAAGCTGAGCATGTTACCGGCGCAAATTGGCTAAGGACATCGATTTGTCCCATTTTCAACCGTTTTATGATGTAGAAGGGAAAAGACAGCCGGCCGATATCCATGAAGTCGAAGAACTTGTGCCTCCGATTCGTAAGCACACTTATGCCCCTGATATTAACCCTTCTGATCTTATCCATGAGGAAGCAGTGTTCCAAGCTTTAACCGGAATCGATTGGTCAACGGCTAATTTCCAGCGGCTGGGGAGGGATGAAGAAGTGCCTACACCAATTGATCCGCAACCGTCAAACCATCGTGATGAAGAGTCCTGATCCGGTCGCCGGTTTATATGGCTACTGTGAAAAACAATGGCACTGTTTGAGCCGCTTTGAAGCTTCATGTAATAGGATAGCTGAAACTTTGTTTATCTGCCATGCCATCGAGCATGTTTCATAACGCTTTGTGACAATCTGTGCCGCCCTTCCGGATATATTTTATGCATAGCCTATGATGACTTGCTTTCCTGTGTCCAAAAAACTTAAAAGTGTCTGGCGGTTTACCGCTAAACATGTCATAATATCCAAGAAGTATATAGTACTTTAGCTGAATAATCAAGTGTTTGTACAAAAAATAATGTACAGAACATACCTCATTGATTGACCAAACATGTATACAACAAAGGTGTTTAACACCAACCCGATATGTTTGATAATTTCATCTTCATAATGCTGGTCTATCTATTAAACCGGACCGGTATAACTACTGGATTTTCTTTATAACACTGGTGATTTAGTCAAACCAGACCAGGTCAATGACCACCGGTTTATAATTGATCATGTGCCAACCACTGGTGGTTGGAAAGCCAGCCGGGTCAAGGACGCTGGTTTATCAAAAAATACTTATGATTGTCAACAAACAAAATTCAAATAGGAAAATATGCGAGGCTTTTTACGAGCTGCCAGGCTCCAAATTGAGGCTTTTCATGGGCTGCCAGGCCTCTGAGTTAAACCATTTAACAAAGCCTTTTAAGATGGGCCTCCAATTAACCAATCATCATTTTAACTGTGACAAGTTCAGGGTCTATAAAAGATTGACTTGTCAAACGTTCGATGGGTCATGCCAGGATTACCTGGATAGGAGTGGCTTACTTGATGAAGGCTGGTTAACCTGGGGTTTTAGGTGAATACACCAGGCTTCCAAGCCGTGGCTTGATAGCCAATTACGAGGGTCCTTTCAAACTCTTTGTTGTTTTGCAAAAAAGAGCCCCCAAGTAACTTTGTGAGTGATGCTCAGTGTGTGCCTATGTTTGAGTTTGTACTGTGTACAATACTCTCTTTGGCTCCACAATTTTTTCCTTGTGTGGCTGAAATGCCTATCAAGAGGTGTAGCTGTGGTTCAAACATGACCAAGCCCCCTAGTGATTTTCTTTATCCTTATGCAGCTGCTAAAGCCGGTTTAACAAAGACTCCGCTTTGACCGTTAACTTTTAAAAGCACACATATGATATAAGAAAGAACAGATACCCTGCTTATAACGGAGGCTTCGGTTTATTATATGGTATATACACTGTCATAAATATGTACAGGTGAAGAGCCTATGGCCTCAAGTATAGTAAGGCCAAAGGAGAGCTATGTTCCATGGCCGCTTTGTCTCCTCCTCCGATTGACGTGAGTCTTCATGCTCTCGAACATCAATGAGGTAGTAGGATCCGTTGTGCAGATTTTTGCTGACCACAAAGGGTCCTTCCCAAGGGGGGGATAACTTGTGCATATCAGTCTGATCCTGGATGAGCCGGAGCACCAAATCACCTTCTTGAAAGGTTCTAGTTTTAACCCGACGGCTGTGATAACGTCGAAGATCTTGTTGATAAATTGCCGAACGTGCTGCTGCAAGATCCCGCTCTTCATCCAACAGGTCCAGAGAATCCTGACGTGCCTTCTCATTATCAGCTTCAACATAAGCTGCCAAACGGGGCGAATCGTGACGGATGTCACTAGGAAGAACCGCCTCCGCTCCATAAGCCATGAAGAAAGGCGTGTAACCCGTAGACCTATTGGGTGTGGTGTTGATGCTCCATAACACAGAAGGTAGCTCCTCGACCCAACAACCTGGCGTCCGCTTTAAGGGAACCATAAGCCTTGGTTTGATACCCCGTAGAATTTCTTGATTTGCCCTTTCCGCTTGACCATTAGATTGGGGGTGAGCCACACTGATGCTAGATCAAGCCGGATGTGCTCACGTTGACAGAATTCTTCCATCTCTCCTTTTGATAAGTTAGTACCATTATCTGTTATAATGCTATGTGGAAAGCCAAACCGGAATATCACCTTTTTGATGAATTGAACCACCGTGGCTGCATCACACTTGCTGACTGGCTCTGCCTCTACCCATTTAGTGAATTTATCAACTGCTACTAACAGGTGGGTCTTCTTATCCTTGGAGCGCTTGAAGGGTCCAACCATATCCAGCCCCCAAGTTGCAAACGGCCACGTAATTGGAATCATCCGCAACTCTTGAGCTGGAACGTGCGCATGGCGGGCAAACTTTTGACATCCATCACATCTTTTAACTAAATCCTCTGCATCAGCATGCGCCGTTAACCAGTAAAACCGTGGCGAAAAGCTTTGGCAACCAACGACTTTGAACCAGCGTGGTGACCGCAATCCCCTTCATGAGTTTCTCGCAAAATCTCACAACCTTCTTGAGGAGAAACGCATCGCTGAATTGCTCCTGAAACACTGTAATGATGTAACTCCCCGTTGAGTATGGTCATGGACTTGGAACGCCGGATTATCTGTCGAGCCAACGTTTCCTCAGCTGGTGACTCACCCCTGTTCATGTAATCCAGATATGGGATCGTCCAATCCGGTATGGCATACAGAGCTGCCACCAACTGAGCCTCCGGATCAGGAATAGCCAAATCTTCTTCGGTTGGTATTTTGACTGACGGATTGTGCAATACATCAAGAAAGACATTGGGCGGAACCAGTTTACGTTGGGAACCAAGATGACTTAAAGCGTCCGCCGCTTCATTCTTCCGCCTGTCTATATGGCTCACCTGATAACCTTTAAAGTGACCATCCACTACGTCCACCTCTCGCCGATATGCAGCCATGAGTGGGTCCTTAGAGTCCCAAGTGCCAGACACTTGCTGAGCCACTAAATCTGAATCGCCGAAGCACTTAACCCGGCTCAAATTCATCTCTTTAGCCATCCAAAGACCGTGGAGTAAAGCCCCATATTCAGCTGCATTGTTAGTACAAGGGAACATTAAACGGAGGACATAACAAAACTTGTCACCTCATGGGGAAGTTAATACGACTCCAGCCCATGAACCCTCTAACTGTCTGGACCCATCTATGAATAGTCCAATACGTATTATCTGGTTTCTCGTTAGGTGCCTGTAACTCCGTCCAATCGTTGATGAAATCCATGAGTGCCTGGGACTTGATCGCCGTGCAGGGTATATATTTGAGCCCGTGAGGTCCAAGCTCAATGGCCCACTTGGCAATCCGGCCAGTTGCCTCTTTGTTTTGAATGATGTCGCCTAGAGGAGCTTAACTGACCACTGTGATAGGATGGCCCTGAAAATAGTGTTTGAGCTTCCGGCTTGCCATAAACACCCCATACACCAGTTTCTGCCAATGTGGATACCTCTGCTTTGACTCAATGAGTACCTCACTAATATAATAAACCGGCCGTTGAACCGGATACTCTTTGCCAGGATCCTTACGCTCTACCACAATGGCTACGCTGACAGCCCGGGCATTAGCAGCCACATATAATAATGGCTCTTTATCGATCGGTGCTGCCAGCACGGGCGGTTCCACTAGCTGCCTCTTCAGATCTTCAAACGCCTTATCAGATGCCTCACTCCAGACAAAGTTATCTATTTTCCCGAGCATCTGATATAAGGGGATGGCCTTCTCTCCAAGGCGGCTGATAAACCGGCTCAAGGCTGCAATCCGGCCGACCAGAAGTTGAACATCGTTAATACATGCCGGTTTAGCCAAGGACGTAATTGCTGCAATCTTTTCCGGATTAGCCTCAATGCCTATGTTTGAAACCAGAAAGCCTAAGATCTTGCCTACCGGGACACTGAAAACACACATCTCTGGATTGAGCATCATCTTGTAAACCCAGAGATTGCCAAAGGTTTCCCGTAGATCATCTATCAATGTCCCCTCCTTTCTGGATTTAACCACAATATCATCCACATACGCATGAACATTGCGCCCAATTTGCTTATGAAGGCAATTCTGAACACATCGCTGGTAAGTTGCCTGGGCACTCTTGAGTCCAAAGGGCATGGAAACATAGCAGAAGGCTCCAAAGGGAGTTATAAAGGCTGTCTTCTCCTGGTCCTTAACTGCCATTTTGATTTGATGATAACCAGAGTAAGCATCCAAAAAACACAAACGATCACAACCCGCCATAGCATCAATTATCTGATCAATGCGAGGGACAACAAAGGGGTCTACAGGGCAAGCCTTGTTTAAATCTGTGTAGTCCACACACATGCGCCAAGTGCCGTTTTTCTTAAGAACCAGCACCAGATTGGCTAACCACTCTGGATGAAAAACTTCGACAATAAACCCAGCAGCCAATAGACGGGCTACCTCTTCACCTATAGCCTTGTGTCTTTCCTCGTTGAAACAGCAGAGGAACTGTCGGACCGGTTTGAACTTAGGATCAATGTTGAGTGTGTGCTCAGCGAGTTCTCTCGGTACACTTGGCATGTCAGAAGGTTTCCATGCAAAGATGTCCTGATTCTCACGGATGAACTCGATGAGCGCGCTTTCCTATTTGGGATCCAGGTTAGCGCTGATGCTGAACTGTTTGGATGAATCGCCAAGGACAAAGTCAACCATCTTAGTGTCTGTAGCTGATTTGAACTTTAATGTTGGATCATGTTCCGTAGTTGGCTTTTCTAAGGAGGTCATGTCTACCGGATCAACTGGCTCCTTATAGAATTTTAACTCCTCCGTGGCACAAACCGACTCAGCATAAGCCGCATCGCCTTCTTCACACGCCAAAGCAATCTTTCTACTTCCATGTACTGTGATAGTCCCCTTATGACCTGGCATTTTGAGCTGTAGGTAAACATAACATGGCCTTGCCATAAACTTAGCATAAACCGGCCGCCCAAACAAGGTGTGGTACGGACTTTTGATCTTCACCACCTCAAATGTCAATGTTTCTGACCTTGAATCGTAGTCATCTCCAAAAGCTACCTCCAAAGCTATCTTACCAACAGGATATGCAGACTTACCAGGCACCACACCATGAAATACCGTATTCGACGGTTTAAGATCCTTATCTGTCAACCCCATATGGCGGAATGTATCATAATACAAAATATTGATACTACTTCCCCCATCCATGAGCACTTTAGTGAACTTGTATCCCCCAACTTGAGGGGCTACCACCAAGGCCAAATGACCTGGATTATCAACCCGGGGCGGGTGATCCTCTCTACTCCACAAAACAGGTTGCTCCGACCAGCGTAAATACTGAGGTACTGCCGGCTCGACAGAGTTGACTGCCCTTTTGTGAAGCTTCTGATCACGTTTGCACAAACTAGTAGTGAAGACATGATATTTCCCGCTGTTCAGCTGTTTGGGATTGCTCTGATAACCTGACTGCTGCAGCTGCTGACTCCCCTGATGGTTTTAACTTCCCTGGTTGCCTTGGTGTCCTTGATTGACGTGCCCGGTTTGATTGCCTGGAAACCCTGAACCGGAACCACCACCTCCGTGACCCGGCCCGTGGAAACCTCCTCCTGAACCGCCGGGCGGGCCACTATCATATTGGAACATATTGGAATTCTTGAAATCCCGCATGATATAACAATCTTTCCAGAGATGTGATGCCGGTTTCTCCTTCGATCCATGCTTTGGACAGGGCTGATTTAACAAACGCTCCAAATTGTTTCCTAGACCTCCACCCCTCCGGGGCCGCTTGCCTTTACGGCACTGGCCATTCTCATCCGCGTTGGTATTTGCGACAAAGTCCAAACTACTATCAGCCTTGCGCTTACCAGCGTTTCCATGGCCTGCTGGATAATGTTGTTGGCATTTGGCATTGCCGTTCTTCTTACCCTTCTTCGGTTTGTCCTCCTCTGAATCCGGATCCTTGGTATTATTTGAATCGGCATATTTAACCAAAGCGGCCATGAGTGTTGACATGTCGTTGCAGTGACGTTTGATCCTTCCCAACTTCTGTTTCAACGGTTTGAAATGGCAATTGCCCTCTAACGTTAACACTGCGGTGTCTGCATTGATACGATCTGATGAATGCAAAATCGCCGAGACCCGTTTGACCCAATGGGTCGTGGACTCCCCTTCCTCTTGGACACAAGCGGCCATATCTACAATTGACATTGGCTACTTACACGTATCCTTGAAGTTCTGGATAAACCGGTGCTTCAGTTCGGCCCATGATCCAACAGAGTTGGTTGGCAAGCTCTTCAACCAAGTGCGAGCTGTTCCTTCCAACATCATGGTGAAATATTTAGCACACACCGCCTCATCCACATCTAACATCTCCATTGCCATCTCATAGCTCTCCACCCACGCCTCTGGCTGCAAATCGGCGGTGAAATTTGGTACCTTACGAGGTCCCTTGAAATCCTTGGGTAGTCGCACATTACACAAAGCGGGAGTTAAACACAGTACTCCTAAGGAACTGAACATCGCCCTGGCTCCACGGAGGCGGTGGGGTGAACCGGAGTATGCTGTCGTGCTCCGTGTCGAGCTATCAACTCGGCCTCTCGACGTGCGCGACCATGGTCTACAACATCTTGCGCATTAGCACCTCCCCCAGCTGGGTTGTTCCCTCGTGGCGAATTTCGGCGACGTGCACTACTGGACACGGTTGGTTCGTCCTCCACGTGTCTGCTATAACTCCGGCTTGGACAGGGAGTGGAATGAATCCTCTCACGGCTGTGTGAATATGCTTGCTGTTGATTTAGTGCTGTCTGAAGGAGATCCCTGGCCCGACGCGCTTCCACTGCAACTGGTGACTCGCCGTCGGTTGGGAGGGCCGCCAGGCGTGAAGCGGTGGCCACAATGTTGTCCAACGGGTTGGAATAATGCCCGGGCGGCGTTGATGGTACACCGTTGTTCTGGCGAGGCAGGTCCGTCATACGTGGCTGAACCGGCGCTCCTGCTCCCGGCGCCCCCGCCCGGTTTAGCGTGGGTTGGTTACCAGCTCCTGCACCTGGCGTGTTGAAAAGATTCTGCGGCTCATAAACTGACGGGAGATGTGATCGGTACCTTCTTTTCATGACTTCCTCTGAAGCATTCTGATCCAGTCTAATCCGGTAAGCCTGTGCTTCCAACTCGGCCCGCTCCGTAGCCATCCTGGCGTTCTCTGCTACTAGGTCCGCTTTAGCCTGGGCTATCTGATCCTTCACTTTTACAATCTCCACATCATGCTGATCCCTGGCTGCTACGTCCACCTCCGCGGACATCAATGTTGCCAGAGCGTCGAACAAATCGGACAAGACTTGGGACGGAGGTGGCGCCGAGCTTCCTGCCCCTGCTGGTGTGGCCGTGGATGAACCGGAGAGCATTGTTGCGGCGGTAGATGAATGAGGCGCCGATTGTGTGCCAGCCATGAAGATGGCGGCCCGGTTTGGCAGACCGGGGGAATCCGGAATACTGTTGCCCTCGGATCCTCCCTCAATCCGGCCGTCCTGCAACTGGTAAAGCGATTCGGTTTCTCCAGATGACTCGTCATCAGAGCAGACTACGGTTTCTCCATCGGACACCGGTCCGTCCTCGTACCCAGATCCATGGACGACACCTATGAAAACATGCCTTGCCTCGGGCTAAACCGACGAAGAACTTGCACGCCGAGCCGTTTCGATGATGTCGGTGCAGATGTCCGGCTCGGGGGCCGGTTCGCCGATCTTGCCGGCGAAGACGTGAATCCCACCAAAGGGGACCCGGTACCCGTATTCGATTGAATCGGCCTCAGGACCCCATCCTGCATTGTTGATGTAGAGCTTGCCGCGGCAACTCTTCGTCATCTGGCCCACAGCGTATCCCTTGAGTCCATCGAAGCTACCCTTCAAGAACTCAAAACCATCGTGCTATAGCCCCACGGTGGGCGCCAACTGTCGTGGGTTTGTCACGGCAGATGTCCTCGTGAAAGGACTTAGTCATGGAGCCATCGCAACGGGTTAGCTTAAAGGGGTTAAACCGGACAAGGGGACACGGGAGTTTATACTAGTTTGGCCCCTTCGATGAAGGTAAAAGCCTACGTCTAGTTGTGATTGGTATTGCTAGGGTTTCGAAGGCCAGGGAGCGAATCCACTTTGTCTGGCTCTCGAGTTGTTGTTGTCTGTCTCTAAACCGTGGCCGGGTCGTCCCTTTATATACATAGGTTGATGCCCGCCAGGCTACAGAGTCCCAAAGACGGATCATAAACGTATTCGGTTCGGCCTCTCTCTTTCTATCTTACTATACAAGTTACATGACTAGGCCGGTTTACATTTACAGACTGTAACCCGCCTTTGGGCCCTCCGCAAAGCGCCATCATCTTTACATCTTCATGGGCTTCTAATCTTCAAAGAGTCAACCCGGCTACATAAGGCCTGTTTACCTCCAGTAGTAATATCCCCAACAGAAAGAGACGACCTCGTCGTCTTTTGCTGCCGGCGCGAACCAGCCGTCGCTGCCGACGTGTGTCTCCGCACCGTGGTTGTCCTCGGCCTCTAGCTACTCGTTCAAGCGGAGCATGCGGACACTCTGCACGGACGAGAGCACAGCCCGGTTCAAGTCGAGGACGTCCGGTTCCACCTGTAGGAGGGCCTTGATGGCAGCGGCATCCGCACGCTCCGCGTCGAGTCGAGCCTCCGCCGCCCGGTTCTAGTCCAGGACATCCGGTTCCACCTGCAGGAGGGCGTCGATGAGAGCGGCATCCGCGCGCTGTGCGTTGAGTCGAGCCTCTACTGCCCAGTTCATGTCCAGGACGTCTGGTTCCGCCTGTAGGAGGGCCTCGATGGCAGCGGCATCCACGCGCTCCACCTCAAGTTGAGCCTCCGCCGCCCGGTTCACATCCATGACATCCGGTTCCGCCTGCAGGAGAGCCTCGATGGCAGCGGCATGCGCGCACTCCGCGTCGAGTTGAGCCTCTGCCTCCCGGTCCTCCTTTAGTATCGCCATGTTGAACCGCTAGTCTGCCTGCACCATGGGGGACTCGGCCGCCGGCACGAAGTCGACGTCCATCGTCTCATACCCATTGGGGGCCTTCTGCGCCGCGACCTCCGCCATGAACATTGGATCGGCTTCCTCCTCCTCGTAGCTTGGCTCCAGAGAACTCGGGGATTGGCCCGCCGCAAAGCGAGCTTGGGAATGGAGGTCTGTGGCACCGACCGCCGCCGCGATTTCTGCGTGGCACTCCGGCGTCAGCATCTTGTAGTAAGTGATCTTACGGCGCACCATGGCTTTCCAGCGAACTAGGGGACGCTTGATGCGGGATAGGGGATCGAAAGGTGGGGGAATGGGCTGGAGATTTGGTGTGGTTTTAGGCAGTCGCTGGCGTAGGCCGAGCAACGAAGGTTCTGGTGTGAATAGTGGTTCCGGTGACGACCGGTCAATCGGTTTTGACTGTACATCGCCCTTGTCGCGTTCGCGTTGCAGCCCGGCATGCTGGACCCTCCACGTCGCTCACCAAATGGAACGCGCTTCGTCTTGCATTTTCGCTCGCTTGCGGGACCGCGATTGAGAGCAAATCGACGTCCCTCCCCCTCCTCCGCCCACGTCATTTATTATACCACCACTCCCTCCGTTTTATGCAGAGTAAATAAAAACAGAGGGAGTATACTATGGATGAGGATCCCCTGACATGGCCGAACCCATTGAGTAACTGACATGCGGGGCCTAGCAAGCATGGGGTCCGCCAGTAAGTGACCGAAAGGGAGGGTAAGGTAGGGATACCTACGTTAGAGGATCCACTTCCACTATACTACTTTGACCAAATGCTAGAGTAATAATATATGACATGCAACTTACACAAATGTTAGAGTAATAATATATGACATGCAACTTACACAAAGCATACAGGGTCTAATGCGTTTTTCGAGGCTAACTTTGACCAAATGTTAGAGTAATAATATATGACATGCAACTTACACAAAGCATACGGTCAAATTCGTATGTGAAAGGAGTTTCCAATGATATAATTTTCACACTATACATCTCATGTACTATTAATCTTGTCAATAGTCAAATTGGAAACCATCTCGAGTACAAATCTAGGAGTACGTATGAATCTAACAATATTGATTCGGCGTTGTTGAATGTTGATACCTTTTTGATCAAAGTAGAGATACTTTGACTACACATAAAACTTATATGTAAACTAGAAAGGATAGGAGGGAGTATATTGTACGTTCAAAAACAAAACGAACATTGAATACCCTTTATATATGATTTGCGGATGCTATGATCACCGGTTCAATATTTTGAATCCGCCTTAGGTATCACGTGCCCCCACTCGTTCCCTCTCGATTTCATCTCGGGGTCCAGAGATCTATTGAAAGAGGACTAGGGTGGGTACATGCGAATGATACTCGGCGGAATGTTCAAATGAGGCATGCGGGAGGATGGACTCGACTGGAGGGCGACATGATCGATGGAGAAGAGGGTTGGAGAGGAATGAGAAATAAGCAAACGCCACATGATTATACTTGAACGACTCAAATAAACAATAAGTTATCTCGCTTGGCCTACATAGTGAAAGGCCTAATGCGCAACGCGGAGCATTGACGCTCGAATATGGCCGGGAAAACAGGGAAACCGACATGTGGGGCACACCCGTCGGGGCGACGTAGCACAGACTAGTCCAATGGAGGAGCTGTCCCACGACCTCCTCGCCACCGATAACCGTTCATGTGGGTCATTGGGGCCAACAACGGGGCGCAGCTCCAGCACCGCCTCTGGACACGGCGACCGCGGTGAGCGACACACTCATATCATAGCTAGACATGGTCGGTTTCAGTGTGCCGAGGGTGGCGTTAGTGCTGTGGCATGACCAATGGTATGTTTGGTTTGTGCCCAAGGTTGCCCCATCAAAGCATCGGGTAGCCAAAATTTTGGTTGAGGTATTGGTTGCCCATGATTTGGCCGACATTGGCAAGAAAAATGAACTAGAGTTGGCTAGAGTTCATTGGCATGCCAAAGAAATGGCAACCATCCAAACAAAGACCAATCTTTGGGTCATGACCAAAATTTCGGTTGAGGTATTGGTTGCCCATGATTTGGCCGACATTGGCAAGAAAAATGAACTAGAGTT